>OX336395.1:202768110-204018110 GCA_946902985.2 Meconema thalassinum
AAAATGGTATCACTAAAAACGCAATCACAAAATAACCAAACGTACAAAACCAGACCAATTTTTTTGCAAGCTTCATGGATAGAAATTTGATGCGTTTAGCGAACCAAAAATATTCGTACAAATTGCAACGGCGTGTTTTGCGACTTTTACATCGAGCTTCGAGAAAAGTATCAAGGTACGTTACAGTTTCGGAAAGTCAAGTTGGTACCGTCAAAGGGAGAAAGTCACAGCTCAAATTGCCAACCAAGCTTGCAATTTGGACGTCGGCAAAAATGTTTGATGCGAAAAAAGCCCAAAATTCCTATCCGTGCATTGCTGCACATTCATCGTGACATCACTATAGACATCGATTCGCTAATCACAAGGTTTGCTAAACAAAATAGACGAGTTGATTTTGTTATATAAATAATCGTTTTTATATAAGAGGTTTGAAGTTGTAAATAAGTACAGTTGTAACAGAACATAATAATTCGAATAAAGATATTTCAGTTTTTCAGTTAAAATTCGTAAAGTTTTATTTGTCTGGTAATTGTGTTTTCGTTTTTTGAGATGCAAAAGAAAATTGGTCTCCGTTTGGGTGGGGGGGGGTCATGACCCCCGTGACCCCCCCCCCCTTGAATCCGCGCCTGGCAGGAGGGATCTATAGTTATTTATAGATTATTGATGGTGCACCTGTCAATGTACAAATAACGAATTTCAGAAACAGGTGATATGATGGTCAAACATAAGACTTAGTATGCTAATGAATACAGCACATGACATTCAAACGGCTAACACAAAATGATTCCAATTATACAAGAACCTCGTTTATTCGGATAAAGTGGCTCCAGAACTGATGCGGATTATCGAATATTCGGACAATCCAGAAATAAATAAAAGCCAAATACATCATTATATATTATTCCAGTAGTATAGATCCCTCCTGCAGCGCTCACATGCGACCGATCGTGACAAATGAGCATTCAAATGAAAGAGAATAGACATTAACAGTGGCGAATTGCACTCTTAATTTCATAAATATCTATAATTTCTTTTAAAAAATGACCTTTAAAAATATGTACGAAGTGTGCAATTTGCATATACAGTAGCTGTAGGAAAATACGCTCCATAATTGCTGTCCACTACACATTTTGGCCACAGTGACGCCTGTTTCATTGTCATTTTAACATCCTGAAGTTTTTCCTTTATCATTTTGCATGGATTTCAGAAACAGTAAATCAAAGGAATGAGTACTCAAATCCTATCTCTACTTAGTATAAAAACAAAGTCCCCGATTCTTGGATGTCACGGGATGGATTTTGATGCGGCTTTCACAGTTCTGTAAAGGTAATCTCGAGGAAGATTTCTGTAGAAAATAATTTATTCATGATCAAATAGAACCAAGCAGAAACGATTTCAGTGAAAAGTTCGAAAAAATAACCTGCCGTCCGTGCGTCTTTTAAGCTTACGCTGGGCAAACCATTAAAAATATCAATATACTATGAGAGTAAGAATATTTCAGCATGAAAAAATTTACAAAAAATTCCGGGAGAACATATCTCTATCTTCGATACATCGCCCACTAACTTAAGTGTTTTTAGTTTGGACGGATGGGGGATTTGTGTCTCATGCACCTCGCCATTCTTAAATTACGTTTGACAGGAATTCCTTGCACATTCATAAATGATCCCGGGCGAAGATGGGGCGGGTTGCTAGTAATTTCATAAATATCGAATAACCGGTGAGTGTTATGATGATCCAATTATCAGTGATTGCCTTTTTAAGTTAGGGAGCGTAGAACTTGGAATTCTAACTGAAATGTAAACAGTGTTCTACAATCATTTGATTGAAATAAAAACATAACAACCTTTCTCCTTAAGTTTCTCATTATAAACCTATTGGGGAAAGTGTGGTTTATGAACATGCGAGATTTCTCGCACGGCTCCGCTAGTGTTAGATGATCTACAACCTGTGACAATAAAGTTCAGTGAATAGTCCTATACTATCAACATAGATGAACAATGCACGACAGTGACCCTATTGTCCTTCGAAATAGTCCCCTCCCGTAACTATGCAATGCTGAGATCGGCGATACATGTCCTGGAAACTTTGCAAGAAAGCGTCGTCTGGGATGGTGTTCAAAAGGCTCCCCACGTTGCGTTCGGTGAATGAAGTCAGAACGGTAGACCTGGCAACATTGGCGAAACACAACGCAACTTGTAAGACCTGTTTGACACAGTGCGTGTTTAGAAGGATGAATTTATGCAACCTACCTTGCACACCTGTTCGGCGAGTTACAGTGAGAAGGATGAATTTATGCAACCCACCATGCACATTTGTTCGGCGAGTTACAGTGAGAAGGATGAATTTATGCAACCTACCATGCACATCTGTTTGGCGGGTGGCAGTGAGAAAGGTGGATGTTCTGTGGAATGGAATGTCTTATCAGAAAACCATCGTCACGGGCGACGAAACCTGGTGTCTGAGGTACGACCCCGAAGTCAAGCTTCAAAGTATGGAGAGGCCGGGTTCACTTCCAGGGTCACCGAAAAGCCCCGAAGGGCCAGTGGTTTTCGAACATTTCGGACATTCAACGTAATGTGACGACCCTACTGAAGGCTATCCCTTAAGAGTTTCCAGGACTTGTACATACATTCTCGGAAGTGCATAACCATCCACGGGGATTACTTCGACGGACAGTAACTGCTGTTTCAGGTAAGACAACAATCCGTTCGTAATATAGACCCATTCACCGATCTAATCGGTCACGTGACGAGCCTTTTGAACACCAGCCCAAAGGACGCCTTCTTGCAAAGTTTCCAGGACATAAATTATATCGCCGATCTCAGTATTGCGTAGTTACGGAAGGGGACTGTTTCGAAGGACAATAGGGTCACTGTCGTGCATTGTTCATCTATGTTGATAGTACAGGACTATTCACCGAACTTTATTGTCACAGGGTGTATTAACATAAGTTGTAATACTTTTTTTTTCAATTGTACAAATAAATATAAGAACACTTTTCTTACATCTACGACTCCGTTTTATGCACTAAAATTAAGTGTATTTTTTCTGTTTTACATTTATATAGCGTTTGCGCGCAGCAGGATCACGAAGACGTTTTACTAGCATCAGTTCTCAATTCCAGGCGAATGCTAGGACGGAACCTTTGATAGACCGTGGCCGAATTACTTCCAATTCCTGTCCTTAACAAGCCTCCGTGGTTTAGGCGGCAGCACGCCGGCCTCTCACCGCTGGGTCTGTGGTTCAAATCCCGGTCACTCCATGTGAGATCTGTGCTGGACAAAACGGAGGCAGACAGGTTTTTCTCCGGGTACTCCGGTTTTCCCTGTCTTAATTTCATTCCAGCAACACTCTCCACTATCATTTCATTTCATCTGTCATTCATTTAATCATTGCCCCAGAGGAGTGCGTCAGGCCTCGGCAGCCGGCACAGTTCATATCCTCGCCGCTAGATGGGGGCTTCATTCATTCCATTCCTGACCCGGTCGGAGACTGGAAGCAGGCTGTGGATTTTCATTTTTTTCCCTGTCCTTCACTATCCTTGACGGAAAAGACATTCAAGATGATTCGACCCCGTAAAAGAAATACTGTATATTAAAAATATTATTTTATTATTTTCGATCCCGATAAACCGGAGATCTGGATTAATGAGGGCCGGGTATACGAGGTTCTTGCGTGTTGGGATATGTGTAAAGGTAACCTGAAATAAATTACAAATAATTAAGATAGTTTTATCAATTAGACTTTAACGGCCCGTGATATTATCCATTTTATAAATTTTTGGGCTTATGTCCAAAGAGTTTAATTAAACTCGACGCGTTTCGAAAGATACCACGTCTTTCTTCATCAGGAATGAATGTAAAAACGACTAAATTGTTACTAAGAGAAAGCAACAAAGAAACTAAAAATTTTGCCCTAAGATGGACCCCATTTTAGCCCCATGTTAGGGACAACGAACAACAGCAGTGTATTACTTTCTGAGGGTTCTGATAATAGGTAGCCAGGACTCACTAAGATTGTGGCCAGAGTCACGGTTTTAATTATCTGGATGTTTCTGGGACGATATTGCTTTATACGGGTAAGAACATCCACTCCTTGGAACATGACATCATGGCCAGGTGTTAAAGCATGATCAGCAACAGCTGATTTATCAGGTTGAATGAGCCTGATAAATCTATTATGTTCCTTAATGCGAGTGCATATCGTTCTCGATGTCTGCCCGATATAAACCTTGCCACAAGTACAGGGAACTCTGTAGATACCCGGTTGTTGCAATTTATTTAGGCAAACTGTCCTTAGTTGGTCGCAGGTGTTGCCTAATCTTAACAGAAGTTCCATATACAGTCCGTATGTTATACCTACGTAGGATTTTAGCCATACGATCCGTCGTGTTATGTATGTACGGTAGGTAAGCAGTTCCTCTTACATTTTTTTTTCTCAACGGACGTCCTATTTTAATTTGTTAGTTTCAGAACCGTAGAAATCAAAGCTCTGCTATAACCGTTGCTCACGGTATTAATTTCTTCTTGCAAAGAAGACACTTCACAAATCCTCCTAGCCCTGGTAGTTAGAGTTATAAGGATACCATGTTTCCGGGCAGGGTATTCCTCTCTCTCCTGTTGTGGCTAACTTCTACATGGAGATCTTTGAAGAGAAAGCTTTGTCGTCGGCTCCTTTCAAACCGAAGATCTGGTGGCGTTATGTGGATGATACGTTCGTTGTTTGGACGGAAGGTGAGGAAAATCTTAGCCATTTCCTGGATCACCTTAATATCCAGCACCCTTCTATTTGTTTCACCATGGAAAAGGAATCTGACAGCAAAATACCTTTTTTAGATGTTCTCGTCACCAAGAAAGTGGATGGATATTTAGGGCACAGCGTTTTGCGTAAGCCAACACACACCAATAGATATCTCCACGCAAATTCTCACCATCACCCTGCCCATAAACATGGTATCCTTACTAGTAACCAACGAATTATAGTAGGACGTCCGTTGAGAAAAAAGATGTAAGAGGAACTGCTTACCTACCGTACATACGTAACACGACGCATCGTATTGCTAAAAATCCTACGTAGGTACAACATACGGACTGTATTTGGAACTTCTGTTGAGATTAGGCAACTTCTGCGACCAACTAAGGACAGTTTGCCTAAATTGCAACAACCGGGTATCTACAGAGTTCCCTGTACTTGTGGCAAGGTTTATATCAGGCAGCCTTCGAGAACGATGTGCACTCGCATTAAGGAACATAATAGATGTATCAGACTCATTCAACCTGATAAATCAGTAGTTGCTGATCATGCTTTAACACCTGGCCATGATGTCATGTTCCAAGGAATTGATGTTCTTGCCCGTATAAAGCAATATCGTCCCAGAATCATCAGGGAGGCAGTTGAAATACGTAAACATCCAGATAATTTTAACCGCGACTCTGGCTACATTCTTAGTGAGTCCTGGCTACCTATTATCAGAACCATCAGAAAGTAATACACTGCTGCTTTTCGTTGTCCCTAACATGGGGCTAAAATGGCGTCCATCTTAGGGCACCTTTTTTAGTTTCTTTGTTGCTTTCTCTTAGCAACAATTTAGTCTTTTCCCATTCATTCCTGATGAAGAAAGACATGGTATCTTTCGAAACGCGTCGACTCGAGTTTAATTAAATAAAACACGGCGTAAGCCCAAAATTCTATAAAATGGATAATTAAGATAGTTGTTATCGACTATTAAAGAAGGAGAAAACTAAGAGATGCCACGTTTCGCTCGTCAAGAGAGCATCATCAGATCCAAATATACAAGACAAGACACTAACAAACCTACAGTGACACCCAAAAACAGTTTTCCCTCCAAAAACATACAAAAAACAAACAAAAACGTCAGAGAACTTAGTAGTGTAATAATTATTACTGATAACTTTTAAGGCATTAAGCACGCCAAAAAAAAAGGAACCATTTATTTTAATGTTACAAAACTCAGAAATGACGATGGATGGCTGCATCATCGTGGGGCCTTCGGGATGTGGAAAGACCAATCTTTTGCTCACGCTCATCACAGCGTCAAATGGTCTGCGTTTTCAAAATATTTATGTTTATGCGAAATCTCTCTACCATCCCCTCTGCATGTTCCTGGATCAAGTCATGTCTGAATTACAAAGTGAATATATGGGTTATTTCACATTTTCTGTGCAAGGAAATGTTATTACCCCGGATGAGGTGAAGCCTGATTCACTCATGATTTTCGATGATGTATCCACTGAACGACAAGCCATCATTCAAAGCTATTTCAGTATGGGTCGTCACAAAGATATCGATTGCTTGTAATTTGGACAAACGTGTTCTAAAATGTCCAAACAACGTCAGGATGAGCGGAAAAGTCGTCACATTTATAATGAAGATATGAATCCTGATATGACATTTCAAACGTTTACTGAATTGTGTGCCAAGTGCTCGAACACCCAACGCCATGCCTGTTTGGTGATTCACAAACAAAGTGAACTCAACCAAGGACGTTTCGCTTAGGGTTTGATCATTCTATTACTATTTAAGGGACTGTCTCATTCCCTCTCAAGTCATTTGTCAAGTCACCATGGCGTTAGCAGAGAGTAAATTGAAAAAGCATATCATTACAGAAAAAAATACTATTCGCAAAAAGTTTCGTCAATTGAAACGATCACGTGCGGAATATGCTTTGTTTATTCAACAACATTTGGCACCTCCGCTAAAAGCCATGTTTAAACCCTCTTTCAAGCCATCTGAAATACTACCCACTGTTTCACAAGCCACGCAGACGCTACACGAGGACCCTGTGGAAGAGGAAGAGCAAGAATTGACTAGTGTTAGCGATGTTGAGGATGAGGATGATCAAGTGTTTACTCCTAAAAAATCCTCACCCCTTGCAGAGTTTTTAAAAAATAAATCATTGGCCATGGTTGAAACACCTTCCACTTCCAAGCAAGCACCATTGTCACAACTCTTGGCCATACCTCAACATAAAAATCAATTAAAACACCTTTTAATAAAATATTATGTATCCCTATTTCACAGATCTATTTATTAGAAAGACAGATACAACGTATGGTGTTCGCTCTGAGGATGATGGTTTTAAAATTGGCGATTCATCGATTAAATTTGCTCGTACTAGTGCTGTCATTAAAAACATAAACTATAAATTAACACCAGGTCTGTTAAAGCTGTTATTTTCGCGTACCCCATCTTCTCATGATTATACGCAACAGGACCTTGGCAAATATAATCAATATTATTGGACACTCAGTATGACAGTATGATCCCTCTCAACAAGTGAATGCCAATATATCTCAAAAATATAAAACCATTATTGCAAAAATATTTCCAGCCAGTCAGAGTGCTCGTCGTAGAGTGTCCGCTTCGGGAGTGACATTTAAACCATTAAAATCCCTTGTGGATATTACCTACTGGCATAATCCCAGTAAGCTCATCCAGCGGCTACAGCTGTTGCATGCTCCACGTCAAGCTGGCCATACTGGTCACGATTGGGAAATTCAAGAAATTGAAGAAGAACTTCGAAATGCCAAAATTATTGTTTAAGCCCTCACCCATCAAAGTGGGCATCTCTCACGAGTTGCATCGCCCAGCTAGGCGTCACTATCAGCGACTGAAAGTGATTTCACGGGGTGTGGATAAACTTTGGCAAGCCTATTTGGTGGAAATTATTCCCTATGCTAGCGTTAACGATGGTATACGCTATATGTTGACGGTCATTGATGTGTATTCTAAAATAGCCTTTGTTCAACCTGTGAGTCGCAAATCTCGTCCTCTAGCCACCAAGACATTTAAACATATTATGCAACAATCCAAACGTCAACCCCAGTTGTTGCAAACCGACCAGGGAAAATATTTTTTCAACAAGGATTTCTCCAGTTTTCTCAAATCTTTGGATATTTACCATTACACCACGTACAGAAATTTAAAACCCAGTGTGGTCGAGCGGTTTAACCGAACACTAAAAACTCATATGTGGAAAGCGTTTACAGCTCGCGGCTCTTACCGCTGGTTGGACTTGTTACCTGAGCTATTGTAACGTTACAATGACACCAAACACAGAACGATTGGGACCAAGCCACAACTTGTGACCAAGAATATTCCGCAACTGGATAAACTGTTTAATCCTATAAAAACAGCAGATCAAAAACGTCATCGCCTTAAAATCGGGGAAATTATCGTGTGAGCAAATTCAAGTCTGTCTTCAACAAGGGCTACACACCATATTGGGTGACTGAACTATTTCGAATTCGTCAAGTCAACCTGAACAGCCAGTCACCTATGCACTCGAGGACATCAACCATTAACCCCTAAAAGGCAGGTTTTATCTCCAAGAACTCCAAAGGACAGCATTTTTAAAACATTACCTTGTGGAAAAAGTGTTAAAACAAAAAGGAAACAAAATGTATGTAAAATGGCTAGGATTTAACTCAGCCTTCAATTCTTGGATTAATATAATAATAATAATATCGTATGGCCTCGGGTGCCTGGTGCAAGCTTTGTTAATTGACACCCAGAGGGTAGCTTGCATGTCGAATTTCGTCGTTCCTTTAAACGCTATGAAAGTCAAGGAGGTTAGATATCTAAACTCTTTGACACTACAGCGCTTTCAAGTAGAGAATGGAGGAACTTTGTGTTGGCGGAAAATCCCGAGATTAATTTTGCCATTGAACACGGCCTACTGAATTCAAATGGATTCTTTAACATGCCAACAACGTATGACATGAGTATCGTGATTTTTGTCGCCTTCAAAAATCACTTACCATGGCCAGGGGCGAACCTGCAATCTTGGGGTTGGTAGTCCGACACTATAACCACTCACCCACCGTGGCAAGCTCTTGGATTAATAAATGAAATCTTGTGTGAACCTGTGTGCTTTGTATTTATTTATTCAATTATGTTGTACTTAACCTATATCCCTGTATGTACTGTCCTCAGCTGCACATGTATTATCAGCAACATGTCTCTCCCTTCACCTGTGTTCTCTCTTACCCCACCTCTCCCCTCCCCAATCCTCCCCTCCCCTCCACTCCCATCACTGCTGTCCACAGATCTCACCTAGCTATTGGCTGTTATGCCATTCCTATACGTGCATTATACTTTTTACTGACTCAGAGATTTACACACTTGAGCATCCTGTTACCGTGCACGTGTACAGCTATCGTTCAAGGTCAACACCTGCGTTAGGTCATGTTACACATCAATTTACATTTTTTCACGTACAAATCAAACAGGATGTGACTGCTTAGCTTACATGTTGTTTCACAAGGGTCTGCAATAATGTCATCTCACACGTGTTCACATGCTTTTCGCTCCCCTCCGACCACAGTTGCCAGATCGTTTAACCTTCAAGTGTTCTCTGAGTCTCTGCACTTTTCCATTACCCTGTTGTCAATTCAAGTCAGCGCATTCCAATAAGCTCAATAACATTCACGTCCTGCCAGTCTGCCCCAACAAGTTAGTTTCCTGTACTCGCTTAAAGCAACATATAACCAAGTTCTGTTTTGTCCTATATAAAGCCAGCTTCATCAGATCATGGAATTATAATTTGTCATGTCACTCATAACTGTTTACAAGTTAAAGATTCCCTCCAGGGGTAAAAAATTCTTAGCACGCATCACGCATTTTAAAATATTAAAGTCAATCAGTCCGCACTAGGAAAAATCGTAAAACGAACCGTCGTATCACGTCCCGCCGTCCCATCGAAATATCCATTGATTTTTTTTGGGTATGGCCAACGTGGCCGGATTGTATTTTTATTTTTTCCAAAAAATAGCTATCTCACTTTCAGTTTAAAAAAGAGTGTGTATTTTCAATTTTTTCCAAAAAATATTTTTGAACGTGGGTTATATTTCCAAAATTAGGAATTTTACAAAAAATGTTGTTACACGCAAATGAAAGGTCCTTACCCCCTCTACCCACAAACCAAGTTTCAAGTCACTAGGACAAATACAAAAAAGTTCCATTTTTAAAAGTAGGTGATATTTTGAAAACCAAACATGATAGAACGTTGTGAAATCCCTAAGTCCTATAACGCCTTATGTCTCTAAATCTGATTATTGGTTACTATTTACCCCTGTAAAATCTGCATTCATTGTTTTAGGAGTAAAATGACCTTTTGTGGTTAAAGAGTATTTATTTACCATTTTTTGATCTATCACACCTAATTTTAGGGTCTTTAGTTTCCAAGGTATCAATTGTTCAATTTTGGGGTATTTAACCCCCCTACTTTTTTTCATAAAAACAAAAGATCTTAGGTTCATTTATCATTTTTCACTGTTAACACCCGTTTTCCCTCTAACATTACTATTTACTATTTTAGGAGTGAAATGACCTATCGTGGCAAAAGCGTATGTCATGACCTATTTTTTAAGCTATCACACCTAATTTTAGGTTCTTAGTTTCCAAGATATCGAAAGGGTAACATCGCCCCAAGTGCTAGGACCCCACATACAAGTCCCTAGCATGATTGGTTCGCGAGATATTAACAAAAGTGTCGTTAGGCCCTTTGTCAAAATTTCAAAAATAGAACATTCAAAATAGGGGCGTCAGCCCAAGTCCAACGACATGTCGCGTGCCAAAATCGGACCATGGGTTCGGAGAAAATCTCGAATCTTACTTGGCTAAAGGGTCAGCGTAGCCGAGCGTTCAGTTGCGACTCCTGCATCACATGACGTCAGCCTAACTAGGATAGGCTAGATTAAGCCATGCTCACCAGCTTTATTTGAAAAGCGCGCAATGTAAGTAGTTGCGCGCCACCACTATCTTGAGTGGAGGAATGTGGAGTGTGTAGGCTGTAGAACACACCATAACTACTAACATTTTCAAAAAACAAACTTCTTAAGAACATTTAAGAAAAAATTCTTTTTAAAATATGCAAAGAAAAAAATGTTTCGAATTTATTTCTAAAAAAAATATTTTGAAGCAATTCAAAATTTAGAAAAAATTAAAAAAAAACTATTTTTTCGATGGAGAACCAAATGTAAAACAAGTAGTTCCGTGAAGAACTATACAGCCTATTTTCATATATCCTACTTATGTTAATTGCCACTATCAACATACAAAATATCAGTTTGATTGCTGTAATAGATTCGTAGATATTGAGAACCGACTAAATATTTCGGATGGTCGCCATGTTCGATTTTTTATATGTATGTCCTGGATTTATGTACTGTTACATGAAGATTATTGTGTACGTGTAGCATTCAAGCTTCAATAGCATGATTAGGACACAAGAAGTATCAACGAAATTTTAAAAATTCGCACAGCTGCCATCCTGTGGTTATGGAAACAATTGAGATAAATTAGATGCCAGTGGATTAACATTCGTATAAGGATTTACTGTACCAAGTGTCACTGCACTCGGATGGTTAAATTGCGAGAAACGACCATATTTATATGAATGTATATGCATATGAATTTATATGAACTTTTATACTTCGCACAGCCGCCATGTTGGATCGGTGAGAACTAAAAAAATTTGAAGGGCTCGGTCGGGGTCATCCGGAATAGTGCTATGAACTTACCGAGTTTCATTGATTGACCAAGGGAGGTTGGCAGGAAATATGCCGGATACAACAGAGGTCCCGTGTTCGCCAACTCACGTCCTGCTCGTTGTGAACCCATTGGGAACGTCTTACTGTAGAATGCTCGGCCGTTCTTGTGAAGGAAGGAATTATGCACCAAATAAGGGTAAGCAATGTTGGGTTCAGTTGAGACCCCTTGGTCACCAACACACGATCCACAAGTTGTGTTTTCCCCCATTCTCCCTTGAACTATCATATTTGGAACTCTATCCCCGTAACGACCCTTAGAAGCCCAGAGAGACATGCTTCAAATAATTGACCTTTAGATGTCAAGGAGGGTTGGTACTTGAATCGATTTCTGTTGGGAGAAATGAAGAGGTCTGGCTGGATCTGTTGACGAGAGGTAACCATGGCAATGGCAGACAATGAGTGGCTAACACCTTTTATCTGAATATCACTTCCTCTTCCCCTTTCCCCTACTCCAGTCGCCGCGCCATGTCGGATTGAATATTGCTGTCAGCCCTGTCTGATACACTCGAGCGAGCATTGAAGATTCCAGCAGCATTACGGCGCCTTGTATGCTGGCAACTCTTCCTACATCTGCCATCCCAATACGTACGCAACTACATGATGATAACTCTTAGAAAAACTACGCCTCTCAATACAAATTAAGAACCATCGATTCAATTGTAGAACATCTATTCTATCACTGTACATGTTTCAGCAAGTCTTAGATATTTAAAGTAAAATATAAATAATTAATTTAAACCTAAAATTTGTAATTAAAATATAATATAAGAAATGGATATCCTTAACATTACAAGTACCAGCGTTTAGCTGTGCACCTGACCATGCGAGCTCAGTGGTAAGAGAGGGATGTAGAGTGGTGCGGGGAGTTAGCCAAATAATTCCCTATCTGAGAACATTGACGCGCGTGACTGTCGGTTCTCACAATCAGGCACAGACACGCTCAGTGTGGCGAATGTTTTACGCTGCAGTAGTACTGTATACCAGGGGAGTGAGATGTGCAGAGCTAACTGCCGGTAACTGTCGACTTGATTTAAAATAAAAATGACAATATATCTTAGAATATTATTTATTGAGAAACACAGATATACGAGGCACGTCTAGAAAGTAAGTTCCGTTTGGTAATAAAATTAAATTGTGTACAGATACAGAAAAATTATTTATTGCACAACATTCTACACGTACTAAACTACTTTTCCACATAACTGGCGAACTTTTGCAGGCATTTGTCAGAGCGTGGCTTAAGTTTTTGGATACCTTCTTCATAGAAGTTTGCCGCCGACCGTAAACGAGAGTTAAGACTCCCCTGTAAGATATCCTACAGTTTGGCCACCACTGTTAGGCAAATTGCGTATGTGGTCAGGAGAACTCCTAAACATACGCAGTTCTCCTGGTAAGCACGCAATTTGCCTAACAGTGCTGGCTAAACGGTAGGATATCTTACAGGGGAGTCTTCACTCTCGTTTACGGTCGGCGGCAAAGTTAGCACTTTCATAGTTCGTCTGGTTGGTGATAGACGTCTCTCATGCAGATCCGGTGGTGGAAACCATGGACCGCAAAGCGCGTCAAGAGATGTCTCAGCTCGTAGGATCCTTGCATCCAGTCCTGTGTATTCATATCGTCCGTCATTTAAAATTCATGCCAAATGTAATTTTTCTTTGCTGTCATGAGACGTAAATACTCCCCATATGCCGGTGTGTGTGGTAGGAGCATCTATTATCTGTATTTTAATTTATTTATACATAAACAATTAGCTTTCCCTATTCATGGACTACCATGATAAAAATCATACGTATAGATATATTTGTAGGTAATTTTTTCGATGCTGCCTTCGTAATATAGCAAAGTAATCGCTCTTCAGTCGGGGAACAAGCTCATACCCCCAAGGAGCTCACGACTAGCGAGACGATAGTTGGCGACCACGGGACCCCAGCTGAGTTCGGCATTACTTCCACTTACTTGTGCCGGGCTCCTCTCTGTCATCCTTCCTATCGACTACCCTTGGTGAACTTTGTTCTTTGCCGACCCCGACGGTATTAGGGTATCCGAGGCCTAGTCTTTCACTTTCCCGCCTTCATTGACCCTTTCCTCATCTTTCCTGATGCCCTCATTCCACGAGGGGTCAGCCTTCTTTTTTCTTTTCATGAAATCTCCTGCCTTCAGCACAAGGCCCTCAAGGAGGCAGGGTGTGTGTAGCCCCACCACTTATGGTGCACCCTAGATAGTGCTACACCCTCAAGGGCTCACAGCTGGTGAGTTCGGGATTTGGCGACCCCGAAGGATTCCTGAGCTGGGTCACGTTTTCCCCCATTTTCTATTTCCTTTGGGGCGGACCCTCTCCTCTATCCATTTCCTCGCTGCCTTTCTTGGCCCTCCTTCCTTCCAAGTCCCTTAGTTCTCATTCTTCGAGGGTTGAGGGCATTTCTTTTCTTCCTGTCTTTTGTTTCCCTTATTCTTATTTTTGTTTCCCATTTCCTCTTCTAGTTTGCAAGTCCGTAGATAGTTTTAGTTGTAAGTTTCATTTGATCATCTTTCATTTTCACTATCACCCAAACCATTAGGGGCCGATAGCCTAGATGTTAGGCCCCTTAAAACAACAATTATCATCATCTTCATCATGTGCTCAATTAAATGTGACGGAGAATAACACTTACTCCCATATAAAAACCTGCAAAATGAATTTAGTATACATTTTGTTACGACTGTGAGTTTGTGTCATCGCTCGCCGCATGAGTCACAACTGCCCCAAGGCTGGGCTGTGCCCTGCCTCGTGTATTGCGTACGCCTTATGCAACAGGGATATTAGGACAAAGGGATAGTCCAGAATATTCGTGACTGGACCAGCGATGGAAACCTCGAGAAGCCGTGAACCCTAAATGGATCTAGAAGCATTTATTGAGTCACCGGCCTGCTATATAAGTGTGACCTGTCAAGCAGTGGTTGTTGTTGTGTTTTACGAGCGAGTGCGAGCGCTTATCTTGAGCGACAGAAGTGTGGAGACTTGCGAAACCGACTAGTGAAGGCGATTCTCGTGACAGCGAAGGGAGTGAGGAGCTTACAGGGGACTGCCTGTGTTTTGAGCGAGTGTGCTTACTCAGTGCGAGAGAGGTCATTGTGGTGAGTTGCAAAACAGTGAGTGACAGACCTAGTGCAGCTATTTCCATCCAGCGTACGGGGCCACCTCATTACGAGGGATTAACTGTGGTCTGTTGACAAGTGAAAGGAGAAGTATTCTCGACGCGAGGAAACTGGAGTAAGGTAATAATTCCTTGTGTTTGCTGTTTAGTAGTGTATCTTTCTGGCCACAATAAAGTTAATTATTTCTTTAAAGCAGTAATTGGTGTTGTGCTTCCTAACCCACCGTAATCCAGTTAACAAAAGTGCCACTAGGGGGGTGGCACGTAACAATTTATATAATGGGGGTTTAATTTGATGACATGTTTCTTTCGTCAGGTAAACGCCATTTGAACCTGTTCACTTAAGGTCGCTGTTTCTTAAGTTGGTTGGACGTATACAGGGTGGGTGGAGTTAAACTGGACAGGCGGGAAGGTATACCCTCTGTCTGAAAAGTTCAGTGAATGGGTCTATATTACGAACGGATCGTTTGCTTGCCTGAAACAGCCGTTACTATCCTTCGAAGTAATCCCCGTGGATGGTTATGCACTTCTTAGAACGGCTGTACAAGTCCTGGCATAGTCTTCCTGAGGGATAACCTTCAGTTGGGTCGTCACATTACGTTGGATGTCCGAAATGTCCGAAAACCTCTGGCCCTTCAGTGCTTTTCGGTGACCCTGGATCCCGATACTCCATACTTTGACGCTTTCCTTCGAGGTCGTACCTCAGGCACCAGGTCTCGTCACCCGTGACGATGGTTTTCAGGACCATTCCCTTCCACGGAACATTCACCCTTTTCACTTCCAACCCGTCGAACAGGTGTGCACGTTAGGTTGCATAATTTCACCCTTCTCACTGCCGCCCGTCTATCAGGTGTGCAAGGCAGGTTGCATAAATTCACTCTTCTCTCTTGCTTTCAATTTAGAGTTTTGACGACCCAAACTGAAGGCTATTTCTAAAAGAGACTATGCCGGGAGTTTCCAGACTTGTTCAGTCGTTCTCAGAAGTGCATAACCATTCACGGGGATTACTTCGAACGATAGTAACGGCTGTTTCAGGTAAGCCAACAATCCGTTCATAATATAGATCCACTCACTGAACTTTTCAGACAGAGGGTGAATTGTTACCTAGGTCAAGACGCGCCGAGAGACAAGAAAAACGTATAATGAATGGTGCATGGTTTAACGAAAAAAAAAAATGGATTAGAGACACTTTAAAACATGTCTAGCAGGCGAATCGTTGGTCCTATGACTTTGGGATTGCACCATGCTGTGCAGCATGAAAAACCTGAGGTGGATTTGCATACGGCGAATGGTTCTCAAACAATTCCATGTTACGACAATCTCATTCGGAAATGCTATCTGCCACGGGTACCCGGCAACGCTGCATTTGAATTCACCAGCCCGCCCACTTTTCGCACGAGCCAGAACGCACAACCTCCCATTAATATTACTCTTCAGAAATTCTTCATCACACTGTACGTTTGCAGTGGTTGTAGTTTCCGATAAACACGAATTAGAGCTTCAAAAGAAGGCCAACTTTCCTGCAGTACGTTTATCCTCGCTTGAGAAACCGTTACTTCAGAAAAAGTATAAGAACCACACCGTAATGCACTGACATCTAGTTTAGTTCAGTTGTTAACATAACCACAAGATGGCAGCTGTGCGAAATTTAAAAATCTGGTTTTCATTTCTTGTGTCGTAATCATGCGAGTGAAGTTTGAATACTACACCTACACAATAATATTCATGTAATAGTACATAACTCGAAGATCTACACTTATAAAATCCAACATGGCAACCATCCGAAGTAATTAGACGTTTCTCAATATCTACGAATCTATTACAGCATTCAATCTGAAATTTTGTATGTTGATAAGAGGCAATTAACATAATCAAGATGATGATAATTGTTGTTTTAAGGGGCCTAACATCTAGGTTATCGGCCCCTAATGGCGTGGGTGATCGTGAAGATGATAATGAAATGTAAACTATAACTAAAACTAACTACTGACTTATAGGGTACTAGAAGAAGAAATGGAAAACAAAAGGAGAATAAGGCAAATAAAGGACAGGAGGAAAAGAAATGCCCTCAAAGCTCGAAGAATGCAGATTGAGGGACTTGGAAGGAAGGAGAGCCATGAAAGGCAGATAGGAAAGTGAAAGAGGAGAGGGTCCGCCCCACAGGTAATGGATAAAAGGGGGAAAACCGGACCCAGCTTAGGAATCCCTCGGGGTCGCCAACTCCCGAACTCACCAGCCATGAGCCCCTGAGTGTGTAGCAATATCCAGGGTGCACCAGAAGTGGTGGGGGTACATACAGGGTCTTTCATATAAAATAGAACGGCGAGTGGCGGCTTTGTTATCCGCTGGTACAGTAACCTTGGCTGAGCTTGTGGCGTGCCACTGCCCCCTGCTGTAGTATTGAAAGCGCGCGCATAGGCGCATATACTGTACTTGACCTTGCAATAAACGTGCAGGTGTTCAGTCGCCAGTCTGAAACTCAGATGTCAACATGAGCCAGTTAACATTTCAACATCGTATTTTTGTATGTAAAACTTATTTTAAATACGAGTCGCTCGGCGGGTACGTGACGCATTTGTTCAGCAATTTCCTTCACTAGCAGATTCACGTAATTGTAAATACGTTTGACACTACTGACTCAGTGCTCAATAGAAAGCATAAAATTTAAAATCAGAAACATTACAGTGGCAGAACTCACTCGCGTCAGCCAGAATTTGGTTACCAGATACAAAGCCTGTATAACCCAGGAAGGACGACACTTCCAGCATCTTTTATAAGGTAATATTTCACACAGGATTGTACACACGCTTAAAGCAGGGGGTCGTGGCGCGCCACTAGCTCGGCCAAGGCCACCGCAGCAGTGGATAACAAAACTGCCGCTTGCCGTTCTTACTTTATATCAAAGACCCTGTGCACCCTGCCTCCTTGAGGGCCTTGAGCAGAAGGCAGGAGATAACATGAAATAAAAAAGAAGGCTTACCCCTCGCAGAAGGAGGGTATCAGAAAAGATGATACAAGGGCCAATTAAGGCGGGAAAGGAAGAGACTCCCTGGGCGTTGGATACCCTAATACCGTCAGGGTCGGAAGAGAACAAGAGTTGACCATGTGAGGTTGACAGGAGAGAAGACGGAGAGGAGCCCGGCACAAGTAAGTGGAAGCAATGCCAGACTCAGCTGGGGCCCCGTGGTCATTAACATAAGTAGGATATTATGAAGATAGGCTATATAGTTCTTCTCGGACTACTTGTATGAAATCTGTAATTAAGTTTCGCCTCCGACTAGTCATATCGCGTAGGGGGCACACACAATCTATAAGAACGAATGCTTTAAAAAAATGGCAATCAGCCAGCTCTTGCAAGTTGCAGAGGGACAGGCCATCTGGTTCTCGGAAGCAAATCTGTTACTGAACACTTGACTCGCTCCTACCATCACTACGGCTGGCACACAGCTTCGCCCGAAGAATGGCCTTAACGACATGAATATTCGTAATTATTTTAATATTATGACTAAGCTCAGCATTACTGTCGACCAAAGTATTGTGTGTACTCGAGTTTGAAGGTTGTTTGTGAAGTAACCAATAGACATACATAATATCCAATAACATCATCACTTTCGTCGTTCTATTTTACGTGAGTTCATGTAGGTTTGGAATTTTTAGTTTATATTTTAATATTTTTTATCGCAGTTGGAACACAAAAAGTGCCCGTTTTTAAGCGTGTTTCAACCATGCGTCACATTTAGGAATTATTATCTCACAAACCCGTCATCAGATCGAATCCAAATTTTAACACAATATACATGGGAATGTTGTATAACTGATTTATTAATTTCAAAATTTTGCGTATCCAAGAAACAAAGTTGTTATCATTTGTGTAAGGTAACGTTTTCTCGGCTTGGGGTGGTTGGAATATGTAGTTCTTGGTCGCGTTGTAATCCTTACACATCAAAAAGTTATGCTGTATGACTTTAAAATACGTCAATTAATTCACTTATTTTATATCGGTTTATATTTGAACGGGGAAATACGACCTCGCCTCGCTCGGCAGTGATGGGCTCCATCTCAGCAACGCTGTACAGCTTACCCCGGAGCGGCCGGCTGGTGTATCATGCCTTATTTCCACGAACAAAAACAAACCGATATAAAATAAGTGAATTAATTTACGTATTTCACAGTCATACAGCATAACTTCTTGATGTATAAGGATTAAAACGCGACCAAGAGCTATATTTTCCAACCACCCCGAGCCGAGAAAAAGTTACCTTACAAAAATGATGACAACTTTGTTTCTTGGACACACAAAATTTTGAAATTAATAAACCAGTTATACAACATTCCAATGTATATTGTGTTAAAATTTGCATTCGATCTGATGACGGGGTTTATGAGATAATCATTCTTAAAAGTGACGCATGGTTGAAACACGCTTAAAAACGGGCACATTTTGTGTTCCAACTGCGATAAAAAATATTAAAATATAAATTAAAAATTCCTAACCTTCATGAACTAACGTAGAATAGAACGACGAAAATTATGATGTTATTGGATTTTATGTAGGTCTATTGGTTACTTCACAAACAACCTTCAAACTCGAGTGCACATAATACTTTGGTCGACAGTAGGTCGTGGGGCCAAGCTCTCTGCTGACTCGGTAGACGCGTGGGTTCGAGCCCCACCGTCGGCCGTCCTTAAGTGGTTTTCCGTGGATTCCCATTTTCAACACCAGGCAAATGCTGGGACGGTACCTTCTGACAGGCCACGGCCGCTTCCTTCCGCATCCTTGCCCAGTTTCATTCACCATCATTCATTTCATCTCTCATTAACTCCTCTCATGAGGTTGGCGTCAGGAAGGGCATCCGGCCGTTAAAACCATCGCCACAAAGGCTTCCATCGCATCTCATCCCCGACCCCGTTGGAAAACGGGAATAATAAGGGGTAGACATACAATTTTAATATTATGACTGAATCGAGTAAGTAGGCGCTCAATTGATAATGCGCAACGTACATTATGTCTCTAGCCTACAAGGCAACAAAAGTCACCGTAGAGCAATTACTTGTCAAGATATTTTAGATTTAGTAAATGGTGAAATTTCTTCCCAATCCTTTTATTATTTAAGATTCCAGTCGCCTCTGTGGTGTAGTGGTTAGCGTAATTAGTTGCCACCCCGGAGGTCCAAGGTTCGATTCCTGGCTCTGCCACGAAAATTGAAAAGTGGTATGAGACTGGAACGGGGTCTACTGTGGCTCTGGTGGTCCAAATGAGTATAGGGGTTACAATTCCCACCTCAGCCTTCCTCGAAGTGGTTTTCCGTGGGTTTCCGCTTCGTCTGCGGGCAAATGTTGGGATGGTACTTAACGTAAGGTCATAGCCGCCTCCTTCCCTCTTCGTTGCCTATCCTTCCCAATCTTCCCATCACTCATAAGGCCCCTGTTCGCTTTGCAGGTGAGGCCACCTGGGCGAGGTGCTAGTCCCACCTGCCCAGTTGTATCCCCCGACCCGATGTTTCAAGTTCCAGAACACTGCCCTAGAGGTGGTAGTGGTGGAATTCCTCGGTGTGTCCGAGGGAAAAGCAAACCTGAAGTGGAAGCGACTAAACATATATATATAGCCTACAGGGTCATTATCTATGTGCGCCCCGATAAACACGGCAAGCTAAGCCAGCTGTGACTGGCGCAGATCGCGAGCACGCGAACGCGAATCAGCCGGTGGTAGGAGCACTCCGCTGACGCATATCGTTAGTTCACACGTGTTTTGTCATTCATATGGACGTGTATCTGCAAAGCTTAGATATTAGTGTTGCACGTTTAGTGAGTATTGTGATTACTGTGATTGTTGGTCATGCCTAGACACCAATTCACATTGCGCGAACGTGTGTATATCCATAATTTGAGTATGAAAAGCAGAAAATCGTGTTCTAAAATGAGACGAAAATTTCGAATCAAGTTTCCAGGAAGACCTGTGCCTAATGCCAGTACAATTAGAGGCTCGCTAAACGATACAAGGAAACAGGCTCCGTAAATAATAAAATAGTTGACATTCTTTTATCAGAAGATGTCAGGTGTGTGTTACAAGAGAGGGAGGACATTTTCAGCATCGCCTATGAGCAATGTAAGTACACATTATTGAACACGTTTGGTAAAAGTGTGAATGTGCGCGCCGACCACCGGATGAACCGGGTACGGGCGCCCGCGATCTGCGCCAGTCACAGCCGGCTTAGCTTGCCGTGTTTATCGGGGAAAAAATAGATAAAGTCCCTGTATTATATAAGATTCCAGATCTGAGAAGTGTTGTTGTATTTACTTCTTGAGCCACCTATACTGCAACAGTTTAGAAAGTAAAGGCAGACTTAAACGCTAACTTTGTAACAGAATTACACGGAGTTTAGGCATATTAAATCCTGAGTTGGAGCAACATCTCGCGAGGTGTTTCAATTAAGCTGTGATGATACTGCCAAGTATGAAGAGGCGTCTTCTTTGACGATTTGCTTTTCAATGAGATGAGGCGCGCTTTGCGCCTCCTTGGCTCATTTTAATGAGTAAGACATGGCTGGTACAGTAACCGTCACAACACTATAAACTCACAGCCAGTTTTGATCAGAATGTATTCAATAAACGAATACTAATGATATATGCGATTTTGTCAATAAGAATAACAATTAATGGGATTCACTCACGTGATTTATTCTTTCATTCGCTGATGAAATTTTGTATTCAATCATGTATTCATATATTTATGCATTTATGTATTCATGCATTTATAAATTCATATTTTTATGTATTCATATACATAATTTATGTATTTATGCATTATATATTTATACATTCATGTATTCATATATTTAAGCATTTAAGTATTTATGTATTCATGCATTTTTAAATTCATATTTTTATGTATTCATATACATAATTTGTGTATTAAGGTATTATAGATTTGAATATTCATGTATTCATATACATGATTTATGTATTATATATTTATATATTCATGTATTCATATATTTATGTATTCATGCATTTATAAATTCATATTTTTATGTATTCATATACATAATTTATGTATTTATGTATTATATATTTATATATTCATGTATGCACATATTTATGCATCTATGTATTCATTCATTTATAAATTCATATTTTTATGTATTCATATACATAATTTATGTATTATATATTTATGTATTAATATATTTATGAACTTATGTATTTATGTAGACTATTATATATTTATATATTCATGTATTTATGTATTTATGTATTCATGCATTTATACATTCATATTGTTATGTATTCATATATTTATGCATTTATGTATTCATGCATTTATAAATTCATTTTGTGTGTATTCATATACATAGTTTATGTATTTATGTATTATATATTTATATAATCATGTATTCATATATTTATGCATTTATGTATTTACAAATTCATAATTTTATTTATTCATACACATAATTTATGTATTTATGTATTACTAGCTGAAGTACCCGTGCTTCGCTACGCGTCATAAATAAATTAAAATATGAAGGTGACAGTTAAAACAGGGGATAGGCGAGGTGCTGCGCAGAGGGAGATGAAGGATGGAAAATTTTGTCCAACTACACCGCTCGGCGTTGACCGTGTTTTATAGCACAAATTTAGGTTTTACTCGCTAACGGTTGGAGATACCTTTCGGATAGAAAATGTCATTTTTAACCTCGTATATACCATCAAAAGTTTGCTATTTCTTAGCGTACTCTTTGTATTTGAAATGGAAATATGAAAGTTTTAAACCAAAGGGTGTAGTGAAGTCACTAAAATGGTCGCCATCTTTAAATAGTACAAAGTATTGAAATCAAAAGTAACCTATATGTTAACCAGGTAAATCAGCTACTTCCATGTAAAATTCATGTAAATCGGACCAGTGGTACTTGCGTGATTGAGTAATACATAGACGCACATCATCTCATTTTTAGCCTCGCATCGCTCGCGTCATAGTCGTGTCATATTGTTATTCAATGAAATGAAGGTTTAACCCCATTAACACCCCTTTAGAACCTGAATATCCAAAAATCCCTCCTTGGTAGACGTTTTCGACACACAACAAACATATCCCCAAAATATCATTCTTCTAACTTTAATCGTTTGGGTTGGTCGATGAGAGTGAACATCCAAAAATCCTTCCTTAGGGGACGTTTTTCTTCCAGAATTTCACCCCTCCCCATAGGCCCCTTAAATTGGATTTATGAAAAAAAAAACGGTCGAACACATATTTATTTTATTTATTTATTTATTCATGTATTTATTTATTTATTTACTTATTTTTAAGCTGATTGATTTCCTCCGAGTTTAAAACTCCTCGCCTATGTCGTTTAAGAGATACACGGTCCGTTAGGAATCTTTCAACTCCCACTTTTCATCCCTTTCACCTCATAATATACACTACATCGAAAAACCATTTGACATGTGTCAGCTTATTTTTAATGATTAGTATATATGCCAAGTATCACATCCCCAAATGAAACCACTCGTGAGATATGGTTATTCAATGAAATGCACGTTTACCCCCCTTAACACCTATTTAGAACCTGAATATTCTGAACTCTTTCCTTAGTGGACGTTTTCGACATACAACGAACATATCCCCAAAATTTCATGTTTCTAACTTGAATAATTTTGGCTGGGCTATGATGAGTGAGTGAGTCAGTCAGGACATTTCCTTTCATTTATTTTTGATAATTTCACCCCTCCCCATGAACCCCTTAAATTGGATTTATGAAACAAACGGTCGAACACCTATTTACTTATTTAAAGCTGTTTTCCCCCTGAGTTTCATGAGTGAGTAAGTGAGTCAATCAGTTAGGACACTTTCTTTCCTGTTCTTTCCCCCCCCCCCCAGAATTTCACCTCTCACCAAGGGCCCCTTAAATTGGATTTATGAAAAAAAAACAGTCGAACACCTATTTACTTGTATTTTAAACTGTTCTTTTCCCGCCGAATTTCAAACTTCTCGCCTATGTCCTTTAAGAGATACACGCTCCGTCAAGAATCCCTCAACCCCCAATTTTCACCCCTATCACCTAATAATATACACCACATCGATAAACCCTTAGACATATGTCTGATTATTTTTAATGATTAGTTTATATACCGAATATCACATCCCGAAAGAAACAACTCATGAGATATCGTTATTCAATGAAATGCACGTTTACCCCCTTAACATCTCTTTAAAACCCGAATGAACAAAAATCATTCCTTAGTTGACGTTTTCGACATACAGCGAACATATTCCCAAAATTTCATTTTTCCAACTTTAATAGTTTTCGCTGGGCGTGATGAGTGAGTGAGTCAGACAGGACATTCAATTATTTTTACCAGAATTTCACCCCTCCCCATGGGCCCCTTAAATTGGATTGATGAAAAAACGCTTGAACACCTATTAACTTATTTTTAAAGCTGTCTTTTTCCCCTGAGTTTGGTGAGTGAGTTAGTCAGTTAGGACACTTTCTCCCCTTTTTTCCCCCAGAATTTCACCCCACTCCATTGGCCCCTTAAATTAATTTATGAAAAAACGGTCGAACACCGATTTACTTATCTTTTCAGCTGATGTTTTTTCGCTGCGTTTCAAATTTCTCGCCTATGTCGTTTAAGAGATAGGCCTACACGCTCCGTTAGGAATCCTTCAACCCCCACTTTTCACCCCCTTCACCTCATAATAATACACCACATCGAAAAACCCTTAGACACGTGTCTGCTTATTTTTAATGATTAGTTTATATGCCGAGTATCACATCCACAAATGAAACCACTCGTGAGATATTGTTATTCAATGAAATTCAGGTTACACCCCCTTAAGACCCCTTTAGAGCCTGAATATCCAAAAATCCTCCCTTAGTGTACGGTTTTGACATACAACGAACATATCCCCAAAATGTCATGTTTCCAACTTCAATATTTTTGGCTGGGCGATGATGAGTGAGTGAATGAGTCAGGACATTTTCTTTCATTTTTTTCCCTTCAGAATTTCACCCCTCCCGATGAACCCCTTCAATTTGATTGATAAAAAAAACTGTCGAACAGATATTTACTTACTTTAAAGCAGTCTTTCCCCCTGAGTTTGATGAGTGAGTCAGTCAGTCAATCAGTTAGGACATTTTCTTTCCTGTCCCCCCCCCCCCCTACAGAATTTCACCCCTCCCCATGGGCCTCTTAAATTGGATATATGAAAAAAAAAACGGTCAAACACTTATTTACATGCTGATTTTTTCCCGCTGAGTTTCAAACTCCTCGCCTATGTCGTTTAAGACATACACGCTCCGTTAGGAATCTTTCAATCCCTACTTTTCACCCCATTCACCTCATAATATACTCCACATCGAAAAACCCTTAGACACGTGTCTTACTTTTTAATGATGAGTTTATATGCCGTGTATCACATCCCCCAATGAAACCAATCGGGAGATATTGTTATTCAATGAAATGCAGGTTTAACCCCATTAAGACCCCTTGAGAACCTGAATATCCGAAAATCCTCCCTTAGTAGACTGTTTTGAAATACAATGAGCATATCCCCAAACTGTCATGTTTCTAACTTCAATCATTTTGGCTGGGCGATGATGAGTGAGTGAGTGAGTGAGTGAGTCAGGACATTTTCTTTCAATTTTCTTTTTTCAGAATTTCACCCCTCCCCATGAACCCCTTAAATTTGATTTATGAAAAAAACTGTCGAACAGCTATTTACTTACTTTAAAGCAGTTTTTCCCCCTGAGTTTGATGAGTGAGTGAGTCAGTCAATCAGTTAGGACACTTTCTTTCCTGTTTCTACCCCCCCCCCCCCCCACCCTCGAGAATTTCACCCCTCCCCATGGGCCCCTTAAATTGGATTTATGATAAAACGGTCAAACACATATTTACTTATTTTTATGCTGATTTTTCCCCGCTGAGTTTCTAACTCCTCGCCTATGTCATTTAAGAGATACACGCTCCGTTAGGAATCTTTCAATCCCCATTTTTCACCCCTTTCACCTCATAATATACACCACATCGAAAAAATCTCCGACTCGTGTCTTCTTACTTTTAATGATGAGTTTATGTGCCGAGTATCACATCCCCCAATGAAACCAATCGGGAGATATTGCTGTTCAATGAAATGCAGGTCTACCCCCTTAACACCCCTTTAGAACCAGAATATCCAAAAATCCTCTCTTAGTGGGCATTTGCGGCCCTTGGGGAAGCTGCATACCAAATTTCATTCCAATCCGTTTGATGGTTTCTGAGATTTCGTGATGAATGAATGAGTGAGTGAGTGGTATTTGACAAATATATAGTAGAAGATAGTGTCAAGTCTTTGTTATGCTAAACTCGGTTGACAGTGCTGTGTGAGAAGTTGAGTAACTAACGTGATTTCAAGTAAAGATCCTCATTTTCTATACCGGTAGTGCAGAGCGCAAATGGCATCCAGTCGGCCGTGTCTCGACTTTAGCTATGTTGCCATGGAAACTATCTGGCTTGCCATTCCTTCATGCGCATATTTTATGATTTGATTAGCGTGTGCTTGAGTGCAAAAGGGCCGAAATCAGAAGAATGAGAAAGACTATCGAAAATTCATGTAGCCAGCGGTTCCTTCTGGATCCTAAACTATATGTATGCAAAATTTGGTAGAGATTGGCGGAACGGTGTAGATTTGTATACGGAACAGACCCACATACCCACATACCCACATACATACAGACTTTCACTTTTATATATAAGATATATTTATATATTTACGTATTAATATATTTATGCATTTATGTATTCATGCATTTACAAATTCATATTTTTATGTATTCAGATACATAATTTATGTATTTATGTATTATATATTTATAAATTCATGTAATTATATATTTATGCATTGATGTATTTATGTATTCATGCGTTTATAAATTCATAATTTTATTTATTCATATACATAATTTATGTGTTTATGTATTATATATTTATGTATTCATGTATTCATTTATTTATGCAGTTATGTATTTATGTATTCATGCATTTATAAATTCATATTTTTATGTATTCATGTACATAATTTATGTATTTATCTATTATATATTTATATACTCATATATCAATGTGTTTATGTATTCATGCATTTATACATTCATATTTTAATGTATTCATATACATAATTTATGTATTTTTGTATTATATATTTATATATTCATGTATTCATATATTTATGCATTTATAAATTCATAATTTTTTGTATTCATATACATAATTTATGTATTTATGTAATATATATTTATATATTTATGTATTCATGTTTTTTGTATTCATATAGAAAAAAACGCCTTTAACGCCTTTAAAGATACCGAGCGAAGCCGGGGTGGGTTGCTAGTTATATATAATTCGCTAGGGCCATCTAGGACCACGTCTTGTTGAAAATGAAAATCCACAGCCCACTTCCAGTCCACCTACCGGGTCAGGAATGAAATGAATGAAGCTCTCATCTAGCGGCGAGGATATGAACTGTGCCGGCTGCCGAAGTCTGTCACACTCCCCTGGAGCAATGATTAAATGAATGACAGATGAAATGAAATGATAGTGGAGAGTGTTGCTGGAATGAAATTGTGCCAGGGAAAACCGGAGTACCCGGAGAAAAACCTGTCTGCCTCCGTTTTGTCCTGCACAGATCTCACATGGGGTGACCGGGATTTGAACCACGGACCCAGCGGTGAGAGGCCGGCGTGCTGCCGCCTAAGCCACGGAGGCTCACCACGTCTTGTTATTTCCCATTTAAGATTTGATTGCCGCTGAGCCTGGCTGCGCCACCATTTGTTGATTATTGTATCAGGAGCCCCGCAGGGTAAAGAGAAGAACACAGTGATGACAGAGTCCAGTCTGCACATAAGTCAAGCAGCATTGCGCACGCTACCTGTCTTAAAAGCGCAGATAAATGTCACAGGAGCTTATGTCACCACGGACATCTACTGGAGCTGACTCATATCCTACTCGCGCAACTGTACCTGTCAACGAAGTAAAGTGACGTGTACCCTAGTAAACAGAGAATAGTTCCCATCTCGACCGCCGGCAATCAATTTGTGAAAGGGTAATACATTTGGTTTTCTTTTCCGCCCAGTATTCCCTCGTCTTTTGGGAAAGATCCTGCTGGCGTTCCTCCGTCCAAGTGGCACCATGTCTTCTTTTCGGAGGCTAGACTCGGTTAAGCCCGTTCGTCACTGTCTTTTGACGGAAGAGATCCCTGTCCAATGTGTTTTCGGGATTGATTTGGAGCATGTGGAGGTCTGAAGAGTTTCTTCCGTTCTTCAGTCCATGATTTCTTGGTACTGGTATTGAGTTTCTCGGCAAAATAATAGTTGTGGACAACTGTTCTGAATTTGGATCAGTCTTGTATGATTTCATACACAATGCCAATTTCATGAACATCTTCCTCTATTTCTTTAAGCCAGTTGGTCTTGACTTTCTTTGAGAGAGAAAGGTTGAGAATCCTCTTCCACACTCGGTGGTCAGTCATGGGAAGAATGTCGCCATAGAACTTTAATCGCCTTTTCCTGAATGTGTCGGTGATCCTTTCTGAGTGATGATACAGCTCCGGAGACTTCCGTTTCATCCAGATTTCCTCTACACAAACTGGACCAAAGATTTTATCATTTCAAATAATCTTGTCGACTATCTAACCTCCTTGACATTCATAGTGATTCAAGGAACAACGAAATTCGACATGCAAGCTACCCTCTGGGTGCAAATTACAAAGCTTGCACCTGGCACTCGAGGCCATACGACTTCATCGTTATGCTTTGATTTACCGTTATGCGTTACGGTTACGGCGTGTATGACGTCATCATGTTGTTCAGTACATATGCACCAAGTCTGAGTTTAATCCTGGGGTCTGGCGTTATGCGATACGGAGACGGTGAGTGCGTGACACCATGCAGCAGAGTGCACCTCCCGCTCTCCATTCCCCGCGCGGGAAGCCTAAGTTAAAGGGTAATGGAGTCTGTTGAGTCTGAGTATACTCCTGGGGTCTGGCGTTATGCGATACGGAGACGGCGAGTGCGTGACGTCATGCAGCAGAGTGCACCTCCCGCTCTCCGTTCCCCGCGCGGGAAGCCTAAGTTAACGGGTAATGGAGCTTTGAGCGAAGCGAGAAGCCCTCCTGAGCCTTTCTATCATGTGTAGCATTTGTAGAATGCGTCATTTGAAATGGTATAAAGTCTAGTCTCTCATACTAACTGTATCTTTTCCTCTAATTTTCCTCTCTTGCTTCTCTATGTCTTTAATAAGAGATCTTCCTCCAACGAGCAAAGTTTCTGAGACGTATAATTCTTTAGGTTTGATGACTGTGTTATAATTATTAATAATATTATATTCTTCTTCTTGTTTCCTTTCGGACAACTTCGGACCACGTAATCTCAACGGTTTCCTTTTAGCTTTAAGTTACGTCCAGTGTTCCTTGATTTGTAGACAGTGTTGTTCCTTTCTCTATTTATATTATCCCTCCCTATATTATTCTGCTAAGGTCCCATTCCAGTTTTGTACCGAAATTAAGGTCCCATTAACACCAACCTACACATATGGTGTGCCTACAGGTTCAGCATAACCCAATGCGTAAGCAAAACGCACTCACTTACTCTTGAAATGCCTCACAATTAAATAAATACCTTAAAACATGCATATTTACAATGAAATAATAAAAAAATCTTTTTTTTAGCGTATGGCTTTTAGTGCTGGGAGTGTCCGAGGACATGTTCGGCTCGCCAGTTTTGTAGCTGCTTCGAGACGGACACCCAATGGGTGAGCTACAAGTACCATTGGGGAGGAAAGTTGGAATGTAAGGACGAGGAGTTGGAAGGTAGCGGCTGTGGCCTATAGTTAGGGACCAACCCCGGCATTTTCCTGGAAGGAAGATGGGAAACCACAGAAGATCATCTTCAAGGTTGCCGGCGGGGGGATTCGAACCTCCTCACCTCCTGGATGTGAGCGACTGCCAGCAGTCATGCCGTAACGACCAAGGCTAACTCACCCGGTAATGAAATAATGAAAGAATGCAACACGGTAACCATGGTAACAGAATCTCACAGGTCCAACTATTTCTGTAAGACGCAATGCAATACCAATTATTACATTACTGTGTAAGTTTCCAGACGGTTATAAGGTTATCACTGAGCCAAATTAAGCTGTAAAAGTCATCAATACATACAGTATAATGCGCTTAAGGGGGTCAAGGGGCACTCTAGAATTTTTTCACGCAATTTTCACTTGTGACTGTGGTACGAAAGGTCTTTTTCACCCGACTATAAAGGGTCTACGAAAACCACATTTAAAGGCCCTTAAATTAACAGTGTCTGTGATATTCCCAGAAAACTAACTTCGCTCTGATATACCTATGAAGGAATGACAAACCCCGAACCACTGCACCAGTAGCTGAATTGATAAAGTTTGATTATTCATACCAAGGATAAATCAGTCATAGCATTCATGATTGAGATTATGCTAAGTGTACTCTTTATAACTATAAAAGTCCGGAAGGCGGAGGTAGATTTCACCGGACAAACTTGGGGATAGGCGAAAATAGGCAGAATATGCAGGTTTTCGTAGAAGGATCAGACCTCATTTATTGCGAGAAGGTATTTTATAATTGGAGCTTAATTAACTTTGCTTTTCGTCATTTTATGCTTATTTTAAACATTTTATTGTCTTATGGGAACGGTAACCTTCTTGTCATTTGGGGTCCATTTTTATACTTGTGGTCACACTGTCCTTATGCAAGGTTTCGACACTGATGTGTAACTATGTAACGGTCTGTTACTTCTTCACGCAAAATTATATCTCCCGCAGAGGTTTTGGTTGGTTCCTCAGTTTAGGGGCTGCGACAACGCGGTCATGTAACCCCGTGTACTTAGGGATGGCTGTATTAGTCTGTAATTCAGGTAAGGGCTGCAGACGGTCAATTTCAAGCAATAGTTCCTAATGTTCCTACCAGGTACTTCCGTCAACGACACCTACCTGTGAACGTGGCTACTAGATGCCACCGCAGCCAGCAACTCGCAACGAACGTTGGAACTTCCCCTCAAAAGGAAAGCATACTGAGGGATTTTTAGCGCTCTTAGACAATCCGACGACTTCGGCCGGCTTTGAACTCGCGACCTTGGGCATAGACATTCAGCATGCTTGCTACCAGTTACGTCACCGAAGCCGCTTCACACTTAGTCAGATGGAATTCTGAATATGATCTCGTGCAAGTGCGTTATCTTGGCAACGTCTGATGGCTCATCCCTCATCAATTTAGTAGAGTTGCCATGGCAACCACTGATAGCTCTTGGCATTTTCTTATAATTCCGAAATCATTTTTCTCATCCCTTGGCATAATAGTGGGTCATATCAATAATTCTTTCAGACAAAATTTTAGGTAATTATTGGAGGAATATTGTCCATTTTGTACTGTTTTGAGATTGTGCCTATTAAGAGAGATATGATTAATGTTTCCCGAAAAACCCACTTTTTCCCACCCTTTTGGTCAATTGTTGGTGCTATAAAAAAACTCTTCAAACATAAATTTTTGGGCTTTATCCGACACATAGTATGAATGTTGAACGAATTCGATATTTCACATATTAGGAGAGTTATAGCAACATTTCACTTTTTCGAAAAAAAGCCCCCCATTTTTACCCCCTTCGACCGATTTAGCCCATTAACGAACTCGACCGAGATTTTATAGGTATTGAACCCTTTATCCTCTGATGGATAAATGATTCGATGTTTTGTTTTTAGAATTAATTAATATTTCCACCTGCGTCATGAAATAGCCAGACGAAGATGAGGAAACTTGAAGCATTTGTTGGAGACAGCGGGGACATACCTGCAGCAGTTTGACAAAAGGCTAAATACTTTAGAATTGTGAAAAGAAAGAGCCTAGCAATGTTTCGAGGGACAGGTGGTGGCTACCTCAGAATAGAAGGGACGCGTGGTGAGACACGCTTATGGCATGTTCATTGTACTATTCGCGCCTAGAAAAAATATAATGCAGTAACGTGAGTGGCTGATGGGACTTCTGGACACTCCTACGAGGCCGAGGTCTGATAAAAACCGCGAAGTTATTGAAAAAGTGGAGCCAATGAGAGATGAATGCTTACGAACGCGCCAAGTCTAGCTTGGGCACTGGATAGCTAGCATTAACGCGGGAGATCGGCTAGACAACATCTCTACGATCGATTCTAGGATTAATGGGCATATTCTTGACCTGCGCAATTTTACGATTTCAGTGATATTTGTTTCATTCATGTACCTCTATTATTTTGAGAAATTTTTATATAATTTCCCCCTCTATTGATACCTAAAGCCAGTTCATTTATAAGTGGCGTGAAGAAGCCAAGACACTATTACTTTTGTGCGTCTGAGGACGTAGGTTACTATTACATTTTGTGTGTCGGAAGACACAGGTTATTATTACATTTTGTGCGTCTGAGGACGTAGGCACTTGTACTTTGCGTGTCATGAGGGCACAGATTTTTAGCCTACTTTTCACATTTTGCAAAAATGAGGAAAAAGTAGACTTATGAGATCGGGCAAATGTGTGTCTGTCTGTCTGTCTGTCTGTCAGTCTGTCTGTCTGTCTGTCTGTCTGTCTGTCTGTCTTTCTGTCTGTCTGTCTGTCTGTCTGTCTGTCCTTCTGTCTGTCTGTCTGGCTGTGTGTGTGTCCCCCCCTATCAACTCCTAAACGGCTGCAGCAATCGAAACAAAATTTGGTAGGAGTAAAGATCTACACCTGAATATCTCACGGCCATATTTGAAAATGATGTCAGTGCTACCAACAGCTAAAAAAACGCAATTGAAATTTGAGCTCCATGTTGGATATCTTGGAAAGTATGAATGGCAGCTATTTCAAAATTGGCACACGTACAGATCATAATATTTCAGTTTAATTTCCAGGAGGCCAAACATGGCAGTGTTGCCAAAATGATTATAAGCCTCCTGATAAGTCCAATTTTTAAATGCATATAACTTCTACACTATCAATTGGAATTCAACCAAATTTCGTATGTTGTATGTGTACATAACCAGATATGACTGAGCGTATTCTTAAGACCTACCAGGGCTGCCAACTGTTAATAAATGCTCCTAATTTATTTTATCCAAATACCAATATATCAGAAAGTATGCAAGCCGACAGCTTTAAACTATGCACACGTATAGTACCTGACATTCTATATTAATTTGGAGTAACTTATATACGTCAGTGCTACCAACATGATTCTAAGTCTGCTGACAGGTCCAACTTTAAATACATGCAACTTCCATACTATCATTTGGATTTCAACCAAATTTCGTATGTGTTATGTGTACCATAACAGATATGACTATGCGTATTCTAAGGAGCAACCAGGGCTGCCAACTGTTAATATGTGCTGTTCCTATTTTTGTTACCCTAATATCAATATATAAGAAAGTATGCAAGCCAATAGCTCTAAAATTTGCACACGTATAGTACCTGGCATTCTAGACGAATTTGGAGTAACTAATATACGTCAGTGCTGCCAACATGATTCTAAGCCTGCTGATAGGTCCAATTTTAAAATGAATGTAACTTCTATACTAACTAATGGATTTCATTCAAAATTGGCACAACAATAGATCATATTATTTCAGATTATTTCTGACCAATACATGCATGACATTGTTGCCAACATGATTTTACGCGCGCTGTTAGATCCAATGTTTAACTGCATGTAACGTCCATGCGATTCATTGGACTTCAACCAAATTTTGTATTTTGTACCTTAAGAGATGGAACTAAGAATATATTCAGTCATCAGGGCTGCCAACTGTAGTGCTCTATTAGGATACATTATGCCAGGTATACAGTATTTCGAACTAATTGGAAATATCGATATTAGCAATTTAATTTCGTCATTATTCTAAATAGGTTCATATTCTGTAGAATAATCATTGGCATGAAAAGTAGGCTGTATAGTTCTTAACGGAACTTCTTGTTATTAATACTAATGTGTTAAACTCAGTGTGATAGATAGTCACAGTACTATTTTGTTGGGACAGTATCATCGACAATTCGCCAACAGACTGTTTTGGGGGAAATAAGTACCTAAAAGGTGAATTTAGTAGACAGATATCGAGTGTGAAATAATCTATAACTTTTTGCATCAGCACGAGAGATGACATCGCTTATCCTGGAAGAAGTTTGGAAATGTCAACACTCCGTCGAGATGTTTGAAATGAGCTAAGCAGCATTAAGTAGGGAAATGGCTGCAGATGTTCGTTGACGGTGACTGGCAGAGGATGAGTACTGAATAATATTCTTATTATCTGACAAATTAACTTATGGTATATGGGATATATTTTGTTTGTAAATATTTTGCTTGTGTTGATTAACGTAGTGTATTTAGTTTTGGTCTGACACACCTTTGCATGGAAACAGCTCGCACAATTTTAATAAGTCGTAAGTTCTTGTTTGTTTGTTTTAACTAACGTGGCTATGTGGACGACCGTGTTCGCATATGTTTACGTAGTGCGATTAAGAAGCGTCTCTCGGAGATATATTGTGTTTCAGAAGTAGGACTGAATTAGTATAATCATGCAGTAGATTGGAGGGTAAATTAATCTTGTAATGTTTATTATTGATCAGATTCAGTGAGTTTATTGCCGTTGGAGCAATGTGAATTGTGGCGAGGAGCAGTCAGCTCTCTCATAGCTTTTAATTTTTTTAAAATAGATTGTGAGGATCTGATTCAACCGACCTGTGTGAAATATGTTATGTCATTCCCAGCAGTGTGTGTGTGTGTATTTTATTGGTCATTACAAGCGGGAATTTCAGCTTAGACTGATTTCTGTCAGCTTGGTGCCAAGCCCATATCGTTACCTTGCGAGGACATATGTGGCTATAGCGATTAATGTCTTACCATATGTTTATGTGGTTGAGATTTGTTGCTGTTGATTCTACGATGTAACGGCACAGTTGGTCAGGTTATTTTTACACACTGGGGCTGGACGATGACCAGAGCTGAGGAAGGGGGAAGCTGTTTCACAAGGCGGGCTGAAAGGATTGCATCGAGGTCATTAGTGGAGTGCTTTTTGGCTCCGTAAAATTTACTTGAAATACAGAATAAGAACTGATCAATGGTAAAAATTGTTTAAATAAATGGGAGTTGCCTACGAATCACTATAATCTCCGAAGCGTTAGCTTAACGTGCATTTTTGTTCATATAAAGTAATCTCAGCCGGTGAGGCTTTTGTTGTTGTTGGTTCCATTCCATGTTTATGTTCCGTATTAGTGACCCGTGCAGTCACGTGCGATGCTGTCTTTTCCTTGTTTGTGTATTGAGCAATTGGCCGTGTTGGCAGCTCATTTGTCAGATGCGTCATCGCATTGAAGGAGGGTCTCGAGGGAGATTCCTGTAAATATTAGATTTTAGTCTGTGTGTCAGCATTAATTTTTAAGGGTTTTTATTAGTGTTGTGTCCCATATCCGTAATAGTTGATTTACGAGATGATTGTTCGTAAGCATCGTGGCTGTTACCCGATGTAAACGAACAGTCATCCAAGTACTCATTCCTCGTAGTTAGTCATTACGCGTACATGAAATCCCTATGCAAGTTAGTGGAACTTGGATCCACATTGTTTTTATAAGGGGGAGATCCGTCTGACTCCTCAACGTTTGATAGATATTTCTGTCATGGGAAGATTCAGGGAGGAATTTTATTATTGTTGTTGTCTATATTCATTTTATTTGCACTAATAGTCATTAAATTATGTTATTATTTTACGCCTTGTTATTTCCTTTCTTAATTATAGTTTTAATCCTATGACCCTTGCCTCAGTAGAGCATGTTGTTTGGCGAACGTAAACATCACACTATGAACTGAGCGCGACCCCTTGATCAAGATTCTTACATATAAACACTGCAATACTAAAGGGTTCATAGGAGGTAAACTGGCGCGGCCAAGCGTGGGGCGGTTCACTGTGGTGTAGCGGCAAAAAATTGCACATGTCAATGTAAGCGTAGTTGGGTTTACAAAATGACGAAACAATGAAGGTGTATTTTTGTTGCTGGTTCGCTGCTGGAACACATTTAGTTGGCGTATTTGAGTAAAACTGACAGGCCACAAGTGGAGGCAGATATGACAGTATTTTAATCACCGGAAAGTGATATTTTATTAAAAGTAATTGAGGCGAAGAGGATACCGCCAACTGTGTGAAATATAAATTAAAATCAGGAGTTATCACTGTAAAATACGGTTCACGTTGTTGTCTATTGAATTAAAGTAAAAATAATATACGTGATACCGGGCGCCCAATGATTAAAGTTGAAACTAGATTTGTTTAGAAAGTCAAACTCATGAAAATGTTAGGAGGCTGGTAGCCTTAAATGACAATTAATACTTTGTTAATTAGTCAGTGTTAATATCAGATCAGGATAACAATTTAATGACTGAATATGTGTTTGGGGTTAAATTAAATTGAGTAAAATTAGAACCACTCAGAGATGCGATTGACTAGTGGGATTAAATGTAAATTATAAATGAACTGAGTAGGGTAAAGAAATTAAATGTGCATTGGGATTGTATGTGTGTCAGGGGACATTGCTTTATGCCATTTCCCTAATGTCTCATATAAAGTGTATAACATGGCAACAGTAGAACAGATTCAAGAAATCATGAGAGTGCTGCTAGGAGGACACAGAAATTGTTGGGCACTAAATTGGCGGAACAAAGTGAATCACTGAACACTAAACTATCAGAACAGAGCGAATCATTAAACGCGAAATTATCTGAACAAATAAACAGTAGTATGTTAGAACAAAGTGAAGCTACAAACAAATTGTCTGAGCAGAGTGAATCACTAAAAACTAAACTATCCGAACAAAGTGAATCACTAAACAATACTATGTTAGAACAAAGTGAGTCTATAAACAAATTGTCTGAGCAGAGTGAATCACTAAAAACTAAACTATCCTAACAAAGTGAATCACTAAACACAAAACTATCTGAACAAAGTGAATCATTGCGGACACAATTAAACAACAGTAGGATTGAACAAAATGAATATCAGGCGGAACAAGCTGGATTACTAAAAAGTGAAATCAATGATACTATAAATTCGCAGTTAGAGGCGCAGAATGTTAAAAACACGAACCAATTAGCTTCGTTAACCGCAGAGATGAAGGATCACACTAATCAACAGATGGTATTGCTGGCCCTAGATGTTAGTAAAAACAATGAAAAACAAATAGATCAGATTAAGAAAATGGAAATTATATTTGATCAAAAACTTAGCATTCTGGATGAAACGGTGTTAGGTAAATTAGAGCAAATTGAACTAGCATGCACTATGAGTACGAGCGAGGTCAAGATAGCTCAGGATAAGTTGGAAGGACGATTTAAGGAAATGGAAAAAAGCGGCAAGGTCATTCAACAACAATTATCAGCGGTAGATGAAAATATATCCGGCATAATTAAAGATATGGACCGTCTCGAAATAAAATCAGCGGAGCAACGGAAAAGCCTAGAAGCGGATCAGGATCAATTAAAGAGTACCATCGACGAAAATAGCGCGAGATTGGAAGATAGGCTGAGCCAGATAGAAAGAAATCAGGATGACACTAAAAGCCAGATTGAGGAGAAAGTAAGCACGATTAAGGAGCAAATAAGAAAAGATTGGCGAAAAATGAATATCGATTCTAAAGAGGAAAGATCAACCATCCTTAAGACAGTAGGCGAAAATTATACTCGTATTCAAGCATTAGAGCAAGAAATTAAGAGTAAACTTAAAGAACAAACAGACAGGATCATTAAAGCTGAACTGAGGTCGATAGAACAATCCTCGATATTTAAAATGGGAACAATGAAAGATAAGCAGGACGACTCAAATAGCCCGGACGGGACGAGCACAGCAGGAAGTCAGACTCAGACAGAGAGCCCATTAACGACAAACACGGAGGGGTTTCGCAAGAATATTGAAAGGAGTTCCACGCCACAGGACGGTCATCAGCCCACACAACTTATCCAAGTAATTCGCTCGAACGATTATAAACCGCAGAAGTACACGGAGAATTCAGGGGTGACACCTAAAGCCTTTATTAAAGAAATTGAAGATCATTACAATGGCACTGGGGTACCTGAACCACGTAGGCTAAGGATGATGGAAAGATTTTTATCAGGAAATGTCCTTACATGTTTTTTAAGCTTCAAATATACATTTGGAACTATGGCAGATTTCAAAATCGCGTTTCTGCGCAAGTACTGGTCGCCGGCATTACAACAGAGTTTAAGAATGGAGCTTTACTCTAGGAAGTACCAAACTACCCAGCAAACGAAATACTCAGATTTCTTTAACATGCAAATGCTAAAATTTCGCGATCTTGATTACCCTTTAAATGAAGCGGATCTGGTGATGACTATAGCGCGGCAATTACCAGTCAACGTGCAACAAGTACTAGTCGCAGCGAACGTTAGTACGGCCTTACATGCAGAACAGATATTACGCCAGATAGATGAGACTACATCTCATAATCATTATAGAGGAGGAAGACAACTGGAGTTAGTAAATACGACAGAGGTCATAAAACCTAAACAGGCGAACACCAAAACGCAGGGTACAAATACAAGCACACCTAGGCGGAACCAGGAAGAGGTAGAAAACAGACCGTACCAGCGTAACGAGAATAACTATAACAATAGGTCATATCAAGGCAACAATAGATATCAACAGAGAGGGTATCAGCAATGGCGTGAAAATCGAAGAAATGAGAGGCCTTATGGAAGATACGGTGATTACAATGGGAATCAAAGATGGAAAGGAAGGAGAGATCAAAATCAAGGAGAGGCACGTAATTATCGAAATGACTGGGATGATAGGCACGCTCAATCACAAAATTACCTAGAGGAATTACACGCTAGTCAAGGTGGAGAGCAAGGACGATGGGAGAAAGCCATTGGGAACATGAAGAATCCAGACATACATACTGAGGAAGCTGGAAGTCTACTGAGACAAGAGGAATGTCAGGGGCGTGGGCGACAAAATGATGACGGGAGTCGCAGCGGAGCTAAAAAAAATTCTAAATTTGGATAAAGGAGACAGTCTACAAACGCAACAGTCGGAAGTTGAAGATGGATGGATAGTAGCGAACATACAAGAATGGATTGCTTTGCCAGAAGATTGCCTGGAGGAGACGGTGAAACCACGGAACGATGAAATTAGGCAGTTACCCATTATTTACGCGAGGATTGGTGGAATTAATACACACATCAAAAAAAGTTTTGCATCACCTCGGTTCCAAGAGTTCCGGAACCTTTAAATACAAAGGGAATAGAGATCAACACAAACAACATTTCAGCTCGTTTTATTGCTCATGAGACCCACACATTGCATGTTGTACCATCATACAGCTAGACTTTCAGCATTTGTGGTCCAGATTGCAGTACACACCACTACCTCTAATACCCAGTAGCACGTCCTCTTGCATTGATGCATGCCTGTATTCGTCGTGGCATACTATCCACAAGTTCATCAAGACACTGTTGGTCCAAATTGTCCCACTCCTCAACGACAATTCGGCGTAAATCTCTCAGAGTGGTTGGTGGGTCAAGACGTCCATAAACAGCCCTTTTCAACATATCCCAGGCATGTTCGATAGGGTTCATGTCTGGCGAACATGCTGGCCACTGTAGTCGAGCGATGTCGTTATCTTGAAGGAACGCATTCACAAGATGTGCACGATGAGGTCGAGAATTGTCGTCCATGAAGACAAATGCCTCTCAAATATTCTGCCGATATGGTTGCACTATGGGTCGGAGGATGTCATTCAGGTATCGTAAAGCCGTTTCGGAGCCTTCCATGACCACCAGTGGCGTACGTCGGCCCCACATAATGCCACCCCAAAACATCAGGGAACCACCACCTTGCTGCACTCGCTGGACAGTGTGTCTAAGACGTTCAGCCTGACCAGGGTGCCTCCAAACACGTCTCCGACGATTGTCTGGTTGAAGGCATATGCGACACTCATCGGTGAAGAGAACGTGATGCCAATTCCGTGGGGTCCATTCAGCAAGTTGTTGGGCCCATCTGTACCGCGCTGCATGGTGTCGGGGTTGCAAAGCTGGACCTCGCCATGGACGTCGGGAGTGAAGTTGCGCATCATGCAGCCTATTGCGCACAGTTTGAGTTGAAACACGACGTCCTGTGGCTGAACGAAACGCATTATTCAACATGGTGGCATTGCTGTCAGGGTTCCTCCGAGCGGCAATCCGTAAGTAGCGGTCATCCACTACAGTAGTAGCCCTTGGGCGGCCTGAGCGAGGCCTGTCATCGACAGTTCCTGTATCTCTGTACCTCCTCCATGTCCGAACAACATCGCTTTGGTTCACTCTGAGACGCCTGGAAACTTCCCTTGTTGAGAGCCCTTCTTGACACAAAGTAACAATGCGGACGCGATCGAACTGCGGTATTGACCTTCTAGGCATGGTAGAACTACAGACAACATGAGCAGCGTACCTTCGTCCTGGTGGAATGACTGAAACTGATCGGCTGTCGTACCCCCTCCGTCTAATAGGCCCTGCTCATGCATGGTTGTTTACATCTTTGAGCAGTTTTAGTGACATCTATGAACAGTCAAAGGGACTGTATCTTGGATACAATATACACAGTCAACGTCTATATGCCGGAGATCTGGGAACCGAGGTGATGCAAAACTTTTTTTGATGTGTGTATAAGATGTTTATTGGATACGGGGTCGCAGATCAGTCTGGTATCGGAGGCCTTGGTTCGAGAGTTGGGACGGAGTCAGAATATTCCTGTGATTCCCGTACCACAACTCAAAGTGAGGGGTGTTATTCCTGAACGCACCGTCACGTGTAAACGTCAGGCATACTTAGAACTGAACATATTGGAACACACTTTTGGGCAAACATTCATTATCATGGCGAAGATGAATTTCAATATAATTCTTGGTGAAAATTTCATTTGTGACTATCAAGCAGTGATAGATTTGCACAAGAATACAGTCAGTTTTAGAGAGTATGATCAACTGAAGAACGTGGGATTGCATATGGATGAAATCACTACCGGAAGAGATGTAAATTCTTGGGCATTGAAAGCAATATCGGAAGAGACGGAAGAGGAGATACGAAAGGCAGAAGATAACATCATAGAAGGAGCTGTTGTGGAACTAGATGAGGAGAGTGAATCCCAGGAGATATGGTCTTTATTAACAGAAGGAGATGACAGTGATGCACAATTTGAAGAGTTACTACATGAGCGGCTCAATGACATTCAACTTGGGTGTGAACATAGAAAACAATTGGAAGAGATTTTAAGGAAGCACAAAGCAGTATTTGATACAGTACCTGGGAAAATATTAAATTTCAAATATTCAATGCAAGTCGAGGATTGGTCACCTTTCAAAAGTAGATTGTACCCAATTCCGGAAAAATATCGTGGTCAAGTCAAGGTCATTATAGATGAGATGTTACAAGCTGGAGTGATAAGGAAGACACCTACACCTTACCTAAATGCGATTTTGGCAGTCACAAAACCAAATGGATCTATTAGACTTTGTTTAGATGCCAGAAATCTCAACATGAGACTCAATTTTCCTGAGTATGACAGAGCACCAATTATCAGAGACGTACTAAAAGGCTTTAAGAACAAGAGCATTTATTCATCAGTTGACCTGACGAGTTCGTTTCACCATATTGAATTGGATGAGAAGTCACAGCTTCTAACTGGCTTCTTATTCGATAACCAAACGTTTTGCTTCGTCCGAATGCCCTTCGGAGTCAAAACAGCGGGCTGTGCTTTAATCCGAGCCCTGGATCGGAATCTAACCGAAGAAGTTAAGGAGATGACGGTGCGCTACATTGATGACATTCTGCTGGCATCCGACAACATTGAAATTCACATGGAAAATCTAGATAAAGTATTAGACAACCTTAATGCATCAAATTTCAAAGTAAACCTGAAGAAATCGCATTTCAAGAGCGAGATCTTATATTTGGGTCACATCATTGACAAGGAGGGAGTGAAGCCAAACCCAGCTAAGATCGAAGCGATAAAGAATTTCCCTACACCAACGAGTCAAGCACATTCGGGCTTTCTTAGGCGTAACGGGATTCTTTAAAGAAAACTGTCCAGGTTACACGGAGACTGTAGCTCCAATGCAGGAAATGCTAAAAAAGAATAATAAATGGTTGTGGAATACGGAATGTGAGAAGGCGTTCCAAGCAACAAAACAGCTACTGGAAAACTGCATTAAGTTAGGATATACAGATTTCAAGCACAGATTTATAATCCAAGCGGATGCTTCACTAATTGGTATAGGTGCCATGCTCTACCAAGAAGATCCAGCTAACCCACAACATAAGACATATTTGGCATTTGTCAGCCAAAAATTGCGTAAGCACGAGCGCAATTATACTGTAACGGAGCTAGAGCTGTTGGCCATCCTTCATGCGCTACAACAATGGAAAAGAATAATTTATGGCTACCCCATTGTTGTCAGGACTGATCACAAAGCACTAACATTCTTGTTTAAGACGTCGATGGCAAGCGAACGTGTGACACGTTGGTCTATATATATTCGGCAGTTTAGCATTGAGATTGAACATTGCCCAGGGAAAATGAACGTGATTCCGGATGCACTCAGCAGGAACCCAGAGCCTGATGATGAAGAAACAGCGATGGTACAACACTTGGAGTTAACAGCGAAGGACCGGGAATTCTTGGAGGAATTACGTGAGATACAGCGAGAACAGGAAGCGGAACCATGGATGATGCTATTAATTCAATACTTCAGAAAGCAGCTACCTACAGGAACACCTGCATTTCGAGAAGCGAAAGCAAAAGAAGGAAGATATGTTTATGTCAACAATTTGCTGCACAAATGGGTAGATAATGACCACACCAAGTTACGCATACTAGTACCTGCATCTTTACAGCGAGGATTGACATGGCATACTCACGAAAATTACGGACACGTCGGAGTAGACAAGTGCGAAGCGACAATAGGAGAGGCATTTACATGGCCATGTATGAGAACAACTATATGTGACGTCATTACGACTTGTGATCCTTGTCAGAGGACAAAGCCCAATAACTATTTAATGAGGCAGTATCCTAGACCATTGTTACCTCAGAAACCCTGCGAGCTAGTGGCCCTGGAGTGTTTCGGCCCAATCCCGAATGGTAGACGAGGTTGCCGTCACTTGCTAGTGTGCATTGATGTGTTTTCTAAGTTTGTCGTATTATGCCCCATTCAGAAAACTACATCGAAACAAGTACTCAGTCGTATTCGAAATAGAGTTATTCCAATTCTTGGAAAACCAGAATTTATATTGTCAGACCATGGCAGCTATTTTACAAGCGCCGAATTCAAGAAAGGTATGGAGGACATGGGTATAAAACACGTTTTAAGCAGTATCCGACATGCCCAAGCTAATCCAAGTGAGAGAGCAATAAAATGTGTAACATCATACTTGAGAATCTTCATTCCCAAAGAACATCATAAGTGGGTGGATAAAATTAAGGGTGTAGAGACATGTATGAATTCTACCAGGCTCGAGTCAACAGGATAGATCCCTATGGTCTTACACAAAAACGAGTATCCAGTGAGAACGTGGAAAAACATCATTAACTGCCCACAAGATCCCATGATAGTACCTGACCTGCGGATAGAGAGAACGAGAGCCTACATGAGAAAACAAGCAGATCGCAGATTACGGCGATTGAGAAATAAGAGATTTCACCGTGATCTAGAAATCAACCAGCTCGTTTTGGTGAAACGACCCGCTACATTCGGATCCAGAGAAGAAGATCTTCAGCAAATTCTGCGAAAAGTTCATAGTACCCTATTCTATTGTAAGAAACCTAGGAAATAATGCATACAGAGTGAAAGAGTTAAGCACAGGAACAATGTCGGTCTACAATGCAGCCAATTTAAAAAAGTATCGAAGAAGTGAGCCATGGGAGCGCCGAAATAATGATGCAGTTTAAATATATGGACGTCCTATAACAACCAAGTGGTCGGGGGGCAGTTGAGTACGGCACGTGAAGAAGGAAGTGGAGATCGTGTTGACAAACATTAACGAGACAGGCAGAGTGTTGCCTAAGGCATTAGCGCGTCACGCAAGCTGAGAGGGTGAGGTACAAGCAGGAAATAAAACGAGTAAATGCCATTCAAGACAGGAGCGGCTAGACAAAGTAATAGAAAAGGGGTGATTCTGAAATAAAACAAATTGGCCTACGGAAGTCTTTTAAAAATTATCGACTTTATCCTAAGTTCGAAATTTTGTGAGTGGAGGAGTTGTGAACCCTTTATCCTCTGATGGATAAATGATTCGATGTTTTGTTTCTAGAATTAATTAATATTTCCACCAGCGTCATGAAATAGCCAGACGAAGATGAGGAAACTTGAAGCATTTGTTGGAGACAGCGGGGACATACCTGCAGCAGTTTGACAAAAGGCTAAATACTTTAGAATTGTGAAAAGAAAGAGCCTAGCAATGTTTCGAAGGACAGGTGGTGGCTACCTCAGAATAGAAGGGACGCGTGGTGAGACACGCTTATGGCATGTTCATTGTACTATTCGCGCCTAGAAAAAATATAATGCAGTAACGTGAGTGGCTGATGGGACTTCTGGACACTCCTACGAGGCCGAGGTCTGATAAAAACCGCGAAGTTATTGAAAAAGAGATGAATGCTTACGAACGCGCCAAGTCTAGCTTGGGCACTGGATAGCTAGCATTAACGCGGGAGATCGGCTAGACAACATCTCTACGATCGATTCTAGGATTAATGGGCATATTCTTGACCTGCGCAATTTTACGAGTTCAGTGATATTTGTTTCATTCCTGTACCTCTATTATTTTGAGAAATTTTTATATAATTTCCCCCTCTATTGATACCTAGGGCCAGTTCATTTATAAGTGGCGTGAAGAAGTCAAGACACTATTACTTTTGTGCGTCTGAGGACGTAGGTTACTATTACATTTTGTGTGTCGGAAGACACAGGTTATTATTACATTTTGTGCGTCTGAGGACGTAGGCACTTGTACTTTGCGTGTCATGAGGGCACAGATTTTTATTAATACTAATGTGTTAAACTCAGTGTGATAGATAGTCACAGTACTATTTTGTTGGGACAGTATCATCGACAATTCGCCAACAGACTGTTTTGGGGAAATAAGTACCTAAAAGGTGAATTTAGTAGACAGATATCGAGTGTGAAATAATCTATAACTTTTTGCATCAGCACGAGAGATGACATCGCTTATCCTGGAAGAAGTTTGGAACTGTCAACACTCCGTCGAGATGTTTGAAATGAGCTAAGCAGCATTAAGTAGGGAAATGGCTGCAGATGTTCGTTGACGGTGACTGGCAGAGGATGAGGACTGAATAATATTCTTATTATCTGACAAATTAACTTATGGTATATGGGACATATTTTGTTTGTAAATATTTTGCTTGTGTTGATTAACGTAGTGTATTTAGTTTTGGTCTGACACACCTTTGCATGGAAACAGCTCGCACAATTTTAATAAGTCGTAAGTTCTTGTTTGTTTGTTTTAACTAACGTGGCTATGTGGACGACCGTGTTCGCATATGTTTACGTAGTGCGATTAAGAAGCGTCTCTCTGAGATATATTGTGTTCCAGAAGTAGGACTGAATTAGTATAATCATGCAGTAGATTGGAGGGTAAATTAATCTTGTAATGTTTATTATTGATCAGATTCAGTGAGTTTATTGCCGTTGGAGCAATGTGAATTGTGGCGAGGAGCAGTCAGCTCTCTCATAGCTTTTAATTTTTTTAAAATAGATTGTGAGGATCTGATTCAACCGACCTGTGTGAAATATGTTATGTCATTCCCAGCAGTGTGTGTGTGTGTGTATTTTATTGGTCATTACAAGCGGGAATTTCAGCTTAGACTGATTTCTGTCAGCTTGGTGCCAAGCCCATATCGCTACCTTGCGAGGACATATGTGGCTATAGCGATTAATGTCTTACCATATGTTTATGTGGTTGAGATTTGTTGCTGTTGATTCTACGATGTAACGGCACAGTTGGTCAGGTTATTTTTACACACTGGGGCTGGACGATGACCAGAGCTGAGGAAGGGGAAAGCTGTTTCACAAGGCGGGCTGAAAGGATTGCATCGAGGTCATTAGTGGAGTGCTTGTTGGCTCCGTAAAATTTACTTGAAATACAGAATAAGAACTGATCAATGGTAAAAATTGTTTAAATAAATGGGAGTTGCCTACGAATCACTATAATCTCCGAAGCGTTAGCTTAACGTGCATTTTTGTTCATATAAAGTAATCTCAGCCGGTGAGGCTTTTGTTGTTGTTGGTTCCATTCCATGTTTATGTTCCGTATTAGTGACCCGTGCAGTCACGTGCGATGCTGTCTTTTCCTTGCTTGTGTATTGAGCAATTGGCCGTGTTGGCAGCTCATTTGTCAGATGCGTCATCGCATTGAAGGAGGGTCTCGAGGGAGATTCCTGTAAATATTAGATTTTAGTCTGTGTGTCAGCATTAATTTTTAAGGGTTTTTATTAGTGTTGTGTCCCATATCCGTAAACGTTGATTTACGAGATGATTGTTCGTAAGCATCGTGGCTGTTACCCGATGTAAACGAACAGTCATCCAAGTACTCATTCCTCGTAGTTAGTCATTACGCGTACATGAAATCCCTATGCAAGTTAGTGGAACTTGGATCCACATTGTTTTTATAAGGGGGAGATCCTTCTGACTCCTCAACGTTCGATAGATATTTCTGTCATGGGAAGATTCAGGGAGGAATTTTATTATTGTTGTTGTCTATATTCATTTTATTTGCACTAATAGTCATTAAATTATGTTATTATTTTACGCCTTGTTACTTCCTTTCTTAATTATAGTTTTAATCCTATGACTCTTGCCTCAGTAGAGCTTGTTGTTTGGCGAACGTAAACATCACACTATGAACTGAGCGCGACCCCTTGATCAAGATTCTTACATATAAACACTGCAATACTAAAGGGTTCAGTATACATATTCGGTAAAATATTCAAAGTGATTGGTGCAAAATTACGGCAGTTATCGTGTCCACAAGAAACTGATATGCATAAATATATATATATATATATATATATATATATATATATATATGCATATACATACATAAATTATATATAAACTTTTGAACTGACGGGGGTTTGGGGCCTGGGGGATGTGAAACGCGAAGATATGTCGAATTTTTTCGGAAGTCGAAACATGGTACCCATTGCAATAGTTAGCTTTCTAATGAAATCTACCTCTGGTTGGTTCGTCAGTTTAGGGGCTGCGACAACGCGGTCATCTAACCCCGTGTACTTTGGGTGAGTGTAGAATCTGTCTGATAAACGGTGTGAATTGTAATGGCTGTAGTAGTCTTAATTCAGGTAAGGACTGCAGACGGTCAATTTCAAGCAGTAGTTCCTAATGTTGCTACCAGGTACAACCGTCAACGACACCTAGCTGTGATCTTGGCTACTAGATGCCACCGCAACCAGCAACTCGCAACGAACGTTGGAACTTCCCCTCCAAAGGAAAGCATACTGAGGGATTTTAGCTCTCTTAGAAAATCCGACGACTTCGGCCGGCTTTGAAACCGCGACCTTGGACATAGACATTCTGCATGCTACCAGTTACGTCACCGAAGCCGCTTCCCACTTAGATGAAAATACTGAATCTGATCTCGTGCAAGTGCGTTGTCATGGCAACGTCTGATGGCTCATCCCTCATCAATTTAGTAGTGTTGCCATGGCAACCTATGATAGCTCTTGGCATTTTCTTATAATTCCGAAATCATTTTTCTCATCCCTTGGCATAATGGTGGGTCATATCAAAAATTCTTTCAGACAAAAGTTTTAGGTAATTATTAGGGGAATATTGTCCATTTCGTACGGTTTTGATATTGTGCCTATTAAGAGAGATATGATAAATGTTTCCCGAAAAACCCACTTTTTCCCACCCCTTTGGTCAATGGTTGGTGATATAAAAAAAACTCTTCAAACATAAATTTTTGGGCTTTATCCGACACATAGTATGAACTTTGAACGGATTCTATATTTCATATATTAAGAGAGTTATAGCAATATTTCACTTTTTCGAAGAAAAAAAAAGCCCCCCAATTTCACCCCCTTCTACCGATTTAGCCCAGTAACGAACTCGACCGAGATTTTATAGGTATACATATTCGGTAAAAAGTGATTGGTGTAAAATTACGGCAGTTATCGTGTCCACAAGAAACTGATATATATACTTTTGAACTGACGGTGGTTTTGGGGTCTGGGGGATGTGAAACGCGAAGATATGTCGAAATTTTCCGGAAGTCGAAACATGGTAGCCTACACATTGCAATAGTTAGCTTTCTAGTGAAATCTACCTCTGGTTGGTTCCTCAGTTTAGGGGCTGCGACAACGTGGTCATCTAACCCCGTGTACTTTGGGTGAGTGTAGACTCTGTCTGATAAACGGTGTGAATTGTAATGGATGTATTAGTCTGTAATTCAGGTAAGGACTGCAGACGGTCAATTTCAATCAGTAGTTCCTAATGTTGCTACCAGGTACTACCGTCAATGACACCTAGCTGTGAACTTGACTACTAGATGCCACCCCAACCAGCAACTCATAAAGAACGTTGGAACTTCCCCTCCAAAGGAAAGCATACTTAGGGATTTTAGCGCTCTTAGAAAATCCGACGACTTCGGTCGGCTTTGAAACCGTGACCTTGGGCATAGACATTCTGCATGCTACCAGTTACGTCACCGAAGCCGCTTCCCACTTAGTCAGATGTCAAAGTCAACCCCTGGCACCATCCAGCCCATGACGGGCTAAGGCCGACCAAGCGACCGCTGCCCAACCATTTTTTGCCTGCAGATATTGGAGTGACGCGTGATCAGCGCGTCGGTTCCCCTCGGCCGTTAATACTGGTATTCGTGATCGGGGTGCTGTCTCACTGTCAGACAGCTACTCAATTGTCCTCACGAGGCTGAGTGCACCCCGTTCCAACCCTCACGTCAGTTTTAAAATCCATGACGGAGCCGGGGATCGAACCCGGGGCCTCCGGGTGAGAGACAGGCGCGCTACCCCAACACCACGGGGCCGGCTTAGTCAGATGGAAATACTGAATCTGATCTCGAGCAAGTGCGTTGTCAAGGCAACGGCTCATCCCTCATCAATTTAGTAGTGTTGCCATGGCAACCTCTGATAGCTCTTGGCATTTTCTTATAATTCCGAAATCATTTTTCTCATCCCTTGGCGTAATGGTGGGTCATATCAAAAATTCTTTCAGACAAAAGTTTTAGGTAATTATTAGGGGAATATTGTCCATTTTGTATGGTTTTGATATTGTGCCTATTAAGAGTGATATGATTAATGTTTCCCGAAAAACCCACCTTTTTCCACCCCTTTGGTCAATGGTTGGTGCTATCAAAAACCTTATTTGACATAAATTGTTGGCACTTATCCGACACATATTATGAACTTTGAATGGATTCGATATTTCATTTATTAAGAGAGTTATAGCGAAATTTCAATTTTTCGAAAAAAAGCCCCCCATTTTCACCCCCTTCGACCGATTTTGCCCATTAACGAACTCGGCCGAGATTTTATAGGGATACATATTATGTAAAAAATTCAAAGTGATTGGTGCAAAATTACGGCAGTTATCGTGTCAACAAGAAACTGATATATATATATATATATATATATATATATACATACATACATAAATTATATATAAAGTTTTGAACTGACGGTGGTTTAGGAGGTCTGGGGGATGTGAAACGCGAAGATATGTCGAAATTTTCCGGAAGTCGAAACATGGGACCCATTGCAATAGTTAGCTTTCTAATGAAATCTACCTAATATTCAAGGGCGAAGCCGCGATGGGTAAGGCTAGTTATTATTATTGCTATTATTGTTATCGATTTAATAGCCCACGTGTATTTAGTATTGCTTTAAGGTGGTGCTTACAGTCTCAAAGAGATTGAGAACGCCGGGTCTACAGGGAATATGACAGAGAGAAGCCTGGCAAAGTAAGTGGAAACATTGCTGGACTCACCTCGGGTCCCGAGGTTCCCGACTATGTGAGCCCCTGGAGGGTGTATTGGAAGTATACAGTAGTATATTGTGACTGTGCAATAAGAGCATTCTCAGGTTCCCGCCACCGAACAGTGACGGAGTAACATAATATGTAAAGCGCGGGTCGATAAGCCTTTACTCTCTTGTGATTGATGTGGTTGGCTTTCTTTGTTCTCAGATCGCTTACCAATATCCAGCAACCAGATGGATTAAAACATACCTCAGCTACTTTAAGTGGTCATATTAATACACGTCTCTCTAATGGCCATTCCTTGTTGTTGTTGTTGCGATGATAATAATAATATCGCATGGCCGCGGGTGCTGGATGCAAGCTTTGTTATTTGACACCCAAAGGGCAGCTTGCATGTCTAATTTTGTTGTTCTTTGGAGAGCTATGACAGTCAAGGAGATTAGATATCTAAGCTCCTTGTCACTAAAGCGCTTTCTAGAGGAGAATGGAGGAACTTTTTGTGTTGGGGGAAAGTACCGAGATTAGTATTGCCATTATGAGCACGGCGTACTGAAATCAAATGGGTTCTTTTACATGCCAACAACGTATGACATGCGTGTCGTGTGTTTTTATATCGCCTTTCAATAATCACTTACCACAGCCAGGAGCGAACCTGCAAGCTTGGGGTTGGTAGTCCGACACGTTAACCACTCACCTACCGTGGTAAGCTGAAGAAGGTTCCATTGTTGGATCGAAATATGTACTAATTTGAATATATGGGATGTCTCATAAGTAATGTCGTTTTTTTTTAAATAATTTAATTTGGAAAAATTACTGACAAGAAATTAAACTATTCTTCAAAGTAGAGACCGCGGCTTCGGTGGCGTAGTTGGTAGCACGCTGAGCTTCTATGCTCAAGATCGCGGGTTCAAACCCGGCCGAAACATCGGAATTTTTAAGAGCGTTAAAAATCCCTCAGCATGCCTTCCTTTGGAGGGGAAGTAAAGCCGGCGGTCCCATGTCATGTATTTATGGCATGTTAAAGAACCTTCCACTAATTACACCTATGTGAAGCTAAATTATAGGGTAAACATTCGAAAAACGCTCTTAGGTTCCAATGTTCGTTGTCAGGAGCCGACTGTAATGGCGTCTAGTAACCAAGTTCTGAATTAATAGTCGTTGACGGTGGCGTTTGGCGACAAAAGTAGGAATTCCTTGAAATTCAATGTCTGCAGTCCTTACTTGAATTAAAAACAGATAACACACACTAATACAGTCATCATAATTAACACCGGTTATCAGACAGATTCCTACACACACCCAAAGTACGCGGGGCTACATGACCGCGTTGTCGCAGCCCCTAAACTGAGGAACCAACCAACCAAAGTAGAGACTGTGAGATCTTTCAGCGTGTTTTTTTTTTATCGCGCGCTGGTATCAGTCTCGGGGATTTCATGCAAAGAATTCGGCGGGACCCACTTCCACAGCTTCAATGATCTGGAAATTTATTCCATGCACGAAATGGGCCATGGATCGATGAAAATGAAAATCCACAGCCTGCTTCCAGTCTCCGACCGGGTCAGGAATGGAATGAATGAAGCCCCTAGCTAGCGGCGAGGATATGAACTGTGCCGGCTGCCGAAGCCTGTCGCACTCCCCTGGGGCAATGATTAAATGAATGACATATGAAATGAAAGGATAGTGGAGAGTGTTGCTGGAATGAAATTTTGACAGGGAAAACCGGAGTACCCGGAGAAAAACCTGTCTGCCTCCGTTTTGTCCAGCACAGATCTCACATGGAGTGACCGGGATTTGAACCACGGACCCAGCGGTGAGAGGTCGGCGTGCTGCCGCCTAAGCCACGGAGGCTCTCGGGCCATGGATCGATAAGGATGGTAATCAGAAGGCGCAAGATCAGGGCTGTATGCTGGATGTGGTAGCAGTTTGACTCCTCCCAATTCCTGGATTTTTGCCATGGTTGTTGCAGTATGAGGTGTCGCATTGTCCTGCTGCAAGATAACTAAATTTCGGTTAACTATTGCTAGATATCTCCCTCTCAAATTTCATGAACTCATTCCAGTGGTTAAGAATAAATAACCGCATTGACTGCACGCCCGTTTGGAACAAACTCCCAGTGAATCACTCCTTGAAAATTCCACTAGACACACAACATCACTTTGGGGCCGAACCGATCCGTTTTAAGCATGACTTTGGCAGGTGGTTGGTGACTAAGCCACTGTTTTGAAGCGTCAGTGTTGTGGTAATAGACCCATTTTTCATCACATGTGACAATTCTCCTGATAAATTAATATATCATCCATGGGGTTTTCGATAAGCTGACGTCAGATATCCACTCAACGTTGAGCCTGTTCAGAGGTCATGAGGTACAGATCTACAGCTTCTGTTTGATTTTCCAAGTTTCTTAATCTGGTGATGTACTGTATGGTATCCTTTGATGATACATTCTCGCAATATACGCAATTTTAGTCATGGCCTCCTGTAAATAGCATTGGTGAACCAAATAAAACCAAATCTAAAAAGCGACATTATTTAGTTACTAGCGGAGCCGTGCGAGAACTCTCGCACAATGGGTTGTGCGCGCTCCATGTGTACAGACTACCCGCCCGGCACTAGTGCTATGCGGCTGTACGCGACACAGTTCTGCCAAGGGCTATCGTCTTGTTTAATGTTTAAAAGCACTTTATAAACAAATAAATATACTTCCGTTAACGTATCAAACAAGAAGTTCCGTGACGAACTAAAGAGCCTACTTTTCTTAAACATTAGGCTAAGATACATGACAATTATTAATCTATATGGATATAACTAGAATAATGACGAAATTAAGTTGGTAATATCAAAATTTCTAATTAGTTCGAAATACTGTATACCTGGCATAATGTAGCCCAATAGAGGGCTGCAGTTGGCAGCCCTGGTGACTGAATATATCCTTAGTTCTATCTCTTAAGGTACAGAATACAAAATTTGGTTGAAGTCCAATGGATAGCATGTACGTTACATGCAGTTAAACATTGGATCTAACAGCGCGCGTAAAATCATGTTGGCAACAATGACATACATGTATTGGTCAGAAATAATCTGAAATAATATAATCTATTGTTTTGTCAATTTCGAATGAAATCCATTAGTTAGTATAGAAGTTACATGCATTTTAAAATTGGAATTCTCAGCAGGCTTAGAATCATGTTGGTAGCACTGACGTATATAAGTTACTCCAAATTAATATAGAATGTCAGGTACTATACGTGTGCATATTTTAATGCTGTCGGCTTGCATACTTTCTGATATATGGGAATTTGGATATAAAAAAATTAGAGCATTTATTAACAGTTGGCAGCCATGGTGGCTCTTAAGAATACGCTCAGTCATATCTGTTTATGTATACATAGCACATATGAAATTTGGTTGAAATCCAATTGCTAGTGTAGAAGTTATATGCATTTAAAATTTGGAACTATCAGCAGGATTATAATCATTTTGGCAACACTGCCATGCATGGCCTCCAGGAAATTAAACCGCAAAATATTATCTATACGTGTGCCAATTTTGAAATAGCTCCCATTCATACCTTCCAAGATATCCAACATGGAGCTCATATTTCAATTGCGATTTTTCAGCAGTTGGTAGCACTGACATAATTTTCAAATATGGCCGTGAGATATTCAGGTATAGATCTTTACTCCTACCAAATTTTGTTACGATTGCTGCAGCCGTTTGGTAGTTGATAGGGGGGGGGGGAAGGGGGGGGGGGGACACACACAGCCAGACAGAAGGACAGACAGACAGACAGACACACATTTGCCCGATCTCATAAGTCAACTTTTTCCTCATTTTTGCAAAATGTGAAAAGTAGGCTAAAAATGCAAGATTTTTCCTATACTACGAAGGTCACTACGGAAATTTTGAAATATGAGAAAGTGGAAGTTGACCCACTTGAATGGAACGCAGGGTGCGGAAGTCCCATTCTTTGTGGTTAAGAAGTGACTCTCCAACTCCGAGAAGTCCCGCAGTGCAAGGTGGAGCAAGCCGCGATGCGCAGATAGTCAATCGCTGCAATGGAGCTGGAAAGGGAGCATTTTCGTGCAATGATTTTCTACGATTTTAAAAGTGCTTTAAACCAGTCCCAATGTTTTGAGCGTTTGCAACAGGCTTTTGGGGGAGATAGCTCCTTCCAATGCCACAGTTTTCTGGTGATTTCAGGAATTTAAAAGGGGCCAAACAATTTTAGCCTATTTTCACTTTTGAAAAAATAGGCTTATGAGATCACCTTTTGTCCGTGTGTATGTGCGTGTGTGTGTGTGAGGTGTGTGTGTCCCCCCTAATAACCTCTAAACGGCTGGAGCGATTTCAATGAAACTCGGTAAGTTCATAGCACTATTCCGGACAACACCGACCGTGCCCTTCAAATTTTGTAACGTCTCCCCAATCCAACATGGTGGCTGTGCGAAATATTTAACCAGCATTCAATATCTCCGAAACTATTCCCGATATCACCCTGGAATTTGATACCGTGATAAACGGGACTACTAGAAGTTCACCTACGTGACTTTTGAAAAACTGGTAACTACAAAACCAACATGGCGGCCACGCGAATTTGCGACATTTAAATAGACGTTGCTCGCGATTTAACCAACCAAACGCAATAAAACTTGGTACAGTATATGTTTATACACATTGTAATGCACCGACATCTAACTTTGTTCAATTGTTTACATAATTACAAGATGGCGGATGTGCGAAATATTTCACCGTAATTCTATAACTCTGAAACTGTTAGTGGTATCGCCCTGAAATTTTGTACGGAGATAAAGAGCCCTACTAAAAGTTCACCTATAAGACTTTCAAAAACCGGTTAACTACAAAACGAACATGGCGGCCAAGCGAATTTGAAAATTTTAAATAGACCTTTTTCGCGATTTGTTGTTCCAAACGCAATGAAATCTGGTACAGGAAATGTTCATACACATTGTAATGCACTGGTATCTAATTTAGTTCAATTGTTTACATAACCTCAAGATGGCGGCTGTGCGAATTTTAAAATTAAGTTTTTATTTCTTGTGTCGTAATGATGTGATTGAAGTGAAAGTTTGAATAAAGAACCTACGCAATAATTTTCCTTTGATAGTACAAGACTCTATGGCCTATACATTTAACAATCCAACATGGCGACCATCCGAAATATTTAGACGGCTCTGAATATCTGTGAATCTATTATAGCAATCAAACTGAATTTTGTAATGTTCATAGGGACTATGAATTAAGTTCACCTATAGGATTTTAAATAAACTGGTGATCACAAATTCAACATGGCAGCGACGCGAATTATAAATATTCACATAGACGTTTCTCGCAATTTAACCATCCGAGTGCAGTGAAACTTGGTACAGTAAATCCTTATACGAATGTTAATCCACTGCCATCTAATTTATTTCAATTGTTTCCATAACCACAAGATGTCAGCTGTGCGAAATTTTAAAATCTCCTTGTTAATTCTTGTGTCCTAATCATGCGATTGAAGTTTGAATGCTACACGTACACAATAATCTTCATGTAACAGTACATAACTCTAGAACCTACATATATAAAATCCAACATGACGACCATCCGAAATATTTAGTCGGTTCTCAATATCTACGAATCTATTAGAGCAATCAAACTGAAATTTTGTATGTTGATAGTGGCAGTTAACATAAGTAGGATATATGAAAATAGGCTGTATAGTTCTTCACGGAACTACTTGTTGAGAGATGAGGAGAGAAGCGGACGTCCGGCAACGGCGGTGACTGACGAAAACATCACACCCGTGGAGAAAATGCTTCGCGAAAATAATTGTCTAACTTTTAAAGAAATTGAGGCAGCATTTCAACAGCAGTTTTGAAAATCCTGCATGAATTCCTTCGTGTTAGGAAGGTCTCGTCCCGATGGGCGCCTCGCAATTTGACAGAAGAACAAAAACCCGCCGTGTTGAATGTTGTGAGCAAATGCTGAGTAGATTCAAAGGAGGGGACTCTAGACGGATTTCTGACATCGCCACAGGTGACGAAACCTGGATTTATCAAATTGATCCGGAGACCAAGCGCCAATCAGCAGTATGGATCTTTCATGTTGACAAGACACCGACAAAAGTGAAGCGCCTCCGAAGTGTTGGTCATGTGGCAGCCATTCCTCTGGAGGAACAAAGGACAGTGACCGCTAATTTGTACACCACGGTTTGCCTGCCAAAAGATTTTGCCAAACTTCAAGAACGGCAGCCATGCACGGGACTGCGAGGGATCGTTCTCCACCACGACAACGCGTCTATACACACGGCCAACATGACAATTCAGTACCTGAAGTCTACGGAGGTCAGACTAATGACTTAACCACCTTACAGTCCTGACCTGGCTCCGTGTGAAATTTCTTTTTTCCGATAGTAAAAAATCGCAAGCGTGGAAAGAGATTTTCAACCCCTGAAGAAGCTGTTACGGCCAACGAAGATGAGCTTGCAGCCATCGAAAAAAAAAACGAGTGGCAGGAGTTCTTCCAGAAGTGGTTTCATCGAATGTAAAAGTGTATACAGTGTGGTGTTGAGTACTTAGAGAAAGTGCAACAATCAGAATCATTAAAAAAAAAATTGGCGTATCTCTATTGAGCCAATTTGGAAGATTTTGGTACAAACCACACCTTGTAGCTCCCTCTGGTTTAGCAGCTTGAGATTTGTGAAACATACAGGTTGGTTGGTTCCTCAGTTTATGGGCTGCAACAACGTGGTCATGTAGCCCCGTGTACTTTGGGTGTGTGTACAATTTGTTTGATAACCTGTGTAAAATGTGATACGATTAATTTTTTTCAAGTAGTTCCTACTTTTGCCACCAAATGCTACTATCCACGACACCTAGCAGCGGACGTGGCTACTAAATGCCATCGCAGTCACCAACTAGTGGCGAACGTTGGAACTAATAAAGCGTTATCATACTAACCTACAATTTAGCTTCACATAGATGTAATTAGTGGAAGGTTTTTTATTATTCCATAAATCTATGACATGGGGCCGCCGGCTTTAGTTCCCCTCCGAAGGAAGGCATACTGAGGGAATTTTAACGCTCTTAAAAAAATCCGACGGCTTCGGCCAGGTTTGAACCTGGGATCTTGGGCATAGAAGTTCAGCATGCTACCAACTACGGTACCGAAGCCGCTACGAAACATACACCTTAGCGTATTATACTAATAAGATATTATTGTTTTAAGGAGCTGAACTACGAGGTCATCTGCCCCCGATATTACTTATGCGACATCCTAATAATTTGTATTTATTGGCCGGGCATTTTAATTAATTATTAAGTAACCACCTATCACAATTGGGTACATTTGTGTTGATCGACTAAAAAACTCTAAATTTGACTACTACGGCAACACTGAAATATGGCTTCAAACATTATAACAGTTACTAATAATTAAAGCTGCTTGGGGGCGTAGTTGGTAGCAAGCTCAGCTTCTATTCCCAAGATCGCGGGTTCAAACCCGGCCGACCGAAGTCGTCGGATTATTTAAGAACGTTAAAAATCCTTCAGTTTGCCTTCCTTCGGAGGGAAGTAAAGCCGGCGGTCCCATGTCATAGATTTATGGCATGTTAAGGAACCTTCCACTAATTACACCTGTGTGAAGCTAAACATTTGACTAACGTTCTTAGGTTCCTACGTTCTTTATCAAGAGCCGACTGCGGGGCATCTGGTAACTAAGTTCTGAACTAGTTGGTCGTTGACGGTGGCGTTTTGGCGGCAAAAGTAGGAACTATTTGAAAAAATTCAATGTCTGCAGTCCTTACTTGAATTAAGACAGATGAAAATGAAAATCCACAGCCTGCTTCCAGTCTCCGACCGGGTCAGGAATGGAATGAATGAAGCCCCCATCTAGCGGCGAGGATATGAACTGTGCCGGCTGCCGAGGCCTGACGCACTCATCTGGGGCAATGATTAAATGAATGACAGATGAAATGATAGTGGAGAGTGTTGCTGGAATGAAAGTTTGAAAGGGAAAACCGGAGTACCCGGAGAAAAACCTGTCTGCCTCCGTTTTGTCCAGCACGGATCTCACATGGAGTGACCGGGATTTGAACCACGGACCCAGCGGTGAGAGGCCGGCGTGCTGCCGCCTAAGCCACGGAGGCTTCAATTAAAAGAGATACACACACCCAAAGTAGACACGGGGTTACAAGACCGCGTTGTCACAGCCCCTAAACTGAGGAACCAAGAAACTAATAATTAAGTCTACTGGCAGAAGTTTTGAATCATTATCCGTGATGCTACAGTACTGTATCTTGCCCAGTGATCTGATGAAACTGACTGTTGCCATGACAACACACCCACGCATGGGTTGTTTACCCGCCACGGCGCCCCCAGGGCTAATACACAAACATTCTGTGATTTAGAGCCATGGAATACCGGCTGTCACTGTTCCGCAAACATGTGGCTCCAGTAATGACTTCCACAAGTCTGTCACCCTCGGTGCTAGCCATATTAAAGCTGGACACCTACTGTAGACAGAGCTGGTTCAATTTTAAATTCTCTACGGCAGGGGTTCTCAACCTTTTTCAACCATTGTATCCCTTAAAAAAATTAAACATCCTGCTTACCCCCTACTAACCTTTCTTAGGTAGTAATAATGGTTAATAAAAATGTAAAAGGTATTTAGTTAGTATGGTTTAACCTTTGTAACTTTATAAGGAAACATATTTTAATAAAACAAAATATAGTTGTTGTTTTTCGGTTCCTTTTCCCAATGGATGATTTATGCAATCATTGCGTTAGTTTTAATTTCAACATAGAACATATCAGAAACACTACCTTGCATACACTTTTTCCAAATGTTCACTTTTTCAAAAATATCACTTAAATAGACCAATTTTAAAAGCCAACCAAAGTCATTGAGTACTGATGATAAATTAGAATTGTGCTCGGTAAAGAAGAGATGCAATTCTTTGTGGAGTTCAAATACACGCGCCGTAAATAACTCACACAGTAGTCACGGCACGAAGCTCACTGCACATGTGGATTGAGTAGAAGGATGGCCTGCCGCGTGCCCCCTGAAATGTTTCGCGTACCCCCAATCTTACGCGAACCAGAGGTTGAGAACCCCTGCTCTACGGGATTGGTTGGTTCCTCAGTTTAGGGTTTGCGACAACGCGGTCATGTAACATCGTGTACTTTGGGTGTGTGTAGAATCTGTCTGATAACCGGTGTTAATTGTGATGACTGTATTAGTGTGTGTTATTTGTAATTCAGGTAAGGATTGCAGACTATATTTTCAAGTAGTTCCTACTTTCGCTACCAAAAGCTACCGTCCACGACACCTAGCAGGGAACTTGGCTACTACTAGATACCATCGCAACCAGCGCCCCGTGACGAACGTTGGAACTTAAGAGCATTAATCAAACCTAACGAACAAATGTTGGATTCACACAATTGTAGTTTGTGAAAGGTTCTATGACATGGGACCACCGGCTTTACTCCCCCTCCGAAAGAAGGCATACTGAGGGATTTTTAACACTCCTAAAATATCCGGCGACTTTGTCCAGGTTTGAACCCGCGACCTTGGGCATAGAAGCTCAGCATGCTACCACTGCGCTACCGAAGCTGCCTCTGTATACTGAAGTTTGGTTGTTGTTGTTTCATTTGAGCGGCTTGGACATCGTGGGTGAGTGTGTGTAAACATTGTGTTTGAGTCTTCAATCTTTTGACTGGTTTGATTCAGCTCTCCACGCCTCCCTGTCCTGAGCTAATCGTTTCATTTCTACATAGCTGCCACACCCTACATCGTAGGCAATCTGTTTAACATATTCTAACCTTGGTCTACCCCTACAGTTCTTGTCCTCGACTCTTCCTTCGATAACTAAGCTTGCTATTCCTGGGTGTCTTGGTATGTGTCCTACCAACATATCTCTTCTCTTCATTAGCAGTCGCCAGAAACATCTCTCCTCTCCCACTCGTCTTAACACCTCTTTGTTTGTAACCCTATCTAGCCATCTGATCTTCATCATTCTCCTGTAACACCACATTTCAAATGCTACAATTCTCCTCTTTTCTGCTGCTCCAATAGTCCATGTTTCACTTCCATAGAGTGTCACGCTCCAGACAAAGGACTTCAAAAATGACTTCCTAATACCTAAATCTATATTCGATGTCAACAGATTCCTTTTTTGTAGAAATGCTTTCCTTGCCTGAGCCAACCTACTTTTTATATCCACTTTGCTTCGACCATCCCTGGTTATTTTGCTTCCTAAGTAACAGAAGTCTCCTACTTTCTTCAGCTTTTCACCTGCCAATTTGATGTCCTTAGAGGTTTCTGATTTATTTCGGCTGGATTCCAGTATTTTTGTATAACCTGTGTTATTCTAGTTTAATAATAATAATGATAATAATGTTATTGGTATTACGTCCCTTTTTTAAATTCAGATGGCATTCAAACTTATATTAGCCGATGACGTCGTGGCTGCTGATCTCGTCATCCGCTTTATAAGTGAGAGTGGGTTAGGGCCAGCAATCTAAATTTACCAGTGTACATTTACTCGAAGAATTTGTTCTTTTTTGAAAATTGATTTTTTTGTTTTCCGTATAGGCTAATTTTGTTTGTTGTTATACTGTAATTATAAGTTTTTTCATTTTTTGTTTTATTATGTTTAGGTCTGTTTTAATATTTCGGCTTCCACCTCAAAATTTAAATATACATTCAATATTTGTATAACTTTATCTGTGTTGAGAAGGGGCAGATGACCTCTTAATTCAGCCCCTTAAAACAACAATAACTACCTACGTCCATGTTAACTACTGCGGCTTTTAGAGAAGCGGGATTGCCGGAATTTTACCCCGGTGGGGATTCTTAACGTACCAGTAAATCTACTGACAAGGCTCCCCCGTATTTGCACACCCTCAAATGTCAGCTGACTGCGCCAGGATTCGATCCTTTAACCTTGGGTGCAGCAAGTGAGAACGTTACTTCTGAGCCACGCAACCAGCCGATCAGAAACTAAGGTTACAAGGCCAATATTCCTCGAGTTTCGTCTGTTATAGAGAATGTAGAAGCGAGGGTAATTCAAATACATACGATTGGTAACTGTGCAGAGTTTCAGCCACCCGACACCTACAGCGCTAGTTGTAGGTAAACAATTAATGGCGATTCGTTTGGAAAACTAATCTCGCGGAGAGATCCGCTCAGTTATTCGATTTCTGTGGGCGAAACATGTAACAATGACCAGGACTTCTCACCGAGGGTGACATCTTCCTTCATGACAACGCGCGACCTCATACAGCCCAGAAGACCAGCATGCTGTTGAAGAAGTTTTGCTGGACATCATTGACGACCCTCCCTACACTCCGGATCTCTCTCCAAGCGACTTTCGCCAGTTTCTTCACTTGAAGGAGCTCCTTGGTGGTCGACAATTCGCTTCAGACGAGGAGGTGAAGCACTTGGCGACAACGTGGCTGAACACGCAAGGACAGGATTGTTACCACGAGGGAATATTCAAACCATCCCTCGAAGCGACAAGTACCTAAACCGACATGGAGACTGTGTCGAGAATCAACCTGCTGTGTTGGTTGTATAGAATAAAATGTACACGTTCCACTGCAGACTTACTAACCTTAGTTTCTGATCACTCCTCGTACCTCAACCATCCTAAAAGTGGTTTTCCGTGGTTTCCCACTTCTATTTCAGGCAAATACCTGGAGGGTTCCTAATGTAAAGCCACCCAAATCTTACCTCAATTATAAATACATACACTAGTACAGATGCCGGCCCTATGGTGTTGAGGTAGCACGCCTGCCTCTCACCTGGAGGCTCCGGGTTCGATTCCCGGCTCCGTCAGTGATTTTAGGAACTGACGTGAAGCTGTAACGGGGTTCACTCAGCCTCGAGAGGACAATTGAGTAGGTGTCTGACAGTGAGGCAGCACCCCGGTCATGAAAACCAAGATAAACGACCGAGGGGACCCGATGCGCTGACCACGCGTCACCCCAATATCTGCAGGCCAAATGGCTGGCCAGCGGTCACTTGGTAGACCTAGGCTCTTCATGGACTGTAGTGCCAGACGTCACAGTGCACAGATTAAGAGACAAATTTTACACACACCCAAGTACCCGGGGCTACATGACGATGCCGATGTCGCAAAGTCCCTAAAACAATCAACAAAAACAATCAAAGATGAACCACTCAACTGTATTCTTACGAACTCATTTGTGTGAGTAGAGGGGTAATATTCTGACAATAAATTGAAATTAAGTTTCAAACTTCAGTTATAAATCCGGGACTATGAATTCCTGAACAAAACCATCCCCCTTACCCCTTTCCCTGGTAGGTAATATCACACAAAAAAAACCATCATCTGATCAGATCAAGCGGATGACAGACACAGGGAATCTGATTATAATTAATAGCTTTAGCTCAACATAACCAGAGCGACGGGGGTAGAAGATCAGGGAGGGTTGGGGATGGTATTGGTATTGAGAAGCTATGCTGCCTAGCTGGATTTAACAATACAATCTCATTACAGAGTGATCGAATTCCATCTCTGATTGCCTCTATTCATATGTGTTTCGACAAGGGTACTAGTAAACTGACGCGAGACAAAAGCGATACAAAGCCATTGTATGTAATACAGCACAAAGTTGATCCATAAAAAAAAATTCAACCATCCCTGGCAGGCGAAAATTAACTCTCCATAATCAACAGGATTCATCATGGAACATGGCGCAATCCATATTAAACTCTTCTTGAAACATAAATCCTGGGTTTAAAAGTCTTCTATGGTATATTGGTTTATGCACTAATGTGAAATAGTCATATTAAAACTGAAATAGATCCTAATCGACAGATAATAGTCCATTATAATATTACCAATTCATTCATTCATTTATTTATTTATTTATTTATTTATTTATTTATTTATTTATTTATTTATTTATCTTCTTCTTTGTTCGATTTTGGCCTACTTGGACCACGGGAAACAATTGACTTGCTGATTAGTCCTTTTTTCTGCTCCCTGAAACTCTTCATCCTTTCACTATGGATTCTCTTCCTTTCTTCCGACCATTCTTCTCCATTGCTTTTCCTGGAACCCCTTGAATGCATCAATCTTAACTCGAAATACCTCTCTATTCCCGATCTCATTTGGACTGACCCCAACTTCCTCCATATCCTTTCTTATTTCATCTACCCATTTTGTAGTCGCTTTTATCTTGGTGATGTAATTGAAGATCTTCTTCGTTAGTCGACTATCGCTCATTCTCGTTAGGTGTCCATAGAACTTCAATCTTCTCTTCCGTATGGTATCTGTGATTTTTTCTGCTTGTCCGTAAAGATCTTTGTTTCGCCTCTTCCGCCATATAGCATCATTTCTATTTTCAGGTCCTAAGATCTTCCTCAAGGTTTTTCTTTCTTTCTTCTCCAGTTCCTCTAATTCACCTTTCTTGTTCAGTATCAAACATTCTGAACTATACAATCCCTCAGGCTTGACAACCGTGGTATAGTGTCTTATCTTCGCTCCATAAGATATTGTTCTTTTGTTGTACCTATTCTATACTAATTTATAAGCTAATCCCATCTTTCTGGATTTATTTATTTATTTATTTATTTATGACCAGTTAGCACATCCTACATCCAAGGTAATCTGTTTAACATATTCTAACCTTGGTCTACCCCTAGAGATTTTGTCTTCGACTCTTGCTTCAATAACTAAGTTTGCTATTCCTGGGTGTCTTAGTTTGTCAGGGCCATCCATTCATTGCGCTCTGAGAGCGCGGCCGTGCTCGGGGAGCACTGGGCAGTCAGACTAGCGCTCCTTCCCCTACCACCACTACACTGTGGCAGCGAGGAGACCGGAGACAGACGGGCGATGTTCCCACCGCGCTGACAAGATACGTACGTAGAGTCGTGAGGTCGACGGCTTTTGTGGGATTGTTGACATCATATTTATAGGGCTGTTTTGCCATAAAAATATACCTCATATAGGCCTACAGGGTGAGATTTTTTCTAATTTCACAACTAGCTCCGTAGGACGAACTCATGCCGCCTCGTCCATTAGGCACTTCTTGATTAAATTCTCTTCCGCGAAGGGGTTCCCAGCTTTGGCAATTCGCAGCGAACATTTGTAGCTTGCTCGTAAATTTGGGTCCACCGACGTCACTTTCCTCTATCTCCTGTTGGACAGAAATACGACAAGTAACAATTTTGGTGTTCTTCAGTTAATTAAGTCATTTGTTTGTAAACAAGCATTTTAAAATTAAAACAATAATACTTAAAGAAAAGAGCTGCTTGAAATTTTCTTTCAATTCTTCCAACGTCAATTGGCGACTGTCGTCTGTCAAATGACCGTAATCATCCCTGTGGTTGGCAATGCAGTGCCTTTCCAAATTGTTTCTTTAAACACATTAAATCTCGGTGGCACACTAATCTGTACAGAAACATGAAATTTCCCATTCTGGTTTGAAGGTTGCTGCATCGCCACTCCTTTTTTTTAATATGATGTTTAGTCGTGACCACTGCGAAACTGACTTACTTATACGATGCCAACAATGCGCATTCGTCTAGACTAGCGACTACGCGCGCTCACCCAGCCAAGCTCCTCCCACCCCTAACGAAACTACCTCCCACCAAAGCGCTAGCGCTCGGGGAGCGCTGTGTGGATGGCCCTGGTTTATGTCCTACCAACCTATCTCTTCTCTTCATTAGCAGTCACCAGGAATATCTCTCCTCTTCCACTCATCTTAATAACTGTACGCTATGGAAGTGAAGCTTGGACTGTTAGTGCAGCAGAAAAGAGGAGAATAGAAGCGTTTGAAATGCGATGTTACAGGAGAAAGCTGAAGACCAGATAGGCAAATAGAGTAACGAATGAAGTGGTACTCCGACAAATGAGAGAGGGGAGATGTTTCTGGCGACTGCTAATGAAGAGAAGAGATAGGTTGGTAGGACATGCACTAAGACACCCAGAAATTACAGCAAACTTAGTTATGGATGGAAATATCGAGGACAAGAACTGTAGAGGTACACCACAGTTAGAATATGTTTAACAGATTACCTCTGACGTAGGGTATGGTAGCTATGTACAGATGAAACGATTATCTCAGGACAGGGAGGCAAGGAGAGCTGCATCTTACGAATCAGAAGACTCGAACAACAACAACAGATATGACAACTCCAAGTCACATTGCCCTGAATCCAATAGTCCGAGAAACATAGCTTTAATATTTATCACAGCTGAAGAACCTGAAATCAGCAAGAAACTAGAAATGTATTCCTACCTGCTCTGACCCTCACGTCTCTGCTGAGGATGACACCTCCCTGGTTGGCGGCTCGACACCGGTACACAGTGGAGTGCACGTCCTCGCGGTAGTCTTCAGCACGGAACGGTGGGAAGTACAAGGTGCCATTGTTGAGTGTTTGTCTGCAACAGAAAACATGGACCCATGAGCATTGGAAACCCCTTTACACATTGTACAGTACACTCAAGTTCCGATTATCCGTTACCCAATTAACCAAAATTCGAATCCCTGATTACCCATAACCCGATTAACCAAACGTCCGGAGTCCCGATTATCTGTAAAGGTTCGTAAGAACGACTGGATTAACAGAACGTCCAGAGCTCCTAATATACGCAACCGGATTAACAGAATGTCCAGAACCTTTAATATCCACAATCAGATTAACAGAACGTCCAGAGCCCCTAATATCCGCAACCATATTAACAGAACGACCGGAGCCCTCAATATCCACAACCGGATTAACAGAACGTTCAGAGCTCCTAATATCCGCAACCGTATTAACAGAACGACCGGAGCCCTCAATATCTACAACCGGATTAACAGAACGTTCAGAGCCCCTAATATCCGCAACCGTATTAACAGAACGACCGGAGCCCTCAATATCTACAACCGGATTAACAGAACGTTCAGAGCCCCTAATATCCGCAACCGTATTAACAGAACGACCGGAGCCCTCAATATCTACAACCGGATTAACAGAATGTCCAGAGCCCCTAATATCCGCAACCATATTATCAGAACGACCGGAGCCCTCAATATCCACAACCGGATTAACAGATCGTTCAGTGCCCCTAATATCCGTAACCGGATTAACAGAACGTCTGGAGTCCCGATTATCCTTAACGGATGAACCTGGGTTTATATAACCGAAAATGCATAGCTGGCTTTAAAAGTTCACTGAATTCACAATATAAAACACAGAGCATTGCAGCTTTGTACAGTTGTCTAAAGGTGTTTGATCTAATACGTGGCAAGCAACAGCTATCTCGGGTGGCAAAATGCCATTTGTAAGTCACTGCAAAAAGTTTGTTACATCCTCTTATTTAGGTACACTTTACAACATAACTATAAAAGATCCTGGCATGAGCTTTTAACTAGTTTAAATGTATGTCACTATATCTAACTTTATGTAGAATTATCCAAATATCGCGAAAAGTTTATTATTTATGGTCACTTGAATTTTGGATTCTATAAACCTCAGTGAAAATATGAATGTAAATGCATGCAAATTCTATAAATGGTTAAATAGAAGCATAATTCTACATACATATGTGTATAATGACTCTATAAACAATCCCTGAAAATTCCAGTTATGTAGCATTTAGGGTTTCAGAGAAAAGTGTACCTATGTAATGGAAATATGGATATTGTGAACCCGAGGAGGTTATGCTGACTGGAATCGAACGTGGTTCTCAGAGACTGTGATCTCAGTATAAAGGTTCCACCAGGGAACGAACCAGAGATCTGTAGAGGCAGTTTCATGGTAAAAACCCCTCGAAAGAAGTGTATATTTAATCACTGGTGTGAGTTTGGTGCAATGACATTATTTATTAAAATAATGCAGGGAATAATGAGCAGATTACAGCATTATTAGACTACTTGGTGTAGGCTATACGAGGCTTGAAGCACGGAGAGGACAGAGTTGACATTTTACAAATTAGCCCAGGATTGTGGGAGGGCCCCAGTGGAGCCATGTCCATCTCTGTGACCCCATTCTGTCGTCTGGAGCAGGGTGGAGGCCTGAATAATGACCCAGTTATTCCCCGACGGAGAATAGATTTGAGGAGGGGGAGGAGAGATGCCCAGGAAAATCATTGATTACTCGTGATTGGAGTAACGAATTGAGATGAGAGTTGCTCACAGGTGAATCTTTTGGCAGGAGGCTAATTTTAGAGCCTTTTACCTGCGAAATTGAGGCATATTTAACGAAGTGCGGAAGGACAGTAAAAGTGCCATTGTTCGCGGATAGATTTGAGAATGTTGCCGGGGAATACCCGTAAGATAGCGTCCCACGCTATGGAGAAAGGAATTAATATTAATTAATTGGACGAGCGATTCCTTTGCACGCAGATAGTTTTGGAATCTGTGAAGAAAGAGGAACCCAATGATCATGGTTTGGAGACCAGAATCATGCTGGGAGAGGAGCCAAGATTACGCGGGAATATTTCGCCCTACTTTCAGTGGGAATCCGATATAAGGGAGTAGACCCTTGGAGGAGCTCTCAGTCCAGCTCAGTCAAGCCCAGTCAAGCCCAGTCTCAGCTCAGTTCAAGCTCAGTCTACGCGCAGTTCACGTGAAGTTTACGCCCAGTTACAGCCAGTTACAGTCGAGCAAGTTGCAGTCTTACGCAGTCTTCACGACGTTAGAAGTTACCCAGTTGTAGCACAGTTGCAGAAAGTTGCAGTCAGTATGCAGCAGTACGAGACAGTATGTAAGCAGTCTACAGCAGTCTTCAAGTAAGTTACGGGCAATCTTCGAGTGAAACTTCAGTCAGGTACAGCCACTTTGAAGCAAGTTCGTCAAGGCGGAACGCATGGCGGTCATACTCATAATAGACGCTGAACAAAGACTGGTACATGTAAATGAAGCATTTAATAAGCTTGTATGAATAATAGTCGTGCTATAGGCATACTCAGCAGTACGAACTATGGCGTGTTCAGTTACGAAGCACCGTATAAGACTAATGGCAGAACTATTGTAAATAATTATTTGTGTAAAGTATTGGACAGTGTTAAGCGCAATGTGTAAAGTATTGACTGATCGTATATGTGTAATTACGATGGAATGCGCTAAATGAAACTCTATGAAGCGTTTGGTAATGTCATGAGAGTACCAGATGATAAAACTCAGGACGGGAGCTAGCATATTTATGCAACGCAGGACGCTTACCGTAGGAGTAGGAAATATAAAAACTGTTGGTGAATTCCGAAAGCAGGTAAACCAGACTTTCAATCAGGAGTTGATAGGAGCACGGGAGATGCCGTCGACACCTGCAATTTCGATCTTTGCTAAGGAATTTCAGCATTGGAAAGTGTATAAAGTGACGTGTGTTAAGTGTACAGCATATGTAAAATATCCTTTAAAGTAGTGATTAGATAAGTGTTTCACATGTGTGGGAGCGATAGCTTCCTGAGAGTTATGCAACGTGCCGTGTTGTTGATGAAAATTATGTGTTATAAAATGTGTGTATTCAAGATGAATATGTCGCGTTAAACCTGCTAATGGCGGGCGAAATGGAGAAATATGATTGGTCGGAGCCACCATAAGACGCCTATAGAAATGTAAGTACCCCACAAGTTATGATTATGCAGAAATATGGGCCACTGCATGTTGTGATTCCGTAAAGATGCCAGTAAAAATCAGTTTAGGAGGGAGATCCTCCATGTTTAATCATTATTGTGTTGATTTTTATAGAGTTGAGATGTTAATTTGCATCATTAAGTGGAGTAATTATTCCCACTATGAATTAAGAATGGCAATCAGTTATGTAAATGCAACGAACGCGATTGTTCGGATTTTAAGACGTTTAGCTATGTCGGATTGTTGGTAATTTATGTGAGAATAATAATAAAGTAATGATTTTGGTAATTTATGTCAGTGAGATTAACGGTAATAATGATAATGAATATTAAAAGTATGAATGAACACATCAGGAAACAAATAAATGTTGTAAGCGAGAATTAGTTACGCTAATTGCAAGACTTATCAATCTAAGCAGTAAGATGATACAGTAAGATTACAGTACAGTAATTAAGGAAAGAAGTTTTATATCAGAATATTGCATATATTCAATAATGATGCCAGTAATGAAAGAGCTTTTAGTGAATTGAATTTGCAGCTTATGTGAGAAGCTTATAGAGTAAATTGATAGATTTCTCTTAATAATATAGGTTGGAGATCGTAGCATTGAGTAAGGGGCCAGGTGGTCTATTCTACGTATGAAATCTCCTATGTCATGGGCATAAGTGGAGATATAATGTATGCCAGAGTTGTAGTGTGTACCCTAGCTCTGAGGAAGGATATGAAAGTGTTCCGGGTTGGAATCCTGTGATAGAGACGAGGAAAACGAGGACACCTCGAAACTCTATGGTCTCCCGAGAACTTATTGATGAGTTATTCCGCTCGTGGTAGCGAAACTCATGGCGACAGCCTGGACTGAGCGCCTATATTTTACTTGAGACATCGGTCACCCGTCAGACTAATGCATTACGAACCCCGAACCGTCATGTTGAATGGACCCGTGTGAGGCCAGTAATTATTATATCCTCTGTGTAGGAGTAATTATAAAAGCTCATTCAATACCTGTTTGCATAATAGTCACTTAAGATCCTTTGGGATATGTGTGTCGTTCAGACAACCGTATTTGTCTTGTAAATCTTTACTGCTTAGAGAGGAAAGCATTCAAACCTTTAAGGAGGGTCGAGGTAATTGGTGGAACACCCATCCCACTTTCTATTGTGTACCGACTCCTCTAGCGGAGGGTCTGCAGGTGGGCTCTCGAACCGTCAAGGCAAGTTGAAAGGAACAGATTTTAGACCCTGGTAAATGACATATAATGAAAGATTGTTATGTTGAGTAATGTAGCCATGTGGTTTAGGAACACATGGATAATTATAGATCATCCTGATGGTTCATTATTTTAGCTATCTGACGAATAGTTAGACGATGTATTTGTACTGTCACTGAAACCAAGTTATGAAGTTGGTTACTAGATGCCAAAGGCGACGAGCGCAAGGTAGTCTAATTGTACCATCCGACACAAGCTATAACGTAACGTTTTATGTAGGAATCACATACAGCATGCAGTGGAACCATATAAATAGAGGAAGTGGAGGGGTAGCTTACATAATTATGGAGTTGCACGTTGATTGCGGTGCAACGTCCGAATAGGTAAATGCATGCAAGCATTTGTTTGGTGAGAAGAGAAAAATCAAAACACGCACGGCACACATAATTGTTAAAACTAAAGAGGTTTAAGGAATAATTAATTTGTGATATTAAAGAAGTCACATTGTATGACTGTTATATCAATGTACAGTTTGTAGTGAAGTCGTAGGTGCATCAGCGCACCAGAATATCTTTATGAAGTTCACATAAGGGTACAGCTTTATGGTTTAATATGACTTTATTATGATTTCATTTTTGTTTATTTGTGGATTGTGGAAGTAAATTTTTGTTTGCTTTGTTTTATGGTTTTGGGATTGTTTTTGTGTTTGAAGCCATGATTTTATTTACTGAATTAAAGTTTTAGAATAGAGTTGTGCCTTATCATTGTAGAGTTGATACCTTATAGCCTCAAATCCAAAATATGCACTGCTCATTTGGGGAGACGGTACACGCCTGAGACCTGATGCTAGCTGGAGGCAGATGCATATTTACCATCGAGATTACTCACATGGGTACATGGGATTTGATGTCCTAGACTGTGATTTGAGCTATCGGTACAACTAAAGTCGGTCAGAGCTAATGCACACAACTCTATTAAAGTAACAATTAACGAAGTAGGGGATGACCGCTCCTAATCCTAGCTAAGTTCCGATACGTACAAATAAATGTTGATAGATGTATAAGTACAAGTACTACTCCTTTGTAATTATCATATAATTTATCATGGCCCAAGCAACGTGGAGCGGTATTAATTCATTATGGAACCGCCTGCGTCAGTGCAATATGAGCGATCTTGGCATTGCACATGCATGGCATACATGACTCCTTAGTACTGTACTATTACACTTTTTATTTATCATGGCGCCCAGGTACGTGAAGCTTATGGGATTTAGGGAAAACCCATAGATTTTTTATGGTATTTCATGGGGAAAACCATAGTAATTGTTTTGCCTCAAACTGTGTTTGAGTGATTTTTGAATTCAGTAGGCTTTTTATGTAACGCAGAATCTCTCTATTGAGAAGAGAATTGCCCAAGGGTACGAGCGCTACATACCCGATCCACAATCTACCATAATATTATCAGGTTTTGTACGACTTCACAATATGTGTGCAGTGTTTGATGTTTCTCTTCGAAACGTGTCCACATATTTTTCCAGGAAGCCTGCCTGCATATCTAAGTGTGTTATTGGAAAATGTCAGGTACGCAGGAGATCTTGCAGGTTATTGCAGGATTGAAACAGCATTTTGATGCTGCTAACGAGCAGAATAAACTGGAAGCCAAGGCTTTCCAGGATAGCATAAACACTCGTTTAGATGCCAATCAGGAGGCAATTAATGCAACTCAGGTTGAAATAAACAACCGTTTAGATGCAAATCAGGAGGCAATTAATGCTAATCAGGTTGCAATGAATAATAACCAGATTGAATTAAACAATAAGTTAGGTCAAATGCAAGAGGTAATTAAGACCGAAGTAACAGATACTGTTGTAAGCATTGTATCGGAAATGCAGGTTAAAACTGATAAACGTTTCGAGGCTATAGAAGCCAAACTTGAGGGTAATTTACAAGCGTGTAAGCATGCTCAGGAGGAAACCAACAGTAGATTAGATGCGTTGTCTAACGACATTAAGGATATTCAAATCCAAAATGAGGCGAATCTCGAACGCCAAGCGAAACAATTCGCAGAGTTTACAAAAACGGTAGACCAGAGATTAGAGGAGAACGACTCCAAATGGGACCAGAAATTGAAAAGCTATGCTAGAGCAATTAACGGTGACCTCAAGAAACAGGACCAGAATATATTAGGTCAATGCCCGGAAATAGGCGAAATTAAGGCTATCGCTCATGAAAGTAAGGAGCTGGTAAGCAACGTGAAAAGTCAGATGGGCAAAGTTCATCAAGAACTGGACCAAGTTCAAAGTGACCTTGTCGTAGTTCACAAAAGGCAAGAGGAGAATAGAGGTGAGATCACCAAGGTCCGGAATGAATTGTCTAAAGTCAATGGACACATTCAAGATGAAATTAAAGGGTTGAGAGAAGATCTCGCAATAAGAGAAGACCAGAAAACCGAGGCAAGCGACAAGACCCTTGCTCAAATTAAAGAAGATGTAGAGGATGAAATATCCCATATCAAACAAAGTCTGAAAGAAGACAAGGTGAAAATATTTCAAGTAGCCGAGGAAAACCGAGATAGTCTTACGAGAATAGAGAAATAAGTCATTACTCGCCTAGAAAGAGCAGAAATGCGCCACAATCAAATGGAGACTAGGATAATAGCACAGGAGGAAACGCTTCTGAAAGATCCAAAGTCAAGTGAAGGCAGCATGGAGGATATGAGGAAAATAAGGTGGGCAGACTTAGAAACCCAACCTATAAGCAGGAATGCTACAGGTTCAGGGGAAAGTCCTTATATGACGCCAGGTGTACCAATTGCGGCATCGACGCCACATGAAAATGCTATGCACACCCAGGTGATAAACGTCATTAGGGCAAGCGAAGAAAAACCAAGGAAATTTTCAGGTAGCCACTGTAGTATGACACCAAAATATTGGTTAAAGGAAGTGACTGAATATCTAAATGATGCACGAATACCGCAGGAGCGTAGGCTACGTGCTATAGAGAAATTAACAGAGGGGGAGTGCGCATTATGGTTTCGCAGCTTCCGTTACACTTTCGATACTGTTGAGGAGTTTCGTGAGGCATTCTTGAAAAGATATTGGGACGCCGCGACCCAACAGAATTTACGGTTGGATTTATATGCAAAGAAATACAGTACTAATAATCCAACGAAGTACGCAGAATTTTTCATATCGCTGATGTGTCGCTTTAAAGAGCTGGATCAAAAACCGAGCGAACTGGAGCTATGTATTGCTATCGCCAAACAGCTTCCATACGAGATCCAAAGGCTACTAATCTCGGCTAATGCGAAAACTGCTATGGAAATGGAGACAGTTCTAAGGCAACTGGACCTCACCACAGCAAATACAATGCGTCAGAGTCGAACCGTGGAACAAGTCCACGTGACCAACACACAGACTGACCAACAGCAAGCTCCAAGGAACAACAAAGCTACGAGCACAGAAACATTAGATCCCTATGGACGGCAATGGGAACAGGAACCCAGAAGAAGGCAGTCAAAGTACAAAGGAAATGCTAATAAAGGAGGAAGAGGTCGAAGCTCGTGGAATAAGCAGAATAACAGGGGTAAACCGTACCATAACAATGGAGGTAACAATGGCCAAGAAGGCAACAATAGAAATTGGAGACCCCAAGAAAGAAGAAGTAACTTCGATGACGAGGTAGAAGAACGATATCATGCTTCTTTGCGATACATCGAAGAGAGGGGAGATGAGCCCCAGAAACAACAAGTTCGCTGGCAAGAAGTCATGCAGAACAGGACATCGCCAGACAGATATGGAGATGGAGCTAAGAGTTTGGAACTACAGCGCAGCGAACAGGAGAGAAGAAACTCCAAGGGGGCGGGCGCTGAAGAAAAAAAAACGCCAAAATTAGAAGAGTTTGAGACTGATGGATGGAAGTCTATTAACATCATCAATTGGATAGCCAAACCAGAAGAACTAATTGAGGATACAGGAGGACCATAGGTCATGGTCAAGAGAGAATTGCCTATTATAATTGTAAGAGTGGCAGGATTAAAAGTCAGAAGTCTGCTAGACACGGGGTCAACAGTGAGCCTCATGACACAAGCTCTATATAACGAAATAGCCCGGAGAGAGAACATTTTGAAAATACCGATCTCTAGTGTCAAGATTAAAGGGGTAATTCCAGACCAAACAATGATATGTAAATACCAGGTATTCCTAGATTTACAAATAGGAGGCTCTATTTTCTCACAGAGTTTTCTGTTAGTAAACAAACTGCCTTATAACCTACTTATCGGGGCAGAGTTTATAAGGGAATACATAGTGATAATCGACCTAGCACAGGACAGGGTTATGTTCCATGTGAATGAAGAAGCTGAAGGCTTAGAGGTCGCACTCAATGAGATTGAACCAGGATCAAGTGAACAAGTATGGCATACATACAGAGATGTGGCTGAGGAAGGAGTGTTAGCTATTGAGCAGTTAGAAGAGGAGCTTAAAACACTAGCCACAGACTTGGAAAAAGATCTGGAACCCAAATTGGAAGAATATATTTCGGAAAAGCTAGAAGAAGCGAAAATTGGGCTAAAAGAGAAGGAAAATTTAAAGCAGTTATTACTGGAACAGAAGGAAGTCTTTGATTCGAGACCTGGTCGGATAAAGAACTTCACTTATGCTTTTCAAGTCAGTGATTGGACACCATTTAGGCAGAAACCCTACCCTATAGCTGAAAAGCATTATGCTAAAGTGAAAGAGGCAATTCAGGAGATGTTGGAGGCCGGTGTTATTGAGAAGACACCTACGCCTTATGTAAGTCCATTGGTAATTGTACCAAAGACAGACGGAACTGTCAGAGTCTGCCTGGACCTGAGACGCTTAAATTTGAGAGTTATTCCGGAATTTGACCAAGTGCCACCTATTAAAGAGATCCTCAGGAAGTTTAAAGGAAAAACCATATTCACAAATTTGGATATCACATTCAGTTTCCATCATCTTGAATTAGAGAAGAAAACTAGTCTGTTGACAGGATTTATGTTTGATCAACATACATTTACATTTTTAAGGCTACCTTTTGGGTTGAAAACAGCTGGTTCAGCCCTGATAAGAGCGTTAGATCGCAATCTATCAGATGAGGTTAAAGAGAGTACCATCAGATATGTAGACGACATTCTACTCACATCAGAATCTCTGGAGGAGCACTTGAGAGACCTGAAGAAGTTGCTAGATGACCTTCGAGAAGCTAACTTTAAGGTTAATATCAAGAAATCGCACTTCTGTCAGAGGGAAGTTAAATTCCTAGGGCATGTTATTGATGCAAATGGAGTGAAGCCTAACCCAGATAAATTGGAAGTAATTCGAAATTTCCCTCGACCCACGAAAGTAAAGCACGTCTGACAGTATTTGGGAGTAATTGGATTCTTTTCGAACCACTGCCCAAACTATACTGCGACAGTAGCACCCCTGCAGGACCTATTGAAGAAAGGCGGCAGATGGAATTGGACGGAGCAATGTCAGGAAGCATTCGTGAGGTCAAAACAAATGCTTTTGGAATATGTGAAGCTGGGATACCCGGATTATACCCAGAAGTTCATCATACAGACGGATGCATCACTTATTGGGATTGGAGCGATGTTATTCCAGGAAAATGTTGACCAGCCTGAGAAGAAAGTTTTTATCGCCTTTATAAGCAGGAGACTGAAAGCCCATGAGAAAAACTACACGATCACAGAGATAGAGTTGCTCGCGATTTTGTACGCGTTGCAATCATGGCATAAACTCGTGTATGGCTTCCGAATAGTCCTTAGAACAGACCATAAAGCTTTAACATTTTTGTTAAAGACAGACTTGTCTAGCCAGAGATTGACAAGATGGTCCCTGTATATCCAGCAATTTAATGTGGAAATAGAATACTGTCCAGGGAAAGAGAATGTAATACCGGACATATTAAGTCGTTACCCTAGAGAAGAGGAAGCGCTAGCAGTCCAGATTGAGAATCGAGATCAGAAGACGTTGGATGACTTAGGGAATCTTACCAACCTACAACGCGAAGACCCATGGTTGAAGATGATGATCGATTACTTTGAGGGACGCTTAGCAAGGGGAACTGCGGTATACAGAGAGGCGGAGGCATTGGCAACAGATTATGTATGGTATAATCAGATATTACACAAGTGGGACGATGTAGATCATACACGTGAAAGGGTTGTAATTCCTGCATCTTTGCAGAGAAGATTAGTATGGCTAGCCCACAGAGCATTTGGACATCCCGGAATAGATAAAATTTGTGCTCTGTTGAAGGAAGCATTTACTTGGCCAAAATTGAGAGAAACGGTGAGAAATGCTATTAGGACATGTGATCTATGCCAAAGGGTTAAGCCAAATCCCTTTTTAATGAGGCAACGACCTATCCCGTTGTTACCGGAGAAGCCAAGGCAGCTATTGAGTATAGACAACTTTGGACCATTGCCTAGAGCACGTAGAGGCAATAGACACATTTTTGTAGCCATGGATGTATTTTCGAAAATGGTGGTGTTATGCCCCATACAAAAGACAAGTTCAAAGCAGGTCTTGAAGCGCCTGAAAGAGAGAGTTATTCCGATTCTTGGGAAGCCGGATAACATTCTCTCGGACCACGGAAGTTGCTTTACGAGTGCAGAATTTCGTCGAGAACTGGAAACTCTAGGAATTAGGCAGATTTTATCTACCATTCGCCATCCTGAGGCAAGTCCAGTGGAAAGAGTAATGAGAGAGATCCAAAAATACATGAAGATCTACTGCTCTGAAGCGAATTGGCGTTGGATTGAATTTCTAGAAGTCATTGAATACTGTATAAATAATACTGTACATGAGGCGACAGGTCAGGTTCCCGTGACTCTACACCTGGATCAAAGACCGGAGAGACCGTGGACTGGTGTTATTCCATTGCCAGTAGATGCACAGCCCGGTAGAGAATTGAGGATCCAACGAACCTTTGAATATCTCAAGGCACAGGCGGAGAGACGTCAAAGAAGAAATCGTGCGAAGAGGTATCATAGACCGCTTCTCGTGGGAGAGAAAGTGTTAATTAAGAAAACCAGCCAGTTCAGATCCAGAGGCACGCAAGTATAAAAAAGTTCAATTTTGCTTATCACGGCCCGTTCGAGGTGATAAGAGACCTCCAGAACAATGCATACAGGTTAAGGCATCTAGAAAATGGAAACGAGGTCGTTATGAACGTAGCCAACTTAAAAGTTTATTACTCGCCAGAAGAATTCGACGAACAAGAAGAAGTATTGGTAACGCACACCCAAATCAACGTGGAGAGCGAAGACAGCCAAGCAGTCAGACCTGAAAGTTGGAACGGCAAGACGGGACGAGAAGCAGACAGTTTACCCAGTGTAAGCGAAGAGAAAAAAGGATGCCAGTGTCTGCGAGAATTCTATGAAGAAATGGTCAGAGTGGCGAGAGAGGTTGAAGCAATAAACGCGACCCTCCGCATGGAGAATGCACAGCTTAGGAAGAAGGCCGAGTGTGGAAGGGGGAACAGTACTAACCTACTCGCAGCCAGTCGAGGTGAAGGACCCCAGATGTAAACACAGACAGTGGTAGACAGTCAGCTGGTTACTTATATAAGCCACTTGCAATTGACTTTTATAAGTTTCGCAAGGGGAATATGAACCCGAGGAGGTTATGCTGACTGGAATCGAACGTGGTTCTCAGAGACTGTGATCTCAGTATAAAGGTTCCACCAGGGAACGAACCAGAGATCTGTAGAGGCAGTTTCATGGTAAAAACCCCTCGAAAGAAGTGTATATTTAATCACTGGTGTGAGTTTGGTGCAATGACATTATTTATTAAAATAATGCAGGGAATAATGAGCAGATTACAGCATTATTAGACTACTTGGTGTAGGCTATACGAGGCTTGAAGCACGGAGAGGACAGAGTTGACATTTTACAAATTAGCCCAGGATTGTGGGAGGGCCCCAGTGGAGCCATGTCCATCTCTGTGACCCCATTCTGTCGTCTGGAGCAGGGTGGAGGCCTGAATAATGACCCAGTTATTCCCCGACGGAGAATAGATTTGAGGAGGGGGAGGAGAGATGCCCAGGAAAATCATTGATTACTCGTGATTGGAGTAACGAATTGAGATGAGAGTTGCTCACAGGTGAATCTTTTGGCAGGAGGCTAATTTTAGAGCCTTTTACCTGCGAAATTGAGGCATATTTAACGAAGTGCGGAAGGACTGTAAAAGTGCCATTGTTCGCGGATAGATTTGAGAATGTTGCCGGGGAATACCCGTAAGATAGCGTCCCACGCTATGGAGAAAGGAATTAATATTAATTAATTGGACGAGCGATTCCTTTGCACGCAGATAGTTTTGGAATCTGTGAAGAAAGAGGAACCCAATGATCATGGTTTGGAGACCAGAATCATGCTGGGAGAGGAGCCAAGATTACGCGGGAAGATTTCGCCCTACTTTCAGTGAGAATCCGATATAAGGGAGTAGACCCTTGGAGGAGCTCTCAGTCCAGCTCAGTCAAGCCCAGTCAAGCCCAGTCTCAGCTCAGTTCAAGCTCAGTCTACGCGCAGTTCACGTGAAGTTTACGCCCAGTTACAGCCAGTTACAGTCGAGCAAGTTGCAGTCTTACGCAGTCTTCACGACGTTAGAAGTTACCCAGTTGTAGCACAGTTGCAGAAAGTTGCAGTCAGTATGCAGCAGTACGAGACAGTATGTAAGCAGTCTACAGCAGTCTTCAAGTAAGTTACGGGCAATCTTCGAGTGAAACTTCAGTCAGGTACAGCCACTTTGAAGCAAGTTCGTCAAGGCGGAACGCATGGCGGTCATACTCATAATAGACGCTGAACAAAGACTGGTACATGTAAATGAAGCATTTAATAAGCTTGTATGAATAATAGTCGTGCTATAGGCATACTCAGCAGTACGAACTATGGCGTGTTCAGTTACGAAGCACCGTGTAAGACTAATGGCAGAACTATTGTAAATAATTATTTGTGTAAAGTATTGGACAGTGTTAAGCGCAATGTGTAAAGTATTGACTGATCGTATATGTGTAATTACGATGGAATGCGCTAAATGAAACTCTATGAAGCGTTTGGTAATGTCATGAGAGTACCAGATGATAAAACTCAGGACGGGAGCTAGCATATTTATGCAACGCAGGACGCTTACCGTAGGAGTAGGAAATATAAAAACTGTTGGTGAATTCCGAAAGCAGGTAAACCAGACTTTCAATCAGGAGTTGATAGGAGCACGGGAGATGCCGTCGACACCTGCAATTTCGATCTTTGCTAAGGAATTTCAGCATTGGAAAGTGTATAAAGTGACGTGTGTTAAGTGTACAGCATATGTAAAATATCCTTTAAAGTAGTGATTAGATAAGTGTTTCACATGTGTGGGAGCGATAGCTTCCTGAGAGTTATGCAAAGTGCCGTGTTGTTGATGAAAATTATGTGTTATAAAATGTGTGTATTCAAGATGAATATGTCGCGTTAAACCTGCCAATGGCGGGCGAAATGGAGAAATATGATTGGTCGGAGCCACCATAAGACGCCTATAGAAATGTAAGTACCCCACAAGTTATGATTATGTAGAAATATGGGCCACTGCATGTTGTGATTCCGTAAAGATGCCAGTAAAAATCAGTTTAGGAGGGAGATCCTCCATGTTTAATCATTATTGTGTTGATTTTTATAGAGTTGAGATGTTAATTTGCATCATTAAGTGGAGTAATTATTCCCACTATGAATTAAGAATGGCAATCAGTTATGTAAATGCAACGAACGCGATTGTTCGGATTTTAAGACGTTTAGCTATGTCGGATTGTTGGTAATTTATGTGAGAATAATAATAAAGTAATGATTTTGGTAATTTATGTCAGTGAGATTAACGGTAATAATGATAATGAATATTAAAAGTATGAATGAACACATCAGGAAACAAATAAATGTTGTAAGCGAGAATTAGTTACGCTAATTGCAAGACTTATCAATCTAAGCAGTAAGATGATACAGTAAGATTACAGTACAGTAATTAAGGAAAGAAGTTTTATATCAGAATATTGCATATATTCAATAATGATGCCAGTAATGAAAGAGCTTTTAGTGAATTGAATTTGCAGCTTATGTGAGAAGCTTATAGAGTAAATTGATAGATTTCTCTTAATAATATAGGTCGGAGGTCGTAGCATTGAGTAAGGGGCCAGGTGGTCTATTCTACGTATGAAATCTCCTATGTCATGGGCATAAGTGGAGATATAATGTATGCCAGAGTTGTAGTGTGTACCCTAGCTCTGAGGAAGGATATGAAAGTGTTCCGGGTTGGAATCCTGTGATAGAGACGAGGAAAACGAGGACACCTCGAAACTCTATGTTCTCCCGAGAACTTATTGATGAGTTATTCCGCTCGTGGTAGCGAAACTCATGGCGACAGCCTGGACTGAGCGCCTATATTTTACTTGAGACATCGGTCACCCGTCAGACTAATGCATTACGAACCCCGAACCTTCATGTTGAATGGACCCGTGTGAGGCCAGTAATTATTATATCCTCTGTGTAGGAATAATTATAAAAGCTCATTCAATACCTGTTTGCATAATAGTCACTTAAGATCCTTTGGGATATGTGTGTCGTTCAGACAACCGTATTTGTCTTGTAAATCTTTACTGCTTAGAGAGGAAAGCATTCAAACCTTTAAGGAGGGTCGAGGTAATTGGTGGAACACCCATCCCACTTTCTATTGTGTACCGACTCCTCTAGCGGAGGGTCTGCAGGCGGGCTCTCGAACCGTCAAGGCAAGTTGAAAGGAACAGATTTTAGACCCTGGTAAATGACGTATAATGAAAGATTGTTATGTTGAGTAATGTAGCCATGTGGTTTAGGAACACATGGATAATTATAGATCATCCTGATGGTTCATTATTTTAGCTATCTGACGAATAGTTAGACGATGTATTTGTACTGTCACTGAAACCAAGTTATGAAGTTGGTTACTAGATGCCAAAGGCGACGAGCACAAGGTAGTCTAATTGTACCATCCGACACAAGCTATAACGTAACGTTTTATGTAGGAATCACATACAGCATGCAGTGGAACCATATAAATAGAGGAAGTGGAGGGGTAGCTTACATAATTATGGAGTTGCACGCTGATTGCGGTGCAACGTCCGAATAGGTAAATGCATGCAAGCATTTGTTTGGTGAGAAGAGAAAAATCAAAACACGCACGGCACACATAATTGTTAAAACTAAAGAGGTTTAAGGAATAATTAATTTGTGATATTAAAGAAGTCACATTGTATGACTGTTATATTAGTGTACAGTTGGTTTTGAAGTCGTAGGTGCATCAGCGCACCAGAATATCTTTATGAAGTTCACATAAGGGTACAGCTTTATGGTTTAATATGACTTTATTATGATTTCATTTTTGTTTATTTGTGGATTGTGGAAGTAAATTTTTGTTTGCTTTGTTTTATGGTTTTGGGATTGTTTTTGTGTTTGAAGCCATGATTTTATTTACTGAATTAAAGTTTTAGAACAGAGTTGTGCCTTATCATTGTAGAGTTGATACCTTATAGCCTCAAATCCAAAATATGCACTGCTCATTTGGGGAGACGGTACACGCCTGAGACCTGATGCTAGCTGGAGGCAGATGCATATTTACCATCGAGATTACTCACATGGGTACAATTGAGATAACAACATTTGAAATTTGGATATGTTATTTTACTCATATCTAAGTAACTATGTCTATTGGCATTCAGCATCAGATATAAATGTATTTTAAAACTACTTCCAGTTGAGTAATGAGCTAGAAATTTTTACACAATGTATAAAAGATACCATACATACAAAAAACACATATTTCAAAATGTTGATATTTTGACGCCTCATCGGTTACATCCCCCCTTAACGTCCGAAGCTCCGATTATCGAACGTTTGGAGCCCCTAAAATCCATAACCCGATTAACCAAACATCCGGTTTTAGGTTTTAGGTTTGCTTTCTGCTTTTTTTTTTTAATTTTGCTTTTTGCTATGTGTTTTTGTTTTGTGTTCGTTTTCTGCTTTTGTTTTTGAATTTTGCGTTTTGCTCTGTGATTTTTGGTTTTGGTTTTGAGACTGTTTGCAGCTTTTGCTCTTTCTGAATTTTTGCTTTTTGCTTTGTGGTTTCGGTTTTTGTGTTTGTTTCCTGCTTTTGTTTTTGAATTTTGCTTTTTGCTTTGTGCGGGGGACAAAATTGGACAATCGATGAAACCAAACCTACACGTTTTCATGTTTGATCTCGATAGCATTTGCTCCTCTCAATGTGCCTAACATTAAATATTTTACACAATTATATGTATCAATGCTGTAAACTATGTTGTTGTTTGAGTCTTCAGTCTTTTGACTGGTTTGATGCAGCTTTCCATGCCTCCCTGTCCTGAGCTAATCGTTTCATCTCTACATAGCTACCACTCCCTACATCCGAGGCAATCTGTTTAACATATTCTAACCTTGGTCTACCCCTACATTTCTTGTCCTCAACCCTTCCTTCCATAACTAAGCTTGCTATTCCTGGGTGTCTCATTATGTGTCCTACCAACCTATCTCTTCTCTTCATTACCTGTCGCCAGAAATATCTCTCCTCTTCCACTCGTCTTAAAACCTCTTCGTTTGTAACCCTATCTACCCATCTGATCTTCATCATTCTCCTGTAACACCACATTTTAAATGCTTCAATTCTTCTCTATTCTGCTGCACCAATAGTCCAGGTTTCACTTCCATAGAGCGCCACGCTCCAGACAAAGGCTTTAAAAAATGACTTCCTAATACCTAATTCTATATTCGATGTCAACAGATTCCTTTTTTGTAGAAATGCTTTCCTCGCCTGAGCCAACCTATTTTTATATGCTCTTTGCTTCGTCCATCACTGGTTATTTTGCTTCCTAAGCAACAGAAGTGTCCTACTTCCTTCAGGTTTTCACCTGTCAGTTTGATGTCCATACAGGTTTCTAATTTATTTCGGCTGCATTCCAGTATCTTTGTTTAATATTTATTAATTTCCATCATGTATTCTTTCCTCAAGACGGAGTCCATACCATTCAAAAACTCATTCAAAATCATCTGGCGTGTCGGCCAAGATGACCATGTCATAGGCAAATCTCCGAGTTGAAATTATTTCTCCTGAATCTTCACTCCCACTTTAAATATATATACTATATACTTTCAATAATGCATCTACTTGAAATCACTTAAAGTCATTTGTGCTAGCCCTTTATATTAAAGTGTGATATTTGTGCCATGTAAACTGTATGTACCCCCAGTGAGGTAGCGACAGGGGGGGGGGGAGAGGAGGAGGAGGGGGATGGGAGGGGAGGGGTAGGGTTTAAACCCCTCCGAGATATTTCTTTACTTGAATCTTTACATTGTCCCATTTATCACCTGTTTTACGCTACCGGTAGTGAGGCGTCTACTCGCAGCGAGACTCCTCCTTCAGCGTTGAATCAGTTTTGCTGTTAAAGTGTGCGATCGGTAACCTTTTTCACGTTGCTTCGGGTTACTTTAATTGTGTGTCCGTTTCGTTAAAGATAATTCACTATATGAGGAGTTTTTGTAATTTATTGCAATTAATGACAAAGATAAAGTCATCAAGATAGGCAGATTTTGAGAGTCATTAGTAGGAACACGGAGGGCAAAACATTATTTTTCTCTCACATAATATCAATACTATAAGCAACCACGTAACTATGGTTATGATGATACCACTGCATCGTTTCAGGTTTGAAATTTAGTTACTCTTCTCCATATTTTAGGTGGATTTCATTAGAAAGCTAACTATTGCAATGGGTCCCATGTTTCGACTTCCGGAAAATTTCGACATATCTTCGCGTTTCACATCCCCCAGTCCCCAAAACCACCGTCAGTTCAAAAGTTTATATATATATATATATATATGTATATCAGTTTCTTGTGGACACGATAACAGTCGTAATTTTCCACCAATCGCTTTGAATTTTTTACATAATATGTATACTCTTAAAATCTCGGTCGAGTTCGTTAATGGGCAAAATCGGTCAAAGGGGGTGAAAATGGGAGGCTTTTTTCGAAAAGGTGAAATATCGCTATAACTCTCTTAATATATGAAATATTGAATCCATTCAAAGTTCATACTATGTGTCGGACAAGGCCCTAAAATTTATGTTTGAAAAGTTTTTTGATAGCACCAACCATTGACCAAAGGGGTGGGAAAAGGTGGGTTTTTCGGGAAACATTAATCATATCTCTGTTAATAGGCACAATATCAAAACGGTACAAAATGGACAATATTCCTCCAATAATTAGCTAAAACTTTTGTCTGAAAGAATTTTTGATATGACCCACCATTACGCCACGGGGTGAGCAAAATGATTTAAATTATAAGAAAATGCCAAGTGCCAAGAGAGGTTGCCATGACAACTTTACTTTTAATTGATAAGGGATGAGCCATCAGCAGTTGCTATGACAACGCCACTGCACGAGATAACATTCAGTTTTCCATCTGTCTGTGGGAAGCGACTTCGGTATCGGAACTGGTAGCATGCTGAACTTTTATGCCCAAGGTCGCGGGTTCAAACCCGGCTGAAGTCGGATTTACTAAGAGAGCTAAAAAAACCCTGAGTTTGCTTTCCTTCGGAGGGGAAGTTCCAACGTTCGTTGCGAGTTGATGGTTCCAGTGGCATCTAGTAGCCAAGTTCACAGCTAGGTGTCGTTGATGGAAGTATTTTAGGTAGATTTCATTAGAAAGCTAACTATTGCAATGGGTACCATGTTTCGATTTCCGGAAAATTTCGACATATCTTCGCGTTTCACATCCCCCAGACCCCAAAACCACCGTCAGTTCAAAAGTTTATATATAATTTATGTATATATATATATATGTATATCAGTTTCTTGTGGACACGATAACAGCCGTAATTTTGCTCCAATCACTTTGATTTTTTTAACCAAATATGTATACACGTAAAATCTCGGTCGAGTTCGTTACTGGGCTAAATCGGTCGAAGGGGATGAAAATGGGGGACTTTTTTCGAAAAAATGAAATATTACTATAACTCTCTTAATATGTGAAATATCGAATCTGTTCAAAGTTCATACTATGTGTCGGATAAAGCTCAAAAATTAATGTTTGAAGAGTATTTTTATAGCACCAACCATTGACCAAAGGGGTGGGAAAAAGTGGGTTTTTCGGGAAACATTAATCATATCTCTTTTAATAGGCACAATATCAAAACCGTACAAAACGGACAATATTCCCCAAAATAATTACCTAAAACTTTTGTCTGAAAGAATTTTTGATATGACCCACCATTACGCCAAGGGATGAGAAAAATGATTTCGGAATTATAAGAAAATGCCAAGAGCTATCAGTGGTTGCCATGGCAACACTACTAAATTGATGAGGGATGAGCCATCAGACGTTGCCATGACAACGCACTTGCGCGAGATCAGATTCAGATTTCCATCTGACTAAGTGTGAAGCGGCTTCGGTGACGTAACTGGTAGCATGCTGAACTTCTATGCCCAAGGTCGCGGGTTCAAAGCCGGCCAAAGTCGTCGGATTTTCTAAGAGCGCTAAAAATCCCTCAGTATGCTTTCCTTTGGAGGGGAGGTTCCAACGTTCGTTGCGAGTTGCTGATTGCGGTGGCATCTAGTAGCCAAGTTCACAGCTAGGTGTCGTTGACGGTAGTATCTGGTAGCAACATTAGGAACTACTGCTTGAAATTGAGCGTCTGCATTCCTTACCTGAATTACAGATTAATACAGCCATCACAATTCACGCCGTTTATCAGACAGATTCTACACTCACCCAAAGTACACGGGGTTACATGACTGCGATGTCGCAGCCCCTAAACTGAGGAACCAACCAAAATCTCTGCGGGAGATATAATTTTGCGTGAAGAAGTAACAGACCGTTACATAGTTACACATCAGTGTCGAAACCTTGCATAAGGACAGTGTGACCACAAGCATAACAAGAAGTTCCGTGAAGAACTATACAGCCTACTTTTCATGCCAATGATTATTCTACAGTATATGAACCTATCTAGAATAATGACGAAATTAAGTTGGAAATATCGAAATATCTAATTAGTTCAAAATATACCTGGTATAATGTAGCCTAATAGAGCACTACAGTTGGCAGCCCTGGTGACTGAATATATTCTTAGTTCCACCTCTTAAGGTACAGAATACAAAATTTGGTTGAAGTCCAATGGACGTTACATGCAGTTAGACACTGGATCTATCAGCACGCGTAAAAGCATGTTGCCAACAATACCATGCGTGTCCTGGTCAGAAATAATCTGAATTATTATGATATCTTGTTGTGCCAATTTTGGATGAAATCCATTTGTTAGTATAGAAGTTACATGTATTTTTAAATCGGACATATCAGTAGGCATAGAATTATGTTGGCAGCACTGCCTTGTATTAATTACTCCAAATTAATCTAGAATGTCAGGTGCTATACGTGTGCAAAGTATAGAGCTGTTGGCTTGCATACTTTCTGATATATTGATATTAGGGTAAAAATAATATAGACAGCATTTATTAACAGTTGGCAGCCCCTATTGCTCTTAACAATACTTATAGTCATATCTGTTATGATACACATAGCACATACGAAATTTGGTTGAAATCCAACTGATAGTATAGAAGTTACATGTATTTAAAAATTGTTACAATCAGCAGGCTTATAAACATGTTGGTAGAACTGACGTATATAAGTTATTCCAAATTAATCTAAAATGTCAGAATATACGTGTGCATAGTATAAAGCTGTTGGCTTGCATACTTTCTGATATATTGGTATTTGGATTTAAAAAAGAGAGAGAGCAATTATTAAAAGTTGGCAGCCCTGGTGGCCCTTAAGAATACGCTCAGTCATATCTGTTTATGTAGAGATATTACATACAAAATTTAGTTGAAATCCAATTGATAGTGTAGAAGTTATATGCATTTAAACATTGGACCTATCAGAAGGCTTAAAATTATTTTGGCAACACTGTCATGGTTGGCCTCCTGGAAATTAAACTGAAATAGTATTATCTACATGTGTTCCAATTTTGGAATAGCTCCCATGCATACCTTGCCAGATATCCAACATGGAGCTCAAATTTCTAGTGCGTTTTTTCAGCAGTTGGTAGCACTGACATCATTTTCAAATATGATCGTGAGCTATTCCGGTGCACATCTTTACTCATACTAAATTTGGTTTTGATTGCTGCAGCCGTTTAGGAGTTGATAGGGGGGGACACACACACAGCCAGACAGACAGACAGACAGATAGATACACACACATTTTTCCGGATCGATCTCATAAGTCTACTTTTTCCTCATTTTTGCAAAATGTGAGAAGTAGGCTAAAAATGGGCTCCAAATGACAAGAAGGTTACCGTCATCATAAGACAAAAGCATGTTTAAAATATGCATAAAATGACGAAAAACAAAGTTAATTATTCTCCAATTATAAAATACTTTCACGCAGTAAATGAGGTCTGATCCTTCTACGAAAACCTGCATATTCTGCCTATTTTCGCCTATCCCCAAGTTTGTCCGGTGAAATCTACCTCCGCCTTCCGGCGTGCCGAGAGGACTTTTTTAGTTTTTGATATGTAACATCTTTCCACTCGGTATCGGGATATTTTTGTGGCAATCGGTAGCTGGACATTTTTATGGGAGCGATTTTGGAAATGGGACGGAAGTGGATGGGACGGAAGTGCATGGGACGGAAACAATGTGCGCGCACGGTGGCGGAGATCGGTACAGCGACGTACGGTTGGCCATGTGTCTCTCTGGAATGTAAATCGCATACGGTTTACCTCAAGGTTTGGTGGCCCCGTTAAAGAAATTCCTACAATAAATCATCTTCAAGTTGTCGTTCTTTGCTGTGAAAATATTCATTATATCATATTTGCTGAAAACAATTACGATTTATTAAATCTTCATACTTTTGCTGTATTCTTATTTAATGTAAGCAGCTATATCGCATCAACCAACACTCCAAACAACGTAGGAATTCAGTATATTATCGCCAACTACTAACAATAATTGAAACTTCGTTGGTCTAAACGTATCACTGGGAGAAACGCATTTAATATACCTACTGCACACCTAATTTTTAATCGCGCCTATACTTGGCAGTGCACTATATCGGCAAAAAGAGGCCATTTTTAATAACACCGCTGACATGGGTTCACTAACTGTCCGGTATAAAGCGCAGCTCGCATCAAGTAGGCAGTGGATTGCTCCCGCATACAGTTGCAGGTATATGTCACTACTGCAGATGCATTGGAGAACTTTGTTTTAATTAAATATATATTTTCCATTGCAAAATCCACAATATAACGCTCAATTGTATAACGCCTCAGCACTCAAAACATTATTTAATGTAAGCACTCGAGGTACTGTCGCCGGCCCCGTTGTGTTGGGGTAGCGCACCTGCCTCTCACCCGGAAGCTCCGGGTTCGATTCCCGGCTCCGTCAGGGATTTAAAACTGACGTGAGAGTTGGAACGGGGTCCACTCAGCCTCGTGAGGACAATTGAGTAGCAGTCTGACAGTGAGGCAGCACCCCGATCACGAAACCAAGATTAACGGCCGAGGGGACCCGATGCGCTGATCACGCGTCACCCCAATATCTGCAGGCCAAATGGCTAGGCAGCGGTCGCTTGGTCGGCCTAGGCCCTTCATGGGCTGTATAGTGCCAGGGGTTGACTCTTTTTTATGTTGTTGACTCGTGGTACTATCGGCCAAAATACAACACTGTGTGTAATGTATATAGCTTACGGTTTAATTCAAGGTTTGGAGGCCCCATTAAGGAAATTCCTACAATAAATCATCCTCAAGTTCTCGTTCTTTGGTGAGAAAATATTCATTACATCATATTTGCTGAGAGGATTTGGCACAGGAGTTTTACAAGTAGCGCGCGGTGGCAGAGATTGGTGCAACGACTTACTGTTGGCCATGTGGCTATGTGGAATGTAAATCGCATACGGCTTACCTCAAGGTTTGGAGGCCCCAATACAGATATTCCTACAATAAATCATCCTCTAACTCTCATTCTTTGGTGTGAAAATATTCATTTTTTCATATTTGCTGAAAACAATTATAATTTATTAAATCTTACTACTATTGCTGTAATTATTTAATGTAGGCCTAAGCACTCGAGGTACTGTCGGCCAAAATACAGCACTAGACTATTATATCATATTTGCTGAAAGGATTTGTCACTGGAGTTTTACAAGTAGTTATTGCAGAAATAATATTAATGAGAACTTACCGATGGTAATAACACGAAGGAATCCTTCATGTTTGCTGGCACAAGGTAGCACTATGAGTTCATTCTTTAAAAAATGCGAGTAAGTAATATGGCATTATTCGAATAACATGTCAGATGTTGCACATCATATGCGACTACTGTAAGGCTCGTTATTTTTTTCCATTCTTTTATTGTGTCTAAAAAAGTGAGGCCTAAAATAGTTTTCATGCAAAGAGAATGGATATTTAATTGTTGTTTTTTAAGAATATTAATCGAAATATTTTAATTTTGATGATGACCGTCGTTTGAAGGGGCGAAACAGTAAGGTCATCTGCTCCTTTAACAATGTACACTGTTCCCCTATTATTTTAATGACCCCCCTCCCCAGAAGGAAATTCTGCGTACGCCACCGTCTCCCATCATAATGAAATAATGTACAAGAGATATCTGGCGTATACCTTCGTGATCTGTGTTAATTAAATATGGCGTACAGAACTGCTGAAGCCTCTGGAGGTCCACACGGAGTCAAGAATGACGTAAGGGACAAGAAATGAGGACACATAACGAGCCGCGAACTCTAATCTGGGGGGATTACTGGCTGGAGAGACCAAAAGCTACCAAAATGAAAGCTAGCTCTGGGATTTCTCATTTTATTCCACTGTCACATACTGGACAGTTCCATTCTCTGTCTTTTCATATTCCATCCTGCACAGAGAGCGACTTCATCCACTGTAGCCAGATGGTAAATAGGCTATCTAATGTTCCTTGCAGACTGCATTTAATGATAAAGAAGCTAGGAAGTTGCTCTTTGAAAGTTAATTATTGCTGTTGTTGTTTCACTTAAGGGCTTGGCATATATTTGTCATCAGCCTCATGTACTGGGGTGTGAGCGAAAAGCACTCATATGACATAATTATTCTCCACTACATGGAATAACACAGAATCTTGGATATTTTTTTATGACTTTTAAGCTCTTTGCAAAACCGTAATCTCGATAATCCAACCTAAACTGGTTCTAGAGTATGTCGGATCACCGAAAATGTCGGATAATACAGAATGACTTTGAAAATGTACTAAAACAAATTGTAATATTTATTTATATGGTGTTCCCCAAAGTTGTGGTGACATAAATGTAAGTGTTTACGGTCGGTGTTCTTTCTATGAAATATATATAGACTACAATATATTATATAATATTTTTGTGGGCGCCATGTTACAAGGTTATGGCTTGTAAACGATTAAACAAAGAATATTCTGTAAAGCACAGCAGAACTCTCCCTTCTCAAGCCGTAGGATGATACAATCTCCAATCAGTATCATTAGATGAGCGGTAAGATACTATATGAAATGAAAATCCACAGCCTGCTTCCAGTCTCCGACCGGGTCAGGAATGGAATGAATGAAGCGGCGAGGATATGAACTGTGCCGGCTGCCGAGGCCTGATGCACTCCTCTGGGGCAATGATGAAATGAATGACAGATGGAATGACATGATAGTGGAGAGTGTTGCTGGAATGAAAGTTTGACATCGAAAACCGGAGTACCCGGAGAAAAACCTGTCTGCCTCCATTTTGTCCAGCACAGATCTCACATGGAGCGACCGGGATTTGAACCACGGACCCAGCGGTGAGAAGCCGGCGTGCTGCCGCCTAAGCCACGGAGGCTTGGTAAGATACTATATACTGTAATATAATTTAATAACAACTTACACATGTGGTAAAATAGTAGATTATGCAACGATCCTATAATCTATATTAATATATAACAAGTAGTTCCGTGACGAACTAAAGAGCCTACTTTTCTTAACAGTTTAGATGCATGCCAATCTAGAGTATATAGATCCATCTAGACTAATGACGAAATCAAGTTAGTAATACTAACATTTCTAAGTACTGCAGTTTGAAATACACTTGAAATAATGTAGCCTAATAGAGTAACTTACTACAGTTGGCAGCCCTGGTGACTCTGAATATATTCTTAGTTCCATCCCTTAAGGTATAGAATGCACATACAAAATTTGATTGAAGTCCAATGGGTAGTATGGACGTTACATACTGTTTGATATTGGATTTATCAGTGCACGTAACATTATGTTGGGAACAAATTCATGTACAGTATGTGATGCTCAGAATTAATCTGAAATATTACCGTCTATTATAGAGCCAATTTTACATAAATTCTATTTGTTAGTATAGAAGTAACATGTAATTAAAAATTGAAACTATCAGAAAGCTTAGAATCATGTTGGCTGCACTGAGGTATATTAATTACTCCAAATTAATCTAGAATGTCAGGTACTATACGTGTGCAATGTTTAGAGCTGATGGCTTGCATACTTTCTGATACATTGATATTAGGATTAAACAAATAGAGAGAGCATTTATTAACAGTTGGCAACCCTGCTGGTTCTCACGAATACGCATATTCATAAGCGTTATGATACACAAAGCACATACGAAATATGGCCGAAATCCATTTGTTAGTGTAGAAGTTATATGCATCTAAAAACTGGACTAGATCCATCTTTATGACAATGAAACAACTACTATGCTGTCGAGATCTCAGTATGACGCTTAAGAAATGAATTGTGAAGTGTTATGTTGTCTCCGCGCTTCTTTATGGTCTTGAAGCTTGGACCTTGTCGGTAGCTACAGATAAGAAGATTCAAGCTTTTGAAATGTGGATATACCGGCGGATTCTTAAAATCTCGTGGACAGAACATGTGAGTAATGCCGAGGTTCTTCAGCGTGTGAGCAGTCAACCAGAGCTGTTAAACACAATTAAGAAGAGGAAATAGGAATACTTGGGACACATGATGAGGAATCCGAAATTCCGTCTGCTCCAAGTTATACTTCAGGGTAAAATTGAAGGTCAGCATGAACCGGGAAGGAGACGAATAACTTGGATGGATAATTTACGAACGTGGTTTGGGCTGTCTTCCACGGAACTCTTCAGGATTGCACAGGATAAGAAGATGTTAGCCATGGTGGTAGCCAACGTCCGTATCTGGTAAGGAGGAGGAAGAAGAAGAAGAAGAAGAAGAAGAAGAAGAAGAAGAAGAAGAAAAACTGGACCTATCAGCAGGCTTAAAATGGTGTTGACAGCACTGATGTATAAAAGTTACAGCAAATTAAAGTATAAGGTGAGTTCAAAAAGTAACGAGCCGGAGGCTGGAATGCGCAAACCGGTGACTACATCAGCTAATCGTGGCGTGTGTAACGAGGCGTGGCTCCGACCAGAGCGTGGAAGGTCACAGCTCGTCGCTAGAGGGCACGCGTGCACGTCACGTGACGATACTAAGCGAGCAGCAGCTTGCATCAATCGTCCAACGCTGCCAGTCACATTGCAAACGGAGACATGGAGGCGTCAACCGAAGAGCGAAGAGGTGTGGTTCGGTTTCTGAAAGCGGAAGGAGTAGGGGGAACGGACATTCATTGCCGAATGTCACAAGTGTACGGCGAACACGGCATGTCCCTTGCAAGGGTCAAGGCGTGGCACAAGCGCTTCAGGGAAGAACGGGTGTCGTTAGTCGATGATGCCCGGTCTAGGGCACCCCCCTGCATTACCGATGACAACGTCCAGCTGGTTGATGCACTCATTACCCAGGACCGCCGAGTGACAGTGAACGCCATAGCCGCCGTGGTCACTCCACGACAATGCATGACCTCATACGGCCAACACAGTCGCGGCACTCCTGCAGAAATTCAAATGGGAGGTTCTCGGCCACCCTCCATACCATCCAAACCTCTCTTCCTGTTATTACGCCTTGTTTGGTCCCCTGAATAGGGCTCTGCGGGGCCAACGATTCACCTCGGACGCCGACGTCCAGCTGTACGCGCGGAACTGGTTCACATCGCAGCCCAGGGAATTTTATGAGACAGCCATTCACCGCCTCGTGTCACAGTGGGACAAGTGCCTCAACAGCCAGGGCCAATACTTCTAGCATACAGGTACTGGTTTCTGTAATTATGCCTCCGGCTCGTTACTTTTTGAACGCATCTTATATAATGTCAGGTACTATACGTGTGCAAGGTTTATAGCTGTTGGCTTGCATACTTTCGTATATATTGATATTAGGGTTATTATCCGCCGGCCGCCACTGACGTAGAGGCATGCGTAACCTTATAGACGTAGTCACTGCGGAGAAAATTTCCTGGCGCCCTGTACAAGAGTTGCATTGAGTTGAATTAGGCTATACCAGGCTAATGATGTAAAGTAGATGCAGCACAACATAGTGACACAGTTTCTAAGATAGAGGAGTATTATTTATTCCAGTCACGCACCGGGCAGAGTGAGGTGTCGTTCCACAGGTACATGGCCTCTAGCACCTCATCTCCTATCTGCATAATCCACATCTTTCACTCCGCTATTTGTCTTCCTCAACATGCCCTCCCTTCTCGCCTTAGTAGCGTCAGTCTTTAGTGCTGCAGAAACAGAACCATCATTGATCCTCTCCAACCACTTTAAGGCATTCATGTTTTAAAGGCTAATGCCTTGTCGATGCAATCACACTCTTCTGTCGTTGGCGGTTCGTTTCATTTCCATGTAATTGTCACATCCCATTCTATTCTTGATGTCTTCCAAATACAGTACTTCGTCCTTGGCCGTCCTCTTCATTTCTTTCCGAGCATTTCCCCTTCAAGAATGTTAATGATGTAAGTGTTGTGTCTGATGACATGTCCAATAAATTGAATTTTTCTTTTTCCCATTTCCTTCATTAATCTTCTCTCTTTGACTTCCTTTAAGACTTCCAGGGTGGTTTTTCGTTCCATCCAGCTCGTTCTTGTAATTTTCCGCCATACCCACATTTCAGCAGCTTCAAGTCGATTCTTTTCCAATTTACCCAGAGTCCAACCTTCACTTCCATAGAGCAGTGTACTCCATACAAAGCATTTTGCAAAGGATTATCTTACATATTTATTCATATGTTTGTTGGATAAAATGTTTTTCTTAGTCATAAATGCCTGTTTTGCCAATGCAATCCTTCTCTTCTCTTCCATTATGCATCTGTTGTCTTCTGTGATTATACTACAGAGATAAAAAAATTGTTTCACTTGTTCAATTCTCAATTCTTCACTTTAAGTGGAGGAGTAAATTAGACTCGCCATATTCTAGGCTTGCAGTAGGATATAAAGAATAACAAGTAGTTCCGTGAAGAACTATACAGCCTATTTTCATATATCCTAATCATGTTAATTGCCTCTGTCAACATACAACATTTCAGTTTGATTGTTGTAATAAATTCGTAGATATTGATAACCGTTGAAATATTTCGGATGCTCGTCATTTTGGATTGTTATACGTATAAACCATAGAGTTCTGTACCATTAAAGGAAAATTATTGCGCAGCTTCATTATTCAAACTTTCACTTCCATCGCATGATTACGACACAGCAAAAGAAAACTTAATTTTAAAATTTCGCACAGCCACCATCTTGAGGTTATGTAAACAATTGAACTAAGTTAGATGCCAGTGCATTACTATATGTAAACGCATTTACTGTACCACATTTCACTGCGCACAGATGGTTAAAACGCGAGAAAAGTCTATTAAAATGTTTCAAATTCGCTTGGCCGCCATGCTCGTTTTGTACTTTACAGGTTTTTCAAAGTTATACAGATAAACTTGTAGCAGTGCCCTTTATCACCGTACAAAATTTCAGTTTGATATCAGTAATAGTTTCGGAGATATTGAATGCCAGTGATATATTTCGCACAGCCTCCATGTTGAAGTTATGTAAACAATTGAACTAAATTAGATGCCAGTGTATTTCAATGTGTATGAACATTTGCTGTACCAAGTTTTATTACGTCTGGATGGTTAAATCGTTAGAAAAGTCTATTTAAAAGTCACAACTTCGCTTGGCCGCCATGTTGGTTTTGTAGTTAACAGGTTTCTAAATGTCACATAGGTTAACTTCTAGTAGTACTGTTTATCATCGTACAAAATTTCAGGGTGATATCGATGATAGTTTCGAAGATATTGAACGCTGGTGAAATATTTCGCACAGCCGCCATGTTGGATTGGTGAGACGTAATAAAATTTGAAGGGCACGGTCGGGGTCAAGCAAAATAGAGCTATGACTTTACCGAGTTTCATTGAAATCGCTCCAGTCGTTTAGAAGTTATTAGGGGGACACACACACACATAAATCACACACGCACACACAGACACACGGACAAAAGGTGATCTCATAAGCCTTATTTTTTCATAAATGAAAATAAGCTAAAAACTATATTATTATGTCGACGCTTATATGAGCTAGAAGTTGGCCTCATTGGTTTATTTTATGAACCATTCAATATCGGGTGATTAATTCTTCTTCAATTAGTATTTTAGCTTCAGTCGGTCAACACAAATAATTCCATTTACTAGAATATGTGAAAAATAACCTGAAATAAATTTGTGGTCTATATATTAACCACTAATCATATAAAGATGATTCAATCTCTCACACTAATTACAGCAAATTTTCTTGTAGAAGTGTTAGTATTTTTGAAAAACAAATAATATTACTGTGTGCACTAGATACTATTTTAACTGATAAATATATTAAAAAATAAAGAATAAAATTAAACAGAAATGACAGTCCAACATGACCATTCGTGTGGATGAACACTAACATTATATTGCAATGAATGATATTAAAAGAATCAGAAAATTACGATTATAAAATAATAAAATTAATTTTATTAAAAATTATAAAAAATTAAAATATTGGAAAATAATATATTCATAATATTGAAGAATAATTAAAATTATAGTAACTCTAATCAAAATTGGTGTAAGAATGAAAATTTAAATAAATAGAAATAATATAATAATAATATTAATAATAATAATAATAATAATGTCCCTGGAAGAAAGTGGACAGCTGAGCGGAAGAAGGAGCATTCTGAGAGGATGAAGAGGTTTTGGGAACAGAAGCGGGAAAACGCCAGAAGATGAAATCATGTATTCAAGTTCAATCGCTCTCCTAAAGGGGAACAATCGATTAAATAATAAATAAATAATAATAATGTCGTATGGCCTCGGATGCCGGGTGCAAGCTTTGTTATTTGACAGCCAGAGGGTAGCTTGCATGTCGAATTTCGTTGTTCCTTGACTAGGAAAGTCATTGAGGTTAGATGTTAGATATCTAAACTCCTTGAACACTATAGCGCTTTCTAGTAGAGAAATGAGGAACTTTGTTTTGGCGGAAACTCCCGAGAATAATTTTGCCATTATGAACTCGGCCTACTGAATTCAAATGCGTTCTTTGACATGCCAACATCGTATGACTTGCGTATCGTATTTTTGCCGCCTTTCAAAAAATTACTTACCACGGCCAGGAGCGAACCTGCAATCTTGGGGTTAGTAGACCGACACGATATCCACTCACCCACCGTGGCAAGCTAAATAGAAATGTTTTTTTTTAATAATAGCCTGCTGTTTAAAAGGCAATAGGTGAAATAGCTGCCCCTAATAATATTGTTTTATGCAGCCCAACTAACGCATGTTGTCAGGAAGGTCGATATTTGTCTACCTGCATCCCGTATGGTACTAATGCACTCCAAGCATATCCTGCAAGCGATACTGAACAATATTACTTTTCCCGCGTAATAGTCTGTAGTCACATAGAGAGGAAAATAATACTGTTCAGTCGTCGTTTGCAGGATATGCAGGATTGTACCTTACGGGATGCAAGCACAGAAATATCGGCCTTGTTGGTAATAACGCACGTTGGGCTGGATGATGTTTCGGCTGCACTGCAATAAGAGGCAGTGTAGTGGAAGCCGATCAAAACGAGATATAATTAATATTTTATTCACGGGAACATCATAAACGACTATAGATAGCAGTCGAAGAATCAAAGACATCACGAAATTTTTTCAGTTCGCAAAATTTGTCTATCGACAACATAACCTGGTTCTAACAAATGAGATTGGTGAAGCGGTACCACCATTAGAACAGGCAAACCTAACTGATATTTCGACTACGCAAATATTGTGCACAAGATGGTGACTATTTCCACGTTCCAATAATACTGCTTTACGGAATTAAGTTTCATTTATATTTTGATTGTTTCGATAATGTTCCTGCGTGAAATTGAGTTTAAAATGCCTTCTGAATAGGGCCTCTTGTGAGTAAAGAGAATGTATTCAGCAATAGTTCATGAAGGCTTGCTCAATTCTCGTATAACCACAACGATTATATTATAATGATGACTATATTACCGTTATGTGGGTTAATATTTGATAGCCATTGTGCAGAAACATAATACCGGCAATGCCGACTACTTACAATGTTTGATATTAAGGCAGTTTACCATTTAAATACTGATACGAAGACTTCGAACATGTACCATGTGCTTTGTTTCAATCACTTGACACCAGAGTTCGCATGAGCGTTTACCGTTCAGTATGTCATATACATTCCACATGGCCGAAAGTACGTCATGGTATCAATCTTCCGACACCGCGCTCATTTTTTCTCTTACCACTCCCAGCTGGATCGATCGATCGAGTTGGCGGTGCGTCTTACATTTCCGTTCGATCGAACGGAAGTGTGCCAGCTGGTGCCATCTCGATCGGTCTGATCAACTTCCGTCCCATTTTTCAAAATCACTGCCACAAAAGTATACAGCAACCGAGTGGATAGATGTTACAGATCTAAAGCATTTTGAGACCTTACTGAATCTTGGCCCTCCAACAGCGGAGATATATATTGGTTGCGGGCCCTTTCTGATAGTGTGGAAGTTTCTCAACCATCAGAGGAGGAAATCAGCGTCGCACTTAAAGCCCTCAAGAACAACAAAGCTCCAGGAAGTAGTGGTCTCACAACTGAGATACTCCGCTTGGGAGGTGAGACACTGATGGTTGCATGTACCATTTGGATAACAGAAATAATTCCCGAGGAATGGAAGGGAGCTATTATTTGCCACATTTTCAAAAAGGGTGATGCTACACTGGTAGGAATGCTATCTGAAGTAGATACCTCCTCCTTCGTGATTTATTCCTCTGTTATCACATTTCTCTACTTTTTCTTTCTTTTGTTCTTCTGCCTTATAGGCCTAAAGTGCAATAAAGGCTGATGATGATTCACAGTTTATGGCAACTCGAGAAAATGGCAACACTATACTTTTTGTAACTTTTATTTTGTTTGTACTGTTGCTCATTCGACATAGAAGGTTGCGTCAGAGTAAATGGTGGGTACATCTGCAGTAAACTACTGCCAGTGGAGCCTCTGCATGGATGGTAAACCATTGCAAGAAAATTTAACCCGACCTATTCTCAGCAGTGCGACCTCAAACCTGCCGCCACCATTCACACTATTATTATTATTGGCGTATGGTACAACACAAAACAAACAACATAAACAATATACATACATACAATAAGTAACACATTACAACTGTAACAATCATGCAAGGGAAAGGGTCTAAATTTTCTAGCCATCTTATGGCTTCAGTAGAGGCTATTACAAAGTCCTGTGTTGATCCAGTGAATGCCCTGCTAATACACGCAGTGACAATATGGTTCATAGTTTGTCTAACTGCACCACAATCACAGGTTGGGGAAGATCGCATACCCCATTTAAACATCATTGATCCGCATCTCCCGTGGTTAGTGCGGACTCTGTTGAGAGTTACCCATGTCTTGCGAGGCAAATCAAATCCGGCTGGCATATTTTGAATGTTGAACAATGCCTGCCATTGCATTGGAGCTATGCTATTCCACTCTTTTTGCCAATCAGCTTTTGGATCACAAACCTTCCTAACAAGTTCCTGTGCTGTTTGAATAGGTGGAGATCTTGACTTGAGACGGCTATATCTGGTGCTAGCATCTTCATGAATGGGGAGTTCAGGATTGGCCAATATCTTGTTGTATTCCCTGACCAAGTTGTTCAGTCTTCTAATTCTAGGCGGTTCTATGTGACTAAGCACAGGCAACCAGAAAAGAGGGGTAGATTTTATTGTGCCACTAATAATACGCATTGTCTCATTCAGGACTGTGTCCACCTTTTTAACATGAGAGCTGTTGACCCAAACTGAGGAACAGTACTCAGCTGTTGAAAGTACCAGTGCCATCGCCGAAGTACGCAATGTAGTTGCAAACGCTCCCCATGTGGAGCCAGCAAGTTTGTGGATGATATTGTTACGTGTCCTTAATTTGGCTGCTAGGTTGGTGAGATGCTTCCTGTACGATAACGTTCGGTCAAGAGTAACTCCAAGATATTCACACTGTCACAGCCGCATCTCATTTTCAGACAGTATAATAGGCTACTGGTCACAAAAGTAGCAAATAACTGCCAGTGGAACACTGGCCTCGGGTGTAAGTCCATAGTTGGTAGTATTGCACATATTCATTATTATGATTATGTGAAAAGGGATCTTTTCAAAGACTTGTTCTTTTTTGAATTCTGAATTTTTTGTTTATTCCGTAATTTGTGTTTATTCATTCGTTCATTCAATTTCGCTAACTGGGGACCACGATAAGCCTCATTTTACATTCTGTCATTTGTTCATTTTTTGCGTGATCCACATTGTCTTCATGAACTCACTTTGTTCAGCACGACGCGACGTTCTTCTGTCCATTTCGCACCAGTTTTCCGTTTTTCGTTCCGGAAAGTTCCAAACGTCTCGATGGCTGCTCTATAAAGATTTCGGTCTAGTGCATCTTCTGCTCGTATCCCCATTTCTTTAAGATATTTCTGGACGTTAACGTACCATGGCATTGTCGTTTTGGTTTTGAGTCAAAGATACTGAAGATTAGTTTCGTTCATCGGGAGTCGATCATCCGTCACATATGACCGTAGAAGCAAACTCGGCGTTTTCGCATTTTGTCTGTTTTTGTTTATTATAATAATTAGGTTTTTTTTGTTTTGTTTTTTCAATTTTCGATTTTTTCATATTTAGATGTACACCTATAAATTATTAATTTGAATCCAAATTTGTTTACTTTAATCTGTGTTAAGAGGGTCAGATGACCTCGTAGTTCCACCTCTTAAAACCTCCTGTAGTACATTCGCACTGCTCGTGGCTTCATTTTGAGCCTTGCAGTGTATTTCTCAGTATGCACTAGCCACGCACCTTGGTGAGGTGTACCATAACCATTGGTACACTGGGGCGAAACGCTGGCAACTGTTTTGAGCTAGCCGGACCATTTTGTCAAATTTTGTTAGGGTATATTAAGCTCCAAAGGACAACTAACATCCTGTTTCCTCCGGGAACGGTCCCATACAATATTCATTACAATCCATATCATAAATGACACGAGTCAGATGTTTTATTCCTTAACCCTACAATACAAAAATACGTAAAATTTACTGCTTAGAATTTCCTCTATATCTATCCCCACCATATCATCTTCCAACAGTGCTTCTATTGGTCTATGGTGGTGATGTCCATGCTTTTGTTATTAATGCCAATCAGTTCTAGAGCCATAATCATGGGGCAAAGAATTGCCTGAAACTATCCTTGAATTTAACAACATATTGGTTTCTCCATGACAATAACACAGAGGAGGGGAATTTGATGTAGATATATCACATCACTTCAGAGGGATTATAAAAGGAAACTATTAAAAAACCAGAGACAGTATAAGAGGCTGGAGAGATTACGTACTGCTATTTACGTCAAAGGAAACGACTTCTGCATTAATTTTTGTTGTATTTAAGATGGAACTTGGTGTATTAAATTTCCAAGACCACAGGGGATTCAGTGTGTGCAAATAGTGTTACATACGAAATATTTATTAATTTCAACCATTGAACTAATAAAATTGGTACCTTAGCACAAAGTCCGTAATGTAGGCGTAAATTTAACGTATTATTAGCATTAAACATCAATTGAGTCGTCCAGTTGCAAAACTCGTTTAATCCATTTGTGAATAAGAATCATTTTCATAAGAAACGTTTCCCTGGACTTTGCCTCACGTATCTTTTGTGTTTATTGTTTTCTACTTTCTTCGGTGTGTTTTTGGTTTTTGGTTTTGTGTTTGCTTTGTGCTTTTGAATTTTACTTTTCTTTCTTGGTTTTGGTTTTGTGTTCGTTTTCTGCTTTTGCTTTTTTAGAATTTTGCTTTTTGCTTTGTGTTTCTTGTTTTTTGTTTTGTGTTTGTTTTATGGAAAATGAAAATAAAACAAACAAAAATCAAAATAAAAGCAAAATAAAATAAAACAAAATAAACAAAACAAAATAAAAACAAAAGCAAAATAAATTAAAACACAACAAAACAAAATACAATACAAAAATTAAACATAACAATTTAAAATAAAACAAAACAAAATCAAAATAACAAAATAAAATAACATTAAACAAAGAAAAACAAAACAAAATAAGGAAAAATAAAATAATACAATAAATAATTTTATGTTTCGACTATGTCGAAATGCAAACATTATGTGTCATAAAACTAAGCCTCCGTGGCTTAGGCGGCAGCGCGCCGGCCTCTCACCGCTGAGTCCTTGGTTCAAATCCCGGTCACTCCATGTGAGACCTTTGCTGGACAAAACGGAGGCAGACAGGTTTTTCTCCGGGTACTCCGGTTTTCCCTTTCAACATTTCATTCCAGCAACACTCTCCACTATCATTTCATTTCATCTGTCATTCATTTAATCCTTGCCCCAGAGGAGTGCGTCAGGCCTCGGCAGCCGGCACAGTTCATATCCTCGCCGCTAGATGGGGGCTTCATTCATTCCATTCCTGACCCGGTCGGAGACTGGAAGCAGGCTGTGGATTTTCATTTCATGTGTCAGAAAACTGTATCATAATGATGGTCATTATAACACTGTTTTTCATTACGATACAGATTCTCCAGCCAATCAGAGCTCATTCCTTGACCAATTAGGTAATGATACCTTCGCGCATGCGCTCAAAATCCAACATGTCGGACATAAACACAGCATCTTTCTATATAAATTACCGACATGGAATACCGTCCATATGTTCGCGTAAATAAACTGGCGAATATGAGACAAGAAATAGCACTGTACCTTAATATCCCCAACACTAATTTCTACACAGCGCATTGCCTCCAAACGGCTCCGGTGACAATATTAGTGAGGGATGGCAGATGTAAACATATGACCTGCATAATATGGCATTGCAAGCACACAGAGCGCATGCGTCGATCGGTCAGAGAGCTTGAAAGACAGAGATATCATACCCAGCGCTCGCACTCCGATCACAAAATTGAAGTAGCTGACTCAACAGATATTTATGAATATTTATGTTAAAACATATAATAAAGTTATAATTATCGTCGACCTTAAACAGTCGTATGCAACTCGCCTAAAATGGTAATTAAGACACTCGTTTGGAAATTATAAAACTCGCTAACGCTCGTTTTATAAACATACTCGTGTCTTAATTATTGCCATTATAGGCTCGTTGCATAATGCACTATTACAGTTCTGGAACTGGACGACTCGATGGAATAATGTTAGTATTCTAGGTTTAATGCATTTATCTTCAGCATCTCTACCAAGATTCTAGTTAATTTTCAGGAGTTGCTGGAAATGGTTTCGAGAGAAACCGTACCACCATCGTAAAGTGACTGTTCCATCAGACTTAATTAAGAAATAACCCATGTTATGTGGACAAATGTTAGCTATGCACGCTTATTTCTTCCTTGATTACAGTCGCTAACTTGATGCTATCGATAAGGAATATGATTGATTTCTAATATAAATGATGATGATAGGGCAGATAATGGAGATCAAAGAATGTATTTGGTCACGAAAGCGTAAAGACAATGAATTATATTGAAATATTTCCTTTAAATACGATGCTTTATCAGGAACAAAATCAAGACATTCGTACTGTCCTCGCTTCACGTAAAGTAGAGTAATTCAGAACAGTGGATGTTATTGATTCATTTTAGCAGTCGTGTGCTGGTGTGCGTGAAATCTGTTTGATAACCTGTGTTATTTTGATGTCTCCGCCAGAGTATCATGTGTAAGTATGTAAAAACACGTAATATAGAAGCCCAAGTATCTTGGACGGTTAATTCTACACAAATCTACTGCTACCCCTGGCACAAGAGCCCATTAAGGGCCTAGGCCTACCAAACAACCGCTGCCTAACCATTTGGCCTGCAGATATTGGGGTGACGCGTGGTTAGCCCATCGGGTTCCCTCGGCCAATAATCTTGATTTTCGTGACCGGGGCGCTGCCTCACTGTCAGACAGCTACTCAATTGTCCTCACGAGGCTGAGTGCACCCCATTCCAGCCCTCACGTCAGTTTCTAAAATCCCTGACGGAGCCGGGAATCGAACATGGGGCCTCCGAGTGAGAGGCAGGCGCGCCACCACAACACCATGGGGCATTGTACACAAATACATAAATTACATTAAATATACACTTTATAGCGGTCTCTCGCATAATCACCTCTACATGTCCAACATCATAGACAGAACGAAGATGGTATATTGGCTTTCACGGCCGGTGAATTAAAACTCAGCAATTCTTCTAGGTTTGTGCCGTGTTTTGTGTGGGGTTTCGCATAGGACTCCAAGCTGGCTCATCGGCGGGCTCTTGGGTGCCCGCCCGGACCCCCACAGGAGTAACGAACTACGCGTTACCTCCCTTTGTATAGAGTGCAACTGCACTCCTTGACTGCGAGATGGAACTCTATATAAAGGGAGGTAACGCGCAGTTCGTTACTCCTGTTGGGGTCCGGGCGGGGACACCAAGAGCCCGCCGATGAGCCAGCTTGGTGTCCTAGGCGAAACCCCACACAAAACACGGCACAAACCTAGAAGAATTGCTGAGTTTTAACATAGACAGAATTTGATTATAAAGAAGGATGGAGAGAAAGAAAGGGACAAGGGAAGGAAAAGAAAGAAAAGGAGGGAAAAAGGAAGGAACAGGAAGGATGGTCGTAAAAGGAAAAAAAAGAAAAAGAAAGGAATTAAGAAAGGAAGAGAAGGGAAAAGGATGGAAAAATAGGTTTAAGGAAAGAAAAAGGAGAAATGAAAAGGAAGAAATGACAGATAAGGGCTACAGGAAAGGGGAGGGAAGGAGAGGAAGGAGAAGAATGGAAGGAGAGGAAAGTAATAAAGGAATCGGAGGGAATAGGAGGGGAAGAAAAAAAATGAAGGAAAGAAAGGAAGAAGAAGAAAAGAAGGGTGGAAGGAAAAGGGATGACTGACGGAAAAGGAATAAAAGATATAGTAGAAAGGGAAGAAAAGGCAAGGACGAAAGGAAAAGAAAGGAACGGCAGAAAATGACAAAAGGAAAGGAAATAAAAGATAGGAGGGAAAGGAATAAAGGAAGGGGAAGAAATGGAAGGAGAGTAAAGGAAGGTAGGAAAGGAAAAAGGACGGAACACTAGGGGAAGCAAATGATGGAACAAGAGCTATGAAAAGAAAGTGAAAGGGAAAGGAAGGAAGAGGAAGGAAGGAAAATGAGGAAAAAGGAATGAACAGGGAAGAGGAACGGAAAAGGTATAAAGTATAGGTAAGAAAAACATGAGAGAAAAAGGAAAGAAGGACGAGACGGAATGATGAAAAATAAAGAAATTCAGGGAATGGAATTAAGGGCGGAGGAGGAAGGAAGCAAGGAAGGAATGATGGAAGGAAGGAAGGAAGTAAGGAACGAAGGGAGGAAGTTCTAATCATGATGATAAATGATACGTTGTGGTTGTTGTTGATTCATTGAGGTCGTGTGTTTGTTCGTGTGTGGGGAGAATATGTCTAATAACCTGTGTTATTGTGATGGCTGTATTAGTGCGTGTATTTGTAATTTGGGTTAAGGCCATGGCCTCAAGTTGAGTACCATATCGGCATTTGCCTGTTGTAGAAGTGGGAAGATAATATTTGTTTTAGCGGGTCAATCATCTAGGTTAACGGCCAATTTTGCGATCATAAGCCACGAAGGTTTCATTATACGTAACCTTTGACTACACGCACCTATTGTATATAATAAGTACACGAGAGGTGACTATTTTGAACACCAGGAGAATAATGTCACGAAATCACATAGCCTAAACATTTTATCTTAGTAAACACATTAAATCAACTGTTCTACAAGCAGAATAGTTAAGGATATTTTGTATCGTGATCATTTTACTCTACAAATTCTTTCTTGGAAGTATCTGCGGCTCATCCAACTTCTTCTTCTGATCCTGCTAGCACTATAGCGTCATAGATTTCATCTTCAGTAAGTCACTTCGGATTTTTTAGCTCGTATACAAGCCCCAATAACACAGAGACACGGTCATAGATTATAATTCTACTAAAATATGATTTAAACAAGAAGTTCCGTGACGAACTAAAGAGCCTACTTTTCATGCCAATGATTATTCTACGGCACATGAACCTATCTAGAATAATGACGAAATTAAGTTGGTAATATCGAAATGTCCAATTAGTTCGAAATATTCCTGGTATAATGTAGCCTAATAGAGCACTACAGTTGTCAGCCCTGGTGACATAATATATTATTAGTTCCATCTCTTAAGGTACAAAATACAAAATTTGGTTGAAGTCCAATGGACGTTACATGCAGTTAGACATTGGATCAATCAGCACGCGTAAAAGCATGCTGGCAACAATGTCATGCGTGTGCTGGTTAGAAATAATCGGAAATATTATGATATATTGTTGTGCCAATTTTGTATGAAATCCATTAGTTAGTATAGAAGTTACATAAAATTGGACCTATCTGCAGGCATGGAATCATGTTGGCAGCACTGACTTATATTAATTACTCCAAATTAATCTCGAGTGTCAGGTGCTATACGTGTGCAAAGTATAGAGCTGTTGGCTTGCATACTTTCTGATATATTGCTCTTAAGAATACTTGCAGTCATATCTGTTATATTACACATAGCACATACGAAATTTGGTTGAAATCCAACTGATAGTATAGGAGTTACATGTATTAAAAAAATTGGTCCTATCAGCAGGCTTAGAATCATGTTGGTAGAACTGAAGTATATAACTTACTCCAAATTAATCTATAATGTAAGGTACTATAAGTGTGCATAGTTTAAAGCTGTCGGCTTGCATACTTTCAGATATATTGGTATTTGGATGAAGAAAATAGAGAAAGCAATTATTAACAGTTAGCAGCCCTGGTGGGTCTTAAGAATACACTCAGTCATATCTGTTTATGTACACATATTACATACAAAATTTGGTTGAAATCCAATTAATAGAGTAGAAGTTATATGCATTAAAAATTGGACCTATCAGAAGGCTTAAAATTATTTTGGCAACACTGTAATGTATGGTCTCCTGGAAATTAAACTGAAATAGTGTTATCTACATGTGTGCCAATTTTGGAATAGCTCCCGTGCATACCTTCCATGATATCCAACATGGAGCTCAAATTACTATTTCGTTTATCAGCAGTTGGTAGCACTGACATCATTTTAAAATATGGGCTTGAGATATTCGGGTATACATCTTTACTCACACTAAATTTGGTTTCGATTGCTGCAGCCGTTTAGGAGTTGATAGGGGGACACACACACACAGCCAGACAGACAGAAGGACAGACACAAATTTTCCCGGATCGATCTCATAAGTCTACTTTTTCCTCATTTTTGCAAAATGTGAAAAGTAGGCTAATAAGAGTGAGTTAAATAACTGAATCAATATTGTACTTATATGGATACACGCGTGGAAAACTTTGTTCACCATACCACGCAACAGCTCGATGTTTTTGGTATTCCTGTGAATAAACGAATCCAGCAACACTGACACTGCTTGTGATCGTTTGGGAATATTTTCGGGATAGGCTAGGTGGCACCTATCAGCCTGCAGAAACAGTACAACCTAAAACATACCATCTTTAGTACGCCTGGTGTACTTTATACACCAGCGCATGTACTTAAGGGACACTAGGGCTGAGTTTTTAGGCAAAAATGACAAAATAACTGTATTTTGTATAAATAATTCATTCTTTTGGGCTAATGCCGTGTGTATATTTAATTTAAACCATACGTTTCGGAGAAACCTTGCCTCCTTTTTCAATGGAAATAAACAATGTGGCCAAAGAAAGTATATCAATGAGATTACAAAAAATATAGATAAATTCCTCTGTTCGTCACCAGAGAGCAGCTGCCAGAAATAACTGTATGGACCATGGTGGAACGGCGGACAGAGTAGTAAGTAACAAGAAGGTAAAGGGGGCGGTGTGAAAATATAGAAACTCCTCGAAGAATGAGGAGGGTGGGGGAGGTGGGAGAGTTAGATGGATATAAGGAAACATAGACAAAACGGAATACTAGCTGAACGATACCTAACGTCATACAGTCAACGGCGAAAAAACAGATGGAAACTCCTCCAGTGACGAACAAAGGAGATCAAATCCAGGCTCTGAGCCCTAGAGGGAAAATGTACAATTTTAAATATGTGAAGAACAGAGAGATTGAGAGGAACTATCTCCCTAGATCCTTAATAACTGGTAGCCAAGTGTCACTTAGCTGATAACCAGTGTCTCTGTTAAAATTATTGGGATTTTTACGAATTTCAACTGCCTCCCTTATAATTCTAGACCAGTTGTGCTTAACAAGGGCAAGCGCATGAGCATCCTTGAAACATACATCGTGCCCTGAAGACAGGGCATGTTCAGCTATAGCTGATTTGTCAGGTTGGTTTAGACGGATGTTCCTTTGATGCTCTTTGATGCGAGTGGCAATGGACCGTTTTGTTTGTTCAATGTAGACTTTTCCGCAAGTACATGGGACTTCATACACCCCAGGTTGTAGTATTGGGGACAATTTATCTTTGTTTAATGCTAAACGTTGACCAATTTTCGTCATAGTGCCGAAAACTGTTTTTATCTTGTGCTTGCGGAGAATCTTAGCAACGCGGTCAGTGGTGTTGTGAATATAAGGGAGGTAAGCAGTTCCTCTCACGTCGGAGCTCTGAGAAGGTTGTCTATCCCTCCTTCTGGGATGTAGGGACCTATATATAGTGGATTCATTATAGCCATTACCCTTAAACATGGTTTGTAAGGCATGTAACTCTTCCTGAAGAGTTGATGCCTCACAAATACGTTCCGCTCTTTTGGCTAGAGTTGTTATAATTCCTTGTTTTTGTGCTGGGTGGTGGTGGGAGTCCGCATGTAAATAACGGTTAGTGTGAGTTGGCTTACGGTAGACGCTGTGCCCCATGGAGCCATCCGCTTTCCTCCTCACAAGAACATCCAAAAAAGGTAAGCATCCACCTGACTCTAGCTCCATTGTGAAGTGTATTGAAGGATGCAGCTGATTTAGGTGGTTCAGAAAGTGGTTCAGTTTCTCAGAACCCTCCTCCCACACCACGAACGTATCATCCACATACCTCCACCAAATCACAGGTTTGAAAGACGCCGAAGATATAGCCTCCCCCTCAAAATGTTCCATGAAAAAATTTGCCACGACAGGCGAGAGTGGACTTCCCATGGCCACACCATCAGTCTGCTCGTAATATTTACCATCCCACAAGAAATAGCTGGAACACAAGCAGTGGTGGAATAATCGGGCAATGTCCTCAGGAAACAAATCCTTGATGAGTGACATGACTGAGTCCACCGGCACTCTGGTAAACAAGGACTCTACATCAAAACTCACCAAAATAGCATTTGGTTGAACGGCGATGGTTGACAATTTTTCGACGAAATGGGTTGAATCCCTAATGTAGGACTGTGTGCGCCCCAAGTGCGGCTGAAGCAACTTGCTGAGATATTGCGCAAGAGCATAAGTTGGAGAACCTATTGTGCTAACAATTGGTCGAAGAGGGACGTCTTGCTTATGCATTTTTGGAAGACCATACAATCTCGGAGGAACAGCATCTCTCGGAATAAGACATCTTCCCTCTTCTTTTGGAATAGATGACAGTTTAACAAGCTTAGCAGTGGCATTGGATACACGAGTGGTTGGATCACGAGTGCACAGCTTGTTAAACTGTCATCTATTCCAAAAGAAGAGGGAAGATGTCTTATTCCGAGAGATGCTGTTCCTCCGAGATTGTATGGTCTTCCAAAAATCCATAAGCAAGACGTCCCTCTTCGACCAATTGTTAGCACAATAGGTTCTCCAACTTATGCTCTTGCGCAATATCTCAGCAAGTTGCTTCAGCCGCACTTGGGGCGCACACAGTCCTACATTAGGGATTCAACCCATTTCGTCGAAAAATTGTCAACCATCGCCGTTCAACCAAATGCTATTTTGGTGAGTTTTGATGTAGAGTCCTTGTTTACCAGAGTGCCGGTGGACTCAGTCATGTCACTCATCAAGGATTTGTTTCCTGAGGACATTGCCCGATTATTCCACCACTGCTTGTGTTCCAGCTATTTCTTGTGGGATGGTAAATATTACGAGCAGACTGATGGTGTGGCCATGGGAAGTCCACTCTCGCCTGTCGTGGCAAATTTTTTCATGGAACATTTTGAGGGGGAGGCTATATCTTCGGCGTCTTTCAAACCTGTGATTTGGTGGAGGTATGTGGATGATACGTTCGTGGTGTGGGAGGAGGGTTCTGAGAAACTGAACCACTTTCTGAACCACCTAAATCAGCTGCATCCTTCAATACACTTCACAATGGAGCTAGAGTCAGGTGGATGCTTACCTTTTTTGGATGTTCTTGTGAGGAGGAAAGCGGATGGCTCCATGGGGCACAGCGTCTACCGTAAGCCAACTCACACTAACCGTTATTTACATGCGGACTCCCACCACCACCCAGCACAAAAACAAGGAATTATAACAACTCTAGCCAAAAGAGCGGAACGTATTTGTGAGGCATCAACTCTTCAGGAAGAGTTACATGCCTTACAAACCATGTTTAAGGGTAATGGCTATAATGAATCCACTATATATAGGTCCCTACATCCCAGAAGGAGGGATAGACAACCTTCTCAGAGCTCCGACGTGAGAGGAACTGCTTACCTCCCTTATATTCACAACACCACTGACCGCGTTGCTAAGATTCTCCGCAAGCACAAGATAAAAACAGTTTTCGGCACTATGACGAAAATTGGTCAACGTTTAGCATTAAACAAAGATAAATTGTCCCCAATACTACAACCTGGGGTGTATGAAGTCCCATGTACTTGCGGAAAAGTCTACATTGGACAAACAAAACGGTCCATTGCCACTCGCATCAAAGAGCATCAAAGGAACATCCATCTAAACCAACCTGACAAATCAGCTATAGCTGAACATGCCCTGTCTTCAGGGCACGATGTATGTTTCAACGATGCTCAAGCGCTTGCCCTTGTTAAGCACAACTGGTCTAGAATTATAAGGGAGGCAGTTGAAATTCGTAAAAATCCCAATAATTTTAACAGAGACACTGGTTATCAGCTAAGTGACACTTGGCTACCAGTTATTAAGGATCTAGGGAGATAGTTCCTCTCAATCTCTCTGTTCTTCACATATTTAAAATTGTACATTTTCCCTCTAGGGCTCAGAGCCTGGATTTGATCTCCTTTGTTCGTCACTGGAGGAGTTTCCATCTGTTTTTTCGCCGTTGACTGTATGACGTTAGGTATCGTTCAGCTAGTATTCCGTTTTGTCTATGTTTCCTTATATCCATCTAACTCTCCCACCTCCCCCACCCTCCTCATTCTTCGAGGAGTTTCTATATTTTCACACCGCCCCCTTTACCTTCTTGTTACTTACTACTCTGTCCGCCGTTCCACCATGGTCCATACAGTTATTTCTGGCAGCTGCTCTCTGGTGACGAACAGAGGAATTTATCTATATTTTTTGTAATCTCATTGATATACTTTCTTTGGCCACATTGTTTATTTCCATTGAAAAAGGAGGCAAGGTTTCTCCGAAACGTATGGTTTAAATTAAATATACACACGGCATTAGCCCAAAAGAATGAATTATTTATATAATAATCCGGGCCGTGAAAGCCTTAATATGCAAATTAGAAACCTCTATGGGGAGGAAGTTGTTCGACAATCATCTAAATTTAGTAAGTTGAGGCGAAGAAGGAGCTCTCTCCTTTCATCGTTGTCCTTCTTTCCTAGATGCAGGGATCATAACATCATTCCCAACTGTGTAAAATTGAAGCAAACTATACACACTCATAAAGCTATGAGAATTTATCAGCGCGCTAGCAAGGCACTCGTTATCGAGAGGATCCAGAACTCTCGTACTGAATTGGACGCAGTTTCCCGTGAGTTATTACACTTACATCTGCTTCTTAGTAGCATTCTCTCAGAGGAATTGTGGCTGTTCTTTGAACGTATCTCCGCTATTCAGGCCGAGAATAATTTTTTGTCGGGCTGTAGATAGACAAAGAGCTAAGTTCCTTCGATTGTCCTCGAGGCAAACAGCTCCTCGTACGGTTCTTGATACTAGTAAAGTTGTAGTCAATCTTTCTAATACCCCTTTAGATGACTATCAAACAACTTTACTAAGCAGAGGTCTCAACTTTGCTCTCGCACCCTCCAAAATTCCTACAGAGGAGTTGATCACATCCGTTGAGGCCGCCATCTACAATTTACCTCCAGATGAAGCTGAAGAAGTTAGACAAGAAAGTGTGAGGATATTAAGATCCTCTAAAGTACCCGCACCCAATTTAACTCGGGGTGAAAGAAAGGCATTGAAGGAACTAAGAAATAATGACACCATTTCTATTCTTCATGCTGACAAGGGAAATGCGACAGTGGTGATGGATACCGTTGAATATAAAAGTAAAATCTCGATTCTGTTATCTGATCCTGTGTACAGACTGTGCACTCGTGATCCAACCACTCGTGTATCCAATGCCACTGCTAAGCTTGTTAAACTGTCATCTATTCCAAAAGAAGAGGGAAGATGTCTTATTCCGAGAGATGCTGTTCCTCCGAGATTGTATGGTCTTCCAAAAATCCATAAGCAAGACGTCCCTCTTCGACCAATTGTTAGCACAATAGGTTCTCCAACTTATGCTCTTGCGCAATATCTCAGCAAGTTGCTTCAGCCGCACTTGGGGCGCACACAGTCCTACATTAGGGATTCAACCCATTTCGTCGAAAAATTGTCAACCATCGCCGTTCAACCAAATGCTATTTTGGTGAGTTTTGATGTAGAGTCCTTGTTTACCAGAGTGCCGGTGGACTCAGTCATGTCACTCATCAAGGATTTGTTTCCTGAGGACATTGCCCGATTATTCCACCACTGCTTGTGTTCCAGCTATTTCTTGTGGGATGGTAAATATTACGAGCAGACTGATGGTGTGGCCATGGGAAGTCCACTCTCGCCTGTCGTGGCAAATTTTTTCATGGAACATTTTGAGGGGGAGGCTATATCTTCGGCGTCTTTCAAACCTGTGATTTGGTGGAGGTATGTGGATGATACGTTCGTGGTGTGGGAGGAGGGTTCTGAGAAACTGAACCACTTTCTGAACCACCTAAATCAGCTGCATCCTTCAATACACTTCACAATGGAGCTAGAGTCAGGTGGATGCTTACCTTTTTTGGATGTTCTTGTGAGGAGGAAAGCGGATGGCTCCATGGGGCACAGCGTCTACCGTAAGCCAACTCACACTAACCGTTATTTACATGCGGACTCCCACCACCACCCAGCACAAAAACAAGGAATTATAACAACTCTAGCCAAAAGAGCGGAACGTATTTGTGAGGCATCAACTCTTCAGGAAGAGTTACATGCCTTACAAACCATGTTTAAGGGTAATGGCTATAATGAATCCACTATATATAGGTCCCTACATCCCAGAAGGAGGGATAGACAACCTTCTCAGAGCTCCGACGTGAGAGGAACTGCTTACCTCCCTTATATTCACAACACCACTGACCGCGTTGCTAAGATTCTCCGCAAGCACAAGATAAAAACAGTTTTCGGCACTATGACGAAAATTGGTCAACGTTTAGCATTAAACAAAGATAAATTGTCCCCAATACTACAACCTGGGGTGTATGAAGTCCCATGTACTTGCGGAAAAGTCTACATTGGACAAACAAAACGGTCCATTGCCACTCGCATCAAAGAGCATCAAAGGAACATCCATCTAAACCAACCTGACAAATCAGCTATAGCTGAACATGCCCTGTCTTCAGGGCACGATGTATGTTTCAACGATGCTCAAGCGCTTGACCTTGTTAAGCACAACTGGTCTAGAATTATAAGGGAGGCAGTTGAAATTCGTAAAAATCCCAATAATTTTAACAGAGACACTGGTTATCAGCTAAGTGACACTTGGCTACCAGTTATTAAGGATCTAGGGAGATAGTTCCTCTCAATCTCTCTGTTCTTCACATATTTAAAATTGTACATTTTCCCTCTAGGGCTCAGAGCCTGGATTTGATCTCCTTTGTTCGTCACTGGAGGAGTTTCCATCTGTTTTTTCGCCGTTGACTGTATGACGTTAGGTATCGTTCAGCTAGTATTCCGTTTTGTCTATGTTTCCTTATATCCATCTAACTCTCCCACCTCCCCCACCCTCCTCATTCTTCGAGGAGTTTCTATATTTTCACACCGCCCCCTTTACCTTCTTGTTACTTACTACTCTGTCCGCCGTTCCACCATGGTCCATACAGTTATTTCTGGCAGCTGCTCTCTGGTGACGAACAGAGGAATTTATCTATATTTTTTGTAATCTCATTGATATACTTTCTTTGGCCACATTGTTTATTTCCATTGAAAAAGGAGGCAAGGTTTCTCCGAAACGTATGGTTTAAATTAAATATACACACGGCATTAGCCCAAAAGAATGAATTATTTATATAATAATCCGGGCCGTGAAAGCCTTAATATGCAAATTAGAAACCTCTATGGGGAGGAAGTTGTTCGACAATCATCTAAATTTAGTAAGTTGAGGCGAAGAAGGAGCTCTCTCCTTTCATCGTTGTCCTTCTTTCCTAGATGCAGGGATCATAACATCATTCCCAACTGTGTAAAATTGAAGCAAACTATACACACTCATAAAGCTATGAGAATTTATCAGCGCGCTAGCAAGGCACTCGTTATCGAGAGGATCCAGAACTCTCGTACTGAATTGGACGCAGTTTCCCGTGAGTTATTACACTTACATCTGCTTCTTAGTAGCATTCTCTCAGAGGAATTGTGGCTGTTCTTTGAACGTATCTCCGCTATTCAGGCCGAGAATAATTTTTTGTCGGGCTGTAGATAGACAAAGAGCTAAGTTCCTTCGATTGTCCTCGAGGCAAACAGCTCCTCGTACGGTTCTTGATACTAGTAAAGTTGTAGTCAATCTTTCTAATACCCCTTTAGATGACTATCAAACAACTTTACTAAGCAGAGGTCTCAACTTTGCTCTCGCACCCTCCAAAATTCCTACAGAGGAGTTGATCACATCCGTTGAGGCCGCCATCTACAATTTACCTCCAGATGAAGCTGAAGAAGTTAGACAAGAAAGTGTGAGGATATTAAGATCCTCTAAAGTACCCGCACCCAATTTAACTCGGGGTGAAAGAAAGGCATTGAAGGAACTAAGAAATAATGACACCATTTCTATTCTTCATGCTGACAAGGGAAATGCGACAGTGGTGATGGATACCGTTGAATATAAAAGTAAAATCTCGATTCTGTTATCTGATCCTGTGTACAGACTGTGCACTCGTGATCCAACCACTCGTGTATCCAATGCCACTGCTAAGCTTGTTAAACTGTCATCTATTCCAAAAGAAGAGGGAAGATGTCTTATTCCGAGAGATGCTGTTCCTCCGAGATTGTATGGTCTTCCAAAAATCCATAAGCAAGACGTCCCTCTTCGACCAATTGTTAGCACAATAGGTTCTCCAACTTATGCTCTTGCGCAATATCTCAGCAAGTTGCTTCAGCCGCACTTGGGGCGCACACAGTCCTACATTAGGGATTCAACCCATTTCGTCGAAAAATTGTCAACCATCGCCGTTCAACCAAATGCTATTTTGGTGAGTTTTGATGTAGAGTCCTTGTTTACCAGAGTGCCGGTGGACTCAGTCATGTCACTCATCAAGGATTTGTTTCCTGAGGACATTGCCCGATTATTCCACCACTGCTTGTGTTCCAGCTATTTCTTGTGGGATGGTAAATATTACGAGCAGACTGATGGTGTGGCCATGGGAAGTCCACTCTCGCCTGTCGTGGCAAATTTTTTCATGGAACATTTTGAGGGGGAGGCTATATCTTCGGCGTCTTTCAAACCTGTGATTTGGTGGAGGTATGTGGATGATACGTTCGTGGTGTGGGAGGAGGGTTCTGAGAAACTGAACCACTTTCTGAACCACCTAAATCAGCTGCATCCTTCAATACACTTCACAATGGAGCTAGAGTCAGGTGGATGCTTACCTTTTTTGGATGTTCTTGTGAGGAGGAAAGCGGATGGCTCCATGGGGCACAGCGTCTACCGTAAGCCAACTCACACTAACCGTTATTTACATGCGGACTCCCACCACCACCCAGCACAAAAACAAGGAATTATAACAACTCTAGCCAAAAGAGCGGAACGTATTTGTGAGGCATCAACTCTTCAGGAAGAGTTACATGCCTTACAAACCATGTTTAAGGGTAATGGCTATAATGAATCCACTATATATAGGTCCCTACATCCCAGAAGGAGGGATAGACAACCTTCTCAGAGCTCCGACGTGAGAGGAACTGCTTACCTCCCTTATATTCACAACACCACTGACCGCGTTGCTAAGATTCTCCGCAAGCACAAGATAAAAACAGTTTTCGGCACTATGACGAAAATTGGTCAACGTTTAGCATTAAACAAAGATAAATTGTCCCCAATACTACAACCTGGGGTGTATGAAGTCCCATGTACTTGCGGAAAAGTCTACATTGGACAAACAAAACGGTCCATTGCCACTCGCATCAAAGAGCATCAAAGGAACATCCGTCTAAACCAACCTGACAAATCAGCTATAGCTGAACATGCCCTGTCTTCAGGGCACGATGTATGTTTCAAGGATGCTCATGCGCTTGCCCTTGTTAAGCACAACTGGTCTAGAATTATAAGGGAGGCAGTTGAAATTCGTAAAAATCCCAATAATTTTAACAGAGACACTGGTTATCAGCTAAGTGACACTTGGCTACCAGTTATTAACGATCTAGGGAGACAGTTCCTCTCAATCTCTCTGTTCTTCACATATTTAAAATTGTACATTTTCCCTCTAGGGCTCAGAGCCTGGATTTGATCTCCTTTGTTCGTCACTGGAGGAGTTTCCATCTGTTTTTTCGCCGTTGACTGTATGACGTTAGGTATCGTTCAGCTAGTATTCCCTTTTGTCTATGTTTCCTTATATCCATCTAACTCTCCCACCTCCCCCACCCTCCTCATTCTTCGAGGAGTTTCTATATTTTCACACCGCCCCCTTTACCTTCTTGTTACTTACTACTCTGTCCGCCGTTCCACCATGGTCCATACAGTTATTTCTGGCAGCTGCTCTCTGGAGACGAACAGAGGAATTTATCTATATTTTTTGTAATCTCATTGATATACTTTCTTTGGCCACATTGTTTATTTCCATTGAAAAAGGAGGCAAGGTTTCTCCGAAACGTATGGTTTAAATTAAATATACACACGGCATTAGCCCAAAAGAATGAATTATTTATATAATAATCCGGGCCGTGAAAGCCTTAATATGCAAATTAGAAACCTCTATGGGGAGGAAGTTGTTCGACAATCATCTAAATTTAGTAAGTTGAGGCGAAGAAGGAGCTCTCTCCTTTCATCGTTGTCCTTCTTTCTTAGATGCAGGGATCATAACATCATTCCCAACTGTGTAAAATTGAAGCAAACTATACACACTCATAAAGCTATGAGAATTTATCAGCGCGCTAGCAAGGCACTCGTTATCGAGAGGATCCAGAACTCTCGTACTGAATTGGACGCAGTTTCCCGTGAGTTATTACACTTACATCTGCTTCTTAGTAGCATTCTCTCAGAGGAATTGTGGCTGTTCTTTGAACGTATCTCCGCTATTCAGGCCGAGAATAATTTTTTGTCGGGCTGTAGATAGACAAAGAGCTAAGTTCCTTCGATTGTCCTCGAGGCAAACAGCACCTCGTACGGTTCTTGATACTAGTAAAGTTGTAGTCAATCTTTCTAATACCCCTTTAGATGACTATCAAACAACTTTACTAAGCAGAGGTCTCAACTTTGCTCTCGCACCCTCCAAAATTCCTACAGAGGAGTTGATCACATCCGTTGAGGCTGCCATCTACAATTTACCTCCAGATGAAGCTGAAGAAGTTAGACAAGAAAGTGTGAGGATATTAAGATCCTCTAAAGTACCCGCACCCAATTTAACTCGGGGTGAAAGAAAGGCATTGAAGGAACTAAGAAATAATGACACCATTTCTATTCTTCATGCTGACAAGGGAAATGCGACAGTGGTGATGGATACCGTTGAATATAAAAGTAAAATCTCGATTCTGTTATCTGATCCTGTGTACAGACTGTGCACTCGTGATCCAACCACTCGTGTATCCAATGCCACTGCTAAGCTTGTTAAACTGTCATCTATTCCAAAAGAAGAGGGAAGATGTCTTATTCCGAGAGATGCTGTTCCTCCGAGATTGTATGGTCTTCCAAAAATCCATAAGCAAGACGTCCCTCTTCGACCAATTGTTAGCACAATAGGTTCTCCAACTTATGCTCTTGCGCAATATCTCAGCAAGTTGCTTCAGCCGCACTTGGGGCGCACACAGTCCTACATTAGGGATTCAACCCATTTCGTCGAAAAATTGTCAACCATCGCCGTTCAACCAAATGCTATTTTGGTGAGTTTTGATGTAGAGTCCTTGTTTACCAGAGTGCCGGTGGACTCAGTCATGTCACTCATCAAGGATTTGTTTCCTGAGGACATTGCCCGATTATTCCACCACTGCTTGTGTTCCAGCTATTTCTTGTGGGATGGTAAATATTACGAGCAGACTGATGGTGTGGCCATGGGAAGTCCACTCTCGCCTGTCGTGGCAAATTTTTTCATGGAACATTTTGAGGGGGAGGCTATATCTTCGGCGTCTTTCAAACCTGTGATTTGGTGGAGGTATGTGGATGATACGTTCGTGGTGTGGGAGGAGGGTTCTGAGAAACTGAACCACTTTCTGAACCACCTAAATCAGCTGCATCCTTCAATACACTTCACAATGGAGCTAGAGTCAGGTGGATGCTTACCTTTTTTGGATGTTCTTGTGAGGAGGAAAGCAGATGGCTCCATGGGGCACAGCGTCTACCGTAAGCCAACTCACACTAACCGTTATTTACATGCGGACTCCCACCACCACCCAGCACAAAAACAAGGAATTATAACAACTCTAGCCAAAAGAGCGGAACGTATTTGTGAGGCATCAACTCTTCAGGAAGAGTTACATGCCTTACAAACCATGTTTAAGGGTAATGGCTATAATGAATCCACTATATATAGGTCCCTACATCCCAGAAGGAGGGATAGACAACCTTCTCAGAGCTCCGACGTGAGAGGAACTGCTTACCTCCCTTATATTCACAACACCACTGACCGCGTTGCTAAGATTCTCCGCAAGCACAAGATAAAAACAGTTTTCGGCACTATGACGAAAATTGGTCAACGTTTAGCATTAAACAAAGATAAATTGTCCCCAATACTACAACCTGGGGTGTATGAAGTCCCATGTACTTGCGGAAAAGTCTACATTGGACAAACAAAACGGTCCATTGCCACTCGCATCAAAGAGCATCAAAGGAACATCCGTCTAAACCAACCTGACAAATCAGCTATAGCTGAACATGCCCTGTCTTCAGGGCACGATGTATGTTTCAAGGATGCTCATGCGCTTGCCCTTGTTAAGCACAACTGGTCTAGAATTATAAGGGAGGCAGTTGAAATTCGTAAAAATCCCAATAATTTTAACAGAGACACTGGTTATCAGCTAAGTGACACTTGGCTACCAGTTATTAAGGATCTAGGGAGATAGTTCCTCTCAATCTCTCTGTTCTTCACATATTTAAAATTGTACATTTTCCCTCTAGGGCTCAGAGCCTGGATTTGATCTCCTTTGTTCGTCACTGGAGGAGTTTCCATCTGTTTTTTCGCCGTTGACTGTATGACGTTAGGTATCGTTCAGCTAGTATTCCCTTTTGTCTATGTTTCCTTATATCCATCTAACTCTCCCACCTCCCCCACCCTCCTCATTCTTCGAGGAGTTTCTATATTTTCACACCGCCCCCTTTACCTTCTTGTTACTTACTACTCTGTCCGCCGTTCCACCATGGTCCATACAGTTATTTCTGGCAGCTGCTCTCTGGTGACGAACAGAGGAATTTATCTATATTTTTTGTAATCTCATTGATATACTTTCTTTGGCCACATTGTTTATTTCCATTGAAAAAGGAGGCAAGGTTTCTCCGAAACGTATGGTTTAAATTAAATATACACACGGCATTAGCCCAAAAGAATGAATTATTTATATAATAATCCGGGCCGTGAAAGCCTTAATATGCAAACTGTATTTTGTTTTTCCCACAGATATATATATCTTATAGACCCCTGTGGATCATTTCAGTAAAGAAGTTTTCATGCCCTGCCATTTTTAAAGGCTCAGCGACATTTTTAAATATCCTCTGGGTAAAAAGAAGATGGAAGGCAAATCATAGAAAGTAGGCTATACTTTTAAAACTAGAAATCCTAGAAAGTCGTAGGTTAACTCAGACGAAAGGTTCTATATTCTCTTTATTTCTACAACAAAACATTGTATTTTTCACATTTTTTCCAAAAAAGTTTCATTGGTTGAGCCAAACTGGTTAATATAGCATGTGGTTTTATAAAAATGCTTTTTTTTCTCCAAACAACATCTTTAGGTAATCAAAATGCTCCATGTGCATGAGATAATCACCAATTTTACTAAAACAAAATCACTGGATATTCAGAAACACGTGTGTTGTAAGATAACATTGCGATATCGCCAATCACTTTGTAAATTACACACCAAAAACAATCTATGAAAAAATATCAAAATTCATAAAACATGACGGCACGTCAAGAAAAAATTAATCTGACAGCATACATGTATCACTTTCCTGAAATGTCTCAATGTTATAATATTAAGAATAGGTTTATGTATACGTAATGAAAATATCAAGCGTTTTACACAATTTCTAATGCGCATGGAGCATTTTGATCACACGGTATATTTTAATGATATAATTAGTAAAAAATCAATTACATTTCATTCAATTGATTTCAAATTTGGTATGTGACTTAGTATCACTATTCTAAGTATGCAGTTTAAATTTCAACTCATACTGATAAACAATGTGGAAGTTGAAAAACTCAACCCTAGTGTCCCCTGAAGGTTAATGAAGTTAGACTAAGACATTTTGCCTAAAAAAGACCATAAGATTTTTGAGTGACTCCCGATGGTTATTCCGAAGCTCCCGTTGACGATAACTAAAGGGTAACCACCCTTGTTCGTATCATATCATATCATATATTCCAAAGAACTCGTTTGTTAAGCACGAGGTCCTCAACTGTGATTCATTAAAAATGTCTCTCGCATGTGATACTTTTGAATGTGTGTTTATGTGTGTGTCTGCCTGTCTGTGTGTGTATATGGCAAGCCAGTTCTGGGCAGATGAGAACTGTCAAGTACGCCATTAATTAAAATGGAAAAAGAGAGATGTTTCCTTCCATTTTTTGTATAAACATATACATTCACCCCCACCGTCACAGTTTGTCCCCTCGTTTTAGTGACAGTCATATAAAATAAATCCAAAGGTCGCTGTGTACACAAGCAGCTTAATCCTCTCCTACTCTCGTGTTTATATGGGAATAAACAGTAAAGTTAATGAACTCAGCCCAGCTCTTACAGCAGAATGTAATTTAAGGACTATATTCTGTATTCATATTTCCGTTTACATAGACCTTAAGACCAGACGTTCTGGTTTTCTCGTAAACCAAACTGAATCAGTCAAATTCTAAAATATCTATCCATCCAGCTTTCATCGACAGTCGATTTTCGATACCAAGAATTGTTACGGGATGTCAAAATAATTTTTTGTTATTTGAGTCTTCAGTCTTTTGACTGGTTTGATGTGGCCCGCCATGCCTCCCTGTCCTGAGCTAATTGTTTCATCTTTACAAAGCTACCACACCCTACATCCGAGACAATCTGTTTAACATATTCTAGCCTTGGTCTACCCCCTACAGTTCTGGTCCTTGACCCTTCCTTCCATAACTAAACTTGCTATTCCTGGGTGTCTTAGTATGTGTCCTACCAACCTATCTCTTCTCTTCAGTAGCAGTCACCGGAAACATCTCTCCTTTCCCACGTGTCTTAATACCACTTCATTTGCTACTCTTATCTACCCATCTGATCTTCATAATTCTCCTTTAACACCACATTTCAAACGCTTCTATTCATTTCTTTTCTGCAGCGCCAACAGTCCAAGCTTCACTTCCATAGAGCGCCACGCTCCAGACAAAGGCTTACAAAAATGGATTTATAATACCTAAATCTATATGTGATGTCAACAAATTTATTTTCTGTATAAATGCCTTCCTTGCCTGAGCCAACCTACTTTCCATAGCCTCTTTGCTTCGTCCAGCACTGATTATTTTACTTCCTAAGTAAAAGAAGTCTCCTACTTCCTTTAGTTTTTTTCCTGCCAATTTGGCGTCAATGGGAGATTCTGATTTCTTACATCCAAATCAAACCACATGCTGCTACAGGCCATGAAAGGCCTACCGAGTGACCGCTGCCAAGCCATTTTGCCTGCAGATTACGAGGTGATGCGTGGTCAGCGCGTCGGATTCCCTCGGCCATTAATCTTGGTTTACGTGACCGGGGAGTTGCCTCACTGTCAGACAGCTACTCAATTGTCCTCGCGAGGCTGAGTGCATCTCGTTCCAGCCCTAACGTCAGTTTCTAAAATGCCTTACGGGACCGGCTTTAAATATGAGTTCTAAAATTCCAGGCTGCATCAAACCAGTCAAAAGACTGAAGAGTCGAACAACAACAACAACCTAATATGCATAGAAAGTTATGTACTGAATCTATTTCTAAGTTCCTTCTTCATTGAAGGTACAGGTCACATACCAACGCTTTATCAGCGGAGAACTTGGAAGTTAATCTTGTTTGTGTATGAAATACTGCATGCAATGTTGCCACATTTACATAATACATGCACTCGGCTCCACGCCAGGCTGTCATAATTGCCTATTCGATTTTATTAATATCTTTTACGGGCTGCAGACGCGTTCATAGCATATTCATGGCGTCGTTAGGCACAATCACTTGTTAACACATCTGCGTTACGATCGTGCTAAACGATACAAGATGAAGTGGAGATATGTCCCGCTCGGATTTATGGATACATCCTGCTATACCCATATAGTGTGCATAGCTTGCAATTTCGTGCTTCTCGCTGTCCGATATAAACAGTGATACCAACTCAAGTTTATCAATAATCGTCTAATAATAATGTTAACTCGCTAGATTCATATGTTTCTTCTTTCGTTTCACCCTCTTTGAATCAATCTTTCCTTAGTGCCCAGAATCTCTTCATTCTATCCGATTTTCTTTTCCACTCTTCTTGTGAGATGATGGGTTTGTATTTAGTGTAGATTTGTCTTGAAACCTTATATTATCGTCTGTAGTAGTTGAAGACCCCACCGAAAGAACGGGGTACGATTTTTATATCGAAATGAGTTTTTGGCACATTCTGGTGACCAGGCATCGTAACTACAGATCAGTTGAAATTAATCCATACTAATATATAAAAATGAGATGGTGCGTGTCTGTGTTTCTGTCTGTAACTCAATCACGCAAGAATCACTGGTCCGATTTTCATGAAATTTTGCATGGATGTAGCTGATTTACCTGGTTAACATATAGGCTACTTTTGATTTCAATACTTTGCACTATTTAAAGATGGCGACCATTTTAGTGAAGTTACTACACCCATTGGTTTCAAAATTTCATATTTCCATTTCAAATAAAATAAGAACGCTAAGAAATAGCAAACTTTTGATGGCACTTACGAGCTTTAACATTTAATTTTCTATCCGAAGGGACCTTATCACTTTTCATGTATCTCCAACGGTTAGCGAGTAAAACCTAAATTTGTGCAATAAAACACGGTCAACACCGAGCGGTGCAGTATATCTCTCTATATATAGAAATAAAAGTTTGTCTGTTTTTTTCTGAATTTCTACGGAAATTTGAGTTATTTACGCGTTTCAGACTGTTTCTGGTCGTTTTCTGCCATTATGTCCAACCTTAATTCACAGACTATTGTGGCATATTCTACCGACCCTCCCATTAGTTTATTAAGTTTGCCTTATAAATCTTACTGGTCAAACCCGTCACAAGACACGGCATAAACTTAGAGATATTGATATGTTTAAAATGGTTTTGTTATTATTACTTGAAATGATTATAGTTTGTTTTGTTACTTTTACTCTAAATCATGACATGATACGTAGTTTGCACAATATTACTTAGTGCGGATATGACAATTGCTACCATATTTGATAGGGTTAGTTTGTCTCGTGGCCACAAGGTGTCTCTGCACTCCTATGTGTGGTTCTTATTTAAGTGTGCATGGACATATAGATTCTTAGATTATATTTTTTTATGTATTTTCTTTTAGTATTCGTTATTCCCCTAATCAAATGCATATATTTATATGAAGCTGGGATTCTAAGAGTTTATCTGCGGACTGCCATTATCCTCTTCAAATGTTGCTGTTCGGCAATACACGCGAGGTAACGACAATGAAGTAAAATAAATTCATTGGCTTTTAAAATATAATAGTTAGGCCTAGGTTAATAATGCACACTTAGATTTAAATAGGCTCCTTAAATATTGAATTATATTAGCGAAATTTCAGGATTACTCTATTATAAGCAACAAGCAGTATAGAGCCGTCCCGTCGTACCCACCTACTTAACAATTTCAACACAATTGTTTAGCAGATAAAAGAACACGCACAACGACTTTGAGTGGCAAAATATTGCTCATTATCACCTTCCTCCGGGTTGCACACAGTACGTCACAGCGAGCAAAGCTACGATATCCTAACATCCAATTGTGATCCCGAGCAACGCTGGGCTTAAGAGCTAGTTTCAAATAAAGCGGTAAGTCACCAAGATACAGAGGTTTTTATTTTTAGAGGAAATGGAAGAACGTCCCATATCCTTTCCCTTTCTCATAATTTAACGTTAGTTGTTATTTGTTTTACATATACTTCCTTTATAAGAAATATATTTGGGACAAAAAAATATATTGCTTACCCTCAATTGGGGTGCTTTAAGTATTTATTTTTAGTGTTGAAAGTTTCAATTCGCTCTCCTGAAAAATTTACGGAATGCGACTTATCCCGTTTTTCCCGCAGAGTCTTCAATTATTTTAGCTTTTCGATTGAGTAAGGGATTTTCTGTAATTTTTAATTCTACTAGGTCTTTTTCAGTTTCTCTAAACCATGTGGGTTTTGTTTTGCGGTTGCAGCAGAAATCAAAGATTTGTTTGGTTAATCTATTAGAGTTTATTCTGAGAAAAAAATTATTCTCATTTTTCGCATAATATCTGAGAGTTTTTCAATTTTCTTGTAGACAGTCTCATTCTTGATATTATCCTGAAATTTTGATCCTATCACTTTCCTTAAAATTTTGCTCTCCGTTAATTCTAGTTTCTCCATCTGGCCCTTGAAATTCATGTTTAGGGTTTCTGCTGCGTACAGTGATTCTCGTTTAATCACTGCCTTATAATGCTTAATTTTAGACCCCTCTGAAAGGAAATCCTTGTTTGTTAGTTGGAAGGTCATTTCAAGTTTATTTTTCCTGGATTCCAATGCTTTGTGTTCCCCAACATTCCAGGTAATCAATTCTCCGAGATATTTGAATTCTTTTACTACAAGGGCTGTTTTTTTAAGTTCCGATGGGATATATAAAAATAACAGGTTGACATACCAAACTGATTTGTTTGCTTGTTTTATTCTTATGTCTCAACATAATCGCCAAAACGATTGAACATTTGCCGTATCGCTACATCAGCTTTCCAATGCCCTCGGCAAAAAATTCAGCCACCACTGAGGTGGGTACGTTTGGAGAGTCTCCTGAAGTATTTCCTTTTTGGCGAGGCGTTGGCGCCCAACTGTACCTTCAATTCTCGAAAAAGGTGAACATCATTTACGACCGCACTGTGCTAACTTTATGATTGACTTCTTCAAAGAATTTAAAGTGTAAAGTTTTGGACGATCTGCCATTTAGTCCAAACCAGCACTGATCGCGAGATTAACGGTAACGTAAACCACAACATTCCTTCCTTTAAGGTGACGTGGTCTATATAATCACTTTGTTTGTAGCATTGGGGAAACAGACGGTAAGGTTACAGTGTTAGTAACTTATTAAAGGCGACGCAGACTATGTGTCTCTCTTGCAACCTGTTCTGTCACGTTTGAGGTACAAAAGGGTAGTCATTGAAGATGTGAGCTGGGATACAATACATCTTCCTTCACAGTCTGTATGCCACACGAATACCAATGGTCTGGTTATCTGCTGGCCTTCAATCGGTCGATACACGCAGAAGCCACCCTAGTGGATGCGGTGGTATCACGATGAATGGGCCCCGCCGTTACCAGATCTAATCTGCAGAGCTGCTGGTAGATTGATTGCCAACTTCAAGGGGCCACCTCGTCTGATATACATGCTCACTTTGGATTGGTCAATTCTAGTGCGTTTACTTACAAACGTTATGTAAACATGCTCAACCAATTGAATCTATGGTTCAGAATCACTTTGATCATCCAAAAGATAACTTTGGTGGTTGGTTCCTTAGTTTAGGGGCGGCGATAACGCGGTCATATAACCCCGTGTGCTTTGGGTATGTGTAGAATTTGTTTGATAACCGGTGTTAATTGTGATGGCTGCATTAGTGTGTGTTATCTGTGATTCAGGTAGAAGGACTGCAGGCGATTAATTTTTTTCAAGTAGTTCCTACTTTTGCTACCATCCACGACACCTAGCTGCTAACGTGGCTACTAGATGCTACCGAAGCCACTCAAAAGATAACTCTCACAGGGAAGCTTTATTGAAAAATGAGAAAACACATTGTTATAACTAAGGCCCGAATTCTTAGTTTTTAACCTATAATTCTCCTTGCCAGTTAATGAACCAATCACAGGATATAATTATATGTTGTAGCCAGATAGTTAAATCCGTCATATCATGAAAAACCTAGGCACTTCATGAAAAGCAGTTTCGTGATGAACTAAATAGCCTATTTTCATATAACCCACTACATATAATCCTATTACAAGGATTTTCCGAGAAACACCTATAGCCTACAAATATTTCAATTTCGCAACTCCGCCATGTTGAATTTCTGTTCATCAGGTTATTGAAAAGCCCATAGGCGAACTTATGTAATAGCCTCTGTCAACATACAAAATTTCAGTTTGATTGCTGTAATAGATTCGGAGATATTGAGAACCATATACATTTATTTATTTATTTATTTATTTATTTAGCGTATGGCTTTTAGTGCCTGGAGTGTCAGATGCTGTAGCAGCTTTAAGCGGACACCCATGGGGTGAGCTACAAGTTCCGTTCAATTTCAAGTAATTCCATATTTCGCTACCAGATGTCACTACCTAGTGGTGAGCGCTGGAACTTTGATAGAGCGTTTCAATGAAATCTAACTTAGAAATATAGCTTCAGACAAGTTTAGTTAGTTGAAGGATCGTTTACATGCCATATGTATATGACATGGGACCGCCGGCTTTACTTCCCCTCCAAAGGAAGGCATACTGTAGGATTTTAACGCTCTTAAAATATCCGACGACTTCTGCAGGGTCTGAACCCGCGATATTCGACACAACAGTTTAGCATGCTACCAACTACTCCACCAAAGCCGCTACCATCGAAATATTTCGGATGATCGCCATGTTGGATTGTTTTATATGTAGGCCATTGAGTTATGTACCATTAGATGAAGAATATTACATGAGTTCATTATTCAAACGTTCACTTCAATCGTATGATTAGGAGACAAAATATAAAAAAAATATTAAAAAATTTAGCACTGCCACCATCTTGTTATGAGAAAAAAATTAATTCAATCAGATACCAGTAGATTAAATCTTGTATAAATATTTATTGTGCCAAGTTTCATTGCTCTTGGTTGGTTGGTTCTTAAGTTTAGGGGCTGCGACAACGCGGTCATTTAGCCGCGTGTACTTTGGGCGTGTGTAGAATCTGTCTGATAACCGGTGTTAATTGTGATGACTGTAATACTGTGTGTCATCTGTTTTAGGTAGATTTCATTAGAAAGCTAACTATTGCTATGGGTACCATGCTTCGACTTCCGGAAAATTTCGACATATCTTCGCGTTTCACATCCCCCAGACCCCAAAACCACCGTCAGTTCAAAAGTTTATATATAATTTATGTATGTATATATATATATATATATATCAGTTTCTTGTGGACACGATAACTGCCGTAATTTTGCACCAATCACTTTGAATGTTTTACAGAATATGTATACCTATAAAATCTCGGTCGAGTTCGTTACTGGGCTAATTCGGTCGCCGGGGGTGAAAATGGGGGGGGGGGGCTTTTTTTTCTTCTAAAAAGTGAAATATTTCTATAACTGTCTTAATATGTGAAATATCGAATCCGTTCAAAGTTCATACTAGGTGTCAGATAAAGCCCAAAAATTTATGTTTGAAGAGTTTTTTATAGCCAACCATTGACCAAAGGGGTGGGAAAAAGTGGGTTTTTCGGGAAACATTAATCATATCTTTCGTAATAGGCAAAATATCAAAACCGTACAAAATGGACAATATTCCCCTAATAATTACCTAAAACTTTTGTCTGAATATATTTTTTTTATATGACCCACCATTACGCCAAGGGATGAGAAAAATGATTTCGGAATTATAAGAAAATGCCAAGAGCTATCAGCAACACTACTAAATTGATGTGGGATGAGCCATCAGACGTTGCCATGACAACGCACTTGCATGAGATCAGATTCAGATTTCCATCTGACTAAGTTTGAAGCGGCTTCGGTGACGTAACTGGTAGCATGCTGAACTTCTATGCCCAAGGTCGCGGGTTCATAGCCGGCCGACGTCGTCGGATTTTCTAAGAGCGCTAAAAATCCCTCAGTATGCTCTCCTTTGGAGGGCAAGTTCCAACCTTCGTTGCGAGTTGCTGGTTGCGGTGGCATCTAGTAGCCAAGTTCACAACTATGTGTCTTTGACGGTAATGTTTGGCACAAAATTAGGTACTACTACTTAAAATTTACCTTCTGCAGACCTTACCTGAATTACAGACTAATACAGTCATCACAATTAACACCGTTTATCAGACAGATTCTACACACACCCAAAGTACACGGGGTTACATGACCGCGTTGTCGCAGCCCCTAAACTGAGGAACCAACCAAAAACTCTGCGCGAGATATAATTTTGCGTGAAGAAGTAACAGACCGTTACATAGTTACACATCAGTGTCGACACCTTGCATAAGGGCAGTGTGACCACAAGTATAAAAAATGGACCCCAAATGACAAGAAGGTTACCGTCCCCATAAGACAATAAAATGTTTAAAATATGCATAAAATGACGAAAACAAAGTTAATTATGTTCGAATTATAAAAGACTTTCTCGCAATAAATGAGGTCTGATCCTTCTACGAAAACCTGCATATTCTGCCTATTTTCGCCTATCCCCAAGTTTGTCCGGTGAAATTTACCTCCGCCCTCCGGCCGAGAGGACTTTTTTTTAAATTAAGTACTGCAACTTAGAATTTTTCAAATAGTTCCTACTTTTTCCGCCAAGCGCCACCGTCAACGACTACTAGGCCAAGTTCAGAACTTAGCTACTAGACGCCACCGCAGTTGGCTCTTGGCAACGAACGTAGAAACCTAAGAGCGTTGTTTACATTCTTAACCTATCCAATTTAGATTCAGACAGGTGCAATTAGTGGAAGGTTCTTTAACATGCCATAAATCTATGACATGGGACCGCCGGCTTTACTTCCCCTCCGAAGGAAGGCATACTGAGGGATTTTTAACGCTCTTAAAAAATCCGACGGCTTCGGCCGGGTTTGAACCCGCTATCTTGGGCTCAGCATGCTACCGACTACGCAACCGAAGCCGCCTGCTCTTGGTTGATTAAATCTCGAGAAAATGCCAATTAAATATATTAACGTCGTTTGGCCACCATGTTGGTTTTGAACATAGCATGTTATTAATCATCCCATATCTGAACTTAACTGAGTATTCTTTATCACCTTACAAAATTTTAGGGTGAAATCCGTAATAGTTTTGGAAATATAGAAAGCCGGTGAAATAATTCGCACAGCCACCATGTTGGATTAGTGAGTCGTATTGAAATTTGAAAGGCACGGTCCGAGTCTGACACAATATTACTATGTCCTAACTGAGTTTTATTGAAATTGCTTCGGACGTTTAGATTTTATAAGGTACACTGACCCACACAGACGCACTGACAAAAGGTGATGACCCACACAGACGCACTGACAAAAGGTGATCTCATAAGCTCATTTTTCCATAAATGAAAATAGGCTACAAAGGGATTGTTGCACTATCAAACTACAGACTTACATCTAATTAACTTACTAGATTAAGATCAGGATCCAAGAGTGATCAAAGATTGCCATATTCACAAGGAATGTAGGAGACACTGGCTGTATCTTGAACCAAAGTTAACGTGCAACCTGCAGGTTCTCATGTATGGCATCACGAGTCTGGGAGAGCCAGTGCCAGACCATACCAAGATTTAAGTACTGCTCGAGTCCACGCTCTGTGAACCTGAGAGGAATGTGGATCGTGGACGATGAGGAGTGATGTGTGGGGTTCCCGGTCCGTGCGTAGTAACAGAACCAAATACATTGGTCGGTGACTCACTCACTCATTAGCAACACCACAGTTGTATAGGCAACAGCACTCTGTTAGTAGTATTGGAATAGACAGGAATTCCAGATTACACGACGAGCTGTTGACAGACATTTGGTATTTGGTAAGGGAAGGCCTTGTTGAATCGTAAGTCACGGTTAGGCTAAAATACTTGCATGATTCATACAACCACCAATTTGACACTATTTGGTTGATGACCTTGTAGTTGGGCTTAATACACTTCCCACATTAAGGTATTTGGTAGAGATCGGATGATTAGGTTAGTCGTAATTTGATTTAAGCTTTGAACATTTGGGTGGCTGCCATTATGTTTCCGTCAAGATGCGATATAAAACATGACACTGAAGTGCCCTTTGCTAGTGCTACCTCTATACCAAATTTCGTTCAATTCAGTTTCACCGTGTTTGAATTGATAGGCACGGACAGACATACCAAATCCCACACACACACACACACACACACACACACACACACACACACACACACACACACACACACACACACACACACACACACACACACTCACACACACACACACAAACATTTTTTTTTTGCCCTGTGTATATCTCATAAGACTACTTTCATTTTTTTTGCAAAAACCGAAAGTAGGCTAAAAGGAGATATGGTCGCTCGAAGTAAGAGGGAATCAGGAAAGATGAGACAAGGGGGTGTTTATGCTGGAATGTTCTCCGACACCCTAGCATCGTCGGGGTCGGTAGAGAACAAGAATTGACTTAGGAAGATGGACAGGAAATATGATAGAGAGGAGCCCGGTACAAGTAAATGGAAGCAATGCCGTACTCAGCTGGAGTCCCTTGGTCACCAACTCACATCCTTATTATGGTGAGGTCACAATCTACGTCGCATGAGGAGAGTTCAAGGGACTGAAAGCCTGTCGCAGACAGATGACTCCAGCTTCTTCTGCGTTCCACATTTAATTTCCTGTTCGCGAGGAGGAAGAAGCCCGTCAAGACCTGCGCTCCATTCGTCAGTCCATGTGTAGCTCTCCAGAGTGCTGTATCTTGTTCTTGAAGGCAGACTACAATTTATGCATATGGGCTAGGCTGCGAACCCAGTACCTCGCTACTCACACCCATTATACATTCACTTCCTGCAGAATTCACCAGAATCTCGAGAGCTCCCTCACTTCGATCGTTGGCCAGGTACAGGCAGTTTCACAAACCTGTAAAATGGAACTGTATTTCTGTGCTTGTCGATCATTCATTTTCGGGACTTCTTGGTTGTGTGTTGAACTTCGATTTGTGTTGTTTCATTTGAGGAGCTTAGGACATCTTGGCCATCTTCCCCGTGTAGTTGGTTGTGTGTTGAACTTTGTTTTGTGTTGTTTCATTTGGGGAGCTTAGGACATCTTGGTAATCAGTCCCGGTAGTTGCCTGTGGGTTGAACATTGTTGTTGTTGTTGTTGTTTCATTTGAGGAGCTTAGGACATCTTGGTCATCAACCCCACGTAGTTGGCTGTGTGTTAAACTTTGTTGTTGTTTCATTTGAGGAGCTTAGGACATCTTGGTAATCATCCCCGTGTAGTTGGCTGTGTGTTGAACTTTGTTCCGTAGTGTTGCTTCATTTGAGGAGCTTGGAACATCTTGGTCATCAGCCCCATGTAGTTGGCTGTGTGTTGAACTTTGTTCCGTGTTGTTGCTTCATTTGAGGAGCTTAGGACATATTGATCTTTTCCCCCGTGTTTGGCTGCGTGTTGAACTTTGTTTTGTGCTGTTGTTTCATTTGAGGAGCTTAGGACACCTTGGTCATCTCCCCCGTCTAGTTGGCTGTGTGTTGAACTTTGTTTTGTGTTGATGCTTCATTTGAGGAGCTAAGGACATCCTGGACATCAGCCCGTGTAGTTGGTTGTGTGTTGAACTTTGTTTTGTGCTGTTCTTTCCTTTGAGGAGCTTAGGACACCTTGGTCATCTCCCCCGTGTAGTTGGTTGAGTGTTGAACTTTGTTTTGTGTTGATGCTTCATTTGAGGAGCTAAGGACATCCTGGACATCAGCCCGTGTAGTTGGCTGTGTGTTGAACTTTGTTTCATGATGTTGCTTCATCTGAGGAGCTTGGAACATCTTGGTCATCAGCCCCATGTAGTTGGCTGTGTGTTGAACTTCGTTTTGTGGTGTTACTCCATTTGAGGAGCTTGGAACATCTTGGTCTTCAGCCCCGTGTAGTTGGCTGTGTGAACTTTGTTATTGTTGTTGTTAATGTTCCAAGTGAGAGTCTTCGACATAGAGGTCATTTATCCCCGTGTACTTGTGTGTGTGCAATTTAGACTGATAACGTTTGTTACTCTGATGGCTGTATTAAGTGTGCTTATTTGTAATGCTGGAGAGGATTGGGAAGTAGGCGGCCGTGGCCTTAAGTTAGGAACCATGGCGGCATCTGCCTGCAGTGGATGTGAGAAACCAAGCAAAAACCATTTTCAAGATGGCTGAGGTAGAACCTCTTCTCAGATTTATAACCCATGGCCCTACAGCCCGTGAAGGGCCTAGGTCTACCAAGCGACCGCTGCCCAGCCATTTGGCCTACAGATATTGGGTTGACCCGTGATCAGCGCATCGGGTCCCCTTGGGCAATAATCTTGGTTTTCGTGATCGGGGCGCTGCCGAACTGCCAGACAGCTGCTCAATTGTCCTTACGAGGCCGAGTGCACCCCTTAACAAAATATATAACAATAGCACGTCTTTTCCCCCAAAAATATTTGGTATGTTTAGTTTTAACAGAGAGCCTCCATGGCTTAGGCGGCAGCACGCCGGCCTCTCACCGCTGGGTCCGTGGTTCAAATCCTGGTCACTCCATGTGAGATCTGTGCTGGACAAAACGGAGGCAGACAGGTTTTTCTCCGGGTACTCCGGTTTTCCCTGTCAAAATTTCATTCCAGCAACACTCTCCACTATCATTTCATTTCATCTGTCATTCATTTAATCATTGCCCCAGAGGAGTGCGTCAGGCCTTGGCAACCGGCACAGTCCATATCCTCGCCGCTAGATGGGGGCTTCATTCATTCCATTCCTGACCCGGTCGGAGACTGGAAGCAGGCTGTGGATTTTCATTTTTCATTTCAGTTTTAACAGACGTATGGATGAATATTTGAACCAGGCTTTACGTATTAAAATATCCGATTCCCCCCCCCCCCCCCAGGGGCTCACAACTTGAGGGACGTGGGCTGGTGACCACGGGGCCCCAGCTGAGTCCGGCATAGCATCCACTTACTTGTGCCTGACTCTTTTCCTGTCGACCTCCCTTGATCAACACTTGTTCTCTCCCAACCCCGACGGTATTAAGGTTATCCGAGGTCTTAATTGGCCCTTGTATCATCTTTCCTGATGCCTTCATTCTTCGAGGGGTCAGCCTTCTTTTTATTTTCATGATATCTCCTGCCTTCTGCTCAAGGCCCTCAAGGAGGCAGGGTATGTGTAGCCCCACCACTTCTGGTGCACCCTGCATTGTGCTACACTCTCAAGGGCTCACGGCTGGTGAGTTCGGGAGTTGGTGACCCCAAGGAATTCCTGAGTTGGGTCCGTTTTTTCCCCTTTTTTTACTGAATTTGGGGCGGACCCTCTCCTCTTTCCCATTCCTATTTGCCTTTCATGGGTCTCCTTCCTTCCAAGTCCCTCAACCCTCATTTTTCGAGGGTTGAGGCAGAAGATTTGAACGTGAGCTGTGGTGTTAGATAGATTTCATTAGAAAGCTAACTATTGCAATGGGTACCATGTTTCGACTTCCGGAAAATTTCGACATATCTTCGCATTTCACATCCCCCGGACCCCAAAACCACCGTCAGTTCAAAAGTTTATACATAATTTATGTAAATATATGTATATATATCAGTTTCTTGTGGACACGATAACTGCCGCCTTTTTGCCCCAATCACTTTGAATTTGTTACATAATACGTATCCCATTAAAATCTCAGTCGAGTTCGTTAATGGGCAAAATCGGTCGAAGGGTGTGAAAATGGGGGGCTTTTTTCGAAAAAATGAAATTTCGCTATAACTCTCTTAAAACGTGAAATATCGAATCCGTTCAAAGTTCATAATATGTGTCGAATAAGTGTCAAACATTTATGTCAAATAAGGATTTTTGATAGCACCAACCATTGACCAAAGGGGTGAAAAAAGTGGGTTTTTCGGGAAACATTAATCATATCTCTCTTAATAGGCACAATATCAAAACCGTACGAAATGGAAAATATTCCCCTAATAATTACCTAAAACTTTTGTCTGAAATAATTTTTGATATGACTCACCATTACGCCAAGGGATGAGAAAAATGATTTCGGAATTAAAGAAAATGACAAGTGCCATCAGAGGTTACCATGACAACGCTTCTAAATTGATGAGGGATGAGCTATCAGAGGTTGCCAAGACAACGCCATTGACGAGATCACATTCATTTTTAGCCTACTTTTCACACTTTCCAAAAATGAGGAAAAGGTAGACTTATGAGATCGATCCGGGAAAATGTGTCTGTCTGTCTGTCTGTCTGTCTGTCCTCCTGTCTGTCTGTCTATCCTTCTGTCTGTCTGGCTGTGTGTGTGTGTGTCCCCTATCAACTCCTAAACGGCTGCAGCAATCGAAACCAAATTTGGTATGAGGAAAGATATATACCGGAATATCTCAAGACCATATTTCAAAAAGATGTCAGTGCTACCAACTGCTAAAAAATCGCACTAGAAATTTGAGCTCCATGTTGGTATACATGGGAACTATTCCAAAATTGGCACACATGTAGATAATACTATTTCAGTTTAATTTCCAGGAGACCATACATGACAGTGATGCCAAAACAATTTTAAGCCTTCTGATAGGTCCAATTTTTAAATGCATATAACTTCTACACTGGCAATTGGATTTCAACCAAATTTTGTATGTAATATATGCACATAAGCAGGTATGACTGATATTATTCTTAATAGCCACCAGGGCTGCCAACTGTTAATAATTGCTCTCTCTATTTTTTATCCAAATACCAATATATCCGAAAGTATGCAAGCCGACAGCTTTAAACTATGCACACGTATAGTACCTGGCATTTTACATTAATTTGGAGTAACTTATATACGTCAGTTCTACCAACATGATTCTAAGCCTGCTGATAGGACCAATTTTTAAATACATGTAACTTCTATACTGTCAGTTGGATTTCAACCAAATTTCGTATATGCTATGTGTAACTTAACAGATATGACTATAAGTATTCTTAAGAGCAATTAGGGCTGCCAACTGTTAATAAATGGTGTCTATATTTTTTACCCTAATATCAATATATCAGAAAGTATGCAAGCAAACAGGTCTATACTTTGCATACGTATAGCACCTGACATTCTAGATTAAGTTGTAGTAATTAATAACTAGCGCTTAGAGACAGCCCAGCGGGGCTAACGAAGTGACCCGAATACTCACGACCGCAACCGATCATCCATCCCCCTCGAGACAGACCAGCGGGACTGTCAGCTGTTCCTCGTTGAGACAGACCAGCGCAGCGGGGCAATAACGTACCCGAAACTTCACAACCTACATCAATCATTAGGGCTAGGAATTGTATGTAAATACATATTCTTTCCCTTTGCTTCTACATAACTAAAATGCTAAATATCCATGAATTAGAACCATAGCTATCATATAATTACACTTTATTGTTACAGATCTGATCACAATGACATTTGTTTTACATTTTTTTATGTAACATTACATATTAAGTGTTTTCATTTTATACATTTGATCAAAATGACATTTTTAAAACATAATTTCACTTTATGTATTTAAAATTACATATTCTGTCTCTTACTGTAAAAAAAAGTATTTATTCGTAAGTGAAATATACGGTAATTCTAAACAGTCTGTGTGACAATATTTGTTCACTAGAAACTCGGGTACATGAAACCAATTTTCCAAGCAATTCATAAGCTGTTGAGAAAGGACAAGGGAAGAATATCAAGAAATATATTAGTGGAGATAAGGGGAGGGACAGTTATTTCAGTTGTCCAGTGAGTGCCAGAGACTCTACTTTTCAACCTGTTAAACCTCCCACCCCGGAAACAAAAAGTGCTCCAAACAATACTTATTCTTGAGTTCGTACACATTTTCTCAGACATAATGACATGTATTTATCTTTGCTATAATATGGGCATGCTTAATTAATTAATTAATTATTGTACAACACTTTTGTTGTATTGTTATTGTTTTAAGGGGAGGAACAGCAAGGTTATCTTACCCGTACCACACTTTATTTTGCATAAAAATATAATGAATAAAATTAGGAATCTTCAAGCAATATCATGTGTAATATCATTTATATTAAAATTAAATTAATATTACATATTTCGAGCCTCCGTGGCTTAGGCGGCAGCACGCCGGCCTCTCACCGCTGGGTCCGTGGTTCAAATCCCGGTCACTCCATGTGAGATCTGTGCTGGACAAAACGGAGGCAGACAGGTTATTCTCCGGGTACTCCGGTTTTCCCTGTCAAAATTTCATTCCAGCAACACTCTCCACTATCATTACATTTCACCTGTCATTCATTTAATTATTGCCCCAGAAGAGTGCGTCAGGCCTCGGCAGCCGGCACAGTTCATATCCTCGCCGCTAGAAGGGGGCTTCATTCATTCCATTCCTGACCCGGTCGGAGACTGGAAGCAGGCTGTGAACTTTCATTTCATTACATATTTCACCTACTATTACATAAATAAGTACATATTTTGCATGTTGATATTATTATGTCTCAGGCACTCACTGGACAACTGAACTAAACTAAATTCCAGCCGCTGAGTTTCCAGCAGGGTGCTACGTGAATTCCCATCCCCTTATCTCCACTAATGTATTTCTTGATATTCTTCCCTGGCCCTTTCTCAACAGCTTATGAATTGCTTGGAAAATCCTTTTCACGTAGGTACCGTACCTGAGTTTCTAGTGAACGAATATTGTCATACAGACTGTTACCCAATAATTCATTTCATCTCTCATCTCCTCTCATGAGGTTGGCGTCAGGAAGGGCATCCGGCCGTAAAAACCATCCGCCACAACTACTTCCATCGCATCTCATCCCCGACCCTGTTGGAAAAACGGGAATAATAAGGGGTAGACATACATACACTGTTCAGAATTACCGTAAATTTCACTTGCGATTTTTTTTACAGTAAGAGACAGAATATGTAATTTTAAATTAAAAATTAAAAATATGTAAAACGAATGTCATTGTGATCAGATATGTAACAATAAAATGTAGTTATATGACAGCTAAGGTAGTGGAGATAAGGGGATGGGGCATTTATCATTTTTAGTTATGTAGAAGCAAAGGAAAATAATATGTATTTACATAAATTTCCTAGCCCTAATGATCGGTGTAGGTTGTGAAGTTTCGGGTACGTTATTGCCCCGCTGCGCTGGTCTGTCTCAACGAGGAACAGCTGACTGCCCCGCTGGTCTGTCTCGAGGGGGATGGATGATCGGTTGCGATCGTGAGTATTCGGGTCACTTCGTAAGCCCCGCTGGGCTGTCTTTAAGCGCTAGTAATTAATTTAAGTCAGTGATGCCAACATAATTCTATGCCTGATGATAGCTCCAATTTAAAAAAAACATCTAACTTCTATACTAACAAATGGATTTCATCCAAAATTGGCACAAAAATATATCATAATATTTCCGATTACTTCTTACCAGCACACGCATGACATTGTTGCCAACGTGCTTTTACGTGTGCTGATAGACCCAATGTCTAACTCCATGTAACATCCTTTGGACTTCAACCACATTTTGTGGAATGGAATTAAGAATATATTCAGTCACTAGAGCTGCCAACTGTATTGCTCTATTAGGCTACATTGTGCCTAGTATACAGTATTTCGAACTAATTAAGACATTCCGATATTACCAACTTAATTTCGTCATTATTCTAGATAGGTTCATATACTGTAGATTAATCATTGGCATGAATCTTAATTTTAAGAAAAGTAGGCACTTTAGTTCGTCACGGAACTTCTTGTTCCATCTGACTATGTGGGAGGCGGCTAACTGGTAGCATGCTGAACTCTTATGCCCAAGGTCGCTGGTTCAAAACCGGCCAAAGTCGTCAGATTTTCTAAGAGCGCTAAAAATCCCTCAGCATGCTTTCCTTCGGAGGGGAAGTTCCAACGTTCATTGCAAGTTGCTGGTTGCAGTGGCATCTAGAAGCCAAGTTCACAACTGTGTGTCTTTGACGGTAATGTTTGGTACAAAATTAGGTACTGCTACTTAAAATTTACCTTCTGCAGACCTTACCTGAATTACAGACTAATACAGTCATCACAATTAACACCGTTTATCAGACAGAGTCTAAACACACCCAATGTACACGGGGTTACATGACCACGTTGTCGCAGCCCCTAAACTGAGGAACCAACCAACATCTCTGCGGGAGATATAATTTTGCGTGAAGAAGTAACAGACCGTTACATAGTTACACATCAGTGTCGAAACCTTGCATAAGGACAGTGTGACCACAAGCATAACAAGAAGTTCCGTGAAGAACTATACAGCCTACTTTTCATGCCAATGATTATTCTACAGTATATGAACCTATCTAGAATAATGACGAAATTAAGTTGGAAATATCGAAATATCTAATTAGTTCAAAATATACCTGGTATAATGTAGCCTAATAGAGCACTACAGTTGGCAGCCCTGGTGACTGAATATATTCTTAGTTCCATCTCTTAAGGTACAGAATACAAAATTTGGTTGAAGTCCAATGGACGTTACTTGCAGTTAGACTCTGGATCTATCAGCACGCGTAAAAGCATGTTGCCAACAATACCATGCGTGTGCTGGTCAGAAATAATCTGAAATATTATGATATCTTGTTGTGCCAATTTTGGATGAAATCCATTTGTTAGTATAGAAGTTACATGTATTTTAAAATTGGACATATCAGCAGGCATAGAATCATGTTGGCAGCACTGCCTTGTATTAATTACTCCAAATTAATCTAGAATGTCAGGTGCTATACATGTGCAAAGTATAGAGCTGTTGGCTTGCATACTTTCTGATATATTGATATTAGGGTAAAAATATAGACAGCATTTATTAACAGTTGGCAGCCCTGATTGCACTGAAGAATACTTATAGTCATATCTGATATGTTACACATAGCACATGCGAAATTTGGATGAAATCCTACTGATAGTATAGAAGTTACATGTATTTAAAAATTGGCCCTATCAGCAGGCTTAGAATCATGTTGGTAGAACTGACGTATATAAGTTACTCCAAAATTAATCAAACATGTCAGGTACTATATGTGTGCATAGTTTAAAGCTGTCGGCTTGCACACATTCTGATATATTGGTATTTGGATAAAAAAATAGAGAGAGCAATTATTAACAGTTGGCAGCCCTGGTGGCTCTTAAGAATACGCTCAGTCATATCTGTTTATGTACAGATATTACATACAAAATTTGGTTGAAATCCAGTTGATAGTGTAGAAGTTATATGCATTTGAACATTGGACCTATCAGAAGGCTTAAAATTATTTTGGCAACACTGTCATGGTTGGCCTCCTGGAAATTAAACTGAAATAGTATTATCTACATGTGTTCCAATTTTGGAATAGCTCCCATGCATACCTTGCAGGATATCCAACATGGAGCTCAAATTTCTAGTGCGTTTTTTCAGCAGTTGGTAGCACTGACATCATTTTCAAATATGGACGTGAGCTATTCCGGTGCACATCTTTACTCATACTAAATTTGGTTTTGATTGCTGCAGCCGTTTAGGAGTTGATAGGGGGGGACACACACACAGCCAGACAGACAGACAGAAGGACAGACAGACAGACAGACGGACAGACAGACAGACAGACAGACAAACAGACAGACACACATTTGCCCGATCTCATAAGACTACTTTTTCCTCATTTTTGCAAAATGTGAAAAGTAGGCTAAAATTAACCCCAAATGACAAGAATGTTACCATCCCCATAAGACAATAAAATGTTAAAAATATGCATAGAAAGACGAAAAAAAAGTTAATTAACCTCCAATTGTAAAATACTTTCTCGCAATAAATGAGGTCTGGTCCTCCTACGAAAACCTGCATATTTTGCCTATTATAGCCTATCCCCTAGTTTGCCGGTGAAATCTACCTCCGCCTTCCGGCGTGCCGAGAGGAATTTTTTAATTTTTTTTTTTGTGGGTGGCGAGTAAACGGTTCTTCTCCGGACACAAGTTCTTAGCCGTCTTGGTGCCCACTGACAGCCCTCAAAGTCTGTATTGGGAATTCAAAAACACCCTGTATATTACACGCATTCAATCGCACGAACTCTCCACGCCTGAATCCACGTTTAAAAATCCAGCATTGAGCAATAAAACTAACACCATTACCTGGAATATGATATTTAAAATCCTTTTGCGCGAGTTCTGCGAGTGAGAGAATACATTACAATGTCTGTGTTTATGTATGCATGGGGCTTCAATATCGCTGATGAATAAAACATATTGTAAACGGTTCACTCTGTTTTTATTGTCTTTCACTCATCGCCCAAGTTGGTGGGATAGAGGAGAGGATAGAGGTACAGAGCCTCCACCATTTGTGGTTTGCGAGGGACGATATCAAGTCCAACATTGTGAAGGTCTTTGCAAGTTGAAATAGGTTTGGGGGTGGGGACAATTTCTCCTTACTTCGTTTCTTCCTTCAGTCCTTCCCATGTTCATCCCATCCTTATTTCTTCCTTTCCTTCGTTCCTTCATTCCTTTCTTCTTTTCTTACTTCCTTACTTCGTTTCTTTCTTCGGTTCTTCCTTCTCTCATTCATCCCTTCCCTCTTTCTTTCCATCCTCCTTTTCTATCTGCTGGGCCCAAGGTTGCAGGTTCGTATCCTGGCGCAGTCAGCTGGCATTTGAGGGTGCGCAAATGCGAGGGAGCCGTGTCCGTAGATTTACTGGCACGTTCAAGATCCCCTTCGGGGCTAAATTCCGGCACCCCGGCGTCTCTAAAAACCAGTGTAGTTAAAAGGGACGTAAAACCAATAACATTATATCCTTTTCTATCGTCGTTCCTTTCTTCCTTAATTTCATCCTTTGCTCGTCCCTTCCTTCGTTCTTTTCTTCCTTCCTTCGGTCCTTCCTTCGTTCCTTTCCTCCTTCCGCTCATTATTCGCAGATACAGTGGTCTAACGTAGTAGTGAAGAATTGCTTCGTCCAGACAGTGGTCTAACCTAGTAGTGACGAATTGTTTCGTCCAGACAGTGGTCTAACCTAGTAGTGACGAATTATTTCGTCCAGACAGTGGTCTAACCTAGTAGTGACGAATTATTTCGTCCATACAGTGGTCTAACCTAGTAGTGACGAATTGTTTCGTCCATACAGTGGTCTAACCTAGTAGTGACGAATTATTTCGTCCATACAGTGGTCTAACCTAGTAGTGAAGAATTGTTTCGTCCAGACAGTGGTCTAACCTAGTAGTGACGAATTATTTCGTCCATACAGTGGTCTAACCTAGTAGTGACGAATTGTTTCGTCCATACAGTGGTCTAACCTAGTAGTGACGAATTGTTTCGTCCAGACAGTGGTCTAACCTAGTAGTGACGAATTGTTTCGTCCATACAGTGGTCTAACCTAGTAGTGACGAATTATTTCGTCCGTACTGTGGTCTAACCCAGTAGCGACGAATGGTTTTGTCCATACAGTTGTCTAACCTGGTAGTGACGAATTGTTTCGTCCAGACAGTGGTCTAACCTAGTAGCGACGAATTGTTTCGTCCAGACAGTGGTCTACCTAGAAGCGACGAATTGTTTCGTCCATACTGTGGTCAAACCCAGTAGCGACGAATGGTTTTGTCCATACAGTTGTCTAACCAGGTAGTGACGAATTGTTTCGTCCAGACAGTGGTCTAACCTAGTAGCGATGAATGGTTTCGTCCATACAGTTGTCTAACCTGGTAGTGACGAATTGTTTCGTCCAGACAGTGGTCTAACCTAGTAGTGACGAATTATTTCGTCCAGACAGTGGTCTAACATAATGGTGACGAATTGTTTACGCCAGGCAATGGTCTAACCTAGTAGCGACGAATTGTTTCCTCCAGACAGTGGTCTAACCTAGAAGCGACGAATGGTTTCGTCCATACAGTTGTCTAACCTAGTAGTGATGAATTGTTTCGTCCAGACAGTGGTCTAACATAATGGCGACGAATTGTTTACGCCAGACAATGGTCTAACCTAGTAGCGAGGAATTGTTTCGTCCAGACAGTCGTCTAATTTAGTAGCGACCAATGGTTTCGTCTGTGACTACATCCGTGGCATTCCAAGGCACAACATTAAACAATCGAACATCAACGTCCGTATGTCATCCGTGACGTCAACGACTACACTAAAAGGAAATTCCCCTAGACACGCTCTAATCTCAGTGTATACTTGAACCTCTGATTATTGGATCACACTGTAGCCAGTATTTCGGGGACACACTCTACACGGGTCAACCACACCACATTGCATCCCTGGCCATCATGATACAGCGACTATTGGTCCACGGCCTGTGTGGTATTTACTCTGCTCCTCTGGCAAGCGGCAGACCTGACTCCCCTGAAAGAGTTAATGTGGTAATGTACTCAGGGGAAGAATAAACATGGACCCTGTTGGAGGTATAATGGCACAGTTAGGGTCAATAATTCAGCAAACAATGCAAGTGTGCTTCAAACGCACCGCACATGAGTTAGTAGGGGATTCCAGAAACCGAACAAACTTCGATGATTTAGATTCAATTGTCCTGACTCGTTGCGTAGTGGCTAACGTTCTTGGCTGTCACCGCGGAGGTGCGGGTTTGATTCCCGACTCTGCCAAGAAATTGAAGCTACTGAGTAATGCAAATCATCAGACTCAAATAAAGAATTAATTTAAATTAGTCACGATTTTAAAAAAATATTAAAAACCATTTTTTTTTATTTTTTTTTATTGCCTTACTTAGTAATGTTTTCTCCCCAGTGGACTTAATAATTTATAGGTTAGTGGTCAGTATATTAACCACCCACCAAAAGCACAATATTTATATTGTCAAAGATGCAGATGGTTGAATCTTTCACTCATATTTCAACTAATTCTTGTGGGAGGGTTAATGTTTCTGTAAACGAAATATTATTAGTTAATCTCCTTGACCTAGGGTGCTAGATAAATGTTTTAATAAAAATAATTAAAATAAATAGTAAAAAAGAAAGAAAGGTAATAACATAATGCATTTTTAATTGTTATTATTCTTGTTTTCTTTACATTTAAATATTAATTGTTTACTATTTTTAATTGTTTAATATGCCTCTAAATTTTGAAAATAATTAATCTTCTATAAATGTAATTTCTAATAATTTAACCATCTAAATTTTAAAATTATACAGTAAAAGTAATTATAAGCATTAAAATGTTTAAGAAAACAAAAATTGAAATTAATAATTATTATGAAAATGAAAATCCACAGCCTGCTTCCAGTCTCCGACCGGGTCAGGAATGGAATGAATGAAGCCCCCAACTAGCGGCGAGGATATGAACTGTGCCGGCTGCCGAGGCCTGACGCACTCCTCTGGGGCAATGATTTAATGAATGACAGATGAAATGAAATGATAATGGAGAGTGTTGCTGGAATGAAATTTGTGACAGGGAAAACCGGAGTACCCGGAGAAAAACCTGTCTGCCTCCGTTTTGTCCAGCACAGATCTCACATGGAGTGACCGGGATTTGAACCACGGACCCAGCGGTGAGAGGCCGACGTGCTACCGCCTAAGCCACGGAGGCTCCAATAATTATTATAATTAGGCTAAAATAATTAAATGTATATAAATACAAATAAATATATTTACTACTGTATTATAAAGGGTTAAAACGTTTCCCATAAGGAATAGCATCTGGAAATTTTCAAAATTGGAGATTTTGAGGGAGACCTGAGCTACAGTTGGTCCGTTTTTTTTCTTTTCTTTCTTAATTGACTTTGCAAAGATCTCCTTAATCTGGTGATTTCAAGGCATTGCCCACGAATCATTGAATAATAATAATAATAATATCGTATGGCCTCGGGTGCCGGGTGCAAGCTTTGTTGTTTGCGCCCAGAGGGCATCTTGCATGTCGAGAAGTTTGTCGTTCCTTGGAACGCTTTGAAAGTCAAGGAGGTTAGACATCTAAGCTCCTTGACACACTAGCGCTTTCTAGTAGAGAATGGAAGAACTTTTTGTTGGCGTAAACTCCCGAGATTAATTTTGCCATTTTGAACTCGGCCTACTGAATTCAAATTACTTCTTTAACATGCCAACAACGTAAGAAATGCGTGTCGTGATTTTTGTCGCCTTTTATAAATCACTTGCCACGGAAAGGAGCAAACTTGCAAGCTAGGGGTTGGTAGTCTGACACGATAACCACTCACCCACCGTGGCAATAGTTCAAGAGTGTACAATCAGTAATAAAAGACTTCCTAACTCTCTGGTCTAAATTCACACGAAAACAAGAATCAAGTAATCAAAACAAAACGTGTGGCATTCTGCATCAGCAAGGCCCCCTATATTATTGGAAACTGTGAAAATTTAGTTTATTGTCAGATTCTTTAAAAAAATGTTATTATGACTATCGTTTAAAATATGAAATAGTTTCAGCGCCTTGCAATACTGCTGTGATGATGATAATTGTTGTTTAAGGGGGGCCTAACATCTAGGTTATTGGCCCCTAATGGTTTGGGTGATAGTGAAAGATGAGATGAGAATGAACACCATAACTAATACTAACTACAGACTTACAAACTAGAAGAAGAAATGGTAAACAAATAAAGGAGAAGGCAAATAAAGGACAGGAAGAAAAGAAATGCCCTCATCCGTCGAAGAATGAGGATTGAGGGACTTGGAAGGAAGGAGATCCATGAAAGGCAGATAGGAGAGGGGAAAGAGAAGAGGGCCCACCCCAAAATCAGAGGAAAAGGGGACAAAACGGACCCATCTCAGGAATCCCTCGGGATCGCCAACTTCCAAACTCAACAGCCGTGAGCCCTTGAGGGTGTAGCAATATCCAGGGTGCACCAGAAATGGAGGGGCTACATACACACGGCCTCCTTGAGGGCCTTGAGCAGAAGGCAGGAGATAACATGAAAAGAAGGAGAAGGCTGACCCCTCGAGGAATGAGGGTATCAGAAAAAATGAGACAAGGGCCAATTAAGGCGGGAAAGTGAAAGACTCCCTGGGCCTAGGATCCCAATACCGTCGGGGTCGGAAGAGAACAAGAGTTGACCAAGAGAGGTCGACAGGAAAGAAGACAGACAGGAGCTCGGCACAAGTAAGTGGAAACAATGCTGGACTCAACTGGGGTCCCGTGGTCGCCAACCCACGTCCCACTAGATGTGAGCCCCTGCAGGGCCTATGGATGCTGTGAAAGTTTCTACTTGTAGGGTTAGTACTGTAGCAATGACTCAGTGAGGAAAGCAACGGCAAACAACCTCACTCCTCACCTTGCCTAGTACGCCTCGTTATAGTGCTGCCTCGGTTTCTACCTACGGTGCACATCTTAAGGATCCAACCAGCCTCCGGTATGACTATCTAATAGACAGACAGACTGAGGGGTACACTCAGCCTCGTGAGGCAAAACTGAGAAGAGGCGGGTTCGATTCCTATCTCTATGGGGCGTGGTGGCTCAGCGGTCTAGCTGTATGCCTCTCACCAAGGCGGTCCGGGTTCGATTCCCGGGCAATGCATGTGAGATTTTCCAAGTGAAATGCCATGTCCTGTGGTTCGGATTCCACGTAAAAAGGAGGTCCCGTGGCTCATAATTACCAGATTCACGGTCACGTAAAACTACAATCTTCTTTTGATTCCTATCTCAGCCATCCTAAAAGTGGTTTCCCCACATTTACTTCAGGCAAATTGCTAGGTTGAGGCTGACATATTCCCAATCCTTATCTGAAATACAACTACACACACATGTTTATAGCTTCTGTCAACATATACAATTTCAGAGTGATTGCTGTAATAGATTGGTAGATATTGAGAACCGTGTAAATATATTGGATGTCCACCATGTTGGATTGTTATATATGTAGACCATAGAGTTATGTACCATTAGATGAAGATTATTGCGTAGGTTCATTATTCAAACAGTTACTTCGATGGAATGATTAGGACAGAAGAAATGAATACTTAATTTTAAGATTTCGCACCGCCGGTTATGAAAACAATTGAATTAAATTAGATTCCAGTAGATTAAAGTTTGTAAACGCATTAACCTTATGAAGTTTCACTGCGTTCGGATGATTAAATCGAGAGAAAATTTCATTTAAATGTTTTAACTTTGGTCGGCCGCCATATCTGTTACTGTTGCGGAGATCTAGAATGCCAGTGGAATATTTTACTCAGCCGCCATGTTGGATTGGTGAATCGTATTAAAATTTGAAAGGCAGGTGTCGAGGTCGGACAAGGTAGTAAGTACTATGCACTTAACGAATTTCATTAAAATAGCTTTGGTCGTTTAAATTTTATTACGGTTGGAGGAGGGAGGGGGGCAAACCACACACACACACACACACACACACACGCGCGCGTGGACAAAAGTTAATCTCATAAACGTATTTTTTTTTTCATAAATGAAAGTAAGCTAAAAATTACATGGAGTACAACATAAATACATAAACCTCAGTCAGAGTGTTCGCTAGACTAATGAGGTCCAGGCGGAGACACCAAGGGCCCGCCGATGAGCCAGCTTGTGGTCCTAGGTGAAACCCCACAGAAGACACGGCATACACCTAGAAAAATTGCTGAGTTTTAATTCACTGGCCGTGAAAGCCAATATACCATCATTTTGAAGCCTCCATAGGGAGGTTGAGGCTGCTTGAGCTTTTGGTTCTCGCAGTCAAGTGGTGCAGTTGCACCTAATATAAAGGTAGGTATCGCGCAGTTCGATACTCCTGTGGGGGTTCGGGCGGGGACACCAAGAGCCCGCCGATGAGCCAGCTTGTGGTCCTAGGTGAAACCCCACAGAAGACACGGCATACACCTAGAAAAATTGCTGAGTTTTAATTCACCGGCCGTGAAAGCCAATATACCATTTTTTGGAGGCCTTCATACGGAGGTTAAGACTGCTTGAGCTTTTGGTTCTCACAGTAAAGAGGTGCACTTGCACTTCATATAAAGGGAGGTAGCGCGCAGTTCGCTACTTATGTGGGACCTGGTGGGGACACCAAGAGCCCGCCGATGAGCCAGCTTGGTGTCCTAGGCGAAGCCCCCACACAAGACACGGCACAAACCTAGAAAAATTGCTGAGTTTTAATGAGGTTTTGTTTTTCGGTCAACATTCTCAGATAAAGTTTAAAAATTTAGTTAAATATGTAAGATGATCACAAAATCTCTCCTTGATTCAAAATGGCTATACGTACAATGGAGTAATCCTGTACAGCGGTGGTTATAAGTTGGGAGTGGACTAAGGTTTTAAAATTGTCATTTTAGGTTTAAAGTGTGGCAAAAGATGACATAAACTGCACAAAGCTTACAAGTAATGCCTAATTGTTAGTAGAACATCTGATTGCAACGAGAGTGTAAATATTTTTCATAATGATATGTCTGTGTACGCCTCAGAGTGCTTGACACTGAATAAAAAAAGGGGATCTTCAGGAACTGGAAAAAAAGGAGAGGAAAATTTTGCGGAAAATTTTAGGACCACAGAAAACTGCTGACGGGACATGGAAGAACAGAAGGAATGATGACCTCTATAAACATACTGAAAACATTACTGTCACAATGCGGAAGCGAAGGTTGAAATTCTACGGACATTTGGTGAGAATGGACGAGAACCGACTGACTAAGAGGATATTCAAGTATATTACAGAGCTGAAGGCTACAACCAAGTGGGTAGAAGAGGTTAAAAGAGACGCCAAGGAAAGTGGGCTCACAGTGGATGTGATCCACAACAGAAAAGAGGACAACATCAAGATGTTCGAGGAGAAAGCCTCCGTGGCTTAAGCGGCAGCTCGCCGGCCTCTCACCGCTGGGTCCGTGGTTCAAATCCCGGTCCCTCCATGTGAGATCTGTGCTGGGCAAAACGGAGGCAGACAGGTTTTTCTCCGGGTACTCCGGTTTTCCCTGTCACAATTTCATTCCAGCAACACTCTCCACTATCATTTCATTTCATCTGTCATTCATTTAATCATTGCCCCAGAGGAGTGCGTCAGGCCTCGGCAGCCGGCACAGTCCATATCCTCGCCGCTAGATGGGGTCTTCATTCATTCCATTCCTGACCCGGTCGGAGACTGGAAGCAGGCTGTGGATTTTCATTTTCAAGATGTTCGAGGAGAAAACACCTAAAATTAGAGCCAAACTGGTAATATCCGAGGAGGAGCGTAAGATCAGAAGTGAACGAATGAAGAGGTTTTGGAAAGAGAAGAGGAGATTAACCAGAAAGCCTTAGGTTCCATGCGGTCCACAGGCGGCCAAATTCGGAAGAAAGAAGAAAGATATGTCTGTTATCAAATTATCACCGAGAACTTCATTCTTTTTTAGGCAATATTTGCTCTCCTTAAATATGTTAATTATTCAAATTCAATAAAACTAAGGAGGTCAGAGATGATTTTCACACTCCAGCCCGTTTAATTACCTTTGTTTATTTAGAATATAGGATTCTTGGAAATAATAAGAGATTTATGCCCACTTTCCTAACAGTAAATAACCTAACAATAAAACAATCATAAGCTGAAAAGCGCTGGAACAAAACTGCAATTAGGTATTTTTTAGGTACTCGCATATAATTTAGATTTTTTTAGGTACTACAGAATTCATAAATATCACTCTTTTGAGTGTTTGTGTATTTAGAAGTAAGGGAAAAAAGAGGTTAAAACCTATGAATCCGGTCTCTACATCAACTTATAAAGCTTCGTGTGGTATCAAAGACACTGAATGTGCGTCCCAGCTGTCACTCAGCAAACATCGATATGATATTGTAACTTAGACCAGGCTCCCTGCAGGCTTATCTGGGGGGATCGAATTTACAGATTTAGCGATGTGTTCCTGCAGATCGTGCAAAGTTAAGGGTAGTTGAGGTACATACAGTATACTTTGTCTTTCACGTAGCCCTAAATGGAAAAAGTCACACAAAGTTAGGTCCGGTGATTTCGGTGGCCACTTCCAGAACCCCTAGGTAAACTTCTGTGATTGTGGGTATTGATAGCATCTATGATTGCGATAAGGACTCGGGAAAATAGCATCCTGAATTTTGTTTTCAAGGAATATGAAAAAACATACAAGAAATCAAACACACTTAAAAGGGAACACATTGCGGTGTACAATTCTAAACTGGTTGACATTTAGTACACAGTATTCCTAAATAGTTGAACAATGACGTAGTGAAAACCAGACGGGCCACTTTCAATTTTGAACGCCAATATTAAATGCCGAAAACCTGCCGGGTGACGGCATGAGCGAGGAGGTGGCAAGAGGTAAAGTTGACCTTGAATCCTTGCAGCACGCGATGGCTTCCGGCCACCAGGCAGTGAGCTGCGTTGCATTCCCCACCTTAATCGTTCCCCTCACTCTTCTACCCTCTCGATTAGAGTACACAATGGATCATAATGTGATATTCTGTGATTGGCCATACTGTAAATAAATTAAACGCCCTTTCATTTTTTCCCTCTTTTACTCTGTGTAATCCTTTGCAATAGTGGATGCGAACTGATAAGGGAGTGACGGGGTAAGGGGAAGGTGGAAAGTGGGGAATGTAACGCAGCACGGCAGTTCGCTACCTGGTGGGCGCCAGCCATCGAGTGCTGCTACGATTCAAGGTCAGCTTTACCTCATGCCACTTCTTCGTTCGCCGTCGCCCGGCAGGTTTTCGGCGTTCAATATTGGCGTTCAAAATTGAAATTGCCTCGTGCGGTTTTCACTACGTCATTGTACAACTTTGTAGGAATATTATGTACTAAATTTCAACCAGATTAGAATTTTACACCGTAATCCGTTCCCTAGTAAGTATCCGTTGCCTGTACTGCATTTTGAACTCCACCTTTTCAGTTCTCCCCTTGTGGTCATAGTGCGTGTCTTATGCGCACAGCTATGTTGTTGGGTTGTAATTTAGAGGTCTTGATAATTACTTGAGTTTGTTGAACGGCCATGACTGGTCAAACAACACGACCCGGTGGGTTTATTGGACACGATTGAGAAGTCCAGTTTGATTGCTTTGGCGGGGAAATAAACCGCCTCGAGGCTTGGAGAGGGATGAGGGGGTGGCAGGGGGTGGGGATGGAAGCAAGAACTGTCCCTCACTGTGGACATTACCAAGATTAAGACGGACGCGCCTGAATTTCTCTCAACTTGTCTAGTGAGAACTTCTCCCGCTAGAGTGTGACGGAACACCTCGACATTATTTCTCCTGGTCTCTTCCTTTATTAACCTGTAATTGATATACTAATTGAGACCTATGGCTTAATTTAATCCAGCTCTTCTCCGGAAAAGGCAACTGATGACACACCTCTGTCACACAGTTTATTACTTTAGCTGCCTTCCCAGGTCTGTCTGTCTGTCTGTTACACCCTTTGTTTGAAAAGTTCGGTGAATGGGTCTATATTACGAACGGATTGTTGGCTTGCCTGAAACAGCCGTTATTATCCTTCGAAGTAAACCCCGTGGATGGTTATGCACTTCTGAAGACGACTGAACAAGTCCTGGAAACTCCTAGCATAGTCTTCTTTAGGAATATCCTTCAGTTTGGGTCGTCTAAACTCTAAATTGAAGGCAAGAGAGAAGCGTGAATTTATGCAACCTAACGTGCATACCTGTTCGACGGGTGGCAGTGAGAAGGGTGAATGTTCCGTGGAATGGAATGGTCCTGAAAACCATCATCACGGGTGACGAGACCAGGTGCCTGAGGTACGACCTCGACGGCAAGCGTCAAAGTATGGAATATCGGGGTCCAGGGTAACCGAAAAGCCGTGAAAGGCCAGAGGTTTTCGGACATCCAACGTAATGTGAAGACTCAACTGAAGGTACCCCTCAGGAAGACTATGCCAGGACTTGTACAGCCGTTCTGAGAAGTGCATAACCATCCACGGGGATTACTTCGAAGGATAATAACGGCTGTTTCAGGTAAGCCAACAATCTGTTCGTAATATAGACCATTCACCGAACTTTTCAGACAGAGGGTGTAGGTAGTCAAAAAGCACCACCATAGGTTATGTGGTAGAAACCCATAAAACCAAGGCAGCACTATAATGAGGCATACTAGGCAAGATGAGGAGTGGGGTAGTTTGTTATTGCTTTCCTCAATGAGTCAGTACAGCAGTACTAACCCTGTGAGCAGAACCTTTCACAACACCCACATGCACCAGCTGTGCCCCGAGTCCATTACTAAGGCTGTGTCCCAAAGCTACATATTCAGCCGTAGTGAACTAGATAGTCGACTAATATTCCGGATGTGACGTCACAAGTCATGATCCAAAGGTGCTTAGCACATAGCAATCAAGTCTGTAGTAGCGAGTGCACGAAAGTGCATGCTAGGTTTGTCAACTTGTCGACTTGTACAAGGAAGTTATAGAAATTGTAGGTTATCTTTGTCTTAATTATGAATCCTCTTTGCTAGGGACTTGGCCTATACTCTTTGCCAATTTCTCAACCGTGTTTCAACCCACGTGATCTCTTGTTCTGTTTATTTAATTTATTATAAATGGATAGTTCTGAAAATTCTCTTCCCGTGGAAAGAAGAAATGGTGCGGAATTTAAATGCTTGTTTTTTCGGAAATCACGACCGAGGCTTGAAACGACATCTCGATGCATGCTCTCTAGCACACAATAAGGGCCTCGTCTGAAGTTTTCAACTTCCCGCTGCCTTAATAACATGATTGCCCTTATCGGAACTGAAATCGCTTACTCAGCCAAGCACAAACCATAATTAAGGCTCGGCTAAAAAGAGATATGCCAGGCGCATCCATGATGGTATCCAAAGCAATCCAAAGAATTGTATCGTTATTTTAAAACAGCTGATTTCTTAAATTTCAACCTTTGATCGAGATTTGAACACTTCGCACTCGTCATGAAAGCGCAAAGAGCTTACAAGGAGTAGCAGATCACCGCCATCTTGAGTGTTGGTTTGGTACCTGCATGTTAGCCCAGTGCGTTTCAGAACACAAGTCTATGAAGGAGGCTGTGATCAAGCACACATGTCCCAAAGCTCCGTAGTTGCTAGCAGCTAGTCAATAGCAGACAACTTAAGCTTTGGGACACAGCCTAAGAACCACTCATACCTCAGTAGTTTCCGTATAATAACAGCCATGAGTGAGACTGAGACATCGGCGAAAAGCCACATGCTATGCTTTACAGTCGTAAAGACAGCTTTGAGGCAATTTTACAATGCTGACTATTTAACAGACTAGCAACCCACCCCAGATTCGCCCGGTATCTTTAACGGATTGCCCAGCGTAAGCTTAAGAGGCGTATTTATTTCGATTTCAATGAATTACAGTACGACCTATATCCTTTTTCCGTCTCGCCATTATGGGTTAAAATCACTGACTGGACAATTAATTATACTATCATGGATATAGGATAAGAAACGAATAGTAGCCTTTAAAATGTGGTGCTACAGGAAAATACTAAAAAATCCATGGGTGGACAAAATCAGTAATGAAGAAACGCTGAAGAGGATTGGAGAGAAGCCATGTTTATGGAATATGCTAACTCACCGAAGAGACAATTGGATTGGACATATCTTGAGGCATGAAAGTCTTCTGCACACAATACTGGAGGGCAATGTGGAAGGAAAGAACTGTAGAGGTAGACCACAGCTAGGATACATAAAACAAATCATTCACGACAAAGGTTGTGATAATTACTTGGACATGAAGAGACTAGCCACAGACCGGAGTTCATGGAAAGCTGCTAAAAACCAATCTTCGGATTGAACACCACAGAAGAAGGATATAGGAAGTGCAAGGAATTCTTGTCAGACGTAATTTAAGAATGGCGAGGTGAATGAAACACAAATCCTCCTTCCATCCAATCTAAACTTGACTGTGTATTCTGCAAAACGAAGGCTGCAACTGGGGTCATAGGCTCGCTCGCTAGATAGATCGTAAACTGTCCCCAAACCTTGTAATTGAGTAGAGATTGTTGGAAGAAATGAAAACCTAAAATCACTTACAGTGGGCGATGTAATAAAGATAGAGATATGCTGTCGCGGACACTTTTGTAGAACTTTTCATGCTCAACAATTCTTACACTCATAGTGTATAGTTATTTTTAACGATATACCCAGCGTTATCTTAAAAGGCGCACAGAAGGAAGGTTTTTTATCGACTCGATTCACTTAAATCGTTACTGCTCGGCTTTCTTTAGTCATAAATAAATTATATTCTACACAAACCTTCCTCGAGATATCCTCACCAACTTACAAATACTTACATTGATGTTGTTTAGCGGCTTCGGTGGCGTAGTCGGTAGCATGCTGAGCTTCTATGCCCAAGATAGCGGGTTCAAACCCGGCCGAAGCCGTCGGATTTTTTAAGAGCGTTAAAATCCCTCAGTATGCCTTCCTTCGGAGGGGAAGTAAAGCCGGCGGTCCCATGTCATAGATTTATGGCATGTTAAAGATCTTTCCACTAATTACACCTGTGTGAAACTAAATTGGATAGGTTAAGAATGTAAACAACGCTCTTTGGTTGCTACGTTCGTTGCCAAGAGCCGACTGCGGTGGCGTCTAGTAGCTAGTTCTGAACTAGGCCTAGTAGTCGTTGACGGTGGCGTTTGGCGGCAAAAGTAGGAACTATTTGAAAATTCAAAGTTGCAGTCCCTACTTGAATTAAAAAAACAGATACACACACTAATACAGTCATCACAATTAACACCGGTTATCAGACAGATTCTACACTCACCCAAAGTACACGGGGCTACATGACCGCGTTGTCGCAGCCCCTAAACTAAGGAACCAACCAACCAACCAACCGATGTTGTTATTGGTTATTTTCGGAGCTGAGACATCATGGTCATATAGCCCCATGTATTTGGGTGTGTGTAATTTATGTGATAACCTGTGTTATTGTGATGGCTTTACTAGTGTGTGTATTTCTGACTTGTGGGTAGGATTGGGAAGGAGGTAGCCGTGGCCTGAAGTTAGGTACCATCCGAGCATTTGCCAGGAGTAGACGTGAGGGGAAACCACGGAAAACCACTTCCAAGATGACTGATTTGGGAATCGAACCCTTCTCAGGGTTGCCTCACGAGGCTGAGTGTACTCCGTTCCAGGCCTCATACCACAAGTGAAATTTCTTGGCAGAGCTGGAAATGAAACCCGGACCTCCAAGATGACAGGCAAGAGCGCTAGCCGCTACACCACGAGGTGACCATACACTGATGTAGCCATCGCGATAACACAGGTTATCAGAAATAATTCCATACAAAATCCCTTACTACAGGGTGTATTTAAATTCCCATTACAGACTTTGAGGGCTTGTAGTTAGTTAGTTGGTTATTGTTTTTTTAAGAGGCGGAACTACGAGGTCATCTGCCCCTTTGAGGGCTTGTATTGGGACCAAGACGGTTAAGTTTAGCATAGAAACTTGTGTCTGGATACGTACCGTCTTTCCGCTATCCTCAAGAAAACAAACGTTCACAGCTCCTGCATTGTCAGCGCCACTGGCAAGAGTACGTACGTCAATGAACGATCACGTGATGTTCCCATATCCCCAACAGGTTTGTCGACATTTACGAGACCCCAGTGGAAACCGAGGAAGACCTAATGGCGTGGGTTATGACTGCGGTGGATGTTGGAGGACCAGGAATTGGTGTTCGTATGTACCAGAACATAGTACGGGGGAGCCGTGTCTGTGTTGACGTCGGCGGTCGTAACATCCGCCCCCCCCCCCCTGGTTGGTTGGTTCCATAGTTTAGGGGCTGCGGCAACGCGTCATGTAGCCCCGTGTACTTTGGGTGTGTGTAGAATCTGTCTGATAACCAGTGTTAATTGTGATGAATTTATTACTGTGTATCTGTTTTTAATTCAAGTAAGGACTAAATAAAAATAACCCCTGACACTACAGCCCGTGAAGGGCCTAGGCCTGCCAAGCGACCGCTGCCCAGTAATTTGGCCTGCAGATATTGGTCAGTGCATCGGGTCCCCCCAGCCGTTAATCTTGGTTTTCGTGACCGGGGTGCTGCCTTAGCTACTCCATTGTCCTCTCGAGGCTGAGTACACCCCGTTCCAGCCCTCACGTCAGTTTCTAAAATACCTGACGGAGCCGGGAATCGAACTCGGGGCCTCGGATTGAGAGGCAGGCCCGCTACCCCAACACCACGGGGCCGGCTCAAGTAAGGACTGCAGATGATAATTTCAAGTAGTTCCTACTTCCGCTACCAAATACTACCGTCCACGACACCTAGCTGTGATCTTCGCTACTACTAGATACCATCGCAACCAGCACCCGATGACGCACATTGGAACTTAAGAGCATTGATCAAACCTAACCTACAAATGTTGGCTTCACACAAGTGTAGTTAGGGGAAGGTTCTTTTACGTGCCATAAATCTATGACATTGGGCCGCCGGCTTTACCTCCCCTCCGAAGGAAGGCATACTGAGCCCCACCTGTAATTGGGCCCAGACGACAAGTAGCAGGAGTCTGACAGAGCGCCGGGAGCTGTGAACGTGTGTTGTGGTCGTCTTTTGCGGTAGCGGGAAGACGATAGGTTTCCAGTCACAATGAATGAATGAAAAGCAGTCGTTTCATTCCGCCGCATGGCTATTGCCCCTGCGGCGGGCCCCCTTAGACGGTTTCGCCGTCTCTTCGGGCCAAGGGGTTAGGGTTTTTGGGAGAGGTGGACATTTTGATCATGGGTGGGTTTGGTTTTAGGATTTGGAAGAAAGTGTGTGGAAAATTTTGGCTGGGGCTTTGCGGTGTAATTTGGTGAAGGGCTGGGGGGAAGTATCGTTCTGAAAAGGGAGAATTAGAGGCAGGAATATTTTCATATTCATTCATTTATTTGCAATGGGGGTTGTGTCCCCCGGTGGCAAATTGTATATACATAACAAATAAATAATTATACATATTATACAACAATTAAACTGGAGTATTTACACAAATAGTCAGTCTTTTCTTAAACACACCTATATGTTTGGGAAAAGGCTCTAAGGCTGCGGCAGGTAGAGAGTTCCAGTTATCAATGGCACGGTTTACAAAATAATATTTACCATAATTTGTTCGCTGTGGTCGGCCCTTAACTTTGAAAGGATGATCGCTCCTACCCATGTAAGTGGGCTTTCCCAATCGTTTGCTAAGCTCACCCCATGCTGGTTGATTTGTATACGTGTTGTACATAGCGCAGAGTCTAGATTTCATCCTCCTAGCCTCCAGTGGTTCCCACCCAAGTTTCTTTAACATACGGCTCACACTGCTCCTGGGATTAAAGTCACTGAGCACAAATCTAGCGGCCTTTCTTTGTACCATTTCCAACTCATTGATGAGCCCTACTTGATATGGATCCCAAACCGCCGAGGCATATTCCAAAATAGGTCTTACAAGTGACAAATAGCCTAATTCTTTAGCAGAGGTACTACTTCCTTTTAATACCCTCATTCCAATAGTGATGACGGGGGGGGGGGGGGAGAAGGGTGACTGCGTTATTAGCTTTAGGAGTAATTTTAAATGTCGTTGATTTTTCGAAAAACAAGGAAACATGGAAACTATCGCTGCAATTGCCAAAAGTAGATGGAATCACTTATATTGCTCAGGGATGTGTATGTGTTTGGTTGTTAGAAGTAACTCAGTATGGTGAATATGGGGGCTGTAATGACGTCCAGATCATAAGGTCGAGGTAAAGATAATGTGGGGATGACACATTGGGCGATGGAATGGGGATGATGTTGAACGGTATGAAGCATGGCTGTGGCGATTTAGGGCGGAGATGTAACTTTTTTTTAATGCATGATGTCGATGAAAAGGGAGTAGTGAATGATGTTTGTTGAGATGAGAATAGAGTGGTATGGTAGAAAAGAGAGAGAAAGAAGAAAAAAGAAAGAAAGATAGAAAAAGAAAAAGAATAGTATAGCTGGTGGTATGAGGACAGTGGCGAATTAGTAAGTTGAGATGGGGGGAGTAGTAGACAGATGAAGTGAATGAGTAGATGAAGAGTTATGATGTCAACGGTGTAAGATTTGCTGGTGAATATGTGTGAAGATGAAGAGGAAGATGATTTTTTTTTGAGATGAATGATGTCGATGAGAAGGGAGTAATGAATGATGTTTTTTGAGATGAGAAGGAGAGGGGTATGGTAGAAAAGAGAGAGAAAGAAAGAAAAAAGAAAGAGAGAAAAAGAAAAACACTGGTGTTATGAGGCCAGTGGCGAATTAATAAGTTGAGGTGGGGGGAGTCCAGTCCCAAGTTCCTATGCTAAACGTAACCGTCTTGGTTCCCACTACAAGCCCTCAATATTAGTAAAAGGATTTATAAACACCTTGTATATGGAGATAATGAGCACCATGTCCAAGACCCTCAAAAAATAATAACAACCCTTAACCCTTTGAGTGCTACGCCCGTCTATAAACGGTGCACAAGAAGTTTTTTCTTCATATTCCCCAGTCGCTTTCGAGTGCCGAGTCGATCTCTGTTATGTTCTGCCATCTGTTGAGCATTATATAGTACTGCTTGAGTATAGATTTTTGCTTTTGGAAGTAATCAACAGAGCATTTTGTATACGTCTGAGATGTAAACAAGTATGGTGGAATAACAAGCAAATCCTTAACGCCACGTTGTGATTTCGGACCAAAGAATATCAATTGTTGTACTAGCAAGGAGCAACAAGTATTAGTTACCCTCTGATTTCAGGAAATAGTATTATTTGGAGCCCTTTACCTGGCATAGAGATGATGGAAGCGTGAGCACAAAAATTTTAATTTCAGATTCGTCTCAAAATGAAAATGAATATAAACGTAGGATTCTGAATTTACATTAGATTATCGAAGACCCAAAACGTGTAGAGTTTTCAAAACCCTTGATAAATTAAAAATTACGACTCCTGCATTTTTATTCAATCCAAATGAAAACCTCGGCACTGAGGTAGCAAATAGCTAACTGGGTAACTCAGCACTTAAAAGGTTAAATTGAGACTCACAGCATCAATTAATCTCGCATTATTGTGGAGAGGAGTAGCCTATAATAAAAGAAAATTCTCTCACGGAACCAATTAGTTTCACTCTATTTTCAGCAAACTAGTGCGCCAAATCAAATGAAAGAAGCAATTATCTTCCAATATATTGAGCTGGTAATTGGAATTACTCCGGACTCGAGATCTTCCAGTTAATGGTTCAGGACGTTTCTTTGTTGATACGGATAAGGGAAAGGACACGGGTAGTAATTCCGTTGAGGATTATTGTGTTTGAGGTGCCAATATCACAGGGCAGGGGTCTCCAAGCTGATTAGCCAAAGTGCCACACTGGCTCCTCCAGTAAGTCCAAGGGCCAAGACAAGGAGAAGAGAAGCCACGATAAATTATAAAATGCGTGTATATTTACCATTTTGGTTTGGTAATTGTGGAGCCGTATTAAATATTGATAAATATATTGTATCTACTTAATTTAAAACTGAATCCCCGAATATTGGATGTAATTGGTAATTTTGAGAACCACTGGATGGATTTTGATGCGGATTTCACCATTCTGTAAAGGGTTTCTCGAGGAAGTTTCTGTTGAATAACATTCATTGATGACCAAAGGAAGCCGAGCAGTAACGATTTCAGTGAATCGAGTCAAAGAAAATCCTGCAATCCCTACGCCTTTTAAATTTACACTGGGTAACCCGTTAATAATATCTATATACTATGAGTGTAAGAATTGTTAAGCATGAAAAGATCTACAAAACTTTCCTTGACAGCATATCTCCATCTTTAATACATCACCCACTATAAGTGTTTTTATGTTTTCATTTCTTCCAACAATCTCCATTCAGTGGAAATTTTAATTACGGTACTACCTTAGGCGCAAGTTTATGACCTACGTAGCAAGCGAGCCTTTCACCCCAGCTTCACATTGCATCAAACTGGCGAGTCGTGTTGAGTTTAGACTTCAGAGAAGAGTAGATGTGATTGGAGTTTCACTGTTCACCTCGGCTTTTGTGAATTGCGTCTGGAACCTGCCGTCCGTGCGCCTTTTAAGCTTACGCTGGGTAAACCGTTAAAGATACTGGACGAAGCCGGGGCGGGTTACTAGTTTATTATATAACATAAATATATACTGAAATTAGCCATACATTCCTTCTGTAATATTATTCAAAATAGACCTGGAAGGGATGTCCCACAGAAACCGATTCAGTAGAGTCGTGGTCTTCTGGGCTGTATGAGGCCGCGCGTTGTCATGGAGAAAGATGACGATGCCCTCGGTGAGATGTCCTGGTCACGGTTACATGATTCGCCCATAGAAATTGTATAACTGAGCGAATCTCTTCACGAGACCAGTTTTCCAAATGAGTCAATATTAGTAGTTTACATACAACTAGCGCTGTAGGGTGCGGATGGCTGAAACTATGCACAGTTACCAAAGTTATGTATTCGAACTACCCAACACTAATAATTTCTCAATGACTGATGCACCTCCAGGAATATCGACCTCGCTGCCTTAATATTGGAATGCAGCCGAAATTAATCAGAAACCCCTATGGACATCAAATTGGCAGGTGAAGAGATGAAGTAGGAAACTTCTGTTACTTAGGAAGCAAAATAACCAGTGATAGACGAAGCAAAGAGGATATAAAAGGTAGGTTGGCTCAGGCAAGGAAAGCATTTCTACAAAAAAGGAATCTTTCGACATCGAATATAGATTTAGGTATTACGAAGTCATTTTGAAAGCCTTTGTCTGGAGCGTGATGCTCTATGGAAGTGAAACTATTGGTGCAGCAGAAAAGAGTAGAATTTCAGCGTTTGAAATGTGGTGTTACAGGAGAATGATGAAGATCAGATGGGTAGATAGTGTTACAAACGAAGAGGTATTAAGACGAGTGGGAGAGGAGAGATTTTCCTGGTGACTGCCAAAGAAGAGAAGAGATAGGTTGGTAGGACATATACTAAGACACCCAGGAATAGCAAGCTTAGTTATGGAAGAAAGGGTCGAGACTAGAACTGTGGGGGTAGATTAAGGTTAGAATATTTTAAACAGATTGCCTCCGATGTCGGGTGTGGTAGCTATGATTAGCTCAGGACAGGGAGGTGTGGAGGACTGCATCAAACCAGTCAAAAGTCAGTGGACTCAAACAACAACAACCTTAGTTTCCGATCACCTCTCGTATCTTACTTTCAGGTTGTCAGGTTTTTCCACGTCACTGATTTTGAGTTTGTCCCATATGTAGTTAGCCGTATGTGCCTGCAGATTATAGGGTTACGCGTGGCCAGAACATCAGACCCCCTCAGCCGTTAATCTTGGTTTTTTTGATCACTGTCAGACAGCTAGGCTATTTAATTCTCCTCATGAGGCTGAGTGTACCTCGTTCCAACCCTCACGTCAGTCTCTAACATCCCATTATCGTTTCAAACAGTCTCATTGATGTTGCTAGTTTTAATGATGTGATGTTCTTGATGTTCCACATTTCTCTTATAGCAGCTGCTGCTGTTCTAAGATTATTATTTATACGATGAGATTCAAAACCGCCTTGTCAAACACTAAGGAATGTAGTTTAATTACTGCTTATACGTACATGATTCAGGGTTCAATGACACCTTCGTCAGCGTAGATTGAATTAAAGTAATCTCAATACTAAGTTTACGAAGATAAAAGAGAAAATGGATATCCTTACTAAACACTATTAGAAATTTAAATAAAAAGAAATTTCACAAAAAGAATTAGAAAACATATGAATAAATAAGAATAGAACGAATATAAATGTACCTTAAAGGACTGCTTGTTAATAAATATCATTCGATTATAGTGAATCGGACGTCGCTGATTTATGATATATCTTCCAGTTATATCACAATCCTTCAGTGTGGTTTAAAAATGTATTATCGGACGTAATTATGACGTAATATGACTATGGTATAAAATTATCTAACCTTGAAATAAACCAGAAGATTCCTACAAGTCAGATCGTTCTTTTGAAATTAGCTGTCCAATTTGGTAATGCAGCACATAATCCAAATCCAAACTTACCATGTATTTTATATGTATACGTCGTATGAAACAATTTGGATATTTCCAAGCCAAAATATAATATATGGATCATAGTACTATCAGTCAACATGGATATTAATTATTACCATTGTCATAATGGTCAATGATTACGCATTTTATTATTCGGTGACAAGCAAACAAATGAAATACTTATCTTGCCTTTACTACGGCTTACGGTTCCACTAAGTTCAATCTGTGTAATAGACTCGATATCCTGCCGTTAAATCGTGTTCTTGACGTCGCTTGTCAGCGAACTATCCTTACCGTACATTAACTCATCATCGTGGGAGTTCACACTAAAAATGAAATTATAACTACACACATCAAAAAAAGTTTTGCATCACCTCGGTTCCAAGAGTTCCGGAACCGTTAAATACAAAGGGAATAGAGATCAACACAAACAACATTTCAGCTCGTTTTATTGCTCATGAGACCCACACATTGCATGTTGTACCATCATACAGCTAGACTTTCAGCATTTGTGGTCCAGATTGCAGTACACACCACTACCTCTAATACCCAGTAGCACGTCCTCTTGCATTGATGCATGCCTGTATTCGTCGTGGCATACTATCCACAAGTTCATCAAGACACTGTTGGTCCAAATTGTCCCACTCCTCAACGACAATTCGGCGTAAATCTCTCAGAGTGGTTGGTGGGTCAAGACGTCCATAAACAGCCCTTTTCAACATATCCCAGGCATGTTCGATAGGGTTCATATCTGGCGAACATGCTGGCCACTGTAGTCGAGCGATGTCGTTATCTTGAAGGAACGCATTCACAAGATGTGCACGATGAGGTCGAGAATTGTCGTCCATGAAGACAAATGCCTCTCCAATATTCTGCCGATATGGTTGCACTATGGGTCGGAGGATGTCATTCAGGTATCGTAAAGCCGTTTCGGAGCCTTCCATGACCACCAGTGGCGTACGTCGGCCCCACATAATGCCACCCCAAAACATCAGGGAACCACCACCTTGCTGCACTCGCTGGACAGTGTGTCTAAGACGTTCAGCCTGACCAGGGTGCCTCCAAACACGTCTCCGACGATTGTCTGGTTGAAGGCATATGCGACACTCATCGGTGAAGAGAACGTGATGCCAATTCCGTGGGGTCCATTCAGCATGTTGTTGGGCCCATCTGTACCGCGCTGCATGGTGTCGGGGTTGCAAAGCTGGACCTCGCCATGGACGTCGGGAGTGAAGTTGCGCATCATGCAGCCTATTGCGCACAGTTTGAGTTGAAACACGACGTCCTGTGGCTGAACGAAACGCATTATTCAACATGGTGGCATTGCTGTCAGGGTTCCTCCGAGCGGCAATCCGTAAGTAGCGGTCATCCACTACAGTAGTAGCCCTTGGGCGGCCTGAGCGAGGCCTGTCATCGACAGTTCCTGTATCTCTGTACCTCCTCCATGTCCGAACAACATCGCTTTGGTTCACTCTGAGACGCCTGGAAACTTCCCTTGTTGAGAGCCCTTCTTGACACAAAGTAACAATGCGGACGCGATCGAACTGCGGTATTGACCTTCTAGGCATGGTAGAACTACAGACAACATGAGCAGCGTACCTTCGTCCTGGTGGAATGACTGGAACTGATCGGCTGTCGTACCCCCTCCGTCTAATAGGCCCTGCTCATGCATGGTTGTTTACATCTTTGAGCAGTTTTAGTGACATCTATGAACAGTCAAAGGGACTGTATCTTGGATACAATATACACAGTCAACGTCTATATGCCGGAGATCTGGGAACCGAGGTGATGCAAAACTTTTTTGATGAGGGATTTTATCTTTCTTCTCTACTTTGTCAAATACAAAACATTAACATAGTGGGAAATCTCAACTTAACTCAGTCAAATACCAATAATTATGCTCGTCGTGGGATTAACTCCGCGCTCTGTTCAACAAGGAAAACCATCTAGAAAGTTCTCCCGTTATACTCGTCAAAATTCAAAGTCTGTGATTCACCTGCAGTTAACTGTCTAATGGGTCAAATATGCTTATATCACTATACTCTCCACGTCAAGCAATTAAAACAATGCTCCAGATTGAAATTGCTTTAAAACTATGCAAATTCTCAACCCGGAAATAATTCACTATGATAAAAATTGACATATAGCCACGAGACGAGAAACTCTACATACAAACTCAAAAAGGAATTTAAAATTCACGTTATTTCACACTGAACACCGATAACTACAGTATCTGTCGTACCGAACACAGGATAATAAGTGGAGTCACAAGGGAAGTAACATTTAAGACAGTTCAAAATCTATCTTGAAACTTTGTGGACGCAATCGTTGTACTATAAGAGGACAACGTGCGAAAAATCAGCCTCCAGATTGAACTGCAAGGCTCCGAAATCTTGTGGCGAATCTCTCATATAAATCAATGGGAGGTAGCGAGTACAGTACATGTTGGAATGGACAGCCCTGACGGCCCAAGCGCTCAAGACCAGTGGGAAGCAGCCGCACACTCCAATCAGCTGGGGCGTGTTGTACTGCGTCCATCAATAACAAGTGCCGCAGAAATGTCCAGCTCCGGCAGCCATTATGCCTGCGTACCAGGATGTCAGGCACGATTTCGGAGCCTTGCATTTCAATTTGGAGACTGATTTTCAGCACGTTGTTCTCCTATAGTACAATGATTGCGTCCACAAAGTGTCAAGGTAGGTTTCGACCTGTCTTACCTGATACATCCCTTGTCAGTATATGAACTGGGCTCCTCCACTGAATGACCTTGCCATCTCGACTCTGTATCGCTCAGCAGAACTCTCTATAGTTCTCCTCTGCTTAGTCAAATTATTGCTTTCTTGATACATTTGGCTTTTGGAATTAAATAATATTTAATTACACATCAAATTCTTTGTTAATTTTATTATACTGCCAGACTCTATGGTGGTTTCAATGCATGCGTCTCCCAGAGGCTCACGACTTGAGGGACGTGGTTGTTGAGCACAGTACCCCAGCTGAGTCCGGTATTGCTTCCACTTACCTGTGCCGGGCTCCTCACTGTCACCTTCTTTTTGACCTCCCTTGGTCAACACTTGTTCCCTTCCGACCCCGACGGTATTAGGGTACCTGAGGCCTATGGAGTCTTCCACTTTACCTCCTTAATTGGCTCTTGGCTAATCTTTTCTGATGCCTCATTCTTCAAGGGGTCAGACCACTTGTTTCTCTTTTTCTGATATATCCCGCCTTCTGCTGAAGGCCCAAAAGGAAGCAACCCCACCCTGGATAGTGCTACAGCCCGGGATTCGTGAGCTGGGTCAAGTTCCTCCCTCCCCCTCCACTTTTCCATTGTCTTTGGGGCGGATCCTCTCCTCTTTCCCTTTCCTCTCTGCCTTTCTTGGCTCTCCTGACTTCCAAGTCCCTCAATTCTCATTATTCGAGGGTTGAGGGCACTTCCTTTCCTCCTGTCTTTTATTTACATTTTTCTTCTTTTTCTTATTCTTTTCCCATGTCCTCTTCTAGTTTGTAAGTCCGTAGTTAGTTCCAGTTGTACGTTTCATTTGATCATCTTCCATTTTCACTATCACCCAAACAATTAGGTACCGATAACCTAGATGTTACGCCCCTTTACGATCAAGTGCTCTGGCACTGTCATACTCCGTTGCTGAATACTGCTTCCCATCTTGGCTAAACAGTGTCCAATCCAAGAAGATAGATGTGCAACTTAACCAGACAATGCGACTGATTACGGACTGCATACGTAGCACACCCACTACATGGTTACCTGTTCTAAGTAACATCCAACCTCCAGCTCTTCGAAGATCAGAGGCTCTCCTGAAGATCTGGAAAACCATTCAGAAGAACCCCCAGCTACCCATACATACTGATGTAGCAAAAGCAGGTAATCAACGGTTGATGTCAATAAAACCACCTTGGCGCTCTGCAGTACTTCTTGAAGACTCAGAAGCATGGAAAACTATATGGGAAGAATCATCAGTTTTCAATGCACATCTGATTGAAAACCCTTCCAACCGGATAGAAGGTTTCAAACTCCCCAGACGCCAATGAAGAATCATCAACCGGATCCGTACAGGACAAGGCAAATGTGGATTCCAGCTTCACAAATGGGGTTGGGTTACTTCTGCTAACTGCGATTGTGGAGCTATCCTGCAAACCATCGAACATATTGTTGGTGAATGTCCGTAACGAGCGTTCCAAGGATCAGTAGGTGACATTCATGATGCATCTTCTGAGGCACTTCAGTGGATTGATGGCCTGGATTTAGAAGTTTAAAGCAAGAGCTTGTGTTTATGACTATGTATATAACTGTATATATAACTTTATAGGTAGTGTATATAACTTTCATTTTAACTCTGTATCATCATACGATAAATAATAATGATCATCATCAATGCATGCGACTCCAAAGTTATAACGTTGTTACTGCTCCGATACGTCATCATTGTCTTGCATGACCTTGAGACGTAGTCAGATGTTCTGACGGATGTCATACCGGTGACAACACATACTTTATATACTGGCCATACTCGGTGCATTTTATTTCTGTATTTCCTAGATAATGATAGGTTTCCCGTAAAATTCCTCACCCATTGACTTCTAGGAAATGATATAGGGCCTACTGTAAGGAACTTAAATATATGTATTCTACCTTACATTTGAGTCTTGGCTCAACAAACAGTGGAGCAGAATTAGTATTTTGTTTGTGTCATATTTCCACGTAAATACACCCTGGCATTAAGACTGAGGTGCGTGACATGAATATTTTATTCTGGTGGCCAAGTAGCTTTAATCAATACATAACAGAAATAGAGAGAAGTAAGTTGGGCTGCCTAATTCACAGGAGTCAGCAGGTCTTTAATTTCCTTAAGTGCTATTCACGTGTTTTTTTTAACTGTGTCTCATCCAAGGCTATAACGATTCTGGTTGATAATAATAGATTAATCGAATAATTTAAAATTATTATCTAACGATTCATCGATTATTCATCTGACCGTACAATCGATTAATAATTAACCGAATATTAGATTAATCGGGTAACCAAAGAATCGATTAATGTGTTAGTCGACATGAGTTAAGAAAATAAGTTCAAATGCAAAGTCATCCGTTAGGTTATATAAGTTACTTTTTGCCTAAATATACAAAGTGTCCTCCTTGTTTATGTTAACAACAACCAAATAAGAGTCAGTGACAGTGGAAGAATAAACATCAATCAAATTAGGAAGGGTTTCGAAAAAGGAATACGAAGAGTTTTCAGCAAAGATTTTGAATTCTTGTTCAATGTTTGCAATTTAGGATAGCAACATTTCTTGAGTTACTTCGTTTTAGGCTAGTTTCACAAAAAAGGTAGACAACTTTATTTAAAAATATATGATACAACACATTTTAATTACAATAATTAAATGTCTGCTTTGATGATGGTGATGATAATTGTCTTAAGGGGCCTAACATTTAAGTTATCGGCCCCTAATGGTCTGGGTGATCGTGAAAATGAAACTACAGCAGAAAATAGCTATACAACGTATGGGCTAGAAGAAGATGAAAACAAAAGAAAACAATAAGAGAAATTAAAGACAGGAGGAAAAGAAATTCCTTCAACCCTAGGAAAATGAGGACTGAGGGATTTGGAAGGAAGGAGAGCCAAGAAAGGCAGATAGGAAAAGGAAAGAGGAGAGGGACCGCCACAAAGGAAATAGAAAAAGGGGAAAAAACAGACTGAGCTCAGAAATCCCTCGGGGTCACCAACTCCCGAGTTCACCAGACGTGAGCGCTGGAGGGTGTAGCATTATGCAGGGTGCACCAGTAGTGATGGGGCTACACACACCCTGCCTCCTTGAGGGCTTTGTGCAGAGTGCAGGAGATACAATAAAAAGAAAACAAGAGGGCTGACCCCTCGAAGAATGAGGGATCAGGAAAGATGAGACAAGGGCCAATGAAGGCGGGAAAGTGAAAGACTCCCTAGGCCTCGGATACCCTAATACCGTCGGGGTTGGAAAATAACAAGAGTTGACCAAGGGAGGTCTAGAGGAAAGATAACAGAGAGGATCCCGGCAAAAGTGAGTGGAATCAATGCCGGACTCAGCTGGGGTCCCGTGGTCGCCATCCCACGCCCCACAAATTGTGAGCCTCTGGAGGAAATGTCTGTTTTGCTTCTGTGAGAGCATAGTGGAAGGAGCGAAGCACATCAATTAATCGACTAATTAAACAATTATTAGATCAACTAAATAGTCGATTAAACGCTCAATAGATTTATCGTAATTTGTAGCAATTAAACGTTTCTTCTGCTTCGATTAAACGATTATTGGATAACTGAAATGAATCAATTAAAAGTTATTGCCCTACTTCAATGTGTCTAATTTCTAGGTCTAGTGACACTTTATAAACTGACGTTTCAAGTCAACTACTTGTCCCTTTATCAAAGATTGTCGAGAAAGAGAGAAGGAATGTGTAAACAATTAGGCTATTATTGTGTTCAACATATTCTAACCTTGGCTCCTTAGCACTTCCATCAATAACTAAGTTTGTTATTCCAGAGCGCCTTAGTGTGTGTCCTACCAACCTATCTGTTCTCTTCATTAGCAGTCGCCAGAAACATCTCTCTCTCTCTCTCTCTCTCTCTGCCCTGTTCCGCCAAGGGCTCACAACTTGTGGGACGTGGGTTGGGAACCACGGGTCCACAGCAGAGTCCGGCATTGCTTCCACTAATCAGCAGGAACCCATCGAGTTTTAGTTTTAGATGTGACTGTACCCATCCCGTGACCTTCATCCGATGTACAGAATGAGTGCGCGACAGGAAGCCGCCATGCCGATCCTATTCAGTGGCCTCCTATAAAGGCATCCAACGTTTAGAATGAAGCACTGGTTAGATAGGGATATTCTTCTCTCTTTCTGTTGCACGTGAGACATGTATGACGCTGTCATTTTCTAGCAATCCACTGTTGCCATATCAGTCGAAAATTTTTCTTTGTCGAAAAAATAGCATATTCGGGTAGAACTATGTTTTGCCGATCTTTTTTGTACTATATTAGAACTACGTAAACTTGAGAGAAATGCTAGAAAAATTAGATATCCATATTTTTTTTAAAGAACGATAATCTGTGTCCCCTTTTTAGTAAACTCGATCTTATATCATGTTGCATTGACTTTGTGATGCCTATTTTTCACACACGTGTAGCTAAATGTGCCGTCTTGATGATGGATTATTGAAATATTTTATACAGGCAATATTACAATTTTCATGTAGGTAAAACTTCTGAATATTCTCTCATAACCGCATAGCAGCATTGAAAAAGTTCGTATGCTGCCAACTTTTCTATTTTTAAAGATAACCATGTCATGTCGGTTTGAGAGCTGTAGAGGAATGTTGGAAGAAGTTTTCTACCTGCTTACCCAGAGTGTAGGTTTAATTGTTTACACAAGCCGGGCTGTTCATTGACCGCGGATTATAAGAATGAAGTTTCGGAAGACAGCGGGGTGCAGCTTGCTAATCACAGCTTTATTACTGTGCCCTTCGAGCTTGTATTTCTGTTGTTCAGCAGTCTCTATCTTGAGTGTGTGTGCAGCAGTTCTGTTAGATTTAACGTGTTGTATTTAACGTATTTCACGTACAACAATGGATAGTTTTGTGAAAAGAAAGCGCGGTCAAGTGCTCAGAAGGAGGGAAAAACAGGTCGTAATTAATGTGTTCAGTCATTTTAAGAATCTTAAACCTAACGAAAGTATAAATAATTTTGTCAATGTAACTGCTTTGACCACAGGAATATCAAAGACTACCGTTTTTAAAATGCGTAGTGAGAGTGGACAGGGTCCAGTACTGTCGCCACGCAAAAAGAGGCTATGAAATACACTTCTCAAGAATAGCAGGAATGTTAAATATAATGACTTTGTGAGGAGCAGCATCCGTCGCAAAATCCACAAATGTTACTTCCGAAACCAACCACCAACTTTACATTCAATCCTGAAAGTTAAGCCAATGAGGAGTATTTTCTTTAATAACGTATTTCAACTTTAACTGCAGTCTAAACTTCACTCATTTCCTTGTGCTTGTACTTTACTTATTTTATTTTGATTGTTTTTTTATGTTACATTCAGCATACGTTATAGTTAATTTAATTTAATTTCGTTGTATGTGTTATGTTAGACTACTATTAGTATTATTATACAGCACTTAATTCAAGTCTTCGTCACTGCACAATCGCTGAATGTGCGGAAAGTGTACGCGAAGCGCTTTGTACTGCCTCCTCTCATGGAGTGGCAACCCTGTCGTAACGCGCCATAAGACCAATGCTTCATTCTAAACGTTGGATGCCTTATAGAAGCCCCGACTTGACACCCCTAGAATTTCTTTTATGGGGATACGTAAAAAACATAAGTTGTAACTAGTTGAAACCCGTCAAAACATGACGGTCAATAGAAAAATATTTACTGAAGAATTTTCTTATATAGGCCTACTGTACATTCTTTGTACGATTATTTTTTGACTCTATTGAAACTATGAGGGCGTCAAAAGATTGCACTCTCAACATTGCAAAATACTGCTGGCCATGACTGAAAAATTGTTGGGGCAAATTGAGGCCTATACGTTCCAGAGTTTCCCCTTGAGCTTTATTGATTGTGATAAAGTATGCCAAATGAATTGGAAAATATTGCCTCTTAAAAGAAAATGATAGTGTTTTATCGGATGGTGTTAAATCAAGTCGAAGGATTAGACATCTCTGCCTAATTTTAACTGCACCTATTATTTCCAAATCCAAGCAATATGGTTGCATTTAGGAGTCCTTGGGAACCGTTCAGATTTCTAAGCAGCATAACGGGCCAAGCGTTTGGAGTATGTGGCGGCCAGTCGTTTAGTTCCAAGGGATTCAAGAACTCTGATGAGTCTAATACAACTGGCCGCAAACCATCGCTTATATTTTTGGAATATAACGAAGAAATGCGATGATGTGCAATTCCATACATTTTAAAACAATGTGGACCGTGTGCGTGTGGCACAGTAACATTGGCACCAAATGAAACGAAGGAAGGAAGGAAGCTTGCAGTTTAACGTGACAGTTAATCTCGCGATCATAAGCCACGGGACCTCCGTTTAACGTGGAATCCGAACCACAGGACATGGCCTTTCACATCAAAAATCTCACATGCATTGACCGGGAATCGAACCCGATCCGCCTTGGTGAGAGGCATACAGCTTGACCGCTGCGCCATGAAACGAAGGACATAGCATTGTACTGCCGATTAGTCCCTCTGGAATTCCTTGAGATATCATCTCCAGTGAAAAATAATTGTTAAAGCCTGTCAAATATTTTATATTTATTCAGATTAATTTTACCATTACAACAGCAAAGGTCAAAGTAACCAAGTGTTGATTTCTCGCAAGAGAAATACAGTGCAGAACAATGTTTACATTTGTTCGTCAAGGACCCTAAACTGTAACGGCATAGTATCTGGAATTGTTTCTGAAATGCCATATTTATATTGGATTTTAAAAGTGGCTTCGTATTTTTCTCCGATTTCCCACTTTTTGCGGCTAATGTTCTATTTCGTCAAATGGGTTTATTTATAGCACCATTTCTGCCCAAATTAACGTCATTTTATATAAAACTATAGTGGCCTGCATCAACGTAGCCGCCAAATATTAAATGGCAAATAATAACTTACTTCCATTGCCAAAATCAACTGCGTGGTTAGACCCATTGTTATGCACTCTAAACAAATAATCAATAAACAATAATATTCACATATACATTGAATACTTCCATTCTCAAGTTGGTTGCTGGTGAGAATGCGATGAGATTGATCGCCAATAATAAAATCCTTGCAATTTTTGCAATTTGCTTGCAAACGCAACTCAGGATGACGATCTTCATTTTGAACTAAACAGAATGAAATTGCTGTAAATAATGAATTTCCATCACCTGTTGAAGGTACAATACTTTGTATTTCCATGACAGTAAATTATGCAAGGGAGCATAGAATCACTTCGCCACTACTGGAATGAGCATAGACTCACTTCGCCACCCACAGTAATGGAGGGAGTTTTAGAATTATATGTTCAGTGCTTGTCAAAGATCGTATTAACACAGGGAAGCCCATTCTTAAGGCTACATTCTGAGCTATTGCCCCGGATTCCAGGTTCGATCCCCGCTCTGCCAAGAAATTTAATTCTGGTCTGAGGACTGGAACGGGGCGCACTCGTGAGGCAAAACTAAGAAGAGCAAAGTTTGATTCCCATCTCAACAATCTTGGATTTGGTTTTCCGTGGTTTCCCACTTCCACTCCAGGCAAATACCGGGATAGTTCCTAACTTAAAGCCTCGGTCGTTAACTCCCCATTCCCCACATTAATTACAAATGCACACATCAACACAGCCATCACATTAACACAGGTTATCAGAGAAAAGTTTACACTCGCACACCTGTTTGCCAATATGTTAACGCTGATGTATGTGTTTGAACTACTGGATATAAGTTCAATGTTCCCCATCTCTTGATGAATACAGTACTTTTGCATTTGTCAGTTGGCACAGGCTAGAGTAAAAGGTGGCTTTTCACCGATGTCTCAGTCTCACTCATGGCTGTGATTATATGGAAGCTACTGAGGTATGGGTGGTGCTTAGTAATGGCATTCGGGGCACAGTCAGTGCCTGTGAATGCTGTGAAAGGTTCAACTCATAGGGTTAGGACTACTGTTCTGACTCAGTGAGGAAAGCAATGGCAAACTACCTCACTCCTCTTCTTGCCTAGAACGCCTCAAAATAGCGCTGCCTTGGGTTTTTGTGGGTATCTACTCACATAACGTAACGGCGGTACTTTTTGAGGATCCAACCAGCCTTCGGGCTGACTACCTAACAGACAGACAGACAGACTTAAAAATTAATATCATTGCATTGTTGCAGCTTGGCAAATATTTTATATTTCAGCAGATCAATTTTACCATCACAACAGTAAAGGCCAAAGTAACCGCGCGTAGATTTTACGCAAGAGAAATACAATGTAGAACAATGTTTACATTTGATCGTCAAAGACCTTTCACTGTACTGCATAACATCTGGAATTGTTTCTGAAATGGCCTATTTATATTGGATTTTAAATGTGGCTTCGTATTATTCGATAACACTATAGTGACCTGCAATATCGGAGCCGCTAAATATTAAATGGCAAAAAATACTTCCATTGCCGAAATCAACTGCGTAGTTAGATTCAGTACTCTAAACAAATAATCATTAAACAACTGTCTTATACAATGAAGTTCAACATGACCGTCTAGAGACTCTCATACTCAAGTTGGTTGGTGAGGAGAATGCGATGAGACTGATCGCTTACAATAAATTCCTTATAATTGTTCCTGCCAGCGAAATGTTTGGCAATAGCTTGAAAACGCAGCGCAGAATGACGTTCTTCATTTTGATATAAACAGTACAAAACTGCTCTAAATAAGCTATTTCCATCACCTGTTATAGTTTATGGCAGTACATTTTGCAGGGGAACATAGAATAACTTCGCCAACTACTGGAATGAGCTTAGGCATATACTCAATACTCACTTCGGCAGTCACCCTAATGGAGGCTGTTTTAGAATTCTATGTCCCGTGCATGTCAAAAATCGTATTAACACATGGAAGCCCACCCATTCTTGGCTATCGCCTCGGAGACCCGGGTTACATTTCCTGCTCTGCCAAGAAATTTAATTCTGGTCTGAGGGCAAAAACGGGGCACATTCAGTCTCTAGAGGTATAACTAAGAAGAGGAAGGTTTGATTCCCACCTCGACAATCTTAGATGTGGTTTTCCGTGGTTTCCCACTTCCACTCAAGGCAAATACCGGGATGGTTCCTAACTTAAGGCCTCGGCCGTCACCTTGCCATTTCCCACCTTAATTACAAATACACAAAGTAATGCAGCTATCACAATAATACGGGTTATCAGAGAAAATTTTACACTTACACACCAAAGTACATGGGGCTGAGTGACAACGATGTCGGAGCCCTTCAAACGAATTATGTTTGCCAAGTGTCTCTCATGGCGAAAGCAATTGTGGACACGCGCCAGGGCCTGGAAAACTACCTTTTCACTAATAATTTAAGAGTATATCGACGATGCATAATTTATAACTTTTAGTCTAGGATGCTACCAACTTGACCACCGAAGCATTGGGAAGAAATTGCAATATTAAAGTACATAAACAACATAGCCTACACACTCAACTGTCAGTTAATGTTCTTCAACGTTTCCCTTCTTAAAAATTCCCCTCTATAACTCTCCATCACTTGAAAACGCGCCATGTTTTGTGTTTTAAATATATCGATGCAATGGTGCTGCCATCTGTTGTTAGTTACTGAAACTATATGGGCGAGGTACTGCCATCTGTTGTCAGTTACTGCAATTGATGGCAGATATTAGCTCTTTTGACCACATGCTGTAATGCAATGGTAAAACGGAAATAAAACTTATTGAGAGGGAATGTAGGAATCTTTAACTGACATAAAACGTTACTAATAATCCTTGATAAAACAATATTTAATTATCCCGCGAAAACTCGCCATCAAGGCCATGCCTTGTGTTTTAAATATATCGACGCAATCTGCTCTCAGTTACTGGAACTATATTGGCGAGGTACTGCCATCTGTTGTCAGTTACTGGAACTGATTGGAGATATTCAAACGACGTATTGAGGACATGCTGTAATGCAATGGTAAAACGGAAATAAAACGTGTTGAGAAAATGTGTAGAAATATGTATCTTTAACTGACATAAAACCTTACTAATACTCCTTGATAAAACAATATTTCAGTGGCAAAAAAAAAAAAAAATACTGGCGAGAGTTGGGATCGAACCTGCGATCCTTGGATCCACAGTCAATCGCCTTAACCAAATAGCTACTCGCGCACTCACATTTAGATGCAGACGCAACCATTCACTATCTTCAAAAGCCGCTATCTGAAGAAAATAATCCAATTCATTATCAATAAAATCAATATACATTCGTATATGTTCATACTGTTATTATATTGTATTGTCAGAACTTGGTTAATGTATGTTTTCAATTACATGGAAGCTTATTAAATAACTTACATTTTAATGGACTTCTCACCGCCATTTTGTCATGAGCCCAGGCGGATTGTGCGCATGCGCGAGGGGCCAGAATTCTGCTATTTTCTATATTTATTTAAAAATATACCGTCTTATATTTGTTTATTTTAGAGACACTCTGCAAATCTACAGGCCAAGAGCTTTCGTTAGAGTGCTCTACGAAGTAAATTGGTTCTGTCGTTCTCTCTATCTCGTGATAACAAAAATCACCTTACTGTTTTAAATATATAGATACCTTTTTTGCAAGAGTACAAAAAATATAAGAAGACTTTTCTTACATTTTCGACTCTGTTTTATGCACTAAATTAAAGTGTGAGTTTCTTTTGTTTTACATTTCGACATGATAAATTCCCAAGTATTTATAAAGATATACACAAGAACCTCGTTTATGCGGCCCTCATTATTCTAGATCCCCGGTTTATCCGGATCGAAAATTTGTTTTTAGTGTCCATTTGCAATACTATCTTCAGTTGGTCAACACAACCCTGAAACCAGAATTAAATTTCTTGGCAAAATTATTTTTACTGTAAAGTATTTCTTTTACGGGGTCGACTCTTCTTGAATGTCTTTTCTGCCAATGATAGTTAAGGACAGGAATCGGAAGTAATTCAGCCACGGTCTATCAAAGGTACCATCCCGGCATTCGCCTGGAGTTAAGAACTGATGTTGGTAAAACGTCTTCGAGATCGTGCTGTAAGTAAACAACCACACAACTTTAATAGAGGTGGTGGTTATCCCTTTAGTAAATCATGGCTGCCCTCGATAGTTTCATTAGCAACATCTTCTTGGTGTCAGGAGTTCATGGAGTAACTATTTGTTTTCGACATGGCTTCCTATCTTATACCATGGAGGCTATATGTTATTGGTTTTACGTCCCTTTTAACTACTGCGGCTTTTAGAGACGACGGGGTGCCAGAATTTCGACCCGAAGGGGATCTTTAACGTGCCAGTAAATCTACTACAGCTCTCTCGCATTTGCGCATCCTCGAATGCCACCTGGCTGCGCCAGGAATTCGATCCTGCAGCCTTGGGAAGAACAGGCAAGAACGTTACCACTGAGCCACACAGCCAGCCAATATGTTGAACAGATTGCCTCGGAAGTAAGGTGTGATAGTAATATAGAGATTGAACGATTAGCTCAGGACAGGGGGGGGGGGGGAGACATAGAATACTGCATCAAACCAGCCAAAAGACTGAGAACTCAAACAACAACAACAACGTCAGAGTGAGAAGGAAACAGAACTAGATCGAAGGTGATAATAATAATAATATCGTATGGCCTCGGGTGCCTGGTGCAAGCTTTGCTATTTGACACCCAGAGGGTAGCTTGCATGTCGAATTTCGTAGTTCATTGACTATGAAAGTCAAGGAGGTTAGATGTTAGATATCTAATCTCCTTGAACACAATAGTGCTTTCTAGTAGAGAAATGAGGAACTTTGTGCTGGCGGAAACTCCCGAGATTAATTTTGCCATTATGAACTCGGCCTACTGAATTCAAATGGGTTCTTTGACATGCCAACATCGTATGACATGCGCATCGTATTTTTGCCGCCTTTCAAAAATCACTTACCACGGTCAGGGGCGAACCTGCAATCTTGGGGTTAGTAGACCGACACGCTATCCACTCACCCACCGTGGCAAGCTAGATCGAAGGTGTGCGGCACCATATCAATAGTGAGTTCAGCATGTCCATCCTATAGTCACCAACTTAAGTACCCATAGTTGTGAGTTCCTAGAGAGGACTGAGACAATAAAACAAGCCTTGCGAGTTGAGGAGTCAAAATAGAATAATTTACAGGAGTCAGCATTTTTTAAATATAGTACTCATGCTGCTATTTGAACCGTGTTTATTGCTGTATCTTCCCGTGGACAATAAAGACGATGAAACTGCGTATGTAGTGGAGGTTGCTCGTACTAACAGCGCTACTGTCGTAAACTGAAGCAATCATAATAAATTAGCCGTCCAGTCGAAGTACTTAATGCCATGACAAAACTTCCTGCTAATTTCAGCGGACGAATGTAGGTCACGAGTTGTAAATGTCCCACGCAAAGTCATTTCAATCAAGGAAAAAGGTGGGCATGATTGTTAAATCTCGAAATTATAAACAAAGAGAGGGATGATTTTAAAAATTTATACCACATATTAATGGAATGCAAAAACATTATGCATAACAAATGTTTGGTGCTTTTCAGTCGGTCAATACGAATGTACCCAAAAGAGTTGGGTTATATCCTAATCCTGAAAATAAATACTTGAGATTAATAAATACACTAGGATGACCAGTTTCGATCTTCAAGCTATCATCATCAGATCCATTACACTTAGGCTATAAAATCCATGTTTGAAAATACAGGTGAAAATATTTACAATATTTACAATTAATTAGTTGCAGTATTTGTAATGCAACTTGTCAGAGTATGCTAGTTGTAGTATATAAGCTGTTAAGTGAAATGCTAAAACGGTGATAGAAATCGGGAATTTGTCTGTTTGGAGTGACTTTATGCTTGTAAAAAGTCAACTATGGTTGTACTGTATAGTATAGGCTACTACTTATCTGATTGGATGTCTTCCGCGCTGTAGCTGCGAGTAGTATCAACTTCCCTCATGCACCAGTGATGATCGACTGAATTGGAATGTTATCTCACTGAACTGGTTTTTCCCTACCCCCGTCCCGTTTTCCTATGTGCTGTCTGTAGTTAATGCCATAAACCCCATAACATTAAGCATGTTAGTTAATGTTAATTTATGTAATCTACGTATAGACTTCTAATATGAATAAGGGATGATCATAAAGTTTCCGTTTGATGGCCGTACAGACTAGCCAATCAGGCAAAATTGCACCGATGCACCAGGTTGAAGTTCCCCGTGTGGTAAAACACAGTGTTCTGCTGGGTGAAGACGTCCGTAACCGCTTGTTGCACAACCTCATCCGACAGGAATCGTTGACCGTTCATGGCCATTTTAGGCAACTGAAGGCATGATAATCACATGGGGAGAGATCTGAACTATAGAGTGGATGCTCGAGTGTCTCCTACTTCAGTTGGCGTACCTTCCGCGTTACGAACTTCCCGGTATGGGGACGTGCGTTATCATGAAGCGACAACACGCCTTGTAGTAGTTTTCCAGGATATTTCATCTTAATTGCACGCTGTAATTTCTTCAGTGTGGCGCAGTACCGTTCCCCAAAGACGGAGACACCACGTTCCTTGAAATCAATAAGCACAGTAATCAAAGAACAGGGTGAGCACCATCATTCCGACACCTTGAACTTCTTGGGACGAGGGGACGATGTGTGACACCACTGCATTGTCGACGCTTTCGATTCCGGTTCCCAGTGGTGGCACCAACAACAAAGCGTTCCAGGAACGTGTTGCCTTCAACAATTAAACGCATCATGTACTGCAGGCAAACAGCCATCTGGTGTGCTTTTTGTTCGGCATTCAATGCTCGGGTTATTGACTGACTGCAGCAACGCCTTCAAACTGAAACGTTTTGATCACGCCTTATATTTGTGGGTTTAGAACGCTTCGTCAATTTTTCAAACATGTTTATTTCCTAAATCCTGTTAGAAAGCAGTTTTAGTATTTCAATGATGGTTTCATAAGCTTAAGAATAATTCAAGAAAAATCCTTATCTAAAATAACATAAAAATCGCGTGATTGAGACCTACTTTCTACTATTTATCTTACTAAGTACGGTATTCAACAAATAATAGAAATCTGACCTTCATGAAAATACATTTAAAATAACTATTTATTGATAAGAGGATCCGTTACATGTTGTTGTTGTTGTTGTTTTTTGAGTGTTCAGTCTGTTGACTGGTTTGATGCAGATCTCCATGCCTCCCTGTCTTGAGCTAATCGTTTCATCTCTACATAGCTAGCACACCTTACATACGATCCAATCTGTTTAACATATTTTACCCTTGGTCTACTTCTACAGTTCTTGTCCTCGACCCGTCCTTCCATAACTGAGTTCGCTACTCCTTGGTGTCTTAGTATGTGTCCTACCTACCTACCACTTCTCTTCATTAGCAGTTGCCAGAAACATCTACTTTCTCCCATTCATTTTAATACCTATTTATTTGTTACTCTGTCTACTTATATGATCTTCAACATTCTCTTGTAGCACCTCATTTAAAATTCTTCAATTCTCCTCTTTTCTGCTGCACCAAAAGTCCAAGTTTCACTTCCATAAAGTGCCACGCTCCGGATAAAGGTTTTCAAAAATGACTTTCTAATACCTAAATTGATATTAAAAGTTTTATTTACTGTAGAAATGCTTTCCTTGTCTGAACCAACCTACTTTTTATATCCTCCTTGCTTCGTCCATCACAACATTTTAACACAAAAAATTATAACGTCTGAACTATTTGGATTGGTCTTTAAAACAATAATTCTCCGTCTAAAGCCAACTGAGGCCAAACCAAGAAATCTATGACAAGTTTGAAGGGATTTCTGTCAGCATGAGAAAGAGGAGGTTGATGTTCTATGGCAGGGCCATTCAGTCATTGCGCTCCGGGAGCACTGGGCAGTCAGAATAGCGCTCCTTCCCCTACCACCAATACACTGCGGCAGCGAGGAGACGGACGATGTTTGGACCAAGCTGACTACACACGTACGTACAGTCGTGCGGCCGACGGCTCTTGTGGGATAGTTGACATATTAATAGGGCTGTTTTGCCATAACAAACATACCACACATACAAATCGAATGGTACTCCGATGTATGGAATGTGCAGGAAACGAACACAAGTGTTAAGTACAGAATGCTGTGATTTATTCCAAACTGAAATGTGAACATATTAGAGAGGAAAATTCAACATCAAATTGTTTTCTTTTTAACACATTACATCTGTGTTGCACACTAAACATTTGGCATGCCCTTTATAAGCTGTACAGAAAAATCAAATTTCCCATTCTGCTATAAAGACTGCTGCTTCACCACTCCTTTTTTGTTGTATGCTGTTCAGTCATGACCACTGTGAAACTGATTTACTTACACGCTGTCAATAAAGTGCATTGGACTAGATTAGCGACTGATGGATCGGCTGCACACTTCAGTGCGCTCAGCCATCCAAGCTCCTCCCACCACTTCTGAAACTACCTTCCATAATGATAATGCTTTTACGTCCCATATAAACTACCTTCCAACAAACAGCTCGGGGAGCGCTGTCTGGATGGCTCTGTTCTATGGACCTATTAAACGAGTGGGGACCGAGAGGTTGGCTAACAAATTTCTGAAGCTTCAGGAGCAAAGGAAGGTGCAACCTCCATGACTCCAGGAAGTACATCAGGACTTAAAAAGGGTAAACATTGCACCGGCCGAAGTCTGGGTCTGGACAGGATTCAGAATGGCAGGTGTGAATGATCCCCCCCAAAAAAGACCCTCGCTTTCAGCCGAAGAACTATTGAGAAGGAGCCAGAGGCTGAGAGATCTTTGGCGGGAAGCTAAACGAGAAGGGAAAACACCTTAAAGAAGAAAACCTGAACGGTTGTTACGTATTTGTAGTCCATAAGTGGCTGTATCAAATAATAAACATTAAAAAAAAACTTTACGAGCCTTACAGTAGTCGCATATGATGTGTAACTTCTGACATAGAAGGAACCTCACGTGAATTGTTGATACACCAGTATTTTATACTATTATTGGCACAAATATTAATCTATTGTAAAAGGGAGTGTTTTACAGATATTGTACTTTATAATAAGGAACTCATTTTATTAGATGATTTGTAGCTTCCACCAGCACTAGCCTGAATAAAGAATACGATATGGATCAACTAGATTAATAGACGCGACACCGCTCATAACCTTAAATTCCTTATAAATAGGTCCTCTTGATTCACAGACCAACACTTAATTTCATATGGATTCTGTTAAAATGAGTCATATTGACATGATTAGTGGCAGAGTATCAAGAAGGCAGTGCGAGAGTAGAAATATCAAGTAAGCTGTGAAGAAAAAAAAGAGTCTTGGAATTGTTATGTATTATTAGTGTGTAAATAAAAAAGATTTTTGTGTGTTGGTGAATGTCCAGGAGGGATACGATCCACTTCCGTCCGATCCACTTCCGTCCCATTTTTCAAAATCACTCCCACAAAAATATCCAGCAACCGAGTGGAAAGATGTTACACATAAATAAATCTTGTGTTTTGATAATAGAATGGCATCAATTTTATGTCTTGATTGGAAAAACCACTGTAAATTTTCACTTGCAAATCAACTTCTTCAAGACAATATTTTTTTTTTTTATACCCAGACTGACATTCTCGGTGACCCTCCTCGGTGCTGGCACGTCGTAAAAAATGGTTGGTGTGTTATTTACGTTTGGAATAAATTTAAAAAAATAATAATATCGTATGGCCTCTGGTGCCGGGTGCAATCTTTGTAATTTGAAACCCAGAGGGCAGCATGCACGTCGAATTTCGTTGTTCCTTGAATCACTATGAAAGTCAAGGAGGTTAGATATCTAAGCTCCTTGACACTATAGCGCTTTCTAGTGGAGAAATGAGGAACTTTGCCATTAATTTTGCCATTATGAACACGGCCTACTGAATTCAAATGGGTTCTTTGACATGCCAACATGGTATGACATGTGTGTCGTATTTTTGCCGCCTTTCAAAAATCACTTACCACGGCCAGGAGCGGACCTGCAATCTTGGGATTAGTAGACCGACAGGCTATCCACTAACCCACCATGCCAAGCTACATTGAAATAAAATGTTTGGACAATAGAAATTGCAACTAGAAGTTCTCCTTTCTTGGTTTACTTTGAAAAACAAGCCAGGTAAGGAGTTTTGAATCATAACCATGTATAGATGGCTATGGGCGGTGTATGAGGAGCTGCTTCGTCTTCGTCTTTATTATTATTATTATTATTATTACTATTATTTATTTATTTATTTATTTGAAGTGAATTCTCCCAATACACAGAAGACGTTAAACAAATGACTCAATCAACTTTTCTTTTGGTTCCTCTTGGTGTTCTAATAGACTTTCATTATTTCCGAGAAGGCTTGTTTGCGTTGTTCCGGCCACTTTTGTCTGTACTGTTTTTGTTTTGGTTGCTCTGATATAACTTCCCAATTTTTTTAACTTTGTGCCTGAAGGTATCCCTTTCTAAAATGTCAGGTGAACTTATGTTTGCGTTTTTGAAGTCATTTCGAAGTTCCTCTAACCAAGGTGTTGAGTTCTTAAGTGTGGTCAAATAATCGTCAATCGATTTTCTAGTAGTCTAGTGAGATGTCCAAAGAAGTTCATTCGTCTTTTCTTAATGTCAATTTCGATGTTTGAATACTTTTCTGTTGTTTTTATTGATTGTAGTCTGCAACCGTCTTGCGTGTATCTTGCTCCTAAAATTTTCCAAACGATCTTCCTCTCTTCCTTTTTGATGTCTTCAAGTTCATGTTTACTGTTAAGTGTCAGAGTTTCGCTTGCGTAAAGGACTGTTGGTTTTATGACTGTGTCGTAGTGCCGATTTTTTGGTGTATTTTGACAAAGATCTTTTGTTGTAGATGTTTTGGACTAACCTTAATGCTTTTTTGACTTTTTGGAGACGATTTTCTTGCGAGATGTTTTCCAGGCCTGTCGGTTCGATAAATTGTCCGAGGTTTTTAAAGTGCGGTACTGCTGGGTCCGTGGTTCAAATTCCGGTCACTCCATGTGAGATCTGTGCTGGACAAAACGGAGGCAGACAGGTTTTTCTCCGGGAACTCCGGTTTTCCCTTTCAATATTTCATTCCAGCAACACTCTCCACTATCATTTCATTTCATCTGTCATTCATTTAATCATTGCCCCAGAGGAGTGCGTCAGGCCTCGGCATCCGGCACAGTTCATATCCTCGCCGCTAGATGGGGGCTTCATTCATTCCAATCCTGACCCGGTCGGAGATTGGAAGCAGGCTGTGGATTTTCATTCATTTTCATTTAAAGTGCGGTACCCTTGCGTTTTTACCATATTTTATTTTCAGGCTCGTGATATCTGTCTTTGAACAGAAGAATTTCGTTTTCTCAAACGAGATCTGTAGTCCCGCCTTTCCTGCAGTCCCGCCTTTTCTGCACTTTCTTTAAGTATCTCGAGCTGTTTGACATCAGTCTCCTCATCCTCGGTTAGTATCGCCAGATCATCCGCCAATGCGAGGTATGGTATGTAGAGGTTGTTTTTTGGAAAGCCCAGTCGGATTAGCAATTATTATTATTATTATTATTATATTCGTTTCGGTCGTCTAGGGACCTCGAGCCAATTTCAATGCTTTGTCCTTTGCTGTTCCTTCTTCTTCCTCCAGTAATCCTTCATCATTTCACTATGTTTCCTCTTGCTTTCATCGGACCATTTCGAGCCGGTTTTCTTTCCCTTCCTCCCTTGGAATCCTTCCATTTTAGTACTTTTTGCCCCAAAAAATATCTCTCTGTGGTGTATCTTCTTCTCTGATCTTGTTTCTTTCCAAATCCTTTTTGACTTCTTGTATCCAGGTTGTTGTTGACTTCTTGTTCCACAGGAAGTTGCTTGATTGACCTACTGTCATCCATCCTGTAAAAATGTCCAAAAAATAGCAATCTCCCCTTCCAATTTTTTTCTGATATGTTTTCTATTTTGCGATATATTTCATTATTATTATTATTATTATTATTATTATTAATTCGTGTCACCCTCTTTGGAGTACGTTGAATCAATCATTTCTCTGTGTGTTGTTCATTCCTTTGTACCCGGCATCTCTTCATTCTTTCTGATCTTATTTTCCTCTCTTCTTCAGAGAGGATGGGTTTGGATTTTAGTGTAGATTTGTCTTGGCACCTGATATTTTAGTCATTAACATTTATTTTAGCTTTTCGATTGAGTAGTGAATTTTCTGTAATTTTTAATTCTACTAGGTCTTGTTTAGTTTCTTTAAACCATGTGAGTTTTGTTTTGCGGTTATGGAAGGAATCAAAGATTTTTTTGGGTTAATCTATTAGAGTTCATTCTGAGAAGATGACTGTAAAAATGTATCCTCATTTTTCACACAGTATCTGAGAGTTTTTCAATTTTCTTGTCGAGAGTCTCATTCTTGATGTATATTATCCTATTATCCTGAAATTTTGGTCCTATGACGTTTCTTAGAATTTTCCTTTCCTTAAATTCGTGTTTCTCCATCCTGCTTCTGAAATTTATATTTAGTGTTTCTGCTGGGTACAGTGCTTTTGGTTTAATCACTTTCTTATAATATTTAATTTTGGACCCCCATGAAAGGGATTTTTTGTTGTATGTATCTGTTATTAGTTGGAAGGCCATTTCAAGATTATTATTCTTTGCATTCCCCAGTATAGCAACTATTCCATTTTCTGTAATATTTGAATTATTTTACTACTAATATACATCACTAGCATTAACCGTCGCGGCTTCGCCCGCGAATATTCTAGTTGTAAAGAGTACACTTACCAAAATCTCAATCATGAATGCTATGACTGATTTATCCTTGGTATGAATAATCAGACTTTATCAATTCAGCTACTGGTGCAGTGGTTAGGGGTTGGCCATTCCTTTATAGGTATATCAGAGCAAAGTTAGTTTTCTGGGAATATCACAGACACTGTTAATTTAAGGGCCTTTTAATGTGGTTTTAGGAGACCCTTTATAGTCGGGTGGAAAAGACCTTTCGTACCACACCCCCACGTGAAAATTGCGTGAAGAAATTCTAGAGTGCCCTTGACCCCCTTAAGCGCATTATACTGTATGTATTGATGAATTTTACAGCTTAATTTGGTTCAGTGATAGTCTTATAACCGTCTGGAAACTTTCACAGTAATGTAATAATTGGAATTACATTGCGTCTTACAGAAATAGATGGACCTGTGCGATTCTGTTACCATGGTTACCGTGTTGCATTCTTTCATCATTTCATTGTAAATATACATGTTTTAAGGTATTTATTTAATTGTGAGGCATTTAAAGAGTAAGTGAATGCGTTTCGCTTACGTATTGGGTTATGCTGAACCTGTAGGTACCCCGTAAGTGTAGGTTAGTGTTAATGGGACCTTATTTTCGGTACAAAACTGGAATGGGACCTTAGCAGATTATATAGCGAGGGATTCGGACCTTTTGACGCTTGCTTACTATTTATTTATTGCCACAACAGGGCAGTGCCCCAATTACAGTAGCAAACAATTGTTTACACATAGATAATACATGAAAATACAAAATAAAAATTGAAAATTAAAAATTAAAAAAAGGAATTCTTAACCAGGAATAGACACAAGTTCAATTCGCAATAAAAGTAAATGAATCATGATTTTTAATATTTGGTCACATCGTATAACACTAGATTCATATTTTAGGTACAAATACAATAGCAATGAAAGATGGTAGTAAAGTGAAACCTAAAACGAATATCAGCTAAATTTAATATCTTTGTTATAGTGAATCACATGACAGCTAAAACTAAGTGTGATTTTCTTCTATAATTTAGCAAGGACATTCCAAAATCTAAATTGTTGTCAGCTGAGAGCCTGTTGTAAGAAAAGCACATATTCAATATCGGTGAATTTTTATGGAAATTTGTATTAGATATTTTAACTATAAGGTGCGTTCAAAAAGTAACGAGCCGGATACATAATTACAGAAACCAGTACCTGTATGTTAGAAGTATTGGCCCTGGCTGTTGAGGCACTTGTCCCACTGTGACACGAGGCGGTGAATGGCTGTCTCATAAAATTCCCTGGGCTGCGATGTGAACCAGTTCCGCACCTACAGATGGACGTCGGCGTCCGAGGTGAATCGTTGGCCCCGCAGAGCCCATTTCAGGGGACCAAACATGGCGTAATCACAGGGAGAGAGGTCTGGACTGTATGGAGGGTGGCCGAGAACCTCCCATTTGAATTTCTGCAGGAGTGCCGCGACTGTGTTGGCCGTATGAGGTCGTGCATTGTCGTGGAGCGACCACGGCGGCTATGGTGTTCACTGTCACTCGGCGGTCCTGGGTAATGAGTGCATCAACCAGCTGGACGTTGTCATCGGTAATGCAGGGGAGTGCCCCAGACCGGGCATCATCGGCTAACGACACCCGTCCTTCCCTGAAGCGCTGTTCGCCGTACACTTGTGCCATTCGGCGATGAATGTCCGCTCCCCCTACTCCTTCCGCTGTCAGAAACCGAACAGCACCTCTTTGCTCTTCGGTTGACGCCTCCATGTCACTGTTTGCAATGCGACTGGTAGCGTTGGACGATTGATGCATGCTGCTGCTCGCTTTGTATCGTCACCTGACGTGCACGCGTGCCCTCTAGCGACGGACTGTGACCATCCACGCTCTGGTCGGAACACACCTCGTTACACACGCCACGATTAGCCGATGTAGTGACCGGTTTGCGCATTCCAGCCTGCGGCTCGTTACTTTTTGAACGCACTTTATATTAGGTGTTCACGTTTTCTGAGACATTTCTTTCTCACGTTGAAATGTATTTGCCCTAAAGTTTCAGTCGTGTCAGAGATACCATTGATAATTTTATACAAATATATCTTCTTAGCAATAATACTGTGTGTTGAAAGTTTAGATATTTAGAATTCTGACAACAAGTTAGAGTAAGGAATTTTACATCGGATGGCTGATACTGTGTATTTCTTGTAATATAGAAAGCGTAACAGTTTCGTTTGCAGTCTTCTATGTGATTTATAAGTGACTCGTTCATTGGCGACCAGACTACCACATTAAACTCCAGCTTACTTCTCACATATGCATTGAAGAACGTAATGATTGACCTTGGCAATTGTACGTTACCGGCTCCCTGATTTTCACTCCACCCAACGTTCTTGAGAAGAAAACAGTTTTGGTGAGTGAACGTTCAAACCAAAGAAATTGGATTTGAGTTTTAATATTGGAAAGCATTGTATGAGCTTTACTATTGAGTCAGTAATTTGTCGTACCGGGTGGGAAATATTCCAGAGCCATTAACGATATAATTGAGATGGTATCGATCCACCAGGACGCTGTAATATCATTAGTGAAAGGGCTTGACACACAACTGCCTACCTGTCAATCACAGATTGTTTGTGTTCTGTCCCATATTTTGAATGGTTGAGAATTATATCAATCAATCTCGCTAAGCTTAATGCGTTCTACTATATTTTATACGATGATAGATAAATATGTTTGGAAATTCTATTGTTATGTACAGTTGGTTGAGCTGTAACCTATATTGATAATGTTCAAAATTAAATGTATTTAATTAACTAATTATTAATCATCTTTAAACAGGGTAGGTGGAGTGTAAATGGACAGCCGGGAAAATATTATTCCCTGGGACAGGATGCGTCCAAAGAACTGAAAAACGTATAATGAAAGATATTACGATAAATGACACACAAGGATCAAAATTACTTGAAACGGAGATAGGGCGGATTCAGAGAGTAAAGAAATTTAATTATCTCGGTGAAATGATACAGGACAAAGGTCTAGAGAAAGCTGCGGTAGGCGAAAGGATCTCAGAAATGGAGATAGCGTATGGGTTTACAAAAAAATCTATAACAAGAAATGCATTTCCTGGAACGCCAAAACAAAGCACTACGACACTGTAGTACGCCTGTGAATGCCTTCCAATGAATTACAGGCTAGAGAAGTTGGAGGTCCTGGAAAGGAGAATCCTGCGAAAAGGCATGGGCCCAATCCAGACGGAACCCGGATGGAATCTTCGGAGCAACGCTGAAATCTACCAGAATGTGGAAAAAATCTCTGCGACCATGAAGAAACGGAGGCTAATATTTCTTGGGCACATGTACAGATTGGACGAATCCAGATTAACCAAGCAGTTATTTCGCCACTTCTGGAACATAAATACAATTATATCATGAATTAAAGAAACTCTGAAAGACCTTGAGAGATCTAACATCCAGGAGGCCCAAATGTTGGAAAGGGATACGTTTCGAAACAGTATACACAATTTGGAAGGGTTTCATGACGAGAGACGAGCTACAAAGACCGAAAGAGCTTGGACGGCAGCAGCACAGTGATCGTATGACGGAGTACTAGAGGAGGAAATTACAACTAAAATAGTGAAATTGTAGCGTGATCCTAAGTGGTCAATTCACAAGTTAAAAAAAAGGTCTATGGTTTAGCGGAAAAAATGGTTTAGTGCCTATACTCTTGATTTAAGAAAGGTGAACGGTGAAGGCTGTCATCCGCTTGAAGGGTGAGCTGAGGAGTTGGACTAGAGGGGTATCGGTTTCCATGGCAACAGCGAGCAGTGTTGAAATGTATACACACACAACAGTGAGCACCACATGGTTTGACGCAGTGTTCTACTGTGCCTTGACTTGTCACTGTCATTAGTTCTCCATTATTTGGGTCTTCCTGCAAGCCTCTTGGAATGTTATGAATCATGACCTGTCTCAGTGGCAACGCAGCATTTCCCAAAGTGCTAGCTTTGACAGACGTCAGCGTTCACTATTGGTAATACAGAATATAGCAGACGAATCGTTGGTCCTATGACTTGGTGCTTGCACGCCCCGGTGCTCTTTCCCTCCCTCTCCTCTTTCCTCCCAGTGTAGTGGCGGTAGAGGATGCCCAATTAAGTCTTCAAGTTGAGCTGATAAAACTACAGTGCGATTCAATTTTGACAGACCACTGTTCCCATTACAATGGTGATTTGATTTAAATTAATAAAGGCGTTGAGGAACATGAATTCCCGAGGATTCATGCCCTTGTCCTGAAATTTGTTGCTATGTTCGGAACAACGTTCGTTTGTGAACAAATTTATTCAATTTATTAACAAAACAAAAACAAAGCCATGATAGTGTGATGCTTCGTTGGAAGCTAAACAACGGATTGCAACTCCCAAGACGATTGTTCCAAATATCGGAAAATTAGTGGCTTCAAAGCGATACCAAAGATAAACAAAGAATGTTGAAAATTAGTGCAAAATAAGGAGCGCAATAAAACTATTATTTCTGTTTGTACACAAAATTGGCATTCTTCTTTCTTTCTCCGTTAGGGTCTTCTGAGGACCACGAAACAATTTCAATGTTTAGTCCCTTGTTGTTCTTTCTTCTTCCTCCAGTGCTCCTTCATCTTTTCGCTGTGTGTCTTCTTTCTCTCTTCCGACCATTTTGAGCCTGTTTTCTTATATTGCCTTCCTTGAAGTCCTTCCATTCTCAATAACTTTTTTTTGTGGAAAAATTCTCTCTCTCTAGTGCATATTATTCTCTTACATTGCTTCTTTCTAAATCTTTCTTTACTTTTTGAAACCAGGCTGTTGTCGATTTCTGTTTCCAAAGATATTTAAACATCTGTTTGGTTAACATCCTATCATTCATCTTCTATTATATAAAACGAAGTGTCCTGACTGACTGACTGACTGACTGACTGACTCATCATCGCCCAGCCAAAACTATTAAAGTTAGAAACATGAAATTTTGGGAATATGTTCGTTGTAAGTCGAAAACGCCCACTAAGGAAGGATTTTTGGATATTCAGGTTCTAAAGGGGTGTTAAGGGGGTTAAACATGCATTTCATTGAATAACAATATCTCACGATTTGTTTCATTGAGGGATGTGATACTCGGCATATAAACTCACCATTAAAAGTAAGAAGACATGTGTCTGAGGGTTTTTCGATGTGGTGTATATTTTGAGGTGAAAGGGGTGAAAAGTGGGGGTTTAAGGATTCCTAACGGAGCGTGTATCTCTTAAACGACATAGGCGAGGAGTTTGAAACTAATCGGAAAAAATCAGCTTAAGAAATAAGTAAATAGGTGTTTGACCGTTATTTTATAAATCCAATGAAGGGGCCCATGGGGAAGGATGAAATTCTGGGGGCAAAAAAACAGGAAAGAGAATGTCCTAACTGATGGACGGACTGACTCACTCTTCAAACTCAGGGGGAAAAACTGCTTAAAAATAAGTAAATATGTGTTTGACAGTTTTTTTTTCATAAATCCAATTTAAGGGGTACATGGGGTAGGGTGAAATTCTGAAAAAACAAAATTGAAGCACTCATCATTGCCCAGACAAAATTATTGAAGCTGGAAACATGACATTATGGGGATAGGTTCATTGTATGTCGAAAAAACGTCCACTAAGGGAGGATTTTCGGATATTCAGGTTCTAAAGGGGTCTTAAGGGGGTTAAACCTGAATTTCATTGAATTACAATATCTCCCGATTGGTTTCATTGGGGGATGTGAAAACTCGGCATATAAACTCATCATTAAAAATAAGAAGACACGTGTCTGAGGGTTTTTCGATGCGGTGTATATTATGAGGTGAAAGGGGTGAAAAGTGGGGGTTGAAGGATTCCTAACGGAGCGTGTATCTCATAAACGACATAGGCGAGGAGTTAGAAAATCAGCGGGGAAAAAATCAGCTTAAAAATAAGTAAATAGGTGTTCGACCGTTATTTTTTTCATAAATCCAATAAGGGGCCCATGGGGAGGGGTGAAATTCTGGGGGGGGGGAAACAGGAAAGAAAGTGTCCTAACTGATTGACTGACTCACTCACTCTTCAAATTCAGGAGGAAAAACTGCTTAAAATAAGTAAATAAGTGTTCGACAGTTTAAGGGGTTAATGGGGAGGGGTGAAATTCTGAAAGAAAAAAATGAAAGAAAATGTCCTGACTCACAGGGGTGTTAACGGGGTTAAACCAGCATTTCATTATATAACAATATGACACTACTATGACGCGAGCGAAGCCACGGGTACCTGCTAGTTCTGTATAAATGTCCGAAAAATAACAATCGCCTCTTCTTTGTTGTCTTCGTTACGTTTTCAATGTTCCGATATATTTCTCCGTTACTTCTTAATTTCCAAAACTCTGCAAATCTTAAAGGACCGAGAATTTTGCGTATAATTTTTCTTTCTGATACTTCTAATTTATCCAATTTATAATTTAGTATTGGACATTCACTGGCATTCTGGTTTAATTACTGTTCTATTGTGCTGTAATTTCAATTTCTTAGATAAACATTTTTGTTATATATATTCCTGGCATTATTATTATTAAAAATAAATTATAATTACACTTGCTCCTGGTACATGTTTCGGGGATTAATTGCTTTTATCCCCTTCATCAGCCAAGACAAATACCGAAGAAAGATATAAGATAGCGTAGCACTCAAAAAATAAATAGCTATTTAACTTAATATGGTGCACCATATAAGTAGGTCACAGGAAATTGTTGAGCAAAACTAAAAACATATATGTAACAGCGATGATATTCAGCCATCAAAATAATTTATTTGCTTCACGTCCGTAGGTTTAACCAGCACTCTGCCCTACACGTGTCCCCCGGGTGGTGCTAAGAAAGCAACAGTGATAAGATGAGACCGAACTGTCGGAAACGACCTCTCGGTCAAGGAAAATGGAGGAGAAACACACCTAGAGGCCCTTTTCAGGGCCCTCAAGTTCGTAACATTGGCCCTTCATTGAAAATATGCCAGCTTAACGTCGAAGGCATTAGCAGAGCAAAGTGTGAACACCTAGCAAAGGTTCTCAAAGAACATCAGACTCACATCATCCTGCTTCAAGAAACCCACACCGAAAATGATCTCCAACTGCAGTCCAGAGGGAAGATTCCAGTATTTAAATTAGTGTCCGCAATTAACCATGCGAAGTACGGGATTGCCACCTATGTGAGGAGCGATATCATACACTATCAAGTCTTGCCATCTTCCTCAGATAATGAAATATTTACTACCTCAATCAAAGTCTGTGATTTGACAGTAGTCAACGTATATAAACCTCCTGGAACTTCCTGGCCATCTCCGCCAATTCCAACTATGCAAAATCCAAGTATAATTGCAGGGGACTTTAACAGCCATCACACACTATGGGGATACAAGGAGAACGACAGAAATGGGGAGAAGCTTACTGACTGGATGGAAACTGAAAACCTTAAACTTATCTATGATGCCAAGGATAAGACTTCCTTCTCTTCTGCACGATGGAACAAAGAATACACCCCGGATCTCTGTTTTGTAACACAGTCACAACACCCACTTAGCAATATACGACGCACAGTGCTCAACAAATTTCCTCACAGTCAGCACAGACCAATAATTCTCCAGTCTGGATTGCTTGTGCCTATTGTTCACTCCTGCCCGAAACAGAGATGGAATTTTTTAAAAAGCCAATTGGGATGAATTTTCTAAACAGATTGACTCCAACCTGCGATGGATAAGACCTATCCATAGCAACTACAGCAGATTCATCGGTGTAGTTAAAAGTGCAGCAAAACGATGTATCCCAAGAGGATATCGTAAACAATACATCCCCGGCTGGAACGAGGAAAGTGAAAGGCTCTTCAAAGAATTTGAGGCCAATGGTGATCCAAATACGGCTTCTGAACTTTTACAATCCCTAGATGAAAACAGGAAGAAAATTTGGCAAGAAACTGTTGAGTCACTAGACTTCACTCACTCCAACAGGGAAGCTTGGAGCCTGATCAGGAAATTGGACACATCAAACAGCAAAATTAGACCAAAAACAAGCATCAGTCTAAATGACATGGCCAAGCATATGATCTCTACCTCAAAGGTTTCAGTTGAAAAGCATCATAGAAGACACGTAAAGCAACTCTTCAAGGAAAAGAAACGTTTGGCTCTGCGATCCTCTGAATTCTCTGTCCCATTTCAACCACAAGAAACTAAGCAGGCCATAGAAAGTTTAAAACCTGGGAAAGCGGCAGGTGCTGATGGAATATATCCAGAGTTCATTCTACATCTTGGACCAGCTGCTGTCAAATGGCTTACTAACTTCCTCACGAACATTCTAGAGACAGGTCACCTACCTTCACTCTTCAAGAAGACAAAAATAGTAGCTGTATTAAAAACATCTAAGGACCCAACAAAAGTTGAGAGTTACCGGCCAATAGCACTCCTCAGTGTCACAATGAAGCTTCTGGAAAGGCTGATACATAACAGGATCTCTGCGACAATCAATCAGCATATTCCAGTCGAGCAGGCTGGATTGAGACCTGGACGTGGATGTGATGAACAGCTTTTAGCACTAGTTACCTATATTGAAAATGGCTTTGAGAACAAAATGGTAAGCACGGGTGTTTTCTTAGATCTGACAGCTGCATATGACACCGTGTGGCAAGATAAGCTCCTTCTTAAATTTATCAGTATCATCCCTTGCCTGAAACTCACCACATTACTCAGTAACATGCTGAGTAATAGGTACTTTCAGATATTTTCAGAAGACTCCAGGAGTAAAGTACATAGGATAAATGGTGGACTCCCTCAGGGCTCTGTATTGGCCCCTCTACTATTCAACCTGTACTCATATGATCTCCCAGCAACGAAATCAAAGAAATTCATCTATGCAGATGACATCGCATTGGTCGCCCAACACCAACGCTTCGACGAGCCTGAGTCGATGCTTACATCAGACTTAAAGATCCTAGACAGCTACTTTCGTCAGAACAACCTTAGACCAAACCCTCAGAAAACTGTTGTGTCTACCTTCCACTTGCGGAATAGAAGTTCTGGGTACAAACCAACCATACCATTCAGAGGAGAGAATCTACAATACTGTAGTAACCCAAAATACCTGGGAGTCACCTTGGACAGGTCGTTGACTTACAAGAATCACCTCTGCAATGTGTCAGCCAAGATCAAGACCAGGAATAACATCCTTCAAAAGCTGGCGGGTACATCCTGGGGTGCTAATGCTCAAGTCCTGAGATCCACTGCTCTTGCACTTTCTTATTCCGTCGCTGAATATTGTTGCTCAACTTGGCTTAACTGTGCTCACATTGGACTAGTAGACACCCAGCTGAACCAGGCAATGCGTATCATTACAGGGTGCATCCGACCTTCTAACACACACTGGCTTCACACCCTAAGCCACATACCACCTCCATCCGTAAGAAGATCACAGTCACTGCTTAACTTATGGAAGAAAATAGAAAACAATCCTCAACTCCCTATTCATTCTGATATAGCAGCTTCTCCAACCAAACGACTGAAATCCAGACACCCTTCTTGGCGTACTGCAATGATTCTACAGGACACCTCCTTTAATGTATCGGACGCCTGGAAAGAACAATGGCATCTGCAATCCTCGTTACCAAACCATCACATCATTAAGAACCCCTGCAAGTGCCCTGATGGATTTTCCCTTCCTAGACGACAGTGGAGGACGCTAAACCGTATTAGGACCGGCCAAGGTAGATGTGGAGCCACTCTCTTCAAATGGGGATGGAAGGCTTCACCTCAATGTGACTGCGGAGAAGAGGAACATACAGTGGACCACATTACATTCGAGTGTCCTTTACGTGCATATAGAGGCTCTATAGAAGACTTACACTGTGTCTCAAGCGAAGCCCTTCTCTGGCTCTCAAATTTAAACATAGAACTCTAGTTATGAACTTGAGATGGTAGTTGTACTGTATATATTGTATATAATATTGTATTCATCATACGCTAAATAATAAATAATCAAAATAATTTATTATCAAAATAATTTTGATGGCTGAATATCATCGCTGTTACATATATGTTTTTAGTTTTACTCAACAATTTCCTGTGACCTACTTATATGGTGCACCATATTAAGTTAAATAGCTATTTATTTTTTGAGTGCTACGCTATCTTATATCTTTCTTCGGTATTTGTCTTGGCTGATGAAGGGGATAAAAGCAATTAATCCCCGAAACATGTACTAGGAGCAAGTGTAATTATAATTTATTTTCGTTTATATATTGACTAAGGCGGATATACAATTTGTTGTTAAAACTATTTAGTACGTCAATACGGAACCATCATGGAAACTAGTTTAAATAATAGAATTATTATTATTAGTTTACATACCGGTACGCCACGTGACGCGCGCTGATTTGCACAGCCCCATTCACCAAACAACAGAAACACGACTCTCGCCTCGCTGAGCGCTGCCACTACACGTTCCTCTCCTACAGAAGAGCACCGGTGCTTTTTCAGGTGCCGGCCGGTGCTCGCGAAGCACTTTAGTTGGCGTGGTCTGCTTTAATGCCATACACTCGAACCCGGTTCATCAGCAAATCTTATTGTTGGTGAATTAGCAATTATTTTCTTCTCCACTTTTCCAAACGTAAAGGACACACTAAACGTTTCTTACGAGGTGCCGGCATGATGGCACGCGGTAAATTAATGATTTTTAACCGGAAACTCAATCATATCTGCTCAATTTGTTAGCTGTTTGCCTTTTCCACCATTACGAGTGCTTGTGTGAGTCAATGATACTCAACCATATCCGGTCGATTAGATAAGCAGTTTAACTTTTCTACCGCTGCAAGCACTAGTGAAAGTCAATGAAGAATTTCACTGACGCCCTTATAACTATTTCCAGTGTGACCATTTTTCAAAAACTCGATAATAATAATAATAATAATAATAATAATGTTATTGGTTTTACGTCCCTTTCAACTACTCTGGCTTTTAGAGACGACGGGGTGCCGGAATTTTCCTCGAAGGGGATCTTAACGTGCCAGAAAATCTACTGACACGGCTCCTTCGCATTTTTGCACCCTCAAATGCCAACTGACTGTGCCAGGATTCGATCCCGCAACCTTGCGAACAGCAGACGAAAACATTACCGCTGAGCCACGCAGCCAGTTAAAAAAAAGCCTGAAGGTATTGCACCAAAGAACACATTAAATAAATAATTATATAATAGTACATTCTGCAACGAGCCTATAATGGCAATAATTAAGACACGAGTATGTTTATAATTTCCATACGAGTGACTTAATTACCATTATAGGCGAGTTGCATACGACTGTTTAAGTTCGACGATAATTATTATAACTATTTTATGTTCGAAGATAAATATTCATAAATATCTGTCGAGATTTCGCCTGTTTTATGTACTGAACAGAGCGCATGGGACGCAGAGAATGCCATGTATTTGACCATGGCCTCCTCGATTACCCCACTATGACACTAGGCAACGCAGGAAAATTTAAATTAGAAGGCCTTGCAACTCAGCGCAGGTGCGATGCTAACCTTATGTAATTGGACAAATAACTGTTTCTTGAGCTGTGATTGGTGGGAGAAACTGTTTCATAATGAAAATAGTGTTATAATGACCATCATTATGATACTGTTTTCTGACATATAATAGTGAGGGTCGAACATAAATTAAATAATTTGGCTAGGATTTGAATCAAATGGAGAACAAGTAAAGACCAAGCGATTTTAGTCTGTCTTTCTGGAACTGCATTTAAGCCCGTAGTGATTTTCAAAGTTTCATACAGCTCTGCTAGTCTCACAATTTGAAATTTTTCCCGGCCCTTTAACCCTTCAGCTTTCGGCACAATTGAGGAAATTACTTAATTTTACGTTCTTGCTAAGATGGAGATCCCTACTTTCAAAGTATTATTCTCAATTATAGGTCCGTATTGAATATATTTACTAGCATTCACTATGTCCTTTCAATACACATATTGTTATTCGTCTATTTAACAACCGGGTACATGTTTCGAGCAGTATGCGAGGAAGAGCAGAATACTGCTCGAAACATGTACCCTTTTGTTAAATAGACGAATAACAATATTTGTATTGAAAGGACGGAAATAGTGAATCATAGATCCCTACTTGGTCTGTTACGAAATGTTTCGAGCATTAAAAAGACCACTTCAACTTTGAGCTGAGTGAATAAAAGGTACTTCTCTCCATGTCTTGTCTCAAATTACACACGTTGCTATCCAATCAAGTACGTTAGATAAAATAGCGTAGCACGAGCTAGCCCAACAGCGCCTGGGCACGTAGGCAACACACGTAGCACTCCTAACAGGCGGGATGGTCCGTCTCTCGCCTGTGCAGCACACATTTTGTAAACAAGTCTAGTTATCGCCAGCGAACGTGTTCGGGCGAACGTCAATTGGCTTAGTTACTTCCAGTGGGAAACAGCGAGTAAAAAATTATTGTTCGATCCAGTTCCACGCTCAGCCCATGGAGGACTCCTAACACTTCCATAAATCATACCCTGTTGACACAGTGATTCATTCCGGCGGACGTTAGATTAATGAGTCCTAATTACGAGGCAGTAATTACTTTGTTACACATACGAATATCGTGTTGAAATTTCGATATACATATGATTATTCTTTTCTTTATTAAAAATATTCTACAATATAATAGTTTTCCCTTAACCCAAAAATACTCTACTCCTCCAAAATTTCGGTCTTAAGCATCTTCCACGGAAGCCTCTGGTAGCCATGCTTCTCCTTACACCATCCATCCGTCCATTGTTCTCTTGGTTTACCCCGTTTCCGTGAGCAATAATCAAATCTAACCTACAAATTTAGCTTCACCAAATTGTAGTTTGGGGAAGGTTTTTTTACATGCCATAAATATATGACATGAACCCGTCGGCTTTACTTCCCCTCCGAAGGAAGGCATACGTCAAATGGCTTAGTTACTTCCAGTGGAAAACAGCGAGAAAAAAAATTGGTCTGTTAGTTCCAACGTTCACTGCCAGGGTCTGGTCGCGCTGGCATCTAGTAGCCCAGTTCTCGGCTAGGTGTCGTTGACGGTTGCATTTGGTAGCAAAAGTATGAACTACTTGAAATTGATCGTCTGCAGTCCTTACCTGAATTACAGATAACACACACTAATACAGCCATCACACTTAACACCGGTTATCAGACAGATTCTACACACACCCAAAGTACACGGGGCTACATGACCACGTTGTCGCAGCTCCTAAACTGAGGAACCATCCTACCAACCACAGTACCATTCCCCAGTGATGGAGACACCAGATTTCTTGAAATCAATAAGCAATGGGCTCTGGTAATCAAAGTACAGAAAGAATCACCTTTCCAGCGGATATTTGGCTCCTGAACGTCTTTGGACGAGGGGACCATGGAGTCCGTGCTTAAATATACACATCAGAGTCGCGTTACGTTTGATAAACGCTGCCTTAACGCCCTCAAACGGAACCTGTATGTTTCCGCCATACATATTGTGTTGGTCTTTAGCACTGCAAATGAAACACTAGAAGGCCGTGAGTACAATAAACTATGATGGTTGGGGCTTGAATTGTTAGGTGCTAAAAATCGGGAAAATATTTATTTTTAGCCTATTTTCATTTTATGAACAAAAAAAAAGGCTTATGAGATCACCTTTTGTTCGTGTGTCTGTCTGTGTGCGTGTGTGTGTGTGTGTGTGTGTGCCCCTAATAACATCTAAACGGCTGAAGCGATTTGAATGAAACTCGGTAAGATCATAGCACCAATCTGGCCAACCCCGGCCGTATGCTTCAAATTTTATTGTGTCGCACCAATCCAACATGGCGTCAGTGCGAAATATTTCACCAGCAATCAGTATCTCCGAAACTATTACTGATATCTCCCTGAAATTTTGTACGGTGATAAAGGGCACTACTAGAAGTGTACCTATGGGACTTTCAAAAACTTGGTAACTACAAAACCAACATGGTGGCCAAGCGAATTTGAGACTTTTAAATAGACTTTTCTCGCGATGTAACCATCCAACCGAAATGAAACTTGGTACAGCAAGTGTTTATACACATTGTAATGCACTGACGTCTCACTTAGTTCAATTGTTTACATCACCTCAAAATGGCGGCTGTGCGAAATATTTCACTGGCATTCTATATCTCCCAAACTATTACAGATATCACCCTGAAATTTTGTACGGTGATAAAGGGTACTGCTACAAGTTTATCTATATAACATTCAAAAATCTGTAAAGTACAAAACGAACATGGCGTCCAAGCGAATTTAAAACATTTGAATAGACTTTTCTCGTGATTTAACCATCTGAGCGCAGTGAAATGTGGTACAGTAAACGATTATACAAATTGTAATGCACTGGCATCTAATTTAGTTCAATTGTTTATATAACCTCAGGATGGCGGCTGTGCGATATTTTAAAATTAAGCTTTTATTTCTTATCATGCGATCGAAGTGAAACTTTAAATAATGAAGCTAAGCAATAATTTTCCTTTAATGGTACATAACACTATGGCCTATACGTATAACAATCCAAAATGGCGAGCATAGGAAATATATTGACGGTACTCAAAATCTACGAATCTTTTACAGCAATCAAAGAGAATTCTTTTATGTTCATAGAGGCTACGGACATAAGTTCACCTATAGGACTTTCAGTAACCTGGTGAGCACAAATTCAACATGGCGGGGACGCGAAGTATAAATATTTAAATGGACGTTTCTCGCGATTTAACCATCCGAATGCAGTGAAACTTTGCACGTTAAATGCATATACAAATGTTAATCCACTGCCATCTAATTAATTTCAATTGTTTTCATACCCTCTTCATGCGATTAAAATTTGGATACCACACGTACACAATAATCTTCATGTAATAATACGTAAATAAAAATACACCTGGCGACCATCTGAAATATTTAGACGGTTCTCAATATCTACGAATCTATCACAACAATAAAATTTAATTTTTGTATGTTGATAGAGGCAATTAACATGAGTAGGATATATGAAAGAGGCTGTATAATTCTTCACGGAACTACTTGTTTATGCATTAAAAATACCTGAAATATGTGACAAAAAAGTAAAAATATTTAATTATAATTTAGTTTATTAATATGCAGTACTCACGAATGCAATTTATGCTATGTCTCACTGACTGCTGAAGCATTACAATACATAACGAGATACATCTTCAGGTTGTCCATCACAAATGACCGACGATTATCGCTAAAGAATTCTCCTGAAGGCGCGAAACTTCGGCAATATATTTCTTGCCCGTGAGGTGTTGTGTAACTTGAGATCGCTGTTCTGCCTTGTTTGGTTTCTCACATGGTTGGCAGAACATAACACCCCTATCGGAAGTAAAATTATCTTTACATTCTGCATCAGACCATAACTTGTAGTTGTCTATACTTTAAGGCATCGTAGAACTGCCTTACACTTCACAGTGCCAGAAATGAACTGCATGTGAATTACACTGGTTCCTGGCAGCTGGTGGAGGGGGAGGTCTAGCACGTGGTGCAATATGGCTATGTACAAGTTAAGAACAACACCGTTGCAAGCTGACATACGCTCTGCATGAAGATTAGATAGCTCACAGGTTCTTCCCCGTTGAAGTAACACAGAACAAAAATGCAATAAACTGAAAGATCTAGCATACTGATTTTAAAAATGTAAATATTACGTCTTTTTATGTGCTAATAAGGGAAATGCGGCAATTAATTTATAGAAAATATGCTTAAAATATTTATTTATCTAAAAGTCCGAGCCCTAGTGATGGTAGTTGAGGAATGGGCAGATCGATTTTAGTGAGGCTGGCAGTAATGTTGTGTCACAGTAGTTGAGGAATGGGCAGATCGATCGCTATGCAGCTTGTTAACCGTGGAGTAAATATTGTGTTGTGTGGTTCAGTATTGAAGAGTTTGGTAGCTCGTTATGGCGTGGTGACGCCATCTGTTACATCGCACACATATTCTGTGGTCTGACGCGCAGCCATCAACACTGCATCCCAACTTTATCAATCGACCTCGGTAAAATCAGGTGACCAACGAAGTTTTTAAGTTCGATGAATTTATCTGATCCGTAAGCAGCTTTAGTGTTCTTGTCCTTCCCCAGGGGCCCACGTCTACTGGGACGTGGGTTGACGACCACGGGACCCAAGCTGAATTCGGCATTCGTTCCACTTACTTGTGTCGGCCTCCTCTCTGTCATCTTTCCTGTCGACCTCCCTTGGTCAACTCTTGTTCTTTTCCGACCCCCACGGTATTAGGGTATGCGAGGCCTAGGGAGTCTTTCACTTTCCCGCCTTAATTGGTCCTTGTCTCATCTTTCCTGATCCCTCAGTCTTCGAGGGATTAGACCTCTTCCGTTCTCCTCATATCTCCTGCCTTCTGCTCAAGGCCCTTAAGGAGGCAGGGTAAGTGTATCTCCACCACTTCTGGTGCACCCTGGATACTGCTACACCCTCAAGGGCTCACGGCTGGTGAGTTCAGGAGTTGGTAACTCCGAGGGATTCCTGAGCTGGGTCCAGTTTTTTCCCCTTTTCCATTGCCTCTGGGGCAGACCCACTCCTCTTTCCCTTTCCTATCTGCCTTTCCTGGCTCTCCTTCTTTCCAAGTCCCTCAATCCTCATTCTTCGAGGGTTGAGGGCGTTTCTTTTCCTCCTGTCCTTTATTTGCCTTATCCTTTATTTGTTTACCATTTCTTCTTCTAGTTTGTAAGTTTGTAGTTAGTATTAGTTGAAGTTTTCATTCTCATCTCATCTTTCACCATCACCCAAACCACTAGGGGCCGATAACCTAGATGTTAGGCCCCTTAAAACAACAATCATCATCATCATCATCATCATCTTGTTCATGTCCAAAAGAATTCTTTAAGAATTTGACCTGACAATAAACACGTCATTCAGCAGGCAAATCTTACAATCAATAATCTTACTGATTACATAGATTCTGGAGGTTGACATTTTTTTCAACATTTATTATTATTAGTACATCATGTTTGCCCTTATGGAGACAATTTTTCACTTCTCAACTTGCTTTCTCTTCTCTTTCAAAAATATCTTCATACTTTGACTGTGCTCCTGTTTCCTTTGTTCTGTCCACAATGAGCTTCTCTTTATCATTTCATTTGCTTTAACCCTCTACTTTTGAGGTGCGGTCAAAGTGACCGCAAGAATATTTTGAAGTGTTATTTTTACTCCTTCTATTGTTACGTCACGCCTTTTCTTTTGTGACCTTCCAAACACATGGCCTTGAGTCACTACATAGCTTAGTGCATCTCTAGCTACTGTTACGTGCGGGCAATTGCGTTGTAAAGATTTTGGACGGTATAAGTACCGCATCTCACAGTTAACGTTCCACACTGAGCATGCAGGCGGGAGATACACTTTCAAGTGAAGACGAATGTTTTGCTGTTTCATTGTGTCAACTTTATATATTTGTTTCTAAATAATAATTGTATATGTACTATTTGTTAACTTTACACTTTTTAAAATTAATTAAATCTAATGATCAGAGAACAAACTACTCACATCCAAATTGTTATCAAGGGGGACCAAAATAGGAATATATAAAACTATAATTAGGCCAGTATGGTGTAGAAACATGGATATTAAGCAAATGCACAGAGAGAAAGATAAAGGTTTTTGAAAATAAAATTCTCAGAAAGATTTTCGGATCAATTTGTGAAGCAGGTGAGTGGCGAAGGAGAATTAACAAGAAAATAAAGGAGTTGTATAAAGAACCCGATGTTGTTGCGAAAGCTAAGACAAGAAGGCTAAGATGGGCTGGCCACGTGTATAGAAGAGAGGAGGGATCTAGACTGCGAGAAGTGTGTGAGAAAAAGCCAGACGAACGAAGACCTAGAGGCAGACCAAACATGAGATGGAGAGACCAGGTAACCAAGGACATCCAGCTATTAGGAGCGTGAGAGGAAGATGCCAAGGTCAGAACGAGGAGGAGGAGGCTAAATGACGTGGTCAAGAACCGACTGCGGTTTGTGAAACCAGGAGAGTAAGTAAGTAATGATCAGAGAAAACTTTATATTTTCGCATTACAAACGTAATATGAGTACGAAAGACCTATACAGGTGTAACAAAAATGTACGGCACAGGATGCATTCCTCACACGTAGACGAAGAAATTATGTTATATGAACATGGGTCTGGAAACTATATTTTTTTCATGTTACACCTCATTGTCTCCAACTCATTAATCATGGGAAACACACAAGAAAAGAACGTAAGAACCATGGGGAACATGCACTCTTGTTTACGTCTGGTTACGTTGTCATTATTGTAGGTGCTCCGCCAGTGTTTTATTTTACATGGCCCTGTTGCCATGCAGATGTGCCTTTAGCTGTGCGTGAAAACATGCACGAAGGAGCACCTCCTATTTTAGTGTTAATGTCCGTTGGCTTCTAAATAACAATTCGGTGACAGATGGATAGGTAGAGGTGGACCAATTGCCTGACCTCCACGCTCTCCAGACCTAAACCCACTGAACTTTAATTTTTGTGAGGACATTTGAAAGCTCTCGTGTATCGAACCCCAGTACAAGATGTTCAGAGTCTCCGTGCCCGTATTATGGAAGGCTGAGAAACCATACGCTATACTCCAGCGATACGTGAGCGCATCCGAGATTCACTACGACCTACGGTGGGTTGATGCACGGAGGGCATAAAGAACAACTCCTGGGAGAAAGAGTTGAATGTGGTATGCTGGTACATTCTCTTGTGTGTTTCCCACGAATAATGAGTTGGAAACAATGAGATATAACATGGAAACAAAGCGTTTCTGGACCCATGTTCATATAAGAAAATTTCTTCGTCTACGTGTGAGGAATGTGTCCTGCATTTTGTGAAGTTCATTTCTGTTACATCCTGTAGTTTGATTTTAATAAATGTTTGTATTTGTATCGTGTGTTAGAGTAGTTGAAGTACCAACACAAGAACTTTCAAGTAAATTGTTTTATTGTGTGTGCCTATGAATAAGCAAGAGTAATCGCCTCTCATTCAGACCTCACCGCACAATGTACGTCACAGTAATACCACCTAACAAGTAGAGGGGTTTAAATGTTGTATTCTTAATTTTATGTTCGACGATGTTGATATGTAAATATTATAAGTCAGAAAACTGATCATAATGAGTGTCATTAAAGTACTACTTTTCATTATAACACTGCTTTTCCAACCAATCAGAGTTCCATATTTTCATTCATTGACCAATTAGTTAACGGTAGCGTCAAACATGCACTAAAAATCCAACATATCGGACATGAATTACATGATTTTTAAGTTCACAATGAAGCCTATATTGGATCACCCATTGTAGTTACAATCCATAAACAAACTGGGCAATATTGCAAAAGAAATAGCAATGTACCTTAATATCCGCAACTCCAATTTCTACTCAATCGTAAGATATCGCCGACAATTTAGTGAATGCAGTTGTTGACATAAAAACACCATAAGGTCATGGAGGAAGCAGGCGTATGACAGTAGTACGACTGTTTTGTAGTGTCTAAGTTTGGCCTGTCTTGATACGCTTTTCAATGTGACTATGTAAGTTTGTATGCTTTCTGAAGTTTTACTGATCGTTCAATAATAGTCGCCTTGTTTGAACCTCCTATTTGTATATAATCCCCTTAATATTTGAATTTTTCGACTCTTTTTATGGATCCATATATCGTATGCATGGTTTGCGAGTTGTTGGTATGTCTTTCCATGTATTGGGTGTTCTTGTGAGATTTATTTATTTCCACAATTTTTATTTCCGATTATTCCCCTTCAGGAGAGCGTGTGAACTTGAGCCAATCACAGCTTCTCTTCCTTTTCCTCCCTTCTTTTCTTCCCAAACCCTCTTCATTAGTTCCCTGTGCTTTTTCTTCCTTTCCTCTGTCCATTTTTTCCTGATCTGTCCTTCCTTGAGACTTGTACAATTTTTTAACAAATCGCCCATATTTATGAAATCAGAGTGCAATTCATCACTACTGAGGGCGATTCTCTTTCTTTTGAATGCTTATTTGTTACGATTGGTTATTTTTAAAGCTCCATGTGTATATACTACCCGTCTAGCATTACTGTTATGCGGGCTGAACGCGACATAGGGCTATCGTCTTATCGATTTGTTTAAACGAACTTTATAAATAAATAAATGCATTTCCGTTGATTTTTTAAGAAATGAAAGGTTCATATTAAGGCTATTTGGAAGATTTTGATACAAATCGCGATTTTTTACTACCACTGTTTTAAGGACTAGAATTTTGTGGAACATACACCTTAGCGTATTATATACAGTAGTCTATATATATAACAAGTAGTTCCGTGAAGAACTATACAGCCTATTTTCATATATCCTACATATGTTAACTGCCACTATCAACATACAAAATTTCATTTTGATTGCTGTAATAGATTCGTAGATATTGATAACCGACTAAATATTTCGGATGGTCGCCATGTTGGATTTTATATATGTAGGTCCTAGAGTTATGTACTGTTACATGAAGATTATTGTGTACGTGTAGCATTCAAACTTCAATCGCATGATTAGGACACAAGAAGTAACAAGGAGATTTTAAAATTTCGCACAGCTGCCATGTTGTGGTTATGTAAACAATTGAAATAAATTAGATGCCAGTGGTTTAACATTCGTATAAGTATTTACTGTACCAAGTTTCACTGCACTCGGATGGCTAAATTGCGAGAAACGTCCATGTGAATATTTATACTTCGCGTCGCCGCCATGTTGGATTTGTGATCACCAGATTATTTAAAGTCCTATAGGTGAACTTAAGTTCATAGCCCCTATGAACATTAAAAAAAATCAGTTTGATTGCTATAATAGATTCGTAGATATTCAGAGCCGTCTAAATATTTCGCATGGTCGCCATGTTGGATTGTTAAATGTATAGGCCATAGAGTCATGTACCATTAAAGGAAAATTATTGCGTAAGTTCATTATTCAAACTTTCACATCGATCGCATGATTACGACTCAATAAATAAAAACTTAATTTTAAAATTAGCACATCCGCCATCTTGAGATTATATACACAATTGAACTAAATTAGATACCAGTGCATTACAATGTGTATAAACATTTCCTGTACCAGATTTCATTGAGTTTGGAACATTAAATCGCGAGAAAGGTTTATTTAAAATGTTCAAATTCGCTTGGCCGCCATGTTCGTTTTGTAGTTAACCGGTTTTTGAAAGTCTTATAAATGAACTTTCAGTAGTACCCTTTATCTCCGTACAATATTTCAGGGTGATACCACTAATAGTTTCAGAGATATAGAATGCCGGTGAAATATTTCGCACATCCGCCATATTGTGGTTATGTAAACAATTGAACGAAGTTAGACGTCGGTCCATTACAATGTGTATAAACATATCCTGTACCAAGTTTTATAGCGTTTGGTTGGTGAAATCGCGAGAAATATCTATTTAAAAGTCGCAAGTTCGCGTGGCCGCCATGTTGGTTTTGTAGTTACCAGTTTTTCAAAAGTCACATAGGTGAACTTCTAGTAGTCCCCTTTATCACCGTAATAAATTCCAGGGTGATATCTGGAATAGTTTCGGAGATATTGAATGCTGGTGAAATATTTCTCACAGCCGCCATGTTGAATTGGTGAGACGTAACGAAATTTGATGGGCACGGTCGGGGTCGCCCGGAATAGTGCTATGAACTTACCGAGTTTCATTGAAATCGCTCCTGCCGTTTAGAATTTATTAGGGGGACACACACACCTCACACACGCACACACACACGGACAAAAGATGATCTCATAAGCCTATATTTTCAAAATTGAAAATAGGCTAAAAATGAATTGCTGTTCGTTAGTCTCATTAAAACTCGAGAACGGCTGGACGGATTTGGCTAATTTTGGTCTTGAATTATTTGTGGAAGTCCAGAGAAGGTTTAAAAGGTGAATAAATATGAAAGTTGTGACGGCACGCGAATCGCTTAAACAAAGTCCTGTATGCGTTCACATACTTTTCGTATGATAGTGATGAAACTTGGGTGAGATGTTGTGTACACCTCAGGGAAGGTTTCTGGTTAGGAAATGGACTTAACAATAGGTAGCGCACGATTAAATTCAACAAATCAGCGACGACGGGCGAAGCGTTTCAACAAAGTCCTGTATGCGTTCACATACCATTCGTCCGATAGCGATGAAACTTGGGTGAGAGGTTGTGTACACTACGGGCAAGGTTTCTCTCTTAATAAATCGATATTATAATAGGTAGCGCACGAGTAGATTCAACAAATGAGCGACGACGAATGAAGCGTTTTAACAAAGTCCCGTATGCGTTCATATACTATTCGTCTGATAGTGATGAAACTTGGGTGAGATGTTGTGTACAATTCATGGAAGTTTTCTGGCTTAGTAAATCCACTTAAAAGTAGGTAGCGCACGAGTAGATTCAACAAATGTGCGACGACGAGCGAAGAGTTTCAACAAAGTCCCGTATGCCTTCATATACTATTCGTCTGATAGTGATGAAACTTGGGTGAGATGTGGTGTACGCCTCAGGGAAGGTTTCTGGTTTAGTAAATCGACTTACAATAGGTAGCGCACGATTATATTCAACAAATGAGCGACGAAGGCCGAAGCGTTTCAACAAAGTCCTGTATGCGTTCACATACCATTCGTCCGATAGCGATGAAACTTGGGTGAGAGGTTGTGTACACTACAGGCAAGGTGTCTGGCTTAGTAAATCCATGATAAAATATGTAGCGCACGAGTAGATTCAACAAATGAGCGACGACGAACAAAGCGTTTCAACAAAGTCCCGTATGCCTTCATATAATATTCGTCCGATAGTGATGAAACTGGGCTGAGATGTTGTGTACACCTCAGGGAAGGTTTCTGGTTAGTAAATCGACCTTACAATAGGTAGCGCACGATTAGATTCAACAAATCAGTGACGACGGGCGAAGCGTTTCAACAAAGTCCTGTATGCGTTCACATACCATTCGTCCGATAGCGATGAAACTTGGGTGAGAGGTTGTGTACACTACGGGCAAGGTTTCTCTCTTAATAAATCGATATTATAATAGGTAGCGCACGAGTAGATTCAACAAATGAGCGACGACGAGTGAAGCGTTTTAACAAAGTCCCGTATGCGTTCATATACTATTCGTCTGATAGTGATGAAATTTGGGTGAGATGTTGTGTACAATTCATGGAAGGTTTCTGGCTTAGTAAATCCACTTAAAAGTAGGTAGCGCACGAGTAGATTCAACAAATGTGCGACGACGAGCGAAGAGTTTCAACAAAGTCCCGTATGCCTTCACATACTATTCGTCTCATAGTGATGAAACTTGGGTGAGATGTAGTGTACGCCTCAGGGAAGGTTTCTGGTTTAGTAAATCGACTTACAATAGGTAGCGCACGATTATATTCAACAAATGAGCGACGAAGGCCGAAGCGTTTCAACAAAGTCCTGTATGCGTTCACATACCATTCGTCCGATAGCGATGAAACTTGGGTGAGAGGTTGTGTACACTACAGGCAAGGTGTCTGGCTTAGTAAATCCATGATAAAATATGTAGCGCACGAGTAGATTCAACAAATGAGCGACGACGAACAAAGCGTTTCAACAAAGTCCCGTATGCCTTCATATAATATTCGTCCGATAGTGATGAAACTGGGCTGAGATGTTGTGTACACCTCAGGGAAGGTTTCTGGTTAGTAAATCGACCTAACAATAGGTAGCGCACGATTAGATTCAACAAATCAGTGACGACGGGCGAAGCGTTTCAACAAAGTCCTGTATGCGTTCACATACCATTCGTCCGATAACGATGAAACTTGGGTGAGATTTGTGTACACTACAGGCAAGGTGTCTGGCTTAGTAAATCCATGTTATAATATGTAGCGCACGAGTAGATTCGACAAATGAGCGACGACGAACGAAGCGTTTCAACAAAGTCCCGTATGCCTTCATATAATATTCGTCCGATAGTGATGAAACTGGGCTGAGATGTTGTGTACACCTCAGGGAAGGTTTCTGGTTAGTAAATCGACCTAACAATAGGTAGCGCACGAGTAGATTCAACAAATAGGCGACAACGAGCGAAGAGTTTCAACAAAGTCCCGTATGCCTTCATATACTATTCGTCTGATAGTGATGAAACTTGGGTGAGATGTTGTGTACACCTCAGGGAAGGTTTCTGGTTAGGAAATGGACTTAACAATAGTTAGCGCAGGATTAGATTCAACAAATCAGCGACGACGGGCGAAGCGTCCTGTATGCGTTCACATACCATTCGTCCGATAGCGATGAAACTTGGGTGAGAGGTTGTGTACACTACGGGCAAGGTTTCTCTCTTAATAAATCGATATTATAATAGGTAGCGCACGAGTAGATTCAACAAATGAGCGACGACGAGTGAAGCGTTTTAACAAAGTCCCGTATGCGTTCATATACTATTCGTCTGATAGTGATGAAACTTGGGTGAGATGTTGTGTACAATTCATGGAAGGTTTCTGGCTTAGTAAATCCACTTAAAAATAGGTAGCCCACGAGTATATTCAACAAATGAGCCACGACGGCCGAAGCGTTTCAACAATGTCCGGTATGCGTTCACATACCATTCGTCCGATAGCGATGAAACTTGGGTGAGAGGTTGTGTACACTACAGGCAAGGTGTCTGGGTTAGTAAATCCATGTTATAATATGTAGCGCACGAGTATATTCAACAAATGAGTGACGACGAACGAAACGGTTTCAACAAAGTCCCGTATGCCTTCATATAATATTCGTTCGATAGTGATGAAACTGGGCTGAGATGTTGTGTACACTTCAGAGAAGGTGTCTGGCTTAGTAAATCCACTTAACAATAGGTAGCGCACGAGTAGATTCAACAAATGAGCGACGACGGGCGAAGCGTTTCAACGAAGTCCTGTAAACGTTCACATACCATTCGCCCGATAGCGTTGAAACTTGGGTGAGAGGTTGTGTACACTACAGGCAAGGGTTCTTTCTTAGTAAATCTATGTCATGGTAGGTAGCGCACGAGTAGATTCAACAAATGAGCGAAGATGCGCGAAGCGTTTCAACAAAGTCCTGTTTGCGTTCATATACTATTCGTCTGATAGCGATGAAACTTCGGTGAGATGTTGTGTACACTTCAGGAAAGGTTTCTGGGTTAGTAAATTCACTTTACCATAGGTATCGCACAAGTAGATTAAACAAACGAGCGACGACGCGCGAAATGTTTCAACATAGTCCCGTATACGTTCATATACCATTCGTCTGATAGCGACTAAACTTGGGTGAGTTGTTGTTACACTCCAGGGAAAGTTTCAGGCTTAGTTAATCCATTTTACAATAGGTAGCGCTCAAGTAGATTCAACATATGAGCGAAGGCGCGCGATGCCTTTCAACAAAGTCCCGTATGCGTTCATATACCATTTGACCGAAAGCGATGAAACTTGGGTGAGATATTGTGTACACTTCAGGGAAAGTTTCTGGCTTAGTACATCCACTTTACAATAGGTATCGCACAAGTAGATTCAACAAATGAGTAACGGCATGCGTATTGTTTAAAAAAATCCGTATGCGTTCATATACCATTCTTGCGATTGCAATGAAATTTGGAGAAATGTTGTTTCCACTTCCGCAAAGATTCCTGATTTAGTAAATCCATTTTACAATTGGTAGCGCACGATTAGATTCAATTAATGGGCGTTTCAACCAAGTCCCGTATGCCTTCATATAACATTCATCCGATTATCATAAAACTTTGGGGAGTTGAGCACAGTCCTGCGAAGGTGTATGAATTAGTAAATCCGTTTTTCAATGGGTGGCGCACAAGTAAATTCAACAAATGAGTGTCGTCGCGCGAATCGTTAAGCAAAACCCGTATGCGTTCATATACCATTCATCCGATTGCGATGAAACTTTCATGAGTTGTTGTGTACAAGCCAGGGAAGGTTTTCACTTAGTAAATCCATTTTACAATAGGTAGCTTACGAGTATATTCAACAAATGGGAGACGGCGCTCGGATCGTTTCAACAAAGTCCCGTATGCGCTCATATACCATTCATTTCCTTGCGATGAAAATTTGGTGAGTTGTTGAGCACGTTCCCAAGTTTTTTTTTGAGATAGTAAATCAATTTTGCAATAGTTTAGAGATGGTTAACGGAAAATAAAAACAATATTGGGAATCCAAAAGCACTTCAACATACAAAGTCACAATGCCAACACTTTCTTTGATTGGCATTGCAACGCATGCCGGGTACAGCTAGTCTATGATAAAATAAGCCTATATAATCGATCTATTCCTTCTTGTTCATACCTTCCTGTTGTACTGATACAAAATTTAAAGGCCCTTGATATAAATAAATCTGTTGTGTTGCATCCTATGGTAGTATTCTTATCGAAGATGTATTGAAGTCGGATTATGTCATATGTTATGTGTTAATTTCACAGGTCTACAAAATAAAAATTTTGGAGACCTTTTTTTTGGATTCAATAACTGATTTTGTATATTTAAGTGTCTGAATTACGGTAATGTCTCCTATGTTCCTGTATCGCATCACGTTTTTAAACAACTACACATTAAAGAAATCATTACACGATGCGTGAAGGTGAAAATCAGTATTGTATTGTCTCATTATAGCAGTCAGAATTTAAAACATGAAAATTATAGACACATCAACTTAAGACATATTGTAGCAAATACATATCAAAGAGAAAAAAGACAGTTTGTGCTCACATGTATCATTAAGTCAATGGAACCGTTGCCACTTTGATGCAAAGCTTCTCATATTGCTTTTTCTCTTGTTCACTCGACTAGGATCATCACGTTCTATCAACCAACAGCGGAGATATTGTGAAATTTTGCAATGTCTTGTTACTCAAAATTACAGCAATTATTAACAAGTAGTTCCTTGAAGAACTATACAGCCTATTTTCATATATCCTACTTATGTTAATTGCCACTATCAACATACAAAGTTTCAGTTTGATTGATGTTATAGATTCGTAGATATTGAGAACCGTCTAAATATTGCGGATGATCGCCATGTTGGATATATAAGGTCTTAGAGTTATGTACTGTTACATGAAGATTATAGCGAACGCCTAGTATTCAAACTTCAATCGCATGATTAGGGCACAAGAAGTAACAAGGAGATTTTAAAATTTTTCATAGCTGCCATCTTGTGGTTATGGAAACAATTGAAATAAATTAGATGCCAGTGGATTAACATTTGCATAAGAATTTAATGTGCAACGTTTCACTGCATTTAAATATTTATCCTTCGCGTCGCTGCCATGTTGGATCTGTGTTCACCAGGTTACCGAACGTCCTATAGGTGAACTTATGTTCATAGCCTCTATAAACATTAAAAATATCAGTTTTATTGCTGTAAAAGATTCGTAGATATTGAGAACCGTCAACATATTTCGGATGCTTGCCTTTTTGGTTTGTTATAGGTTTAGGCTATATAGTTATGTACAATTAAAGGAAAATTATTGCGTAGCTTCACTATTCAAATTTTCACTTCGATCACATGATTACGACACAAGAAATAAAAAGTTAATTTTAAAATTTCGCACAGCCTTCATTTCAGGGTTATGTAAACAATTGAACTAAATTAGATGCCAGTGCATTACAATATGTATAATCATTTACTGTACCATATTTCACTGCACTCAGTTGTTTAAATCACGAGAAAAGTCTATTAAAATATTTCATCTTCGCTTGGCCGCCATGTTCGTTTTGTACTTTACATGTGTTTGAATGTTACATAGAGGAACTTGTAGCAGTGCCCTTTATCACCGTACAAAATTTCACGGTGATATCTGTAATAGTTTCGGAGAAATATTTCGCACAGCTGCCATTTTGAGGTTATGTAAACAATTGAACTAAATCAGACGCCAGTGCATTAAAATGTGTATAAACATTTTCTGTACCAAGTTTCATTACGTTTGGATGGTTAAATCGCGATAGAAGTATATTTAAAAGTCTCAACTTCGCTTGGCAGTCATGTTGGTTTTATAGTTAGCAGGTTTTTGAATGTCTCATAGGTGAACTTCTAGTAGTGCCCTTTATCACCGTACAAAATTCCAGGGTGATATCTGTAGTAGTTTCGGAGATACTGAATGCTGGTGAAATATTTCGCACAGCCACCATGATGGATTGGTAAGACAAAATAAAATTTAAAGGGCAAGATCGGGGTCGGCCAGAATGGTGCTATGATCTTACCGAGTTACATTGAAATCGCTCCAGTCGTTTAGAAGTTAATAGGGGAGACATACACACGAATCACAGAAACAAGCACACACAGACATACGGACAAAAGGTGATCACATAAGCCTATTTTTTCATGAATTGAAAATAGGCTAAAAAGGTGAACAGCTAACCATTTAATTGATTCAAATACAATCTATAATTTTGCCCACATTCAGTATATTATTGTTATATTATATCATGAAAAGGACTACGATATTCATATCACTTACCGTTATGTTTGTTGTTGAAATACTGTCAAGTGTTTTTGTAATAGGTATTAAATAACAAACTATGATGGATGTAATAAGCATAAACATTTATTCGCTTGATGGATTGGGTGAATTTGAACAATACTTAATGGTTTCGATTTACCAGCAAGATAGAATATTCATGCAACATATAAAAATGATATCCATAATTTGTGAGCTAAAATGTATTGGAATTAGTTTTAACAGAATTTGTTTGGCTGATAATATGTAAACGCGTTTATTTAAAAATAAAAGCGGTATACGAAATATTCCGTACACTTCAGTTTTTCCTAAGAATCACAATATTCATAATTGATAACCGTCTGAAATGCCTTACGAGGTATCAATAAATAGGGACTTAGCGCCAGAGGCTAAATCGCTGGATTAGTTTCCGATGATAATCACTAACTTACATATCTTGGGCTGGTATCGCTCAACTGGGAATTTGCCTCCAGTGATCAAGGTTTCTGAAGCATACAATGCTTTCTGTGGTGTAATGTTTTAATTTTGCGTTCTTCGATATTGAATTTTTGTTATATCTGTTCCAGATGATTCGATAGATCTTCTTTAATTTTGAAATTCTCTCATTTTCTGACTCACGATTCTATCCTGATGGCTGAATTAGTTCTCCTAAGGGCTTGAATTTATTTAATGGATGAATTTTGCTGAATTCTATCTTTAAAGGTCTTCCGATTAGATAAACGAGCGAATCCTTCCATTTATTGAGATTTTTGCCTACTTTTCACATTTTGTAAAAATTAGCAAAAAGTAGACTTATTAGATCGATCCGGGCAAATGTGTGTCTGTCTGTCCTTCTGTGTGTGTGTGTGTGTGTGTGTCCCTCTATCAACTCCTAAACGGCTACAGCTATCTAAACCAGATATGGTATGAGTAAAGTCCTATGCCTGAATATCTCACGGCCATATTTGAAAATGGCGTCAGTGCTACTATCTGCTGAAAAATCACAATTAAAAAATAATGTCTATGTTAGATATCTCGGAAGATATGCATGGGAATTGTTCCAAAATTGACACACTTATAGATAATATTACATAATACTAATTAACAGGAGCCCATACATGAGAGTGTTGCCAACATGATTCTATGCCTACTGACAATGTCCAATCTTTAAATGCATGTAACTTACATACTAGCTATTGGATTTCAACCAAATGTCGTATGCGATTTGCGCACCGGAGCAGATATGAATAAGCATTTTTCAGTGTCAAAAGGGCTGCCAACTGTTGAAAAAATGCACTCTATACATTTTTATCCTAATATCTATATATCAGCAAGTATGCAAGCCAACAGTTCAATACTTTGCATACGTATAGTACCAGCAAATGTAGTTTAATTTTCATTAACCGATATACGAAAGTGCTGCCAACATGATTCTACGCGTGCTGACAGGCTTAATGTTGAATCACATGTAACTTCCATATTAATAAATGAAGTTCTTCCTAAATGTGCACATACATAGTATATATAAGGTGCATTCAAAAAGTAACGAGCCGGCGGCTGGAATGCGCAAACTGGTGACGACATCGGCTAATCGTGGCGTGTGTAACGAGGTGTGGTTCCAACCAGAGCGTGGAAGGTCACAGCCCGTCGCTAGAGGGCACGCGTGCACGTCACGTGACGATACAAAGCGAGCAGCCGCATGCATCAATCGTCTAACGCTGCCAGTCACATTGCAAATAGTGACTTGGAGGCGTCGACCGAAGAGCAAAGAGGTGTTGTTTGGTTTCTGACAGCGGAAGGAGTAGGGGGAACGGACATTCATCGCAGAATGTCACAAGTGTACGGCGAACATTGCATGTACCTTGCAAGGGTCAAGGCGTGGCACAAGCGCTTCAGGGAAGGGTGGGTGTCGTTAGCCGATGATGCCTGGTCTGGGGCACCCCCCTGCATTACCGATGACAACGTCCAGCTGGTTGATGCACTCATTACCGAGGACCGCCGAGTGACAATGAACGCCATAGCCGCCATGGTCACTCCACGACAATGCACGACCTCATACGGTCAACACAGTCGCGGCACTCCTGCAGAAATTCAAATGGTAGGTTCTAGGGCACTCTCCATACAGTACAGACCTCTCTCCCTGTGATTACGCCATGTCTGGTCCCCTGAAAAAGGGGCATCTCATTTATGGCGGTGTCGCAAACCTGATTTTACGCAAGCTGATAAATTCAATATATAATTACATGTAACGTGCTTACTTTCTATTGGACCTCAACCAATTTTTGCATGTGCGTTGTGTACGTTAAGTGATGGAACTAAGAATATAGAGTCGCCAGGTCTGCCAACTGTTGATATACGGTCTCTATAATTTGAAGAAAAGTAGGCTCTTTCGTCCGTCACGGAACTACTTGTTTAATATGATATTTAGAGCCCGGTCTTTGCTGCAATTTCGTAAAGTCTTTTAAGGGCCTGAACTGCTTCTTGCCTATTCTTAGAAAGAATAGCTAGATCATCTACAAAGCCTAAACACTGCAGACGAATGTTGTTTTGGAATAGTCAACCAATAGCTATTCCTTTTGTTTCATTTTCCCATCGCCTGATAACTTTTTGAAGGAAATGATTGAATAATAACAGAGATAAACCGTCTCCTTATCGAAGTCCTGTGTTAATAGGAAAAGGGTCCGAAAATTATTATTATTATTATATTAAATAGTATAACGACTTCTGTCTTTAATTTTTTACATTAATATTTTTATCATTATCACCTAACATGCTAAATAAAATTATATATATAAAATTTAAAAAACAAATTATATTAAAACAGGACAAAAATTAAAAAAAATACGATTAAAATATATAAATTAAAATAATTTTTAAAAACTTATTTTTTGCATGCCCTCTTGTATTGAAATACACTCTGTATATAAGTTGTAAATAATAATTAATATGTCTCACAGATAATATGTACTGGATTTGCCGTCAGATTCGTGGGACATATCACAAAATATCAATAGTAGTTAATGAAATGAAATGAAAATGAAAATCCACAGCCTGCTTCCAGTCTCCGACCGGGTCAGGAATGGAATGAATGAAGCCCCCATCTAGCGGCGAGGATATGAACTGTGCCGGCTGCCAAGGCATGACGCACTCCTCTGGGGCAATGATTAAATGAATGACAGATGAAATGAAATGATAGTGGAGAGTGTTGCTGGAATGAAATTATGACAGGGAAAACCGGAGTACCCGGAGAAAAACCTGTCTGCCTCCGTTTTGTCCAGCACAGATCTCACATGGAGTGACCGGGATTTGAACCACGGATCCAGCGGTGAGAGGCCGGCGTGCTGCCGCCTAAGCCACGGAGGCTTCAATAGTAGTTACTAAATAAATTAAATTAAAATTAAATTAAATCACAATGGTGATGGAGAAGGCATATTCCCAACAATGCATCTATTGCTCTGAAGCTATTGATGATGCCCAAAAAGAGGTGGATTGATAGGAGGAAATTGCTTCGAAAGAAGATGGACAACAAATCTCCCCAGACATCATCGTGGAAATGAAGACGAGTCGCACTGGAACAATGTAGCTCATTACACTATATAAGTTCTTTGAACGATGAAACAAGTAGTTCCCTGAAGAACAATATAGCCTATTTTCATATATCCTGCCTATATTTATAGCATTTATCAACATTCAAAATTTCAGTTTGCTATCATAGATTAATAGATATTAAGAACCATCTAAATATTTCGGATTGTCGGTATGTTGGATTTCGATATATGTAGGCCATATTTAGCCTTCTATTAGATGAGCATTATTTTGTAGGTTCATTATTCAAACGTTGACTTCGATCGCATGATTAGGACACAATAAATTAAAACTTAATTTTAAAATTTCCCACAGCCGCCATCTTGACGTTATGTAAACAATTAAACTAAATTAGATGTCAGTGCATTGCAATTTGTATGGTCATTTGCTGTACCAAGTTTCACTGCGTTCGGATGGTTAAATCGCGAGAAAAGCATATTTAAATGTTTTAACTCTGCTTGGCTGCCATGCTCGTTTTGTAGTTAACAGGTTTTTGAAAGTCACATAGGTGAACTTCTAGTAGTGCCCTTTATTACCATACAAAATTTGTAGGTGATATGAGTAACAGTTTCGGAGAAATAGAATGCCGGTGAAATATTTCGCACAGCCGCCATGTTGGATTGGTGAGACGTAATTACATTTGAAGGGAACAGTCGATGTTGGCCAAAGTAGTACTATAACCTTACTGAGTTTGATTTAAATCGCTCCAGCCGTTTAGAAGTTATTACGGGGGGAGGCACACACACACACACACACACACCAACACACACACACACACATGGACGCTCACATAAACACACACACACGGACAAAAATGATGTCATAAGCCTATTTCTTCATTAATGAAAATAGGTTAAAAATATCTGGACAGTCACGAATGAAAAATAAGATGAGGACAAGAGTGTCCTAGTGTATGGTTCTAGCCTGAAGTATTGCGTTAAACGTTTCCTGAAGTTACAGGTGGGTTAGTCGGTAGTCAGCCACTCAGGAGTCCGACACAAGGGGTGTAAATGCACTTCTTTTCCTCCGTATAATAGTACATTATGCAACGAGCCTATAATGGCTATAATTAAGACACGAGTATGTTTATAAAACGAGCGTATGCGGGTTTTATAATTTATATACGAGTGTCTTAATTACTATTATAGGCGAGTTGCATACGACTGTTTATGTTCGACGATAATTATAACTTTATTATTGTGCCCTTTTAGCAAGAAATATGCAAATCACAGTATGCCAGCATTGCTCAATTCGGGATTTCGGGGTTGTAGTATGTTCTCCCACTCTGTGACTTACACATTTTGGATTAAATAGAGGATACACTTGCAAAAATAACAACAAAATCAACTCCTATTTTAAAACATTTAATTAACCAAAATTATGGCGCTACAAACAATAAAACAATTAAATTACTGACCAATAATCTTCTACTTGTTCCAAATGAACAAGGAATAATATAAGAATAAAACAAATATTGTATTAAAACACATGGTTTCCTTTAAAACCAACAAGTCATAATTATTTTTACTTCCATAAAGTATCTATCTTAAAGTTTCATAAAACTACGAGCTCCTTTAGCTCGATATTTTCCAATAATAATGGTGTCCTTCCTTTGTACACCTCAAAAACTATTTTTATCTTTTCTTATCATCAATACTAATATATAATTACATTTAAAATTACATGTTAATTATTTACTTTAATATTTGGGCACTTCACATGTTCTCAGCATTTACTATCTCTCTCAAGTTTTACAAATTCATCACGGTGATCGGGAAAATTCTTGTGTACTCCAGAGTTATAAAGATTACTTGACAAAGTCAAAAACTATGATTACTCCCGGAACCTAGTTACCTTCATTTAACTCGTGGAAATCCTACTTCCCTACAACATTACGATAGGGATTGTTATTTATTTTATTTGTCTTATAAGACCATTATCACATAAGAAAACTACGATCTGAACTGGCAAGCGATAATTTCATCTACAAGGACCTCGGTTCAATTCCCGGGTCATTAACAACTTTAAACACCCACGGTGTATTCATTACTTCTTACAAGACGGCCTTCAGCCACCCCTCCTGCTCCTAGGGTCTGACCGTAATACTTGAGCGTGATTTATGACTGTGCGGGAAACGTCCCGTTTTAGTCTGCGGGTGGAGCTCTCTTCAAAGCTTTTAAACAAATCTTCCTTTCATTCTCAGTTCTTTGGGGAGACCTGGCTTTTACTTCACTTATTTTCTTTCAACAATATTATTGGGCTCATAAACCACTTTCGTAACCTTGGCATTTATTAATTATAAAGGGTCCTCATTGATTGGGAAGAGTAATACACATTCTACGACGAATAATTAGGGGCTTTAACAACAAGAGGATTCTAGGTTCGAATCTCTTAACATGCCTCGGGAACCATTCCCATATTGGAGGACTTGTACAAAATGCGATTTAAAGTCGGCCGTGGCCTACATGACCTACGCTCAATAATACCATACATTTGCTCCCTTTTACATAATAACACACACATGGCCTCGTGATCTACGTCACAATTAGAGGACTTACAACATATCTCAATTCACTGCAATCAACTACCCTTCATAAGTAACTTACCAAGTACATTAACTTTTACGCGTTCCTAGCGTGACATTTTATTTTAATTGCGCTCCGTTGCGCTATACATTATTTTTAAGCCTATCGTCTTCCAAAGAACTGATAAATTCCATATTAACAATTGATACATATCTCAATTTTTATATTAATCTTTTCCTTTGACAATAATTGCTCTATTTTAATAACATGCGTTAATATCATGTCTTATACTTTTTATTAAGGCTCCAACGCTCTTATGTTCATATCATTCAATTTGATCTTCATTTACATTTCCTTACCTTGTTATTATTATTATTATTCATATTATATCTTCATTCCTTACAAAAGCTCAAAAGCTATTTCTTTCATGTAACTCAAATTTACCTTTATTTAAATATCTTTCATGATAATTATTATTATTACGCTTGCTCTTATAACATTCGTCAAATACACTGACATTTTATTCATACATTTCCTATACAGGATTTATTCTTTCAAATAATTATTTATAATTTCTCAAAATTCTATTTTTGTTCAGACCGCGTTCTTATTCTGTATTTAGTTATTTAGAAACATCCCTTTTTCTCAAAAACTCCGGTGGATTTGTACACAATCATTTCCCCGACACCAAAACATAATGAAAATCTTTACTCACATGTTTAAGGTCGTTTTCTGACCCTTCTCCTCGTGCGATGTGTCATTTTTGGCCCACTTTTTAACTTACTCCATCGTGTACAACTTCATTGCATGTACAGACATATCTTGACACATATTTAACACGTATACATTTAACACTAATAACATTTTAAATACACTGGTGTATCCGTTTAGAACACACAATAAAAAAAACACTGAAATATATTATTTTAACACAAAAACTTGATATATTTACACTTCACAATTTTTGATCAATAGGCCGCTATTTATTCCTATCACAAGTGACCTCTTGATCTCCCGTCTCCAAGGGTGAAATTTAGTAATGTCGGTTTCCTATCCTCTCTGAATGTGAAAGTCTCGAATCATCTACTTCCTCCCTGCAATAGCACTCCTTCGAATCCCGTTCTGGACGATCTGCTATTCCTCTGACACGAACGGCTCCCCTTTAGATTCTGTTTATTGATCTTAATGAAAGTCTGTTCTGTTCACGGTCCCATTGATAATTTATCGGTGACCTATGGATTTTTAGCAACTAATACTTCTTGCGTCTTAGTGTTTTTGAATAGTTCGTCTGCTTTCTTGAAACGAATGTCTATAGTTTCCTGTCTTCTCCTTTGCTTATTCGGTTCTAGTACTTCTACTCTTCGAGAATACTTACGAACCTTATTTCTCTGTCCCTGCTCGGGTTCTTTAAATTAGATAAACTGTTTATCTCTCTGTTACGGTACTTCCGTACGCTATGATACTTTTGGTCGTTTACTTAAAGACCTATCGCCTTGAGTCCTACGTTCGCAGCCTGCTCTGACTATATTTTACGAACTTTTCACTCTAAACTTTTATACTGTCGGACCTAAATCCTGTAACTAGGATTTTCCTACTTTTCAAACACGGCGATACTGTACTTTTACTTCTTTACAACTCCTTACGGAGATACGTAAATTATTGATAACGCGACGCCCGTGGCTATCGGATATTCTTCATTCGGTGTGATACAGCGTTTTTCCCCTCAAGGAAAGCTGGTATACTGTCTTCGGTGTGTTTCAGCGTGACGCCCCACACGGACTATCTGAATTCGATGTCTGATGAAGCAGAGTGACGCCCCCTCACGGATTGTCGGAATACTGCTTGTACTGATGCAGAGTAACGCCCTCCTAGGCTCTCGGAATACTGCATGTTTGGCTTGGTGAGGCCAGGAGTTTTATACTTTTTAATCACAAAAAGATAAAATCCTAGTCCTTTTCGTGACCAACTTTTGAACTAATTGTCGTACAATTATAAAAATTATATCTCCAGAAAGCTCGTCTTCTCAACGTCAAATGATCTCATTGCGCATAAGAATCGATCGTGCAATTCGGAGATATTAATTAATTTGTAGTCTTCAGCTGCGTGGGTGTTGCTGTTCATTTTTAAATTCTCCCCTCCTCGGGTGTCAGTGAATCCCCAATGACGTATACTGCGTTTGCAGTTTTTTTCTGTGCAATTATTACAAGGTTTTTCTTTACACAAAAATCTCTAATCCAAAATGATTCACAGTCCAGTGATTATTTACTTATTTTTATTCTCGCAAATGGGTTAAATTTAATTATTCTTCTTCTAGCACATCGGCGGTGTTGCCGTTTTAATGCAAGCTAAGCTGGATTTCCGAGTCACGCTTCCTTGTCTAACAGCCAAAACTTTCCACTCGTCCTATTAATATCCATGACTGGCTCCTTCTCAATGTCAAGAGGCATGATCTCATCTACTGAACACCTGGTCCCAGCGGCTTGCGCAATGTTAGGCTAGAATTCTGGCTTGAAATTTCTCTATGTTACATTAGAAACTGTATGTTTCTTTCATTCCTTCCCCAAATACATGGATTCGACCCCTTTTGAGCCAATGGTACATGGGTTCATTATATGTTTTAACATAAATATTCATAAATATCTGTTCAGTCACGAGAATGTTGTGATCGGGTGCTGCGCTGGGTAGTATATCTCTGTTTTCCAAGCTCTCTGGCCAACCGACGCATGCACTCTGTGTGCTTCAATGCCATATGTTCAGATTGTGCACCAGTATTCAGTAAAACTGTCACCGAAGTCGTTTCAAAACAACGCGCTGTGTAGAAATTGGATTTGGGGGTATTAAGGTACAGTGCTATTTCTTGTCTCATATTCACCAGTTTTTTTACGCGAACATAAGAACGGTGCACTTTCGGTAATTTATATAGACATGTTGGATTTTGAGCGCATGCGCGAAGGTATCCTTATCTAATTGGTCACACAACTGTTCCTTGAGCTCTGATTGGTGGGAGAAACTGTTTCATAATGAAAAATAGTGTTATAATGAGTTTCATTATGATACAGTTTTCTGACACATAATAGTCAGGATCGAACATAAAGATAATTATCATCTTACAATATTTGTATCTAACAATTATCCTCGAAACTGTATACGAAGCCCTACTTCGATTACATTATTGAACTACTAAAGGTAATTCACGATAATACGTAGGAAATTTCGTTACTCGTCTAAACATGCATGAAGAATATTCCCCTCATCAGGGATACTGAAGCAAAAACTCAGACTCCCTTGCTTTTTTTTATCTGCAAAGGTTTCAATTCTGATGGAGATAAGGATTAGCAGAATCCCTGGAGGACCACACCAGAAGCGATCACATTACTGTATTTACTGCAAGCAAGGGGAGGATCCATTAGTAAAATTGGAGAAAAGTTGTGTTCTGTTTGCCAGGGCTAGCAGTAACTTGACCTCTTGTTAGATAATGGTCGAGTCCCGAGGGAAGAGGAGAATGGTAGAGCCTCCACATTGATACCTAGCTCAGTAAATATGAGGTCAGTTTCCATAAACCAAGTGCTCCTGCAAGTGATATTCAATAATAACAAACACGAGGAGAGGAAGGGACATACAGCACCAATTGTTAGAGATCCTGGCACTGGCTGTTGCCATACTGAGTGTTTTTGCCTATAGGGGAGAGAGGGGTAAATGTAAACATGGGTCAATTGTAACACTTCATGCTTCAAGTTGCTTTAATGGTCGAGAGATATCAGTATTGCGCGTCACAGTACTCTTCTCACACCTTGTGTATAGTCAAGGTTAAGACGTGTTTATCAATAGTGATATTAAAATTCAGTTGTTGTGAACTTTTCTTTCTGCAAGTACTTCAAGTAAGATTATTTTGCATTTCCATTCAACTAAATATGTCTAAAATATTGCTCTCATAATGTTAAGTGGGTTAAGATATTATATTTTGCCCGAAATGACGCCTTGTTGTGAATTGTGACTTGTTGCAGTTGCTCTCGACTTCTCTCCTGTGTCATTCATAACTGTCATTGTACTTCCCTTTGAAAATGAAAATCCACAGCCTGCTTCCAGTCTCCGACCGGGTCAGGAATGGAATGAATGAAGCCCCCATCTAGCGGCGAGGATATGAACTGTGCCGGCTGCCGAGGCCTGACGCACTCCTCTGGGGCAATGATTAAATGAATGACAGATGAAATGAAATGATAGTGGAGAGTGTTGCTGGAATGAAATTTTGACAGGGAAAACCGGAGTACCCGGAGAAAACCTGTCTGCCTCCGTTCTGTCCAGCACAGATCTCACATGGAGTGACCGGGATTTGAACCACGGACCCAGCGGTGAGAGGCCGGCGTGCTGCCGCCTAAGCCACGGAGGCTCTGTAATTCCCTTTACGGTTAATAATTATCCTGAATCCATTTTTACCATATTTTCCTTTTATAAAAATAAATAGGCTTATGAGATCACATTTTGTCCGTGTGTGTGTGTGTGTGTGTGCGTATGTGTGTCCGCCCTAATAACTTATAAACAGCTGGAGTGATTTCAATGAAACTCGGTAGGGTCATAGAACTATTCTGGCCGACCCCGACCGTGCGCGTCAAGTTTTACTACGTCTCACTAATCCAACATGGCGGCTGTGTGAAATATTTTACCAGCATTCTACCTAGGTACGGTATGTCTCCGAAACTACTTCTGATATCACCCTGAAATTTTGTACGGTGATAAAGAGCACTACAAAAATTTCACATGTAACTTTTAGAAACCTGTTAAATACAAAACGAACATGGCGACCAAGCGAAATTGAAAGATTCTATTAGACGTTTCTCGCGATTTACCATCCGAGCACAGTGAAGGTTAGTACAGCAAATATGTATACATATTGTAATGCACTGACATCTAATTTAGTTCAATTGTTTACATAACCTCAAGATGGCGACTGTGCGAAATTTTAAAATCTCGATTTTTTTTCTTGTGTCCTAATCATGTGATTGAAGTTTGAATAATAAACCTACGCAATAATCTTCATCTAATAGTTCATAACTCTATGGACTACATATTTGACAATCTAATATGGCGACCATCCGAAATATTTGGACGGTTCTCAATATTTACGAATTTATTAGAGCAATCAAACAGAAATGGTGTGCAATTAACATAAATAGGATATATTAAAATGGGCTGTTTAGTTCTTCACGGAACTACTTGTTAGTATTGTGACTAGTTTAGGATTTGGAACGAAGTACAATCAGTCTCGTGAGGCAGAACTAAGAAAGGATGGGTTCGATTACCTTCTCTCCAATCCTGAAAGTTTCCAACTTCTACCTAAAGCAAACGCAGGGATGGTTCCTATCTTGAAAAGTCTTTAAGTAGTAACTCTCCAGTCACTCCACACGAGAGTACCCAATTAAATTGAGTGTGGAATTACAATTAATTTCCTAATGCTTTAAATAAAACACATGAATGACTTCAACACTTCTCACACAAACGGGGGGCTTATCGCTGTGTGTTTAAATAATTCTTCTATTTTATTACATAATCATAATATCCTGTAAGCCTACGTGGCTTAGGCGGCAGCACGCCGGCCTCTCACCTCTGGGTCCGTGGTTCAAATCCCGGTCACTCCATGTAAGATTTGTGCTGGACAAAGTGGAGGCAGTCAGGGTTTTCTCTCTGAGTACTCCGGTTTTCCCTGTCACAAATTTCATTCGAGCATCACTCTCCCCTTCATTTCATTTCATCTGCCATTCATTTAATCATTGCTTCAGGAGAGTGCGACAGGCTTCGGCAGCCGGCACAGTTCATATCCTCGCGTTCCTAAACCACTTTTTGCAATTTTTTTTCAATCTATATTGCATTTTGTATGGTGGGCATTTTTTAAGTATTTTGATTCTCAATTGCATTTTGTGGGTATTCTGAATCAAAATTACATTTTGTAAGTATTTTCAATCTAAATTGCATTTTGTAATTATTGTCCATCCAAATGAGTAATTTGAATTTACCATACATTTAGTAAGCATTTTCAATTTCAATTGCACTATGTTCGTATTTTGTATCTGAAATGGGCGTTTTTCAATCTAAATTGCATTGCGTATTCTCAATCTCATTTGCATTTTGTAAGTTTTCCGACTCTACGTTGCATTTTGTACGTATTTTGAACCTAAACTACAGTTTGTGCGTATTTTTCAATCTATTCCTTTTGTGAGTATTTTCCTTCTAAGTTACCTTTTGTTAGTATTACCACTCTCCGTTTTGTGCGTCGTTTCAATCATCAATCTGAGTTACAATTTGTTAGTGTTTCAGTCTCACTTAATTTTCGTTCTGGTTTCAATTTCATTGTCATATTCTCGATCACCCACACCATTAGGGGCCGATACCCTAGATTTTAGGCCCCTTAAAACAACAATTATCATCCTCATCATCATCATCATCATCATACGAGTCGTTCAGTTGCAAAACTCGTTTAATCCACTTGTGAATAAGGATCATGTCATAAAATTATTTATTTAATTAATTAATTCTATTTTACTTTATCTTATTTTATATTTTCTTTTGTATTGTTTAATTTAATTTTGTTTTGTTTTCTTTTGATTTTGATTTATTTTATTTCGTTTAATTTTGTTTTATTTTTTATTTTCATCTTGTTTTGTTTTGTTTTATTTTTTATTTTCATCTTGTTTTGTTTATTTTGTATTATTTTCTTTTGTTTTATTTTGATTTTCTTTTGTTTATTTTGTTTTAATTTATTTTATTTTGTTTTATTTTGATTTTCCATAAAACACACATAAAACTATAAAACAAACAAAAACACGAAGCAAAAAGCAAATTCAAAAACAAAAGCAAAAGCAGAAAACAAAAAACAAGAAAAACAAATCAAAAAGCAAAATTCAAAAAAGGAAAAGCAGAAAACAAACACAAAACCAAAACCAAGAAAGAAAATCAAAAGCACAAAGCAAACACAAAACCAATAACCAAAAACACAAAGCAAACAGAAAAAGTAGAAAACAACAAACACAAAAGATACGTGGGGCAAAGTCCAGAGAAACGTTTCTCATGAAAATGATTCTTATTCACAAGTTGATTAAAAGAGTTTTGCAACTGGACGACTCATATCCTCACCGCTAGATGGGGGCTTCATACATTCCATTCCCTGACCCGGTCGGTCGTCTGGAAGCAGGCTGTAGATTTTTAGCCTATTTTTCACATTTTGCAAAAATGAGGAAATAGTAGATTTATGAGATCGATCCGGGCAAATGTGTGTCTGTCTGTCCTTCTGTCTGTCTGGCTGGCTGGCTGTGTGTGTCCCCCTATCAACTCCTAAACGGCAGCAGCAATCGAAACAAAATTTGGTAGGAGTTAAGGTCTACACCTGAGTATCTCAACGCGGTATTTGAAAATGATGTCAGTGCTACCAACTGCTGAAAACTCGCAATTGCAATTTGAGCTCCATGTAGGATATCTTGGAAGGTATAGATGGGAGATATTTCAAAATTGGCACACGTATAGATAATAATATTTCAGTTTAATTTCCAGGAGGCCATACATGGCAGTGTTGCCAAAATGATTCTAAGCCTGCTGATAGGTCCAATTTTTAAATGCATGTAACTTCTACACTATAATTGGAATTCAACCAAATTTCGTATGTGCTATGTGTACATAAACAGATATAACTGAGCGTATTCTTAAGAGCCACCAGGGCTGCCAACTGTTAATAAATGTTCTCAATTTCTGTTATCCAAATACCAATATATCAGAAAGTATGCAAGCCAATAGCTCTAAACTTTGCACACGTATAGTACCTGACATTCTAGATTAATTTGGAGAGACTAATATACGTTAGTGCTGCTAACTTGATTCTAAGCCTGCTGATAGGCCCAATTTTAAAATGCATTTAGCTTCTATACCTACGAATGGATTTCATTCAAAATTGGCACAACAATACATCATGCTATTTCAGATTATTTCTGACGAATACATGCATGACATTGTTGCCAACATGAGTTTACGTGCGCTGTTAGATCCAACGTTTAACTGCAAGTTAAGTCCATGCTATCCATTGGACTTCAACCAAAGTTTGTATTCTGTACCCTAAGAGATGGAACTAAGAATATATTCAGTCACCAGGGCTGACAATTGTAGTGATCTATTAGGCTACATTATGCCAGGTATACAGTATTTCGAACTAATTAGTAATTTCTATTTTACTAACTTAATTTCGTTATTATTCTAGATAGATCCATATAGATTAATAATTGACATGAATCTTAAATTTTAAGAAAAGTAGGCTCTTTAGTTCGTCACGGAACTTCGTGTTTCATCATCACTTGTCACTGCAACCACATTTGCCCCTCCTCTGCTGAATGTTTCCAATCAGTATATTCCAGGAAAATTAGCCAGTCCATCACAGAATCCAAACACTTCTTCCTTGGTCTTCCTCTACTCTTCTTCCCCAAAGCTTCTCCTTCCAACACGATCGTTGAGAAATAGTTATGGCGTAGTGTGTGGCCAAGGAATTTTGTTTTCCTCTTTTCAATAGTATTGATCAACTCCCTTCTTTCATCTACTTACTTGAGGAAGGAAAAAGGAAGGAAGCTATTAGTTTTACGTGGCCGTTAATCATGAGATCATGAGCCACGTGAGCTCCTTTTTACGAGGAATCCGAACCTCAGGACATGGCATTTCACTTCGAAAATCTCACATGAATTGACCGGGAATCGGAATGGGGCAACCTTGGTAAGAGTCCAACAGCTTGACCGCTGCGCCACCACACCCGCTACTTACTTCCTTAAGGACTTTTTGGTTTGAGGTTTTCTCTATCCAGCTTATTTTCAGTATCATTCTCCACATCCACATTTCCATTGCTTCCAGGCGTTTTGTATCTTGTTTTTCTAAGACCCACGTTTCACAGCCATACAACAAAACACTCCCTCAGTATGCCTTCCTTCGGAGGGGTAGTAAACCCGGCGCGCCCATGTCATAGATTTATGGCATGAAAAAGAACCTTCCACTAACTACACTTGAGTGAAGCCAAAATTTGTAGGTGAGAATTGATAACGCTCTATTAGTTCTAATGTTCGCTGCGAGGTGCTGACTACGATGCCATGTAGTAGCCAAGTCCACCAGCTAGGTGTCGTGCACGGTAGCATTTGGTAGAAAATGTAGGAACTATTTTAAATTACCGTCTGCAGTCCGTACTTGAATTAAAACAGATAACACACACTAATACAGCTATCATAATTAACACCGGTTATCAGACAAATTCTACACACACCCAAAGTACACGGGGCTACATGACCGTGTTGTCGAAGCCCCTTAACTAAGGAAGCAACCAATCAACCAACAAAACACTCCGCACAGACATTTTGACGAAATCTTTTCTAATATTAGTGTTTTATATTTTTGTTTGTCAGAATATTTTTCTTGTTACTGAAAGCCTGTTTAGCTACAGCAATTCCTCCTGATTTCTGTGGTGCACCTATTGTCGTGTGTGATAATGCACTTAATGTTCGACCCTAACTATTATGTGTCAGAAAACTGTATCATAATGAGGCTCATTATAACACTATTTTTCATTATGAAACAGTTTCTCCCACCAATCAGAGCTCAAGAAACAGTTGTGTGACCAATTAGATAAGGATACCTTCGCGCATGCGTTCAAAATCCAACATGTCTATATAAATTACCGAAATTGCACCGTCCATATGTTCGCGTAAATTAACTGGTGAATATGAGACAAGAAATGGCACTGTACCTTAATATCCCCAAAATCAATTTCTACACAGCGCGTGGTTTTGAAACGACATCGGTGACAGTTTTACTGAATACTGGAGCACAATCTGAACATATGGCATTGAAGCACACAGAGCGCATGCGTCGGTTGTCCAGAGAGCTTGGAAAACAGAGATATACTACCCACCGCAGCACCCGATCACAACGTTCTAGTGACTGAACAGATATTTATGAATATTTATGTTAAAACATATAATAAAGTTATAATTATCGTTGAACATGAACAGTCGTATGCAACTCGCCTATAATGGTAATTAAGACACTCGTATCGAAATTATAAAAGTTGCATACGCTCGTTTTATAAAAATACTCGTGTCTTAATTATAGCCATTATAGGCTCGTTGCATAATGTACTATTATGTTCGACCCTCACTATTACGTGTCAGAAAACTGTATCATAATGATGGTCATTATAACACTGTTTTCCATTATGATACAGTTTCTCCAGCCAATCAGAGCTCGTTCATTGACCAATTAGGTAACGATTCCTTCGCGCATGCGCTCAAAATCCAACATGTCGGACATAAACACAACATCGAACTATAAAAAATTACCGACATGGAATACGCACCGTCCATATGTTCGCGTAAATAAACTGGCGAATATGAGACAAGCAATAGCACTGTACCTTAAAATCACCAACGCTAATTTCTGCACAGCGCATTGCCTTCAAATGACACCGGTGACAATATTACTGAGGGACGGCAGATGTAAACATATGGCCTGCATAATATGGCATTGCAAGCACACAGAGCGCATGCGTCGGTCGTTCAGAGATCTTGAAAGACAGAGATATCACGCCCAACGCTCGCTCTCCGATCACAAATTTCAAGTGGCTGACTCTCAACAGATATTTATGAATATTTATGTTAAAACATATAATCAAGTTATAATTATCGTCGAACATAAACAGTCGTATGCAACTCGCCTATAATGGTAATTAAGACACTCGTATGGAAATTATAAAATTCGCATACGCTCGTTTTATAAAAAATACTCGTGTCTTAATTATAGCCATTATAGGCTCGTTGCATAATGTACAATTATAATTCCCCACGCAATTTATTTGAGCGTACTTGTGTTGACCGACTGAAGAGCTACAAATGATTGATTATTATTATTTACGACAACACTGAAAATGGCTTCTAATATTCTAATTCTAATACAATAAAGCTGAAGAATTTGTGTGTTTAAACGCGCTAATCTCTGGAACTACCAGTCGGATTCGAAAAATTATTTTTGTATATGATAGCCAGATTCGAGGGGAATAGTTTAGGCTATGTAGCATTATGCTACACCTCTCAGGTAACCATAAATATTGATTTTTGTTCAGTAAGTCGGAAGAACAAGCGTTCCCGGATAGCTCCAATAATACCTAAGTCTATTGTTGCCTGGTAATGCGGGATGCATCACGTCGTCCCTCCCAGTGTTCTGGTGCAGAATTACGAGCTGCTTATAAATATCAGTCACGGGGAGTAATTCGTGCAAAAAAGATTTCTTAGGCCCTTTAAAACAGTTATCATCATGACAATAGTATGCCTCTGTATAAGGGCGATGGTGTTGGTGCAGTGTACTGAGGTTATCAGCTGCAATAAGCGTTGGTGCTTTCCGATCCTTATCCTTGAGCGCTCCAGTTCTGTAGTAGTATTCATTATCATCCATAAAACAAATAAATCCACTGGGCGAAGCCGGGCACTACTGCTAGTATTCTAAGAACTTAAAAAGGCCACGGTGTACTCCTCCTCTTGAACAAAAACACACACTACTACAAACACCGCAATAACAGAAATTATCACTCACACAAGTACTCAGGTGGTGCAGTCTGCTGCATGATGTCACGCACTCGCCGTCTTCGTATCGCATAACGCCAGACCCCAGGAGTAAACTCAGATTCGGTGCATATGCACTGAACAACATGATGACGTCATACACACCGTATCCGTGACGCATAACGGTAGACCTAAGCATAACGATGAAGTCGACAAGATCATTTGAAATATGAAATGAAAATCCACAGCCTGCTTCCAGTCTCCGACCGGGTCAGGAATGGAATGAATGAAGCCCCCATCTAGCGGCGAGGATATGAACTGTGCCGGCTGTCGAGGCCTGACGCACTCCTCTGGGGCAATGATTAAATGAATGACAGATGAAATTAAATGATAGTGGAGAGTGTTGCTGGAATGAAATTTTGACAGGGAAAACCGGAGTACCCGGAGAAAAACCTGTCTGCCTCCGTTTTGTCCAGCACAGATCTCACATGGAGTGACCGGGATTTGAACCACGGACCCAGCGGTGAGAGACCGGCGTGCTGCCGCCTAAGCCACGGAGGCTCCTCACCAAACCAACACATATGGGGAATAATTCAAGGAATTCTCTCCAATAATGTAGTTGCAGGGATATCAAATATTTTGAGAAATGTGTATTCATTAGGTGATGTTGATGATGATGATAATTGTTGTTTTAAGGGGCCTAACATCTTGGTTATCGGCCTCTAATTGTCTGGGTGATAGCGAAAATTACAGTGAAATGGAAACCAGAACGAAAATTAAGTGAGACTGAAAATATTTACAAAATGTAACTCAGAGTGAAACGACTCACGAAATGGAGAGAGGTAATACTTACAAAAGGGAATTTAGAAAGAAAATGCTCACAAAAGGAATAGATTGAAAAATACGCACAAAATGTAGTTTAGGTTCAAAATACGTACAAAATGTAGTTTAGGTTCAAAATGCGTAAACATACAATGTAGAGTAGAAATACTTACAAAATTCACTTGAAATTCAAAATACTTACAAAATGCAAATGAGATTGAAAATTCCCCGAGGGGCTCACATCTAGTGTGACGTGGGTTGGCGACCACGGGGCCCCAGCTGAGTCCGGCATTGCTTCCACTTACTTGTGCCGTGCTCCTCTCCGTCTTCTTTCCTGTCGACCTCCCATGGTCAACTCTTGTTCTTTTCAGACCTCGACGGTATTAGGGTATCTGAGGCCTAGGGTGTCTTTCACTTTCCCGCCTTAATTGGCCCTTGTCTCATCTTTCCTGATACCCTCCTCCCGCGAGTGGTCACAGCCTTCTTTTTCTTTTCATGGTATCTCCTGCCTTCTGCTCAAGGCCCTCAAGGAGGCAGGGTGTATGTAGTCCTACCACTTCTGGTGCACCCTAGATAGTGCTACAACCTCAGGGGCTCACGGCTGGTGAGTTCGAGAATTAGCGATCCCGAGGGATTTCTGAGCTGGGTCCGGTTTGTCCCCTTTTTCTTCTGACCTTGGGGCGGACCCTCTCTTCTTTCCCTTTCCTATCTACCCTCTTTCCTTCCAAGTCCGTCATTCCTCATCCTTCGAGGGTTGAGGGTATTTCTTTTCTTCCTGTCCTTTATTTGCCGTATCCTTTCTTTGTTTACTATTTCTTCCTCTAGTCTGTAAGTTTGTAGTTAGTATTCGTTTTAGTTTTCATTGTCATCTCATCTTTCGTTATCATCCACACCATTAGGGGCCGATAACCTAGATGTTAGGCCCCTTAAAACATAAATTATCATCATCCTTATTGAGATTGAAAATACGCAAAAAATGCAATTGAGGTTCAAAATACTTACAAAATGCCATTAAAATTGAATATACACAATGAAATTTAGATTGAAAAACGCCCATTTCATATCGAAAATTCTCACAAAGTGCAATTGAAATTGAGTATGTTTACAAATTGTATGGTATATTCGTTTGTGTATCAAGCCTTTTAAAACATGCAAACACCTTTCTATATTCAGAACATATGTAAATAAACGTAACAGATTTTGAAACTGGGTGATTAAGATACGGAGAAGAGAAGACCACAATCTTTCTCTGTATTTGTTATTCGATCTGCATTTTATAACCTCTTCACAAACAAAACGCAGAAGAAGAGTGGAGGAAGAACATGTGATGTGAGGAACACAAGACTATATGGAGAAGGCTTGTAGATAAGCGCAGACTACTTTGTATTCCACTGGTCTCTGGATCAAATCGCTATCGAACGACTGCAGAGTTTCCTAAGCGGGCAAAGACGAAGAAGAAGCAGAAAGGGAAACGAATGTGAGGCCAGCCAGTTCAATTTCTTCTGGGTTCATATATCTTAACTGATATCTGAAATGTGTGTTAAGAATTCCTATAACGTATTGTGCTATATAATGCTTCCTTCACTCTAGCCTTAAGAAGTGAGTTATAAATCATTTTTGGACAGTTAGAATACCCATGTACGTGTGTGCTGGTCTTTAGTTGGGTTGGACCGCAAGGAGACTGTTGTCTTTGTTAGTGATTCATAGTTTGAGTCCCGGCTTCTGTGAAGACTACGTATGAATGTTGAGAGTTATCGACTTTTTGCACTTTTATGTGTATTATCGGGTTTTACAAGTATGTGTTTCTTAAGTGAAAGAAGGCCATCAGGATTTCATCTGTAGAAATATAAGGAGAGCTCCAGAGTTAATCAATAAGTTGGCAAAGGAACGAAGCTACAACACAAAACATAACACACAAATCAAATCAAATCAAATCAAATCAAATCAAATCAAATCAAATCAAATCAAATCAAATCAAATCAAATCAAATCAAATCAAATCAAATCAAATCAAATCAAATCAAATCAAATCAAATCAAATCAAATCAAATCAAATCAAATCAAATCAAATCAAATCAAATCAAATCAAATCAAATCAAATCAAATCAAATCAAATCAAATCAAATCAAATCAAATCAAAACGAAAAACCCAAAACACACAAATCGAATCAAAACAAAACAAATCAAAAAACAAAACAAATTACAACAATACAACACAAGTCAAAACAGGACAAAAATCAAAAATCAAAAATCAAATATCAAAAATAAAAAATAAAAAATCAGAAATCGGAACACAAAAAACAGAAATAAGGACCAGGCATCAAAAAACAAAACAAAACACACAAAACTACAAATACACAAAACACAAGAAATACAAAATGAAACAAAAACTGAAATAAAAATAAACAAGAAGTTCCGTGAAGAACTATACAGCCTACTTTTCATGCCAATGATTATTCTACAGAATATGAACCTATCTAGAATAATGACGAAACTAAGTTGCTAATATCGAAATTTCCAATTAGTTCGAAATAATGTATACCTGGCATAATGTATCCTAATAGAGCACTACAGTTGGCAGCCCTGATGACTGAATATATTCTTAGTTCCGTCTCTTACGGTACTAAATACAAAATTTGGCTGAAGTCCACTGGATAGCATGGACGTTACATGCAGTTAAACATTGGATCTAACAGCGCGCGTAAAATCATGTTGGCAACAATGTCATGCATGTATTGGTCAGAAATAATCTGAAATAATATGATCTATTGTTGTGCCAATTTTGAATGAAATCCATTAGTTAGCATAGAAGTTACATGCATTTTAAAATTGGACCTATCAGCAGGCTTAGAATCATGTTGGCAGCACTGACGTATATTATTTACTCCAAATTCGTCTAGAATGCCAGGTACTATACGTGTGCAAAGTTTAGGGCTATTGGCTTGCATACTTTCTGATATATTGATATTAGGGTAACAAAAATAGGGACAGCACATATTAACAGTTGGCAGCCCTAGTTGCTCCTTAGAATACGCATATTCATATCTGTTATGGTACACATAGCACATACGAAATTTGGTTGAAATCCAATTGATAGTATTGAAGTTACATGTATTTAAAGTTGGACCTGTCAGCAGGCTTAGAATCATGTTGGTAGCACTGACGTATATAAGTTACTCCAAATTAATATAGAATGTCAGGTACTATACGTGTGCATAGTTTAAAGCTGTCGGCTTGCATACTTTCTGATATATTGGTATTTGGATAAAATAAATTAGGAGCATTTATTAACAGTTGGCAGCCCTGGTAGGTCTTAAGAATACGCTCAGTCATATCTGGTTATGTACAAATACAACATACGAAATTTGGTTGAATTCCACTTGATAGTGTAGAAGTTATATGCATTTAAAAATTGGACCTATCAGGAGGCTTATAATCATTTTGGCAACACTGCCATGTTTGGCCTCCTGGAAATTAAACTGAAATATTATGATCTGTACGTGTGCCAATTTTGAAATAGCTCCCATTCATACTTTCCAAGATATCCAACATGGAGCTCAAATTTCTAGTGCGTTTTTTCAGCAGTTGGTAGCACTGACATCATTTTCAAATATGGACGTGAGATATTCCGGTGCACATCTTTACTCATACTAAATTTGGTTTTGATTGCTGCAGCCGTTTAGGAGTTGATAGGGGGGGACACACACACAGCCAGACAGACAGACAGAAGGACAGACAGACAGACAGACAGACAGACAGACACACATTTGCCCGATCTCATAAGTCTACTTTTTCCTCATTTTTGCAAAATGTGAAAAGTAGGCTAAAAAATAAAATAGCAACAAAATTCAAGAAACAAAAAACAAAACAAAAAAAAAAAATCTAAAATCCTAAATTTTTAATCGAAACACAAAAAACTAAAACAAAACACAATAAACAAAACAAAAAACACAAAACTAAAAACCAAAAATATACAACACAAGAAAAACAAAAGAAACAAAAAACTAAAAACTAAAGAAAGAACAAGAAATAATACATGAGAAACAAAAGACTAGAAACAAAAACACAAAAGACACAACACAAAAAACAAAACATAATACAATAAAAAGGAAACAGGAAATATGAACCAACAATCATAAAACAAACATCAAAAGACAAAACAAAGGAAAACAAAAACAAACCTTAAAAACACAAATGCAAATCAAAACAAAACCAAGAAACGCAAAACACAAAAAACACACAAAACAAAACAAACAACACAAAAGACAAAATAAAATAACAAAAAGCAATAAATAAAAAACAATACAAAGAAAACAAAGCAACACTCTCCATTTTGTGAACCCCTGTGGTTCTTGTGTAATGTACTGGTTAATTTGGCTATAAAGATCCATTGTGCAGAAAGCACTTCCCCCTCAAGCTTAGTTTAATTTTTGGCCGACAGATGGTGTTATGTTCTATGACCACAGGTTTTAGTCGTATACTGCTCAAAGGCCGTAAAGCAGACGATAATTTGGACTTGCTAGGGCTCATTAAATGGGAGTGATTTAAGATACGTCGTCAAGATTACTCTTAATAAGAATGAAGCGCTCATAAAGATAGCGAAGAATGTTGAATATTCATCAAGACGCTAGAGGGTGATGATAACAAACGCGGTGATTCCGTAACTTCGCAGTAGTTCTTTTACCCATGAAATGTATAGATAATTCCCTAACATTCTGTATTACGTAAATTTATACATATTTCGCAACTAGCTGTTTCGAGACCAGATTCACCCGGGTGATATATCCCCCAACCTGTCCGAATCCCTGCTCATGGAAACGTTTCATCCTTACAAATATCTTGGGCAGTATAAAGCGGTTCGTTCAAGTCTCCGGATCTACCTGGAATTAGTGTCATAAATAAATAAAACACCATAGTGAACAAGTCAACCAGTGTCTATCATCTATGCACACTAGGTGAGTAGCGTCATCTATACGTTGCTAAAAGAACGCAAGCTCTTAGTTACGTGTGTATGTAACATGTCGTTTGTTCATAAATCCATACTAGGTCAATGATGTTATCAATACGCTGTTATAAGAACGCAAGCTCATAGTTACGTGTTGTTTGTTCATATATGCATGCCAGGTCAATGACGTTATCTATACGCTGCTATAAGTACGCAAGATCTTAGTTACGTGTTGTTTGTTCATATATGCATGCTAGGACAATGACGTTATCTCTACGTTACTATAAGAACGCAATCTCTTAGTTACGTGTTGTGTGTTCATATATGCATACTAGGTCAATGACGTTATCTCTACGTTACTATACGATCGCAAGCTCTTAGTTACGTATTGTTTGTTCATATATGCATGCTAGGACAATGACGTTATCTCTACGTTACTATAAGAACGCAATCTCTTAGTTACGTGTTGTGTGTTCATATATGCATACTAGGTCAATGACGTTATCTCTACGTTACTATAAGATCGCAAGCTCTTAGTTACGTATTGTTTGTTCATATATGCATGCTAGGACAACGATGTTATCCATACGCCGTTATAAGAACGCTAGCTCTTAGTTACGTGTTGCTTGTTCATGTATGCATACCAGGTCAATGACGTTATCTCAACGCTACCGTACGCATAGTACGCAAGCTCTTAGTTACGTGTTGTTTGTTTATATATACATACTAGAACAATGGCATTATCTATACTCTGCGTTTAGAACGCAAGCTCTTAGTTACGTGTTGTTTGTTCATATATGAATACTAGGTCAATGATGTTATCTGTACGTTACTATAAGAACGCAAGCTCTTAGTTACGTGTTGTTTGTTCATATATACATACTAAAACTATGACATTATCTATACGCTACTATACTGGACTGTAGAAGGTGAAGAAAACTGAGGGATGACGTGTTTCGCTCGTAAAGTGAGGATCATCAGATCCATATATATATATATATATATATAAGACAAAATAGCTCTAAAAACACTACCAAATCTAAAATGACACACATTAACAGTCCTGCCCCCCTAAAACAAACAAAACCGTCACAAAATATTGGAAAGTGTGGTAACCATTACTGGTAAAATGCTGAAGCATTAAACATCCCAAGAAGAAAACTATTTATATACGATACCTGCAATATTGCAACACTGTGAAATAACAATCTCATTAACGAACAGTCTCACTGCACCAACTAATCTATTAGGGTTTAGCATTGATGATGATGAAGGTGATAATTATTGTTTAAAGGGGCCTAACATCTAGGTTATCGGCCCCTAATGGTTTGGGTGACAGTGAAAGATGAGATGAGAATGAAAACTATAACTAATACTAACTACAGACTTACATACTAGAAGAAGAAATGGTAAACAAATAAAGGATAAGGCAAATAAAAGACAGGAAGAAAAGAAATGCCCTCAACCCTCGAAGAATGAGGATTGAGGGACTTAGAAGGAAGGAGAGCCACGAAAGACACATAGGAAAGGGAAAGAGGAGAGAGTCCGCCCCAAGGTCAGAGGAAAAAGGGACAAAACGGACCCAGCTCAGGAATCCCTCTGGGTCGCCAACTCCCGAACTCACCAGCCGTGAGCCCTTGAGGGTGTAGCACTATCCAGGGTGCACCAGAAGTGGTGGGGCTACAAACACCCTGCCTCCTTGAGGGCCTTGAGCAGAAGGCAGGAGAAATATGAAAAGAAAAAAAAGGCTGACCCCTCGAAGATCATGAGGGTATCAGAAAAGATGAGACAAGGGCCAATTAATGCGGGAAAGTGAATGACCCCCTAGGCTCGGATACCTTAATACCATCGGGGTCGGAAGAGTTGACCAAGAGAGGTCGACAGGAAAGAAGAAGGAGAGGAGCCCGGCACAAGTAAGTGGAAGCAATGCCGGAATCAGCTGGGGTCCCGTGTTTTCCAACCCGCGTCCCACTAGATGTGAGGCTCTGAAGGAGAGGTGTAGCATTGTTCGGATGCTTAATGCTTTAGTATTTTACCAGTAATTGTTCCTACTCTTTCTAAGTTTTTGTTAAGTTTTGTTTTGTTTTTGGAGAGCAATGACTGTTAGTGGGTGTCAAGTACATGGGGCTACATGACCACGATGTCGCAAAGCTCCTCAATAATCGGAAACGAGAAACAATATAACGTAGCAGGGAAACAAGTTGCTGGATAAAAATGTACTTTATACCATACCTTCAATAAACCAAGGACTCAATAACGGCACTATAAAAGGTTCCGGGATGTTCTCATTAGACGGGGTAGCACATAGTGCTTTTTAGCCTACGAGTGGCGAGAATAAAAACTGGCCTTTAATAGTTGAAGATGCCGAGAATACCATATTAGGATGTTCTAGACTTGGCAACAAACATATGCTACATCGGTCGACAAACACAGGCAGTTAGGAATGCGGGGTGTGTGGGGAAGACCAAGGAGGTTAAGAGATAACGTAACAAGACAGGAAATACCTTCAAGTTCAGTGCAGGTATCAGGAGATGGCAGCTGCATGGAAACGAACCACACACCACTCAAACAGCTATGTACACAATCCACAACAAACTGACAATTTAATAACAATCACATAATCACACTAAGCAAGCAAACTTGCGGGTCAATCACCACCATCAGTATCTCAAAAAAATACCACGTATCTTGACTGGTTGTGCTAGTTAAATAAATACTGGGCTGACACATCCAAGAAATTTGCCGGACCACAATGGACAAGAAGAGCAAGACCCAGACAAGAGTGGAAGACCCTAGAAAACTCAGTGCAACGTAGTGAATCCTTAAATACAATAGCGATAATATATTGAGGACAGTTAAAACTTTACTAAAAATAAAGTGAACGTGCTAGAAACATTAACAATTTTACAAATATTAGATATGAGAACAAGAATACATAACGTAGAGAATACTGTAACTAGGTTAGGAATAGATATATCAATAGCTATAAGAACAATTCAAGAACAGAGACTAATTTGCCAGAAAAGTACACCACTAGGTGCTTCACTTCTCTTTAGGACTGCTCACCTAATGAGTGTAATGGAGCAAAATCCCTGCCTAGGCAAAAGGACATTGCCCTTAGGGGATTAAAAGGCTATATTTATTATTATTATTATTATTATTATTATTACTACAACTAAATCTCTCCTTAGTGTAAAACTAAGTCCCCGATTCTTGAATGTCACGGATAATCTCGAGAACCACTGGATAGATTTTGATGAGGTTTTCACCACTCTGTAAAAGATATCTCGAGGAAGGTTTCTGTAGAAAATAATTAATTTATGATCAAAGAAAGCCAAGCAGTAACGACTTCAGTGAAAAAGTCAAAAAATGCCCGCGTCCGTGCGCTTTTTAGGCTTAAGCTGGGCGAACTGTTAGAAATATCAATTTACTATTAGTGTAAGAATTGTTCAGCATGAAAAGTTCTACAAAAACGTCCTGGAGAGCATATCTCTATCTTCAATACATCGTCCACTATATGTGTTTTTACGTTTTCATGTCATCCAGCAATCTTTATTCAATTACCGAGGCTACAGTTTACTAGCTAGCTAGTGGCGAGCCTATCACCCCAGTTACTGCCTAGATAGCGGGCGAGCCTATTACCCCAGATACAGGCAGCAGCAAACTGTCGAGTCGTGTTGAGTTAAGACTTAAGAGAAGAGTGTTTGTGTTTGGAGTTTCCCTGGAAGTGCAATCGGCTTTTTTTTTATTTCGCCTGTGAGCTCTTCGTTCCACAAAATACACTGTGAAGTTAAGATTGGACGGAAGGGGGATTTGTGATTCATGCACCTCGCCATTCTTAAAATACGTCTGACAAGAATTCGTTGCACATGCATCTCCATGATAATATAATTAATAGTCCAGTCAGTGGTTTTAACCCATCACGCTGAGACGTAAAACGGATATAGGTCGTTGTTCATCGACATCGAAGACAGCGCTTATCACGTAATGCACTCATAACTGTTGCCGGGCGAATCCGAAGCGGGTTGCTAGTATGTGTATATATTGTAAATATCATAACCCATACTCGTAGACATAGCCTTATTAGCTAAGTGTAAAGGATCTGATGATGATCGCTTGACGATCAAAACTGGTCATCTTCCTCATTTATTAATCTCATATAAATGTTTTCCAGGATTAGAGAACCAACCATTACAATTGGGTACAATCGTGTTGTTGTTTGAGTCTTCAGTCTTTTGACTGGTTTGATGTAGCTATCCATGCCTCCCTGTCCTGAGCTAATCGTTTCACCTCTACATAGCTACCACACCCTTCATCCGAGGCAATCTGTTTAACATATTCTAACCTTGGTCTACCCCTACAGTTCTTGTCCTCGACCCTTCCTTTCATAAGTAAGCTTGCTATTCCTGGGTGTCTTCATACTCTCCTACCAACCTATCTCTTCTCTTCAATTGCAGTCGCCAGAAACATCTCTCCTCCCCCACTAGTCTTAATACCTCTTCATTTGTAACCCTATCTACCCATCTGATCTTCATCATTCTCCTGTAACACCACATTTCAAACGCTTCTGTTCTCCTCTTTTCTGCTGCACCAATAGTCCAAGTTTCACTTCCATAGAGCGCCACGCTCCAGACAAAGGATTTCAAAAATGACTTCCTAATACCAAAATCTATATTCGATGTCAACAGATTCCTTTTCTGTAGAAATGCTTTCCTTCCCAGAGCTAACCTACTTTTTATATCCTCGTTGCTTCGTCCATCACTGGTTATTTTGCTTCCTATGTAACAGAAGTCTCCTACTTCCTTTAGTTTTTCACCTGCCAATTTGATGTCCATAGAGGTTTCTGATTTATTTCGTCTGCATTCCCATATTTTTGTTTTACATTTATTAATTGTCATCATGAATTCTCTCCTTTTTGACTTTTAAAGTCGCACATTTTTCCGTATTGGCGGAACGTAATAATGAAAAAAAGTTTTTTAATGGTTCCGCCTAGTCAATACTTGTTTTATTAAAGATTTTATCATGACATAATCACTTGTCTTTAAGTATGTTGATACATGTTTCGGTGTCTTATAACATTGACACCTTCATCAGCCTACGGTTTTGGTAGCACTCAATGACATTCATTACTAGTCCTTTAAAGTACTTATTAAAAATAACACACGGATGATTAAAATAACACATTAAAAAGTTTCTTAAAACACTGTCATAATAAAAGTTCGTTAAAAGCCTTAGAAATGGCTTGGTGCACTGTTTGGGTTTCCAATGTCCTGCTTCCGATAATAGCCCCCGAAAACCAGTAAGAGGTGATCATTCATAAGGAGAGGTCGCGGCAGCGAGAAATCGGGCCGTGCTGAGGCATACGGAGACAGTGCAGTACTGACAAGTATTGACTATGCGGAACCATAAAAAACTTTTTTTATTATTGAATTCTTTCCTCAAGGCGTAGTCGTGTTAACCGACTTAAATTCATTAAATTTCACCCTCAATGAAACAACAACAACAACAACGGTATAATTCACGAGAGCCACTCCAGACATGATATTATTCAGATGTTGAACTTCCAGTAAGTCACACAACCTGTTCTGGAAGTGAATCATTGTTCTGTAGAAACAGGTAGTTGTGGCCGGTGATATATCATTGTGTGTATGTATTTAACTTGGCTATCTGCAGAGGTCGCGTGCAAGGCCCAATGTCACGCTACCCTTGTATTAATCCTGCTAAAGAAGTGGGTTAAGGGCACATGTTTTAATTGTGTGCATTGTAGCACCCCTTAGGGAAATGTTGCATGTCTCAAATGCTGGTTCAAGATTTCAACGTTATTTATTTATAAATGGGCGTCGTTTTAATCTTCCTAATTACAGTCTACAACAAGAAAGGATGAACACAAACCAATTGTTACATGGCAGTTGCTGTGCATTGAAAAACAGTGAAATTAAAATCCACAGCCTGCTTCCTGTCGATCGACCGGGAATGGGATGAATGTAGCCCCATCTAGCGGCGAGGATATGAACTGTGCTGGCTGCCGAAGCCTGTCGTACTCTCCTGGGGCATTGATTAAATGAATGACAGATGAAATGAAATGATAGTGGAGAGTGTTGCTGAAATGAAATGTGTGACACGGAAGACCAGAGTACCCAGAGAAAAACCTGTCTGCCTCCGCTTTGTCCAGCACAAATCTCTCATGGAGTGACCGGGATTTGAACCACGGACCCAGCGGTGAGAGGCCAGCGTGCTGCCGCCTAAGCCATGGAGGCTCGCAATGAAAATCAGTACAGTAATATAATATCGTACAGTGAGTGTGTAGGTGACCATTGTTTTGTAAACCAGGTTCAGCAACCCCTCGATTTAGCTCACCTCAGCGGCTTCGGTGGCGCAGTTGGTAGCATGCCGAACTGCTGTGCCCAAGATAGCGGGTTCAAACCCGATCGAAGTCTCCGGATTTTTAAGAGCGTTAAAATCCTTCAGTATGCCTTCCTTCGGAGGGGAAGTAAAGCCGGCGGTCCCATGTCATAGATTTATGGCATGTAAGAGATCCCTCGACAGACTAAACTTGTGTGAAGCTAAATTTCTAGGTGATATTTCGTTGGAACGCTTTATCAAAGTTCCAACGTTCATCTCTAGGTATCAGTGACATCTGGTAGTGAAAGGTGGAACTACTTGAAATTGAACGGAACTTGTAGCTCACCCTATGGGTGTACGCTTGAAGCAGCTACAGCCTCTGGCGAGCCGAACATGTCCTCGGACACTCCCGGCACTAAAAGCCACGCGATAAATAAGCGGACCTCGATTCAACGAATTTCGGATTTAAGGACATCGGTACAGCCTAACACCTTGAAAAATCCTGTCTTTTTTTTAAGAAATGTTAGCCTATTTTCAATTATGGAAAAATTGGCTTATGAGATCACATTTTGTCTGTGTGTGTGTGTGTGTGTGTGCGTGCGTGCGTATGTGTGTGTCCCGAATAAAATCTAAACGACTGCAGTGATTTCAATGAAACTTAGTTTAAAAAAAATTGTCGTGTGGCCTCTTGAGTGGCCAAGTGCAGGTCTTTCTAGTCGACGCCCGTGGGCGATCTGCGCGTTGGGATGAGAGATGGAATGGATGAAGATGAATGAAACTGGGCAAGGATGTGGAAGGAAGCAGCCGTGACCTGTCAGAAGGTACCGTCCCAGCATTTTGCCTGGTGTTGAAAATGGGAAACCACGGAAAACCATTTCAAGGACGGCCGACGGTGGGGCTCGGATCCAAAGATTTACCGAGTCGGCAGAGAGCTTGGCGCGTTAGCCAGCGTAGCCACTGCTGTCGGTTATGAAACTAGGTAAGATCATAGTACTATTTTCTCCGACCCCTACTGTGCCCTTCAAATTTGATTACGTCTCACCAGTCCAACATGGCGGCTGTGCAAAATATATCACGTATAAGATGCGTATCGAGATTTTTGTCGCTTTTCGAAAATCACTTACCACGACCAGGAGTGAACCTCTAGGCTTGGGGTTGGTAGTCCCCCACGATAAATACTCACCCACCGTGGAAAGCATGGAAAAAGGGTGTAAGGTACATGGAATAGTACGTATACTTGTAATTATTACGTGTATGCATTTTTTGTTTGGCTAAAGAAAAATTTGGGCAAATACTATTTGATCCGCCCTCGTCTTTTATCAAAATTGAAAGAGACAGAATAATATGTTGGATTGTCCTTGATGTTTAAATAGTACATTATGCAACGAGCCTATATGGCAATAATTAAGACACGAGTATGTTTATAAAACGAGCGTAGCTACAGGTGTAGCCCAGTCATTTATTTTGTTGTAGTACTAAGTGTATTCGTTGCTAGGAATATTGATACTCTCTATAGCTGCCTGTCAATGTTGCAATTAACTGGTGAGTGTGTTTCCGGCTTGACTAGCCGCACCATACAGTACAGGCGCTTGACGGATTAGAAATGGCCTGGGCTACACCTGTAGCCCGCGCGAATATCGCTGTTTCAGAATTGAGCGTGCAAAGGAAACGTTGTCTCACAGGAGTGGCCATGGAAATGATTTTCAAATCAGTCACTGTTTAGATAAAAGTAGTGATAGGTTGAGTGTAGTGGAAATAAAGTAGGCTTTTGCTTCTTGTGTGGACGAGGGAGGGAAAATTCAACAAGGAATAGGCCTAGATGCGCAAAGTGCAATAATAATCTTCTCGGATCATTGTGTCCAATTGCATCGAATGCTTGGGTGACAAATTTGTGTGAGCATGCTTATGTATTTCCTGGGCTATAGATTGTAGCCAAAAGAAAAAAAATAAAATTCAATAATTCCAGAAAAAAATAAATGAAAATACTTTAATTGTTCATAATGAGTGCTGATTTTCTAAGGAAATTATCTAACCTATTATCCATTTTTTAGCCTATTTTCAATTTTGAAAAAATAGGCTTATGAGATCACCTTTTGTCCGTGTGTGTGTGCGTGTGTGCGTGTGTGTGATTCGTGTGTGTGTCCCCCCCTAATAAAATCTAAACGGCAAGAGCGATTTCAATGAAACTCGGAAAGTTCATAGCACTATTCCCGGTGACCTCGACCGTGCCCTTCAAATTTTGTTACAACTCACCAATCCAACATGGCGGCTGTGCGAAATATTTCACCAGCATTCAATATCTCCGAAACTATTACCGATATTACCCTGACATTTTCTATGGTGATAGAGGGAACTACTATAAGTTCACTTATGTGACTTTTGAAAACCTGGTAACTACAAAACCAACATGGAGGCCAAGCGAATTTGCGACTTTTAAATAGACGTTTCTCGCGATTTGACCAACCAAACGCAATGGAACTTGGTACAGTATATGTTTATATACATTGTAATGCACCGACATCTAACTTCGTTCAATTGTTTACATAATCACAAGATGGCGGATGTGCGAAATATTTCACCGGCATTCTATATCTCTGAAACTATTAGCGGTATCTCCCTAAAATTTTGTACGGTCATAAGGGGCACTACTGGAAGTCCATCTATAAGACTTTCAAAAACCGGTTAACTACAAAACGAACATGGTGGCCAAGCGATTTTGAAAATTTTAAATAGACCTTTCTCGCGATTTAATGTTCCAAGCGCACTGAAACCTGGTACAGAAAATATTAATACACATTGTAATCCACTGGTATCTAATTTAGTTCAATTGTTTACATAACTTCAAGATGGCGGCAGTGCGAATTTTAAAATTAAGTTTTTATTTCTTGTGATGTAGTCATGCGATCGAAGTGAAAGTTTGAATAATGAACCTACGCAATAATTTTCCTTTAATGGTACATGACTCTATGGCCTATACATTTAACAATCCAATATGGCGACCATCCGAAATATTTAAACGATACTGAATATCTACGAATCTATTTTAGCAATCAAACTGCATTTTTTAATGTTCATAGGGGCTATGAACTTAAGTTCACCTATAGGACTTTAAATAACCTGGTGATCACAAATCCAACATGGCGGTGACGCGAATTATAAATATTCACATGGACGTTTCTCGCAATTTAACCATCCGCGTGCAGTGAAACTTGGTACAGTAAATCCTTATACGAATGTTAATCCACTGGCATCTAATTTATTTCAATTGTTTCCATAACCTCAAGATGGCAGCTGTGAAAAATTTTAAAATCTCCTTGTTTTTTCTTGTGTCCTAATTATGCGATTGAAGTTTGAATACTACACGTTCACAATAATCTGCATGTAACAGTACATAACTCTAGGACCTACATATATAAAATCCAACATGGCGACCATCCGAAATATTTAGTCGGTTCTTAATATCTACGAATCTATTACAGCAATCAAACAGAAATTGTGTATGTTGATAGTGGCAATTAACATAAGTAGGATATATGAAAATAGGCTGTATAGTTCTTCACGGAACTACTTGTTGTTTAATTCCAAACCAAATATGTACTAATGAATGAATTTAAATTTACATAAAAATAATTTAATAATTCTAGTATCATTAGTTTTGTTTCTGTTGCAGTTTTACCGAAGATGTACGATAAAATTGAATTTTCTTCTTAGGTTTGTATTTTCTCTCCATATGAAAATAAAAGCCAACATAAAATCCTCAGATTTAGTTTAGAATACTTCTATTTAACATATTATTAAAACTGAAAACCAAAAATAAAGTGTGCGAGTCCATCAGATCGATTAATTGCTTGGGCTACATCTGTAGCCCGCACGAGTAATGCTGTACCTATTACTAGCGCGAGTGTCTTAATTACCATTATAGGCGAGTTGCATACGACTGTTTATGTTCGACTATAATTATAACTTTATTATATGTTTTAACATAAATATTCATAAATATCTGTGGGATTCAGTAAGTTCAGTTAGTTAACAGAACGCGCTGTGTGGTTTTCTGACTGAACAGAGCGCATGCGTGGGTCAAAGAAATTCGAAAGCAGAGACCATTTACTTTGCTTGGCAATGCTATTGTTTACAGCCTGCATGATGTCTAGTGCCGATCAGAACTAGCATTCACTAATATTGTCACAGAAGTCGTTTGAAAGCAATGCGCTGTGTAGAAATTGGAGTTGGGGATATTATGGTACAGTGCTATTTCTTGTCTAATATTCGCCAGTTTATTTACGCGAACATATGGGACGGTGCACTTTCCATGTCGGTAATTTATGTAGATGCTGTGTTGTTAAATCCTGTACGTAGATTCATAAATATCTTGCATATGTCATAGTATTTTCTTGTTACCGTAAAGGTTCGTGCTGATTTTGACATGTTGTATTTTGAGCACATGCGCGAAGTTGTCCTTACCTCATTGGTCAATGAATGGCCTCTGATTGGCTGGAGAAACTGTTTCATTATGAAGAATAGTACTATAATGACCCTCATTATGATACAGTTTTCTGACATATAATATTTACATTTCGACATCACCGTACATAAATGTATTCTAGATACTAGTTGATTAAAATTTATATCTACCATGTTTAGTTAGACGTAACTATTTCACATAGTGGACCCTCACGCATATTGCTCATATTCACAGTGAGTTATTCGTTCAACTGTTCGTACAATATTTATTCTTGGAATGGACACTTTCACACCACTTGACAATAAATCGAATTACCAGCCCACTTTGTGTGCAGATCAAGAGCGTGTTATTTGGCTTGCATCTCTCAGGCGGAACAATAAGCCATGTGTGTGAACAGGAATTTTAAACATATTTTTTATGCTAGTTCAAACGTCGAACAAAACCCTTTTCTCTTTTCCCTCTCCGCGTCCAGCTACTCATCTCTATATAAGTTCCTTTCCCTGTCCGTCCACCAGTCTGCCACTGCTCAACATGTGTGTAATGAGGGAGGCCTACCTTCTGTTCATTCCCAATGAGTTTCAGCGGTACGCAACGAAAAAATGCTTCAGTCTCGGTTTTAGCTCTGACAAAGAGAATTAATACAGATTCGACAAAGCATTTAAGTCTTTGTTTCAAATCACTTCCCATGATTAAAATATGCTTGGATATTCCAAAGCTTAACGTAATCTCATCATTCTGCACGGTAACACAATGCTAGATCTGTCACACAGAATACAATAGATGTGTGTAGGTATGAGAGTTGTCTGTTGGCCAATAATTCCATCACATAAATCACGGTTAAATAATTTTGAAGTCCTATCCCGAGAGTTCTGTATACGATTCCTGGCTCCTATGTGATTATAAGGTGCGTTCAAAAAATAACGAGCCGGTGGCTGTTATGGGCAAACCGGTGATGACATGGTCTGATCGTGGCGTGTGTAACGAGGTGTGGTTCCGACCAGAGCGTGGAAGGTCACAGCTTGTCGCTAGAGGACACGCGTGCACGCCACGTAACGATACAAAGCGAGTAGCAGCATGCATCAATCGTCCAACCAAGACCAAGACAGTAGGCCATTCGACATGCTTCCTGGTGTAGTTGAAGACTGTGGAGCACCCATTGGGCACAAACTTCGCGCAAGTGCAGTCGTTCCTTCATGATGGTGTGTACACTTCCGACGCTCAATCCGACCACGGCGGCTATGGCGTTCACTGTTACTCGGCGGTCCTGGGTAATGAGTGCATCAACCAGCTGAACGTTGTCATCGGTAAAGCAGGGGGTGCCCCAGACTGGGCATCATCGGCTAACGACACCCGTCCTTCCCTGAAGCGCTTGTGCCACGCCTTGACCCTTGCAAGGGACATGCAGTGTTCGCCGTACACTTGTGACAATCGGCGATGAATGTCCGTTTCCCCTACTCCTTCTGCTCTCAGAAACCGAACAACATCTCTTTGCTCTTCGGTTGACGCCTCCATGTCACTGTTTGCAATGCGACTGGCAGCGTTGGACGATTGATGCATGCCGCTGCTCGGTTTGTATCGTCATGTGACGTGCACGCGTGCCCTCTAGCGACGGGCAGTGACCTTCCACGCTCTGGTCGGAACCACACCTCGTTACACACACCACGATTAGCCCATGTCATCGGTTTGCGCATTACACCCTTTGGCTCGTTACTTTTTGAACGCACCTTATATTATTTCAAATTCTGTTATGTGTAGGTCTAGTGAATACAAATGGAAAGAGGGGCCAATAACCTTAATGCCAGAACCCCTTGAGGTTCCATGTATACAGGGTGTCGCAAAATTACAACGACAAACTGAAACCAAAGGTTCCAGCCCTTATCTGAAGCAACTTGAGAATGGACACTTATGGCCGGAAACGATCCGTTAAAAATCTGTGAGACGTTAAACTTTTAACGAGGCAAATCGGCAACACCTCGCCGAGAAAGTGCGACTTCTTATAATGTTTCCGTTCCGTACCAGCAGCTGAGGAATGTCGCCACTTCCCGTCTGGTGAACTACCTCAGTGGTATCGTGCATGGCGCGGCGTGTTCTTTGAAACGAGTCATTTGGTAGCGGTTCGAATCAGAGCCAGCACAAGTTTCTTCTTGCTGCTATTTTCTTTCCTCTGAGCTAGTTCGCCAAACGGGAATGCTGCTGGTACGGAACGGAAACATTGGAAATAGTCGCACTTTTTCGGCACGGTGTTGCCGATTTGCCACGTTAAAAGTTTAACGTCTCACAGATTTTTAACGGATCATTTCCGGCCATAAGTGTCCTTTCTCAAGTTGCATCAGATAAGGACCGGAACCTTTGGTTTCAGTTTGTCGTTGTAATTTTGCGACACCCAGACAAACGAGTGATCGTAGGACAATGAAACAGTGTGGAAAACTTTGGTAGGACATGTGGAAGAGACTTAACGAAGAAACCATTAAAAGTAACACATTTCAATTTCCAAATGAGTAGGTAACAGATGTTAATTACGTAAAATGTTGACAGTCCAGGTTACAAACGATGCTCAATGTGACGACCATCTGCATCCAAGACAGCTTGGTACCGAATCATCGGCTGATCGTTCCCCACTGCGTGGCCACCAAGATCCTCAGATATGAACCCGTGTGATTCCTGACTGAGGGGTTACCATAAAAACAGGGTGTATCAACGGGACACTGATACATGTTGGCGTGTGAAGGTGAGCATCACGAGGGAGGTAGCAAACATCCCACCTGAGATGTTGAGGGTAGTGGTGGAGCACTCACTAGTGCGGTTCTAGGCTGTCGTGGATGCAGATGGTCATCACATCGAGCATCGTTTCTAACCTGGACTGTCAACATGGTACGCCATTAACACCTGTTACCCGCTCATGTGGAAATTTAAATCTTCTTTCAATGGTTTATTAGTTAGTCTCTTCCGCATGGCATTTTTGTCCAAACATTTAATTTTCGTTTTAACATTGTCAATGCCTAACGACAGACTCACTACGAAATTGTTTAACCACTTCAACAAGCCCAATAGAAAAGGTAACTCTTATGAAAAATGGTTTGCTAACACCAAGATGGATCTACAAGAAATGAACATCACTGATCAAGACATCCGCAACAGAACCACTTTCAGAAATAAGATACACGTATTTGAGGGGTTCCTAGAGTCAGAAAGAGCGACCAAGAAGAAACTACATTGGACAGCTGAAAAGAAAGAAGCTGTGAGCAAGAGAATGAAAGAATACTGGTGCCAAAGAAAACTGAAATCATGAGTTATTTACGTGGTCGTTGTTGGCCAAAATCGATTATAATGATGATTTTTACCTGCTTCAAAATAACTTTCATGCATGTGAATATAAAATATGCTTATGACAATGAAATGATAAAAGATGATTCATGTTTCATACCAAGAAAGAAGAATACGGAAATTTAAAAAAAACAACAATCATACTGAGATTTAAAAAATCAAACTCCTTTCAGCTCTGAATAAATAACTCAGTGTGTCTAATTTAGCTAATTAAACACAACTGCCAGTTCTCCTAAATACTTTGTTCATATCATTTTAAGCTTTAGCCATGAATAAGGTCTTCTGTGTTTCCCTTCCTTTATAATTGTGTTCCAGAAAATGTCAAGGAAGCATCGCCAACAATGATCACTGCCCCATGCTTCTTGATCTGTCCGCCATGTTTCTCCAGTATGAATCCAAGTTTACGCGTGCACGAGATCCGTAAAGCGCATAGTATTTATAAACCAAATGGCCGCGTGAAATGCTTCAACGATAATCATCCATTAAGAAAATAGGAATTAAAGTAAAGAGTTGGTGATTACGGCCCTAAGTGTTGTACCCGATACCTAGTTTAGGCTATCGGCTACGCCAGCAGACAGTAAGCTGTAGTTGAGGTTTTAGGAAGGATTAAGAAAAGATAGCGCACCGATCGCGTCAAGAAAAGTGCCAAGATGACGTAGGAGGTCTAGAATCAAGGAGGCATTGAAATCTGTGAGAAGATGGAATTATGGATAGAGATGTGAAGCTTTATTGAGATATTTATGGGATTATAGCAATTAATCATCTTAGAAGAGGATATATAACATGCATTATATGTGGAAATAATTTTATGGAAGTAAGTTATTTTATAACGGAATAGCCGAGATGATCCGGGTTCGAGACTATGACCGTGACGCAAGAGCATTGTGGTGGGGGACTATACCACGTGTCCGCCCCAAGCAGATAAGTGAGTGAAGACAGTGTCAGCACAGCCAGTTGAGCTCAATCAGACGAGCAGGTAAGAGCAGCTCTATAGCGCAAGTGAGACGCACCGTGAAGGTCACGTAACATACAGAAACTGTCACGGCAAAAGTGTAGGTGACAGTGCCTGCATCACCGAGCAGCGAAGGCCGAGCGGGTCATTGATCCAGGCGGGCTGGCCGAGGAAGCGATTACAGACGGCCGGGATATATCAGAACCGCACTGTAAGCAGTTGAATACTTTATTTCTAGCGACATTTCAACACAGTTTGAACATTGCTTTTACGGATAACTTCATAACTATGCTGTTCTATAACACATTCAAAGCGACTTTAACTATTTCAATTATACGGAATGTTGTTAGCATAGGCACAGATGAACATTAGATCGTGCATTAATAAGATTTATATCTTATGCAGTTTTCATGAATTACCTAATACAGACAACTACAGGGTGTTTCGTAATCTTGAACACTCTCAAGTAAAATTTTATTTTACGGAAGTGGAACTTAGCAGTCATTTGAGATTGAACTTGCAATACTCAAACTGAACATTTAACGGAACAGTGGCGTATCTTAGAAGAGGAGTAGGGGGTCCGCTGTTTCCATGAACTTTTCCGAGAAGGAGTTGGACAATATCCGCTATGGGTAATCCGAAGTTCAACATGTCCGAGTAGACACTGATAGAGACAAGATGGCACCGCAGAGCGATGGATTCGATTCCTGACGAGAGGAGTACACCAGCTGATTCACTTGGGATTTCGAAGGAAATCGTCATTTCATGGATGAAATGATATTCACGCCGATCTTACGAGAAATTCTTTATGTAGGGAAAATCGACGATCTTGGAAATTAATTACAGCTGATTATGAAAGGTACTGTAAGAGTTCTAACTACCTGATGCGATTATTTTCATGAATACTGGGCACACATGTATATTTTTCTAATAGGAGTGATTTGATTATTAAGACATGGTTTGAATTTATATACTTCGAATTTGCTAGAATATGGAGTGACCATATGATATGGCAGGCATCATTATTCGAAATTCTCACCATTGATTGACTTTATTAAGCAGATGTTTGGTCTTTTAGATTTTTCCAGCTAGGATATTTTTCATGAATAGTTTTTTTGTGTAACGAGTATTTCGAACTCGTGATCTGCAATTGATTATCAAAAATTACTTCGTCAGTTCGTTGCATACTAGCGAGTGTGTATTATTCATCAGTAGGGATTTTTTCCATTGGATTGTTTGGAGATATTAAGAAGTTATTCACTTTAGTGAATGAACATCGCTTTTATATGACAACTAGAAACTTGTTGATTCCTATCTGGTACATTCACTCATACAGTCTACGAGATGGGGTCTTTCGTATTTATACGATTGTATGGTGGCTACTCGCCTTACCCATCGTTCAGGGAACTATCATCCAAGTCGACGGGGCGAGGTCTTTCGTATTTATACGACTGTACGGTGGTTACACATCTTACTCGCCATTGAGGGACTCATTTTTATCATCCGAGTGTACACGAGATGTAAGTGAATCAAACAAGGAACTACTAGTCACATATCAGTCGAAATTTTGTTAAATAAAGTAACGATAAATGTCAACAGGATTGCATTTAGTAATTCTTGTTTGCCAATCCAATATTTTGTTGCTATACTCTTTTGAGAGTAATTTCAGTTTAACAGCTGTTACAGCTGATGCTTTTGATGATTTTTATAATTATGTTTGATACCTTTGAGAAGGATTTAAAGTAATTGAATCTTGTAAGATTAATCATTAATGGTCAGAATTATTTTAAGGCAGATCAGTATTGCAGATTTTGATATGAGAGATTATAGCACATTGGTGTTTTTCTGCGATGTGAATTAGAAGAATTGTAAGAGATTTTATGCTATTTGAAAGCAGATCTTAAATTACTGAGGTAATATTTTTCTAATTGTTTAAGAAGTTGTCTAGATGTGATCAGAGTAATTACAGTTATTGGAGATAGTGTGCGTTGATAATTTGAAGCCAGTTATATATTTTTTGTAGATCATGCAACATGGTTAAGTGGTATTTGTGATAGGCATTTTGTGGAAGTTGCCATGTGATAGTTGCAACGTTGATAATGTATTTTGAAGCAGACATGAGGTCGTCGTACCCAGTCTAGCGCAATTGTTGAGATTCATGCTGTATGTGCTGAATATTTATGGAGTTTTGTGGAATAATTCTTGTATTGAAATGTGATATTTGAAGTATTGAAGAAATGTAATGTCGTTGTGGATAGTTAGATCCAACGTGATGTCGTGGAGACAATAATATTTTTTGGCATGATAAATTAAATACGAGATATAACTTGGAAGTAATAAAACTGTAAGACAACGTTCTCTAAACCATATTAAACAATTTGTTAGGAAATTAAACAAATAAATGAAGTTGATAATACAAGATTTTCTGAAAATAATAATTAATGAAATAATAATCTGAGATTTAAGCAAATTAACGATCTGACCTAATGAAATAAAAATCAGAATGACTAGATGAAATAATAAAATCTAAATAACCAGATGATTGAAATTTAAATAAGTTGATAAATTAAATTTTTGAATAAATCGATGAATTAAATAAGTGGATGAATTAAAGATTGGATAAATAAACTGATTGAAATAAATTAATAGACGATTGTAATGATGATGAATAACTGAATTAGAAGGTGATAATTAACTAAAGAAGCTGATGATTAATGAATTTACATGGAATTAAATAAATTTAATTAAGAAATAATTTGAGGAATTGCAACTTGAGTTGAGAATTTAAATGATGTTATGGTGATGAATTAAGGATTCTGACAGGAAGATGTAGGATTTTGAAGTGAGAATTAAAGTGAGAAATATTTAATTTTGATAATGACGATAATGATGACCAATAAGCTATGAATTTTCTGTAATTCACAGATAAGTGATTGTTAATGACGATGTAAATAGTGTAAAGTAATTATTCGATGTTTAGGAGCATTTGATTAACATGTTCAACATTCAAATTATGCCATGCAAACCATAAATTTACGTGATATTTAATATGTGTGATTATTATATGTGTATGTTTAGACAGATTAATAACTTAATTAAATCCACATTGATGTTAAATTAAAGAGAAATTAGGTCTCAGGTTTCACAAATGTCAGTGACGAAAGACATAGTGCTACAGTGATCCTGAGAACCCAAGAGAACTTTATAAACATTTTCTTGTTATGTGGATAAAATTAAATTTGGATTAGAAAAGAGATGGTTCGATTTTTGGACAAAGACAATTTAACTTTGGCATTCGACCATACTCTTAGGCAGGAATTATATTTAAAATGTCTGTCTGACTATCAAAGTAAAATAAATTTGTTTTTATCTTAGTTGTGATCTGATGATGGTGTGATGTTCCTTTTTCTTTCCTTGTCTTGAGTAAGGCTTATCCGGAAAGGAAGTGGTTTGCTAGGAATTCAGTTGATGGCGCCCATTTATATTTGCATTATTTTTTTTATTAAACTTATGCCCGTAACGACCCTAGAGATACTTTGTCTCGTGATACCCACTGCTTTTTCGATAATTCAGCTGAATTTCCGACACATTCCTTATTTGACTAGAGGTTCATTTAACTCCGCTCTGTCCCGGAACTCCAGGAATGCGATGTTGTAGCAGATGGGTCATCGCATCAATCAGGACGAACGGGTACAGAGAGAGAGGGAGAATTGGCTTTATCCAACTAGTGGGGCTTTTCGATTTTGTTTATTCTATGGAATCACATCAGATTTAGATTACTGAGAGATTGATCTCAAGTTCATTTAAGTGTGTTACAAAATTTATTATACTTAGTCAGACAATGTACTTGTGTGCCCAATCCAGTGTTCATGTTAATCGTATTAGTATAATATCATGTTAGTTATAAGACATTTTTCCTATACCCAAGTGAATGCAGGAATTGAGACATTGTGATGTGTTGTTGTCTAACATCTCTATATTAAACCTATATTGAAATATAATTATGTTGCCGGAAGATTTAGCTAAGGTGTTAGGAGAGTTACAGACGGGTATGTCTGGTATTGCAGAAACTATTTCTAAGATGGAAACGGAAGTTAAAGAACAAATTAATAATTCAGAAGCTAGATTAGAAGCTAAATGTAAAGAGAATGTACAAGCATTGCAGACTAGTACTGAAGAAAATTTAAAATCATTACAGATTAGTAACGAAGCTAATGTAAAATTATTGTAGTCAACTAGTGAAGATAATTTAAAGTCATTAGAGACTAGGTTACAATCAAATAGTGAAGACAATTTTAAGTCATTAGAAGAAAGGCTACAGTCAAATAGAAAAGATGAGTTGAAGTCATTAGAAACAAGATGTTCAGTAAAGAACATATAGCCTACTTTCTCCTAAATGCATGGGTATTGTTATAACTCTTTGTCCTTTTCAAGGAGTATGATTGAATGTTGGTTGTAGTAGCTTGTTGAAATACAACGTGCTATAGGGATATTAAACATGAATATGAGGTGCCCTTTGCTAGTGCTACCTCTGTACCAAATTTCGTCCAATTCGGTTTCACCGTGTTTCAATTGATAGGGGGAATTGATTTGCACACATACTTGGCCACCATCTGCAAACTATTGGGCTGATGTTCTTGCTGTTTGGTCTGAATATGTTTCCCACATAAAGATATGGTGTTGCAAAATTTGGTAGAGACTAGATTATTAGGTTGGTCGTAATTACATTTTAGCTTTTAACATTTGGGTGGCCGCGATTACGTTTCCGTCAAGATAGCGGTGATATAAAACATGACACTGAGGTGCCCTTTGCTAGTGCTACCTCTGTACCAAATTTCGTTCCATTCGGTTTCACCGTGTTCGAATTGATAAGGGGAATCGATTTTCACACAAAGATGGCCGCCATCCGCAAAATATTAGGCTGATGACATATTAGTTTGGTCAAAGGATGCTCCCTCCATAAAGGTATGTTGTTGCTAAATTTGCTAGAGATCGGATGATTAGGCTAATCGTAATGTGATTTAAGCTTTGAACATTTGTGTGGCCGCCATTACGTTTCTGTCAATATGGCGGTGATATAAATCATGACACTGAGATGCCCTTTGCTAGTGCTATCTCTGTACCAAATTTCGTTCCATTCGGTTTCACCGTGTTTGAATTAATAGGGAGAATCGATTTTGACACAAAGATGGCCGCCATCCGCAAACTATTAGGCGAATGACCTATTAGATCGGTCAAAGGATGCTCCCTCCATACAGGTATGTAGTTGCAAAATTTGGTAGAGATCGGATGATTAGGTTAATCGTAATTTGATTTAAGCATTGAACATTCGTGTGGCCGCCATTAAGTTTCAGTCAAGATGGTGGCGATATAAAACATGACACTGAGGTGCCCTTTGCTAGTGCTACCTCTGTACCAAATTTCGTTCCATTTGGTTTCACCGTGTTCGAATTAATAGGGGGAATCAATTTTGACATAAAGATGGCCGCCACCCGCAAACTATTAGGCTAATAACCTATTAGATTGGTCAAAGGATGCTCCCTCCATAAAGGTATGTAGTTGCAAAATTTGGTAGAGATCGGATGATTAGGTTAATCGTAATTTGATTTAAGCTTTGAACATTCGTGTGGCCGCCATTACGTTTCTGTCATGATGGCGGCGATATAAAACATGACACTGAGGTGCCCTTTCCTAGTGCTACCTCTGTACCAAATTTCGTTCCATTTGGTTTCACCGTGTTTGATTAATAGGGGGAATTGATTTTCACACAAAGATGGCCGCCATCCGCAAACTATTAGGCTAATGACCTAGTTATTTGGTCAAAGGATGCTTCCTCTATAAAGGTATGTTATTGCAAAATTTGGTAGAGATCGGATGATTAGGTTAGTCATAATTTGATTTAAGCTTTGAACATTTGTGTGGCCGCCATTACGTTTCCGTCAAGATGGCGGCGATATAAAACATGACACTGAGGTGCCTTTTGTTAGTACTACCTCTGTACCAAATTTCGTTCCATTCGGTTGCACCGTGTTCGAATTAATAGGGGGAATCGATTTTCACACAAAGATGGCCGCCATCCGCAAACTATTACGCTGATGACTTATTAGTTTGGTCAAAGGATGCTCCCCCCATAAAGGTATGTTGTTGCAAAATTTGGTAGAGATCGGATGATTAGATTAGTCGTAATTTGATTTAAGCTTTGAACATTTGTGTGGCCGCCATTACGTTTCCGTCAAGATGGCGGCGATATAAAACATGACACTGAGGTGTCCTTTGCTAGTGCTACCTTTGTACCAAATTTCGTTCAATTCGCATTCACCGTGTTCGAATTGATAGGGGGGGACAGACATTCAGAGTACACACACTCACACACACACAGATACACAGACACACACACACAGACTCACACACACACATACACACACACAGACAGACACACTTTTTTCGCCCTGTGTTGATCTCATAAGTCTACTTTCATTTTTTGCAAAAATCGAAAGTAGGCTAACTAGATTACAGACTAGTACTGAAAATCATTTAAAAGCTAGTGAAGCTAACTTGAAAGATAATTTTAAGTCATTGGAAGAAAAACTACAATCAAATAGTGAGGAAAATTTTAAGTCATTGGAAGAGAAATTACAGTCTGGTAGTGAAGAAACTAACACTGAATTAGAAAATAAGTTAACTAGATTAGAGAATAGTTTAACTTTAAAGAATAATGAGATGTTAAAGACTTTACAATTAGACATAATTGCAGTAAACATGAAAGGAGAGGAAAATGTTCAAATATTAAGGAAAAATATTATTGACTTAGAAAGTAGAGGAGAAGAAAATATTTTTACTTTAAGAACAGACGTTATGTCCATACAGAAAGACATTAAATCAGATGTATCGAAGTTGAGATTCGACATCGATGGTTTAGTGGCAGATGTAGGCAAAATTCAAGATTGGTCTACCGAAGTATCTTTCGAGACTAAGATTAAAGGTCTAGAAACGAATCTAGGTAACGAAATTAAAGATTTAAAGACAGTAATTGGGACCATTAAAGAGGAAGTCTTAGGAGAGGTCAATTCTAATTTAAAATCATTAGAAAATCAATTGCAGAAAGATATTAGGAAGATAGACGACGATATAGAGCAAAAGGTTAATGAAAACTTAGCTTTATTTAAAAATAGAGTCGGTGCAATCGTGGAAGAACGGTATAGTGAGGTCGATGCCGAAGCAAAAGAGAAACGTGACGGGTTAGATGAAAAATTAATCGCAGGTATGGCAAACTTAGAAGCGAGGTTTACGGAAAACAAGGAAGCGATGAAGATAGATTCAACTCTATTTAGAACAGATGTTGATCTGTTAAAAGAACAAGTCGCGTCAGTAAAGAACACGTGCGAAGGAGAAATTAACAAGTTAAGAATCGACTTAGACGAGAGTAACAAGACGCAGGATGTTACATCGTTAGATGAATTGAAGACTCAGGTCAAGAAATTAGCAGAAGACAGGATAACTAAACTAGAATCCATGTTTAACAGTTTCACCAGTCAGAATATCACATCAGGGGAAACATTGATAAATCAGACAGCGATAGACCGCAGTATGACGAATCAAGAAGCAAGCATGGGAGAAGACCGTCAAATGCAACCGAATGTGACATTCGAAAGGGCTAGTTCAACCCCTCAGGATAATCCAAATTCGAATAGGAGTACGTTGGGTCCAAGCGAACGATACTCAGGTCCAGTCACCATTATTAGGAACCTGGATGACAAGCCGAGAAAGTTTTCGGGAAATACAGGAGTCACACCAGTCGAATTTCTGCGAGATATTCGAGACTATATGGCGGAACACAGGGTAGCCAAAGAAAGAGAGCTAAGGATAGTCGAACGCGCCTTAGATGGATCTGCACTTACGTGGTTTAGAGCGTTCAGAAGCAATTTTGCGAACATGGAGCAATTTGCCATAGCTTTCTTGAGGAGATTCTGGAGTGCCGAGGATCAACTTAACGTAAGAGCGGACATGTACTCAAAACGCTATTCTACGTCACATCCGACGCATTATGCCAACTATTTCACGTCACAGCTGGCTAAATTACAGTTCCTTATTCCTCCATTGCCAGAAGAAGAGCTTTTGCAAGCTATAGCGAGACAGTTACCAATTGAGGTACAGCGATCACTAATAGCGTCGGGAGCCAATACACTGGAACATTACGACGACATTTTGCGGCGATTGGACTATACAAGCGCACAGGTTACGCCTAGAAGTAACAGAAACGACAACAGAAACACGCAAGAAGTGAATGCGGTAGTCGTAGACAATGCAGCTCAAACGGACAGAAGGGATTCCTGGGAAAACCGACGGAACGAAGGGAATCGAGGAAACATCCGTAACGCTCGAGGAAATGATCGATATAGAGGACCATATGAGAGGCCATACGATCAAGAAGCGAGAGATAGCCGATATAGGAATTATAACCAGAATTCCAGATATCAGGACAGGAATCGATATAACAATAGATATCGGGGCAGGAATAACTGGAGCCAAGGTCAACAGTATAATGGGAACGACAGGCAGGATGGCCGAAGAAACGATCCTAACGATAGACGGGATAATCGTGGACATGAGAGGTCGAGACAAGAAGATAGACAGCCTAGTGCACCACCCGAAGAGACAGTGAGAGATGTCAATCGAGCAAGCACGAGTGGCGAAGGGAGAAGCAGACGTCAGAATAACACGGAATCAAGATGCTAATCATTGGAAGTCAATCGTCATTATTGAGAGTTAGAAAGAACCATCATGCTGAGTAAGGGAATTGTAGAGCTATCGTGTACATGTATTATATATAGAATGCCTGAGAGTGTATTTTTTTCTCAATCCTGATAAAAAAAAGGAGATGTACGGGAGAGATGTACCCGATACCTAGTTTAGGCTATCGGCTACGCCAGCAGACAGTAAGCTGTAGTTGAGGTTTTAGGAAGGATTAAGAAAAGATAGCGCACCGATCGCGTCAAGAAAAGTGCCAAGATGACGTAGGAGGTCTAGAATCAAGGAGGCATTGAAATCTGTGAGAAGATGGAATTATGGATAGAGATGTGAAGCTTTATTGAGATATTTATGGGATTATAGCAATTAATCATCTTAGAAGAGGATATATAACATGCATTATATGTGGAAATAATTTTATGGAAGTAAGTTATTTTATAACGGAATAGCCGAGATGATCCGGGTTCTAGACTATGACCGTGACGCAAGAGCATTGTGGTGGGGGACTATACCACGTGTCCGCCCCAAGCAGATAAGTGAGTGAAGACAGTGTCAGCACAGCCAGTTGAGCTCAATCAGACGAGCAGGTAAGAGCAGCTCTATAGCGCAAGTGAGACGCACCGTGAAGGTCACGTAACATACAGAAACTGTCACGGCAAAAGTGTAGGTGACAGTGCCTGCATCACCGAGCAGCGAAGGCCGAGCGGGTCATTGATCCAGGCGGGCTGGCCGAGGAAGCGATTACAGACGGCCGGGATATATCAGAACCGCACTGTAAGCAGTTGAATACTTTATTTCTAGCGACATTTCAACACAGTTTGAACATTGCTTTTACGGATAACTTCATAACTCTGCTGTTCTATAACACATTCAAAGCGACTTTAACTATTTCAATTATACGGAATGTTGTTAGCATAGGCACAGATGAACATTAGATCGTGCATTAATAAGATTTATATCTTATGCAGTTTTCATGAATTACCTAATACAGACAACTACAGGGTGTTTCGTAATCTTGAACACTCTCAAGTAAAATTTTATTTTACGGAAGTGGAACTTAGCAGTCATTTGAGATTGAACTTGCAATACTCAAACTGAACATTTAACGGAACAGTGGCGTATCTTAGAAGAGGAGTAGGGGGTCCGCTGTTTCCATGAACTTTTCCGAGAAGGAGTTGGACAATATCCGCTATGGGTAATCCGAAGTTCAACATGTCCGAGTAGACACTGATAGAGACAAGATGGCACCGCAGAGCGATGGATTCGATTCCTGACGAGAGGAGTCCACCAGCTGATTCACTTGGGATTTCGAAGGAAATCGTCATTTCACGGATGAAATGATATTCACGCCGATCTTACGAGAAATTCTTTATGTAGGGAAAATCGACGATCTTGGAAATTAATTACAGCTGATTATGAAAGGTACTGTAAGAGTTCTAACTACCTGATGCGATTATTTTCATGAATACTGGGCACACATGTATATTTTTCTAATAGGAGTGATTTGATTATTAAGACATGGTTTGAATTTATATACTTCGAATTTGCTAGAATATGGAGTGACCATATGATATGGCAGGCATCATTATTCGAAATTCTCACCATTGATTGACTTTATTAAGCAGATGTTTGGTCTTTTAGATTTTTCCAGCTAGGATATTTTTCATGAATAGTTTTTTTGTGTAACGAGTATTTCGAACTCGTGATCTGCAATTGATTATCAAAATTACTTCGTCAGTTCATTGCATACTAGCGAGTGTGTATTATTCATCAGTAGGGATTTTTTCCATTGGATTGTTTGGAGATATTAAGAAGTTATTCACTTTAGTGAATGAACATCGCTTTTATATGACAACTAGAAACTTGTTGATTCCTATCTGGTACATTCACTCGTACAGTCTACGAGATGGGGTCTTTCGTATTTATACGATTGTATGGTGGCTACTCACCTTACCCATCGTTCAGGGAACTATCATCCAAGTCGACGGGGCGAGGTCTTTCGTATTTATACGACTGTACGGTGGTTACACATCTTACTCGCCATTGAGGGACTCATTTTTATCATCCGAGTGTACACGAGATGTAAGTGAATCAAACAAGGAACTACTAGTCACATATCAGTCGAAATTTTGTTAAATAAAGTAACGATAAATGTCAACAGGATTGCATTTAGTAATTCTTGTTTGCCAATCCAATATTTTGTTGCTATACTCTTTTGAGAGTAATTTCAGTTTAACAGCTGTTACAGCTGATGCTTTTGATGATTTTTATAATTATGTTTGATACCTTTGAGAAGGATTTAAAGTAATTGAATCTTGTAAGATTAATCATTAATGGTCAGAATTATTTTAAGGCAGATCAGTATTGCAGATTTTGATATGAGAGATTATAGCACATTGGTGTTTTTCTGCGATGTGAATTAGAAGAATTGTAAGAGATTTTATGCTATTTGAAAGCAGATCTTAAATTACTGAGGTAATATTTTTCTAATTGTTTAAGAAGTTGTCTAGATGTGATCAGAGTAATTACAGTTATTGGAGATAGTGTGCGTTGATAATTTGAAGCCAGTTATATATTTTTTGTAGATCATGCAACATGGTTAAGTGGAGTTTGTGATAGGCATTTTGTGGAAGTTGCCATGTGATAGTTGCAACGTTGATAATGTATTTTGAAGCAGACATGAGGTCGTCGTACCCAGTCTAGCGCAATTGTTGAGATTCATGCTGTATGTGCTGAATATTTATGGAGTTTTGTGGAATAATTCTTGTATTCAAATGTGATATTTGAAGTATTGAAGAAACGTAATGTCGTTGTGGATAGTTAGATCCAACGTGATGTCGTGGAGACAATAATATTTTTTGGCATGATAAATTAAATACGAGATATAACTTGGAAGTAATAAAACTGTAAGACAACGTTCTATAAACCATATTAAACAATTTGTTAGGAAATTAAACAAATAAATGAAGTTGATAATACAAGATTTTCTGAAAATAATAATTAATGAAATAATAATCTGAGATTTAAGCATATTAACGATCTGACCTAATGAAATAAAAATCAGAATGACTAGATGAAATAATAAAATCTAAATAACCAGATGATTGAAATTTAAATAAGTTGATAAATTAAATTTTTGAATAAATCGATGAATTAAATAAGTGGATGAATTAAAGATTGGATAAATAAACTGATTGAAATAAATTAATAGACGATTGTAATGATGATGAATAACTGACTTAGAAGGTGATAATTAACTAAAGAAGCTGATGATTAATGAATTTACATGGAATTAAATAAATTTAATTGAGAAATAATTTGAGGAATTGCAACTTGAGTTGAGAATTTAAATGATGTTATGGTGATGAATTAAGGATTCTGACAGGAAGATGTAGGATTTTGAAGTGAGAATTAAAGTGAGAAATATTTAATTTTGATAATGACGATAATGATGACCAATAAGCTATGAATTTTCTGTAATTCACAGATAAGTGATTGTTAATGACGATGTAAATAGTGTAAAGTAATTATTCGATGTTTAGGAGCATTTGATTAACATGTTCAACATTCAAATTATGCCATGCAAACCATAAATTTACGTGATATTTAATATGTGTGATTATTATATGTGTATGTTTAGACAGATTAATAACTTAATTAAATCCACATTGATGTTAAATTAAAGAGAAATTAGGTCTCAGGTTTCACAAATGTCAGTGACGAAAGACATAGTGCTACAGTGATCCTGAGAACCCAAGAGAACTTTATAAAAATTTTCTTGTTATGTGGATAAAATTAAATTTGGATTAGAAAAGAGATGGTTCGATTTTTGGACAATGACAATTTAACTTTGGCATTCGACCATACTCTTAGGCAGGAATTATATTTAAAATGTCTGTCTGACTATCAAAGTAAAATAAATTTGTTTTTATCTTAGTTGTGATCTGATGATGGTGTGATGTTCCTTTTTCTTTCCTTGTCTTGAGTAAGGCTTATCCGGAAAGGAAGTGGTTTGCTAGGAATTCAGTTGATGGCGCCCATTTATATTTGCATTATTTTTTTTATTAAACTTATGCCCGTAACGACCCTAGAGATACTTTGTCTCGTGATACCCACTGCTTTTTCGATAATTCAGCTGAATTTCCGACACATTCCTTATTTGACTAGAGGTTCATTTAACTCCGCTCTGTCCCGGAACTCCAGGAATGCGATGTTGTAGCAGATGGGTCATCGCATCCCCAGGACGAACGGGTACAGTGTAATGGATCTGATGAGGATTGCTTGACGATCGAAGCTGGTCATCCAAGTGTATTTGTTAAGGTCATTTTTTTTCAGAATTAGGATACCACCCATTACATGTTCTTCTTTAGCAAGCCCTTTTCCCAATTCCCCCCAGGGGCTCACATCTAGTGGGAAGTGGGTTAGCAACCACGGGACCCCAGCTGAGTCCGGCATTGCATCCACTTACTTGTGCCGGGCTCCTCTCCGTCTTCTTTCCTGTCGACCTCTATAGGTCAACTCTTGTTCTCTTCCGAGCCCGACGGTATTAGGGTATCCGAGGCCTAAGGAGTCTTTCACTTTCCTGCCTTAATTGGCTCTTGTCTCATCTTTCCTCATACCCCCAATCTTCGAGGGGGTCAACCTTCTTTTTCTTTTCATGTTATCTCCTGATTTCTGCACAAGGCCCTCAATGAGGCAGGGTGTATGTAGCCCTACCACTTCTGCTGCACCCTAAATGGTGCTATAAACGCAAGGGCTCACGGCTGGTGAGTTTGGGAGTTGGCGACCCTGAGGGATTCCTGACCTGGGTCCGATTTGTCCCCTTCTACCTCTGACCTTGGAGCGGGCCCTCTCCTGTTTCTTTTTCCTGTCGGCCTTTCTGGGTTCTCCTTCCTTCCAAGCCCCTCAATCCACATACTTCGAGGGTTGAGGGCATTTCTTTTCTTCCTGCACCTTATTTGCCATATCTTTTATTTATTTACCATTTCTTCTTCCGGTTTGAAAGTTTTAGTTTGAAGTTTGTATTAGTTAGAGTTATCATTCTCATGTCATCCTTCACTATCACCCACACCATTAGGGTTCGATGACTTAGATGTTAGGCCCCTTAAAACAACAATTATCATCATCATCCTTTTCCCAATTAAGTTCAGTCGGCATTTCCATCCATTCTTTTACCACCATTCCTTTCTGTTTAGGGCTTCTCCTCTCGTCCAACCTTTTTCCCTCAGATCTTCGGCAACCTTATCTCTCCACCTTAGCTTAGGTCTCCAACCCTCCACCTTCCAGGGACCTTCATCGTCTGCACTCTCTTTCCCACATAGTCTTCATTTCTTTGTTCTACATGTCCAAACCACCTTAATCTGCTTTCCTGTATCTTCTCGCTCAATGGTCCCACCTCTGTCCCGTTTGGTAATACCACACATTCTCATCTCGGCCACCTCCTGTGCCTTGGTGACCGCCCATGTCTCTGCAGGCCTCACCACTGTATTATACAAGATTTCTTTCATTGGGCACGGCACTTTTCTGTCACATAACACTCCACTCATTTTCCTCCAATTCATCCATTCACCTCAGATTTCAATTCTCCACCCTTCTCCAATGTTGATACCAGATCCTGCGGACTGATGGCAATATTACCTCTTCCAGATGTATACAGGGTCTTTCATATAAAATAAGAGCGCGAAGCGGCGGCTTTGTTAACCGCATCTGCGGTCACCTTGGCCGAGCTTGTGGCGCGCCAAGGCCCCCTGCTTTAAGCGTGTGTACAATCCTATATTATGCAGCGGCCTTGCTAGCGTGTGTTCAATGCTGAAATCTTCCTTTAGTTAGTTAGTTAGTTAGTTATTGTTGATGAAACCGAACCCCCTACTTGTGCTAATTTTGTGAGTCATTTATTCGGAGACCGTTCAAGATTCTCGTCAATGTAATCTAGCTCATCCTCTGTTAAAACTGTTCGTGTGTGGGCATGTTATTTATTGAGCACCGAGCCAGTAGTGTCAAACTTATTTGCAATTACGTGAATCTGTGCTAGTGAAGGTGGCACTTCATCAGGAAATTGCTGAACAAATGCATCACGTACCCGCCGAGCCGACTCGTACTTAAAATAAGTTTTACATTAAAAAATACGCTGTTGCAATGATAAGTGTCTCACCATGTTAGCACTTGAGGTTTAGACTGGCGACTGTGCACCTGCACGCTTATTGCAAGGTCAAGTTTGGTAATGTCAATCTGTTATTTTTATACAGTCCACCGGAACTTGAAAAAAAAAACTAGCCCTCGTATGTACTATGCGCGTGCTTTCAATACTACATCAGGGGGCCGTGGCGCGTCACAAGCTCGGCCAAGGTGACCGCACGCGCGGTTAACAAAGCCACCGCTTGGTGCTCTTATTTTATATGAAAGACCCTGATGTCCTTTTGTAGCCCATTTACTACCATATATTCCGTATTTGCCTGACTGATTCGCATACCTCTGTCTTTCAACGCTTTCCTCCATTCCTCGTATTTTGATTCTAACCTGGGCAGGATGGTTTCAAATGATATGACATCGTAAGCAAACATCATAGTCCCTGGTGTTCAAAACTGTATCCTCACTTACCAAAATATCCATAATTAATACAATTTTCAAAGATTAAAATATATGACAATCAACACTCACACAAATATATCTATTATATATTGTACACGTTCCGACCTGACATTGAGGTCATCAGCTCAAATAAGAATAAAATCAATTAGGAATAAAATAAAATACTAGAGTTGTTCATAAGTCTAATGTTTGTTTGATATGAAAAAATGTGATAAATTGTAACTAAAAAACGGAAACACAAGCTATTACATTGATTAACAATAAAGGAATTAAAGTTGTACATACATTTAAATATTTAGGGGAGATTATAACATGGAATTTGAATGAGAAAGCGTCAATCGAAAATAGATCAACAAAGTTAAGACAAGCTCAATATATTACTTGGTTTAGTTACAAAAAATAATCACTCTCCATAAATGCCAAATTACGACATTACGAATCAGTTATTAAATCGGAAGCAATATAATTATGCTTGTGAAACACTTTTCAAGTTAAACACTCGATCAGTTACTGACACTATTATAGAAGACTGATAGAAGAATTCTCAGAACTAAAATTAATAAAAAACATCAGGTGGATGGTCAATGGCGTCTATTACCAAATGAAGTGGTTTATAAAGAAACTGAGTCTATAGTCGATACTATGCGAAAAAGGCGAATTGCTTTTTAGCCTACTTTTCACATTTTTCAAAAATGAGGAAAAAGTAGACTTATGAGATCGGGCAAATGTGTGTGTGTCTGTCTGTCTGTCTGTCTGTCTGTCTGTCTGTCCTTCTGTCTGTCTGTCTGTCTGGCTGTGTGTGTGTCCCCCCCCCCTATCAACTCCTAAACGGCTGCAGCAATCGAAACAAAATTTGGTAGGAGTAATGATCTATACCTGAATATCTCACGGCCATATTTGAAAATGATGTCAGTGCTACCAACTGCTAAAAAATCGCAATTGAAATTTGAGCACCATGTTGGATATCTTGGAAAGTATGAATGGGAGCTATTTCAAAATTGGCACACGTATAGATCATAATATTTCAGTTTAATTTTCAGGAGGCTAAACATGGCAGTGTTGCCAAAATGATTATAAGCCTCCTGATAGGTCCAATTTTTAAATGCATATAACTTCTATACTATCAATTGGAATTCAACCGAATTTCGTATGTTGTATGTGTACATAACCAGATATGACTGAGCGTATTCTTCAGACCTACCAGGGCTGCCAACTGTTAATAAATGCTCCTAATTTATTTTATCCAAATACCAATATATCAGAAAGTATGCAAGCCGACAGCTTTAAACTATGCACACGTATAGTCCCTGACATTCTATATTAATTTGGAGTAACTTATATACGTCAGTGCTACCAACATGATTCTAAGCCTGCTGACAGGGCCAACTTTAAATACATGTAACTTCCATACTATCATTTGGATTTCAACCAAATTTCGTATGTGCTATGTGTACCATAACAGATATGACTATGCGTATTCTAAGGAGCAACCAGTGCTGCCAACTGTTAATATGTGCTGTCCCTATTTTTGTTACCCTAATATCAATATATCAGAAAGTATGCAAGCCAATAGCTCTAAACTTTGCACACGTATAGTACCTGGCATTCTAGACGAATTTGGAGTAACGAATATACGTCAGTGCTGCCAACATGATTCTAAGCCTGCTGATAGGTCCAATTTTAAAATGCATGTAACTTCTATACTAACTAATGGATTTCATTCAAAATTGGAACAACAATAGATCATATTATTTCAGATTATTTCTGACCAATACATGCATGACATTGTTGCCAACATGATTTTACGCGCGCTGTTAGATCCAATGTTTAACTGCATGTAACGTCCATGCTATTCATTGGACTTCAACCAAATTTTGTATTTTGTACCTTAAGAGACGGAACTAAGAATATATTCAGCCATCAGGGCTGCCAACTGTAGTGCTCTATTAGGATACATTATGCCAGGTATACAGTATTTCGAACTAATTGGAAATTTCGATATTAGCAACTTAATTTCGTCATTATTCTAGATAGGTTCATATTCTGTAGAATAATCATTGGCGTGAAAAGTAGGCTGTATAGTTCTTCACGGAACTTCTTGTTTTTTTGGTCATATCTCACGCCTGCCGGATACCAGACAATTAAAAGTATTATTTAATTATTTTTTCAAAAGTAAAACAAAGAACTCTTGGTGTATGGAAATTCAAAATGATCTGGATGAACTCGGCTTGACAATGTCCCAAATTGCTAACAAAGATGAGAAGAATATCTTGAAAAACAAGAACATCCGACTTCCCTTAAAAACCTTTACCCGCAAAACTTACACCATAAGCGATGCAGAGAGAGCAGCAAGGTCGACTAGAATGAAAATGTTTTGGTAAAATAAGAAAAATAAGAAGCTGAATCTGTAATATTGTTTTTGAGTATACTTGTTTTGGTTAAGTGCTCCAATGAGGGCGTAAAATATGTAAATAAATAAATAAATAAATAAATAATAAATAAAGAATGGAATAATATAATAAAATTTGATATCCTTACAATATAATATTAATTGTAACTAAAATAAAATTAGTCAAACAAGTATGGATTAAGTGGTGACCCATGATGTAATTCAACCTCCATAACCATTGGATACAATCGCCCTGATCGACTGAAAAGCATTGAAGGCGTTTGTTTTGCGTTATCGTTTTACCCTCCAGGGTTGGCTTTTCCCACGGACTAAGCATTAAACGCATTAAAGGCATCACTGATAAATGGCCTCCAACTCTATAAAGTAGCAGCTGACCCAATCCTGCTATTTATGTAAGAATCGCTACCTGGGCAATGATTGCGTTTTCCAAACATGTTTATCTTGTGCTCGATTGAATGTAAAATGGAACATGTTTTGAATGTTTACATTATAAGTTCAGCTTCTTTAGAATTACACCCCTTGGGAACTTCTTATCTTCGATTGCGTCTTTATTGAGGCTATGCTGGTTTATTATTCAAACCACTTAGAATATTTTATTGCAAGATCATGCAATCAATATATTTACAAGGTTTAGAATAGCAAGTCCCGCACGAAGGAACAGTATAACACGAGGGAGTTGAAAGCGACACTGGATAAGTTCATGATGAGGAGAAAGTATTCCTAACTTTTCGCATTTTGCAAAAATGAGGAAAAAGTAGACTTTTGAGATCGATCCGGGCAAATGTGTGTCTGTCTGTCTGTCTGTCTGTCTGTCTGTCTGCCCTTCTGTCTGTCTGTTTGGCTGTGTGTGTGTCACCCCCTATCAACTCCTAAATGGCTACTGCAATCGAAACCAAATTTGGTATGAGTAAAGATCTATACGTGGATATCTCAAGCGCATATATGAAAATGATGTCGGTATTACCAACTGCTGAAAAACCGCACTTGGAATTTGAGCTCCATATTGGATATCTTGGAACCTATGCCTGGGAGCTATTCCAAAATTGGCACGCATATAGATAGTAATATATTTTTTAGTTTAAATTCCAGGAGGCCATGCATGGCAGTGTTACCAAAATGATTCTAAGCCTGCTGATAGGTCCAATTTTTAAATGCATATATCTTCTATACTATCAATTGGATTTCAACCAAATTTTGTATGCAATATATGTACATAAACCGATATGACTGAGCGTAATGTTAAGAGCCACCAGGACCGCCAACTGTTAATAAAAGCTCTCTCGATCTTTTTATCCAAATACCAATATATCAGAAAGCTTGCTAGCCGACAGCCTTTAACTATGCACACGTATAGTACCTGACATTCTAGATTAATTCGGAGTAACAAATAGGCTATACGTCACTGCTGCCAACTTGATTCTAAGAACCAATTTTTAAATACATGTTACTTCCATACTAACCAATGGATTTCAAGCAAAATTGGCACAACAAGAGATCATCATATTTCAGATTATTTCTGACCAACTCATGCATGATATTGTTGCCAACATAATTTTTCGCGCGCTGATAGATCAAATGTCTAACTACATGTAACGTCCATACTATCCATTGGATTTGAAACCAAATTTTGTATTCTGTACCTTAAGACATGGAACCAAGAATATATTCAGTCACCAGGGCTGCCAACTGTAGTGCTGTATTAGGCTATATTATACCAGGTATATTTCGAACTAATTAGAAATTTTATATTACCAACTTAATTTCGTCATTATTCTAGATAGGTCCATATAGATTAATCATTGGCATGAATCTTAATTTTAAGAAAAGTAGGCTCTTTTGTTCGTCACGGAAATTCTTGTTATTATACTAGCTGAAGTACCCGTGCTTCGCTGCTGGTCATAAATAAATTAAAATGTGAAGGTGACAGTTAAAACAGGGGATAGGTGTGATGCTGCGCGGAGGGAGAGTTAGGATGGAACATTTAGTCCAACGACACTGCTCGGCGTTGACCGAGTTTCATAGCATAAATTTAGGTTTCCCTCGCTAACTGTTGGAGATACACGAAAAGGGATAAAGACCTTTCGGATAGAAAATTAAATTTTAAACCTCGTATATGTCATCAAAAGTTTGCTATGTCCTAGCGTTTTCTTTTTATTTGAAATGGAAATATGAGAGTTTGACACCAAAGGGCGTAGTGACGTCACTAAAATGGTCACCACCTTTTAATAGTGCAAAGTGAAAATGAAAATCCACAGCCTGCTTCCAGTCTCCGACCGGGTCAGGGAATGGAATGAATGAAGCCCCCATCTAGCGGCGAGGATATGAACTGTGCCGGCTGCCGAAGCCTGACGCACTCCTCTGGGGCAATGATTAAATGAATGACGGAGGAAATTAAATGATAGTGGAGAGTGTTGCTGAAATGAAATTGTGACAGGGAAAACCGGAGTACCCGGAGAAAAACCTGTCTGCCTCCGTTTTGTCCTGCACTGATCTCACATGGAGTGACCGGGATTTGAACCATGGATCCAGCGGTGAGAGGCCGGCGTGCTGCCGCCTAAGCCACGGAGGCTTAATAGTGCAACGTATCGAAATCAAAAGTAGCCTATATGTTAACCAGGTAAATCAGCTATATCCATGTAAAATTTCATGTATATTGGACCAATGGTTCTTAAGTGATTGAGTAATACACACACACACCATCTCATTTTTATATATTAGTATAGATTCGGTGTTTGGGCCACGTATGAACCACGGTGCTTGTGCTTTTGCTGTTGTCTGCCACTTCTGGTGGATTGTTTGCCGGCTGCTTTTTTGCTGAAATCTTGAGCCTATCTATTGGACCAGTAATCTTTCATTTTCTTGCTGAACTCTATCTTATGTTCCTCGGACCATTTCCTGGACGAGTTGTGGTGAACCTCTGTTATGGATGAGAGGAAAGGTCTGGTTTCAACTGTCAGACGGTAGCGACTCCAGTCATTAGCCTACTTGCGATTTTTGCAAAAAATAAAAGTAGACTTATGAGATCAACACAGGGCGAAAAATTGTGTGTGAGTTTGTGTGTGTGTGTGTGTGTGAGAGAGAGAGAGTTTGTGTGTGTGTGTGTGTGTGTGTGTGTGAGTGTGTGTACTCTGAAAGTCTGCCCCCCCCCCTCCTATCAATTCGAACACGGTGAAACCGAATTGAACGAAATTTGGTACAGAGGTAGCACTAGCAAAGGGCACCTCATTGTCATGTTTTATATCGCTGCTATCTTGACGGAAACGTAATGGCGGCCACCCAAATGTTTAAAGCTTAAATCACATCACGACTAACCTAATCATCCGATGTCTACCAAATTTTGCAAAAACATATATTTTTGTATGAAAAAATCGTTTGACCAAACTACAAAGTTTGCGGATGGCGGCCTTGTATGTGTGCAAATCGATTCCCCCTATCTATTCAAACACGGTGAAACCGAATTGAACGAAATTTGGTACAGAGGTAGCACTAGCAAAGGGCACATCAGTGTCATGATTTATATCACCGCCATCTTGACGAAAACGTAATGGCGGCCACCCAAATATTAAAGCTTAAATCAAATTACGACCAACTTAATCATGTGATCTCTACCAAATTTTGCAACATTGTACCTTTTTGTGAGAAGCGTTCTTTGACCAAGCTACAAGGTCATCAATCCAATAATTTGCATATGGCGGCTATGTATGTGTGCAAATCGATTCACCATATCAATTCAAACACGGTGAAACCGAATTGAATGAAATTTTGTACAGAGGTAGCACTAGCAATGGGCAGCTCATATTCATGTTTAATATCCGTATAACACGTTGTATTTCAACAAGCAACTACAACCAACATTCAATTATACTCCTTGAAAAGGACAAAGAGTTATAACAATACCCATGCATTTAGGAGAAAGTAGGCTATATGTTCTTTACTGTACATCTTGTTTATTGTGTCTTGCTGAATATTAAGTTCAGCAAGATCCTTCTCAACTTGTTTGATCCACAATGTCCCAGTGGCTTTACCTTTCTTGGCTACCTTGAAGATCTTATAAGACAGTCTGTGGTGGTCCATTCTGAACAGGTGGCCGTAGAAAGTCAAGCGTCACCATCTGATGGCATCGGTGGGGTTTCCCTGGTGTTTGTTGAGTTCACAAATCGGTTTGTACCATCGTCTTCCATCTCGAAGATCCTTGGTCTCACATTTTTTGCACGAATTTCCTTATTTTATTTATGTTCGACCCTGACCATTATATGACAGAAAACTGTAGTCTACTATATCGAGGCTCATTATAACACTATTTTTCATTAAGAAACAGTTTCTCCCACCAATCACACCTCAAGAAACAGTTGTTTGACCAATTAGATAATTAGATGCGCTGAGTTCCACGGCCTTCTAATTTAAATTTCACTGCCTGGCCTAGTGTCATAGTAGGGTAATCGAGGAGGCCATGGTCAAATACAAGGCATTCTCTGCGTCTCATGCGCTCTGTTCAGTACATAAAACTGGTGAAATCTCGACATATATTTATCAATATTTATGTTCGAACATAAAATAGTTATAATAATTATCGTCGAATATAAACAGTCGTATGCAACTCGCCTGTAATGGTAATTAAGACACTCGTATGGAAATTATAAAACTTGCGTCGTGTCTTAATTATTGCCATTATAGGCTCGTTGCATAATGTACTATTATTAACCTAACCTTTTTTCGTTTGCCACCTCAGGGTAGCAGGGCGATGTACTCGCTAAATGAATCGCACAAACGTAAAGTAACTTCACTAAAATATACACTGATTTATTAACACCTTAACATTGTTATCCGTGAGAAAAGATCTGTATCTTTGACTTGTATGAGATACTAGTAATACATTCAATATATATATACAGGGTGTTTCAGAAATACGTTTACAAACATTGGGGATTGGTTTCTTACTCAAAAAACAAGACAAAAAGTTCATATACACATATGTCCCAAAATCATTCGTTTTCGCTTTATTAATGACAGAACATTGTACTGTGACACATTAATTGACAGCCTGTTTGGAAGTGTTTAACGCATGAACTTATATCAAAAATGTTCCTGACACCACAGGTGTGCAAGCCATGGAATGGGTCCTCCTCTGCCCAACCATCTGTACTGGAAGATCTCCGTCAGTGTAGTGCGAACAAGGTAACTAAAGTGTGCAGGAGCCCCATCATGCATCCACCACATACGTTGTCGTATTTGCAGGGGCACATTGTCATGCAGTAAGTCTGAAAGGGTGTTCTGGATAAGGTCTCTGGAGACAGCACCTGTAAGACGTGCTGGTAGAACATATGGACCTACAATGCCAGCCCACACATTAATCCTAAACTGGTGTTGATGTTGAGCCTGTCTGGAACACCTGTGCATTTGATAGTTCTTCCATCTGTCGGTGTCAGGAACCATCCACGGGGATTACTTCAAAGGACAGTAAGGGGTGTTTCAGGTAAGCCAACAATTCGTTCGTAATATAGCCCATTCACCGAACTTTTCAGACAGAGGGTGTATGAGATTCGCTGTGTGTGCAACTGAGGTTCTGTGCCAGCAGGAATTAATTTCAGTAAACGCATCCCAGTCGTGGAGCATGATTTACCGCGCACTGATATGGCGTTGGTTTCTGTGATTTTTCTGCTGCAGGTTTCTCCGCTCAAGAAATTCTGTTAGGAGGAAATTGAGGGAAGGGGTGCGGTTGATGAGGAGGGATGTAATGTCCCCATCATCGAGCCTGTATAATGACACATTGTAATCAATGAAAGCAGCTCTCAGATGATTGATGGAGCGTGCGTTATTGAATTCTGCACCTGAATGTGTTCAAGATGAGATTACTGGTGACAATGGAGCAGATCCTCACTCTCTGACTTCAGAGGAAAGAAACCATATCCCTTCGCTTGGTATTACAATCATTTGAATTCTGGAAATTAGAGAAAAATCACGAGCCTTACAGTAGTCACATATGATGTGTAACATCTGATATGTTATCCTACTATATGCCTGCCGGGACCGCAAATCTCTTGTTAACAGTGAACTCTGTTGGTCATTGAAATAACTACTGGTAAAACTCCTGTGCCAAATCCTTTCAGCAAATATGATATAATGAATATTTTCACACCAAAGAAAGACAACTCGAAGATGATTTACTGTAGGAATATCTTTAGTGGGGCCTAAAAACCTTGAAGCATGCGATATTCATTCCATATAGTGCTGTATTTTGGTCGACAGTACCTCGAGTGCTTACATTAAATAAGAATACAGCAAAAGTATGAAGACTGAATGCATCATAATTATTGTTTTCATCAAATATGATATAATGAATATTTTCACACCAAAGAACGACAACTTGAAGATGATTTATTGTAGGAATATCGTTAATGGGGCCTACGAATGTTGAATTATGCGATATACATTCCACATAGTGCTGTATTTTGCTCGACAGTACCTCGAGTGCTTACATTAAATAAGAACACAGCAAAAGTATGAAGACTTTATAAATCACAATAGTTTTCATCAAATATGATATAATGAATATTTTCACACCAAAGAAAGACAACTTGAAGATGATTTATTGTAGGAATATCTTAAATAGGGCTTCCAAACCTCGAAGTAAACCGTATGCGATATACATTCCACATAGCCGACAGTACGTCGTGGTACCAATCTCCGCCACCGCGCGCGCTCATTGTTTCCGTTGCATTTCCGTCCCATTTCCATTTCATTTCTTCAAAATCATCCCCACCTAAAATATACAGCAGTACCATTCTCCGCCACCACGCGTGCTTATTGTTTCCGTTGCATTTCCGTCCCATTTCCATTTCATTTCTTCAAAATCATCCCCACCTAATATATACAGCAGTACCATTCTCCGCCACCACGCGTGCTTATTGTTTCCGTTGCATTTCCGTCCCATTTCCATTTCATTTCTTCAAAATCATCCCCACCTAATATATACAGCAGTACCATTCTCCGCCACCACGCGTGCTTATTGTTTCCGTTGCATTTCCGTCCCATTTCCATTTCATTTCTTCAAAATCATCCCCACCTAAAATATACAGCAGTACCAATCTCCACCACCACGCGCGCTCATTGTTTCCGTTTCATTTCTTCAAAATCACCCCCACAACCGAGTGGAAAGATGTTACATATCAAAAAGTTTAAAGTAGGAGTAAAGATTCAAGTAGAAATAATTTCAACTTTGAGATTTGCCGACGACATTGTCATCTTAGGAATTGAATGAGTTTTTAAATGACATGGAATCTGTCCTGAGTAAAGAATTCATGTTGCAAATCAATAAATGTAAAACAAAAATAATTGAATACAGTGCTACTGATAATGAATTACCGCACCAATCATCACAGACATTCCTGGAGTGTAAATATAGTGTTCCGAACGGTTGTTAATTTGCATTTAATCTTTCTTGCAATAATATTTGTACTTTTAGTTCAAATGATACCCCGTGAAGAACTATACAGCCTATTTTCATATATCCTACTTATGTTAATTGCCTCTATCTACATACAAAATTTCAGTTTGATTGCTGTAATAGATTCGTAGATATTGAGAACAGACTAAATATTTCGGATGGTCGCCATGTTGGATTTTATATATGTACGTCTTAGAGTTATGTACTGTTACATGAAGATTATTGTGTACGTGTAATATTCAAACTTCAATCGCATGATTAGGATACAAGAAGTAAAAACGAGATTTCAAAATTTCGCACAGCTGCCATCTTGTGGTTATGAAAAAAATTGAAATAAATTAGATGCTGGTGGATTAACATTTGTATAAGGATTTACTGTACCAAGTGTTACTGCACTCGGATGGTTAAATTGCGAGTAACGTTCATGTGAATATTTATACTTCGCGTCGCCGCCATGTTGGATTTGTGATCACCAGGTTATTGGAAGTCCTATAGGTGAATTTATGCTCATAGCCCCCATGAAACATTAAAAAATTCAGTTTGATTTCTGTAATAGATTCGTAGATATTGAGATCCGTCTAAATATTCGGATGGTCGCCATGTTGGATTGTTATATGTATAGGCCTTAGAGTCATGTACCATTAAATGAAAATTATTGCGTAGGTTCTGTTTTCAAACGTTCACTTCGATCGCATGATTACGGAACAAGAATAAAAATATAATTTTAAAATTCGCACAGCCGCCATCTTGAGGTTATGTAAACAATTGAACTAAATTAAATACCAGTGCATTACGATGTGTATATACATTTGTTGTACCAAGTTTCATTGCGTTTGGTTGGTTACATCCCGAGAAACATCCATTAAATGTCGCGTTTTTGCTTGGCTGCCTTGTTGGTTTTGTAGTTACCAGATTTTCAAATGTCACATAGGTGAACTTCTAGGAGTTCCCTTTATCACCGTACAAAATTCCAGGGTGATATCGGTAATAGTTTCGGAGATATTGAATGCTGGTGAAATATTTCGCACAGCCGCGATGTTGGATTGGTGAGACGTAACAAACTTTGAAGGGCACGGTCGGGGTCGTCCGGAATAGTGCTATGAACTTACCGAGTTTCATCGAAATCGTACCTGCCGTTTAGATTTTATTAGGGGGGGGGGGGAGGACACACACACACACATGCACGAATCACACACGCGCACACAGACAGACACGCGGACAAAAGGTGCTCTCATAAGCCTATTTTTTCAGAAATGAAAATAGGCTAAAAGATATATACTGATATCTTGTGCTACAAGAAATATCAACAAATGGTTATCCACATCATCATCATCATCTTGTACAGTTTCCAGCCCCAGGCTGGGTCTGTTTGGAACATAAGCCTCGCCACTTAGTCCTTTCTTCCCACCACCTCTCCGCTGTCACTCTGGTCCAGTCCTCGCCTCTCTTCTTGACACATTCCTCCACTCCTTTCAGCCATCTATCTCTTGGTGTTCCCCTTGGTCGTTTCTTCTGCATCTGCATCTCATGTATCCTCTTGGGAATCTTCTTCTCATCCATTCTCTTTAAGTGTCCATAGTACCTCAGTCTTGATGTCTCAATCCTACCTTGCAAGGGCTCCTCTTTCACCATTTCCCTGGCCTTTTCATTCCTCACCCTGTCTCTTCTTGTTACTCCGATCCTACTTCGCAGGAACTTCATTTCACCTGCCTGTATTCTGCTTATGTCTCTTTCCTTCATTGTCCACGTTTCTGAAGCATAGGTCAGTATCGGGATATAGTAGCTTCTGTATAACACTCCCTTGCTTTTTTGTGGGACATCTTTATTCCACACTAAGCTCCTAATGCTTCTCAGGAATGCTTCTGCCTGTCTGCCACGTTCCGTAATCTCTTTGTCATTTCTCCCATTTTCCTCCACTATACTTCCCAAGTACTTGAGACTTTCCGCCTTCTTCAGCTGTCCACCTCCAAGTGTTATCCCACTCATTGGTCTGTCCTTTTTCCTGGTCGTCAACAGGATCTCACATTTACTGATGTTGAACTTCCATCCGTACTCTCCCACTGTTTCTTCCCAAGCCTTCAGTTGCTCCTGAATTTCCTCCTCCCTGTTTCCCCAGACCATGAGATCATCTGCAAACACCATTGCTTTCATCTTATCTTCTCCTATCTTTCCTGCTATCCGTGTCATTACCTCGTCCATAACCACAATAAAGAGAAGGGGTGACAGCGCACTACCCTGTTTCAGGCTGCTCATTTGTCTGAACCAGTCTCTACTTTCCCCTCCAACTTTCACACAACTCACACTTCCACAATACATCTCCTTCACTCTGCCTACAGTCTCTTTTTCCACTCCCATGTTTTCCATTGCTTTCCAAACCTTCTCCCTACACACTGATATTTAAAACTACTTACTTGCTTTGGAATTTGATTTTTCAGTTTTTGAATACACACTTTCGCAATTCATTATTTATTGATGTGTTACATCTTTCCACTCGGTAGCTGGATATTTTTTGTGGGAGTGATTTTGGAAAAGGGACGGAAATGGGGAGCAAATGGGACGGAAGCAATGAGCGCGCGCGGTGGCGGAGATTGGAACCACAACGTACTGTCGCCTATGTGTCAATGTGGAATGTATATAGCATACGGTTTACTTAAAGGTTTGGAGGCCCCATTAAAGATATTACTATAATAAATCATATTCAAGTTTTCGTTTTTGGTGTGAAAATATACATTATGATTTATTAAATCTTCTCATTTTTGCTGTATTCTTATTTAATGTAAGCATTCGTGTTAATATAAGCCTCCGTGGCTTAGGCGGCAGCACGCCGGCCTCTCGCCGCTGGGTCCGTGGTTCAAATCCCGGTCACTCCATGTGAGATCTGTGCTGGACAAAACGGAGGCAGACAGGTTTTTCTCCGGGTACTCTGGTTTTCCCTGTCACAATTTCATTCCAGCAACACTCTCCACTATCATTTCATTTCATCTGTCATTCATTTAATCATTGCTCCAGAGGAGTGCGTCAGGCCTCGGCAGCCGGCACAGTTCATATCCTCGCCGCTAGATAGGGGCTTCATTCATTCCATTCCTGACCCGGTCGGAGACTGGAAGCAGGCTGTGGATTTTCATTCGTGTTAATAAAGGAAGGAAGGAAGATTGTAGTTTTACGTGACCATGAATCTTGTGATTATGAGCCACGGGACCTCCTTTTTACGTGGAATCCGAACCACAGGACATGGCATTTCACTTCGAAAATCTCACATGCATTGACCGGGAATCGAACCCGGACCGCCTTGGTGAGAGGCATACAGCTAGACCGCTGAGCCACCACGCCCCTACATTCGTGTTAATGTCGGCCAACATACAACCCTATGGGGAATGTTTACTTCAAAGTTTGGAGGCCCCATTAAAGATATTCCTACAATAAATCATTGGCACTGGAGTTTTACACGTAGTTATTTCAATTACCAACAGAGTTCACTGTTAACAAGGGATTTGTGCTCCCGGCAGACACATAGTAGGATAACATGTCACAATAAATGTTACACATCATATTAGATTACTGTAAAGCTCGTAATTTTTATTATTATTTTAACTACAGAAATATTCAGATGGAAAGTGACATAAGTGCAAAGGTATATCATTCGTGTATAAGAGGAAAAAGAACGCTAATTGAAAATGAATGTAAATTTACAGATTTTTTTTTAAAATCAGGAGTGTTGCAAATTGAACAAATTGCCAGTGGCGCTCTTGTCTTGTACCTGTGTGAATTCGCGGCACTAAGAGGGTTATCATTAGAACAAATGATTTAGATATTTCAACTGCTATTATAATAACACTCCACACCACATAAAATCTTCTTTATACTGTGATTCTGTAACCATTTGGAATACAAAACATCCGTGATATTTTTAAAACTATTTGCTATTTATCCACTACAAAGGCAGCTTTGGTGGCGTAGCTGGTAGCATGCTGAGCTTCTATGCCCAAGATCTCGGGTTCAAACCCGGCCGAAGTCGTCGGATATTTTAAGAGCGTTAAAAATCCCTCAGTATGCCTTCCTTCGGAGGAGAAGTAAAGCCAGCGGTCCCATGTCATAGATTTATGGCATGTTAAAAATCCTTCCACTAATTACACCTGTGTAAAGCTAAATTGTATAGGTTAAGAATGTAAACAACGCTCTTAGGTTCCTAAGTTCGTTGCCAAGAGCTGACTGCAGTGGCGTCTGGTAGCTAAGTTCTGAACTAGTAGTCGTTGACGGTGGCGTTTGGCAGCAAAAGTAGGAACTATTTGAAAAATGCAAAAGTCTGCAGTCCTTACTTGAATTAAAAAACAGATAACACACATTAATACAGTCATCACAATTAACACCGGTTATCAGACAGATTCTACTCACACCTAAAGTGCACGGAGCTACATGACCGCATTGTCGCAGCCCCTAAACTTAAGAACCAACCAACCAACCACAAAAAAGCTTTATTTTCTTTTGTATTTATTATAAAATATTTATAAAACATAATTGAATTTTCAATGAGTTCACCTTTGCCTAGAGAGAGAGAGAGAGAGAATTCATACTTCAGCGGCTCGTGAAAGAAAAAAACAGAAAGAAGGGAAGAAAGAAAGAAAGAAAGAAAAACGCTGTAAAATTACTTAAAAGACACTCAATAAAAAACTGTCAAAAACGGGTGTGCGAAAGTGTATACGATATACGAAAGGGTGAAAGACTTGGATACAATTGACTGAGTGTCAACAATGATGTCACTTCGCCAGCCGAGACTTCACTGTACATAACGCTGTAGCGATCAGGAATTTTTATGAGTGAGAAATTAGTCTGATTTTGTTGCAGAAATACACTGAGGTACATGAGCAAGTGCCACTAAACCCCTAAAATAGATCAACAAATACATCATATGAACAAACAACACGTAACTAAGAGCGTGTGTTCTCATAGCAACGTATTGTTACGCGTGCGGGGTTGCTTCATTCCGTCACGCGTGACCCACGGCCGGCCGAGGCTACCCCCGGGCTCTGTGTTGGCCGGCCGCTTGCGCAGCGAGAACAAAAGGCATGGTCCAGAATGTTCGTGGCCCACCTCGAGTTGGAAATCTCGAGAAGTCCTGAGAGTAGCTGTGAACCCTGGTCTACTCTAGAAACATCTGTGAGTCGTCAGCCCCGATATATAAAGGGCTACCCTGGCCAGTGTCAGTGAGTGTGTTCTTACCAGTGCGATAGAGGTGTTACGGTGACATGCGAATTGCAAAACAGTGTGTATTCATGAACAGTGAGTGACAGACTGTGGCTTGTGTACAAGAGGAAGAGTTGTGGTTATTTCTAGTGAGGTCACGGGACTAATTACGGAAGGATTAACTGCATGACCAAGTGAAAGGGTGAGTGTTCTCTACAATTGGAAACTAATAGTGACTAGTAGTCTTTTATGAAGTGCCTATTGTGTGGTGTATATTTCTGACCTGCAATAAAGCTAATATTTCTTTAAAGGACCATGTGTGTTGTGTTTTTCCTACTATGATCCAATTAACGAATTTGCTACTAGGGGTAGCACGTAGCAGTATACTAACTAACTTTCCTATAAGAGCACAATCGCTTAGTTACGTGTTGTTTGTTAATGTGCGTGTACTAGTGCTACTGAACTAGAATGCATAGGCCTAGATGACGAAGAATTGTTTCCATGGTAAACACCGTGTTCTTTCTAATCACAGACAAACCCCCAGGGCAGCTTTGGTGGCGTAGTAGGTAGCATGCTGAGCTTCTATGCCCAAGATCGGGGGTTCAAACCCGGCCAAAGTCGTCGGATTTCTTAAGAGCGTTAAAACCCCTCAATATCCCTTCCTTCAGAGGGTAAGTAAAGCCGACGGCCGAATGTCATAGATTTATGGCATGTAAAAGAACCTTCCACTAACTACAATTGTGTGAAGATAGTTTAGATTTTATTAACGCTCTATTAAGTTCCAACATTCGTCGCCAGGTGCCGGTTGCTCTGGCATCTAGTAGCCAAGTTCACAACTAGGTGTCGTTGACGTAAGCATTCGGTAGCAAACGTAGGAAATACTTGAAATTGATCGTCTGCAGTCTTAAGGCCACCACGTACTCTTACACGATGAAAAAGTCTATTTTTGTGGCATCACTTTACTAATTATTTTCTGGGTTTATGCTAAAGGTACAGCTCTGATTCCTGTAACATATAAGAAGCGGTATATTCTGAGCTGTTTTTGACCATGTAGTGCTACTTTGCTTTTATAGCATGTGTGAAATGAATACAAATTTGGACAGATACATTTTCGAAAAAATGTTGTATAAGTTGCTTCAGTTGCTCAGTTGTTTTTCAATCAAATATTCTCAAATTTTGTTCACATACTTAGAATGGATCATGGCAGATGAGTAATCACTTTGTTTCATTATTATTGGGACAGAATGCAAGAAAAAAAATCCGAACTCTTTCTTTTTAAATTTATTCAAAAATATGTATCAATTTTTCTCTTCCCAATCCATGCCTACTATGGTTTGGAAGTGAAAATAGGTTAACATTCAAGTACTCCATTAGGCAAGTTACTGTAAAAAATAGCCCACTATCTTAAATGGTTTCCTAGTTATTGGTACCTAAACATGAAAAATGAGTATTAACGGAAAACAGCTGGCAAAGTTAAAAGTGTATTATTCAGAGCATGGGACGCTAATTTAAAAAAACGAATTTAAGGTAGTTGTAGACATCAAAACCCCAAACAAACTATATATATTTGGATTCAGAAAAGAATGAAGAATGTTATGGCGCCAAAATCAAAAAAGCGATTTTTTCATCATGCAAGAGTACGTGGTGTCCTTAACTGAATCACAGATAACACACACTAATACAGTCATCACAATTAACACCGGTTATCAGACAGATTCTACACACACGGGGCTACATGACCACGTTGTCGCAGCCCCTAAACTAAGGAACTAACCAACAGATAGACCCCCGGCGCTAATACATATCCATGTAGAAACAATAGGAGGCTGTCACTGAATGTGTTGGAAAAGTGAACCTGGCTCTGTTTATAAAGCAACAAAAGTATTAAACCATGGTGTATATTCATCACTTTAATCTGTATAATTTAAAATATGAACTGGCCGACATTATTGAATGAAGCGGCCATGTGTTACTGAAGAAGCGTTGATAGCGAACAATAGCGGCCGATAATGGATGTGTAACAGCTATAAATTATTCGTTCCAGCAACCAATGAACCAAAACCTCGAACATTAGTCTGTATCCGAGGGTACAAAGGCCGTCATAATGATAGCTCCCATCACTGGATGAGGACAATGAAGTGAAGTCGCCGCTTGGTGACATTCACCTTAAAACAAAAGGGTTAATAATAAGGAGGAGGCGAATTGAAAGAGACCAAACCAGAACATGTTGATCGGACACGGAACGATTATCTTTAAGGAGACCACGCACTCTTGGGCATACGAAATGTGCACATCATACACGATGCATTTTCTGGGTTTATGGTAAAGGTACAGCTATTATTCTTCTAACATATAAAAAGCAGTTCACTCTGAGCTGAATATGGCCATGAAATTGTACTTGTCTTTTATACAATGTGCGAAATGAGTATGAATTTTGACATACAAATTTTCAGAAAAATGCTACTTCAGGTACACATTTCTCAGTTGTTTTCCGATCAAATACTCTCAAATTTTGTTCACAAACTGGGAATGGACAATGACAGACGAGGAACCACTTTTTAATTCAATATTGGGGTTAGAATGTTAGGAAACAAATCCCAACGAACATATTTTAAAATCCCACAAGTTATCAGCGCCGGGGGGGGGGGGGGGGGAGGGGGGAGTGAGAGGGGAGGGGTAATATAAGAGAAGACATTGTGGACAGAGAGATTTTTCAAAAGAAGATGTTAAGTATGGAAGGAATCCAGGGAAGAGCGGAAAGAAAACCTGGGGTGAAGTGGTCTGAGGACAGAAAGAGCCAACATAGACTAAGAATGAAGAAATATCAGGAAGAACGGAAGAGGAAACAACAAAGAGTGAAGAATTGAAATTGGCGCGTGGTCCATAGCAGGCCTTATGGGAAAGAAGAAGGTGAAGAAGAAGATGAAGATAAAACTTTATTTAATTTAATTTAATTTTATTTATTATATTACAATAATGTGATATGTCTCACGAATCTGACGGCAAATCCAGGGCAGATTTTCTGTGAGACATATGAATGATTATTTACGACATATATACAGATTGTATTTCAATACAAGAGTGCATGCAAAATATATGCAATTTTTTCTTTTCAAGTTTTTAATATTTATATATTTTAATTATAATTATTGTTTTTTACTTTGTTTTCTTTTAATATTTTCCTTTCTTTTATATATATAATTTGATTTAACATGTTAGGTGATGAAAAATGAAAATCCACAGCCTGTTTCCAGTCGACCGACCGGGTCAGGGAATGGAATGAATGAAGCCCCCATCTAGCGGCGAGGATAGGAACTGTGCCAGCTGCCGAAACCTGTCGCACTGCCCTGGGGAAATGATTTAATGATTGACTAATGAAATGAAATGATAATGGAGAGTGTTGCTGGAATGAAATTGTGACAGGGAAAACCGGAGTACCCGGAGAAAAACCCGTCTGCCTCCGCTTTGTCCAGCACAAATCTCACATGGAGTGACCGGGATATGAACCACGGACCCAGCGGTGAGAGGCCGGCGTGCTGCCGTCTAAGCCACTGAAGCTAATGTTAGGTGATAATGAGAAAAATATTAATGTACTGTAAATAGTTAAGAAATTACACTATAGGAGTTATAATATAAGCTTATGTTATACGTTAATGTTCATTTAGGTAATAGTTTTTTTTAGCGTAAGGCTTTTAGTGCCGGGAGTGTCTGAGGACATGTTCGGCTCGCCAGTTTTGTAGCTGCTTCGAGACGGACACCCAATGGGTGAGCTACAAGTACCGTTGGGGAGGGAAGTTGGAAGGTAAGGACGAGGAGTTGGAAGGTAGCGGCTGTGGCCTATAGTTAGGGACCAACCCCGGCATTTGCCTGGAAGGAAGATGGGAAACCACAGAAGACCATCTTCAAGGTTGCCGGCGGGGGGATTCGAACCTCCTCGCCTCCCGGATGTGAGCGACTGCCAGCAGTCATGCCGTAACGACCACGGCTAACTCACCCGGTATAGTTTTTAATGCAAAGTATAGTTAGTTGTTTGCTGTTCATGTTCGGCAATCCAGGTGGTTATTCATTAAGTAGTGATGGTATAGTATAATTTAGTCTCTAGAAACCATAGCTATTTATACATAATAATTAGCATTTATAATAATAATTGTTAAAAAAGACTGTATTTAAACTTGAATGTCTTGCATTTGCAGACGACATAGTGTTTCTCGCCACTAAACAGATCGAGGTTTTACAAGAAACAGCAGAAAAGGCAGGACTGCAAATATCCTTTGAGAAAACTGAATACATGAACATAGATTCCAAAGAACCAACATGTACAATGAAAACCAAGTATAATGCCATAAAAAGAGTCCACAAATTCAAGTATCTAGGGGAGATTCTGACTCCTAACAACGATGAGAAGTCAGCTATTGAAGAGAGAGCGCAGAAGATGGAGAATGGATTCAGATTATGCCAGGAAACTTATAAGTCCAAATCCCTCTTCTATGAAGCCAAACTCAGACACTATAATTCCGTGGTGAAACATGAATGCCTTTATGCAGCGGAGACAATTGACAGAAATGGAATCACAGCAATAGAAAAGAAACAACGTAAATTTCTGAGGAAAATTCTGGAACCCAGGAAAGCAACAACAAATGAGTTTACCTTCCGTTTGAGATCAAATCAAGAGCTATATAAAAATGCGAGAACATGAGGAAAAGACGACTAACTTTCTTTGGACACTTGAGAAGAATGTGACCGGAACGCCTAGCAAATAATATCCTCATCTTTCAGGAAAGGAGAAAGACTCAAGTACCATGGTTGAAAGAAGTTTATCAGGATCTTTAAAAATGTGGCATTGAGGAGGGAGGTATTGCAAACAGAAAAGTGTTCAGAAGGAAAATTGCAGAAGTGACGGATCTGTCCGCAGAGAAACCTAAGAGAACTCGAAGGGTGTCCTCGGACGAGGAACGAGCCAGAGTGAGCCAACGAATGAAACAGTATTGGCGTAACAGGAAAGAGCCGCAACAGTCAAGGCAGTTGTGTGATCGTAACCCATAGGAGGATGAAACGACCCTAAATAAATAAATAAATAAATAAATAATAATAATAATAATGAAAATGAAAATCCACAGCCTGCTTCCAGTCTCCGACCGGGTCAGGAATGGAATGAATGAAGCCCCCATCTAGCGGCGAGGATATGAACTGTGCCGGCTGCCGAAGCCTGTCGCACTCCTCTGGGGCAATGATTAAATGAATGACAGATGGAATGAAATGATAGTGGAGAGTGTTGCTGGAATGAAATTGTGACAGGGAAAACCGGAGTACCCGGAGAAAAACCTGTCTGCCTCCGTTCTGTCCAGCACAGATCTCACATGGAGTGACCGGGATTTGAACCACGGAACCAGCGGTGAGAGGCCAGCGTGCTGCCGCCTAAGCCACGGAGGCTCTAATAATAATAATAATAATAATAATATTTTTGTGACATAAGCATTATGACTTACTCTACACTTCCACATTCCTCGTTTTGAAATGAGAGTGTAGGAAACGTTGCCAAATAAGTTTCCCCTGTAAATCATCTGCTCGTGTATCATTACTATTCAATGCATGTGCCTGTGACTGCGGTCGACGGATAGATCCCCTCAGAGAGAGACAGGTTCTTCTGATGAATATTTTTGTGGAACCTCACTCCAGGGAAACTGATCGATGGCACAGGACCAATGCTCGTCAGGCACGAAACACCAGTCCCGCGTGAAATTGGATTTCTTTTGATTTGCCATTGATATTCATTTCTCCATTAACAGAGATGAGCCCGGAACGAATTGAAAGGTTATGAACATATATCGTACGGATATACTCCAGAGCAGTGGATTTTTATGGGGTAAATGATGGAATTGAATGTCAGATCTTCGTATGATAGCCTTTGAAGGATTAACCTTTCAATTGTAAAGTGAAAACTGCTTACGTCATTGGGTCTGTGAGATTCGCTCACATATGCAATTGAAATAGGGTATTTGCATTTCACTGGAGATAAGACAAAACGATCAGAAAAGCTGTTAGTCGTCTAACCTAGTAGTGACCAATGGTTTCGTCTAGACAGTCGTCTAACCTAATAGCGAGCAATGGTTTCGGCCAGACAGTCGTATAACCTAATCTATATATTAAAATATGTATGAAAACTTAACCGATTCCGACCGGCCATTCTATCCGGTCGATTCCCTTCATTCTTTTTTAAATGAAAGGTAATCATGCACAGATTTGTTATCAAGTATTACAAATCACTTAACTTCCGCCTTCCTCAAATCATTTGATTTTTTTTCAACTTTTTCCAACATTTTCTAACTTTGTTTCTCATTGAAGCAATCATATCTTAGTTTCGAATTGAGGTACGCAGGTCGTTTTGGAGTAAGAACATTCAGTATGGAATCAAGCTCATTTTTGAGGTATTAAATATAAATTGATTGATTGTGAGGAAAGTTATGAGTGTCGAAATGAATATTAAAAATATTTATGAAAACTTAACCGAGTCCGTCCGGCCATTCTATCCGGTCGATTTCCTTCATTCTTTTTTAAAATGAAAGGTATTCATAGTTTTAACAACAAATTGTATATCCGCTTTAGTCAACACATAAACGAAAATAAATTATAATTATACTTATTTTCGTTTATGTATTGACTACGGCGGAAATACAATTTGTTGTTAAAACTATTTAGTACGTCAATACGGAACCATCATGGAAACTAGTTTAAATAATAGAAAAGGTATTCATGCACATATTTGCTATCAAGTATTACAAATCACTCAACTTCCGCCATCCCCAAATTATTTGATTTTTTGACCTTTTTCCAAATTTTGTTTCTCATTGAAGCTATCATATCCTTGGTTTTAAATAAGGTACCCAGGTCGAATTAGTCTAAGAACACTCGGTGGTTCAAGTTCTTTCATTCGAGCTCTTAACTACTCAAATCGCCTGATTCTGAGGAAAGTTATGAGTGGACATTCAATATTACTTCTCATTTTTCATTTTCTTGCACCGAAAAATGATAATTTCCATGAAACTAATAGGGTACTTTCAGATCTACTTCCAGGAACTTGTAGATTTTACACGAGTGTGAATAGGTACATTGGTAACTGAAGAAGAAAGTGAAGTTTTGAAGTTTCCCACTGAATTTTTGAACTGACTTGAGATGAGTGGTCTACCTCCCCATGTGCTGACTTTGAAATGAGATGCTATTGTAATGCTCCTTAGGAATTTCAATGCAACTAAGTGATTACTGAACGGGACGAGGCTAATAGTTAGAATGTACGATAATATCATAGATTTATAAGTTCTAACTGGAGTGAATAGTGGGGAGCGAATACTGCTACCTCGCGTAGATTTGTCACCATCTGACACTACAATGACGGCAATTTCCTATTACAATAGCGTATTGTATTACGATCAACAAAGCGCAGGGTCAAACGCTTCATCGAGTTGGAATCTACTTGCCTGATCCTGTTTTTAGCCACGGACAATTGTATATTGCCATATCCTGAGGAAAAAAATTAAAGATGTAAAAGTAGAAATTAAACCGAAGGGTCGACTCACAGCGAACATTGTCTGGAAGGAAATATTGTGAAATAACTGTTATAAAATATTACATAATGTCGTTATTTTTAAATTCCAATACTGAAAAATAATGGTGTGGAGCAGCACGGGCACCCTGGTAGCAATGAATGGTTTCACCCAGACCATTGACTAACCTAATAGCAATGAATGGTTTCGCCCGGACCGTTGTCCAATCTAATAGCGATGAATGGTTTCGCCCAGACTGTTGTCTAATCCAACAGCGATGAATGGTTTCGTCTAGAGAGTTGTCTAATCTAATAGCAATGAATGGTTTCGCCCGGGCCGTTGTCTAACCTAATACCAATGAATGGTTTCGCCCAGACCGTTGTCTAACCTAATAGCAATGAATGTATTCGCCCAGACCGTTGTCTAATCTAATAGCGATGAATGGTTTCGCCCGGACAGTTGTCTAACCTAATACCAATGAATGATTTCGCCCAGACCGTTGTCTAACCTAATAGCAATGAATGGTTTCGCCCAGACCGTTGTCCAATCTAATAGCGATGAATGGTTTCGCCCAGACTGTTGTCTAATCCAACAGCGATGAATGGTTTCGTCTAGAGAGTTGTCTAAACTAACAGCAATGAATGGTTTCGCCCAGACCGTTATCTAACCTAATAGCAATGAATGGTTTCGCCAGGACCATTGTCTAATCTAATAGCGATGAATGGTTTCGCCCAGACCGTTGTCTAATCTAATAGCGATGAATGGTTTCGCCCAGACCGTTGTCTAACCTAATAGCAATGAATGGTTTCGCCCGGACCGTTGTCTAATCTAATAGCGATGAATGGTTTCGTCTAGAGAGTTGTCTAATCTAATAGCAATGAATGGTTTCGCCCGGGCCGTTGTCTAACCTAATACCAATGAATGGTTTCGCCCAGACCGTTGTCTAACCTAATAGCAATGAATGTATTCGCCCAGACCGTTGTCTAATCTAATAGCGATGAATGGTTTCGCCCAGACCGTTGTCTAACCTAATACCAATGAATGATTTCGCCCAGACCGTTGTCTAACCTAATAGCAATGAATGGTTTCGCCCAGACCGTTGTCTAATCTAAGAGCGATGAATGGTTTCGCCCGGACCGTTGTCTAATCTAATAGCGATGAATGGTTTCGCCCAGATCTTTTTCTAATCTAATAGCGATGAATGGTTTCGCCCAGATCGTTGTCTAACCTAATACCGATGAATGGTTTCACCCAGAACGTTGTCTAATCTAATAGCGATGAATGGTTTCGCCCGGACCGTTGTCTAATCTAATAGCGATGAATGGTTTCGCCCAGACCGTTGTATAATCTAATAGCGATGAATGGTTTCGCCCGGACCGTTGTCTAATCTAATAGCGATGAATGGTTTCGCCCGGACCGTTGTCTAATCTAATAGCGATGAATGGTTTCGCCCAGACCGATGTCTAAACTAATACCGATGAATGGTTTCGCCCGGACCGTTGTCTAATCTAATAGCGATGAATGGTTTCGCACGGACCGTTGTCTAATCTAATAGCAATGAATGGTTTCGCCCAGACCGTTGTCTAACCTAATAGCAATGTATGGTTTCGCCCAGACCGTTGTCTAACCTAATACCAATGAATGGTTTCGCCCGGACCGTTGTCTAATCTAATAGCAATGAATGGTTTCGCCCAGACCGTTGTCTAACCTAATAACAATGTATGGTTTCGCTCAGACCGTTGTCTAACCTAATAGCAATGAATGGTTTCGCCCAGACCGTTGTCTAACCTAATAGCAATGAATGGTTTCGCCCTGACCGTTGTCTAATCTAATAGCGATGAATGGTTTCGCCCGGACCGTTGTCTAATCTAATAGCGATTAATGGTTTCGCCCAGACCGTTGTCTAATCTAATAGCCATGAATGGTTTCGCCCGGACCGTTGTCTAATCTCATAGTGATGAATGGTTTCGTCTAGAGAGTTGTCTAATCTAATAGCAATGAATGGTTTCGCCCGGACCGTAGTCTAATCTAATAGCGATGAATGGTTTAGTCCAGAGAGTTGTCTAATCTAATAGCAATGAATGGTTTCGCCCGGACCGTTGTCTAATCTCATAGCGATGAATGGTTTCGTCCAGAGAATTGTCTAATCGAATAGCAATGAATGGTTTCGCCCGGACCGTAGTCTAATCTAATAGCGATGAATGGCTTCGTCCAGAGAGTTGTCTAATCTAATAGCAATGAATGGTTTCGCCCGGACCGTAGTCTAATCTAATAGCGATGAATGGTTTCGTCCAGAGAGTTGTCTAATCTAATAGCAATGAATGGTTTCGCCCGGACCGTTGTCTAATCTCATAGTGATGAATGGTTTCGTCTAGAGAGTTGTCTAATATAATAGCAATAAATGGTTTCGCCCCTACCGTTGTATAATCTAATAGCGATTAATGGTTTCGCCCGGACCGTTGTCTAATCTAATAGCGATGAATGGTTTAGTCTAGAGAGTTGTCTAACCTAATAGCGATTAATGGTTTCACCCGGACCGTAGTCTAATCTAATAGCGATGAATTGTTTAGTCTAAGGAGTTGTCTAACCTAATAGGGATGAATTGTTTCGCCCGGACCATTGTCTAACCTAACATCCACCAATGGTTTTGTCTCACCATGGCTTTCGAAGAGTACAGTGCTACTTTTCAATTAAATTTAAACTTTTCAAGCAATTTATGAACATTCGAAATCACCACCAATCCTCGCACTTGAACACCACATGTGGTTGGATCCGCAAGTAATGACGCTCTATTTGAAACCTCATACAAATGAAAAAAATCCTCTCGGCACGCCGGAAGGCGGAGGTAGATTTCACCGGGCAAACTAGGGAATAGGCTATAATAGGCAAAATATGCAGGTTTTCGTAGGAGGATCAGACCTCATTTATTGCGAGAAAGTATTTTACAATTGGAGGTTAATTAACTTTTTTTTCGTCTTTCTATGCATATTTTGAACATTTTATTGTCTTATGGGGATGGTAACCTTCTTGTCATTTGGGGTTCAATTTTATACTTGTGATCACACTGTCCTTATGCAAGGTTTGGAACTGATGTGTAACTATCCAACAGTCTGTTACTTCTTCACGCAATATTTTATCTCCATCAGAGACGTTGGTTGGTTCCTCAGTTTAGGGGCTGCGACAACGTGGTCATGTAACCCCGTGTACATTGGGTGTGTTTAGACTCTGTCTGATAAACGGTGTTAATTGTGATGACTGTATTAGTCTGTAATTCAGGTAAGGTCTGCAGACGGTCAATTTTAAGTAGAAGTACCTAATTTTGTACCAAATACTACCGTCAACGACACATAGCTGTGAACTTGGCTGCTAGATGCCACCGCAACCAGCAACTTGTAACGAACGTTGTAACTTCCCCTCCGAAGGAAAGCATGCTGAGGGATTTTTAGCGCTCTTTGAAAATCCGGCGACTTTGGCCGGCTTTGAACCAGCGACCTTGGCCATAGAAGTTCAGCATGCTACCAGTTAGCCGCTTCCCTCATAGTCAGATGGAACAAGAAGTTCCGTGACGAACTAAAGAGCCTACTTTTCTTAAAATTAAGATTCATGCCAATGATTAATCTACAGTATATGAACCTATCTAGAATAATGACGAAATTAAGCTGGTAATATCGAAATGTCTTAATTAGTTCGAAATACTGTATACTAGGCATAATGTAGCCTAATAGAGCAATACAGTTGGCAGCTCTGGTGACTGAATATATTCTTAATTCCATCTCTTAAGGTACAGAATACGAAATGTGGTTGAAGTCCAAAGGACGTTACATGGAGTTAGACATTGGATCTATTAGTACACGTAAAAGCATGTTGGCAACAATGTCATGCGAGTGCTGGTCAGAAATAATCTGAAATATTATGATATCTTTTTGTGCCAATTTTGGATGAAATCCACTTGTTGGTATAGAAGTTACATGTATTTTTAAATTGGAGCTATCATCAGGCATAGAATCATGCTGGCAGCACTGACTTATATTAATTACTCCAAATTAATCTAGAATGTCAGGTGATATACGTGTGCAAAGTATAGAGCTGTTGGCTTGCATACTTTCTGATATATTGATATTAGGGTAAAAATATAGACACCATTTATTAACAGTTGGCAGCCCTGATTTCTCTTAAGAATACTTATAGTCATATCTGTTATGTTACACATATCACATACGAAATTTTGTTGAAATCCAACTGACAGTATAGAAGTTATATGTATTTAAAAATTGGTCCTATCAGCAGACTTAGAATCATGTTGGTAGAACTGACGTATATAAGTTACTCCAAATTAATGTAAAATGTCAGGTAATATACCTGTGCATAGTTTAAAGCTGTCGGCTTGCATACTTTCTGATATATTGGTATTTGGATAAAAATAGAGAGAGCAATTATTAACAGTTGGCAGCCCTAGTGGCTCTTAAGAATACACTCAGTCATATCTGTTTATTTACACATATTACATACAATATTTGGTTGAAATCCAATTGATAGTGTTGATGTTATATGCATTTAAAAATTGAACCTATCAGAAGGCTTAAAATTATTTTGGCAACACTGTCATATATGGCCTCCTGGAAATTAAACTAAAATAGTATTATCTACATGTGTGCCAATTTTGGAATAGCTCCCATGTGTGCATTCCAAGATATCCAACATCGAGCTCAAATTTCTTGTGCGTTATTTAGCAGTTGGTAGCACTGATATCTTTTTCAAATATGGGCCTGAGATATTCCGGTATACAACTTTACTCACACTAAATTTGGTTTCGATTGCTGCAGCCGTTTAGGAGTTGATATAGGGGGACACACACACACAGCTATCCAGCCAGACAGACAGAGGGACAGATAGACAGACAGACAGACACATTTTCCCGGATCGATCTCATAAGTCTACTTTTTCCTCATTTTTGCAAAGTGTGAAAAGTAGGCTAAAAATTAATGTGATCTCGTCAATGGCGTTGTCTATGCAACCTCTGATAGCTCACCCATCATCAATTTAGTAGTGTTGCCATGGCAACCTCTGATAGCTCTTGGAATTTTCTTATAATTCCGAAATCATTTCTCTCATCCCTTGGCATAATGGTGGGTCATATAAAAATTCTTTCAGACAAATGTTTTAGGTAATTATTAGGGGAATATTGTCCATTCTGTACGGTTTTGATATTGTGCCTATTATGAGAGATATGATTAATGTTTCCCGAAAAACCCACTTTTTCCCACCCCTTTGGTCAATGGTTGGTGCTATAAAAAAACTCTTCAAACATAAAGTTTTGGGCTTTATCCGACACATAGTATGAACGTAGAACGGATTCGATATTTCACATATTAAGAGAATTATAGCAATATTTCACTTTTTCGAAAAAAGACCCCCATTTTCACACCTTTCGACCGATTTTGCCCATTAACGAAATCGACTGAGATTTTAATGGGATACTTATTATGTAGAAAATTCAAACTGATTGGGGCAAAATGACGGCAGTTATCGTGTCCACAAGAAACTGATATATATATATATAGATAGAGAGAGAGATAGATAGATAGATACATATATACATATATACATAAATTGTATATAAACTTTTGAACTGACGGTGGTTTTGGGGTCTGGTGGATGTGAAATGCGAAGATATGTCGAAATTTTCCGGAAGTCGAAACATGGTACCCATTGCAATAGTTAGCTTTCTAATGAAATCTACCTAAAATAGGGCGAAAGTTCAACCCACAACATCCAGATGTCATCCGTGACTTTATCCGTGACATCATCATCCACTACACTAAACAATTCCCCTGGACAAGTACGTATCGGGGCTTTAACTTGAACCCTTTCATTTACGTTGCTTGCCATGTGGGTGAGTGGTTAACGTGTCGGTCTGCTAACCCCAAGCTTCAAGTTCGCTCGTGGCCGTGGTAAGTGATTTTTGAAAGGCCGAAAAAATTACGACACCCATGTCGTACGATGTTGGCGTGTCAAAGAACCCATTTGAATTCAGTAGGCCGTGTTCATAATGGCAAAATTAATCTCGGGAGTTTCCGCCAACGCAAAGTTTCTCATTTCTCTACTAGTAAGCGCTATAGTGTTCAAGGAGCTTAGATATCTAACCTCCTTGCCTTTTTATAGTGCTTCAAGGAACAACGAAATTCGACATGCAAGCTACCCTCTGGGTGTCAAATAACAAAGCTTGCACCCGGCACCCGACGGTATACGACATTATTATTTTTCGTTTACTTTAAAAGTATGGGCATAGCCCTGTCTTTCCTTGCATCTGTTATTTACTAGATGTTATGAAAGCATTAATATTACAAAGAGGACGGTGTGTGAAATGTTTGCCTCTGAAAACGATGTTGAACAATAATAATAATGAACAAGTTGTCGGAATGTTTACACGGGTACAAATTACTGTGTACATTACATTTCATACTGCAGACCCTCCCTATACTTGGTCTATTATGCATTGTGTTTGTGCTCGCCAGGGACATGCAATGGGAATGGCTTTTCAATGTGTTATTGTGACAGGAACATCAATTACTCTTGGTGACCTCGGAACCTAAATGGTGTGTCCATTACTACGTAAATACCAGTTATTATTATTATTATTATTATTATTTATTCATTTATTTAATCGATTGTTCCCCTTTAGGAACTTGAATACATGATTTCATCTTCTGGCGTTTTCCCGCTTCTGTTCCCAAAATCTCTTCATCCTCTCAGAATGCTCCTTCTTCCGCTCAGCTGTCCACTTTCTTCCAGGCTGTCGTGATGGTCTATGATCAAACTTAACATTTTTGAAAGGAACACGGTGAACGAATTAAGAGATAATGGGAAGAAAAGAAGGAACATTGAGCAAAATAAGTTCAAGCGGGCTCCGTAGTTGGGCATAAAAATTTTAAAAAAAGTCGTAGAAAGAAGAATTATACGGAAAATACTCGGTCCTTTAAAAACTGCAAAAAGTCTCGAAATTAAGAAGTAATTATGAAATATACCGAAATATAGAAAACATATTAGAAACAATACGGAAGAGGATATTTCTATATTTTGGACATTTGTACAGGATGGATGACTGTAGGTTAACCAAGCAGATCTTCACATTCCAGTGGAACAAGAAGTCATCAACAACCTGGGTACAAGAAGTAAAAAGGATTTGGAAACAAACAATATCAGAGAAGAAGATACACCACAGAAATATATTATCATGCAAAAAGTGCTAAAAATGGAAGGATTTCAAGGCAGGAAGGGAAAGAAAACGGACTTGAAATGGTTCGAGGAAAGGAAGAAGAAGCAAGGAACAGCAAAGGACAAAGCATTGAAATTGGCTCGTGGTCCCTAGACGACCGAAACGAAAATAATAATAATAATAATAATATTAATAATAATAATAATAATAATAATAATAATAATAATAATAATACCTGGTAGGGTACAAAAAATTGAGTACTTGGGAGAAATAATTCAAATTAATGGCCTTGACAAGAAGGCAAAAAAAGCAAGAGCCAGGAAACTGGAACTGACTTAAGGATACCTACAAGAAGAAGAATCTTTGCATCAGATCTAAAATCAGATACTACAATACAGTAATTAAGCCTGAATACCTCCATGCTGCCTGCAGAGTGTATGTTCTCCGTGAAAACAAGAAAAATACAAGAAACAGAGGAAAAGAAAAGGAAAATTCTAAGGAAAATGGGTGGACCTTTCAAAACTGAAGATGGAGAATTCAGATACCGGAGGAATGCAGACCAGGACAAGAATGAAGAAACAGAAAACATATCAGAATCAGGAAGTGGAGAGTTCGGTTCTTGGGTCACATAATGAGGATGGATAATACCAGAGTAACTAATCATGTTCACAAGAGTAAGCATGGTAACCAGTAGATACAGTGTAATATGGCAGAGATGGGAATAACAACAGACATACAATAATACGGGATTGATTGATTAATTGATTTTATTTTCACGGCTAGATTTAGAGCTTAAGATCTCATTTACAGTAGCACTCTACATAAAATAAGATTAGGGCTTATAAAAATAAAACATTTCACTTACATTCACAATATAAATAAAAGTCTATATAGTAAGAAAAAGACAGTAATAATACAATAATAATAATAATAATAATCACGGAAAAATTATATACAAAAGAGTGCATACAGACTATCAGCCCGGAAAACAAACACCATATACAAGAAAAGCTATTAAAGTAGGCAGGTGGTCAGCTATTGTTCTGATGTTATAATTAAACTTCAAAAAAAACGAGCCTTACAGTATTGGCATATAATGTACAACATCTGACACGTTATCCTACTATGAAATTGAGATTAAATATATGTGAAGTCATTTTTTTTTGCTGTACTCCACCTGTATTTAATTTTCTCTCACGTTTCTTTTGTCGATAATTTCGCATATATTCTGCTCCGGATTTACCGATCTCTGCAAATCACAAAATCATGAAAAAAGGGGCGTCTCCCCGAGTCCTACAACACCTCATACAGCATTATTGGTTCACGAAATATTAAGAAGCCAATGACCCTTTAGTTTTGGGTCCTTTGGTTAAATTATGAGGGAGATAGAGAAACAGGGGGCGTCACCCCGACTCCTAGGACATCTCATACAAGTCCCTAGCATTATTGGTTCGCGAGATATTAAAAAGCCGATGACCTATTAGTTTTGGGTCCTTTCATTAAATTAGGAGGGGAATAGAAAAGAAGGACAGAGTAACTTTCAGAGAAGAACGATTTCAAGAGTTTCCAGGAGAAAGAAAGGAAAGAACGCAACTACATCTGGACAGACGAGAAGAAGAAAAGAGATGTAATGAAGAAATCTCGGCAAACGAGAAAGTGGGTTATTTAACGTGGACCTTAGATGCCCAAGGTCGAGAAAAGAAGAAGAATACCTGGAACAGATACGACAAAAAAAAATCAATATCTCGGAACACAAAATTAAAACACTGTTGCACGGTAATTCAACCTGTAGCATTATACGCATCAGAAACCTTAATCATCGGGGGAAGATCACAAACTAAACATTTAGGAAAACAAGAAAGGACATTCATCAGGAAGATCTTTGGTCCAGTGTGCATAGCGGTTCACGAGTTATACCAAATGAAAATCCACAGCTTGCTTCCAGTCTCCGACCGGGTCAGGAATGGAATGAATGAAGCCCCCATCTAGCGGCGAGGATTTGAACTGTGCCGGCTGCCGAGGCCTGACGCACTCCCCTGGGGCAATGATTAAATGAACGACAGATGAAATGAAATGAGATTGGAGAGTGTTGCTGGAATGAAATTTTGACAGGGAAAACCGGAGTACCCGGAGAAAAACCTGTCTGCCCTTTTTGTCCAGCACAGATCTCACATGGAGTGACCGGGATTTGAACCACGGACCCAGCGGTGAGAGGCCGCCGTGCGGAGGCTTAGTTATACCAAAATTTCAAGAAAATGTCAGACACTACTAGAAAAAGACGATTAAAATTTTATGGACAATGCAAGATGTATTTTATTTTTAGATGTGTAACATCTTTCCACTCTGTTGCTGGATATTTTTGCGGGAGTGATTTTGTTAAAGGGACGGAAATAGGACGGAAACAATGAGCGCGCGTGGTGGCGGAGATTGGTACCACGACGTACTGTTGGCCATGTGGCTATGTGGAATGTATATCGCATACGGTTTACTTCATGGTTTGGAGGCCCCATTTAAGATATTCCTACAATAAATCATCTTCAAGTTGTCGTTCTTTGGTGTGAAAATATTCATTATATCATATTTGCTGAAATCAATTATGATTTATTAAATTTTCGTGCTTTTGCTGTATTCTTATTAAATGTAAGCATTCGAGGTACTGTCTGCCAACATACAGCTCTATGTGCAATGTATATCGCATACGTTTTGCTTCAAGGTCTGGAGGCCCCATTAAAGATATTCCTACAATAAATCATCTTCAAGTTGTCGTTGTTTGGTTTGAAAATATGCATTATATCATATTTACTGAAAACAATTATTATTTTTTAAATCTTCTTACTTTTGCTGTGCAATGCATATCACAAACCGTTTACTTCAAGGTTTGGAGGCCCAACTTACCGATGGTAATAACACGAAGGGATCCTTCATGTTCGCTGGCACAAGGTAGCACGATGAGTTCATTCTAAAAAAAAAAAAAAAATACTAGTAAGTAATGTGGATTTATTCGAATAAATATTTTAGTGCGGATCTTTTTCATGCTTTTAAATTCATTCCTGTCGCTGTCAATATAATATTTTTCATTTGGCTTCACATATATTTCATCTCAATTTCATAGTAGGATAACATGTCAGTTGTTACACATCATATGCGACTCCCCCCAGGGGCTCACATCCAGTGGGACGTGGGTTGGCAACCACGGGGTCCCAGCTGAGTCCGGCATTGCTTCCACTTACTTGTGCTGGGCTCCTCTCAGTCTTCTTTCCTGTCGACCTCCCTCGGTCAACTCTTGTTCTCTTCCGACCCCGACAGTATTACGGTATCGAAGGCCTAGGGAGTCTTCTCCTTTCCCGCCTTAATTGGCTCTTGTCTCATCTTTTCTGATACCCTCCTTCTGCGAGGGGTCAGCCTTCTTTTTCTTTTTTTCGGGAGGGCGTGGTGGCTCAGCGGTCTAGCTGTATGCCTCTCACCAAGGCGGTCCGGGTTCGATTCCCGGTCAATGCATGTGAGATTTTCGAAGTGAAATGCCATGTCCTGTGGTTCGGATTCCACGTAAAAAGGAGGTCCCGTGGCTCATGATCTCGAGATTAACGGTCACGTTAAACTACAACCTTCCTTCCTTCTTTTTCTTTTCATATTATCTCTTGCCTTCTGCTCAAGGCCCTCAAGGAAGCAGGGTGTATGTAGCCCCACCACTTCGGGTGCACTTTGGATATTGCTACAATCTCAGGGATTCACGGCTGGTGAGTTCGGGAGTTGGCTACCCCGAGGGATTCCTGAGATGGGTCCGGTTTTCCCCTCTTATCCATTACCTCTGGGGCGGACCCGTCTCCTCTTTCACTTTCCTATCTGCCTTTCATGGCTCCCCTTCCTTCCAAGTCCTTCAATCCGCATTCCTCGAGGGTTGAGGGCATTTCTTTTCCTCCTGTCCTTTATTTGCCTTATTCTCCTTTTGTTTTCCATTCCTTCTTCTAGTATATAAGTTAGTAGTTAGTTTTAGTTATAGTTTACATTTCTTTATCATCTTCACGATCACGCAAGCCATTAGGGACCGATAACGTAGATTTTAGGCCCCTTAAAACAACTATTATCATCATCATCATCATCATCATCATCATATACGACTACTGTTAGGCTAGCTCCTTTTTTTTTCAGGATTAGGGAATAACCCATCTCATTTGGGTACAATCGTGTTGACAGACTGAAAAGCACCAAACTTCGATTACTAAGGCAACACTGAAAATGACCTCAAACACAATCATGAAAACCCACAGTCTGCTTCCAGTCTCCGACCGGGTCAGGAAATGGAATGAATGAAGCCCCCATCTAGCGGCGAGGATATAAAATGTGCCGGCTGACAAAGCCTGTCGCACTCCTCTGAGGCAATGATTAAATGAATGACAGATGAAATTAAATGATAGTGGAGAGTGTTCCTGGAATGAAATTTGTGACAGGGAAAACCGGAGTACTCGGAGAAAAACCTGTCTGCCTCCGTTATGTCCAGCACAGATCTCACATGGAGTGACCGGGATTCGAACCACGGACCCAGCAATTAGAGGCCGGCGTGCTGCCACCTAAGCCATGGTGGTTTCTCAAAGACCATAATAATAAAGTGAATTATTAACGGTTTAACAGCCAAAGTTTTCTTTTTTTATGAACTCAAACGGCCTGTTTTTTGTTCTTTTCAAATATCCGGATATTTTGATTATACGGATAGGGTCCGATCACAATTAATCCGAATTATCGACGCTCTACTGATCTTCCTATGACTAGACTCAAGCGGGACACCCAACTTCCTCGTCACCGTCTGTTGTGCATTCTCAGCTTGCTATTACAAACAGCCAGAGATGTTAGGGAATGAATCTACTGTGCCTCTACCTCACCGAGCATTGAAATCAACACCCGATCTCAGCTTGCCATTACAAACAGCCAGAGATGTTAGGGAATGAATCTACTGTGCCTCTACCTCACCGAGCATTGAAATCAACACCCGATCTCAGCTTGCCATTACAAACAGCCAGAGATGTTAGGGAATGAATCTACTGTGCCTCTACCTCACCGAGCATTGAAATCAACACCCGATCTCAGCTTGCCATTACAAACAGCCAGAGATGTTAGGGAATGAATCTACTGTGCCTCTACCTCACCGAGCATTGAAATCAACACCCGATCTCAGCTTGCCATTACAAACAGCCAGAGATGTTAGGGAATGAATCTACTGTGCCTCTACCTCACCGAGCATTGAAATCAACACCCGATCTCAGCTTGCCATTACAAACAGCCAGAGATGTTAGGGAATGAATCTACTGTGCCTCTACCTCACCGAGCATTGAAATCAACACCCGATCTCAGCTTGCCATTACAAACAGCCAGAGATGTTAGGGAATGAATCTACTGTGCCTCTACCTCACCGAGCATTGAAATCAACACCCGATCTCAGCTTGCCATTACAAACAGCCAGAGATGTTAGGGAATGAATCTACTGTGCCTCTACCTCACTGAGCATTGAAATCAACACCCGATCTCAGCTTGCCATTACAAACAGCCAGAGATGTTAGGGAATGAATCTACTGTGCCTCTACCTCACTGAGCATTGAAATCAACACCCGATCTCAGCTTGCCATTACAAACAGCCAGATATGTTAGGGAATGAATCTACTGTGCCTCTACCTCACTGAGCATTGAAATCAACACCCGATCTCAGCTTGCCATTACAAACAGCCAGATATGTTAGGGAATGAATCTACTGTGGCTCTACCTCACCGAGCATTGAAATCAACACCCGATCTCAGCTTGCCATTACAAACAGCCAGAGATGTTAGGGAATGAATCTACTGTGCCTCTACCTCACTGAGCATTGAAATCAACACCCGATCTCAGCTTGCCATTACAAACAGCCAGAGATGTTAGGGAATGAATCTACTGTGCCTCTACCTCACCGAGCATTGAAATCAACACCCGATCTCAGCTTGCCATTACAAACAGCCAGAGATGTTAGGGAATGAATCTACTGTGCCTCTACCTCACCGAGCATTGAAATCAACACCCGATCTCAGCTTGCCATTACAAACAGCCAGAGATGTTAGGGAATGAATCTACTGTGCCTCTACCTCACCGAGCATTGAAATCAACACCCGATCTCAGCTTGCCATTACAAACAGCCAGAGATGTTAGGGAATGAATCTACTGTGCCTCTACCTCACCGAGCATTGAAATCAACACCCGATCTCAGCTTGCCATTACAAACAGCCAGAGATGTTAGGGAATGAATCTACTGTGCCTCTACCTCACCGGGTATTGAACTCAAGACCCGCCCTCAGCTTGCCATTACAAACAGCCGGAGATGTTAGAAAATGAATCTACTGTGTCTCTACCTCACCGGGCATTGAGCTCAAGACCCGCCGTCAGCTTGCCATTACAAACAGCCAGAGATGTTAGGGAATGAATCTACTGCGCCTCTACCTCACCGGGCATTGAACTCAAGACCCGCCCTCAGCTTGCCATTACAAACACCCAGAGATGTTAGAAAATGAATCTACTGTGCCTGTACCTCACCGGGCACTGAACTCAGGCCCTCTCTCAGCTTGCCATTACAAACAGCTAGAGATGTTAGGGAATGAATCTACTGCGCCTCTACCTCACCGGGCATTGAACTCAAGACCCGCTCTCAGCTTGCCATTACGAACAGCCAGAGATCTTACGGAATGAATCTACTGCGCCTCTACCTCACCGGGCATTGAACTCAAGACCCGCTCTCAGCTTGCCATTACAAACTGCCAGAGATGTCAGGGAATGAATCTACTGTGTCTCTACCTTACCGGGCATTGAACTCAACACCCGCTCTCTGCTTGCCAGAGATGTTAGGGAATGAATCTACTGTGCCTATACCTCGCCGGGCATTGAACTCAACACCCGCTCTCTGCTTGCCAGAGATGTTAGGGAATGAATCTACTGTGTTTATACCTCGCCGGGCATTGAACTCAAGACCCGCTCTCAGCTTGTCATTACAAACAGCCAGAGATATTGGGGATAGAATCTACTGTGCCTCTACCTTACCAGGCATTGAACTCAACACCCGCTCTCAGCTTGCCAGAGATGTTAGGGAATGTATCTACTGTGTCTGAACCTCACCGGTCATTGATTGAGCGTGTTTATTATTTCAGTGTGTGTTTATAAAACCATGTGTCTGTGTGTTTTAATATTTCAATATCAATATATATTGAAGGTTATATTCATAACCATAACAAGTTCCTGTGATTGTTTTCCCTGTAATAACGGATCCTTTGTTTTCACCACGATATATTCATGACAAAAATAAATATTTAAAAATATATATAATTGTGTTTGTTTTTTGTTAGGTTTAGGACGACAATGACAATGACGTCACTGCAATACACACACTACAGAGCAGGCATGAGGTGATATGAAATAATTTATTAGAGATATTTTGGCAATGATAAAATGGATTTTTATTATGGATAATGATTTTTGTATTAAAGAGTCTAACACTTAGGTTTGTAACTGTTTCTTTGCTCCACGTTGAGCGTACAAGTGAAACGGTTTTCTTTAGCCCTCACTTAGGCGTGACAAATGTAATGCTTCTACTGGCCCTGCCTTGCACTTTGAAATATTTACTCTGCCTAAGATATGTTGTTTTAATGGGCGCCAAGACCTCAACGCTATGTTGAAATCTAAATTTATATTTAACAACACCTAGCTCTGGTAGAACACCTTCAAGAATCTATTCACTCAGATCGTGGTATGATTTGATCATTAACCCAACAAACAATAGTATCAGTAGAAGGAATTGGTCTATATCTAATGCTACCTACTGAAAGCAAAGATTGCATGATTAAAAGAAATGAATTTATTATATAAAACTAGTATGGCAAAATTAATAGTAATAATAATATATTCTGAATTTAAATTGGAGCGTTGCGATTTGAATATTACCGCTAGAAAATTACGTGAAAACGGAGTCGGATAAATTACTGATTTTACTCTTATTTCCAAGCTATGAAGTTACTGAAATACTGAAAATGAAAAACAAAGACGAGAGATTACGTAGTTCTGAGTCATTCGCGCTTACCACTGGAAATTGCCGAAGCATTTCCCTCGTACTGGATGTTGAAGAGATCTTCCCACAGCCTCCTGGACGTCGTCATCTTCTTCGTTAGTTGATGAGATACTTGTAGATATGATAACTTTATGGTCCGAACATCGGAGCCAATCACACGTACAACCACACTGGCTAAGTTTTACAAAGATAGTCGCCTAGCCTCCACGGCGCGCAAACCATATATGCCCTTGTCACCTCCCCTCTCTGGACCCCGTCTTCTTCTCGCCCGCTCTCCTCTGATTGGCTGAGCCACCACGCGCTACCCCCCTCCTCAGGGTCATTACACTCAGCGCGAGGATGATGTCGATTACCGTTCCAGACTATTTCGCCTTTTCTTGAAGCAGCAACCCAGGCTTGCGTCATGCTTCTTGACAAGAATAACCCTGTAGCCGAATTCCCCGTGACTCATCTCTCTCATAATACCCTAACTGACAACACTCCGTAAAATTCCGTAATCATATAATTTTCTATGATAATGATGTTCGTAATAATTTGCTTGATAGTGTTTTCTATGACATAGAAAACCTATCTGTATGCTTATAATTTTATAAAAATGCTCCAAAAATACCTTAATAATAATAATAAGTTAATAATAATAATAAATTAACATGAAAACTTATCTTGGCTGATCAATTTGCCGCGTAAATAAATATAGAATTGCTTCCTACTGACTTATGTCAGTGGCATGAAATCCCCTCGAAAAACACGTTACAGGTTGTGAACTACGCGGTATAGAAGTGCGCAGAATAATTGCGATTTGGAGCTGCACCAAGTCCGAAGAATAGTTGTTTGAATCGCTGTGTTGACTGCAGCCACTCTTACTATGTCTTTTCCTCCATTCCCCTCAAGAAATACCAGCGTGGTAACTTATTCAAGTCCCTGGTCCTAATGAATACACTTACACACTCACCCTCATGTATAAGGAGCTGTTGAATAAGGTGTCGCAAGCCATATAAATGAAATGAAATAAGATATTTAAAATAATTCTGAAAATAGAAAAATAAAACAAAACCAAAAGTTAAAAACACGAACAAGAACAAAAGCAAGGACGCTTAAAACAACTAAAACAAATACAAAAATCATGGAAGAATAGATAAGGAAAACAAGAACAAAATAAAAACAAATAGTAATAATAAACAAGAAGTTCCGTGACGAACTAAAGAGCCTACTTTTCTTAAAATTTAAGATTCATGCCAATGATTAATCTATATGGATCTATCTAGAAAAATGACGTAATTAAATTGGCAATATCGAAATTTCTAATTAGTTCGAAATACTGTATACCTGGCATAATGTAGCCTAATAGAGCACTACAGTTGGCAGCCCTGGTGACTGAATATATTATTAGTTCCATCTCTTAAGATACAGAATACAAAATTTGGTTGAAGTCCAAAGGATAGCATGGACGTTACATGCAGTTAAACATTGGATCTAACAGCGCCCGTAAAATCATGTTGGCAACACTGTCATGCATGTATTGGTAAGAAATAATCTGAAATAATATGATATATTGTTGTGCCAATTTTGAATGAAATCCATTAGTTAGGATAGAAGTTACATGCATTTTAAAATTGGACCTATCAGCAGGCTAAGAATCAAGTTGGCAGCACTGATGTATATTAGTTACTCCAAATTAATCTAGAATGCCAGGTACTATACGTGTGCATAGTTTAAAGCTGTCGGCTTGCATACTTTCTGATATATTGGTATTTCGATAAAAGGAATTGAGAGCATTTATTAACTGTTGGCAGTCCTGGTGGCTCGTAGGAATCCGCTCAGTCATATCTGATTATGCACACATAGCACATACGAAATTCGGTTGAATTCCAATTGATAGTGTATAAGTTATATGCAATTAAAAATTGGACCTATCAGCAGGCTTATAATCATTTTGGCAACACTGCCATGCATGGCCTCCTGGAAATTAAACTGCAATATTATTATCTATACGTGTGCCAATTTTGAAATGGCTCCCATTCATACCTTCCATGATACGCAACATGGAGCTCAAATTTCAATTGCGATTTTTCAGCAGTTGGTAGCATTGACATCATTTACAAATACGGCATTGAGATACTCAGGTGCAGATCTTTACTCCTACCAAATTTTGTTTCGATTGCAGCCAGCCAGCCAGCTAGCCAGCCATTTGCCCGGATCGATCTGATAAGTCTACCTTTTCCTCATTTTTGCAAAATGTGAAAAGTAGGCTAAAAATAATATCGTATGGCCTCGGGTGCCGAGTGAAAGCTTTGTTATATGCACCCAAAGGGTAGCTTTCATGTCCAATTTCGTTGTTCCTTGAAGCACTATGAAAGTCAAGGAGGGTAGATATCTAAGCTCCTTGAACACTATAGCGCTTCCTAGTAGACAATGATGATGATGATGATAATTGTTGTTTTAAGGGGCCTAACATCGAGGTTATCGGCCCCTCATGATCTGGGTGATAGCGAAAATGATAATGAAATGGAAACCAGAACAAAATTATCCGATACGGAAAATACGTACAAAAAGGAACTCAGATGGAAACAACTCAAAATATGGTCTTACAAAAGGGATTTTAGAACAAAAAGTTGCACAAAAAGAATAGATTGAAAAAGACCCACAAAACGTAGGCTAGATTCAAAATACGTACAAAATGCAATGTAGCGTCGAAATACTTACAAAATGCAACTGAAATTCAAAATACTTACAAAATGCAAATGAGATCGAAAATACGTACAAAATGCAATTGAGGTTCAAAATACTTACAATATGCAATTGAAATCGAAAATACACAATGCAATATAGATTGAAATAGGCCTTATCCCAGTTCCAATCCAAATTATTCACAAAGTGCAATTGAAATTCAAAATACTTACAAAATGCAATTGAAATTGAAAATGCTTACAAAATGTACGGTAGATTTAAAGGACTCATGTGGATTGACAATACTTACAAAAAGCAATTTAGATTAAAAATACTTGACAAAATGTAATTTAGATTCAAGATACCCACAAAATGCAATTGAGAATCAAAATATGTGCAAAATGCCCGCCAAACAAAATGCAATTTAGATTAAAAATTCGTGCGAAATGCGGTTTTGTTTGAAAATACTTACAAAATGCAATTGAAATTCAAAATACTCACAAAGGTCCCTCCTCCGTATTGAAAGACTTATTGAAAAGCAATTTAGATTGTCAATCTTTACAAAATGCAATTGAGGTTGAAAACAATCGCTAGATGTAATTTAGATCGATAAAATATACAAAAAGCAACGTAGATTAAAAATGCCTTAAAAACCGCTAGAAGGGAATTTAGATACACGGTGAACCAAGTAATAAAAACAGTGCGAGAATCTTAAAGAGAAAAGTAAATATAATGAAAAGAGGAGAGGAGAGGGGGAGAGTGGAGAAGGTCCGCCCCAAAGGGAAGGGACAAAAGGGGAAAAACGGACCCAGCTCAGGAATCACTCGGGGTCTCCAACTCCTGAACTCACCAGTCGTGAGCCTCTGAGGGTGTAGCATTATCGACGGTGCACCAGAAGTGGTGGGGCTACATACACCCTGCCTCCTTAAGGGCCTTGAGCACAAGGCAGGAGGTAAAAGGAAAAGAAAAAGAAGGCTGACCCCTCACAGAAGGAGGGTATCAGAAAAGATGAGACAAAGGCCAATTAAGGCGGGAAAGGAAGAGACTCCCTAGGCCTCGGATACCCTAATACCGTCGGGGTCGGAAGAGAACAAGAGTTGACCAAGTGAGGTCGACAGGAAAGAAGACGGCGAGGAACCCGGCACAAGTAAGTGGAAGCAATGCCGGACTCGGCTGGGGTCCCGTGGTCGCCAACCCACGTCCCACTAGATGTGAGCCCCTGAGGGGTCTAGTAGACAAATGAGGAACTTTGTGTTGGCAGTAAATCCCGAGATTAATTTTGCCATTATGAACACGGCCTACTGAATTCAAATGGGTTCTTTGACATGCCAACATCGTATGACATGGTTTCGTTATTTCCGCCGCCTTTCAAAAATCACTTACCACGGCCAGGAGCGAACCTGCTATCTTGGGGTTAGTAGACCGACACGTTGACCACTCACCCACCGTGGCAAGCTATAGCAAAAATTAAACAAATAGACGAACAAGAACAGGAACCAAACAGAAATAAAAACAAACAACCAAGAAAAAAACAAGACCTAAACGTTCAAGGAGAAAAATACAAACAATAACAAGAAAACAAGAATAAAAAACACCTAAAACAAAAATAACATAAACCAAGGATAAGAACAGAAAAAAACATGAAAGAATAAGATCACGAAAAAAAAGCACATGAACAAAAAAGTAAAACAAGAATAAAAACAGAAAGAACGACAGGCACAAAACCTAAAAGAAAAAACAAGATTAAAACAACAAAAGCAAGAACGCTTGAAACAACTAAAACAAGCACCATAAAACAAGAACCAACATAAAATTAAAAACAAGGACAAGAATAGATAAGGAAAACAAAAACAAACAAAATAGAAAATCAAGAACTAAGAAAAGAAATCAAGATCACAATCAGAAGCAGCGACAGGAACTAAGCCAAATTGAAAAACAAAAAAACAAAAACAAAAACAGAACGATAAAAAATAACAGGAACAAAAACGAAAAGAGCAAGAACTATCAAATTAACAAAACAAGAATAGATAAGGAAAAGATGTCAAAGGAAAAAAAAGAACGAAAAAGGAAAACAAGAACAAAAACAAGAACGCAAAAACAACAACTAGAACCAAATCAAAATGAACAAAAACCAACAAAATAAAAGCCAAAATAAGAGAAAGAAAAATGAACAAGACAATAAGAAGGGAAAATAATATAAAAACAACAACACGAACAACAAAAGCACAAAACATGAAGAGTATGAAACAGCTCGAACAAAAACAAAATATGAGCAAGTGGTCCCAAGCCCCTGAAACAACAAAACACAAAACACAAATCAGAATTTTCAAAAACCTAGTAACAAAAGAAATATCGCAGATGCACGCGTCCTCTAATGCCAAGATATGTTTTAATTGATAATTCCACTCATCTCTCCAAATCCCAGCCGTCCTGGTCAAAGACGAGCAGCAATGCGACTTACGAACTGTAATCTTGTAGAGGAATCCATCAATTTATTGGAATTATCGGTTTAGACAGAGCTTGTCACTGGCGAAACATATCGCAGAGATTGTTCTGGACCTGACAGAGACTAATGTAACGGCTTCCTCAAGGTTCAGAGCACAGATACCGTCCGCGATTGAATTTGCATGTGAACCACAAGAGCCTTTGATGGAATTACAGTTCCCTTTGAGGCGGGATTAGGTGATGTGTACATAACATACAGGCAGAGGAGAGAGCTCTCCTCAAATACTATGTACATTAACACTATTAATGAATCCCTCCCCAATGGTCCACAGTCACTGGGTTTGCCTGAAAGTCCTTCAGAGTATTTTACAGGTGATTTTAATAAAACTCAGCAATTTTTAGCCTATTTTCAATTTTGAAAAAATAGGCTTATGAGATCACCTTTTGTCCGTGTGTGTGTGTGCGTGCGTGTGTGTGTGTGTGTGTGTGTGAGAGAGAGGTGTGTGTGTGTGTCCCCCTAATAAAATCTAAACGGCTGGAGCGATTTCAATGAAACTCCGTGAGTTCATAGCGCTATTCCCGGCGACCTCGACCGTGCCCTTCAAATTTTGTTACGTCTCACCAATCCAACATGGCGGCTGTGCGAAATATTTCACTAGCATTCAATATCTCCGAAACTATTACCGATATCGCCCTGAAATTGTGCACGGTGAGAAAGGGCACTACTAGAAGTTCACCTACGAGACTTTCAAAAACCTGGTGACTACAAAACCAACATGGCGGCCAAGCGAAATTGAGACTTTAAATAGACTTTTCTCACGATTTAACTATCCAAACGTAATGAAATTTGGTACAGCAATTGTTTATAAACATTGTAATGCACTGGAGTCTAATTTAGTTCAATTGTTTACATAACCTCAAAATGGCGGCTGTGCGAAATATCACTGACATTCTATATCTCCGAAACTATTACAGATATCACCCTGCAATTTTGTACGGTGATAAAGGGTACTGATAAAAGTTTACCTATGTATATTTCATAAACTTGTAAAGTACAAAACGAACATGGCGACCAAGCGAATTTGAAATATTTTAATAGACTTTTCTCGTGATTTAACTCTCTGAGCGCAGTGAAATGTGGTACAGTAAATGATCTTGCAGATTGTAATGCACTGCCATCTAATTTAATTCAATTGCTTACATAACCTCAAGATGGCGGCTGTGCGAAATTTTAAAATTAAGTTTGTATTTCTTGTGTCGTAATCATGCGATCGAAGTGAAAGTTTGAATAATGAACCTAGGCAATAATTGGCCTTGAATGGTACATAACTCTATGGCCTATACATATAACAATCCTAAATGGCGAGCTTCCGAAATATTTTGACGGTTCTCAATATCTATGAATCTTTCACTGCAACCAAACTGAAATTCTTTATGTTCATAGAGACTATGAACTTACGTTCACCTATAGGACTTTCAGTAACCTGGTGAGCACAAATCCAACATGGCGGCGACGCGAATTATAAATATTTAAATGGACGTTTCTCGCGCATTAACTATCAGAGTGCCGAGAAACGTTGCACGTTAAATGCTTATACAAATGTTGATCCACTGGCATGTAATTTATTTCAATTGTTTGCATAATCACAAGATGGCTGCTGTGCGTAATTTTAAAATCTCGTTTTTACATCTTGTGTTCTAATCATGCGATTGAAGTTTGAATACCACACGTACACAATAATCTTAATGTAATAGTACAAAAATAAAAATCCAACCTGGCGACCATCTGAAATATTTAGACGGTTCTCGATATCTACGAATCTGTTACAGCAATTAAACTGAAATTTTGTATGTTGATAGAGGCAATTAACATGAGCAGGATATATGAAAATAGGCTGTATAGTTCTTCACGGAACTACTTGTTCTAGGTTGTGCCGTGTCTTGTGTGGGGTTTCGCCTAAGAAAACCAAGCTGGCTCTTGGTATCCCCGCCCGGAACCTCCACAGGAGTAGGGAACTGCGCGCTACCTCCCTTTTGAAGCGCACCAAGAGCCCGCTGATGAGCCAGCTTTGTGTCCTAGGCAAATTCCCCACACAAGACGAGGTACAAGCCTAGAAAATTGCTGAGTTTTAATTCACTGGCCGTGAAAACCAATATAACGTGATTTTTAGCCTATTTTCATTTATGAAAAAATAGATTTATGAGGTCACCTTTTGTCCGTGTGTCTGTGTGTGTGCGTGTGCGTGTGTGATTCGTGTGTGTGTGTGTGTGTCTCCACCTAATAAAATCTAAACGGCTGGAGCGATTTCAACGAAACTCGGTAAGTTCATAGCCCTATTTCGGACGACCCCGACCGTGCCCTTCAAATTTTGTTACGTTTCACCAAACCACCATGGCGGCTGTGCGAAATATTTCATCACCATTCAATATCACCGAAACTATTACCGATATCACCCTGGAATTGAGTACGTTGTTAAAGGGAACTACTAGAAGTTCACCAATGTGACGTTTGTAAACCTTGTAACTACAAAACCAACATGGCGGCCAAGCAAATTTGCGACTTTTAAATAGACGTTTCGCGCGATTTAACCAACCAAACACAAAGAAACTTGGTACAGTATATATTTATACACATTGTAATGCACCGACATCTAACTTCGTTCAATTGTTTACATAACCTCAAGATGGCGACTGTGCGAAATATTTGACCGGCATTCTATATCTCTGAAACTATTACCGGTATCATCCTGAAATGTTGTACGGAGATAAAAGGCACTACTGGAAGTTCATCTATAAGACTTTCAAAAATCGGTTAACTACAAAACGAACATGGCGGCCAAGCCAAGTTGAAAGTTTTAAATATACTTTTCTCGCGATTTGATGATCCAAACACAATGAAACTTGGTACAGCAAATGTTTATACACATTATAATGCACTGGTATCTAATTTAGTTCAATTGTTTACATAACCTCAAGATGGCGGCTGTGCGAATTTTAAAATTAAGTTTTTATTTCTTGTGTCGTAATCATGCGATCGAATTGAAAGTTTGAATAATTAACCAACGCAATAATTTTCCTTTAATGGTACATGACTCTATGGCCTATACATATAACAATCTAACATGGCAACCATCCGAAATATTTAGACGGTTCTCAATATCTACGAATATATTACAGCAATCAAACTGAAATTTTGAATGTTGATAGAGGCAATTAACATAAGTAGGATGTATGGAAATAGGCTTTAGTTCTTCACGGAACTACTTGTTAATGTTGAAATCCTCAGTAGACAAAGGAAGGGTCCCCATCTTAGCAAAAACGTTAAATTAAGCAATTTCCTCAATTTTGAATAACGTTGAAGCTCTAAAGGGACCGGAAAGGTTTAGAATTCTTTCTTTAAAGTGTGCATTGGAAAATTTCCTTTGTTTTCTCCGCATTTCAAAACGTAAAGATCACGCTAAACGTTTCTTACGAGATGTCGGCATGACGACATGCGGTAGACTGATGACTGTTCACGGAAAACTCAACCTTATCTGGTTGATTAGATTGATAGTTATCCTTTTCTACCACTACGAACGCTAGTGTGAGCCAGTGAAACTCATCCATATCCGGTCGATTAGATTAACAGTTAGCCTTTTCTCCCACTACGAGCGCTAGTGTGAGTCAGTGAAACTCATCCATATCCGGTCGATTAGATTAACAATTAGCCTTTTCTACCACTACGAGCGCTAGCGTGAGTCAGTGAAACTCAACCATATCAGGTCGATTAGATTAACAGTTAGCCTTTTCTACCACCACGAGCGCTAGTGTGAGTCAGTGAAACTCATCCATATCCGGTAGATGAGATTAACAGTTAGCCTTTTCTACCACTACGAGCACCAGTGTGAGTCAGTGAAACTCATCCATATCCGGTCGATTAGATTAACAGTTAGCCTTTTCTCCCACTACGAGCGCTAGTGTGAGTCAGTGAAACTCATCCATATCCGGTCGATTAGATTAACAATTAGCCTTTTCTACCACTACGAGCGCTAGTGTGAGTCAGTGAAACTCAACCATATCCGGTCGATTAGATTAACAGTTAGCCTTTTCTACCACTACGAGCGCTAGTGTGTGTCAGTGAAACTCATCCATATCCGGTCGCTTAGATTAACAGTTAGCCTTTTCTACCACTACGAGCACTAGTGTGAGTCGGTGAAACTCATCCATATCCGGTCGATTAGATTAACAGTTAGCCTTTTCTACCACTACGAGCGCTAGTGTGAGTCAGTGAAACTCATCCATACTCGGTCGATTAGATTATCAGTTTGCCTTTTCTATCACTACGAGCGCTAGTGTGAGTCAGTGAAACTCATCCATACTCGGTCGATTAGATTAACAGTTAGCCTTTTCTACCACTACGAGCACTAGTGTGAGTCGGTGAAACTCATCCATATCCGGTCGATTAGATTATCAGTTAGCCTTTTCTAACACTACGAGCGCTAGTGTGAGTCAGTGAAACTCATCCATACTCGGTCGATTAGATTATCAGTTTGCCTTTTCTATCACTACGAGCGCTAGTGTGAGTCAGTGAAACTCATCCATACTCGGTCGATTAGATTAGCAGTTTGCCTTTTCTACCACTACGAGCGCTAGTGTGAGTCAGTGAAACTCATCCCTATCCGGTAGATTAGATTAACAGTTAGCCTTTTTTACCACTACGAGCGCTAGTGTGAGTCAGTGAAACTCATCTATATCCGGTCGATTTGATTAACAGTTAGCCTTTTCTAACACTACGAGCGCTAGTGTGAGTCGGTGAAACTCATCCATATCTGGTCGATTAGATTAACAGTTAGCCTTTTCTACCACTAAGAGCACCAGTGTGAGTCAGTGAAACTCATCCATATCCGGTCGATTAGATCAGCAGTTTGTCTTTTCTACCACTACGAGCGCTAGTGTAAGTCAATGAAACTCAACCATATCTGGTTGATTAGATTAGCAGTTAGCCTTTTCTACTACTACGAGCGCTAGTGTGGGTCAGTGAAACTCATCCATATCCGGTCGATTAGATTGGCAGTATGCCTTTTCTCCAATTTTCTTTCTACGCTCTTCATCAAAACAATCCTGCGTCCTCAGTTTCATCTTTCTACCTAGCACAGTTTCTGCCGTGTTTTGTATTGTATATTTTGCTATAGGCAGTAACATGCTTATCAATAGCACATGGATGCAAAGGAAGGATTTAAAGAAAGTGACATGGTGCTCGCCTGATGGGATCACAGAAAACGAAATTGATGATGTGCTTATAGATGGACGACATGCCTCAGATGTTTTGGAAGTGGATAGCTGTTGAGGAGCAGACAGAGATAGAGATCATTATCTGGTAAGAGTTAAATATAGACAAAGGTTAGCCAAGTACAGAGATATTAAAAGAGCCTATATACACAGGTTTGATGATGCTAAATTAAGAAAGAATGAAAGCATAGCTCAGCAATACGTAATGGTTTTGACCAATAAGCTTAATGAATTGGAAGAGAAGGAAGGAAAAAGTATGGAAGAGCAGTGGCAGAAGGTCAAAGATATAATTGTACGAGCACTAGCGTGAAACAATGAAACTCAACCATATTAGGTCAATTAGATTAGCAGTTTGCCTTCTCTACCACTATGAGCTCTACTGTGAGTCAATACAGAGTTTCACTTCAGACCTTATAACTTTTTCCGGTGTGAAGATTACTCAACAAATCAAAAAACGCCTCAGGGTATTGAACCAAGAAACATATTAAAGAAATTGTTTGTCTACCCCTTATTATTCCCGTTTTCCAACGGGGTCGGGGAAGACATGCGATGAAAGGCTTTGTGTGAGGATGGTTTTTACGGCTGGATACCCTTCCTGACGCCAACCTCATGAGAGGAGTTAATGAGAGACGAAATGAATGATGGTGAATAAAACTAAGCAAGGATGTGGAAAAAAGCGATCCGTGGCTTGTCAGAAGGTACCGTCCCAGCATTCGCCTGGAGTTAAGAATGGTGAAACCGTGGAGAACCATTTCAAGGACGGCCGACGGTGGGGCTCGAACCCACGTCTACCGAGTCCACAGTGAGTTTGGCCCCACGGCCAAGCGCAGAGCCTTAGTGAGCGTAGCTACGGATGTCTCTTTTATTTGTGGACCATCTGCAGTGTGATTCGAACTACCGCCACATCCCTTTTCACCACATCTACCCTTTTAGATGTGGCATTTACAGTAACCCCATGATCTAGTTGAAGATCCTTTTGGTCGGTCTGCATTCATCCATTCCTAACAGGTGTCCGTAGAACTTCAACCTCCGCTTCCTCATTGTATCTGCGATCTTCTCAATGTATTTGTAGAGTTATTGGTTTTTCCTCCTCGTCCTAATCCCATCAGGAGTTATCTGTGTTCCGAGTATTTTCTAAAGAATACTCCTTTCCTTCCTTTCTAGTTCTTGAAGCTCCCCCTTTTTATTTAAAATAAGATACTCTGAAGCGTACAATCCTTCAGGTTGTACTACCGATCTATAGTGTCTGATTTTGGCCTTGTAGGACGATGCCCGTGTGTTGTACTTGTTCTGCTCTTCCTTTATTTGTCCAGTCCGTTGGGTTGGCTCCATTCCCCAGGTATTTAAACTTCTGTGTCCACTTAATCTACCCATGTCAGTAAACTTGTTTAAGAAAGAATTATGTAAATAAGTTAATTTGGGTCGGATTTGAAAGCAAGTAAAGAAACACGCGATTTTTAACTCTTTATCCAGAACAGAATTTAGGACGTAATTTTCGAAATTTGGTTTTTAGTTTCGTAGAGCTTTTCAATACTCACAGCGGCTTCGGTGGCGTAGTTGGTAGCATGCTGAGCTTCTATGCCCAAGGTCACGGGTTCAAACCCGGCCCAAGTCGTCGGATTTTAAGAGCGTTAAAAATCCCTCAGTATGCCTTCCTTCGGAGGGGAAGTAAAGCCGGCGATCCCATGTCATAGATTTAAGGCACGATAAAGAACCTTCCACTAATTACACTTGTGTGAAGCTAAATTATAGGTTAGATTTGACTGACGCTTTTAGGTTCCAAAGTTCGTCGCCAGATGCCGACTGCGGTGGCATCCGGTAAGCAAGTTCAGAACTAGTTGGTCGTTGACGGTGGTGTTTGGTAGAAAAAGTTCGAACTAGTTGAAAATCGAATGTCTGCAGTCCTTACTTGAGTTAAAAACAAATAACACACACTAATACAGCCATCACAATTAACACCGGTTATCAGACAGATAAACTGAGGAACCAACCAACCAAAGTTGGCGGGCCCATGTCGTAGAATTATGGCATTTAAAAGAACATTCCTCTAATTACAATTGTGAGAAGCTAATCTTGTAGGTTAGATTTGATTAACACTCTATTAAGTTCCAACATTTACTGCCAGGTACCGATTGTAGTGGCATCTAGTAGCCAAGTTCACAACTAGGTGACGTTGACTGAGGAACCAACCATTCAATACTCACAATTTGAAACATTTCCGGGCCTGTTAGCTCGTCAATGTTTGGCACAATCGAGGAAATTGCTTAAATTTATGATTTTGCTAAGTTGGGGATCCTGTACTTTGTCTGCTAGGAAGAGTTTTAAACATTAAAGTAGGGACAGAAGACCTAGAGGTTTCGCTTTTTATAACAGTAATCATCACCCCCACTGCATGTTCACGATGAACACAGGACTGTCAATTGATAATTCAGTGAGTGACATAACTAGCCGGGCGTTTTATCAGGCTGCACATATTTTTATTTTATTTAGCTCAGTTTGAATGAGTCAGTCAGCCGTAATGGTCTATCATGGAAGCTTTTAATAATATAATGTGCTTTATAAATAGTTAATTAAGTTCACAAAAGAGACGGTATTATGTATTGATATGGAAATTATATCATTTAACTCGTCAATCAATTTTTTTTATTAATATAATATCTCTCTGTGACAAATCATGCCCATTAGTCCTAACAGAATGGCAGTGTTTATTTTAAACTGGGAGAGCCTCCGTGGCTTAGGCGGTAGCACGCCGGCCTCTCACCGCTGGGTCTGTGGTTCAACTCCCGGTCACTCCATGTGAGAAATGTGCTGGACAAAACGGAGGCAGACAGATTTTTCTCCGGGTACTCCGGCTTTCCCTGTAAAAATTTCATTCCAGCAACACTCTCCACTAACATTTCTTTTCATCTGTCATTCATTTAATCATTGCCCCAGAGTCCAACAGGCTTCGGCAGCCGGCACAGTTCATATCCTCGCCGCTAGATGGGGGCTTCATTCATCCTATTCCTGACCCGGCCGGAGACTGGAAGCAGGCTGTGGATTTCCATTTCCGTTTTAAACTGGGAGTAAAACACCTCGGTATGGACATCTCAATAATCTAGAACTGTGCGGCATTTTCAGGGACAAAATGGTTGGTTCCTTAGTTTAGGGGCTGTGACAACGCGATCATGTAGCCCCGTGCACTTTGGGTGTGTGTAGAATCTGTCTGATAACCGGTGATAATTGTGATGACTGTATTGGTGTGTGTTATCTGTTCTTAATTCAAGTAAGGACTGCAGACGATAATTTCAAGTAGTTCCTACTTTCACTACCAAATGCTACCGTCAACGACACCCAGCGGTGAACTTGGCTACTATTAGATCCCATCGCAACCAGTGCCTGGTGACGAAAGTTGGAACTTAAGAGCAATAATCAAACCTGACCTACAAATTTGGTTCACACAAGTTTACATGCCATAGATCTATGACATGGCCCACCAACTTTACTTCCCCTCCAAAGGAAGGCATACTGAGGAATTGTTAAAGCTCTTAAAAGAAAAGATACAGTCAGTCTGAGAGACTAGACTTTATATCATTTCAAATGACGCTTGCTACATGTGTAGCAGGCTCAGGAGGGCTCTCGCATCGCTCGAAGCCCCAGGACTCTTTCAACACACTCCATTACCTATTAACTTAGGCTTCCCGCGTGGGGAACGGAGAGCGGGAGGTGCACTCTGCTGCATGACGTCATTCACTCGCCGTCTCCGTATCGCATAACGCCAGACCCCAGGAGTAAACTCAGAGTCGGTGCATATGCACTGAACAACATGATGACGTCATACACGCCGTAACCGTAACGCATAACGGTAGACCAAGGCATAACGATGAAGTCGACAAGATCATTTGTAATGATAACATTCCGACGACGCGCTCTTGGGCATGGAAGCTCAGCATGCTACCAAATACGCCACCGAGCCCAGGGACAAAATACAGACACGGATATCCGGTGGTTACCATGGCAACATGTGTTCGTCATACAGGTCTATGCATTCTATATTGATATGAAATGCATCATACCTCATGTAAGTTTCAATGACATATCGAAACATGTACGTATAATCATTCATTGAACATCATTTTAACAGTATTATTAATAAGGCGGATTTCATTCTTATTAATGAAATCAACCTAATAGAGCGAATTGTTAGGGAAAGAAATGTTAAATAATATTTCTACATAGACATCTTGTCGAGTAAAAAGTTATTCGGTGGCTTCCTTGGCGTAGTTGGTAGCATGCTGAGCTTCTATGTCCAAGGTTGCGGGTTCAAACCCGGCTGAAGTCGTCGGAATTATAAGAGCGTTAAAATTCCTCAGTAAGACTTCCTTCGGAAGGGAAGTAAAATTACTTTTTTTAAATTATTTGGGTCTGGGTGGAGGGGAGAATGATCCCCCTAATCATCCCCCGTAGTTACGCCACTGGGCCCTTGGCATGTAAAAGAACCTTCCACTAAATACAATTGTGTGAAGCTAAATTTGTAGGCTAGATTTGATTAACGCTCTATGAAGTACCAACGATCACCGACAGGTGCTGGTTGCGGGGGCATCTAGTTGCCAAGTTCACAGCTAGGTGTCGTTGACGGTAGCATTTTATAGCAAATGTAGGAACATCTTGAAATTGATCGTCTGCAGTCCTTACCTGAATTACAGATAACACACATTAAAACAGCAATCACAATTAACACCGGTTATGAGATAGATTCTACACACATCCAAAGTACACGGGACTACATGTTCGCGGTGTTGCAACCCCAAACTAAGGAACCAACCAACCAATGTTTAGCGGAAGCTTCCTCGGCCGATATATTGGGGCTTGGCTCCATAAGGGTTAAGAGAGATGTGCACTGGGATAAACTTGCCAGTGTTGCCGGTACGACAAATGTATCAATTTCGGTTGCAATTACATTTAAAATAACCAAAGGTTTTTCTAATTCTGAATTTCATAACGCGGGTCAGGTGGGGACTTTATAAACAGGGTATGATTAATCTAGCAAGGGATATTAAAAATATAATAACTGACGAGCCAAATTGTACAGTTTTCATATCAATACTGTATAATCGTCTCTTTTGTGTACTTATGGAGTATTAATAATATGAAATGTAATAGCTGACAGATTAAAGAGAATTAAATAAAAACTCAGATAACAGCTGGTTAGTGATGTCATTCAATATATTAACAATTGGTGCCACCCAATGTGTTTATTTTAGACGAGCAGGAAATTATATATTTATCAGGAACTGTTATTCAGTGTTACATCATTTTAAAATATATAACAGGAAGGAAGTTAGAAGATTCACGTGACAGTCAATCTAGCGATATTGAGCCACGGGACCTCCTATTTTCGTGGAATCCGAACCACAGGACATGGCATTTCACTTTGAAAATCTCACATGCTTTGGCCGGGAATCGAACCCGGTCCCCTATGGTGAGAGGCAAGCTTGACCACTGCGCCACCACGCCCCTGAAAAAAAAAACCAGTTGCTGCTGCTTATCAGTCACAATATTCGTGACAAAACGCCTTCGATGGCGTAGTCGGTAGCATGCTGAATTGCTATGCCCAAGATCGCGGGTTCAAACCCAGCCGAAGTCATCGGATTCTTAAGAGTGTTCAAAATCCCTCAGTATGCATTCCTTCGGAGGGGAAGTAAAGCCGGTGGGCTCATGTCATAGATTGATGGCATGTAAAAGAACCTACCAATACAATTGGTAGTGTGTAGCCAAATTTGTAGGTTATATTTCGTTTAATACGCTCTATCAAGTTCCAACGTTCGTCGCTATGTGTCAGTGGCATCTGTTAGCCAAACTTGGAACTACTTGAAATTGAACTTTGTCATTCATCTTCATCTCATCCACACGTGACGGTACTTGTAGCTGACCTCATGGGTGGCCGCATATAAGCAGCTACAAACTCTGGTGAGCCGAACATGTCCTCCCAGCCATACGATAAATAAATGAAGTACCATACGAAATGCAAGCAGAGAAATATCGACCTTTCTGATAACAACGTTAGTTGGGCTGCATAAAACAATATAATCGGGGGCAGCTGATTCACCTGGTATAAAAACGCTAAGGTGTATGTTTCACTGAATTCAAGCTCATAACCCCCCAGGGGCTCACATCTAGTGGGACGTGGGTTGGCGACCACGGGGCCCCAGCTGAGTCGGGCATTGCTTCCACTTACTTGTGCCGGGCTCCTCCCAGTCTTCTTTCCTGTCGACCTCACTTGGTCAACTCTTGTTCCCTTCCGACTGCGACGGTATTAGGGTATCCCAGGGCTAGGGAGTCTCTTCCTTTCCCGCCTTAATTGGCCCTTGTCTCATCTTTTCTGATTCCCTCCTTCTGCGAGGGGTCAGCCTTTTTTTTCTTTTCATGTTATCTCCTGCCTTCTGCTCAAGGCCCTCAAGGAGGCAGGGTGTGTGTAGCCCCACCACTGATGGTGCACCCTAGATATTGCTACACCCTTAGAGGATCACGGCTGGTGAGTTCGGGAGTTGGCGACCCCGAGGAATTCCTGAGCTGGGTCCGGTTTTCCCCCTTTTATCCATTACCTGTGGGTCGGACCCTCACCTCTCTCCCTTTCCTCTCTGCCTTTCATGGCTCTCCTTCCTTCCAAGTCTCTCATCTGCATTTTTCCAGGGTTGAAGGAATTTATTTTCCTCCTGTCCTTTATTTGCCTTATTCTCCTTTTGTTTTCCATTTCTTCTTCTAGTATATAAGTTAGTAGTTAGTTTTATTTATAGTTAACATTTCATTATCATTTTCACGATCACCCAAACCATTAGGGCTCGATAACCTAGATGTTAGGCCCCTTAAAACAACAATTATCATCATCATCATAATCATCAAGCTTTTAAAGAAGAGGGCGTTACAAGGTGCGGATTGTGCCAACATATTTCAAATCATCTCAATACTATGGGAAAAATCTTGTATTGAAAAAACAAGAAAAATATATTTATTTGTTCTTAAAGTGCGTTTAAACAAAAATATAGAAGACGATAACCCCTGTCAGAACTCTATCGCATCAAGCCCGCATTACAGTTAAGCCGAATGGGTGGTTTAACACATTCGATATTTTTTGGACAGGCACTCGAGTATAACTAAAAGAACTTACGTTAGACCAGTGGTTCCTAACCTTTGCCAGCTGATGCCCCCCCCCCCCCTTTTTTTCAGACACGGGTGATCATCGCACCCCCTCCCGTCGCTTCTATAATCTCTTCGATAAACTTACGTGGAGGATATAAACCTAACCTAATAACACTACATAATGGAATAAGTATAAAAATTATAAAACCTTGTATGTAACAATAATACTGGACAATGAAAGCAACTAGTACATCGTTGATGAGTTGAAACATGTCGCGTATGGTCATAGTTTACTTTCACGCAAGTAGGTCCACAAAGTGTGGAATTAAACGTGCGTTGAGTCTTGTTCACGCATCTTCTCGCAGGCTTGATTTTGCTCCTTACAACACAGCAAATTCCTTATTTCACCTCCAAACTCCTGGCTCCGCAGAGGTTTGTGCCGATAGTTGGCAATGATTGACTTGGCGCGATAATCACTTGGAGAGATTCGAAAAATTTTTACTATACAAAATTGTAATATTCCAGTTAAAAAGAAAATTGGAAATCACTTCACGCCCCCCTGATAAATCCCCACGCCCGCCTAGGAGGACACGCCCCCTCTCCCCCCCCCCCCTAGGTCAGGAACCCCTGCGTTAGACCATCAAACCCCATAAATATACACTCACTCACACACTCAGAAGGCTTCTATGGAATACGAAGATCCCGGGCTGATCTCACAAAATGCCTCCACTGAACTCTGTTTGGGGCGAGTTCGTGCCAGTTGTCCACATTCAGATGTCTACAAAGTTTGGAGATTTCTTTTTTCCAGGAACTTCGTGGTCTTCCTACTGGCTTTTTCCTCTTGGTTCTTCTTTAAAGATTTGTAATATCATCTTATGTCCCATCCTTAGTAAATGGCCAACCCATTGAAGTCTTCTGGAGTTAATGATATTGAGTATTGGTGGTGTTATTTGAGTCTTCAGTCTTTTGACTGGTTTGATGCAGCAATCCATGCCTCCCTGTCCTGAGCTAAAAGTTTCATGTCTACATAGCTACCACACCCTACATCCGAGGCAATCTGTTTAACATATTCTTGGTCTACCCCAACAGTTCTTGTCCTCGACCCTTCCTTCCATAACTCAGCTTGCTATTCCTGGGTGTCTTAGTATATGTCCTACCAACCTATCTCTTCTCTTCATTAGCAGTCGCCAGAAACATCTCTCCTCTCGCACTCGTCTTAATACATCTTCGTTTGTAACCCTATATACCCATCTGATCTTCATAATTCTCCTGTAACACCACATTTCAAGCGCTTCAATTCTCTTCTTTTCAGCTGCACCAACAGTCCAAGTTTCACTTCCATAGAGTGTCACGCTCCAGACAAAGGCTTTCAAAAATGACTTCCTAATACCTAAATCTATATTCTTTGTCAACAGATTCGTTTTCTGTAGAAATGCTTTCCTTGCCTGAGCCTACTTTTCATATCCTCTTTGCTTCGTCCATCACTGCTTATTTTACTTCCTAAGTAACACAAGTCTCCTACTTCCTTCAGGTTTTCACCTGCCAATTTGATGTCTATACAGGTTTCTGATTTATTTCGGCTGCATTCCAATATTTTTGTTTAACTTTTATTAATTTCGTATTGGTGCTTGGTGTGATAGTTTTTTTTAGCGTATGGCTTTTTGTGCAGGGAGTGTCCGAGAACATGTTCGGCTCGCCAGTGTTGTAGCTGCTTTGAGGTGGACACCCAATGGGTGAGCTACACATACCGTCGCGTGTGGAGTGTTGTCTGGGGAGAAAAGTTGGAATGTAAGGACGAGGAGTTGGAAGGTAGCGGCTGTGGCCTATAGTTAGGGACCAACCCCGGCATTTGCCTGGAAGGAAGATGGGAAACCACAGAAGACCATCTTCAAGGTTGCCGGCGGGGGGATTCGAACCTCCTCGCCTCCCGGATGTGAGCGACTGCCAGCAGTCATGCCGTAACGACCACGGCTAACTCACCCGGTGATGTGATAGTGAGAGGATGTCTTTATTTGATCTTTTTTCCAGATTTGAGATGAGGAGTCAAACCAATGGAACAAAAATGTTCCTATACCCTTCATTTTCCAAAACCTGCAACTGTTGTTCTTCCTGTTTTGTTAAACTCCATGGTTCTTCACCATAATTAGTACTGGCCTAATGATGGAATTGTATATTTTCAGTTTTGTATTTCTCGTCAAAAATAAAAACTTCAGAGAATACTGTGGTACCTTTTGTTAAGCATTCTATATTCTAACTTTAATTTTCACTTCTCTATGATTCTGTTCATCAATCATGACTTCTAAGAATTCGAAATGTTCAACCCGCTCAAATCTATGCTTGCTAATAAGAAGAGGTAACCGATTCCCAAACGCGTCGGTATTCCTCTTCATTACCATGTTCTAAGTGTTTTGGTCATTAATTCTAAGATAAAATTCATAGACATTAACCATTATGGAGATGGTATTAAATATTATCCGCGTTGACTGATATTAATCTCCAATTATAAAATCCGCCTTTTCAAACACTAAGAAGTTTAATAATTAAATTGAGATGTACATGTTTCGGTATAACAATGATACCTTCGTCAGTGTAAATTAAATAATAAAAAGAACTAGTGGGCCCGTGCGAACTTTCGCAACGTGAATGTAGGTTTATGGGGTAGCAGGGAAGAATGTGGGAGAACGAAGTTTTAAATATTGAAGAAATGTATTAATTGTTGTTAAACGGCATATGTACATGACAAGAACACAAAGAATTATGTAGAACAGTGTGTTGTACTTGTCACAGCACCTCTTTGTAGCTAGCAGTACGCCATGCTCCCGCCAGATGGCTGCTGCCGCCGCGCTGTCCTGCGCTCTAGCGGCAGGCTCGCCTAGCAGTACGCCACGCTCCCGCAAGATGGCTGTCAACGCCGCGCTGTCCTGCGCTCTAGCGGTAGGCTTGCCAGGTTACGGTGCTCCTATTGTAAATGTACAGTTTTTAAGGTATTTATTTAATTGTGAGGCATTTAAAGAGGAAGTGAGCGCGTTTCGGGCACACATGGCGTTATGCGGAACCTATAGGTACCCCGTACGTGTAGGTTGGTGTTAACAGGACCTTATTTTCGGTACAAAACCCGAATTGCACCTTTGCAGAATAATATAGGGAGGATCTTAAAACTATGTTAACAAATACCAGAGACAAAATGGATATCCTTACAAAAGCATTAGAATTTTAGTATTTGAATGGTTCATTATGGTTCCGTATTGATGCAACAATTAGTATTAATATTTTGCAAAAGTTCCGCCTAATCAATACCTTTATTGTACAAAATATAAATGATCACTTAGTGGTCATTGGTACATGTTTCGGGGCCTAATTGGTTTGGCCCCTTCATCAGCCTGTGTAGATAAAAGTCAAGGCAAACAGGTGGTCGGATAGCTTAACACTCATAAAATATTCCCTTCAAAAACCCTATTATGGTGCACCATAATGAAAGGGGGAAGATGTTTATCCAAAGAAACATAAGGAAATAAAATACATAAATAAAAATAAGAAAAGAAGGAAAGAAGGAAGGAAAGAAGGAAGGAAAGAAAGGAAGAAATAGTTGCAATTTGGAAATAAACAAGAAGTTCCGTGAAGAACTATACAGCCTACTTTTCATGCCAATGATTATTCTACAGAATATGAACCTATCTAGAATAATGACAAAATTAAGTTGGTAATATCGAAATAACTAATTAGTTCAAAATATACCTGGTATAATGTAGCCTAATAGAGCACTACAGTTGGCAGCCCTGGTGACTGAATATATTCTTAGTTCCATCTCTTAAGGTACAGAATACAAAATTTGGTGTAAAAGCATGTTGCCAACAATGTCATGCGTGTGCTGGTCAGAAATAATCTGAAATATTATGATATCTTGCTGTGCCAATTTTGGATGAAATCCATTTGTTAGTATAGAAGTTACATGTATTTTAAAATTGGACATATCAGCAGGCATAGAATCATGTTGGCAGCACTGCCTTGTATTAATTACTCCAAATTAATCTAGAATGTCAGGTGCTATACGTGTGCAATGTATAGAGCTGTTGGCTTGCATACTTTCTGATATATTGATATTAGGGTAAAAAAAATATAGACAGCATTTATTAACAGTTGGCAGCCCTGATTGCTCTTAACAATACTTATAGTCAGATCTGTTATGGTACACATAGCACATACGAAATTTGGTTGAAATCCAACTGATAGTATAGAAGTTACATGTATTTAAAAATTGGTACTATCAGCAGGCTTATAATCATGTTGGTAGAACTGACGTATATAAGTTACTCCAAATTAATCTAAAATGTCAGAATATACGTGTGCATAGTTTAAAGCTGTTGGCTTGCATACTTTCTGATATATTGGTATTTGGATTAAAAAAATAGAGAGAGCACTTATTAACAGTTGGCAGCCCTGGTGGCTCTTAAGAATACTCCCAGTCATATCTGTTTATGTACAGATATTACATACAAAATTTGGTTGAAATCCAATTGATAGTGTAGAAGTTATATGCATTTAAACATTGGACTTATCAGAAGGCTTAAAATTATTTTGGCAACACTATCATGGTTGGCCTCCTGGAAATTAAAGTGTAATAGTCTTATCTATATGTGTGCCAATTTTGGAATAGCTCCCATGCATACATTGCAAGATATCCAACATGGAGCTCAAATTTCTAGTGCGTTTTTTCAGCAGTTGGTACCACTGACATCATTTTCAAATATGGACGTGAGATATTCCGGTGCACATCTTTACTCATACTAAATTTGGTTTTCATTGCTGCAGCCGTTTAGGAGTTGATAGGGGGGGACACACACGTAGCCACACAGACAGACAGAAGGACAGACAGACAGACACACACACACATTTTCCCGGATCGATCTCATAAGTCTACTTTTTCCTCATTTTTGCAAAATGTGAAACGTAGGCTAAAAATAAAAAATAGTGTGAACACATTCTAAAATTTGACCCTTTGTGCACAATTTCTGTGATCAACAAGAAAGGGTCAAATTTTAGAATGTGTTCACATTATTTTTTTTTTCCAAATTGCAACTATTTCTTTCTTTCTTTCTTTCTTTCTTCCTTTCCTTCCTTCTTTCCTTCTTTTTTTATTTTTATTTATGTATTTTATTTCCTTATGTTACTTCCGACCTCCTGTTTGCCTTGACTTTTATCTACACAGGCTGATGAAGGGGCCAAAACAATTAGGCCCCGAAACATGTACCAATGACCACTAAGTGATCATTTATATTTTGTACAATAAAGGTATTGATTAGGCGGAACTTTTGCAAAATATTAATACTAAAGCATTAGAATGTAAATAAATGAAAGTTCACAAATAGTTTTTTAGAGAATACATTATAGAACAAGATTAAAAGTTAATATAAATCTACCTTAATGGACTGTATATCGGACGTCACCGCTGAGAGCTATGTGTTGTTGCTTCTGGCCAGGTATAATGATATGGAACAGCGCATAAAATTTTAAAAAGATGAAGTCACCTCGCCTTGGAGAGAACCCTGTTGAATCCTATTTGTCGTCTTTAATATATTGTTTCCAGATGGTCGAACACTGTACAAATATTCTATAAATGGTAAAAATCGACTAACTTCGAATAAGACAGAGGATTCATATTTGTTGGTTAGCTCTGTAGAAATAGCTGTCCAAATGAGTTGGGTAATCTATTTCATAACATAACTCAAGCTAGCCAAGGTATATTTATAGGTTTTAACAAAATACTTGGACTTTGATAAGCCAAATGTAATATATAAGTCGAGAAATAAACTCAAATTAGTACATTCATGAAGCAGTATGCATCAAATGGAACATGCAAATGTAATGTAATTTTAAATAATACTTAATTAAGAAATGTCCTTTAAATATATATGAAAAATTACTAGATTTAGTGACTTGCCGCTGCAGTTGGCATTGCAAATATAAGATTCCAATTCAAGTCACTACTGCCTGGGAGCTCCAACAATCTGAAGGAAGTGGTTCTAGTAATAGAATTGATAACACAATAAAGTGCTTTCGCTTATGAGTTGGGGATTCAAATCACTCGCCTTGCGGGAATAAAGTTTGCCAATCTTGTGGAAATTGTGAAGAACGGTGAAGGCTAGACTGCTTCTCTCAGTATCCCTCTAAAAGTATGTGTGTGTGTGTGTCTGCAGGAGATGACGTCGTTCCACCCAGCGTCGCTGTGGGAGAGTGAGTCGAGCAGCCAATAGCGTACTAGCACCGTAAATGCCTCCAGGCCATTGCTCGGTTAAACGCAAAGTAAAAGAAAAACTGTTCTTTTCTCAGGATATGGGAGCTTGTGTGAGGTTACATCGACAAGCAGCAAGTTGGGTCAAGGTTGCACAGTTTAGCCAGTATTCTTTAAAGTAGTCTTCATAACACGGCTTCTTTGAAATCAAGACCATCTGAATTAACTTTTTTTAAACGTTAATAGATTAGAATCAAGCTATTAAATTATACTCTTAAATTGGTCAACGTCGCCTCCATAGCGTAGCGGTCAGCATGGTTAGCTGCCGCCCCGGAGGTCCTGGGTTCGATTCCCGGCTCTGCCACGAAATTTCGAAAGTGGTACGAGGACTGGAACGGGGTCTACTAAGCCTCGGGTGGCCCAAATGAGTAGAGGGGGTTCTATTCCCCCTCAGCCATCCTCGAAGTGGTTTTCCGTGGTTTCCCACTTCGTCTTCGGGCAAATGCCGGGATGGTACCTTCTTCAAGGCCAAGGCCGCCTCCTTCCCTCTTCCTTGTCTATCCATCCTAACCATCCCTTACCTTCCCTCATGAGGCCCCTGTTCGCTTTGCAGGTGAGGCCGCCTGGGCGAGTTGCCAATCCCACCTCACCAGTTGTATCCCTTCCGATTCGATGTTCCCAGCTCTAGGACACTGCCCGTAGAGGCGGTAGTGGTGAGTTCCCTCGCTGAGTTCGTGGGTTCCACCAACCTGGAGGGTAAACGACAAAAATAATAATAATAATAATTCATTCATTCATTCATTCATTTCCGTGTCCGATCATTTCCAGAATGTAGCAACTCCGATGGCCTTGTTGTTTGCCTCGATCAGGTCCTGGGTAGTGCAGGGTTGTTCTAGTAGTGGACAAATGAGCAGGTGGGCTGGGTCTTGTGTTGCTCCACACTCGCAGGACGTGTCTCCATCAGCTGGAAGGATACCCCATTTCTGCATGTTGGTCTTGCAACGAGGGACGCCCACCCTGAGACGATTAAGTGATTTCCAAACAGGGTAAGGCAGGTCATTTCCTGGGGCTAGCTCTTCCTTAACAGGGATATCCGGCGGCAGCTTGCTCTTCCACCTGGAGATGCGGTTAGATTCCGATGTTCCCTCCAGTGGTTGAGTCCTGGCGATGAAACTCTTTCTTGATTTCAGTCGACGGACAACAGCCTGATGATTATGCAGTGGATGACGGGGATCATTAATCTGCTTCGCCCTCTCTGCATCAGCAGCAACAGCCCTTCTGATAGTTGGGGGAGCTATCCCAACAATCGGGTAAAGTTTGTCGACTGGAGTAGGCTTCATACATCCCGACAAGATTCGTATGGTCTCGTTGATGGCAATGTCAATCTGCTTGGTGTGACTGGATGCACTCCACACAGGTGAAGCGTACTCTGCAGCAGACATGCACAAAGCAAGAGCAGAAGTTCTTAGGACGTGAGGACTTGCCCCCCAGGTGGTGGCTGTGAGCTTCCTCAAAATATTGTTCCGTGAACTAACTTTCAGCCTGGTCTTATGGCAATGTTTCTTGAAGGACAGTGTTCGGTCAAGAGTAACACCTAGATACACGGGTGTTGGACAATGTTGGAGTTGTTTGCCTTGCCATGTAACATCCAGTTCCCGCCGAGCTTCTCTATTCCTTAAGTGAAATGCACATACTTGAGTCTTGTTGGGATTTGGCTTAAGATGATTGGCTTCATAGTAAGATCCAAGGGTATCTAGTGCAGAAGTCAACTTTCCCTCCACCTCTTCAAATGTTTTTCCTTGGGCAGCCACTGCAGTATCATCAGCATAGATGAAGAGCCTAGAATGTTCTGGTATGGGCTGATCGTTAGTGTAAATATTAAATAGCACAGGAGCGAGTACACTGCCTTGAGGTAAGCCGTTCTTTTGTATGCGCCATCTGCTCTTTTTACCATGGAGAAAGACTTGGAACCTTCTATTCTGCAGGAGAGTGCCAATAAGGGATGTTAGTTGGTAGTCGTTGGAGGTCTGGTACACTTTCCTCAGCAACTTTCTGTGGTTGATAGTGTCGTAAGCAGCTGTTAGATCGACAAAGGCAACTCCAGTTATCTCACCTTGTTCATACCCATCCTCGATGTGTTGAGTGAGGTTCAGTATCTGACTGCAACATGACTTTCCAGATCGAAACCCAGCTTGTTGGGGAATGAACTTATCTTCAAGGATGCCGCTAATTCGGTTGAGGATAAGGCGCTCGAAGATCTTGAAACAGTGACATAATAAGGATATTGGGCGAAAGTTTTTAGGATCGTTTGGCTCCTTACCAGGCTTAAGCAGTGCAACCACTCGGGCTTTCCTCCAGAGCCTGGGGATATAAAGCTTAGATACACAATCATTAATCATCGTAAGCAGCCATTGTAGGGTGGTCTGGCCGAACTTTTTGATCTGTTCTACTCTGATGTCATCGATGCCAGCAGCTTTATTCAATTTCAACGTGGAGATGGCAGATTCTAGTTCATTCAAGGTGAAAGGTTCTCGTAGGTTATGGTTCTCATGTCCTGAGGTTCGTTCCAGTTGCTCCCGTGAGCTCCGACCTTTAGTCTTCCCGTTCATGAGTAATTGGGTTGCAATCTGGTCTGCTGTTATTGTGGTGAAGTTTCTAGATGTCGTTGGGTCACCGCTGAGGTTTTTCAGGAGATTCCAGGCCCGCCTACTATTTAACTTCATGTCGAGATTCTCTACCAGTGAGGTCCACTTAGCTTTACAATGTGCTGAGATAGTTTGCAACAATTCCTCGCCAACATGGATAGTATCATCAGAAAATGGGTCTGCCTCAAAGAGATCTTTGTAGTGGTTCACCAGCTGTTTGCTGTTATCAGTCAGTCCTGGTATGTAGCTTGTTCTACAACCTCTTGGGATAGTCCTTCTAGAAACTGTATGGACGCATTTGACAAATGCCTCATACATCTCAGGTTGCGGCGGGATTTTGGCAACTTCTGTATCAAGTTCTTTGGCAAATCTTTCCCAGTCGGCCTTCTGAAAATTAAACCTTCGCTTGAAAGGCACCTCCTCTGGCACAACCATGGCATTCACTGTGCAAATTATGGGCCTATGTTGGGTAGATGGAATGGGCTTACCCATCATCTTCAAACAACTCCCAGCAACTTTGGATGACACGAAGATATTATCGGGGTTGTAGCCTCTCCTCCATCGGCCACTGTTGAAGGATGCTGGCAGCTTTGGATCATGAATTAGCTGAAGATCATGATTCTCTGCCCAGGTTTCCAGTTTTTCGCCATTTATATCTGAATCTGGGTATCCCCAAGATGTGCTTCGGCAGTTGTAATCGCCAATGATGAAGTTTACGTCCTGGTAGTTGAAGTTGGCAGGTTCCTCAAACGTGAAGTCGACATTGGGGGGCTTGTATATAGAAGTAGCGCAAAAGTGTGGTGTAGATATTGAAAGAATCTCGATGTCATCCTTTCCAGTCAGCGAGGCTGATGTGATATTTAGGTTTGGTTTGGTAAAAATGGCACTGCCGTATTTATCGTGGGGCCTTTCCAGAACAAGCTCCATGCCTGCGATTTTGGGCCGATGGCTGTTGTAGCCCCGGTGAGTCTCTTGCATTAGGAGTATGTCACATTTACATTCGTTGCACAAATCAGCCAATAAGGTCTCTTTGGCACGCGAGAATCCCTCGATATTAATCGAGACTATAACAAGTGGTCTTAAAAAAGACCCTTTAGGGAGATTACTACTTCTGTGTTGACCGGTAGTGGAAGAATCTGCCGCTGCTATGCAACGTTGCCCAGGATGCGCCCGATTGTAGTGGTTTTCCATAGTGTAAATTATACAATCTTCGGGGAGGCTTCTTCCTTGCACCCCATAATAATAATAATAATAATAATAATAATTGGTCAACATGCTTTAACCCAATTAGATTAACTGAGGAGCTCGTTTTAAAAACTGAATATCTCCAAAAATTAAAAATAAATGTTTGATTCGGCAACATTTGCCTCAGCTGCATTGGATTGGTTGGTTGCTTCCTTAGTTTAGGGGCTGCGACAACGCGGTCATATGTAGCCCCGTGTACCTTGGGTGTGTGTAGAATCTGTCTGATAACCGGTGTTAATTGTGATGACTGTATTAGTGTGTGTTAATTGTTCTTAATTTAAGTAAGGACTGAAGACATTTAATATTCAATTAGTTTCAACTTTTGCTACCAAACGCCACCGTCAATGACAAACTAGTTATGAACTTGGTTACAAGATGCCACCGCAGTCGGCTCCTAGCGATGAACGTTGGAACCTACGAGCGTTTATCAAATCTAACCTATAATTTAGTTTCACACAAGTGTAATTAGTGGATGGTTCTTTATCATGCCCTTTTATTTTTTTAGCGTATGGCTTTTAGTGCCGGGAATGTCTGAGGATATGTTCGGCTCAGCCGAGTTTGTAGCTGCTTCTATGCGGACACCCATGGGGAGAGCTACAAGTACCGTCACGAGTGGAGTGTTGTCTGGCGAGGAAAGTGTGATTGTAAGGACGAGGAATTGGAAGGTAGTGGCTGTGGCCTATAGTTAGGGACCAACCCCGGCATTTGCCTGGGAGGAAGATGGGAAACCACAGAAGACCATCTTCAAGGTTGCCGGCGGGGGGATTCAAACCTCCTCGCCTCCCGGATGTGAGCGACTGCCTTCAGCCCCACCGTAACGACCACTGCTAACTCACCCGGTTATCATGCCATAAATCTATGACATCGGACCGCCTCCGAAGGAAGACATACTGAGGGATTTTTAACGCTCTTAAAAAATCCGACGACTTTGGCCGGATCTGAACCCGCGACTTTGGGCATTGAAGCTCAGCTTTGCATTGGATGGTAACAAGGCTCTGAGAAAACATGCCTTTAGTTCAAAACTGAATATATCCATCACTTATAATATAATGAAAAGGAAAATCCACAGCCTGCTTCCCGTCGACCGACCGGGTCAGGGAATGGGATGAATGAAGCCCCCATCTAGCGGCGAGGACATGAACTGTGCCGGCTGCCGAATCCTGTCGCACTCCTCTGGGGCAATGATTAAATGAATGACAGATGAAATGAAATGATAGTGGAGAGTGTTGCTGGAAGGAAATTGTGACAGGGAAAACCACAGTACCCGGAGAAAAACCTATCTGCCTCGGATTTGTCCAGCACAAATCTCACATGGAGTGACCGGGATTTGAACCACGGACCCAGCGGTGAGAGGTCGGCGTGCTGCCGCCTAAGCCACGGAGGCTTACCTATAATATATTGAACTAAATGAATATTTTGTTTTTTACATTAAGGCATTTAATTTGTAATTGTATCTAGGGTATTAATATTATGTTGGAAATAAATATCACGAATTAGGAGAAATATATGAGATTATGTGAAATATCCTGCTTTCCATAGCTAAATACAGCCACCATTTTTATATTTTTTACTTTTTTTAGAACGGAATATATCCATTCATTTTTATCAATTTCTTGTTATGTAGGCTACTATACATAATTTGGTGCACATTTGGTGATAGTATGTTGCTCTTTCTAAGGTATCATTCAAACTATATATTACTCCATTTTGATAATCCTGTCTGAAGATATATGTTCTCCTCTCTCCTGGGCAGCTTCGATGGCATAGTTGGTCTCATGCTGAGCTTCTATGCCCAAGGTCGCGGGTTCAAACCCGGCCGAAGTCGTTGGATTTTTTTAAGAGCGTTAAAAATCCCTCAGTATGCCTTCCTTTGCAGGGGAAGTAAAGCCGGCGGTCCTATGTCATAGATTTATGCCATAAAAAGAACCGTTCACTAACTACACTTGTGTGAAGCCACAATTTGTAGGTTAGAATTGATAAGGCTCTATTAGTTCCATCGTTCACCGCCAGTTGCTGACTGCAATGCCATCTAGTAGCCAAATCCGCAAGCTAGGTGTCGTGGACGGTAGCATTTTGTAGCAAAAGTAGGAACTACTTGAAATTATTTTCTGCATTCGTTACTAGAATAATAAAAAAAAGTAACAGATAATACAGTCATCACAATTAACACCGGTTATCAGACAGATTCTACACACACCCAAAGTACACGGGGCTACATGACCGCGTTGTCGCAGCCCCTAAACTAAGGAACCAACGAAGCAACCTCTCTCCTGTAAAATTTTTGATTGTGGAGATATTCAGTTTCGATAACAAGCTCCTCAACTTGAATCAAGCGCCTCTGATAATATTGTGTTATGCAGTCCAATGAGCGTTGTTGTCAGTAAGGTCGATATTTCTCTGCTTGCATCCCGTATGGTAGCAATGCACTGCAAGCGTATACCGCAAACGATACAGAACACTATTACTTTTTCCTCGTATTAGTCTGTAGCGATATTGACTTCTGTCATTCAACACGAACTTTCGCAAACACTGGACGGGGTACAATGTAAATGAGTCGTCAAGTTACAAAACTCGTTTAATCCACTTGTTAATAAGAATCATTTTCATGAGAAACGTTTCTCTGGGTCGCCTCCGTAGCATAGCGGTCAGCATGCTTAGCTGCTGCCCCGGAGGTCCTGGGTTCGATTCCCGGCTCTGCCACGAAATTTGAAAAGTGGTATGAGGACTGGAACGGGGTCTACTCAGCCTCGGGTGGCCCAAATGAGTAGAGGGGGTTCGATTCCCACCTCAGCCATCCTCGAAGTGGTTTTCCGTGGTTTCCCACTTCGTCTTCGGGCAAATGCCGGGATGGTACTGCCCCCGGAAATTGAATTATATTGAGACCACGATGGCTGTATTGGCAAATATGAGTAAAGTTATGAATGTCATAGTTATGACGTGGATATTCATGACGTAGGCACGGATGACGTAGAATTCATGCCAGTAGGCTGATTGAGCTGAGATTCTTGGTGACGTCATGATTTTGTTCGAGAAAGATCTTAGATTTACGACGCAGTCGCAGGAAACAAGGTATTGTGCTAAGGAAGAAGCTACGCTATTGGAGGAGAGACTCGAACCAATGAACGATAGTTTGGAAGGAAGACGGAAATTGCTGAAACCACGATATTTGATTACTTTTGGCATGCAGATTTGTGGAAATCTATTTTCAGTTATGGCATTGATTTGGAATTTTGAAGAAATTAATTTTGAGTTTTTGAAATTTGAAAATCCGTCAAGTATAGCCAAAGTTAAAACTTCTAGCAATGACGCAGCAACAGGCTATGGAAGGGATGGATACGCCCCTTAAGAAGTTGATAAAAGGTCGTGCACAGGAGAGAGGAGCTCTCAGAACTCAGAACTCAGAACTCAGAACTCAGATCTCATATGTCAGATCGCATATATATTTCTGGTGATATATAGTTATTTTCAAGTGATTCAGTGAAGTAAGTTGTCTTTAGCGTGGTTAAAGCCCGGCGCATCGAACGAACTCGGAGCAGTTCCATTTTACGCTGCTCGAAACTAGGTGAAGTTGAAACGCTCACATTAACGTTTCCACCAGTCAAGATATCAAGCGCTAACTTCAGCCTTTATTATAATTCTATTGGGCAGTATAACATTGAGGTGTGTAGAAGATTTGAACAATTTCACAGTTATACTTCGAAAGATATTGGAACTTTAAGGCTGCCAACAAAAGTGATTTTCTCGCCACATGAGAAACACTTTTAAAATTCCACATTATGCACTACGGCTGACACGTGGAGTGCAACAGTGATATTGGAGAATACGTTTGGTATTACAACGATACATTCGACTATGGAACATTATAATCTTGCAGTGCTTTCAATGATTATAACAGTAATTGAGATGGAAGGCTAAGGCTTTAATGCAATTGGGACATATATCGTTGGAGTAAAGTAACAGCATGGAACTTCGTTAATCGTCTTTCTACAAAAGCGAGCATGTAGTGAACATCCAACTACACTCATGCATCGTGAATCCATCGCTGAATTATACCAGAGAACAGTGGAAATATTTTCATACTCCACAACTATGAATATTTCTGCGGAAATAACTACAATAAACTTCATGGCGAATTCCTGCAAGAACTTCAGGGAACTTTCAAGAGAGGCCAGGGTTGTCCCGGCGCACAAAGAAGAGTTTTGCCAGAAGGATGTTTTTCGTATCCACGGAGCAGTGCAATTTCGGAGGAGGAAGCAGTTCGATTCTCCGAGGACGCTGATTCCAGGTTCGAGGACGGAGCACATCTTTACGCTGGTGAAATGGAACCAACAGCAGTTTTCTTTGAAAACTTTCCTCTAGATCTTCAATCAACAGATAAGGTACTCGTGAACGTTTCTTGAATTATTTGAGTCTTGTAGCGATATCTGAGCAACCATTTTCCCATATTTTCTGTCCTATCTTTTGCCCCATTTTCTTGATTGATATTTCTGTACTCAGTACACTTCGATGATTTATGCCTTTTTCTTCGATTTGTTGAGACATTGTTATGTCATTGGCATACTTAATAATTTTGGATCAGTTCAGACTGATTTAGATTCTTTCAGTAATTTGCATATTTTTGTAGTCACGATTTGACGGTAAAGTTAACGATTTGCTATGGCAGATTTGAATTCAGACAGCGTGTCATTTTATTAAAGTAATTCTATTCAGTTAATTACTTTCACCAATTTTCTGTCATCCGCAAGAAAGAAGAATGATTAAAAGATTTTAGAGCGTTAAAATCTATTACGATATCGACGATCTTTGAAATACTAGTCGTCTTATGAACATGATTGCAACATAGACATTTATCATTGCATTATAGACAATTTTATGAAATATGAACTTTAATTACCATTTATTGAATACACTAGAGTAATGAACATTTGATAGGAGTTTTTCTCAATTATAGATTGGAACAATAATGTTTGCATTCCACAGTCTAATTGTATTCTATTCGACTATTCTTGCAGTTTAGATGAACTTTGTTTGAAGATAGTATTTTTATACTGCGTTACTTTGAAGATGTTAATCTCAATTTTGATAGACCAGGCAGGAGTGTCTAATCGTATTTGCTATTAAATTTATTTGTGATTGGCAAATTTTTACTTCATATCGATTCATGAATGAAACCCACGAAGGTTAAATAATAACAGTCATTATTACAATTGATGAATATAAGAATTTTTAAAGAGGAACAATGGATGTATAATCGTTAGTTCAGTGGACGTGTAAAAGTCGCTGTTGAGTAATGCCCTTGAATAATGAAGGAGGTTCCCACAATAATTAATGAAGTTGATGAATTAATAAGTGGAGGTTTTTGTGTGTAGTTTGGAAGATTTTTATGCCATATATATGAAGATATATGATGAATTTTGGGCCAATTGTTGTGTAATTTTGGGCGTCTTGAACGAAGTATTTTCCCGCTGATTGTATTGTTCTTGTTCTTTGAAAGATTATTCATATGAAGATACTGTTAAAATTAACAAGAGTGTTAAATAATTTGAGATAAAGATTTTGAATGGAGGTTACCGTCACAAATATTAATAATTATTATTAAACCTTATTAAACCTGAATTTGACAGTTAAATATAACTAACCTTCATTGGTCGATTATATCAACACGATTTGAGTAATTATCAACCAGATAAACGTGTGGTTTAATGTATTCCTTGTATAAATAATATAAACAATATAATATTGTAAAATAATTTTGTAAATATCTTTGTTAAATAATTTGAAATGATAGTGATTAATACAGGCGTGTATAAAATTTTCAATTGTCATTTGACATTGTTATAAACAATTTATTATTGTTATAAATAATTAATTAACATTTAGAGTTTTGTTTTTATACTCTAAACAACGCTAATTAAGCAAGTGGTTTGAACAATTAATCATGATTTGGGATTGTTGGAGTAATCCACTGGTGTTTGAATGAAGCATGTAAGACATTTGCGTGATAATATTTCAGTTGAGATGTGAACATTTACGTATTTGAAAAAGGAGAGCCAAGCTCTGAGGTAACACGCTTATGCTAGGGTTGAACGAACGGGAGTCCGCTTTGACAATACAGGTGCATTGCAGCTGGCCCGGACAACTGTATTACAGAGGCCAAGGACGTTCCATAATAGCCTTGTGGCTATAAATAAAATGTGAAGTATATTAACACGCAAAACAATTGATATATGTGTCTCATCCCAAATCCCGTTTCCATCCCCAGTGCATTATTATTTTACGTTGCTATGAGCTTGAGAAAGCTGAAACGTTATATGTAGAGAATACAGGTCCTACAGGAGGACATGGTTATGTGGTCGATGGCTTCTGATTGCCACGTTGATTTTTTTTTGTTTTTGTTAAATCATTCTTTATGTGAAATAAATTATTGTGCAGTTTAAAGTTTCTCGTCTTCGTTCTGGTTCATTTTAAATATCATGGTGGAGGTTATTGTGTGGGCATACTTTAAGTGATCCAGTTGACAACCCAGTCCCCGAGATAAATTTAAGAGGTAAGTAAAGGTAAGTATGAACCCCCGTTTATTTTGGTGTGTTCCACAATAATTTCTTGTTAACTATTGTGCTCTAATCTCGATAGTATCTGTCAGTGCCATTTTCATTGATGTAGCTGTGCCGGTGCGTTTGATTATTGGCAATCCGATTGAGGGGGCGGATATCTGACAGCCTACTATCCGGAGATCGGGTACGGTAGCTACGGTAAGGCCACGGCCGCTTCCTTCCCTCTTCCCAGCCAATCCATCCCAATCTTCAATCCCTTCCCATCCCTCATGAGGCCCCTGTTCGCTTTGCAGGTGAGGCCACCTGGGCGAAGTGCTGATCACACCTCCCCAGTTGTATCCATCCCGACCAGATGTTCCAAGCTCCAGGACACTGCCCATAGAGGCGGTAGTGGTGAGTTTCCTCGCTGAGTCCGTGGGAACCACCAACCTAGAGGGTAAATTGACTAAATAAAAAAAAAAAAAAATTCTCTGAACTTTACCCCTCGTATCTTTTGTGTTTGTTGTTTTCTACTTTTTGCTTTGTGTTTTTGGTTTCGTGTTTGCTTTGTGCTTTTGTTTTTTACTTTTACTTATTGATTTTCTTTCTTGGTTTTGTGTTAGTTTTCAGTTTGTTTTTTTTTGAATTTTGCTTTTTGCTTTGTGTTTCTTGTTTTTTGTTTTATGCTTTTGCATTTCTTTTTGAATTTCGCTTTTCGCTTCGTGTCTTCTGTGTTTGGTTTTGTGTTTGTTTTCTGGAAAATCAAAATAAAACAAAACAAAATAAAAATTTTAAAACAAAAAATAAAAAAAACAAAAGATTAAACAAAACATTTCAAAACAAAATTAAACGAAATAAAATAAACAAAACAAAATCAAAAAATAATCAGAACAAAATAAAACAAAACAAAATAAAATAATGTAAAATAAAATAAAATAATAGTACATTATGCAACGTGCCTATAATGGCAATAATTAAGACACGAGTATGTTAATAAAAAGAGCGTATGCGAGTTTTATAATTTCCATACCAATATAGGCGAGTTGCATACGACTGTTTATGTTCGACGATAATTATTATAACTATTCTATGTTCAAACATAAATATCCATGAATATCTGTCGAGATTTCGCCAGTTTTATGTACTGAACAGAGCGCATGGGACGCAGGGAATGCCTTGTATTTGGCCATGGCCACCTCGATTACTCTACTATGACACTAGGCCTAGCTGTGTGATTTACATTAGAAGGCCGTGGAACTCAGCGCATCTAATCATCAAATTGGTCAAACAACTGTTTCTTGAGCTCTGATTGGTGGGAGAAACTGTTTCATAATGAAAAATAGTGTTATAATGAGCCTCATTATAGTACAGTTCTCTGACATATAATAGTCAGGGTCAAACATAGATAATTTTACGACATGATCCTTATTCACAAGTGGATTAAACAAGTTTTGCAACTGGACAACTAATTTGAACAATAACTAATTAACACTCCTGGTGTTTTGTGTCTGGTGGAATTTTGAAGGAGGGATTCACCGGGAGTTTGTTCCAAACGGGCATGCTGTCAATGCGGGTATTTATTCGCAACAACTGGAACGAGTTCATGTTGAGACAGAGATACCCAGCACAGGTTAATCGAAACAGGGTGAGTTAGCCGTGGTCGTTACGGCGTGTCTGCAGGCAGTCTCTCACATCCGGGAAGCGAGGAGGTTCGAATCCTCCCACCGCACAGTGGATCAAAATCGAAATCAAGGGGGACAAAATTATTTTTACGTTTTAATCATGAATTTAGAGTGAAAGCAATGTATATAATTTGTTTACTTCATAATAAACATCAGTTAAGACCTTTTTAAGCTCCGTATACACATGTAAGAAATTGTCTACGACTAGGAGTTGGATTAGAGCATTCAGTTATCTCTTCAGAACAATTTTCTACCCCTAATTTACTTTTAACCAAGTCACAAAAATTCCACTTTTGGCATAATCGTCGAATCCAGTGCTTCAAACAGTTGTAAACGTGTGAGAAATGGTTGCGCGGTATCTTCTAAAACGTAAAATAACTAAGTAAGTTGCAAAAAGATGCAAAAAATCTTATAACAGGCGTAAACTACAAGACTTTATCTCCATTTTAACATTAAATAGAAAGTGACGCAGAGTGACGCGACATACTAAAAATCTAAGTGAAAATATAATTTTGAAAAGAATAGTTAAATATTATATAAAGCAAATATAGCTAAAATTACGTAACAATTACGCCCATTAATAACTGAAACACATTACAAAGATCATACCTTCAGCTGCATGTTCCATCTTAAAGCATCACACTAACCACAAAGACAACCAAACCACAGCCACTTACATTCACCCTCCAATTCAGACTGCTCGAACAGTGGTGACAGATTTACACTAAGATGCTTTTATATCCCAGAATAGTGAGCGGAAATTAGATGAGAATGCTGTAGAAGTAATAAATTTTGATTTTTTAATTATGAAAATAAATAATTTTGTCCTCCTAGATTTCGATTTTGACCCACTGTGCACCGGCAACCTTGAAGATGGTCTTCTGTGGTTTCCCATCTTCCTTCCAGGCAAATGCCGCGGTTGGTCCCTAACTAGAGGCCACAGCCGCTATTTTCCAATTCCTCGTTCTTACATTCATACTTTCCTCCCCAGACAACACTCCACACGCGACGGTACTTGTAGCTCCCCCAATGGATGACCGCATAAAAAGCAGCTACAAACTCTGGCGAGCCGAACATGTCCTCGGACACTCCCGGCACTAAAAGCCATACGCTAAAAAGAAGAAAAAGATTAAACCGAAATAGAGTTTTCTTCCAGTAAGTTAGGACAAAACGAGACCTCATACTGCACGAACAACCATGGCAAAAATTCAGGAATTGGGACGAGTCAAAATGCTACCACAGCCGGCATACATCCCTGATCTTGCACCTTCAGATGACCATCTTTTTCGAACCATGGCCCATTTTTTGCGTGGAAGAAATTTCGAAAAACATTCAAGGTGTGGTAGTAAGTCTTACCAAATTCTTCGCATCAAAACCCAGAGACGGATATCTTCGCGGGATAATAAACTTCGCTAAAAGATATCTCAATACCACAGAATCCGATGGCCTCTACTTTGAAGAATAGTTTTAAATTCGTGTCATAAAATAAAAATCTATTTAATAATAGTACATTATGCAACGAGCCTATAATGGCAATAATTAAGACACTCGTACGGAAATTATAAAACTCGCATACGCTAGTTTTATAAACATACTCGTGTCTTAATTACCATTATAGGCGAGTTGCATACGACTGTTTCTATTCGACGATAATTATTATAACCATTTTATGTTCGATCATAAATATTCATAAATATCTGTCGAGATTTCGCCAGTTTTATGTACTGAACAGAGCGCATGGGACGCATTGTATACCTTGTATTTGACCATGGCCTCCTCGATTACCCCACTATGACACTAGACCACGCAGTGAAATTTAAATTAGCTTGGAACTCAGCGTCGGTGCGATGCTTTCCTTACCTAATTGGTCAAACAACTGTTTCTTGAGTTCTGATTGGTGGGAGAAACAGTCCCATAATTAAAACTTGTACTATAATGAGCCTCATTATAGTACAGTTTTCTGACATATAATATTTACATTTGTAACATCGTCGAACATAAACGTCATTACTTATGAGACATCCCCTGGACAAAAATGAATATTCGCTCTAGTTCGAATGAATGATAATCTGATTATCAAGTGAACTAACCGGGTCTCCTGTCCTATACAGCAATAAAATATATTATATACCATAAAACACTCAAGAGGCATCAATTGTTCCATTGCCGGCTCGTGGACCATAAGCTTTTAGCGGATCTAGTGCTAATCTGAGTAGAGGCGAACAGGAGAAGCAAAGACTCGAAAGCGCATTCACATTTTCTCTATAAAACGTTGGCGCAGATTAATACAACAGTCCAGGGATTTATTAATATTCTATCCGACACAATAATCATATATTATATTCAAAAAGGATTTTTGGCTTTGATGTTGGTAAATGAATCCCATACACACATCGCATCACTTTAATATTATATTCCCTTTCATCAGCAGGTTCGCTATTAAACATGCTCATATGTCTTTGTGTGATATAGAGCGGTGATGAAACTGAAAGACAAGTAATAGAATAATGAAGTACAAGGCTTACGATAAGTGTTGCTTTATGGTGGTGGTCACATGGTGAGTTTTTCAGGTAAATTTTATGTTATAAATTGGGGCTCGTACTATACATTAACTAATTTATGTTACTGAATTATTTATTTATTTATTTATCAATATGAAGGAACACAGGCACCAGCCCAAATACATTCCTTCTTGACATTGATTAAACAACAACATGTATCAATGAAAAATAGAGAAAACAGATTATATAAATTACACAAATTACACAAATGAAGAACAGAACATAAATACTACAAAGGAGATCGTGAAAATATAAACCATAAAATGAAAAGAAAACTGTACAAAGTAGAAAAAAAGAATATACAAAAATAAAGGAGAAAAGAGTACCCGGTATTCAAGGAACAGCTGCTTTTACTTGTTTATTGAATAAGTTAGCGCCAGCGAATAAATCTACTTGAACATCAATTGAATTATAAAATGATAATATTTTAACTAAAGGCGAATTAGAATGGTGAACACTTTTAGATCTTGGGATGTGAAAGAGTGCTTGCTGTCGAGATCTTACTTGTGGTACATGAAAAGTGATGAATTAAAATAATTCTTGGCAGTCAACTTTTCCAGTTAAAATTTTCCTCAGCAGTTGCAAAGAACTTAACGACCTTCTACTTTTCAAGGACTTGAAATTGAACAAATTTCGTAAAAACTGAGTCGAAGTATCAAATGGACAAAATACATTGAACGTCTTGTAATACATGTATCTTAGAAATTTATTTTGCACAATCTCAATGTGATGAATTTGATCTTTATAAAAGGGATCCCAGATTACTGCTGAATATTCTAACTTGCTTCGAACTAAACTTTCATACAACTTAACAATTACTCCAGTTTTAGTAAATAATTTGGAGTTTCTAATGACAAAACCAAGCATTTTGTTGGCCGAACTAATTATATTTGCAATATGGTTATTAAAGGTTAATTTGCTGTCATAAATAATTCCTAAATCATTTATCGACGGTACAATTTGGAGTGCTGTTTCTCCAATACAATATTTAGGATTTATATATTCCTTCTTCCTTGTAAATACTATGACTTTAAATTTTTTACATTAAGGACTAAATTATTACTAACACACCAAGCTACAATATTATGAACATCCCTCTGAAGGTCATTCTCGTCTCTCAAGTTGTATATGGTCTTATATAGCTTTACATCGTCAGCAAACAATAAGCAGTCAGAGTAACATAGAATATTAGGCAAATCATTAACCAAAATTAGAAATAGAAGAGGCCCAAGGTTAGATCCTTGTGGGACACCAGAAGAACTAACAAAATTACCTGAAATTTCACTTCTGAAACAAACAAATTGCTGTCTAAATTTTAAGTAGGAGCATAAGAATTGAAGTAATGGTTTAGCAACTCCAGACTGGTACAGCTTTGTCACCAGAATTTTATGGTCTACTTTGTCGAAGGCCTTTTCTAAATCCATGTATATAACGTCAGTTCTTCTATTGGTATCTAATGCATAGTAAACCTTTTGAGTAAAACCCAGCAAATTTGTAATAACTGATCTGCCGGGCATAAAGCCATGCTGATATTGTGAGAGCTCAACCTTAATATGATTGTAAATCTTAGAATATAAAATGTGCTCATATACTTTTGCTATAGCATTTATCACTGAGTTATCGGTAGTTCGATATCATTTCAGAGTTGCCTCCCTTTAGGATTGGAATAATTCTTGACATTTTCCACTTTCCAGGAAAGCTTGACGTCTTTAAAGAAAGATTAAAGATGAAGGCCAACTGAGAAACCAATAAGTCCACACAGCCCTTGATTATGTAAGGTGGTATGCCATCAGGCCCACAGGATTTCTTAGGCTTTAATTTTCTATTTATAGTTGTTCTTACTTCATCCACCGTTATGTGAGTCACGTTCAGCATATCAACCCTGGGCAAAACAGGAAAATCATTCAAAGACAAATGATCCGCGTTATAAGTAAAATTCGTTTTGATATATACTGAAGAGAAATACTTAGTAAACCCATCTGCAATACTTCCAGCTGTATAATGATTTCCGTTTAGTATAAATGTGTAGTCGCGTGTACGTGATTCCCGCTTGCTTTTAACATACGTCCAAAACTGATTAATGTTATTCTTAACTCCATTTTCCAGACTATGAATGTAAACAGCATAAGCCATTCGTAATTTTGTTTTTAGTTCCGATCTAAGCTGTCTAAATCTTTCATCATAATATCTCGAAAAACGTCTTTTTGCAGCACACTTTTTCTTAATTTTTATGGTTTGGATAATATCTCGTGAGAACCATACTGGATATTTGGATTTTCGAATGAATTTCTGCTTAGGTACACACTTATCAAAACATTTGTAGAATGAAGAATAAAAGAAATCAACAGCATGATCAACATCCTTAAATGTGTACAGTAAACTCCAGTCTAAATCTCGTATGTTGCAAGAGAGTCTCAAAAAATCAGCCTTTTTGAAGTTGTAATATTCACGATTAATTCTAGGAAGCAATGGAACCTTTTTAATGGGTGGTATTGCTAAATAAAGTGCAGGGTGATGTAAGTCTTCAGGTACCAACGGGAATTCTTCGTGCTTTAAATCAATTTGGATTTGGTTTTAGGTAATATTCAATGTCTTGAAATTAGAATTTTGAATATTGTTGTGCGATGTTAATCCAAGATACGAGATGAACTGGAATAAACGACGACAGACCGAGGACCCTTCATTAAAATTATAACCGGCGTTGCTAATTTCAGGTACGTTGAAATCGCCCACAATCAGGCAGTCAGATGTTATAAGACTATCAACGTTTTCAGTGTAATTAAAGTATCCTTCATATACAGAGAGTTTAGAGGAGGGGGTAATGTAAACAACATTTATGAATAATTTACGAGTATGACCCTGAATGTAAAGAGTTAACGATTCGCATTGTTGTTCATTATAGATAGGCTTGCCAGACGTCACGGTTTGACCGGGACAGTCCCGGTTTTCAGACAACGTCCCGGTGTCCCGGCCGGTTTCCTTCACGTCCCGGAAAAAATTAAATTCGGTTTTTTAGATGACCAAAAATGTCTAAAGTAATTAATTGTGTAGGATTACTAAGGATAATCATAATATTGTCATTTAATTCTACACTGCATGAAAAGTAAAACTATAGAAGAGTGATGGTTTTCTAATAAATAATATTGTCATCGCATCGTCTTGTTTAGCCAACCGTGACTATACGCGATGGGATATTCTCTCCTGGCGAGTCTAGTACTGGGTACTCGCTGCACAGTACACCACCTCGTGCAATAACATTGGACTCGCCCACGTCGGCACTAGGCTTGCGATAGAGATGAAGATGAAACTCAGTCAGTTGTCAGTCCTTGTCAGCGGTGCGTGTTGTGTTAGTGAGCTAGCGCTGTTTTATTTATGTTTTAAGTTAAAAGTTTATTCTTTCTCTGTTAAAATGCCAAAACGGTCGTGTAAATTTACCGATGATTTACAGAATGAATTCCCTTCTTTGAAGAAGGTATGTACTGGTAATCAAGATCAAGACGATAGAGTTAAATTTTCACATTGTAATTCTGAGTTTTCGGTTGCTCATGGTGGTCGATCTGCACATATGTACCCTCATCTATCGACTTCTCAATGAAAGTACTCCTCACTATCTCTCTTGTAATTTTCGTTTTCTTTCTTCCTTTCATGATCGTCACACGCGATCTGGATCTATAATTGCAATTCCTCTACATCATTCTTCTGCTTTCAGCAACTCTTTCCTCGTGTCGGGAACTAGAATTTGGAATAATTGTCCTCGTGACGTCAGAAATTGTACATCCCTTACAACTTTCAAACGTGCATGTAAAGATTTCCTCTTGAATTCGTAGGCCAACTAGAACAATTTGTGCATGAATGTGTGAGTGAATGACCATAGTATAATTTTGTTAAAAATGTATGTCATTTAAATTGTATAGCTTATCACGCAGTCGCCAATTTAATTTAATTTTTATTTTATTTTATTTTATTTTATTCTAGTATTTAAGGTTTTCCTAGTATTTAAGTTTGGTAAGTTAAGAATAACATATGTGAGTATTCATGTAAGTTGCACTGTGTGTGGTTAAGTGTAAGAGAGGGCCTAGAGCCCTAACTTCGCCACAATAAAGGCACCAATAAATAAATAAATAAATAAAAGATCATTTGCAATCGAGTAAACACAGAAGAGCTTAGCATGTGCTGCTAGCTCATCAAAACTGACCATTTTTTTAAGACTGCGAGTTCTAATGACAATAACTTAGATTTAGCAGCAAAAGAGGCGACCTTTGCTTACCACACAGCGAGCCATAGCTTAAGTTTCAATTCCAATTCTTGTTCATCAAAACTAATTTCAAAGTTTTTTGAACCTAAATTCTCAATCGGAAAAACTAAGTGTGAAGCAATAGTTTTAAATGTCATAGGTCCATTAGCTCAGGAAGAGCTTAAAGAAGACTTGACCAAGTCAAACTACGTATCTGTAAGTATGGATGCATCAAACAGAAAAGATATAAAACTTGTGCCAATTGTTGTGCGCTACTTTAATCATAATTCAGGTGTGCAAGTAATGCTGCTAGATTTCAAATCTGTGGAGGGTGAAACATCTGAAATTCTTACAAATCACTTATGCTCTGTCCTGTTGCAAAACGATTTGAACAACAAAGTGGTTGGCTTTTGTGGTGATAACTGCAACACTAACTTCGGTGGTGTGAAAAGAGCAGGGAAAAACAATGTTTTCCATCGACTCAAGAATAGCCCAGGACGGGCAATCAATGGAATCGGATGTGGAGCACACATTGTGCACAACTGTGTGCAAACTGCAGTAGATAGTCTCCCAATCGATATTGAGGCCTTAGTGGTGAAGATTTATAAATAATTCCACATATACACAGTCCGTGTAACTATACTAAAATCATTTTGTGAATATGCAGAGATAGAGTACCGTAAACTAATTCAACACGGAAACACTCGGTTTTTATCAATGATGCCGGCACTGGGAAGAATTCTACAGATGTTTGAAGGTCTGAAAGTGTTTTTTTTTTAACCAAGAAATATGCCCATCAATAAAAGAAACTTATTTACTGATTCAAAGGGCGAGCTCTACTTGTGGTTTGTCCACGGACAGCTTGCACTATTTAACAAGGCCATCCTGGTAATGGAAAAAAATAACACGAGAGCTTTTGAGGTTGCTGAAGCTCACAAAGCTCTCAAAAGAAACCTGACAGAAAGAATGGCCTCAGACTTTATCCCTACGGGTGCAAATAACATCTACAGGAGTCAAGATGAGAAAGTACGTAACAGTGTGAAAGAAGAATTTGATGGCTTTTATGACAGATGCATTGCATACTTAGAACTCTGGGAGAACAGCTTTGGAAACGCTGAACAGTTTTCATGGGTCTATCTGACGAAAACAGTTGCTGTTGATTGGGAAAAAGCCGAAACTTCTGCTGAAATCATCAATAGCAGTCTTCTTGATGAAAATATGAAAATAAACATTGATCAGCTATTTGACGAAGTTGTGCTTGCTAAGGAGTATTTGCAGTCAAATTGGGAATAGTGGAAGCAAGAAGAGACTACCAGAGACGTGATTATTTCAAGCGAAGAAAAATGGCTAAGGCTATTTGGTCACTTCAACGAGAATCGCATAGCAGCCCCCAATCTGATCAAGATTGTTGAGTATGCCTTATGCTTACGTGGGACATCAGCACCAGTTGAGAGAGTATTTTCTTTGATGAACAACGCATGGACTGATGATAGAGGTTTGATGAAGGAATCTACAGTTAAGGCTTGATGATTTGTAAAATTAGCATTGGATTAGATTGTAAAGATTTTAACAACAAAATTAAAACCAAAAAAGACTTTCTAAAAAAGTCCTAGCCAATGAAAAGTACATGTAAATATTGTCCAAGTTTTATTCATTATTCAAAGTGTTTTTTCTTACTTGTAACTAATGAATATTAACATGTTTCAATTTATTATTGTCATTTATTGTCATTTATTATCATTAGCATTAGGAATATACTACCCTCAAAAACTCTAAAAAACAGTCAAGGGTGTGTACCCTTAAATAACCTAGAAGCGGGGGGGGTCCCGGTTGAACATTTTAGATATCTGGCAAGCCTAATTATAGATCATAATTATCCAAGCAGAAAAATCGATTAATTACCTCAACGATGAATCGCTTGTGTATTGTTTGAGTCTTCGATCTTTTGACTGGTTTGATGCAGCTCTCCATAACTCGCTGTTCTGAGCTAATCGTTTCATCTCTACATAGATACAACACCCTACATCCGAGGCAATCTGTTTAACATATTCTAACCTTGGTTTACCCCTACAGTTCTTGTCCTCGACCCCTCCTTTCATAACTAAGCTTGCTATTCCTGGGTGTCTTAGTATGTGTCCTACCAACCTAGTTCATCTATTTATTAGCAGTCGCCAGAGACCTCTCTCCTCTCCCACTCGTCCTAATACCACTTCTTTTGTAACCCTATCTACCCATCTGATCTTCATCATTCTCCTGTAACACCGCATTTCAAACGCTCCAATTCTCCTCTTTTCTCCTGCACCAATAGTTCAAGTTTTACTTCCATAGAGCGCCACGCTCCAGACAAAGGCTTTCAATAATGACTTCCTAATACCTAAATCTATATTCGAAGTAAACAGATTCCTTTTCTGTAAAAATGCTTTCCTTGCCTGAGCCATCCTATATTTTATGTCCTCTTTGTATCGTACATCACTGGCTATTTTGCTTCCTAAGTAACAGAAGTCTCCTACTTCCTTTAGTTTTTCACCTGCCAATTTGATGTCCATAGAAGGTTCTGATTTATTTCGGCTCCATTCCAATATTAGCCTACTTTCGATTTTTGCAAAAAATGAAAGTATACTTATGAGATCAACACAGGGCGATAAAAAGTGTGTCTGTGTGTGTGTATGTGTGTGTGTGTGTGTGAGTGTGTGTGTGTGTGTACTCTGAATGTCTATCCCCCCTATCAATTCGAACACAGTGAACGCTAATTGAACGAAATTTGGTACAAAGGTAGCACTAGCAAAGGACAACACAGTGTCATGTTTTATATAGCCGCCATCTTGACGGAAACGTAATGGCGGCCACAGAAATGTTCAAAGCTTAAATCAAATTACGACTAACCTTATCATTCGATCTCTACCAAATTTTTCAACAACATACCGTCATGGAGGAAGCATCCTTTGACCAAACTAATAGGTCATCAGCCTAATAGTTTGCGGATGGCGGCCATCTTTGTGTGAAAATCGATTCCCCTATTAATTCGAACACGGTGAAACCGAATGGAACGAAATTTGGTGCAGAGGTAGTACTAGCAAAGAGCACCTCAGTGTCATGTTTTATATCGCCGCCATCTTGACGGAAACGTAATGGCGGCCACACAAATGTTCAAAGCTTAAATCAAATTACGACTAACCTAATCATCCGATCTCTACCAAATTTTCCAACAACATATCTTTATGGAGGAAGCATCCTTTGACCAAATTAATAGGTCATTAGCCTAATAGTTTGCGGATGGCGGGCATCTTTGTGTGAAAATCGATTCCCTCTATCAATTCGAACACGGTGAAACCGAATGGAACGAAATTTGGTACAGAGGTAGCACTAGCAAAGGGCACCTCAGTGTCATGTTTTATATCACCGCCATCTTGACGGAAACGTAATCGTGGCCACCCAAATGTTAAAAGCTAAAATGTAATTACGACCAACCTAATAATCTAGTCTCTACCAAATTTTGCAACAACATATCCTTATGTGGGAAGCATATTTTGACCAAACTGCAAGATCATCTGCCCAATAGTTTGCAGATGGTGGCCAAGTATGTGTGCAAATCGATTCCCCCTATCAATTCAAACACGGTGAAACCGAATTGATCGAAATTTGGTACAGAGGTAGCACTAGCAAAGGGCACCTCAGTGTCATATTTTATATCGCCGCCATCTTGACGGAAACGGAATGACGACCACCCAAATGTTAAAAGCTTAAATCAAATTACGACCATCCTAATAATTTGATCTCTACCAGATTTTGCAACAACATGCCTTTTTGTGGAAAGCATCTTATGACTGACTACAAGATCAGCCCAATAGTTTGCAAATAGCAAATAGCGGCAATTCAAACACGGTGAAACCGAATTGAATGATTTTTTTTTACAGAGGTAGCACTAGCAAAGGGCACCTCATATTCATGTTTAATATGCCTATAGCACGTTGTATTTCAACAAGCTACTACAGCCAACATTCAATTATACTCCTTGAAAAGGACAAAGAGTTATAACTATACCCATGCATTTAGGAGAAAGTAGGCTATATGTTCTTTACTGAACATCTTGTTTTTATTTTTACATTTATTAATTTTCAACATGTATTCTTTCCTCGAGACGGAGTCCATACCATTCAAAAACTCATTCAAATCCTGTGGTGTGTCGACCAAGATGGCGATGTAATCTGCAAATCTCAGAGTCGAAACTATTTCTCCTTGAATCTTAACTCTCAATTAAATTTTTTCTCGAATTTCCTTTTTATTCATTTCTTCTTTAGAAAAAGGTACGTTCGTTCTGTTGTTTACTCTGCTGTGGAAATTGAATTCATTGTTATTCGTGTGTTGTTCATTAGGTTGCTCGAATAATTGATTAATAGTTTTGTCGATTGATCTCAAAGATGCAAAACAGGCTTTTAATTAATTACAATATATTCTATTATAGAGCCTCCGTGGCTTAGGCGGCAGTTCGCCGGCCTCTCACCTCTGGGTCCATGGTTCAAATGCCGGTCACTCCATCTAAGATTTGTGCTGGACAAAGTGGAGGCAGACAGGTTTTTCTCCGGGCACTCCAGTTTTCCCTGTCAAAATTTCATTCCAGCAACACTCTCCACTATCATTTAATTTCATCTGTCAATCAATTAATCATTGCCCCCAGGGGAGTGCAACAGGCTTCGGCAGCTGGCACAGTCCACATCGTCGCCGCTAGATGTGGGCTTCATTCATTCCATTCCAGACCCGGTCGGTCGACTGCAAGCAGGCCGTGGATTTTCATTTTTTATATTCTATCATATATTTTCAAATAATGTACGGTACCTTCTTTGTGAATACTAGGCTGAACACTGTAAAACGAAAATGTTCCTGTGGCTAAATTGTAAACATTGAACAAGAATTCAAAATCTTTGCTGAAAACTCTCCGTTTTTTTTTTTCGAAACCCTCCCCAATTTGATTGATGTTTCTCCTTCCACTGTCACTGACTCTTATTTGGTTATTGTTAACATAAACAAGGAAGGACACTTTGTATATTTAGGCAAAAAGTAACTTCTATAGATATCTATAGCCTACATCATTCCGAAAATAAGAGTAACTCAACTTATGCGATGACCTCTCATTTAAACTTCTCTTCTTTTCTCGTGTCTACTAATGAAATAATCGATTCATTGGTAAGCCGATTAATCAATATTTCGGTAAGTCTATTAATTGAATCAATGTGAATAGATTAATCGAATGTATAGTGATTCGATTAATCGAAAGTATAGTGATTCGATTATTCGAATGTATAGTGATTTGGTTAATCAATTAATAGATGTCGATTAATTTAAAATTATTCGATTAGCCTATTGGTTAATAATCGATAGTCAAACATCGATTACTACCAGCTCTGGTTATAAGGTTCTCCCAAGACGAACGTGACATTTAAGCATGACAAATTCAACAAATGTAAGATGATGATTGACATTGTGACTGTGCACCATCTTGTTATTGTTCCGAAAACAATTTGCTCATCCCTTGGCGTAAGGGTGGGTCATACCCAAGTTCTTTCAGGCAAACGTTTTCGGCAATTTTTAGAGGACTGTTGACCATTTAAAAGGTTTTGGCATTGTGCCTATTAAGGGAGGTTTGATATCTCTTCCCTCACAACTCCATTTCTCCCACCCCTTTAAAACCTTTACTCTGAGATAAGTTTTTGAATGGATTTGATTTTCAAAGAAATATTAATAAATCTTAATCACATGTAATTCATTTCAGGGTATTTTTTCACATATTCCAGTAATTAGAATTCTTTTGACCGACTAAAAGCTAAAATAATAATATCTTTACGTTTCAAGAGGACGGAAAGCCAGATAGAAGCGGAGTTGGGTGAAGACCATGTTTGGCTTCAGGAGAAATGTAGGATCAAGGGAAGCCGTACTAAGCCTTAGGCTGATTTTGGAAGGTAGAATAAGGAAAGATAAGAGAACGTTCATGGCATTTGTCGACTTCGAAAAGGCTTTTGATAACGTTGATTGGACTAAATTGTTTTCATTTTGAAAACGATTGGAATAAAGTACAGGGATAGGAGGGTGATATACAATCTATACAGAAACCAGACAGCAGTCATTCGAGCTGAAGGATATGAGAGAGAAGCTGGTATTCAGAAAGGTGTAAGAAAAGGCTGCAACTTATCACCCATACTTTTCAATCTTTACATTGAACAAGCAATGAAGGAAATTGGAGAAAAATTTAAAGGGGGAGTGAAGATTCAAGGAGAAATAATTTCAACTCTGAGATTTGCTGATCACATCGTCATCTTGGCTGACACGCCTGAGGATCTGAATGAGTATTTGAAAGTTATGGACTCCGTCTTAGGAAAGAATTCATGATGAAAATTAATAAATGTAAAACAAAAATATTGGAATGCAGCCGAAATAAATCACAATCATCTATGGACATCAAATTGGCAGGTGAAAAGTTAAAGGAAGTAGGAGAATTCTGTTACTTAGGAAGCAAAATTACCAGTGATGGACGAAGCACAGAGGATATATAAAGTAGGTTGACTCAGGCAGGGAAAGCATTTCTACAGAAAAGGAATCTGTTGACATCGAATATAGATTTAGGTATTAGGAAGTCATTTTTGAAAGCCTTTGTCTGAAACGTGGCGCTCTACAGAAGTGAAACTTGGACTATTGGTGCAGCAGAAAAGAGGAGAATTGAAGTGTTTGAAATGTGGTGTTACAGGAGAATGATGATGATGATGATGATATGGGTCGATAGTGTTACAAATGAGGAGGTATTAAGACGAGTGGTTAGTTAGTTATTGTTGTTTTAAGGGGCGGAACTACGAGGCCATCGGCCAGAGAAGAGATGTTTCTGGCGACTGCTTACGAGGAGAATAGATAGGTTGGTAGGCCACATACTAAGACACCCAGGAATAGCAAGCCTAGTTATGGAAGGAAGGGTCGAGGACAAGAATTGTAGGGGTAGACCAAGGTTAGAATATGTTAAACAGATTGCCTCTGATGCAGAGTGTGGAAGCTATCTAAAGATGAAACGATTAGCTCAGGACAGGGAGGGATGAAGGGCTGCATCAAACCAGTCAAAAGACTCGAGATTCAAACACACACACACACGTTTCACATCCCCCAACCCTAAAACCACCGCCAGTTTTAAGTTTATATATAAGACTAGCAGAAGTACCCATTCTTCGAACGGTCTTCGGTATTAATAACCAGATGTTTTCAATTGAGCTACTGTTGCAATGTTTAGGGGCTTGGAACCTGTTTGTTGGCAAAGAAAAATGATTACTTAAAATGTGTCCTCAAACTAAATTTACCTAACGTGTTCTTTCTGGCGTGAAAATAAAATTGAAAACCTCGTAGACGAATCACAATATACGTCACATACGAACTGACCCTAACCGTTGTGTCAACTGACCAACTACAGGAAGACCCCTTTTATAAATTATAAAGGCTTGTGGTGCATGAAAATTCAGTTTTTTTAACCTCCAATGGCCCAAATTCCTAAAATCAGCAAAAAAAAACCAGTCTACTATTTCTAATCAGGAATTTTTGAAAATAATGTTGCTGTTTGGAGATATAATAGACCTTCTGTACGACATATCGCACGTATAAGTCGTGTGAAAAAAATCTAGGGTACTCCTTGAACCCCTTAAGCGCATTAATGAATTTTACAGTTTTAGTTGGTTCCGTGATAACCTTAGAGCCATTTGAAACCTTTCACAGAAATGTAATAAATGGAGGGTCATTACTTATTCCAGAAATAGATGGAAAGTTGGATGCCATTTCTTGAGATACTGTTGTTATGGTTAGTGGCTTGCATTCATTCTTTAGTTTATTGAATGAAATTAGTTTTCTGGGAATATCTAAGAAACTGTTGGGTTTAGAGCCTTAAAATATAGTTTTCGGGGACCCTTTACGGTTCTTGAGGGGCCCCGAGTTTTGTTTCTGTCACCAAGGGTTTGAAAATGAGCTTTGTGTCGTCGTTGTACGCCATAATAATGATAATAATTAAAAGAATAGTAATAACGATAGTCAACAAACAACCCCTGGCACTATACAGCCCATGACGGGCTAAGGCCGACCAAGCGACCGCTGCCCAGCCATTTGGCCTGCAGATATTGGGGTGACGCGTGATCAGCGCGTCGGGTCCCCTCGGGCGTTAATCTTGGTATTCGTGATCGGGGCGCTGTCTCACTGTCAGACAGCTACTCAATTGTCCTCACGAGGTTGAGTGCACCCCGTTCCAACCCTCATGTCAGTTTTAAAATCCCTGACGGAGCCGGGGATCGAACCTGGGGCCTCCGAGTGAGAGGCAGGCGCGCTACCCCAACACCACGGGGCCGGCAGTAATAATAATAATATAACAATATAGGGATAGGGATATAATAGACCTTCCGTACCATACCCGCACGTGTAAATCGCGTTAAAAATTCTAGAGTACCCCTTGACCCCTTAAGCGCATTATGTGTATTGATGAATATTTCAGCTAAATTTGAATCCGTTATAACCTTATTGCCGTTTGCAAACCTTCACAGTACGTAATAAATGGAATTGCATTGCGTCTTACAGAAATAGATGGACCTCTGAGATTCTGTTGCCATTGTTACCGGCAAGCATTCCTACATTAATTTATTAAGTGAAATTAGTTTTTTGGGAATATCTCAAAAACTGTAGGTTTTAGGGCCTTAAAATGTGGTTTTCGGGGTCCTTTTAGGGCCCCCGAGTTTCGTTTCTCACATTGAGGGGCTGAAAATGAGCTTTGTCTCACCCTTCTACGCTTATTTCAGCATGTATTTTAATGGGGTAGGCCCCCTGTTATGAGAGGTGCGGAGAAGAGTTACATCAATGATTAGTGTCGTGCCTCTGATGGATATCTGTATCAAATTTTACGTTAATACACCCAGCCGTTCTCGAGTTATAAGGACACAAAAAATTGACCACAGACAAACAGACAGACAAAATAAATATTTTTGCGTGCATCCGTCACAAAACAGTCTAAAACGGGCAAATATGTCAAATTTCCGTGGAAATGCAGAAAAAACAGACAAACATTCATTTTTAGCCTATTTTCAATTTTGAAAAAATAGGCTTATGAGATCACCTTTTGTCCGTGTGTGTGTGCGTGTGTGTGTGTGATTCGTGTGTGTGTCCCCCCCTAATAAAATCTAAACGGCAGGAGCGATTTCAATGAAACTCGGAAAGTTCATAGCACTATTCCCGGCGACCTCGACCGTGCCCTTCAAATTTTGTTACGTCTCACCAATCCAACATGGCGGCTGTGCGAAATATTTCACCAGCATTCAATATCTCCGAAACTATTACCGATATTACCCTGACATTTTCTATAGTGATAGAGGGAACTACTATAAGTTCACTTATGTGACTTTTGAAAACCTGGTAACTACAAAACCAACATGGCGGCCAAGCGAATTTGCGACTTTTAAATAGACGTTTCTCGCGATTTGACCAACCAAAGGCAATGAAACTTGGTACAGTATATGTTTATATACATTGTAATGCACCGACATCTAACTTCGTTCAATTGTTTACATAATCACAAGATGGCGGATGTGCGAAATATTTCACCGGCATTCTATATCTCTGAAACTATTAGCGGTATCTCCCTAAAATTTTGTACGGAGATAAAGGGCACTACTGGAATTCCATCTATAAGATTTTCAAAAACCGGTTTACTACAAAACGAACATGGCGGCCAAGCGAATTTGAACATTTTAAATAGACCTTTCTCGCGATTTAATGTTCCAAGCGCACTGAAACCTGGTACAGGAAATATTTATACACATTTTAATCCACTGGTATCTAATTTAGTTCAATTGTTTACATAACCTCAAGATGGCGGCAGTGCGAATTTTAAAATTAAGTTTTTATTTCTAGTGATGTAGTCATGCGATCGAAGTGAAAGTTTGAATAATGAACCTACGCAATAATTTTCCTTTAATGGTACATGACTCTATGGCCTATACATTTAACAATCCAACATGGCGACCATCCGAAATATTTAGATGATACTGAATATCTACGAATCTATTTTAGCAATAAAACTGCATTTTTTAATGTTCATAGGGGCTATGGACTTAAGTTCACCTATAGGACTTTTAATAACCTGGTGTTCACAAATCCAACATGGCGGTGACGCGAATTATAAATATTCACATGGACGTTTCTCGCAATTTAACCATCCGCCTGCAGTGAAACTTGGTACAGTAAATCTTTATTAGAATGTTAATCCACTGGCATCTAATTTATTTCAATTGTTTCTATAACCTCAAAAGGTAGCTGTGAAAATTTTTAAGTCTCCTTGTTTTTTCTTGTGTCTTAACTATGCGATTGAAGTTTGAATACTACACGTTCACAATAATCTGCATGTAACAGTAAACTCTAGGACCTACATATATAAAATCCAACATGGCGACCATCCTAAATGTTTAGTCGGTTCTCAATATCTACGAATCTATTACAGCAATCAAACTGAAATTGTGTATGTTGATAGTGGCAATTAACATAAGTAGGATATATGAAAATAGGCTGTATAGTTCTTCACGGAACTACTTGTTATATAATAGAGAAGGGATATAATAGACCTTCCGTACCGCACCCGCACGTGCAAATCGCGTGAAAAAATTCTAGAGTACCCCTTGGCCCCTTAAGCGCATTGTATGTATTGATGAATATTTCAGCTTAATTTGGATCCGTTATAATCTTATAGCCGTTTGCAAACCTTCACAGTAATGTAATAAATGGAATTTCATTGCGTCTTACAGAAATAGATGGACCTCGGAGATTCAGTTGCCATTGTTACCGGCAAGCATTCTTTCATTAATTTATTAGGTGAAATTAGTTTTCTGGGAATATCTCAAAAACGGTTGGTTTTAGGGCCTTAAAATGTGGTTTTAGGGCCCCCGAGTTTCGTTTCTCACATTGAGGGGCTGAAAATGAGATCTGTTTCACCCTTCTACGCCTATTTCAGCATGTATTTTAAGGGGGTAGGGCCCCTTTTATGAGAGGTACGGAGAAGAGTTACATCAATGATTAGTGTCGTGCCTCTGAAGGATATCTGTACCGAATTTTACGTTGATCCACCCAGCCGTTCTCGAGTTATAAGGACACAAAAATTGTCCACAGATAGACAGGCAAACAGACAGACAGACAAAAAAAAAATTTTGCGCGTATCCATCATAAAACGGTCTGAAACGCGCAAATATCGCAAATTTCCATGGAAATTCAGAAACAACAGACAAACTTTCATTTTTATATATTATACCCGGATCGTTCACACGTCCGTGACATTGTTGACATTCTTATTTTGGAAAGAGGAGTTGTTAGTTGAAGAGGTTGAAGGAATGGATGATTTGAATAACGCGCGGAGGAGACTCAAGAGTGCTGAGGGAAGCATACATCGCAGGGGCGAGTGACGCGAGATTATGACGTGGAGCCTGAATACGTCATGAGAAATAATTTTTTAGAATTACCTTAAGGAGAAGAGATGGACGCTAGGAAATTAGCACACTTTTCTGACTATAACGAGGATTTTGAGCTATCAAGCATTAAAATCGGTCCAGTAGAAGCCGAGATACGAGATGGAATTTCTCGCTGAACTATAAAAGTCCACGTTGCTGAGTAGAGAGTCATCATATCTTCAGAGCATTTGCTAATGTTCGGATCTACGCTACGTGACAGTGACAGTATACACGCCGAGATTCTGACGGTCGGAGGACTTAGTCGCCGCACCAGTGGTCAGCACGACTTAGATTTTGTTCAAGTGAACGAACTTAACTTTTGGCAGCGAATGGACTTAGAATATTCACTGACTTTCAGGCCACTTATTCTATAGTCAGGTGATGGTAGTGTCGAAACCATTCACAGAAGTTAGCCTACAGAACGATGTATTTCTTGTGGTGACTATACATCAGGCACTTCGAATTCATCAGGAGAAGTTTATTTCATTTTGTTCGTTTATGCAGCTAATAGGTGTTCCTATCTTAGCGTGCAAACGAAACCGCATTATTGGAACATGAGATTTATTATCGAATCTACAGGAGTACTGTACCAGTCTATGACTGAGCAACTTTTTGTCATGTTACACGGCACTAGTGATAACGGGAGTTATTTCGAACGGATGACTGCAAACATCATCATGCGCCGCTAAAACTACTCGTAGGACTGGAAGGACATGGAGACGAACGAGGTATTTGGATACGGCAGATGGCCATGGGAAGACACTGAGGGAATAGTGTACACCGCAAGACACGCCCGTCATCTACATCAAGAATGAAGTAAGACAACCATTTCATGTACTATCCACTAACCAGTAGTATTAGAGAATTCCATATTATTGAACACTCACGATCAGAAATCAACACACATTTCTCACCATAGCTACATATTAGCTAGATCTTCGATTGTATTTGTCTGGATGACAAATGGAACTGCTGTCTGACAATTTATTTTTCGATCTACGATTTTTGTTAGGACAGGCATTAGTTCATGTTTCGACATGAAATATTTCTATTATTCCAAGGGATATAAATATTTTTCGTTAATTCTGATTATGAGAACGGAAGTAATTGAGGCTAGGATTATTTAAATAATTTGATTTATTTAATAACAATAATAATAGAGTGTGAAGTGAATAAGTTAATAATAATAATATAATAATAATAATAATAATAATCAAGTGTGAAGTGAATAAGTTAATAATATTTATAAATAATAACAACGCTATTTAAAGTTATAAAGAATTAGGGAGTGATAATACCGAACATTAGGAATTAAATTGAATTCTGTTAATTGTTTATTGTGATTAAATAATTAATGCATTAAATAAAAATTAATAGGAGACGTTGATAATAACAATTCTCAGATGAGACTTAAATATTTATTTATTTAAAAGAATAGGGCGATAATAATCATTTGACATTGATGATGCTTAAATATTTTTTGTGGTGATAATAATAATTTGTGGATGAATTTAATTAGTTGGAAGGAATTAAATTAAATAACTTTGTTTGGAAGTTTAAATAAATTTAAATGAGTTTATGGATGAAGAGAATGAAGTATTAGATTTTTGAGCTCAGAATTATTTTTTTCAAAATCACTTAAAAAAAGAAAGAAAAGAAAATATTCAGATAAAAAAGAAGGGAACGGCGGGTATTGAATGTATCAAATAGGGAGAATTTATGTAAATGGGAGGCAAGGAGATATTGACCAGAATTTATTTTATTGGTAAAATAATACTGAAGAACCACAGTCTAGTAATTCACCTAATATTACAAGAAAAAATATAATATATAAAAATATATATATAACTAGCTGACCCGGCAGACGTTGTCCTGCCAATCAAAGAAAGTGTTGTAACTTTGTATCTTGAAGTGCTTTTGAATACACAATATTTTTTTCAATTTCTGTTAACTGCCTCTAAACTATCGTGAAATAAATTAACTAATCTAGAAACATTCATGAGAGCGTGCACAACAACACTCCAAAGTTTTATCGCAATCGGATAAATGGCATATAACGCATACAGGATTTTGTTTAAATGATTCGTGTGCTGTCATTCATTTGTTTAATCTACTCGTGCTCTACCAACTGTGAAATGGATTTACTAAGTTAGAAAGCTTCACGTAAACGTACACAACAACTCATCAAAGTTTCTTCGCAATCGATGAATAGTATATGAACGCATACGGGCTTTTGTTGGAACGCTTCGCGCGTCGTCACTCATTTGTTACATCTGCTCGTGCGCTACCAATATTGTAAAATGGATTTACCAAGTTGAAACCGGGTGAGTTAGCCGTGGTGGTTACGGCATGACTGCTGGCAGTCGCTCACATCCGGGAGGCGAGGAGGTTCGAATCCCCCCGCCGACAACCTTGAAGATGGTATTCTGTGGTTTCCCATCTTCCTTCCAGGCAAATGCCGGGGTTGGTCCCTAACTATAGGCCACAGCCGCTACCTTCCAACTCCTCGTCCACACCTTCCAAATTTCCTCCCCAACGGTACTTGTAGCTCACCCATTGGGTGTCCGTCTCGAAGCAGCTACAAACCTGGCGAGCCGAACATGTCCTCGGACACTCCCGGCACTAACTGCCATACGCTAAAAAAACACAAGTTGAACACCTTCCCTGGCGTGTACACAACAACTCATCAATGTTTCATCGGAATCGGATGAATGACATATGAACGCATACGGGATTTTCTTTAAACGATTCGCATGCCGTCACTCATTTGTTGAATCTACTCATGCGCTACCTATTGTAAAATAGATTTACTAAGCCTGAAACCTTCTCTGGAGTGTACTGAATGATTCACCAAGGTTTCATCGCAATCGGATGAATGATATATGACCGCATACGGGACAATGTGGAAACGATTCGCACGCCGTCGCTCATTTGTTGAATCTACTCGTGCGTTACTTATTAAAAACTGGATTTACTAAGCCAGAAACCTTTCCTGGAGTGTACACAACAATTCACCAAAGTTTCATCGCAATCGGATAAATGGTATATGAACACATACAGGACTTTGTTGAAACGATTCTCGCGCCATCGCACATTTGTTGAATCTAATCGTGCGCTACCTATTGTAAAATGAATTTACTAAGCCAGAAACCTTTACTGAAGTGTACACAACATTTCACCAAAGTTTCATCGCAATCGGATAAATGGTATATGGACGCATACGGTACTTTGTTGAAATGATTCGCGTGCCGTCACACATTTGTTGAATCTACTCGTGCGTTACCTATTGTAAAATGGATTTATTAAGCCAGAAACCTTCCGTAGGGTGTACACAACATCTCACCCAAGTTTCATCGTAATCGAACGAATGGTATTTGAACGCATACGGGACCTTATTGAAACGCTTCGTGCGTCGTCGCTCATTTGTTGAATGTACTCGTGCGCAACCTCCTGTGCAATGGATTTACTAAGTTAGAAACCCTCACGGAAGTGTACACAATATCTCACCCTAGTTTCATTGCAATCGGATGAATGGCATATGAACGCATACGGGACTTTGTTTAAACGTTCGCGCGTCGTCACACATTTGTTGAATCTACTCGTGCGCTACCTATTGTAAAATGAATTTACTAAGCCAGAAGCCTTCCCTGGAGTGTACACAACATCTCACCCAAGTTTCATCGCTATCGGACGAATGGTATTTGAACGCATACGGGACTTTCTTGAAACGCTTCGCGCGTCGTCGCACATTTGTTGAATCCAGTCGTGCGCTAGCTATTATAAAATGGATTTACTAAGCCAAACACCTTCCCTGGAGTACACTCAACATCTCACCCAAGTTTCATCGCAATGGGATGAATGGTATATGAACGCATACGGGACTTTGAAACGCCCTAACGTGCAGAGCCAAACAGTAGAATTCGACATCACTGCCACTTTGGGTATAAAACACAACTTTCCGCCACGGGCAGATTGTAGCCTATGTTATGGCGGTAGTTGCACAGGTTACGACCAGGTGGCTGTAACGTGCAGAGACAAACCGTCCAAAGACATCAGCTTTCACCAAGGCCAAGGCTAGTGGTTTCCATGACGACTGTTTTTGACTGTGTTCCACCTACGGGGTCAAATTGTGAATCTAAACCATACAGGGACCCACCCTAATATACATACCAATTTTCATTAAAATATGTCCAGTTGTTTAGGAGGAGTTCAGTGACATACACACGTGTCGAAGAATTATATATATAAAGATAGTAATAATATGATGCTGTGTGCAGAATATTCTGGTGATGATTTTAGTGTGCGTTTAGCGACACCAAGTTGTGGAGGCCTAGGGGGTCATCCAAAAGTGGGTTTTATTCCCGTAGTAGTGGGCACAGAAGGATGTGCGGATGTTTGAAGGAGCTTGTGGGCTATATTTGTAAAAGAAGGGTTAGGCGATGTGGACCGCGCCATATTCTTGTCAGATTTCACTATTCTGTTAATCCATTTTTAGCCTACTTTTCACATTTTGCAAAAATGAGGAAAAAGTAGACTTATGAGATCGGGCAAATGTGTGTCTGTCTGTCTGTCTGTCTGTCTGTCCTTCTGTCTGTCTGGCTGGCTGTGTGTGTGTCCCCCCCCTATCAACTCCTAGACGGCTGCAGCAATCGAAACAAAATTTGGTAGGAGTAAAGATATATACCTGAATATCTCACGGCCATATTTGAAAATGATGTCAGTGCTACCAACTGCTAAAAAATCGCAATTGAAATTTGAGCTCCATGTTGGATATCTTGGAAAGTATGAATGCGAGCGATTTCAAAATTGGCACACGTACAGATCATAATAAATCAGTTTAATTTCCTGGAGGCTAAACATGGCAGTGTTGCCAAAATGATTATAAGCCTCCTGATAGGTCCAATTTTTAAATGCATATAACTTCTATACTATTGTCATTTAGACTTTCACGGCCCGTGTTATTATTCATAATGTAGAATTTTGGGCTTATGCCGTGTTTTATTATATTGCAATTCGACGCGTTTCGAAAGAAACCATGTCTTTCATCGTCAGGAATAATCTGGAATACGACAATGTTGCAACATTGTCGTATTCCAGATTATTCCTGACGATGAAAGACATGGTTTCTTTCGAAACGCGTCGAATTGCAATATAATAAAACACGGCATAAGCCCAAAATTCTACATTATGAATAACTTCTATACTATCAATTTGAATTCAACCAAATTTCGTATGTTGTATGTGTACATAACCAGATATGACTGAGCGTATTCTTAAGACCTACCAGGGCTGCCAACTGTTAATAAATGCTCCTAATTTTTTTTATCCAAAAACCAATATATCAGAAAGTATGCAAGCCGACAGCTTTAAACTATGCACACGTATAGTACCTGACATTCTATATTAATTTGGAGTAACTTATATACGTCAGTGCTACCAACATGATTCTAAGCCTGCTGACAGGTCCAACTTTAAATACATGTAACTTCCATACTATCATTTGGATTTCAACCAAATTTCGTATGTGCTATGTGTACCATAACAGATATGATTCTCATTGTGTGGTGTAGCTGGACGTCGACCAGACGAGTATGGGAACTATTCAGCCATACAGCAGAACAGTATTCAGCTGAAGAATATACTAGTGCTAAAGCAGTTGTTCGCAGTGAATTTGCATCTGCACCCCATGATGTTCCAGCTAGTCTTCCCAGAAGGTTGTTACGACTTTTCAGTTTAGCTGCCAGTTTCTGAAGGTGATTGCGATAGGTTAGAGATCTATCTAAAGTTACGCCAAGGCTTTTGGGGGTAGCATTACATCGCAGTGTGTGATTTCTGAACCTGACTGTCGGTTGGTAGTTTGCATTCCTGTTACTGAGGTGAAACGTAGCTACTTCTGTTTTCAGGGGGCTAGGTGTCAATCGCCACTTTGTGAAATAATCGTCCATCTTCTCAAGATCCTGGGATAGGATTTCTTCAGCTTCACTGAAGTCTGCTCTTTGTAAGGTGAGGTTGATGTCATCTGCATAGATGAACTTGCGAGATGTGGTTTCTGGAAGGTCGTGTATGTATAAATTGAAGAGAATGGGAGACAGCACTGAACCCTGTGGCAAACCGTTGTTGAATTTGTGAAAACGACTGCGGACATGTTCTGTATGAACCTGGAAAAATCTGTTTCCCAACATATTTTTTATCAGAGTGAAGATCTTGAGACATGGTATTGCTCTACTGAGTTTCAGGAGGAGACCTTCTTTCCAGACTGTGTCATAGGCAGCGGTAAGATCGAGGAACACAGAGACACTTTTCTTCTTCCTCTCAAATCCACTTTCTATATAGGAAGTCAAAGCGAGTAAGATGAAAAGTGCAAATGAATTAAAATGAATAATTAATGATTTTTATTTTTGAATAACAATAATAATAACATTGGAAATGAGCAAATAAAATATTCATCATGTGAGAGGTTGAGAAAACGTGTTATAAATAAAGTGAAGGGAGAGTTTGAAATTAATTAATAATAATAATAATATATTTTTTTTGTGAGATTATATGTAAAGTTTGGTGATAGAAAATTTTGTTAACATAAAAATTTGGTGAAGAGTTAGATGATTTAATCCGCTGATGGTGGATAGAAATAACAACATTGTTTACAACAATTTTTGTGTAATGTTAATAACATATGAGAATAATTTAAAATCGTTTATGACATTTAAACAAATGAAAGTGATAAAAGAAGAAAGTTGAATTTTCAAAATATTATGAAAGTTTTTGAACAAATTTTGTTTTTTGAATTTGAAAATCTTTATGAACAATTATTAACATTCGACTTTATGTCAGTCAGTATTGATATTGTTATGAAACAACGAATCAGTGACATGATAATTTTCCAAATAAGTTTAATATTGGAATAACACCGAATGAATCAAGTGACTATTTATTTTGAGAAATTTTTGCTACGAATATTTGATAAAATCAAATTGCAATCTTTGTAAAGTGAACTACGAACGTGTAAATAGTAGGGATCACTCAGAACTCTTTATTGAACAGTGATTACCAAGTGTAAATATTCTTTTTGATTTTTTTATGGATATCAGAATGGACTAATTATTTTTTCTGATTATCACATCTACGACAATTCTAATAATATTATAGGGACCGTTGATTTCGTATGTGTGATGTGTTTTTATCTTTGTTGAGGGTTTTTACCAGTTGAATAATATTTTTTATTTATAAATAAATTGAGAATTTTAAGGAATGTGCTAGTTTAAAAATAATTTCTCACCTTACCTTACTTGTGAATTACCGAGATCAGGGATGCCAGATTAGACCCAAGTATTCATCTAGATAGACCATGAGATATATTTCTCGTGCTGATCTGATTTCGGTATTTTACAAAATGTGGTCGTTGGATCTCGGTCCAACCGGGCACAATATATAGAGAAGTATACGTTTTGTATGCATTTATTTATTTATTTATTGTGTGTTTTGTTTTGTAATTGTTTATTTAATTATACTTATTTAAAAGAACATTGAGTGTATTTATTTATTTATGGATTTTGTGTTTTGTGTGTAGGCTTATTTATTTCTTCTTTCTTCGTTCTGCCCACTTAGGGAGCGCGTTTGAACTTGTTGACTCGGGTTGATGGTGTTTTCCTCTTCTTCTCCTCCCAAAATCTCCTCATGAACTCACTATGCCCTTTCTTACGTTCCTACGTCCATTTTTTTCAGTGGTCTTTTTAGCCTTTTCGGCGAAAGAGTGATTTGTAACTAGAGTTCCAAAAGTCTAGCGATTCATGATGATATCTTCTGTAATGTTTATTTTTTTAAGTCCTGTTTGATTCCTTCTAACCAACTGATTTTGACCTTCTTTGAATTAATTATATCAAGCAGATTTTTTGCATTTCTGATGTTGTCCATTCTGCAGTAGTGACCATAAAATTTCAATAGTCTGTTACGCAGGGTATCAGTGAACTTATTGATTACTGTGTACATGTCTGTGGTTTTCCTTTCAATCCATATACCATTAACATAAACGGGGTCATATATTCCCCTATTAGCCTACTTTCGATTTTTGTAAAAAATGAAGGTAGACTTATGAGATCTACACAGGGCCAAAAATTGTCTGTGTGTGTGTGTGTGTGTGTGTGTGAGTGTGTGTACTCTGAATGTCTGTCCCCGCTATCAATTCGAACACGGCTAAACCGAATTGAACGAAATTTGGTACAGAGGTAGAACTAGCAAAGGGCACGTCAGTTTCATGTTTTATATCACCGCCATCTTGACGGATACTTAATGGCGGCCACCCAAATGTTCAAAGCTTAACTGAAATTACGACTAACCTAATCATCCGATCTCTACCAAATTTTGCAACTTAAACCTTTATATATGAAGGATCATTTGACCAAACTACAAGGCCATCAGCCCAATATTTTGTGGATGGTGGCCATGTAAGTGTACAAATCGATTCCCCCTATCAATTCAAACACGGCGAAACCGAATTGAACGAAATTTGGTACAGAGGTAGCACCAGCAAAGGGCACCTCAGTGTCATGTTTTATATCGCCACCATCTTGACGAAAACGCAATGGTGGCCACCCGAATGTAAAAAGCTAAAATCAAATTACGACCAATCTAATCATCTGATCTCTAACAAAATTTGCAACAACATACCATTATGTGAGAAGCGTTCCTTGATCCGGCTACAAGGTCATCAGTCCAATAATTTGCATATGGCGGCTATGTATGTGTGCATATCGATTCCCCCTATCAATTTAAACACGGTAAAACCGAAATCAACGAAATTTGGTACAGAGGTAGCACTAGCAAAGGGCACCTCATATTCATGTTTTATATCGCCGCCATCTTGACGAAAACGGAATGGCGGACATCCAAATGTTAAAAGCTTATTTACGACCAACCTAATCATTTGATCTCTACTAAATTTTGCAGCAACATATCTTTTTGTGAGAAGCATCTTTTGTCTGAACTACAAGGTCGTCATCCCAATAGTTTGCAGATAGCGCCATGTATGTGTGCAAATCGAATCCCCATATCAAATTAAACACAGTGAAACCGAATTGAATGAAACTTTTTACAGAGGTAGCACTAGCAAAGGACACCTCATATTCATGGTGAATATCCGTATAGCACATTGTATTTCAACAAACTACTACAACCAACATTCAATTATACTGCTTGAAAAGGACAAAGAGTTATAACAATACCCATGAATTTAGGAGAAAGTAGGCTATATGTTCTTTACTGAACATCATGTTTATTTATATATTTTTATTTTTTGTATTTATTTATTTATTTATTTATTTATTTAGTGTTTTGTGTGATTTATCTAATTATTGAATTATTTGTTTATTTTGTGTTTTGTATTTATTTCTTTATTATAAGCTATAAGCGAAGATATGTCGAGCTTTTCCGGAAGTCGCGACATGGTGCCCATTGCAATAGTTGGCTTTCCAAAGAAGAATGTTCCGAAAGTAATGATTACCACGAGGTACCGATAATTCCAGTAACAGTAGTTCAATATATCCAGATTTGACTGGGTGTCAACAAAGATCGCTACAATGTCGGGTTAATGGAATTCCACAAATCCATTTTAAAAACACACAGTTCTCCTAATGCTAGTCCTCGTATAGAGTTATGTTAATTTACTTTGTCAATGGAAAACATTTTTAATTCCATTCCACTGTTGGTAATGAATAAATTAATGATATGAACTAATCCGTCAGAATAGCGTGTTTAGACAATAATGATATTTTGTAGATGGACTGTATTGTGGGCAGTAAGCTCCCGCACTGTGGGGATGAAGCCATTTAATGACCACAGTCATATTCCCTCACAAACCAGACCGCACCGGCTCTTTGAAATACCACAATGGATAAACACACTGGATTTTATATTAATAAGCTGGTTGTGTGAGTTCATGGCAAAACAAGAGTAGTTTATATCGGGCACAATACGGAGGGAAGTCGCTAAATAAGTTCACCCATTTTAATGTGGATATTTGTGGGCTTAGGGGGGGGGGGGGCGGTCTTTATGGAATTAGCGCCATCTATTTACCGACACCATAGTAACCATGGCAAACAGTGATCGTTATCTATGTATACATGATTAGTAGCGACATCCATACGTAGCTCTAAGAACACAAGCTCTTAGTTACGTGTTGTTTGTTCATCTATGTACAAAAGATCGGTGACGTCATCTATAGGCTGCTGGAAGAAAAATGATCTTACTTGTTAGTTACATGTTGTTTGTTCATCCATTTATTCCAGATCAGTGTGGTCACCTATACGTTGCTATAAGAATACAAGGTCTTAGTTACGTGCTGTTTCTTCATCTATGTATAGTATATATGTGTCGTCATCTATACGTTGCTATAAGAACACAAGCTCTTAGTTACGTGTTGTTTGTTGATCTATGCATACTAGGTCAGTAGCGTCATTAATACGTTGCTATAAGAACACAAGCTCTTAGTTACGTGGTGGTCGTTCATATGTGTATACTAGACCACTAGCGTCACCTTTACGTTTCTGAAAGAACACAAGCTCTTAGTTACGTGTAGTTTGTTCATCTTTGTTGGCGACTTTTCCGGGTCTTCTATCTTTCAAACTTTTGGCATAATTGTCTAAATAGCTTAACTTGACGTTTTTACTAAGATGGCCCTTATAGTTTGAGTGACCTTAGTGTTATTTAAAATGTTCTATGTCCGGCCCTGACTATTATATGCCAGAAAATTGTACTATAATGAGGCTCATTATAACACTATTTTTCATTATGAAACAGTTTCTCCCACCAATCAGAGCTCAAGAAACAGTTGTTTGACCAATTAGATAATTAGATGCGCTGAGTTCCACAGCCTTCTAATTTAAATTACACTGCCTGGCCTAGTATCATAGTAGGGTAATCGAGGAGGCCATGGTGAAATATAAGGCATTCTCTGCGTCTCATTCGCTCTGTTCAGTACATAAAACTGGCGAAATCTCGACAGATATTTATGAATATTTATGTTCGAACATAAAATAGTTATAATAATTATCGTCGAACATAAACATTCGTATGCAACTCGCCTATAATGGTAATTAAGACATTCGTATGAAAATTATAAAACTCGCATACGCTCGTTTTATAAACATACTCGTGTCTTAATTATTGTCATTATAGGCTCGTTGCATAATGTACTATTTCATCATTGATGATGCTGATAATTGTTTTAAGGGAGCTTACCACGGTGGGTGAGTGGATAGCGTGTTGGTCTACTAACCCCACGATTGCAGGTTCACTCCTGGCCGTGGTAAGTGAATTTTGAAAGGCGGCATAAATACGACACGCATGTCATACGATGTTGTCATGTCAAAGAACCCATTCAGTAGGCCGTGTTCATAATGGCAAAATTAATCTTGGGAGTTTCCGCCAACACAAAGTTCCTCATTTCTCTACTACAAAGCGCAATAGTGTTCAAGGAGATTAGATATCGAACCTCCTTGACTTTCATAGTGATTCAAGGAACAACGGAATTCGACATGCAAGCTACCCTCTGGGTGTCAAATTACAAAGCTTGCAACCGGCAACCGAGGCCATACGATATTATTATTATTATTATTATTATTATTATTATTTTAAGGGGCCTAACATCGAGGTTATCAGCCCCTAATGGTTTTGGAGATCGTGAAAATGAATGATAATGCTGTGAAACTACGCACTTAGCAAATATTTACATACTAAAGGAAGTAGGGGACTTTTGTTTCTTGAGAAGCAAAATAACAGGTGATGGACGAAGCAAGGGGGATATAAAAAGTAGGTTGGCTCAGGCAAAGAAAGCATTTCTACAGAAGAGGAATCTGTTGACATCGAATATAGATTTAGGTATTAGGAAGTCATTTTTGAAAGCCTTTGTCTGGAGCGTGGCACTTTGACTATTGGTTCAGCAGAAAAGAGGAGAATTGAAGCGTTTGAATTTTACTGTTACAGGAGAATTATGAAGATCAGAAGGGTAGATAGGGTTACAAACGAAGAGGTATTAAGACGAGTGGGAGAGAAGAGAGGTTTCTCGCGACTGCTAATGAAGAGAAGAGATTGGTTGGTAGGACACATACTAAGACACCCAGGAATAGCTAGCTTAGTTATGGAAGGAAGGGTCAAGGACAAGAACTGTAGGGGTGGACCAAGGTTAGAATATGTTAAACAGATTGCCTTGGATGTAGGGTGTGGTAGCTATGTAGAGATGAAACGATTAGCTTAGGACAGGGAGGCATAGAGAGCTGCATCAAACCAGTCAAAAGACTGAAGACTCATACAACAACATACTAAAATAAGAAATGAGTAAATGAAAAAGGGAAAAAATGAAATAATGGACAGGAGGAAAATGAATGCCTTCAACCCTCGAAGAATGAGGAATGAGGAACTTGGAAGGAAGGAGAGCCACGAACGTCAGATAGGAAAGGGAGGGAGGAGAAGGTCCGCCCCAAAGTCAGTGAAAAAGGAAAAAAAACAGACCCAGGTCAGGAATCCCTTGGGGTCGCTAACTCCTAAACTCACCAGCCAAGAGCCCTTGAATGTGTAGCACTATCCAAGGTGCACCATAAGTGGTAGGCCTACACACACCCTGCCTCCTTTAGGGCCTTGTGCAGAAGGCAAGAGAGATCATGAAAATAAAAAGAAGTTGGCCCCTCGAAGAACGAGGGAACAGGACAGATGAGACAAGGGCCAATTAAGGCGGGAAAGTGAAAGACTCACTAGGCCTAGGATACCCTAATACCGTCGGGATCGGAAGAGAACAAAGGTTGACCAAGTGAGGCCAACAGGAAAGATAACTGAAAAGAGCCAGACACTAGTAAGTGGAAGCAATGCCGGACTCAGCTGGGATCCCGTGGTCACTACCCACGTCCCAGAAATTTTGAGCCCTGGGGAGTGTTTTCAACGTTAAATTCAGTTTCTGATGAATGAATGAATTAATTCTGAATGAATTCTATCCATGGTATATAAGACAATATTTATTTGTATAATAATGAGAAGCTCATTAAAATGAAGATCTAAAAAGTAAAAACCAAATGTTGTAGTCTACAAAAAACTGAATAACACGTTGCCAATATTGTTTGGTAATTATGAATGTTGTAGTGCTTCAGGTTAAAAGTCAAATTCAATCGACGACTAGTAATGTGGTAGAGCTTAGAAGTTTCAAAACTCTCTCAAAGATAGCGCACGCTACACTGTAGCCATTGCGACAAATTTCAAGTTTACTTCAATCTGCTGAAGCCTCCGTGGCTTAGGCGGCTGCACGCCGGCCTCTCACCGCTGGGTCCGTGGTTCAATTCCCGGTCACTCCATGTGAGATATGTGCTGGACAAAACGGAGGCAGACAGGTTTTTCTCCGGGTACTCCGGTTTTCCCTGTCAAAATTTCATTCCAGCAACACTCTCCACTACCATTTCATTTCATCTGTCATTCATTTAATCATTGCCCCAGAGGAGTGCGTCAGGCCTCGGCAGCCGGCACAGTTCATATCCTCGCCGCTAGATGGGGCTTCATTCATTCCATTCCTGACCCGGTCGGAGACTGGAAGCAGGCTGTGGATTTTCACTTCAATCTGCTAACAATGAATCACGAATATTAGTCTATTGATTTTAAATAGTTTTTATGAATTATTTTTTAACCTTCTGTCAGGAGCGGTATTGCGTGGGACGAGATCGGGCACGGTGTATCAACATGATCACACAACATAATCACTCGACTTAAATTGTGTGTGGCAATATTTATTAAGTATTTACGTGCAGACTTTAGTATACCAGTTACATTTCCAATAAAATTACAATCGTTCATTAGAATATCTCAAATTAGTGAAAGTTTTATATCACAAAATATATAAAGGGCCAGGGGGGAAAACGATGAGAGTCAGAATGGATGAGTTATTCAATAAAACGATTTTCAAGTTCAAATCGTTCTGTTCTGGAGCAGCCGTTAACAATGTGCAATGTAAAACTCTAAAGGAACGATAAATGTACTTGACAACACTATTCTAAAACATGTTTTTTCCTTAACATTTCAAAATGTTATAAAAATTTTATATACACTTAATACACATTGTCGGGGAGATGAACGATGAGAGTCAGTAGACAAATTTAAATAAACTATCAAACCAAGATGTCATTTCACTCTAGTTTTTCAAACATTATTGCCTTTTTAATTTCATTTTTGAAGTTCAGATGAGTCTTAAATTGATTCATTAGTTGAGTCTGAAGAATCTATAAATCAATCAATCAATACTCGAGTTGTACCAATGTTTTCATCAAGTTGAGTTTTCCGGTTAGCTTCGCCCAAAGTTTGGTATGCTTCTAATCGCATTGCACTTCGGTTGAACACAAAAACAAGCATTAGCCCACTTTTAACTGTGCACCCTTATTTGGAAGTCCATACATATTAGCTCTATACTTTCAAAATTTTGAGAAGCCTTTCTTGCTGACCTTTTACGTTCATAAAACTTCTGCTTTCCATAAGTAAAGTTCATGAATAATTTTGATTTGCTTCATTTCATCTTGTACCCTTTTCATGTCTTCTTTTGCGTTGTCGATTATCACTTGGAGATATCGTTCCATTACTCTAAATTCGTCACATGTACAACATGGGTCAATACGAGTGTACCCAAAACCCACGTTTTACTTTGCATTAAAATTCTCTGTATACGTGTCATAAGATGTATGGTAGTCAGGATATTTATCAGAGTGCATGGCATGTATTTTTTTTATGTCAGTGAGGAAGGTATACTTTCTTAGAATCGCAAAGACTATAGTGTACCTTATGACCTTTCGGAGAGAAAATATGCTCATTGATTTTGCCTTTGGTCTCGGATGTTACTTTATTAGGCCTATTAACATGAGAGCTTCGTGCATATTTTGTAATGTGCCCTTCCGTTACCAACATTAATTGCAGGGGATGGACATGCCTTGGCGTAATCCAATGAAGCGACAAAATGCCATGTAACAAATTGCACTTCAATAACAGACCCATCTTTCACGCATCTTACTTCGTAACAGTAGGAATAGGACTGATTTAAAGGTTCATCTCTACGAGACCGTCTCTGTTTTAACAATGGTGTTGTAAGGAGCCCTCCGAGATATAAGTTTTGTTGTTTTTAGTCTCAAATTTTGTTAAGCTTGTTTATAATAAACGTCCTACAACTTGCAACAAGTACTTCAAAATACTTCAACCTAGAACAGTGACACACAGTTTGATCCTAGCTCATGGTTTTGTGCCAGCAACTTGTTCTTTACAGCAGTCATCCTTCCTAATTTAGGTAGGGTTGCAACAACTTTCTTCGACACTAGATTCCATTTTTAAAAACACTTAGCACTAATCCTAAGTTATATTAACTCGTAACTTAATGATAAATAAATTCACAATGAGAATAGACAACCGACTCAATGAAGATAGGCCGAACCCCAAAACAAAACACTGACACGAAAACAACAAAACAGCCAGGAATTATGGGAGCTGCTGGCTGACCCTCATCATTCTTGCAACCTAGCAGCTTGACTCATTCCCCTGCTCATATCTATTGACTGCCATCATTAGCCTATTTCCATTTTATGAAAAAATAGGCTTATGAGATCACCTTTTGTCCGTGTGTCTGTGTGTGCATGTGTGTGTGATTCGTGCGTATGTCCCCCCTAATAACGTCCAAACGGCTGGAGTGATTTCAATGAAACTCATAACACCATTCTGGCCGACCCCGACCATGCCCTTCAAATTGTATTGTGTCTCACTAATCCAACATGGCGGCTGTGCGAAATATTTCCCCAGCGTTCAGTATCTCCGAAACTATTACAGATATCTCCCTGAAATGTTATACGGTAATAAAGGGCACTACTAGAAGTTCACCTATGAGACTTACAAAAACCTGGTAACTACAAAACCAACTTGGCTGCCAAGCGAAATTGAGACATTTAAATAGACTTTTCTCGCGATTTAACCATCTGAGCACAATGCAACTTAGTACAGCAAATGTTTATACACATTGTAATGCACTAGCGTCGAATTAGTTCAATTGTTTACGTAACCTCAAGATGGAAGGCTGTGCGAAAATTTAAAATAAAGTTTTTTTTCTTGTGTCGTAACCATGCGATCGAAGTGAAAGTTTGAATAATGAAGTTACGCAATAATTTTCCTTTAATGGTACATAACTCTATGGCCTATACATATAACAATCCAAAATGGCGAGCATCCGAAATATTTTGACGGTTCTCAATATCTACGAATCTTTTACAGCAATCAAAATTATATTTTTCATGTTCTTAGAGGCTATGGACATAAGTTCACCTATAGGACTTTCAGTAACCTGGTGAGCACAAATCCAACATGGCGGTGACGCGAAGTATAAATATTTAAATGGACGTTTGTCGCGATTTTACCATCCGAGTGCAGTGAAACTTTGCACGTTAAATGCTTATACAAAATGTTAATCCACTGGCATCTAATTTATTTCAATTGTTTTCATAACCACAAGATGTCAGCTGTGTGACATTTTAAAATCTCGTTTTTACTTCTTGTGTCGTAAGCATGCGATTGACGTTTGAATACCACACGTACCGTACACAATAATCTTCATGTAATAGTACATATATAAAAATCCAATCTGGCGACCATCTGAAATATTTAGACGGTTCTCAATATCTACGAATCTATCAGAACAATCAATCTGAAATTTGGTATGTTGATAGAGGCAATTAACATGAGTAAGATATATGAAAATAGGCTTCACGCAACTACTTGTTCCTCATGCTAGTATTGTTGGAAGGTAAAGCATCACCATAGCAACCCACTGGCACTAATAACTCATATCTCATCGGTTTTCTGTCTGGCCCTTCATGTCATTCCTCGCTCTATCGTGCTATTTAAGCAGCATCATTAATAATTCTAGTGGCTTTGTGGGGAAGTTGGTAGCATGCTGAACTGCTGTGCCCAAGATAGCGGGTTCAATCCCGGCCGAAGTCGTCGGATTTTTAAAGAGCGTTAATATTCTTCAGTATGCCTTCCTTAGGAGGGGAAGTAAAGCCGGCTGTCGGCATGTCATAGATTTATGGCATGTAATAGATCCTTCCACAGACTAAACTTGTGTGAAGCTAAATTTCTAGGTTAGAATTCGTTGGAACGTTCTATCAAATCTCCAACGTTCACCACTAGGTATCAGTGGCATCTGGTAGCGAAAGTTGGAACTACTTGAAATTGAACGAAATTTGTAGCTCACCCTAAGCAGCTACAGCCTCTGGCGAGCCAAACTCCTGGCACTAAAAGCCATACGATAAATAAATAATTAATATTTCCCACCTGCTTCTGAGCTAATTGCACTACTTGTGATCCCCTTTTGGGGGGAGACCCACTTTACTTCCTCTATTGTGGTTCCTACCGAAGATGTCCTTCCTTGCCCTATTGAGCTATTTTTAGCGGCATCATTTATAATTCCCACCCGCTTGTGGGCTAATGGCGTTTGTGTGAGCGTAATCCAAGAACTCAATTAGTGGCTATTAATTATTCCATTTCAGCTGACGGCTGATTGCCGCTCTGCTTTCCCCTGGACTCCGCTCGCAGCGCGATCAAACTTCCATGACACACACACACACACGAGGAGCTCTCTCACCAGTTTCCAGAGAGGTGGCCCTAACGGAATACAGAGGACTTGTCTTTCTCAATAATAATAATAATTATAATAATAACAAGAAGTTCCGTGACGAACTAAAGAGCCTACTTTCTCCTAAGTGCATGGGTATTAGTATAGGCCTAACTCGTTGTCCTTTTCAAGGAGTGTAATTGAATGTTAGTTGTAGTAGCTTGTTGAAATACAACTTCCTATACGGATATTAAACATGAATATGAAGTTCCCTTTGCTGGTGCTACCTCTGTAAAAATATCATTCAATTCGGTTTCACCGTGTTTGAATTGATATGGTGAATCGATTTGCACATATACATGGCCACTATCTGCAAACTATTGAGTTGATGACCTTGTAGTTCAGTCCAAAGATGCTTCCCTCAAAAAGGTATGCTGTTGCAAAATTTGGTATAGATCAAATGATTAGGTTGGTTGTAATTTGATTTAAGCTTTTAACATTTGGGTTGCCGCCATTAATTTTTCGTCAAGATGGTGGCGATATAAAAGATGACACTGAGGTGCCCTTTGCTAGTGCTACCTCTGTACCGAATTTCGTTCAATTCGGTTTCACCGTGTTGAATAGATAGGGGGAATCAATTTGCACACATACATGGCTACCATTCGCAAATTATTGGGCTGATGACTTTGTAGTTTAGTCAAAAAACGCTCGCCATATAAATATATGTCGTTGCAAAATTTGGTAGAGATCGGATGATTAGGATATTCGTAAGTTGATTTAAGCTTTGAACATTTGGGTGGCCGCCATTACGTTTCCGTCAAGATGGCGGCAATATAAAACATGACACTGAGGTGCTCTTTGCTAGTGCTACCTCTGTACCAAATTTTGTTTAATTCAGTTTCACCGTGTTTGAATTGATAGGGGGAGGGGGGGGGGGGGGAGACAGACATTCAGAGTACAAACACTCACACACAGACTCACACGCACACACACACATTCAGACAGACACACAATTTTTGGCCCTGTGTTGATCTCATAAGTCTACTTTCATGTTTTGCAAAAATCGAAAGTAGGCTAATAACCTTCTTACAAACCTATTGAGGAAAATCTTTGGTCCAGTCTGCGTAGGAGGAATCTGGATTAAATGGAAGTCAAAGAGACAGCTCTTTCACCTGGTATCATCATATATATTATTTCAATAGTATAGATCCCTCCTTCGGCGCTCACAAGCGACCGATTCTGACAAATGAGCATTCAAATGAAAGAGAATAGATATAAGCAGAGGCGAATTGCACTCTAATTTCATAAATATCTATAATTTCTTTAAAAACTGACTTTTGAAAAATGTACGAAGTGTGCGATTTGCCTATACTGTTGCTGTAGAAAAATACGCTCCATAATTGCTGTCCACTTCACATTTCGGCCGCTGTGACGCCTGTTTCATGTCATTTTAACATTCTGAGGTATTTTCTTTATCATTTTAAATGAATTTCAGAAACAGTAAATCAAAGGAATGAGTACTCAAATCGTATAATTTCATAAATGTCGAATAACCGGTGAGTGTTATGATGATCCAATTTTCAGTGATTGCCTTCTTAAGTTAGGGAAAGTAGAACTTGGAATTCTGACTGAATTGTAAATAGTGTTCTATAATCATTTGGTTAGAAAGCCTCCGTGGCTTAGGCGGCAGCACGCCGGCCTCTCACCGCTGGGCCCGTGGTTCAAATCCCGGTCACTCCATGTGAGATCTGTGCTGGACAAAACGGAGGCAGACAGGTTTTTCTCCGGGTACTCCGGTTTTCCCTGTCAACATTTCATTCCAGCAACACTCTCCACTATCATTTCATTTCATCTGTCATTCATTTAATCATTGCCCCAGAGGAGTGCGTCAGGCCTCGGCAGCCGGCACAGTCCATATCCTCGCCGCTAGATGGGGGCTCCATTCATTCCATTCCTGACCCGGTCGGAGACTGGAAGCAGGCTGTGGATTTTCATTTTCAATCATTTGGTTGAAATAAAAACATAACAACCTTTGTCCTTAAGTCTCTCATTATAAACCTATTGGGGAAAGTGTGGTTCATGAACATACGAGATTTCTCGCACGGGTCCGCTAGTATAATTAAAATTTGCTTGATAACCCGTGTAATTGTGATCTCATTAGTGGTGGTAGTAGCATTAGTGTGTGAATTTGTAATCCAGGTAAATAATGGGAAGGAAGCGGTTGTGGCCTTAAGTTAGAAACCATCCCGGCATTTTCCTGAAGTAGAGGTGGGGAACAATAGAAAACCACTTATACGATGGTTGAAGTGGGAATTGAACCCAATTGCTCTGAGGCTGAGGAGGGCTTGTTGCACACCCTGCGGGCGGATATGTGTGGGGAAACACTATCCTGAAGATACGTAGACCGAATTAGGAGGATACGAAAAGCAGACCACACAATATAAGCGGGAAGGAGAAGGAAAATAACGAGAAGGAGCACCACAAGAAGAAGAAGACAGAGAGGAAATAGAAGGAGAAGAAGCTGAAGAAGAATGAGTAGAAGAAGAAGGAAAAGAAGAAACAGAAGAAGTTGGTGAAGAAGAACGAAAAAGAGAATAAGGAGAACAAGACGACAGAAAAGAAATAGAAGGAGAAGAATAATGAGTAGAAGAAGAAGGAAAAGAAGAAGACGACGAAAGGAAAGAAGAATTTGGCGAAGAGGAACAAGAAGAAGAAGGATAACAAGAAGACGGAGAACAAGAAAACAGAAAAGAAAAAGAAGGAGGAGAAGAATAAGGCCGAGAAGCAGTATAATAAGAAACTGGAGAAGAAAGAGAAGAAGAATGAGTCGAAGAAAGAGGAAAATAAGAAGAAAGAAGGAGAGGAATAAGACAGAGGAGAATGAGAAGTAGCAGAAGAGAAGTAATAAAATGAAGGTGAAGTAAGAGAAGAAGAAGAATAAGTAGAAGAAGGGAAGGACGTGAAGGAGAAGAAGAAAGAGTAGGAGAAGTAGATGGAGGAGTAGAAGTAGTAGAAGAAGGAGTGGAAGAAGAAGGAGAAGAGAAGGAGTAGAAGAAGAAAATGGAGAAGCAAAAGAGGAGGAATGCGTAGAAGAAGAAGGAGAGCAAGAAAGAGAAGTACAAGAAAGAGAAGAAGAAATAGAAGATGAAGGAGTGAAAGAAGAAGGTGTAGATGTAGGAGAGGAAGAAAAAGGAGGAAAAAGGAAAAGAGAAGGAGAGAATTCATGAAATAAAAACTATTAATAATATTTTCAGAAAATATAATTTTTTAATATATGTAGAAACATATTTTTGTGGCGTGATACCCTCAAATGTAAAATAATCAAGATTCCGAACAAGAAGATTCTTCCAAGAGGTATACAATATTCTCTCTCTCTCTCTCTTTTCACAGTCCGTATGAGAAGGAATATTCATTAAGCAAAAAACCTGCTCAGCTGCAGGAGGACATTCCAATTTCTTTTTATTATTTCTCGGAACGATGTCAACTGGCTGCCTTCTACCCCCAGGGAGAATCTCACCGCAGAATGTAATCACTCCAACCCTTCCTTGGTGAATGATGGGACGGGATGGGATGATGGTGACCATTCATCTATTACTCACATCCACCCACACACCTGAGCGCACAGAAAAACGCTTTTTGAAAAGACACGGACTGTTTTTAAGTGATTATGTTTGTGGTGTTTACAGGCTCCCTATACCCATCCTTCATAAAAACAAGACCATAGACCCAAAAAATAAACAAATAAAATAAAATAAACAAATAAAAACATGAGCAAAAACACAAAAATGAAACAAAAAAATCAAAAATCAAAACCAAAGGAAAAACATGAGCAAAAACAAACAAAAAATCAAAAGTGAAAAGGAAAACAATAGCAAAGACCCAAAAAAAGAAAGATCACGGGGCCCCAAATGAGTTCGGCATTACTGCCCCATACTTGTGGCGGGCTCCTCTCTGTTAACTCTCCTGTCGACCTCCCTTGGTCAACTCTTGTTCTTTTCCGACCCCGACGGTATTATGGTATCTGAAGCCTAGGGAGTCCTTTACTTTCCTGATCCCTCATTCTTCGAGGGGTCAGACCTCATGTTTTCTTTTCATTGTATCTCCTGCCTTCTGCTCAAGACCCTAAAGGAGTGAGTGTAACCCCACCACATATGGTGCACCCTGGATTGTGCTACATTCTTAAGTGCTAACGTCTGGTAAGTTCGGGAATCAGTGATCCCGAGGGATTCCTGTCCGCCCCCCCCCCCCCCCCCTTTTTCCTTTACATGTGCGGCAGACCCTCTCCTCTCTCCCTTTCCGATCTGCCTTTTATGGTTCTCCTTCCATTCAAGTCCCTTAATCGTCATTCTTCGAGTGTAGAGGGCATTGCTTTTCCTTCTGTCCTTTATTTGCCTTATTCTCCTCTCCTTTTGTTTCCCCATTTCCTCTTCTCGTATGTAAGTGTGTAGTTAAGTTATAGTTTACATTCTCACGTTTCACTATAAACGAAACCATTAGGGGCCGCTAACCTAGATGTTAGGCCGCTTAATACACCAATTATTATCATCATTCTTCATAAATACAGAGGAATTAGTTTATTTGAGGTATTACATCACCTGTACTATTACACCGAAAATAATTAATGAAATGCCCATTCTGTCAGTACATATTGAAGGGAAAAAGATTGTTCCCAGGTTGTTGAGGGCAAAAAGGTAGCAGAATGTGACGTCTACCTTCAGAGCTCACAATTAACCGTTGACGACTCTTCTTCTTCTTTCCTAGCGTTTATCCCAGTACGGGGTTCACTGCTCTAATACATCTTCTCTACTTTTTCCTATTGTTGACATCTGCAGGTTGTAAGCCAACAGCGTGCATATCTGTCTTAATGTTGTCGATCCAACGCTTCGCAGGTCGTCCGCGTGATCGCAGTCCACCTGGGTCCAGTTTGAAAGCTATTTTGGAGACAGAGTCGTCCATCACTCTCATAACATGACCATACCAACAGAGACGAGCTTCCCTCCATTTCTCCGTAATTGGTGTGACACCTAATTGTTGTCGAACATCTGTATTTCTGACCAGGTCATATCTAGTCAGTCCAACGGAGCATCTTCATCTCCATCGTTTGCAGAGCCTGTTCATGGTTTCCTGTCATTGGGCGGGATTCTGCCCCATACATTTCTGCTGGACATGCGACTGTCTTATAAACTTTTGCTTTAGGTATTTAGGCATCTTTTTTTTTTATCGCAGAGGACACCAGTGACCTGTTTACATTTGAGCCAGGCCGCATTTACCCTCGCCCGACTATCTAAAGGGACATCACCATTTGACGTGATAACCGTTCATACATCTTTAATATTGAGAACTGTCGAGGACTCTGATAGGTAGTCTATATCTTAATATCGAAAACATATCCTAGAAGACAAAGTACAGGGTCCCCATCACAGCAAATACGTAAAATAAAACCATTTTTTCAATTGTGACGAACGTTGAAGGGCTAAATGGCCCGGAATATTTCAAATATTGTAAGGCTTAGAATACTCCATCAAACTGAAAAAAAAAAAATTAAGAAAGATACAGTCCGTCTGAGAGACTAGACTTTATATCATTTCAAATGACGCATTCTACAAATGCTACACATGTTAGAAAGGCTCAGGAGGGCTTTCAACAGACTCCATTACAGCACGAGATTTAGCTTTAGTAGTTATAATAGAACTATTACTGTCAACAGACTCCATTATTAACACACTTTACGTAAACTGTAGGTAAGTAAGTTTAACGAACGATCCACAGACTCCATTAACACACTTTACTACCCTGCACAAACTGTAAACTGTAAGTAAGCAAGTTTAACGAACGGTCCACAGACTCCATTAACACACTTTACTACCCTGCACAAACTGTAAACTGTAAGTAAGCAAGTTTAACGAACGATCCACAGACTCCATTAACACACTTTACTGCCCTGCACAAACTGTAAACTGTAAGTAAGCAAGTTTAACGAACGATCCACAGACTCCATTAACACACTTTACTACCCTGCACAAACTGTAAACTGTAAGTAAGCAAGTTTAACGAACGATCCACAGACTCCATTAACACACTTTACTACCCTGCACAAACTGTAAACTGTAAGTAAGCAAGTTTAACGAACGAACTCGCAAGTACAGAGATAGCAAGAATCGCGTGAACGCTTCATGATCAACAAGTTGCAAGTCATTCAGTATCACGCAGCTAGCGCGTAGGCTTCCCGCGCGGGGAACGGGGTGTGGGAGGTGCACTCTGCTGCATGACGTCATACACGCCGTAACCGTACATGACCGCGTTGTCGCAGCCCCTAAACTTAAGAACCAACCAACCATCTCTCAAGGTGTCCGTAGTATTGGGGGAGTATTATAATTGATGTGTAACATCTTTCCACTCGGTTGCTGGATATGTTTGTGGGAGTGATTTTGAAAAATGGGACGGAAGTGGATCGGGCGGAAGTGTGTAAGACGCACTGCCAGCTGGATCGTATCCCTCCTGGACATTCATCAGCACACAAAAATCTTTTTTATTTACACACTAGTAATACATAACAATTCCAAGACTCTTTTTTCTTCACTGCTTACTTGATATTTCTACTCTCGCACTGCCTTCTTGATACTGTGCTGCTAATCATGTCAATATGACTCATTTTAACAGAATCCATATACAATTACGTGTTGGTCTGTGAATCAAGAGGTCTGGGAACTGGGCAAGCCTTTCATGATCTACTGCTGTGCACATTGCATTTACTCGCAAGTTGGCCTATTTATAAGGAATTTAAGGTTATGAGCGGTGTCGTGTCTATTAATCTAATTGATCCATATCGTATTCTTTATTTAGGCTAGTGCTGGCGGAAGCTACAAATCATCTAATAAAATGAGTTCCGTATTATAAACTACAATACCTGTAAAACACTCCCTTTTACAATAGATTGATATTTGTGCCAATATTACTATAAAATACCGGTGTATCAACAATTTCACGTGAGGTTTCTTCTATGTCAGATGTTACACATCATATGCGACTACTGTAAGGCTCGTAAAGTTTTTATTAATATTATAATTATTAATATTATTATTATTATCAGTGACACAGGTTATTAGACAAATTGCACACACACCCAAGTACACGGGGCTATATGAGCACGATGTTGCAAAGCCCATAGTAAGTTAGTTAGGGGGGGGGGAACTACGAGGTCATCTGCCGCCACAAAGCCCCTAAATTAATCAACAACAACTAATTATATTACCTTGATAGATAAAGTAGGCTATGAACCACTACTGCCTTCGTATGTTATAAAATACTAGCATTACCCGTCGCGGCTTCGCCCGCGAAGATTCTAGTTGTAAAGAGTACACTTAGCAAAATCTCAATCATGAATGCTATGACTGATTTATCCTTGGTATGAATAATCAGACTTTATCAATTCAGCTACTGGTGCAGTGGTTAGGGGTTTGTCATTCCTTCATAGGTATATCAGAGCGAAGTTAGTTTTCTGGGAATATCACAGACACTGTTAATTTAAGGGCCTTTAAATGTGGTTTTCGGAGACCCTTTACAGTCGGATGAAAAAGACCTTTCGTACCACACTCACACGTGAAAATTGCGTGAAAAAATCCTAGAGGGCCACTTGACCCCCTTAAGCGCATTATACTGTATGTATTGATGAATTTTACAGCTAATTTGGTTCCGTGATAACCTTATAACCGTCTGGAAACTTTCACAGTAATGTAATAATTGGAATTGCATTGCGTCTTACAGAAATAGATGGACCTGTGAGATTCTGTTACCATGGTTACCGTGTTGCATTCTTTCATTATTTCATTGTAAATATACATGTTTTAAGGTATTTATTTAATTGTGAGGCATTTAAAGAGTAAGTGAGTGCGTTTCGATTACGCGTTGGGTTATGCTGAACCTGTAGGTACCCCATATGTGTAGGTTGGTGTTAATGGGACCTTATTTTTGGTACAAAACTGGAATGGGACCTTAGCAGAATAATATAGGGAGGGATTTCTTCTGTTTTCTGAGTACATATTAGAAAAAATATTCATTAAAAAATCTTGTTGGAGAAGCCATTCCAGTTTCTTTTATTAGTTCTCTGAACGATGTCAACTCGCTGCCGGTTCACCCCCAGGGAGTTCTCAACGCATTTCATCCCCTTGCTACACCAATCCCCACGCTCTTCTGTACCTTTATTATGATACACCAACAATATTCCCCCGAGGATGTTGGCAATGAGGTTTCTATTCCATTACGCTCTGGCATCTCATTTCAAAAAATACTTATTAACAGAATGTTTTCCTGATATTTGCTACAGTTCTCAGTTTGCGCACCAAATGGTTATTTCTTCAGTGTATTTAGTGACCTGAGTATGATCAACCCACAGTCAGTGAACTATAAGGTGCGTTCAAAAAGTAACGAGCCGGAGGATACCTTTCCTGCACTCGTGTGGATGGCCTTGCCTGTTTTGGGTGGTGGTGACCCTGGATGCTTCCACTGGAGGCTTTGTCGTTTGGATTCGGGTTCGAAGTGATGACACCATGACTCATCTCCAGCCACCACTCGTGCCAGGAACCCATTCCCTTCCCTCGCATAGCGCAGCAGATGACCTAGACAGTGGGCCATTTGACATGCGCGTTCTGGTGTGGTTGAAGACTGTGGGGCAGCCATTGGGCACACACTTGGCGCAAGTGCAGTCGTTCCTTCATGATGGTGTGCACACTTCCGACACTCAATCAGACCACGGCGGCTATGGCATTCACTGTCACTCGGCAGTACTGGGTAATGAGAGCATCGACCAGCTGGACGTTGTCGTCGGTAATGCAGGGGGATGCCCCAGACCGGGCATCATCGGCTAACGACACCCGTCCTTCCCTGAAGCGCTTGTGCCACGCCTTGACCCTTGCAAGGGACATGCAGTGTACACTTGTGGCATTCGGTGATGAATGTCCGTTCCCCCTACTCCTTCCGCTGTCAGAACCCGAACAACACCTCTTTTCTCTTCGGTTGACGCCTCCGTGCCACTGTCTGCAATGCGGCTGGCAGCGTTGGACGATTGATGCATGCTGCTGCTCGCTTTGTATCGTCACGTGACGTGCACACGTGCCCTCTAGCGACGGGCTGTGACCTTCCACGCTCTGGTCGGAACCACACCTCGTTACACACGCAACGATTAGCCGATGTCGTCACCGGTTTGCGCATTACAGCCTCCGGATCGTTACTTTTTGAACGCACCTTATATATTCGCCATTTGAGTCTGGTTTGTTCGCATTGGCTCCCTAATTATGATGAGCAAATTGTCGAAACCATGGTACGTACTGAAAAAGAGAGAAAGAGAGTGAGTGATTACAGTAAGTAGGAAGGAATAAGCAAGGGAAGGAAGAAAGAAAGAGAGAGAGTGAATACAGTAAGTAGGAAGAAATAAGCAAGGGAAGGAAGAAAAAAAGAGAGAGAGTGAATACAGTAAGTAGGAAGGAATAAGCAAGGGAAGGAAGAAAGAAAGAGAGAGAGTGAATACAGTAAGTAGGAAGAAATAAGCAAGGGAAGGAAGAAAGAAAGAAAGAGAGAGAGTGAATACAGTAAGTAGGAAGAAATAAGCAAGGGAAGAAAGAAAAAAAGAAAGAAAGAAAGAGAGAGAATGAATACAGTAAGTAGGAAGAAATAAGCAAGGGAAGGAAGAAAGAAAGAAAGAGAGAGAATGAATACAGTAAGTAGGAAGAAATAAGCAAGGGAAGGAAGAAAGAAAGAAAGAAAGAAAGAAAGAAAGAGAGAGAGAGAATGAATACAGTAAGTAGGAAGAAATAAGCAAGGGAAGGAAAGAAGAAAGAAAGAAAGAAAGAAAGAAAGAGAGAGAATGAATACAGTAAGTAGGAATAAATAAGCAAGGGAAGGAAGAAAGAAAGAAAGAAAGAAAGAAAGAAAGAGAGAGAAAGAGAGAGTGAATACAGTAAGTAGGAAGAAATAAGCAAGGGAAGGAAGAAAGAAAGAAAGAGAGAGAGTGAATACAGTAAGTAGGAAGAAATAAGCAAGGGAAGGAAGAAAGAAAGAAAGAAAGAAAGAAAGAAAGTGAATACAGTAAGTAGGAAGAAATAAGCAAGGGAAGGAAGAAAGAAAGAAAGAAAGAAAGAAAGAAAGAAAGTGAATACAGTAAGTAGGAAGAAATAAGCAAGGGAAGGAAGAAAGAAAGAAAGAAAGAAAGAAAGAGAGAGAATGAATACAGTAAGTAGGAAGAAATAAGCAAGGGAAGGAAGAAAGAAAGAAAGAGTGAGAGTGAATACAGTAAGTAGGAAGAAATAAGCAAGGGAAGGAAGAAAGAAAGAAAGAGAGAGAATGAATACAGTAAGTAGGAAGAAATAAGCAAGGGAAGAAAGAAAGAAAGAAAGAAAGAAAGAAAGAAAGAAAGAGAGAGAATGAATACAGTAAGTAGGAAGAAATAAGCAAGGGAAGAAAGAAAGAAAGAAAGAAAGAAAGAAAGAAAGACAGAGAGAGTGAATATAGTAAGTAGGAAGAAATAAGCAAGGGAAGGAAGAAAGAAAGAAAGAAAGAAAGAAAGAAAGAGAGAGAATGAATACAGTAAGTAGGAAGAAATAAGCAAGGGAAGAAAGAAAGAAAGAAAGAAAGAAAGAAAGAGAGAGAATGAATACAGTAAGTAGGAAGAAATAAGCAAGGGAAGAAAGAAAGAAAGAAAGAAAGAAAGAAAGAAAGACAGAGAGAGTGAATATAGTAAGTAGGAAGAAATAAGCAAGGGAAGGAAGAAAGAAAGAAAGAAAGAAGGGATTAAAATTGTAGCTTTCAGTCTGTCAACACAAAAATCATACCAATTACTGGAATATGAGAACAATGACCTGAAATAAATTGCAAGTGATTAAGATTTATACACTGTATATTGTTACGGACTATTGAAGGAGAAGAAGAAGAAATATGGGCCGATAACCTAGATGTTAGGCCCCTTAAAACAACAATTATCATCATATCATTATCATCATCTTCAAGAAGAAGAAAACTAAGAGATGACAAAGCTGGTTGTCTGTAGTTCATTTCCACATACACACATCAAAAAAAGTTTTGCATCACCTCGGTTCCCAGATCTCCGGCATATAGACGTTGACTGTGTATATTGTATCCAAGATACAGTCCCTTTGACTGTTCATAGATGTCACTAAAACTGCTCAAAGATGTAAACAACCATGCATGAGCAGGGCCTATTAGACGGAGGGGGTACGACAGCCGATCAGTTCCAGTCATTCCACCAGGACGAAGGTACGCTGCTCATGTTGTCTGTAGTTCTACCATGCCTAGAAGGTCAATACCGCAGTTCGATCGCGTCCGCATTGTTACTTTGTGTCAAGAAGGGCTCTCAACAAGGGAAGTTTCCAGGCGTCTCAGAGTGAACCAAAGCGATGTTGTTCGGACATGGAGGAGGTACAGAGATACAGGAACTGTCGATGACAGGCCTCGCTCAGGCCGCCCAAGGGCTACTACTGTAGTGGATGACCGCTACTTACGGATTGCCGCTCGGAGGAACCCTGACAGCAATGCCACCATGTTGAATAATGCGTTTCGTTCAGCCACAGGACGTCGTGTTTCAACTCAAACTGTGCGCAATAGGCTGCATGATGCGCAACTTCACTCCCGACGTCCATGGCGAGGTCCAGCTTTGCAACCCCGACACCATGCAGCGCGGTACAGATGGGCCCAACAACATGCTGAATGGACCCCACGGAATTGGCATCACGTTCTCTTCACCGATGAGTGTCGCATATGCCTTCAACCAGACAATCGTCGGAGACGTGTTTGGAGGCACCCTGGTCAGGCTGAACGTCTTAGACACACTGTCCAGCGAGTGCAGCAAGGTGGTGGTTCCCTGATGTTTTGGGGTGGCATTATGTGGGGCCGACGTACGCCACTGGTGGTCATGGAAGGCTCCGAAACGGCTTTACGATACCTGAATGACATCCTCCGACCCATAGTGCAACCATATCGGCAGAATATTGGAGAGGCATTTGTCTTCATGGACGACAATTCTCGACCTCATCGTGCACATCTTGTGAATGCGTTCCTTCAAGATAACGACATCGCTCGACTACAGTGGCCAGCATGTTCGCCAGACATGAACCCTATCGAACATGCCTGGGATATGTTGAAAAGGGCTGTTTATGGACGTCTTGACCCACCAACCACTCTGAGAGATTTACGCCGAATTGTCGTTGAGGAGTGGGACAATTTGGACCAACAGTGTCTTGATGAACTTGTGGATAGTATGCCACGGCGAATACAGGCATGCATCAATGCAAGAGGACGTGCTACTGGGTATTAGAGGTAGTGGTGTGTACTGCAATCTGGACCACAAATGCTGAAAGTCTAGCTGTATGATGGTACAACATGCAATGTGTGGGTCTCATGAGCAATAAAACGAGCTGAAATGTTGTTTGTGTTGATCTCTATTCCCTTTGTATTTAACGGTTCCGGAACTCTTGGAACCGAGGTGATGCAAAACTTTTTTTGATGTGTGTATTAGTTTACCGTATCACAGTAATAGTAGCTACACTTCCATAGATTAGTTTGGGGGAGGAAGACTGTTTTGTTGATGGGTTCGTCATTTCTAAGTTTCGCGACATTAAAATAAATAGTTCTTATCTCGGTGCTTAATGCTTTAATCATTAATAGCATTACCCGTCGCGGCTTCGCCCGCGAATATTCTGTAGTTGTAAAGAGTACACTTAGCAACATCTCTATCATGAATGCTATGACTGATTTATCCTTGGTATGAATAATCAGACTATCAATTCAGCTACTGGTGCAGTGGTTAGGGGTTTGTCATTCCTTCATAGGTATATCAGAGCGAAGTTAGTTTTCTGGGAATATCACAGACACTGTTAATTTAAGGGCCTTTAAATGTGGTTTTCGGAGACCCTTTACAGTCGGATGAAAAAGACCTTTCGTACCACACTCACACGTGAAAATTGCGTGAAAAAATCCTAGAGGGCCCCTTGACCCCCTTAAGCGCATTATACTGAATGTATTGATGAATTTTACAGCTTAATTTGGTTCAGTGATAACCGTATAACCGTCTGGAAACTTTCACAGTAATGTAATAATTGGAATTGCATTGCGTCTTACAGAAATAGATGGACCTGTGAGATTCTGTTACCATGGTTACCGTGTTGCATTCTTTCATTGTAAATTTACATGTTTTAAGGTATTTATTTAATTGTGAGGAATTTAAAGAGTAAGTGAGTGCGTTTCGCTTACGCATTGGATTATGCTGAACCTGTAGGTACCCCATATGTGTAGGTTGGTGTTAATGGGACCTTATTTTCGGTACAAAACTGGAATGGGGCCTTAGCAGATTAATATAGGGAGGGATTAGTAATAATCACCACACTTAGGCCCACTAAGTTTTCAGACAGGCTTTTATTTTTATATTTTTGTTCTTTGAGGGCGTAGACTGTCTGTGGGTGTCATTGTAGGTTTGGTAGTGTTTTGTAGAGCTATTTGCCTTGTAGATTTGGATCTGATGATGGTCGCTTGACGACTGAAACATGCCATCCCTTAGTTTTCTCCTGATTCAATCGTCCATAACAATATATCTTAATCACATGTCATGTACTTCAGGTCATTTTTAGCCTATTTTCATTTAGGAAAAAATAGGCTTTTGAGATCACCTTATGTCCGTGTGTCTGTCTGTGTGTGATGGATTTATGTGTCTCCCCCCCTAATAACATTTAAACGGCTGGAGCGATTTCAATGAAATTAGGTAAGTTCATAGCACTATTCCGGACAACCCCGACCGTGCCCTTCAAATTTTGTTACGTCTCACCAATCCAACGTGGCATCTGTGCGAAATATTTCACCAGCATTCAATATCTCCTAAACTATTACCAATATCACCCTGGAATTTTGTACGGTGATAAAGGGAACTGCTAGAAGTTCACCTATGTAACTTTTGAAAGCTTGGTAACTACAAAATCAACATGGCGGCCAACTGAAGTTGCGGCATTTAAATAGACGTTTCTCGCGACTTAACCAACCAACCAAACGCAATGAAACTTGGTACAGTATATGTTTATACACATTGTAATGCACCGACATCTAACTTCGTTCAATTGTTTACATAACCACAAGATGGCGGCTGTGCGAAATTTTTCACCGGCATTCTATATCTCTGAAACTATTACCGGTATCACCATGAACATTTCTACGCAGATAAAGGACACTACTGAAAGTTCATTTATGAGACTTTCAAAATCCAGTTAACTACAAAACGAACATGGCGGCCAAGCGAATTTGAAAGTTAAAAATAGACTTTTCTTGCGATTTAATGATCCAAACGCAATGAAACATCGTACAGGAAATGTTTATACACATTTTAATGCACTGGTGTCTAATTTAGTTAAATTGTTTACGTAACCTCAAGATGGCGGCTGTGCGAATTTCGAAAATTAAGTTTTTATTTCTTGTGTTCTAATCATGCGATCGAAATCAACATTTACATAATGAACGTACACAATAATCATCATCTAATAGTACATTACTCTGTGGCCTACATATATCAAAATCCAACATGGCGACCATCCGGAATATTTAGACGGTTCTCAATATCTATTAATCTACTGCAACAATCAAACTGAAATTTTGTAAGTGTATAAAGGCTATACGCATAAGTTCACCTATGGGACGTTCAATAACCTGTCGAGCACAAATCCAACATGGCGGCGACGCGAAAATTAAATATTCAAATGTACGTTTGTTGCGTTTTAACCATCCGAGCGCAGTGAAACTTGATACGGTATATGCTTATACAAATTATAATCGACTGCCATCTAATTCATTTAAATTATTTTCATAACCATAAGATGGCGGCTGAGCGAAATTTTAAAATCCTGCTTTTATTTCTTGTGTCCTAATCATGCGACTGAAGTTTGAATAAAACACCTACACAATAATCTTCATGTAATCTCTTATATAAAAACAAGTGTCCTGACTGACTGACTGACTGACTGACTGACTGACTGACTCATCATCGCCCAGCCAAAACTATTAAAGTTAGAAATATGAAATTTTGGGGATATGTTCGTGGTAAGTCGAAAACGCGCACTAAGAAAGGATTTTTGGATATTCAGGTTCTAAAGGTGTCTTAAGGGTGTACACATGCATTTCATTGAATAGCAATATCTCCGGCTTGGTTTCATTGGGGGACGTGATACTCGGCATATAAACGTATCATTAAAAATAAGAAGACACGTGTCTGAGGGTTTTTCGATGTGGTGTATATTATGAGGTGAAAGGGGTGAAAAGTGGGGGTTGAAGGGTTCCTAACGGAGCGTGTATCTCTTAAACGACATAGGCGAGGAGTTTGAAACTCAGCGGAAAAAAATCAGCTTAAAAAATAAGTAAATAGGTGTTTGACCGTTTTTTCATAAATCGAATTTAAGGGGCCCATGGGGAGGGGTGAAATTCAGAAAAAAGAAAATTGAAAGATACAAAGTCCTGACTCACTCATCATCGCCCAGCCTAAATTATTGAAGTTAGAAACAAGACATTTTGGGGATATGATCATTATATGTCCAAACCGTCCACTAAGGGAGGTTTTTCGGATATTCAGGTTCTAAAGGGGTGTTAAGGAGGTAAAACCTGCATTTCATTGAATAACAATAACTCCGGATTGGTTTCATTTGTGGATGTGATACTCGGCATATAAACTGATCATTAAAAATAAGAAGACACGTGTCTGAGGGTTTTTCGATGTGGTGTATATTATGAGGTGAAAGGGGTGAAAAGTGGGGGTTGAAGGATTCCTAACGGAGCGTGTATCTCCTAAACGACATAGGCGAGGAGTTTGAACTCAGCGGAAAAACATCAGCCTAAAAGATAAGTAAATAGGTGTTGACCGTTATTTTTTTCATAAATCCAATTTAAGGGGCCCATGGGAAGGGGTGAAATTCTGGGGGGAGGGGGGACAGGAAAGAAAGTGTCCTAACTGATTGACTGACTCACTCACTCTTCAATCTCAGGGAGTGAAAACTGCTTAAAAATAAGTAAATAAGTGTTCGACAGTTTCTTTTTCATAAATCAAATTTAAGGGGTTCATGGGGAGGGGTGAAATTCTGGAGAAAAAAAATGAAAGAAAATGTCCTGACTCACTCACTCATCATCGCCCAGCCAAAATTAATGAAGTTAGAAACATGACATTTTGGGGATATGTTCGTTGTATGTCAAAACCGTACACTAAGGGAGGATTTTCGGATATTCAGGTTCTAGAGGGGTCTTAAGGGGGTTGAACCTGCATTTTATTGAATAACAATATATCACGAGTGGTTTCATTTGTGGATGTGATACTCGGCACATAAACTAATCATTAAAAATAAGCAGACATGTGCCTAAGGGTTTTTCGATGTGGTGTATATTATAAGGTGAAAGGGGTGAAAAGTGGGGGTTGAAGGTTTCCTAACGGAGCGTGTATCTCTTAAAAGACATAGGTGAGAAGTTTGAAACTCAGCGGAAAAAATCAGCTTAAAAATTAAGTAAATCGGTGTTCGAACGTTTTTTCATAAATTCAACTTAAGGGGCCGATGGTGTGGGGTGAAATTCTGGGGAAAAAAGGAGAGAAAGTGTCCTAACTGACTGACTAACTCACTCACTCATCAAACTCAGGGAAAAAAGACAGCTTAAAAATAAGTTAATAGGTGTTCGAGCGTTTCTTCATAAATTCAATTTAAGGGGCCCGTGGGGAGGGGTAAAATTCTGGTAAAATAATTGAAAGAAAATGACCTGATTGACTCACTCACTCATCATCGCCCAGCCAAAATTATAGAAGTTAGAAACATGAAATTTTGGGGATATGTTCATTGTATGTCGAAAACGTCCACTAAGGAAAGATTTTTGGATATTCAGGTTCTAAATGGGTGTTAAGGGGGTAAACCTGCATTTCATTGAATAACAATATCTCACGAGTGGTTTCATTTGGGGATGTGATACTTGGCATATAAACCAATCATTAAATATAAGCTGACACATGTCTAATGATTTTTCGATGTAATGTATGTTAAGAGTAAAGGGGTGAAACGTGGGGGTTGAAGGATTCCTAACGGAGCGTGCATCTCCTAAACGACATAGGCGAGGAGTTTGAAACTCAGAGGAAACAATCAGCTTAATAATAATAAATAAATAAATAAATAAATAAATAATTTAATAAATAGGTGTTCGACCGTATTTTCATAAATCCAATTTAAGGGGCTCATGGGGAGGGGTGAAATTCTGGAAGAAAAACGTCCACTAAGGAAGGAATTTTGGATATTCTCTCTCATCGACCAACCAAAACTATTAAAGTTAGAAGAATGATATTTGGGGATTATGTTTGTTGTGCGTCGAAAACGTCTACTAAGGAGGGATTTTTGGATATTCAAGTTCTAAAGGGGTGTGAACGGGGTTAAACCTGCATTTCATTGAAGAACAATATGACACGACTATGACGCGAGCGAAGCCGCGGGTACCTGCTAGTAATACATAAATCTAAGGCCTATAATTTAAAAATCCAACATGGAGACCATCCAAAATATTTAGACCGTTCTCAATATCTACGAATCTATTACAGCAATCAAACTGACAAGAGGCAATTAATATTAGTAGGATATATGAAAATAGGCTATTTAGTTCTTCACGGAAATACTTGTTTCGCATATTCCATTAATTGGAATTATTGACCAACTGAAAGTCATAATATCAATTTTTAATAAGGCAACACTGAAAAATTGCCTCAAAGCTCCACTCGAATTAATCTTGATATTAATTTATAAATTTATTTATTTATTTATTTATTTTGTTACTTTTTTCATTTATTTTTAATTTTTTTTATTTTTTTTTAAATTTTGTAATTAATTAATTTATTATTTTTTTGTTTTTATTTTTATTTTTTATTATTTTTATTTTATTTATTTATTTATTTATTTATTGATTTATTTACATATTTATTTATTTTGTTATTAATTAATTATTTTATTCTTTTTTAAATTTTAATCTTATTTTTTAATTTCATTTTTATTTGTATTAGCCTACTTTCGATTTTTGCAAAAAATGAAAGTAGACTTATGAGATCAACACAGGGCGAAAAAAGTGTGTCTGTCTGTGTGTGTGTATGTGTGTGTGTGAGTCTGTGTGTGTGTATGTGTGTGTGTGAGTCTGTGTGTGTGTGTGTGAGTGTGTGTACTCTGAATGTCTGTCCCCCCCTATCAATTCGAACACGGTGAATGCGAATTGAACGAAATTTGGTACAAAGGTAGCACTAGCAAAGGACACCTCAGTGTCATGTTTTATATCGCCGCCATCTTTACTAAAACTGAATGGCGGCCACTCAAACGTTCAAAACGTAAAATCAAATAACGACTAACCAAATCATCCAATCTCTACCAAATTTGGTAACAACATACCTTCGTATAGGATGCGTCTTGTGACCAAACTACAAGGTCGTCCGCCATACCATTTCAGGATGGCGGCCGTGCGAATTATGCAAACTTTATAATCCATATCATGGGACCCACCAGTTCCGATTATCGAGCCGAGAATCGTTTTAACTGTTCTAAAGGAAGAGGCACGTACGAAATTAAAAGTTTATTTTGTAATACTATAGTGCAGACGTGATTTTAAAAAGCTCAGCTGATTCATTAATAAGACAAGATGGCAGCGGATATCTTGTGCCTGACTTATATTTCACTAATTTGAGTATTGCATGCAATATAGCGTACTAAAACAAAATAAATAAACTTTGTATGAAATGCTTTATATATAAATAATATACTTCAGTGATGAAATCGTTTAGTATAAATCATTATTTGCTAACAAGTTCTATGTAAGTCATTTTATATGGATCAATGTTCGTTGGCACAAATGGCTCAGTGGTAAAGCGCTAGTCTGTCATTCATATGCCTATGGTTCAAACCCCATCAGAGATATGTTTTTTGCTTGACATTTTACATATTTGTTGCTTTGTAATGACTCAGACGTTTTAAAATTAAGCGTTATATTGTGCATATTACGGTGCAAAACATATACTTAATTAAAACATAATTCGCCAGCAGATTTAATCGAGACATCTAGCTGACAAAAAGGTAACAGATTTTATTGAAAAGTTTCTTCTTCTGGCCGCTAGAATGCACTCGCTCTGTTAGGATTATATTGTTCGATATTTCACAACTAGATATCACGACTAGTTTTTATATTTATTGTTTCTTGAGTACTGAGACGTTATAAAATAAAGCTTTATATGGTGCTTTTTGCAATGGAAATTATATATTAAAAAAACGACATTCTCCACCGGAGTGACATCTACCATCCTTCAGTAGTACTATGCAGAAACTATAGATTCGAGCAGCGCTCTATTCCGGCCAGTTAGTGAACCCAGTCTTAACGACTGCTAGGAGTAATAAGACAGTAACATTCGTTTATTCCTTGTGCACAGAGGCGTTGTTGATAATCTCAAAACTTGCAATATGGATGATTTGGAGATGGATTATTTTGTTATACCGTGTATTTAAGATTAGCCTATAAATTTACGGGTTGCGAAGTTACTTCACTTAGTTCTATATCATTCGTACACGACACAGAACAACAACGTGACGTCAGTTTCTGATCTGCTCTGATTGGCTATTACATTGCTGCAGTCGGGTAGTTGGCAGTCAAGGATAAAATTCTCGACTGCCAACTGCCAGCTACCAACTGCAACTTCATGTTGTGTATGGTGCCTATAGTATACACGGAGTCGATCGCGACTGCCGACCGAGGACTACCAACTACGGACTGCCGACTGCGCATTGTAGATGGGCCTTATTAGAGCAACGAAGTTTCAATTATTGTAAGTAGTCGGTGTTTGGAGTGTTTGCTGATGAAATTGCAAAATGCTGGGGTAAATTATAAACTATGGTTTGAACGCCACTGTTCAAATCCTGTGTGCCAATTTGCACTTCAAATAGGAAGAAATTAGGAGATGATAAGGACAGAGAGTTATAACTATACCCATACATTTCGGAGAAAGTAGGCTATATGTTCTTTCCCGAACATCTTGTTTAATTATTTGATTCATTTATTTATATTTGATTTATTTATTTATTTTATTTTTTATTTTTTATTTTATTTATCTCTTCACTGTAATTATTTCTTCGCTAACTTACCGGCTTTGTTATTTACATATTTAGATATGTATTATTTTCATTTAAAATGTATTGTAATTTATATAAATCCGTTGGTGACGGGTAAGACAGCCAGTGTATTAACAAAACATTACCTACCTAAAAGCTTAACTGAAACCTATTCCTCGCCTATATTTACCATTTAATTACGTGTAAGTTAGACTTGATGAACTCCTGGAAACCTGGGACGCTATTTTAATGTATATTCGCTCCTCAGCGAGTGAGTTAGCAGATACCGTCAATAAAGCCGTATAGCGTTTATGAGCTCAGTTTGTAAACATGACGTACCGTAAGCAGAAAAGCCTTCTCGACTTCGCGTCGCACTCCATTTAATGTTCCGTACCTGCAAGGAAGTATTAATTGATCCGCTATTCCTTGGGGATACAAGAGGCTGTGAAAGGATCACTCTACTGGATTAAACCTGGCATGTACGTAGGAGAGTGGGTGGAGGCACGCTCCGTCTCGTCGTTGTTTATACAAAGCCTCGCGACTCACGTTTCTTATTCTAATTAGTCAAATTCATGTTTCATAGAAATTGAAAACCCAAAATTGAGTATTGTAAAAAAATAGCAAATATTGAACATATATTGAAATGAAATTCATGATGTTCAAAATAGTCATTTTTAATTTATATCCAGATAATAACATTTTAAAAACATAGGAACATATTTTCAATACCATTTCCTACTCCATAGAAGCAATTTCTCTATTTTAGAACGTAATTTTTTTATATAAGCAATATACATTTTTATATTTTTACTAAAATTTTAATAAATTCAATTGTAACATATCTGATTTTTAAAGAAAATTTACATTCTATATTTTTCCATATTTTAACGATTTATTCTAATTAGACAGTATCATCGATTAACAACATTTTTAACAGAATTTTTAATATTCAACCCTTAATAGGGCAAAACTACTTTTTATTTTTATGTGTTTGATATTTTAATTTATTTTAATTATTATAATTATTAATAATATAATTTTTTGTTTCTCTAATTTTAATGTTTACATATATCTATTTTTAATTTTAATTTATGTTCTTATAAATTTAATTTTGATATTTTTATTGAATTAATTAATTAATTAATTAATTTCGAATTGATTTTTACAATTATTTTCATAATTCTTTTATATTTATGTTTATTATTTTAATTTTTATATTTCTTTTATAATTATAATTTTATATTTGTAATTTTTATTTCTTTATTTATATTTTATTTTTACACTTTAATTGTTAATGTGTTAAGTTTTAATTTTTTTAAATTTTATCCAACACATTACGTCAAGTAGATACATATATAATACTTGATTTTTAGAAATACTAGCACCTAGGCATGAAAATTTGGCTTAAAATTCAACTATCAGCATCTTTGAAAGCATAATCTGTCCTTATGACAGTTGGTTAATATAGAGACCACTATCCCATAAAGGGTTAAAGGTTAGTCTAGGATTGCTGAGAAAAGAAATAGTGAATATTTTATTTCTAGTCTTCATCTACTTTTGCATAGAATGTTAATTTTTGATTGATGTTCTTAGTTTAATATTTTTATTTTTAGTATAACTGAAGAAGGTTACACGTTAACCGAAACTGGTGCATTATTATTAGTTTCACTATATTATTGACTTTAAGGTGGATTATCCCTTATTTACCTTAAACTTTTAAAAGAAAGTAGTATTTGTAAGAAATGTATTGGTAATCATAAATAGGTGTCAAAAATTTAAGCATAATTAAGATTTCAAATTCATAAAACCAATATTGAGTATCTGCAGGAAATTTATTGGAAATGATCAATATACAGTAGTGTTCAAAATTTAAGAATAGTTAAAACTGAAAATGGAAAAGCCAAAATTGAGTATTTGTAGGATTTTATGGGAAATGATCAATACACACTAGTCTCAAAAATTTAAGCTTAACTAATATTGAAAAATGTCAACCCAAAATTGAGTATTTGTAGGATTTGTATTGGAAATGATCAATATACACTAGTGTCCAAAACTTAAGCATAACTAAGATTAAAAATTGAAAACCCAAAATTGAGCAAGACATTTATTGGAAATCATCAATATGCACTGATATCCGAAATTTATGTGTGGCTAATATTGGAAATTGTAAATCCAAAACTGAGTATTTGTAGGATTTTCATTGGAAATCATCAATATACACTAGTGTTCAAAATTTAAGCGTAGCTAATATTGAAAATTGTAAACCCAAAATTGAGTATTTGTGGGAAACGTATTGGCTAACCTTGATACATAATTAAGATTAAAAATTGAAAACCAAAAATTGAGTATTTGTAGGATTTTTATAAGAAATGATTAATATACATTAGTGTCCAAAACTTAAGCCTAACTAAGATTAAAAATCGGAAACCCAAAATTGAGCAAGAAATGTATTGGAAATTTCCGTTATACACTAGTGTCAAAAATTTAAGCGTACGGTAACTAAGAATGAAAATGGAAAACCCAAAATTGAGTTTTTGTAGGATTTTTATTGGAAATAATCAATATACACTAGTGTCCAAAACTTAAGCCTAACTAGGATTGAGTTTTGAAAACCCAAAATTGAGAACTTGTGGGAAATGTATTGGAAACTAGCTGTACCCGGCATGCGTTGCAATGCCAATCAAAGAAAACGTTGGCGTTGTAACATTGTTTGTTGAAGTGCTTTTGGATTCCCAATATTTTATCCTTTTTCCGTTAACCACCTCTAAACTATTGTAAAATTGATTTACTATCTCAAAAAAAAATCCTGGGAGCGTGCTCAACAACTCACCAAAGTTTCATCGTAATAAAATGAATGGCATATGAACGCATACGGCACTTTGTTGAAACGATTCGAGCGTCGTCACCCATTTGAAGAATATACGCGTACGCTACCTATTGTAAAATGGATTTACTAATCGAAAACCTTCCCTGGTGTGTACACAACAACTCATCCAAGTTTCATCACAATCGAATGAATGGCATATGAACGCATACGGGATTTTGTATAAACAATTCGCGCGCCGTTACTCATTTGTTGAATCTACTTGTGCGCCACCCATTGAAAACGGATTTACTAATTCATGCACCTTCGCAGGACTGTACTCAACTCACCAAAGTTTTATCACAATCAGATGAATGGTATATGAACGCATACGGGACTTGGTTGAAACAATTCACGCGCTGTCGCTCATTAGTTGAATCTACTCGTGCGCTACCATATTGTAAAATGTATTTACAAAATCAGAAATCTTCGCGGGAGTGGAAACAACATTTCACCAAGTTTCATTGCAATCGCATGAATGGTAGTTTATATGAATGCATACGGAACTTTTTTTTAAACGATATGCACGTCGTTACTCATTTGTTGAATCTACTCGTGCGCTACCTATTGTAAAAAGGATTTACTAAGTCAGAAACCTTTCCTGGAGGGTGCACAACAATTCACCAAAGTTTCATAGCAATCGGATGAATGGTATATGTACGCATACGGGACTTTGTATAAACGATTCGCGTGCCGTCGCTCATTTGTTGAATCTACTTGTGCGATACCTATTGTAAAGTGGATTTACTAAGCCAGAAACATTCCCTGAAGTGTACACAACATCTCACCCAAGTTTCATCGCTATCAGACGAATAGTATATGAACGCATACGGGACTTTGCTGAAACACTTCGTGGGTCGTCGCTCATTTGTTGAATCTACTCGTGCGCTACCTATTATAACATGGATTTACTAAGCCAGAAACCTTGCCTGTAGTATACACAACCTCTCACCCAAGTTTCATCGCTATCGGAAGAATGGTATGTGAATGCATACAGGACTTTGTTGAAACGCTTCGCCCGTCGTCGCTCATTTGTGTAATCTTCTCGTGCGCTACCAATTGTTAAGAGGATTTACTCAGCCAGAAACCTTACCTGAAGTGTACAGAACATCTCACCCAAGTTTCATCGCAATGGGATGAATGGTATATGAACGCATGTGGGTCTTTCTTGAAACAAACGCACGCCATTTTGTTGAAGCTATTCGCGCCATCTATTGTACTTTGGATTTACTACCCCTATACAAATTACGTTGAGTAACTAACGGGATTTCATGTTAGAGCCTCATTTTCTATACCGGTAGTGGAGAGTGCTACTCGCATCCAGTCGGCCGTGTCTCGTCAAGAGCTACTGTTGCCTGGAACCGACTTGCCTTAGAGCTGTCTTTTGCGTTATGTTTTATATTGACTTGTATTCTCTTTGACGTTTTATGTCACGTCACGGGATAGTAAAAAAAAAGTTTCCTATGTCCGTCTCCTGTTTCTGAGCTACCTCCACACCAATTTTCAGCCAAATCGGTTCAGCCGTTCTTGAGTTATAAATAGTGTAACTAACACGACTTTCTTTTATACATATAGATGATCAATATACGCTAGTGTCAAAAGTTTGAACATGACTAAGATTGAGTTTTGAAAACCAAAAATTCAGTATTTCTGAGAAATTTATTGGAAATGATAGATATAGTGTCCAAAACGTATGCGTAACAGAGGTATGCAAAAATATTGATTAATGAACTCTCAGAATTGTAGAAAACATGATAAAATTTAATAATCAAGTTCTCTGGTATACGATACAGTGAAATTACATGATACAAGCTTGTGGTGTAGCATTCTTGGCTGTCACCCCCGAGGGCCGGGTTTGATTCTCGGCTCAGAAAAGAAATTTTAATTTAGGTTTGAGGACTGGGTTCTATTCCCACCTTAGCCATCCTAGAAGTGGTTTTCCGTGGTTTACCATTTATCCTCCAGACAAATACCGGGATGGTAGCTTCATTACGGCCACAACCACCTCGTTGCAAATACTCGTCTTAATTACTTATTAACACATTTCTACAGATGACACAGTAACACAGGTTATCAGATTAGCAATAGTCACCACGGAGGCCCGGGTTCGATTCCCGGCTCTGCCAAGAAATTTAATTCTAGTCTGAGAGCTGAAACGGGGTACACTCAGACTCGTGAGGCAAAACTGGGACGAGGCGGATTCGATTCCCGACTCAGCCAACCAGGAAATGATATTCTGTGGTTTCCCATTTCTACTCCATATGAATGCCGGGATGGATCATAAATTAAGGCTAGGGCCGCCTCCTTCTCAATCCCCATCTGAATTACAAATGCACACACTAAAAATAATAATAATGTTATTGGTATTACGTCGCTTTTAACTACTCTGGCTTTTAGAAACACCGGGGTGCCTTAATTTTGCCCCAAAAGGGATATTTAACGTGCCAGTTAATATACTGACACGGCTCCCTCACTTTTGCGGACCGTAAATTGCCAACTGATTGCCCCAGGATTCGATCCTGCAATCTTGGGTACAGCAGGCGAGAACGTTACCGCTGAGTCACGCAGCCAGTCTCAAAGACTAATACAGCCATCACAGGGACACAGCTTATCAGACACATTCTACTCACACTTAAGTACACGGGGCTACATGACCACGATGTCACAAAGCCCCTAAACGAATCAACAACAACGAATTAACAATATTTCTTAGCAAAGTCGTGTATCGAACCTGGACTACGTAATAAGAGGTTCAATAAAGCACAAGTCAGCCAACCCTTCCTTCTAAATAAAAGTACCAAAGAGAAGAAATAAATCGAGCAGCTTCGGTGGCGTAGTTGGTAGCATGCTGAGCTTCTATGCCCAAGTTCGCGGGTTCAATCCCGGCCGAAGTCGTCGGATCTTTTAAGAGCGTTAAAAATCCCTCAGTATGCCTTCCTTCGGAGGGGAAGAAAGCCGGCGGTCCTATGTCATAGATTTATGGCATGTAAAAGAACCTTCCACTAATTACAATTGTATGAAGCTACATTATAGGTTAGATTTAACTAACGCTCTTAGGTTCCATCGTTCGTCACCAGGAGCTGACTGCGGTAGAATCTAGTAACCGAGTTGAGAACTAGTTGGTTGTTGACGGTGGCGTTTGTTAGCAGAGAACTGCTTGAAAATCGAATGTCTAGAGTTGTTATGGCCTACTTGAATTAAAAACAGATAACACACACACTAATACAGTCATCACAATTAACACCGGTTATCAGACAAATTCTACACAAACCCAAAGTACACGGGGCTACATGACCGCGTTGTCGCAGCCCCTAAACTGAGGAACCCACCAACCAACCAACCAACCAACCAAAAAAAAAAATCATTGAACTTCCGAATATACCGTATTTCAGCAGGGATTGTTTTCCCAATAATCTGCCTGCTCATTGGCGGCTCGCAACAGGTTCAGTGTGGTGTAGGCCTCAGGCCACCTGTTATTGCATGCAGCCCATTAATTGGCTCTTGTCTCAGGAGGGGGCCGTACCTTCCCATCAATAACACGGCCATGTTACGACCAGACCTAATCTGGGACACCATGTTCCAATAACATAGCGGCACCTCCAGGGATAGGAAACTTTTCATTTCAAATGCAAACAACCAACCAAATCAAAATAAGTTTCTTGTTGTTGTAAATTCATATTGAACTCGGACCACAATCTGGTTGTTATGAAATGCATATTAAAGTTGAAGAAACTGAAGAAAGTCAAAGGCCGAAAAGGTGGGCAATAGACTCACTGAAAGAGAAGGACGTAAACGAAAGATTCAAGAAGAGTATAAAGGAAGGACTAATGAATAAGACAGTCAAAATTTGCGACTCGCGAAATCACGAAAAGAATTAAAACAAATAAACATTGGTTTAGAACAGGTTTTACATAAAAAATATAAATTATTTACAAGTTTCAACTCGCGGAGCATTCGCGAATTTAGCATTTTTATTTTGGCATTATTCGCGACAAAATTGAGTTTTTCGCCATTTAATAAATAAATTTGAAAATTTTAGATCGAGCGAAACATGTCAACAGTTAGTTTTCTCCTTTTCCAACAGTCCATAACAATATACCAGCTGAATCAGCTGCCTCTAATAATATTTTTTTATGCAGCCCAACTAACGCGAGTTGTCAGGAAGATGGATATTCCTCTGCTTGCATCCCGTATGGTACTAATGCACTGCAAGCATATCCTGCAAACGATACTGACATTATTTTTTCCCCTTGATCATATTATTCGAACGGTCTGTAGTGACATCGAGGGAAAACAATCCTGTTCAGTATCGTTTGTGGGATATTGTTAGGGCCCCAAGGGCACCTAGCGCCCATATGACTACTACACTCCAGACATCCATCTACCTACAACTACTCTCGACCAAAGTATTATGTGCACTCGAGTTTGAAGGTTGTTTGTGAAGTAACCAATAGACCTACATAAAATCCAATAACATCATCATTTTTGTCGTTCTATTTTACGCTAGGTCATGTAGGTTTGGAATTTTTAATTTATATTTTAATATTTTTTATCGCAGTTGGAACACAAAAAGTGCACGTTTTTAAGCGTGTTTCAACCATGCGTCACATTTACGAATTGTTATGTCAAAAACCCGTCATCAGATCGAATCCAAATTTTAACACAATATACATTGGAATGTTGTATAACTGTTTTATTAATTTCAAGATTGTATGTGCCCAAGAAACAAAGTTGTTATCATTTTTGTAAGGTAACTTTTTCTCGGCTCGGGGTGGTTGGAAAATGTAGTTCTTGGTTGCATTGTAATCCTTATACATCGAAAAGTTATGCTGTATGACTGTGAAATACGTAAATCAATTCATTTATTTTATATCGGTTTGTATTTCTACGGGGAAATAACACATGTTTCACCTGCTAGCCGCTCCGGCAAAAGCTGTACAGCGTTGCCGAAATGGTGCCCACACGCATCATGGCGCGTCTCGCTCGGAAGAGATGGGCTCCATCTCAGCAACGCTGTACAGCTTTAGCCGGAGTGGCTAGCAGGAGAACCATGTGTTATTTCCTCGTACAAATACAAACCGATATAACATAAGTGAATTAATTTACGTATTTCACAGTCATACAGCATAACTTTTTGATGTATAACGATTACAACGCAACCAAGAACTACATTTTCCAACCACCCCGAGCCGAGAAAAAGTTACCTTACAACAATGATAACAACTTTGTTTCTTAAACACACAAAATTGTGAAATTAATAAACCAGTTATACAAAATTCCAATGTATATTGTGTTAAAATTTGGATTCGATCTGATGACGAGCTTTTGAGATAATAATTCTTAAATGTGACGCATGGTTGGAACACGCTTAAAAACGTGCACTTTTTGTGTTCCAACTGCGACAAAAATATTAAAATACAAATTTAAAAATCCAAACTTACATGAACTAACGTAGAATAGAACGACAAAAATGTTGATGGTATTGGATTTTATTTAGGTCTATTGGTTAATTAACAAACAACCTTCATACTCGAGTACACATAATACTTTGGTCGACAGTAGTCTACGAATAATACTACAGCTATACATCTATAATCATCCCTAAACACACCCCTGCTATCTACGACATCTGTACAACACTCTACACCATTTCACCCCGGAAATACCCCTAGGCTGGAAGCAACAGCAACACACTCTTTCCACACCAAGCCAGCAGAGCTAGCCACAGATATTAGCCAAGCGCTTGCCTCACACACAAACAAATACACAGGAAATGTTTACCAGAACAGTAGTTTGCCAATCCAGCAACATCAGCAGTATGAAAACACATAAAAGACACCCCACTAGGAAGGGGATGTCAGTCTCCTCCAGAATCACTGCCCGATCGCCGAGTGACGTCGCCGTACTTCCGGTAAGTGTGTATTTCTCAGGATTTTCCTAATTGCTTGTCATCCTTTCATTTTACCACACCTCACTAAATTGTACAGCATACTTGTTTAAAGCTATTCCTTATTCCAGTGAAGCATTTACACGCACACTACAACTCGTAATAATACACTTTTATCATAGAAGCCCAATTTTTGTATTATTGTCCTCGCCGTACATTACAGCCCGCTTCCCCACTCACACTTCGCTTGTATAACAAAATGCTGGGGTCAGCACTATTATTTTACTCACGCCAAGCGACCTTGTCCTCTAAAGCGCCTTGCTCGTAACGTAGCGCCAGCAGCCTAGTTATAGCTTCGCTCGCTCCTATTTTAGTTGCAGGACAAGTACCTTCACCCCTAGGGAACAGCCCTTGCTTGTAATCCCTCAATCGCAGATCTTTATCCTTTCGCTCCCCACAGCTTCCAACACTCACCCGACAATCCCTCACACCCGTCAAAGTCCCCTGATCACATACTACCCTCAACACCTACTCACCCCCTGTTTCTACCCCCACAACAAGGGTAAAACAATATGCTTGCAGTGCGTTAGTACTATACGGGATGCAAGCAGAGAAATATCAACCTTCCTGACAACACGTGTTAGTTGGGTTGCAAACAATATTATTATTAGAGGCAGCTGTTTCATCCTGTACGGTATACGGGGTGTATCTTAATTACACCGATAAAAAAATCAGGGACGCTCTGCATGTTATGTAAAAACGATGCCGCAATCGGATTGGCGTAGAAAATTTTCCCCCTCGAGAAAATGAGGTTACTTTGTTACTTCCTGGCGCGCGATTCAAATCTACGAACTCACCGTATTTGCTGACCCAGGGAGCAAGCCGCTGGCCACTGTAGTGCTGCAAGCCTCGGCATGCCAGCCAGCATATCTCTGTCTCCTTCTATCACACTCCCTTCCCTTGCTTGAAGCACAGCAGTGGCCAGCGGCTTGCTCCCTGGGTCAGCAATTATGGCGAGTTCGTAGATTTGAATCGCGCGCCCGGAAGTAGCAAAGTAACCTCATTTTCTCGAAGGGAAAAATTTTCTCCTCAAGTCCGATTGTGGCATCGTCTTTTAAGAATCATTTTGGCAACACTGCCATGTATGGCTTCCTGAAAATTAAACTGAAATAGAATTGTCGTACTGTATGTGTGCTAATTTTGGAATAGGTCCCATATATACCTTCCAAGATATGCAACATGGACCTCAAACCTAAAGTGTGGTTTTTCAGCAGTTGGTAGCACTGATATTATTTTCGAATATGGGCTTGAGATATTCAGGTATATATCTTTACTCATACCAAATTTGGTATCGATTGCTGCAGCCGTTTAGGAGTTGATAGGGGGGCCACACATACACACAGACAGACATACTGACAGAAGGACATTCAGACAGACACACATTTCCCCGGATAAGACTACTTTTTTTTCTCATTTTTGCAAAATGTGAAAAGTAGGCTAATAATTACGTTAATTTGGTGTTAATGACGTCTTTGCAACAGGCACCTGTCAGGCGCACTGCGCCCGACGGAGGATTAAAAGCCGGGAGTAATCTGGTGTGTCTTGTCATGTATTACTGTGCTGATGACGAGATGTGCTAATTAGCACAACGGAGCAGCATCGCTCGAGTGGATATTTAATTTGATAAGCGAGGTAAGATCTCTGAGTGCCATAATACGGTATTTATGAACATTTATACAGCTATTCTGGTACCCAGACAAGACCAGAAATGACATTTCAACAAGACTAGTAATCTCGGCTGAAGCCTCTGAGCTCAGGGTGAGATCCCGGCTATGCCACGATATTTAAATATGGTTTGAGGGCTGGAACGGAGCACACTCAGCCTCGTGAGGAAAAAAGAAACTAAGAAGAGAAAGGGGTGGGGTTCCATTCCCACCTCTGCCATCTTGGACGTGGTTTCTCGTGGTTCCCCACTTCTACTCCAAGAAAATGTCGGGATAGTTCCTAACTTAAAGCCACGGCCACCTCCTTCCCAATCCTCGACTGACTTACAAATACAAACAAAAATACAGACACCACAATAGCACAGGTTATTCGATTTTTTCTTACCTGATACTTCCTTTGTCAATAATTTTCTCTCTTGTCTATCTAGTTCCTTGACTTTTGTTCTTACCTTCATTGCTGTCGTTTCTGAAGCGTACAAGGCTTTTGGAAAGCCTACTGTTTTATATTGTCGTAGTTTGGCATTGATGGAAATACTTTTTGTTGACATTCACCAAGATTATTATTATTATTAGTAGTAGTAGTATTATATACGCCAGGATTGGAACCTTTGATATCCAGACCTCTAGCTCCCCCAACCCTAACTGTCGAGCTGCACGCACTATCGTGGACGCCTTCGCTACGATATTGAAGAGAAATAAAGAGACGCTGATCTAGCAAGGCATAATCTGCTGTCTTCAACCTATTTTTCTTTAATATAAGAATCATTTAACATATTTTCATTTTCATTAATCTTGTAGCCGTTCTTGAGTTTAATAATTAATAAGCCATCCTTCAAGGCTTCTGTCTTTGTAGCAGCCTCTAACGCTTGTGGAGTTACCATAAAAGATTTATTTAATATTCTCAGAGTCTCGGCGTTTTATCTCTTTCTTTACCTTCTCTTTGGCTGACGGAGGCGGTGCTTGGCCTATAACATATTCCCCATTTCTTCAATCTCTTATGAAAATTCGTTTAGGCTATTAAAACGGGCGATCAAATGTAAACGCCACCTCTGCCTATGTGCTGCCATCTATAACCGTACTAAAGGTAACGAGGGAAGAAGACCGTTACTAGTAACATTCACTTTTTGAGATAACGAGTGAGTAACGCCGTTACTGGTAACAGTTATTTTTTGTGATAACAAGGAAAATCTACTTCCACCTTTCGGCGTGACGAGAAGGATTTACACAAGTACGCTTCGGTGGCGTAGCATGCTGTGCCAAGGATCGCGGGCTCAATCCGACCGAAGTCGTCGGACTATTTAAGAGCGTTAAAGTCCTTCAGTATGCCTCCCTCCGGAGTGGAAGTAAAGCCGGCGGTCCCATGTCATTGATTTTAAAATGAAAATCCACAGCCTGCTTTCAGTCGACCGACCGGGTCGGGTAATGGAATGAATGAAGCCCCCTTCTAACGGCAAGGATATGAACCGTGCCAGCTGCCGAAACCTGCCGCACTCCCCTGGGGCATTGTGTAAATGAATGACGGATGAAATGAAATGACAGTGGAGAGTGTTGCTGGAATGAAATTTGTGACAGGAAAAACCGGAGTACCTGGAGAAAAACCTGTCTGCCTCAGCTTTGTCCAGCACATATCTCACATGGAGTGACCGGGATTAGAACCACGGACCCAGCAATGAGAGGCTGGCGTGCTGCCATCTAAGCCACGGAGGCTCACCCATGCCTTAGATTTATGGCATGCTAAAGATCCTTCCCATAACTAAACTTGTGTGAAGCTAAATTTCTAGGTTAGATTTCGTTGAATTGCTCTATCAATGTTCCAACGATTACCACTAGGTGTCATTGACAACTGGTAGCGAAAGTTGGAACTACATGAAATTGAACGGAACTTGTAGCTCACCCTAAGGGTGCCCGCTGGAAGTAGCTACAGAGTCAGGCGAAGCGAACATATCCTCGGACACTCCCGGCACTAAATGCCATACGATAAATAAATAATTACCAACCCCAAGCTTGCTTTGCTACTGGCCATGGTAAGTGATATTTGAAAGGCCACAAAAATCACGACACGCATGTCATACGTTGTTGGCATGTTAAAGAACCCATTTGAATTATGTAGGCCGTGTTCATAATGGCAAAATCAATCTCGGGATTTTCCGCCAACACAAAAAGGCCCCCCTTTCTCTACTAGAAAGCGCTATAATGTCAAAAAGCTTAGATATCTAACCTCATTGACTTTCATAGCGCTCCAAGGAACAACAAAATTTGACACTCAAGCTGCCCTCTGGACGTCAAATAACAAAGCTTGAACGGGCACCCGAGGCCATACGATATTATTATTATTATTACTACCAATCTTGTAATAGTTCATGAGATTTGTAGCGGCCAGTCTTTCTTTCTTCTTGTTCTAGGTAGCTCCGTCTGAGCCTCGCAGGGTTCCCATAAAATATTTATTTAATATTCTCATGGCCCCTTTGTGTCTTCTCTTTATTTTCCTTCTCTTTGGTTCATGGAGGCACTCATATAATATTTTCCTTTTCTTTGCGCCCTTTGAAGAACTTCGTTCTTGGCGTGTATTAAAGGTCTGTGTATACGCGAACCCCACTCACGTATCTGCTCAGTTCGATCGAGAGCAGCTTGAAGACGTCTCCCAATGCGACGGAAGGCGTCGCGATGGTTATCGAGATGCAATCTGCTATCCCTTTCTATTGAACATGTTCCAGCCCCACCCATCTCATATGCCATCCTTTCGGGCATACTTCTTTATTCCCAAAGCATAATAGCACTAAAAGGTACTATTAACTGACTTGGAATGTTACTCTTGTGATGCCACAATTCTTCCAAATACTTTTAGGTTTATCATTATTCGTTTTATTAAAGTCTATCTTCAAGCAACATAAAGAATGCCCGTTTGCTTAAATTCTTATTTTCTCTCATTGAACCGGTCGGAGCTGAAAAGCATTAAGTCAAAAATGGTCAGTTTTTAAGAATTAGTATTCTGAAGTAATGACAGAAGCCTCCGTGGCTTAGGCGGCAGCAAGCCGGCCTCTCACCGCTGGGTCTGTGGTTCAAATCCCGGTCACTCCATATGAGATCTGTGCTGGACAAAACGGAGGCAGCCAGGTTTTTCTCCGGGTACTCCGGTTTTCCCTGTCAACATTTCATTCCAGCAACACTCTCCACTATCATTTCATTTCATCTGTCATTCATTTAATCATTGCCCCAGAGGAGTGCGTCAGGCCTCGGCAGCCGGCACAGTTCATATCCTCGCCGCTAGATGGGGGCTTCATTCATTCCATTCCTGACCCGGTCGGAGACTGGAAGCAGGCTGTGGATTTTCATTTCATTCTGAAATAATGACCCAAGGGCCTTGGAGCGGCATAGGAAAGAATTAAGTCAGCCTTCTGTTTAAGCTACACACAAAACATTTTCATCTTATCAGCGGGAGAAAATGGATGTTTCTGTTGTGTTGGGAGAAATATCACCTGTAATTGACCCCTTACTTATACCTCAGCAATCTGGATTTCGCCCTGGTAAAAGCTGTACTGGACAACTGCTAAATCTCACACAGTTTATAGAAGATGGGTTTGAAGCTCGTAAGGTTACAGGAGTGGTATTTGTCGACTTATCAGCAGCGTATGATACTGTCAACCATCAGCTACTACTAGTCAAGGTCTACAACCCCACCAAGGATTTTAGCCTAACCAGGCTCATCGCCACTCTTTTGCAAAATCGCAGGTTCTTCGTCGACTTTCAAGGACAGCGTAGTCGATGGAGACTACAGAAAAACGGCCTCCCGCAAGGAAGTGTACTGGCTCCAATCCTGTTCAATATATACACAAACGACCAACCTATAGCCCCGAACAGCAGAAGTTTCCTGTATGCTGATGACCTTGCTCTAGCCACTCAGAGCGCAGATTTTGAATCAGTGGAGAACACCCTCACGAATGCCCTTAAAGATCTTTCCAAATTCTACAACACAAACCAGCTTAAGCCAAACCCCTCAAAGACACAAGTGTGTGCTTTTCATTTGAGAAATAGGGAAGCTGCTCGCAAGTTAAAGATCGTATGGTCAGGGGTCGAACTGGAACACTGTGAGGCTCCAAAATATCTAGGAGTGACACTTGACAGATCTCTTACTTTCAGGAAGCACTGCATGAACTCCAAGTCGCAAGTTTCTTCCTGGAACAATCTCCTACGCAAACTGGCTGGATCTCAGTGGGGTAGTCAACCTGAAACGATCCGAACTTCAGCAATGGCACTATGCTATTCTGCAGCAGAGTAAGCTTCTGTTTGGTATAATTCAACACATGCCAAACAGGTGGATGTAGCTCTCAACGATACCTGCAGGATTATAACAGGTTGCTTGAAATCACCTCCAGTCGAATGGCTTTATCTCCTCGCAGGAATAGCACCACCCTCCTGTTCGAAGAGAAATAGCTGCGAACAAGGAATGAAAGACAGTGGAGCATGAAAGAACTCATCCTCTATATGGACACGAACCGCAACCGCAACGACTGAAGTCGAGGAATAGTTTCCTTAGAATATCAAAGGAACTTAGAACCACTGCTGAAAAAGCTAGGTTGCAAATGTGGAGGGCTACGACCAACCTTCCCCCTGGTTGGGAAAATGTGTCTGAAACTCTACCTCCTGGCTATGACGAGGAATGGACGACTTGGAAGTCCCTGAATAGACTGCGCTCTAGAGTAGGCAGATCAAAGGTTAATATGGCAAGATGGGGTTACATTGACCAGGATGATATTCAATGTGATTGTGGAGAAGACCACACTGTTCAGCATATGACTGAGTGTCGACTGTGCCCAGCATCCTGCACGGAAGAAGATCTTCGTTGGGGAACACAGAGAGCACTGGAAGTGGCCAAGTTTTGGGCAAAGATAATATAATAACTGTGTTATATATTTACAATGTATGTTTCTGATACGAGAATAATAATAAGCGGGAGAAAAAGCACGGAAACCCACTGGCAAGGCAAAATCCATTACAAATCAATTAGCTTTGTGGGTTTAAGTCTGAAACCACTGCTACATGTAGTGTTATTAGAGGAGAAGAGCATTAAGTCAATGACTTTCTGCCTTTCAGCGCCGTACTCCGTACTTAATGTTGGCCACACTGGAATATTCCCGCGTGTTACTGTGCTATTGTAATTTACATTTCTAGAGGCTTTAGATGGATTTTATGTTACAAATCCATTTTAAAATAAAATATCATGTGAAATATTCATTCTGGATGGCTTTATGCCGCACAAAACTGACCACGGAGCTGAAAGGCATTAAGTCACGTTCCCAAAATTGTTTTGAGAAATATGTTTATTAAATTGAAATTGATATTTCTTTAACACAAATATAAGCTGAACAGTTGCTTCACAACACAGAATACTAATACAGTAGTGTGTTTGTTAAGTTGTGTTCTGTCAATGACGTTTTATCTGTCTCCTGAAAAGTATTGAAAATTGACTTAATGCTTTTCGGCTCTAAGCGATTCAATTATATTGTAACTCATTTTCCTTGTCCATGTATTGTATTGTGTATCTATAATGTATCACAATACACTTCATTTGTATATTTGTATTCTCTAAATGTACTGTATTATAATTTAGTGTGTCATCTGCGTAATGAAATATGTACTGTTCTCCACGACAGAGCTCTGCTGTCGGGAAAATTTTTCTAAAATAAAATAATACATAAATAGGTAATATATGTACATAAAACATAAATAAATAGATAAATACAGTAGATAAATAGATAATATGTAATACATACATAACTCGGTAAATAGATAAATAAATGAATGGATAAAGAAATATATATATAAATAAATAGGTACAGGTAGAGAAATTCAAATACCTGGGTGAATGGATTGAGCCCAACATTTGTGAAAAGGAAGCCTTCGTGGCACGGATTAACAAAATGGAAATGGCTTACCATTTAACCAAAGACATTTACAAATCACGATCAATGTCCTTCAAGGCCAAACTGAGGCACTTCGTTACCGTTATTCGCCCGGAGGCGTTATATGCATCAGAATGCTTGGCGATGAATAAGAAAGGCCTGGCAGAACAACTCGAAGCCAAAGAGAGGAAGATTCTGAGAAAGATCTTGGGCCCGGTCAAGGAACGAGGAGAGTATAGAAGAAGACACAACGATGAACTCTATCTACATGTGGAGAAAATAACGGACACCATTCGCAAAAGAAGACTCTCCTTTTATGGCCATTTAACACGAATGAACTCCGGAAGATTGTCCAATCGAATCTGTGCCTACTTTGTGGGAAAGAAAACCAAAGGGATCTGGTTTACAGAGGTGGAAAAAGACCTACAAGAACTGGGGATATCACATGAGGACATCTTGGAACGTGACTCTTTGAAGAAGAAACTTGGGGAGATACGGAGTTTTCAGCCAAAACCTATATTGAAAACTGGCAAGAAGTGGACCGAAGAACGAAGGGAAGCTCACCGAAGAAGAATGCGCGAATACTGGGTCAATGTGAAAGAACGAGGGAAAAGGCAGTTGAAATAACGTGGTCCATAGACGACCGAAACGATTAAAAAAAAATAGGTACATAAATAGATAAACATAAAATTAGACAAATAAATAAATAAATAGAAAAATAAATACAGAAATACATAGATAAATATATCAATAAATAAATACTTAGACAAATAGATTCATAGATAGATACATAAATAGACAAATAGATGACTAAAATAATATATAAATAGATAAATAAATAAACTTTACGTTTTTTTTAAACTGGACCCCTATAGTCTGAGTGCTCTTGGTGTCACTTAAATAGTACTTAATGCAACAAGCATATAATGGCAATGATTAAGCCACGACTATGTTTGTGAAAAGAGCGGAGCGAGTTTTACAATTTCTATCAGTTACCATTATAGGCGAGTTGCATACGACTGCTTATGTTCGACGATAATTATAACTTTATTATATGTTCGACGATAATTATAACTTTATTATATGTTCGACGATAATTATAACTTTATTATATGTTCGACGATAATTATAACTTTATTATATTTTCGACGATAATTATAACTTTATTATATGTTCGACGATAATTATAACTTTATTATATGTTCGACGATAATTATAACTTTATTATATGTTCGACGATAATTATAACTTTATTATATGTTCGACGATAATTATAACTTTATTATATGTTCGACGATAATTATAACTTTATTATATGTTCGACGATAATTATAACTTTATTATATGTTCGACGATAATTATAACTTTATTATATGTTCGACGATAATTATAACTTTATTATATGTTCGACAATAATTATAACTTTATTATATGTTCGACGATAATTATAACTTTATTATATGTTCGACGATAATTATAACTTTATTATATGTTCGACGATAATTATAACTTTATTATATGTTCGACGATAATTATAACTTTATTATATGTTCGACGATAATTATAACTTTATTATATGTTCGACGATAATTATAACTTTATTATATGTTCGACGATAATTATAACTTTATTATATGTTCGACGATAATTATAACTTTATTATATGTTCGACGATAATTATAACTTTATTATATGTTCGACGATAATTATAACTTTATTATATGTTCGACGATAATTATAACTTTATTATATGTTCGACGATAATTATAACTTTATTATATGTTCGACGATAATTATAACTTTATTATATGTTCGACGATAATTATAACTTTATTATATGTTCGACGATAATTATAACTTTATTATATGTTCGATGATGTCGAAATGTAATTATTTTGTGTCAGAAACGGTATCATAATGAGGCTCATTATGACACTATTTTAGATAGATTTCATTAGAAAGCTAACTATTGCAATGGGTACCATGTTTCGACTTCCGGAAAATTTCGACATATCTTCGCGTTTCACATCCCCCAGACCCCAAAACTACCGTCAGTTCAAAAGTTTATATATAATTTATGTATATATATGTATATCAGTTTCTTGTGGACACGGTAACTGCCGTAATTTTGCACCAATCACTTTGAATTTTTTACCGAATATGTATACCTATAAAATCTCGGCCGAGTTCGTTACTGGGCTAAATCGGTCGAAGGGGTTGAAAATGGGGGGCTTTTTTTCGAAAAAGTGAAATATTGCTATAACTCTCTTAATATATGAAATATCGAATCCGTTCAAAGTTCATACTATGTGTCGGATAAAGCCCACAAATTTATGTTTGAAGAGTTTTTTTTTATAGAACCAACCATTGACCAAAGGGGTGGGAAAAAGTGGGTTGTTCTGGAAACATTAATCATATCTCTCTTAATAGGCACAATATCAAAACCGTACAAATTGGACAATATTCCCCTAATAATTACCTAAAACTTTTGTCTGAAAGAATTTTTGATATGACCCACCATTACGCCAAGGGATGAGAAAAATGATTTCGGAATTATAAGAAAATGCCAAGAGCTATCAGAGGTTGCCATGGCAACACTACTAAATTGATGAGGGATGAGCCATCAGACGTTGCCATGACAGCGCACTTGCACGAGATCAGATTCAGATTTCCATCTGACTGTGTGAAGCGGCTTCGGTGACGTAACTGGTAGCATGCTGAACTTCTATTCCCAAGGTCGCGGGTTCAAAGCCGACCGAAGTCGTCAGATTTTCTAAGAGAGCTAAAAATCCCTCAGTATGCTTTCCTTTGGAGGGGAAGTTCCAACTTTCGTTGCGAGTTGCTGGTTGCGGTGGCATCTAGTAGCCAAGTTCATAGCTAGGTGTCGTTGGCGGTAGTATCTGGTAGCAACATTAGGAACTACTGCTTGAAATTGACCGTCTGCAGTCCTTACCTGAATTACAGACTACTACAGCCATCACAATTCACACCGTGATCAGACAGATTCTACACTCACCCAAAGTACACGGGGTTACATGACCGCGTTGTCGCAGCCCCTAAACTGAGGAACCAACCAAAATCTCTGCGGGAGATATAATTTTGCGTGAAGAAGTAACAGACAGTTACATAGTTACACATCAGTGGCGAAACCTAGCATAAGGACAGTGTGACCACAAGTATAAAAATGGACCCCAAATGACAAGAAGGCTACCGTCCCCATAAGACAATAAAATGTTTAAAATATGCATAAAATGACGAAAAACAAAGTTAATTAAGCTCCAATTATAAAATACTTTCTCGCAATAAATGAGGTCTGATCCTTCTACGATAACCTGCATATTCTGCCTATTTTCGCCCATCCCCAAGTTTGTCCGGTGAAATCTACCTCCGCCTTCCGGCGTGCCGAGAGGACTTTTTTCATTATGAAACAGTTTCTCCCACCAATCAGAGCTCAAGAAACAGTTGTGTGACCAATTAGGTAAGGATACCATCGGGAATGCGCTCAAAATCCGCTGTAAACAATAGGTGTTCTGTGTTGACAAGCAAAGTGAATGGTCTCTGCCTTCGGAGTGCCTTGACCCACGCATGCGCTCTATTTAGTCAGTAAAGCCAGCGCGCCATGTTCACTAACCGAATCCCACAGATATGTTGAATATTTATGTTAAAACATTTAATAAAGTTATAATTATCGTCAACATAAACAGTCGAATGCAACTCGCCTATAATGGTAAGTAAGGCACTCGCTTACGCTCGTTTTATAAACATACTAGTGTCTTAATTATTGCCATTATAGGCTCGTTGCATAATGTACTATTATGTTCGAACTTAAATATTCATAAATATCTGTCGAGATTCCTCCAGTTTCGTCTACTGAACAGAGCACATGGGACACAGAGAATGCTTTGTATTTGACCATGGCCTCCTCTAATACCCCACTATGACACTAGCCACGCAGTGATTTTTAAACTAGGAGGCCGTAGAAGTCAGCGACAGTTTGATTTTGCGCAGGTGCGATGCTATCCTTAACTAATTGGTCAAACAGCTGTATCGTAATGAAAATCTTGGGCTCTGTTTAGTGGCATCATAATGAAATTTGTGCTATAATGAGCCTCTTCAAGTTGCAGTTTTCTGGGATGTAATATTTATAATACGGCATGGTTGAACATAAAAATAATTTCAAAATTAAAAGCAGTCAGTTGAGGTATACGTCAGACTTCGAAAATGGAAGATGTTCAAGCAGAGTCTATAAAATAGGTCATGTACTGGTCACATGGAAGAGAATTCGATTGAAATTATGTTCAGAAACTCCGGACAAAAGGCGAATGACGACTCTCAGGTGAGACACCCAATATATGAAACCCCACTCACGTTTCTCCGCAGTTCGATCAGGAGCAGCTTTGAAGACGTCTGTCGATCTGACTCGACGCATAGCGACGGTTATCGAGATGTAATCTGCTACCCTTTCTACTGAACATGTTCAAGCCTCACCCGTCTGTTACGTGCTGTTCTCCTTTGGATTGAACTACAACAGACTGTACCATCAACTTATCATCGTCATCATCATCATCATCATTATCGTCATAATTATTATTATTATTACATATACGACAGTGGAGCGAAAAGTCTTTGCCATTATATTTTTTTCCCAAAATAAAAATAAAAAAACATACAGGTAATTACAAATATACGAAGAGTTCTACGTACTTGACACTATTTTTCCATATAGTCTCCACATTTTTGCAGATATTTGTCCCATCGCAGCACTTAGAGATTAGAGATTGGTTGGTTCCTCAGTTTAGGGGATGAGACAACACAATCATGTAGACCCGTGTACTTTGGGGTCTGTGTAGAATCTGTCTGATAACCGGTGTTAATTGTGATGGCTGTATTGGTGTGTTTTATCTTTAATTCAGGTAAGGACTGCAGACATTCAATTTTCAAGTAGCTTCTACTTTTGCTACCAAATGGTACCGTCAACGACAACTAGTTGTGAACTTGGTTACTAGATGCCACATCAGTTAGCTCCTGGCGACGAACGTTGGAACTTAAGAGCGTTAGTCAAATCTTACCTATAATTTAGCTTCATTCAAGTGTAATTAGTGGTAGGTTCTTTTACATGCCATAAATGGGTGCGCCGGGTTTACTTCCCCTCCGAAGGAAGGCATACTGAGGGGAATTCATCCAAATGACTGTGGAACAAACGACAGACTGCTGTCTTGGCATCATCGTTGCACATGAATCGCTGTCCTGCCAGTAACTTCTACAGCGGACCAAAGCGTGGAAATCACTAGAGGTGAGGTCCGGACTGTGTGGTGCATGGTCTCGACTCTCCCAGTGAAATGACCACATTTTCATGGTCCGCTGAAGAAGTTCCTGGCAGGACAGCGATTCATGTGCAAAGATGACGCCAAGACAGCAGACCGATGATGGTTCCACAGTCAGCCGACTGAATTCTACCACAGGGGCATCTCAAATTTAGTGCTGCCATGAGACACATGTCTGAACAAATGTGGAGAGTATGTGGGAAAATAGTGTAAGTTGCATACTGTTGAACAGTAGGTACGTGTAGGCTATGTATTTATTTGGCTACAAAAAAAAATCGGGGCAAAGAATTTTCGAATCGCCCTCGTAAATCGACAGACGTCTTCAAGCATTTCACGATGGAGCTGTGGAGAAACCAATAGATTTGAAAATTAAATTGGGTGGAGAATTTCAGTTATCTGATCACATTTTCTAACCTGGAAAAATTATTCGACGCTGAATAGTGAGTTGTTGATTCTAAACAAAAATCTGTGAATAACTAAATATTAATAAAAATAATAATAATAATAATCAATTGTTTGTTGTTGATTGATTAAGGGACTTTGCGACATCATAGACATGTAGTCCCGTGAACATGGGTGTGTGTGGATGGGGAATATCTGATAACTTGTGTTAATGTGATGGCTGTATTAGTGTGTATATTTGTAAATCAGATGAGGATTAGGAGGGAGGAAACCGTAGCCCTAAGTTAGAAACCATCGTGGCACTTGCCTGGAGTGGAAGTGGGAAACCACGGTAAACCAAAGTTGCTTGAGATGGGAATCGAACCCGGGATTCCGCAGTAAGGCTGCATAAGACTGAAGATTCAAACCCAAACGACGACGACAACAACAACAACAACTTGACCTGAGAATAACGGTGATGATGATAATAATAATAATAATGACTGTGACGATAATATGCCCCTTAATGGGATAGCCATCGATGCAGTTGCTATAACAATAAAACTAGGATAATATACACCATAGATTATTTACAGAGGAATTTCAACAAAAAAAAAAGAATAAAGTGGAATATGATCGTATGAAACATGTAATGAGGGAAAACCCGATGATAAAAACAAAAAATACTAATATGACTGTAACTTCATCATAAAGTATCGACAAAGCTTGTGTTATCCACGACAATTGCGAGCGTGGGGCGAAACCACATGTGACAAAGCAGTTTAAACCATAAACACTTTGAAATATATTTGTTCCAGTCTGATGCTGCATCATACGATACGCTGACTGCATTCAGTGGCATTGTGTGGTATTATCCGCATGAGTCTACATCCCTTTGGTGATCTAGTATTGTAAGAGATCATTTAGAATTTTGTATGAGTCGAAACAAAGCTGCTATTAAACCCACTGGACAAATATAACACAATTCTACCAGTAAATATGTTTGAGCTCCTCCGCTATATTAACTACACTAGTGTCCAACAGTTAAGCATAAGTTACGAATAAGCAGGGCAACAGGAAATAGACCGCATATCACACGACATATGTACATATCAACCTTACTGTACGTGTTGAGGTAGAGTGGTGGTGAGAGCCAGTGGTGTGTGGTGGAATTTTACTTAGGGTAAGCAATGGTTTTCTTCGCAAAATCATTGAAGACCCAGTTGTAGAAGTTTGGGATGTTTTGAATTTAGAAAGTAAATCTATCTCAATTGAAATCAATGATAAATGTTATACGTTTAGATAAAATACCGAATACAAGCTTTCACTTTCGTGTTAATTGGCCTTCTCAATTGAGGAGTTGGACAACTTCCTAATAAAATTAATATTTTGTTCTCAAATTTACCGAACATCACACGCTGTCATCTCTAGACCCAACTCCCGGTGCCATACTTTTACAGATTTATCAAGCCTACTAGTGTAAACAAAAACGCCTACTGCATACTCGACTCCCTTATATTGCTTTAGATAACATTATATTGCGGAACTATAAAAATGACGGCCTGCCACAGTAAAACAATCACACGTTTTAACACAGCATATAAAAAGCTGTTTTACACAAACACTGACACGCTTTTTCAGACTATAATGAGCAAGTAAACACACTATCTTTGAAAACTGTCCTCTCCTTGTTTTCGGCCTAAGGTACTGTATGTAACTTAAGGAATTGCTTAATAGCCTTCGCTTTCAATCACCCTGCAGTACCAAGAAATATCAAAAGAGGGCATGTCAAGCTATTGTGCTGCTGCATGCCACTCCGCAAGGAACTCGCAGTAGACATCAAAGAACAACGAAGTATGAATGGGTTCATTAAAACAATCAAGGACACAGAGACTAGGATAACACTATAACCAAAGTAAATAATTATTGTACCTGTCATAATTTTACTTGGGTAAGCAATGCTTACCTTACATCCATTGAATACACGCGCCTGGTGAGAGCGGTACAGGTAGAGCGGAAAAAGTGGGAGTAAAGGTAAACACAAGAGTGGGCGAAATTCAGTTTCGGTTCGGTTTTGGTACGATCTGAAAGCTTCGGCTGCCATCTTGTTGTAAATTTTTCCAACTGATTTTATACGCATTGCGTAATTTTTCTGCACGTGTTTTGTTATCCATTCTTTTGTTGCCAGTGTTCCCGTCAATCACTTTCCACTCAAGCCAAACTCCATCACTACCACACAGCCATTTTCCCAGAGGCACTCTATGCGATTGAGACGTCAACATCTCGCATATAAATCAATGGGAGGTAGCGAGTACAGTTCATGTTGGAATGGATAGCCCTGACCGCCCAAGCACTCAAGACCGGTGGGAAGGAGCCGCACGCTCCAGTCAGCTTAAGCTGGGTTTTCCTAGGCGCGGAAGCGGAGTGCGGAACGCAGAGAGTGGAGTCGGCTCTCCTCTATTCATATGTAATTTTAATGGTACAATTTTCCTAGAAGCGGAGCCCACCGCCGCTTGACGAGCGGAAATCGCTTTTCCGCGTTCCTCTGCTCCGAGAGCAGACGAGGCCGCTATCGGCTAGCGGAGTGGCTGGACGTCTGTACAAGTTGTGTGTAGTTTTATTCTATTGTGTCCCTTGTGTGTTTAGTATGAAGTGTGTGCACCAGTGGCGTAGCCTACGCAGGATTTCCTTCTGGGGGGGGGGGGGGGGGTAATTAATATAATAGGGTAATTGTGCACATTACCGGTATTACAGGGACAGATGACCTTGCTGTTCCGCCCCTTAAAACGACAGTCATCATAATTAAAATGATACTTTAATTAATATTCATAAAAAAAAACAATTAAATAACCGCTCTCTTTGCATGAGAAATATTTTAGGTCTAATTTTTTCGACACAATAAAAGAAATGAAAAGAAATTCTAAAAAATATGGACAACATTAACTAAATATTGAGACTGAAACGATGCAGTGGTATCATCATGACCATAGTGACGCGGTTGCTTAAAATATTGAGATAATGTGAGAGAAAAATAACGGTTTGCTCTCCGTGTTCCTACAGCCATTAATATTGACTCTCAAAATCTGCCTATCTTGAAGACTTTATCTGTATCATTAATTGGAATAAATTGCAGAAACTCCTCTTTTACTGAATTCTCTTAAGGAAACGGGCACGCACAATTAATGCAACCCGAAGCGACGTGAAAAGAGTTACCGATCGCACACATCAACAGAAAAACTGATCCATGGCTAGCTCCAGCACTGCGAGTAGAGTGCAGGGCATTTATTAAGTGAGGAACGTGACCACACCTAAAGTATATACGGGAGTTAAGACGCCTAACGAGCGATGCCGTAAAACAGGTGATAGATGGGACAATATATAGATTCTAGTAAAGGATTATCTCGGGGGGGGGGGGGGGAGGGGTTCAACCCTGAACCCCCCGTCGGTACGCCACTGGTGTGCACCATGAGTGTGTGTTGGTTTATTGCTTCCGAAGATTAACAGCTCATGGAGTTGGTTCATGGTCATCCTATTATATGGAATCTAATAGAGAAAGAATATAAGAATGTTATGAAGGAAGTTGTCATATGTCACTTGCACATTTTCGATCCTTCACTAAATGCAGTAGTAACTCTTCCTCCTCCTCTTCCAAGTGTAATAAAATAGAAAGTCTAGATTCCACGTCCATATCGACCTCACCTTATCACTCCTAGTATACAAATGAGCGACCGTTCCGCTCTCCGCCAGAGGACAAGTCCGCGTCTAGGAAAACACAATAATTCAGCTAGCTGATGACTCACGAGCGGAGAGCTGACTCCACTATCCGCATTCCGCTCTCCGCTTCCGCGCCTAGGAAAACCCAGCTTTATACGGACCGCCTCGCTACTACTCCGAGTGCCACAAAGAAGATACAACGGCAGATATTGAGGAAAATATTTGGACCAAAGCTTTAGGACGGTATCTGGACGAGGAAAAGCTCAGAAGACGGGAATCGTTCTGCAAACTGAAGCGGGATTCATCTGTGAAGACCACATGCCTCCATTCATTCATGGTCCAGTTTTGACGTTGAGGGCTCCACAGTAACATCTCCTGTGTCTCAAAATCGTCTCCTAAGCCTGGAAATGACACTTTCTGGCACATTCAAGGATACGGCGACTTCGGTCTGTATCTGGCCTGCTTCCAGGCGGCCGAATATTCTACCCTGCAAAACGGGGTCCAAATGGCGTCAGTAGTGGTTTTTTTTTTGAGGTCGGGGGGTGTTCTGGCTCCTCCTACCCTCCTTCCCTCCTACAAGATGGCGGCCGTAGCTTAACTTAACCTAGCCTAACAAGCCATAGCCATAGCAGCTATAGCGTAACCTAGCCTAACCTAACAAGATGGCGGCTGTAGCCGTTCTATCTTCCGAATGTCTTTGACGTTGACGTCTCAATCGCATAGAGTGCCTCTGGGAATATGACTGTGTGGTAGTAATGGAGTTTGGATTTAGTGGAAAGTGATTGCTTGTTGTAATTTTTTCCAAGTGATTTTGTACGCATAGCGTAATTTTTCTGCACGTGGTTTGTTAGCCATTCTTTCGATGCCAGTGTTCTCGATAATTTCACCTACCGTAAGTACGTGAAGTGCTTAACTTGGTGTGATGTCACCATATTTTGGATTAAGTGATGCCAGGTTTGTGCTCTTGGAATCCATATTATCATATATATATAATACGCTAAGGTGTAGGCCTAGGTTTCACAAAACTCAAGCTCTTAAACCAGAGGGAGTTAGAAAGCGCGGTTTGTAGCACAATCTTCCAAATTGTCTCAATAGTAGGCTACAGGAACAATCATACATTTCTTGAAAAGTCAACGGAAATACACTGCTATAGAAAGACGAAAAACTTAAGTGGCTCATGCCTCACCCGACGCGTGCCAATAATGCTATTTCTTTCTAAACGCTTGACCGTCTGGAGTTCCCACTTCTGTTACTTTCATTTCTGGCCAAACCCTGCAAATAATTTTGGACGAAATCGGTGATGACGAATTCGCACGGTCCCTTGTTATATATAAACTTAAATTTAGTCTATTCCTTCCTACCTTCATGTTTGCTTTCCTCTCGAGATGTCAAAATTGTGTCTTACCTGAAACAGAAAGAATAATATCTCATTAATGCAAAGACACACATATGAAAAATGAAAATCCACAGCCTGCTTCCAGTCTCCGACCGGGTCAGGAATGGAATAAATGAAGCCCCCATCTAGCGGCGAGGATATAGACTGTGCCGGCTGCCGAGGCCTGACGCACTCCTCTGGGGCAATGCTTAAATGAATGACAGATGAAATGAAATGATAGTGGAGAGTGTTGCTGGAATGAAATTTTGACAGGGAAAACCGGAGTACCCGGAGAAAAACCTGTCTGCCTCCGTTTTGTCCAGCACAGATCTGACATGGAGTGACCGGGATTTGAACCACGGACCCAGCGGTGAGAGGCCGGCGTGCTGCCGCCTAAGCCACGGAGGCTTACAAAGACACACATATACATAACGTAATAAGAATATGATGATATGATAATTGTTGTTTAAAGGAGCCTAACATCTAGATTATCGGCCCCTAATGGTGTGGGTGATAGTATTTATTTATTTATTTATTTACTCCAGACAAAAGCATCACAATATTTAACATACAACAAGTAGTTCCGTGAAGAACTATACAGCCTATTTTCATATATCCTACTTATGTTAATTGTTTCTATCAACATACAAAATATCAGTTTGATTGCTGTAATAGATTCGTAGATATTCAGATCCATCTAAATATTTCGGATTGTTGCCTCGTTGGATTGTTATATGTATAGGCCATAGAGTCATGTACCATTAAAGGAAAATAATTGCGTAAGTTCATTATTCAAACTTTCACTTCGATCGCATGATTACGACACAAGAAATAAAAACTTAATTTTAAAATTCGCACAGCCACCATCTTGAGGTTATGTAAACAATTGAACTAAATTAGATATCAATGCATTATAATGTGTATAAACATTTCCTGTACCAAGTTTCATTGCGTTTGGATCATTAAATCGCGAGAAAGGTCTATTTAAAAATTTCAACTTCGCTTGGCAGCCATATTCGTTTTGTAGTTAACCAGTTTTTGAAAGTCTCATAGATGAACTTCCAGTAGTGTCCTTTATCTCCGTACAAAATTTCAGGGTGATAACGCTAATAGTTTCAGAGATATAGAATGCCGGTCAAATATTTCGCACAGCCGCCATCTTGTGGTTATGTAAACAATTGAACAAAGTTAGATGTCGGTTCATTACAATGTGTATAAACATATACTGTACAAAGTTGTATTGCGTTTGGTTGGTTAAATCGCGAGAAACGTCTATTTAAAAGACGCAAATTCGCTTGGCCGCCATGTTGGTTTTGTAGTTACCAGGTTTTCAAAAGTCACATAGGTGAACCTCTATTAGTTCCCTTTATCACCGTAAAATATTCCTGGGTGATATCGGTAATAGTTTCGGAGATATTGAATGCTGGTGAAATATTTCGCACAGCCGCCATGTTGGATTGGTGAGTCGTAACAAAATTTGAAGGGCACGGTCGGGATCGCCCGGAATAGTGCTATCAACTTACTGAGTTTCATTCAAATCTCTCCAGCCGTTTAGAAGTTATTAGGGGGGAGGAGACACACACACACTATCACATACACCATCACACATACCGTCACACACAGACACAGGGACAAAAGGTGATCTCATAAGCCTATAAAATAGGCTAAAAAATGCATAGATATATAGCCTACATATACATAATAAGAATAACACAATTACTATTTGAAATTGAAAGTAATATTACATTAAGAAATGTTAAATGAAGTAGGTAAACAAAACAAAGATGACAGTCTAAGCAACTTTAGCCCAGTATTTGGCAATTTCTATGTCTTCAGATCTTGCGGACATCAGATCACCGATGGTGCATCCTGCAGGACATAATCTGCACTGGTATAGGTGGTCCGTAGTTTGTTGAGCCCCGCATTCGCAGAGGGTTGATGATGTGGAATAACCCCATTTCCTCAAGTTGCCTTTTGACCTTGCAACCCCTGTTCTGAGCCTGTTCAGAATTTTCCACACTGGCCATTCTTCAGTCCAACCAGCAGCTAGATGTTCCGATGGTGTCATCCAATGGTGTTCAGATCTCATCTTCCACACAGATAACCGGGAATTTATCCGTTGGCCAATGTTAACTGTTGTCCTCATGAAACTTTCCCTGGACTTCAGTCTTGGAGGAGGATGATGATGGTTATGTAGGGGATGTTTATCGGAGATATATGCCTTATACCTTTCTCTGTGTGCAGTTACTTCGCGCCTGATGTCCGGAGGGGCAATTCCAGCTAAGTAGTGGAGCTTATCCCGCGGTGTAGGTTTAAGACATCCGGTAATGAGTCGGCAAGACTCATTTAGGGCGATATCAACTTGTTTAGCATGTGCAGAATTATACCACACTGGGCTAGCATATTCACCTGCCGCGTAACACAAAGATAAAGCTGTAGTTTTGACTGTTTTTGCTGCTGCACTTCAGGATGATCCAGTGACTTTGCGCAATATGTTGTTCCTTGCAGGATACTTTTTGTTTCACGTTCAGACAGTGCCGTTTAAAGGTCAGCGTGCGGTCATGAGAAACGCCAAGATATTTAGGCAGGAAATTGTGTTCTAACTGTACTCCTCTCCAGGTCACTTGAAGTTTCCTGGAGGCCTGTCTGTTCTTTAGGTGGGATGCACACGCTTGTGTTTTGCTAGGATTTGGTTTTAACTGGTTCTTACGATAGTATATGTCCAGCTCTTCCAAAGCAGACTTGAGATTAAACTCCACCTGTTCAAATGTCTCACTCTGGCAGGAAAGGGCGAGATCATCAGCATAGATGAAACTTCGTGTGTTATTTAGCAGGGGTTGATCATTGGTATAAATGTTGAATAAAAAGGGAGCTAGAACACTGCCCTGTGGTAATCCGTTCTTTTGGACCCTCCATCGACAGCGCTGACCTTGAAATTCTACGAAAAAACTGTCTATTTTGAAGGAGAAGTTGAATCATTCGTGTTAGATGGTTATCTTTAGTTGTTTCCTACAGTTTACGCAGGAGCATTTGATGGTTGATGGTGTCGTAGGCTACTGTTAGATCAATAAATGCTACCCCAGTGACCTTTCTTGTCTGAAAACCATCTTGGATATGTTGAGTTAGATTTAGTATCTGTGCTGTACAGTCCTTGCCCGGTCGAAAACCGGCTTGTTGCGGGATTAAGGGGGGTTCAACTACTTCTAAGAGTCTATTATGGATCAATTTTTCGAAGATCTTGTAGAGATGACAGATAAGAGAGATTGGTCTATAACTCCTTGGGTCATCTGCTTGCTTTCCCGGTTTAAGAATTGCAACTATTCGAGACTTCCTCCATTACTCAGGTATCTGGCGACTACTGAAACATTTATTGAAAAAGCATAGGAGCCATTCATTTGTTTTTGGACCAAAGTGTAATATTTGTTCGAATGTTATGTCATCTAAGCCAGAAGCTTTACCAGTCTTAGCATATGATATTGCCCTCTCCAGTTCTTCTTGAATAAACGGTATAGAAAGATCACTCGTTTCCTCTTCCGGAGATCTGTATATTTTAGTTAAAGACTTATGGATGTGACATTCCGGTTTACCATTCTTAAGCAGGATACTAGCTATTTGATCGGCAGAAACGTTGGCATGTACAGGTCTCTTAGTCGGATCGTTATTCAATCTTCTCAGCAATCTCCATGCTTTCTATCTACTTCTGGACGTCTAGTTCTTCCATAAGTTTTGTCCACTTCTCTCTCTTCACTTCAAGGATTAAATTGTTAAGGTGTTTGCCAGCTAGAGTTGTTTCATCACTCCATGGGTCTTCCTCGAAAAGTTGAAGGTATTTCTTCAGTTGTCTAGTGCTCGGAGTAAGTCCCTGTATGTAAGTCGTTCTGCAACTTCGCGGAAAAGTCTTTCGTGAGCATTTCTTTACTGTTTCAACAAACTGATCGTAGGACTCAGGTGTAAGGACTATTTCAGTTATTTTCTGACCCAATATGTCTTTGAATTTCTCCCAGTTTGGGTGATAGTGAAAGATGAGTTGAGAATGAAAACTATAACTAATACTAACTACAGACTTACAAACTAGAACAAGAAATCGTAAACAAATAAAGGATAAGGCAAATAAAGGACAGGAAGAAAAGAAAAGCCCTCAACCCACGAATAATGAGGATTGAGGGACTTGGAAGGAAGGAGAGCTATGAAAGGCGGATAGGAAAGGGAAAGAGGAGAGGCCCCGCCCCAAGGTCAGAGGAAAAATGGGGGCAAAAAGGACCCAGCTCATGAATCCCTCGGGGTCACAGACTAACCAAACTCACCAGCCGTGAGCCGTTGAGGGTGTAGCACTATCCAGGGTGCACCAGAAGTGGTGGGGCTACATACACCCTGCCTCCTTGAGGGCTTTGGGTAGAGGGCAGGAGATAACATGAAAAGAAAAAGAAGACTGAGCCCTCGAAGAATGAGGGTATCAAGAAAGATGAGACAAGGGCCAATTAAGGCGGGAAGTGAGGGACTCCCTAGGCCTCGGATACCCTAACACCGTCGGGGTCGGAACTTTTTTTTAAATATTCTATTTGCTTTGTCCATCACTGGTTATATTGCTACGTAAGTAACAGAAGTCTCCTACTTCCTTCAGCTTTTCACCTGCCAATTTGATGTCCATACAGGTTTCTGATATATTTCGGCTGCATTCTTATAATTTTGTTTTACATTTATAAATTTTCATCATGAATTCTTTCCTCAAGACGGAGTTCATACCATTCAAAAACTCATTCAAATCCTCAGGCATGTCGGCCAAGATGACCATGTTATCAGCAAATCTCATAGTTGAAATTATTTCTGCTTGAATCTTCATTCCACTTTACATTTTTCTCCCCCCTCCCCCGCTCCATGGGCTCACATCTAGTGGGACGTGGGTTGGCGACCACGGTGCCCCAGCTGAGTCCGGCATTGCTTCCTCTTACTTGTGTCGGGCTCCTCTCCGTCGTCTTTCCTGTCGACCTCACTTGGTCAACTCTTGTTCTCTTCCAAACCCGACGGTATTAGGGTATCTGAGGCCTAGGGCGTCTCTTCCTTTCCCGCCTTAATTGGCCCTTGTCTCATCTTTCCTGATACCCTTCTTCTGCGAGGGGTCAGCCTTCTTTTTCTTTTCATGTTATCTCCTGCTGTCTGCTCAAAGCCCTCAAGGAGGCAGGCCCCACCACTTCTGGTGCACCCTGGATATTGCTACACCCTCAGGGGCTCACGGCTGGTGAGTTCGGGAGTTGGCGACCCCGTGGGATACCAGAGCTGGGTCCGGTTTTCCCCCTTTTATCCATTACCTCTGGGGAGAGACCCTCTCTTCTTTCACTTTCCTATCTGACTTCCATGGCTCTCCTTCCTTCCAAGTCCCTCAATCCGCATTCTTCGAGGGTTGAGGGCATTTCTTTTCCTCCTATCCTTTATTTGCCTTATTCTCCTTTCGTTTTCCAATTCTTCTTCTAGTATATAAGTTAGTAGTTAGTTTTAGTTATAGTTTACATTTCATTTTCATCTTCACGATCACTCATACCATTAGGGGCCGATAACCTAGAGGTTAGGCCCCATAAAACAACAATTATCATCATTGTCATAAATTTTTCTCCAATTTCCTTCATGCTTCTACTAGAAAGAGAGTAATTTTTACACCTTTAAGTTATCGACGTCGCCTCCGTAGCGTAGCGGTCAGCATGATTAGCTGCCGCCCCGGAGGTCCTGGGTTCGATTCCCGGCTCTGCCACGAAATTTGAAAAGTGGTATGAGGACTGGAACGGGTTCTACTCAGCCTCGGGTGGCCCAAATGTGTAGAGGGGGTATGATTCCCACCTCAGCCATCCTCGAAGTGGTTTTCCGTGGTTTCCCACTTCATCTTCGGGCAAATGCCGGGATGGTACCTACTGTAAGGCCACGGCCGCCTCCTTACCTCTTCCTAGCCTATCCATCCCAATCTTCCATCCCTTCCCCTCCCTCATGAGGCCCCTGTTCGCTTTGCAGGTGAGGCCACCTGGGCGAAGTGCTGATCACATCTCCCCAGTTGTATCCCTCCCCACCAGATGTTCCAAGCTCCAGGACACTGCCCATAGAGGCGGTAGTGGTGAGTTCCCTCGCTGAGTCCGTGGGAACCACCAACCTAGAGGGTAAATTGACTAAATAATAAATAAATAAGTTATCGACTTGTGGAAACTAGGATCATGTTAAGGCAAGTCTCCCCTGAATGCCGTGTTTCGTGTGGCGCAGCTGTTCTGTGCCGTGACAAGCAAGCGATGTACACCACACGGTCCTGGTATAGCCTCAAGGGACAAATAAACAGATAAAATGCCCCATGAATCAGCCTGCAGCCTGCACCACCACCACTACTGCTGCCCTCAGGACCCATCTCATAATTACATATTATATAAACCTGTCTAGATTATACTCCACATTCAATTAATCCTATATAAATACTTTATTGCTTTTAATAAGCCTGCCATACTGACTGCGTATACGGCACAAATATATCAATGAATTTATGATCGAGTCGACAGGTACCGCATGCTAACAAATCGAGGTAACAGACCAACAGATTTGTTATGATAGCAAATGTTTTGGAATGGCATCTCTATTGCGTAGTCAGATAGTGAAATCCGTCATTTCATGAAACTCCTAGGCACTTCCATAAAAAACCGGCTAGTTGTACGATCTGACACGTTTCTTCATGAAGTGATTTAATTTCGCCGTCACATAGTGAAATACTTTTTGTACATTATTTGACGATACAACAAAAGTTTGGTGCTTTTCAGTCGGTCAACACGATTGTACCCAAATGAGATGAGTTAGATAGATAGATAGATAGATAATGCCTTTATTGGTGGCGAAGTTAGGGCTCAAGGCCCTCTCTTACACTTAACCACTAGATGAGTATACATCTACATGACTTATAATTACAAATACCAATAGCACAAATAATATTAATATCAATACGAATAGTGATAATATGAATAATGGTAAAATCATTAATTTCAAAAATACACAAAGTAAAGTACCCTTAAATGACGTAACTACAGTAATCCGATCATTCATCTCATTCAGCCATTCGTTCATTCAACATTTATCCCGGAAGTCAGCGGGATCCACCCAGCAAATACTCGCAGCAAGCCACTTTAAATTTGCGATGAGAGGGATTGTCTCTAATGTTCACAGGTAGCAAATTCCATGACCTAGACGCAGAGATTATGAACGAGCGGTTGTAAACAGCAGTACGGTTTATAGGTATGGCAAGAGAGGAGCCAGATCTCGTATTGTGGTCATGATAGGACGAGAGGTAAGAAAACGGTGAAACAAGATAGTTAGGGTTATTAGTGGAAAGTATTTTGTGCAGTAGTGATAATATGTGGAGTTCACGACGCTGGTGCACTCGAAGCCACGACAGCTCCTTATAATAGGGTGATATATGATCATCATATCGCAGGCCAAAGATATATCTTACACAGTTGTTGAGGCACCGGTCCAGTTTCTTGTTACTGTCGCAGGTTATTTCAGTCAACACAGTGTCACAGCAGTCAAATATAGGTAGTATCAGAGAGCGAATTAGTTGTACTTGAAGTCGAACAGAGAATACATTACTGAACCTAATCATGAATAAATTACATGAGATTAATAAATACACTTGGATGAACAGTTTCGACCGTCAAGCGATCATCATCAGATCCATTACACTTAGGCTATAAAATCTATGTCTGAATATATGGGTGAAAATATTTACAAAATGTACACTTATTTAGTTGCAATATCTCAACCAATACTGCTACTAAATAATTGTACATATTGTAAATATTTTCACCCGTATTATCAGACATAGCCTAAATGTAACGGATCTGATGATGATCGCTTGACGATCGAAACGGTTCATCCAAGTGTATTTATTAACCTCATGTAATTTCTTTCAGGATTAGGGAATAACCCATCTCATTTGGGTACAATCGTGTTGTCCGACTGTAAAGCACCAAACTTTAGTTTACTAAGGCAACACTGAACTAGGACGTTCCGTGACGAACTAAAGAGCCTACTTTTCTTAAAATTTAAGATTCATGCCAATGATTAATCTATACGGACCTATCTAGATTAATGACGAAATTAAGTTGGTAATATCGAAATTTCTAATTAGTTTGAAATATACCTGGTATAATGTAGCCTAATAGAGCTCCACAGTTGGCAGCCCTGGTGACTGAATATATTATTAGTTCCACCTCTTAAGGTACAGAATACAAAATTTGATTGAAGTCCAATGGATAGCCTGGACGTTACATGCTGTTATACATTGGATCTATCAGCGCGCGTAAAATCACGTTGGCAAAAATGTCATGCATGTGTTGGTCAGAAATAATCTCAAATATTATGATTTCTTGTTGTGCCGATTTTGGATGAAATCTATTTGTTAGTAAAGAAGTTACATATATTTTAAAATTGGGCCTATCATCATGCTTAGAATCATGTTGGCAGCACTGACGTATATTAGTTACTCCAAATATTACATGGCTTTCAGGATTTACTTATTAGTCACAGGAGACAATTTCATGGAAAAATCCGTTAAGCACCCGATTTGGCACAGGTTTTAATGAAGTAACTCCAGTATTTCGCTATGGCGCTATATGAAAATGTCCGGCACCCGATGAACTTCAGAAACACCATATCTGGTGCTAAAAACACCAAATTGGCAACACTGAACAGCTCCAGGAGAATGCTTACTAAGGTATGGTGTAAATGTCCTGAAAAACTTACATGTGATTAAAACATGTACAAATTTGTTATGGACTACAGGTTATAAATTGAGTCTTTCCTTATGAAAGTTGGCAACCCTAGCCTGTCAAAAATGTGCACATTTACAGTCTGTTAGGTAGTCAGCCCGAAGGCTGGTTGGATCCTCAAAAAGTACCGCCGTTACGTTATGTGAGTAGATACCCACAAAAACCCAAGGCAGCACTATTTTGAGGCGTTCTAGGCAAGAAGAGGAGTGAGGTAGTTTGCCATTGCTTTCCTCACTGAGTCAGAACAGTAGTCCTAACCCTATGAGTTGAACCTTTCACAGCATTCACAGGCACTGACTGTGCCTCGAATGCCATTACTAAGCCCCACCCATACCTCAGTAGCTTCCATATAATCACAGCCATGAGTGAGACTGAGACATTGGTGAAAAGCCACCTTTTACTCTAGCCTGTGCCAACTGACAAATGCAAAAGTACTGTATTCATCAAGAGATGGCGAACAGGCCACACATTTACAGTAAACGAACTATATTTGTTCGTCTTGAATGTGGAACATTATAAACCTGAGCTAAGAGACTGGTTACACTGTCAGCATCCTCGTGTCAAATATGATGTCATGTTGGGAGATTGACGGCTTCTTTGGAAATATAAGGAAGACGGGAAGGGAGGAATGGCGGTGAGGCCCCAGATGCGTCATCTTGCTAAAAGAGTACTCCCGTCCACATTGCAGCCCCATAATATGTCAAGCCGGCCTGCCGCAGGTCACAGATAATGGTTCGATCCCAGCCCGGCCCTGGTGTGCCCACATTAATCAGCTCACTGCCTGGAGTACAGGCTGGGACACAAGTTGGTGATCACTCACACGTTCTTTGATGTGCAAATTACATACATTACTGTCCTTGTACTACACACCGACCGCGCTAGCTACGCTCGCTAATGCGCAGGGCTAGGCCACGGGCCCAAACTCTCTCCGGACTTCCCTCAGAGGCTCACAACTAGTGAGACGTGGGTGGGCGAACACGGGGCCCAAGCTGAGTTCGGCATTACTTCCACTTACTTGTGCCGGTATCCTCTCTATCATCTTTCCTATCGACCTCCTTTGGTCAACTCTTGTTTTTTTCCGACCCTGATGGTATTAGGGTATTGGAGGCCTAGGGAGACTTTCACTTAACCGCCTAATTTTGGCCCTTGTCTGATCTTTCCTGATCCCTCATTCTTCGAGGGATCAGACCTCTTGTTTTCTCTTCATTGTATCTCGTGCCTTCTGCTCAAGCTCCTCAAGGAGGCAGGGTGTGTGTAGCCCCACCACTTATGGTGCACCCTGGATAGTGCTACACCCTCAACGGCTCACGTCTGGTGATTTCGGGCGTTGGCGACCCCGAGGGCTTCCTGAGCTGGGTCTGGTTTTTCTCCTGCTTCCATTGCCTTTAGGGTGGACCATCTCCTCTTTCCTCTCTGCCTTTCTTGGCTCTCCTTGCTTCCAAGCCCCGCAATTCTCATTTTTAGCCTATTTTCAATTTTGAAAAAATAGGCTTATGAGATCACCTTTTGTCCGTGTGTGCGTGTGTGTGTGTGTGTGTGTGTGAGGTGTGTGAGGTGTGTGTGTGTCCCTAATAAAATCTGAATGGCTGGAGCGATTTCAATGAAATTCGGTACGTTCATAGCACTATTCCCGGTGACCTCGACCGTGCCCTTCAAATTTTGTTACGTCTCACCAATCCAACATGGCGGCTGTGCGAAATATTTCACTAGCGTTCAATATCTCCGAAACTATTACCGATATCGCCCTGAAAATGTGTATGGTGATAAAGGGCGCTACTAGTAGTTCACCTATGAGGCTTTCACAAACCTGGTGACTACAAAACCAATATGGTGGTCAAGCGAAATTGAGACTTTTAAATAGACATTTCTCGCGATTTAACTATCCAAACGTAATGAAACTTGGTACAGAAAATGTTTATACACACTGTAATGCACTGGAGTCTAATTTAGTTCAATTGTTTACATAACCTCAAAATTGCGGCTGTGCGAAATATTTCACTGACATTCTATATCTCCAAAACTATTACAGATATCATCATGCAATCTTGTACGGTGATAAAGGGTACTGATACAAGTTTACCTATGTATATTTCATAAACCTGTAAAGTACAAAACGAACATGGCGACCAAGCGAATTTGAAATATTTTAATAGACTTTTCTCGTGATTTAACTCTCTGAGCGCAGTGCAATGTGGTACAGTAAATGATTTTGCAGATTGTAATGCACTGCCATCTAATTTAATTCAATTGTTTACATAACCTCAATATGGCGGCTGTGCGAAATTTAAAAATTAAGTTTTTATTCTTGTGTCGTAATCATGCGATCGAAGTGAAAGTTTGAATAATGAAGCTAGGCAATAATTGTCCTTGAATGGTACATAACTCTATGGCCTATACATATAACAATCCTAAATGGCGAGCTTCCGAAATATTTAGACGGTTCTCAATATCTATGAATCTTTTACAGCAACCAAACTGATCTTTTTCAACTGATCAATCTTCAGTCGCATGGTTATAACACAAGAAGTAAAAACGTGATTTTAAAAGTACGCACACCAGCCATCTTGTGATTATGCAAACAATTGAAATAAATTACATGCCAGTGGATCAACATTTGTATAAGCATTTAACGTCCAACGTTTCACGGCACTCGGATAGTTAATTCGCGAGAAACGTCCATTTAAATATTTATACTTAGCGTCGCCGCCATGTTGGATTTATGCTCACCAGGTTACTGAAAGTCCTATACATATGTTCATAGTCTCTATGAACATAAAAAGATCAGTTTGGTTGCTGTAAAAGATTCATAGATATTGAGAACCGTCTAAATATTTCGGTTGGTTGCCATGTTGGATCTTTATATAGGGTGTCGTTTATGTACTTGAGTACCCTTTAAGGGCGTGTAGGGGATGGGTATAGGATCAATTTGAGATATTGAACCTGGGGTCGGAATGGCCTCCTAACCTCAGAAAACGGGTTGATTTCAGGCCCTCCGCCCCTGTAAAGTAGGGAAGCGCGCTATGTGTTTCTCTGAGATCAGGCACTCTTTCGCTGTCTACGGTCTTGGCGCGACGACCGCTCAACGCTGCGTTAGCCGTGAGGATAGCGGCGAGAAGCGGTGCCACAGTGGTCCCGGGTTTGTTTCTCCTGGAGTGCCATGCCTTGTTTTTTTATTTTTCTTTATTTTTTAGAGGGGGAGGAGAGGGCGCAGTCACAGTGCGTGTTTATTCTGTGCTGATCTTTTTAAACTATCGTTGATTCTGTAAATGAATTGACTTTTGATTATTAGTATCAACGAGTTACGTGTGTTTCTGTAGTAGTTCAAGACGACGGAACTATCAATTGGCAAGAGGAATGCAGCTCTCGGCTAACGCAGAGTTGAGCGGTTGTCGCGCCAAGACCGTTGACAGCGAAAGAGTGCCTGACCTCAGAGTAACACACGGTGCGCTTGCCTACTTTACAGGGGCAGAGGGCCTAAAACAAACCTCTTTTCTGGGGTGAGGAGGCCATTACGACCCCAGGTCCCCTATCTCAAATTGATCCTATACCCATCACCTACACGCCCCTTAAAGGTACTGAAGTACATAAATGACACCCTCTATATATAGTCCATAGAGTTATGTACTATTAGATGACGATTTTTGCGTAGGCTCATTATTCAAACGTTCACTTCGATCGCATGATTAATACACGAGAAATTAAAACATAATTATTAAATTGCGCACAGCCGCCATGTTGAGGTTATGTGAACAATTGAACTAAATTAGATGCCAGTGCATTACAATGTGTTGAAACATTTGCTGTACCAGGTTTCATTGCGTTTGGATGGTTAAATCGCGAGAAAAGTCTATTCAAAAGTATAAATTTTGCTTGGTCAACAGGTTTTTGAAAGTCTCATAGGTGACTTTTTAGCAGTGTCCTTTATCACCGTACAACATTTCAGGGTGATATCAGTAATAGTTTCGGAGATTTGAATGCCGGTGAAATATTTCGCACAGCCGCCATGTTGGATTGGTGAGACGTAATAAAATTTGAAGGGCAATGAGTAGGGGAGTGAGGCGGTTTCTATTACCCCGTACCATTACTCTCAATGCGAGCCGATAACTCCCGAACCCGTGGTCGGAGATTCACGAACGAGGTGTCGTTGGACTCGAACTGACGGGGGTTTTGCTATGGACCACTCATTATATTAAAAAAAAAATGAAAATTTTTGGTTTTGAAAGTAGGCGATAGTTTGAAAACCAAACATGATAGAACGTTGTGCCATGGTTGAAACGAATGGTCTTTATGTTCTTTATATTTTATGATAAAAAAATTATTTTTGATGTTTTTTTGAAAACAGTCCAATTTTGAGATTCCTATATTTTGGAAACTAGGAATTTTACAAAAAAGTTTGTTTGACATACATGAATGGTCCCTACCCCCTCTACACCCAAAATATATTTCAAGTCTGTAGAATAAAAACTGTGGTAGTGGGATGATAGGAGTTCTGTGACTCCCCCTACTTTCATTGAGAGTAGTGGTGGGGGGTAATAGAAACCGCCTCACTCCCCTACTGCAATAGTACTATGACCTTACCGAGTTTCATTGAAATCGCTCCTGCCGGTTAGATGTAATTAGCGGGACACACACAGACAAAAGGTGATCTCATAAGCATTTTTTTTTTCCTAAATGAAAATAGGCTAAAAATATGTATGTTAGCGTAGATTCAAGGAGAAATAATTTCAACTCTGAGATTTGCTGATGACACACCAAAGGATTTGAATTAGTTTTTCAATGGTATGGGCCCGTTATCCATCTCTTGATGAACGCAGTACACTTGCACTAGCACAGGCTAGAATAAATTGTGGCTTTCCACCGATGTCTCATGGCTGTGATTATTTGGGCTCGGATTTTAGGTGCTAAAAATCGGGAAAATATTTATTTTTTATGTATTAAAAATACTTGAAATATGTGACAAAAAAGTAAAAATATTTAATTATAATTTAGTTTATTAATGTGAATATAAACAATATGCAGTACTCACGAATGCAATTTATGCTATGTCTCACTGACTACCGAAGCATTACAATACACAACGAGATACATCTTCAGGTTGTCCATCGCAAATGACCGACGATGAAACTGCGGCAATATGATTCTTCCCCTTGAGGTGTTGTGTAACTTGAGATCGCTGTTCAGCCTTGATTGCTTTCCTACATGGTTGGCAGAACAGAACGCCCCCATCAGAAGTAAAATAATCTTTTAATTGTGCAACAGACTTGTAGTTGTTCTTACTTAAGGCATCGTAGAACTGCCTTATACACTTCACGGTGACAGTAATGAACTGCATGTGAGTGACACTGGTTCCAGGTAGCTGGGGGAGGGGGAGGTCTAGCACGTGGTGCAATATGGCTATAGACAAGGAAATTCCCGGCTTCCACAGCAGTGAGTGGCATGGGGCGACAAGTTAAGAATAGCACAGTTGCAAGCTGACATACGCTCCGCATGATCTAGCATGCTGATTTAAAAATGTAAATATTATATCTTTTTATGTGCTAATACGTGAAAAGCAGGAATTTATGTATTTATAGTAAAAATGCTTAAAATATGTATTTACATAAAAAAATATTTATTTACCTAAAAATCCGAGCCCTAGTGATTATATGGAAGCTACTGAGGTATGGGTGGTGCTGAGTAATGGCCTTCAGGGTATAACTAGTGTCTGTGTGTATTGTGAAAGGCTCTACTCATAGGGTCAGTGTCATTGTTCTGACTCAGTGAGAAAAGCAATGGCAAACTACCTCACTCATCTCGCCTACTACGTCTCATTATAGTTCTGCCTATGACGGTACTTTTTGAGGATCCAACAAGCCTCTGGGTTGACCATCTAACAGACGGACAGATGGACTCTTTAATCAGGAAAAGAAATCATGGAAAAAATTAATAAATGTAAAACAAAAATATTGGAATGCAGCCGAAAGCAACCAGAAACCCCTATGGAGGACTAATTGGCAGATGAAAGGATAAGGGAAGTATGAGAATTGTGTTACTTAGGAAGCAAAATAACAAGTAGGAGTCCCCGCAGCACGACCTTCTTTTGATGAGACAGTGGCGCAGCAGCAAGGGGCCAGCAAGAGGGGTTATAATCTCAAACAACAACTTCGTTGGCGGCAAGGCCTGATGCCTAGCATTTCGGGCCTTTGGCCCGATTGTGTGGTAATGTAGGAAAATTATAAAATGTTATTCTAGGCAATGCTGACACCATCACGTGGTTATGAAAGCCGGACGTCCTGGGAAATGGAAAGTATATTACAGCTGTAAATACATTATTTAACTTATTGTAAAGGTGAAAACGGGTTATTATAGATAATTTTCCGTAGAATTCAATTAGACCATCGTTTAACGTTTTACCTATTATTATATACATTTGGGCCCATTTTTTTTCAAAAACCAAAAACATTTAATAACATCTTCAGGGCCCCAAAATAAGAAAACCGTGAGAGATATCAAAAAATCGTTATGAGTAAAAAAGATGCATACCGCGGAGATCTTACACCTGAACTTTTAACGTTTTTCGATGCGACCAACCGTTTCCGAGATATATCGATTCAAAAAAAAGTTTGAAATTCTGGGCCCCCCATAAAGATCCGGTCCTGCACCGTTTTTAACGCCCGACAACTGGTTTTCTCACAGGGTCCAACTCTTTCACAGCTCCAAATTTCAGCTCGATATCTTGAAAATTGCGACCTCTACTTCGCTAAACCCAAAAATGTCACGCACAATGGACATTTTCAGGGCCCAAAAAATAGAAAACGGTGAGAGATATCAAAAAATCGTTTAGAGTAAAAACGTTGCATACCGCGGAGGTCTTACACCTGTACATTTAACTTTTTTCTATGCGACCAACCGTTTCCGAGATATATCGATTCCAAAAAAAAAATTGAAATTCAGGGCCCCAAAAAATAGATTCGGCCCAGCACCGATTTTAACGCCCAACGATAGGATTCGTCACAGTCACTAACTCCTTCACCGTACCAAATTTCAGCTCGATATCTTGATTATTGCGACCTGTACTTCGCTAAACCCAAAAATGTGACGCACAATGGACATTTTCAGGGCCCCAAATAAAGAAAACGGTGAGAGATATCAAAAAATCGTTTTGAGTAAAAAAGTTGCATACCGCGGAGATCTTACACCTGTACATTTAACATTTTTCGATACGACGAACCGTTTCCGAGATATACCGATTCCAAAAAACAGTTCGAAATTCAGGTCCCCCAAAAAAGATCCGGCCCTGCACCGATTTTAACCCCCAACAATAGGATTCTTCACAGTCACATACTCTTTCACCGTACCAAATTTCAGCTTAATATCATGAAAATTGCGACAAGTACATAGCTAAACGCAAAAATGTCACACACAATGGACATTTTCAGGGCCCCAAAAAAAGAAAATGGTGAGAGATATAAAAAAATCGTTTTGTGTAAAAACGTTGCATACCGCGGAGATCTTACACCTATACCTTTAACATTTTTCGATACGATCAACCGTTTCCGCGATATATCGATTCCAAAAAAAAAGTTTGAAATTCAGGGCCCCCAAAAAAAGATCCGGCCCTGCACCGATTTTAACGCCCAACAACAGGATTCGTCACAGTCACTAACTCTTTCACCGTACCAAATTTCAGCTTAATATCTTGAAAATTGCGACCAGTACTTAGCTAAAAGCAAAAATGTCACACACAATGGACATTTTCAGGGCCCAAAAAAAGAAAACGGTGAGAGATATCAAAAAATCGTTTTGAGTAAAAAAGTTGCATACCGCAGAGATCTTACACCTGTACGTTTATTATTTTTCGATACGACCAACCGTTTACGAGATATATCGATTCCAAAAAACAGTTAGAAATTCAGGGCCCCCAAAAAAGATCCGGCCCTACACCGATTTTAACGCTCAACAATAGGATTCGTCACAGTCACTAACTCTTCCACCGTACCAAATTTCAGCTTAATATCTTGAAAATTGCGACCTGTACTTCGCTAAACCCAAAAATGTCACGCACAATGAACATTATCAGGGCCCAATAAATAGAAAACGGTGAGAGATATCAACAATCGTTTAGAATAAAAAAGTTGCATACCGCGGAGATCTTACACCTGCACATTTAACTTTTTTCGATGCGACCAACCGTTTCCGAGATATATCGATTCCAAAAAAAAATATGAAAATCAGGGCCCCCCCAAAAAAGATTCTGCCCAGCACCGATTTTAACGCCCAACAAAAGGATTCGTCACAGTCACTAACTCTTTCACCGTACCAAATTTCAGCTTAATATCTTGAAAATTGCGACCAGTACTTAGCTAAACGCAAAAATGTCACGCACAATGGACATTTTCAGGGCCCCAAAAAATGAAAACAGTGAGAGATATCAAAAAAACGTATTGAGTAAAAACGTTGCATACCGCGGAGATCTTACACCTGTACCTTTAACATTTTTCGATACGACCAACCGTTTCCGAGATATATCGATTCCAAAAAAAAGTTTGAAATTCAGGGCCCCCAGAAAAGATCCGGCCCTGCACCGATTTTAACGCCCAACAATAGGATTCGTCACAGTCACTAACTCTTTCACCGTACCAAATTTCAGCTTCATATCTTGAAAATTGCGACCAGTACTTAGCTAAACGCAAAAATGTCACGCACAATGGACATTTTCAGGGCCCTAAAAAAAGAAAACGGTGAGAGATATCAAAAAATCGTTTTTGTAAAGAAAAGTTGCATACCGCGGAGATCTTACACCTGTACAGTTAACATTTTTCGATACGACCAACCGTTTCCGAGATATATCGATTCCAAAAAAAAGTTTGAAATTCAGGGCCCCCAAAAAAGATCCGGCCCTGCACCGATCTTAACGCCCAACAATAGGATTCGTCACAGTCACTAACTCTTTCACCGCACCAAATTTCAGCTTAATATCTTGAAAATTGCGACCAGTACTTAGCTAAACGCAAAAATGTCACGCACAATGGACATATTCAGGGCCCCAAAAAATGAAAACGGTGAGAGATATCAAAAAATCGTTTTGGGTAAAAAAGTTGCATACCGCGGAGATCTTACACCTGTACATTTAACTTTTTTCGATACGACCAACCGTTTCCGAGAAATATCGATTCCAAAAAAAAAAATGAAATTCAGGGCCCCCGAAAAAGATCCGGCCCTGCACCGATTTTAACGCCCAACAATAGGGTTCGTCACAGGCCCCAACTCTTTCACCGTACCAAATTTCAGCTCGATATCTTGAAAATGGCGACCTGTACTTTGCTAAACGCAAAAGCGTCACGCACATACATACATACATACATACATACAGACAGACTTTTTCCCACATACCACGGCTATATGAAAGCCTATAGGATCTTTAGATCCGGCTTTCATAACAAGTGATCGACGAAGCAAAGAGGATATAATAAGTAGGTTAGCACAGGCTAGGAAATCATTTCTAAAGAAAAGGAATCAAATTCCGCTTTGAGAAATTAAAAAATCTGCTTTCCACAAATTAAAAAGAAGTTCCGTTAAGAACTATACAGCCTACTTTTCATGCCAATGATTATTCTACAGAATATGCAACTATCTAGAATAATGACGAAATTAAGATGCTAATATCGAAATTTCCAATTAGTTCGAAATACTGTATACCTGGCATAATGTATCCTAATAGAGCACTACAGTTGGCAGCCCTGATGACTGAATATATTCTTAGTTCCATCTCTTAAGGTACAAAATACAAAATTTGGTTGAAGTCCAATGAATCGCACGGACGTTACATGCAGTTAAACATTGGATCTAACAGCGCGCGTAAAATCATGTTGGCAACAATGTCATGCATGTATTGGTCAGAAATAATCTGAAATAATGTGATCTATTGTTGTGCCAATTTTGAATGAAATCCATTAGTTAGTATAGAAGTTACATGCATTTTAAAATTGGACCTATCAGCAGGCTTAGAATCATGTTGGCAGCACTGACGTATATTAGTTACTCCAAATTCGTCTAGAATGCCAGGTACTATACGTGTGCAAATTTTAGAGCTATTGGCTTGCATACTTTCTGATATATTGATATTATGGTAACAAAAATAGGGACAGCACATATTAACAGTTGGCAGCCCTGGATGCTCCTTAGAATACGCATAGTCATATCTGTTATGGTACACATAACACATACGAAATTTGGTTGAAATCCAAATGATAGTATGGAAGTTGCATGTATTTAAAGTTGGACCTGTCAGCAGGCTTAGAATCATGTTGGTAGCACTGACGTATATAAGTTACTCCAAATTAATATAGAATGTCAGGTACTATACGTGTGCATAGTTTAAAGCTGTCGGCTTGCATACTTTCTGATATATTGGTATTTGGATAAAATAAATTAGGAGCATTTATTAACAGTTGGCAGCCCTGGTAGGTCTTAAGAATACGCTCAGTCATATCTGGTTATGTACACATACAACATACGAAATTTGGTTGAATTCCAATTGATAGTGTAGAAGTTATATGCATTTAAAAATTGGACCTATCAGGAGGCTTATAATCATTTTGGCAACACTGCCATGTTTGGCCTCCAGGAAATTAAACTGAAATGTTATGGTCTGTACGTGTGCCAATTTTGAAATAGCTCCCATTCATACTTTCCAAGATATCCAACATGGAGCTCAAATTTCAATTGCGATTTTTTAGCAGTTGGTAGCACTGACATCATTTTCAAATATGGCCGTGAGATATTCAGGTGTAGATCTTTACTCCTACCAAATTTTGTTTCGATTGCTGCAGCCGTTTAGGAGTTGATAGGGGGGGACACACAGACAGACAGACAGACAGACAGACAGACAGACAGACAGACAGACAGACAGACAGACAGACAGACAGACAGACAGACATTTGCCCGATCTCATAAGTCTACTTTTTCCTCATTTTTGCAAAATGTGAAAAGTAGGCTAAAAATTAAAATAAAACAAGAAGTGAAAGATGAGATGAGAATGAAAACTATAACTAATACTAACTACAGACTTACATACTAGAAGAGGAAATGGTAAACAGAGAAAGGATAAGGTAAATAAAGGATAGGTTGAAAGAAAGGCCCCCAATCCTCGAAGAATGAGGACTTGGAAGGAGATGCATGAAAGGTAGATAGGAAAGGAAAAGAGGAGAGGGCCCGTCCCAAAGTCAGTGAAAAAAAGGGGAAAAACTGACCCAGCTCAGGCATCCCCCAGGATCGCCAACTCCCGAACTCACCAGCCGTGAGCCCTTGAGGGTGTAGCAGTATCCAGGGTGCACCAGAAAAGGTGGGGCTACATACACCCTGCCTCCTTGAGGACCTTGTGCAGAAGGCAGGAGAACATGAAAAGAAAAAGAAGGCTGACCCCTCGCAGAAGGAGGGTATCAGGAAAGATGAGACAAGGGTCAATTAAGGCGGGAAAGATAGAGACTCCCTAGACCTCGGATGCCCTAATACCGTCGGGGTCAGAAGAGAACAAGTGTTGACAAAGGGAGGTCGACAGGAATGAAGACGGAGAGGAGCCCGGCACAAGTAAGTGGAAGCGATGCCGGACTCAGCTGGGGTCCCGTGTTCGCCAACCCACGTCCCACAAGATGTGAGCCCCTGGGGGGGGGGGGGGGGGGGGGGGGAAGAGAAGAATAAGACAGACGATAATCGTATGGTTTCGTTCAAACAATACATGGACACCAAGCGTTAGCCCACATCCTTTGTCGCATGCAGTTCACGAAATTGATGTTATATTAATTATTTCTTTTCTTTTTATTATCCTAAATTCTTAATTCCCAAGAGATGATTTCAACATTAACTACGCAGCCTTAAGAGATAGAACTGTGAATGTTTTTCTTTATTAGGTACATCAGAATGGACACAGCGGCTTTCCATCATTAACCCTGATAAGTATTGTAAAATGTAATAAAACCCCCTAAAAATGCCTGATCCTATAAAATTAGAGTAAAATGCAAAATATTGACCCAACAAATATGCTTAGTTCAGCATCTCTTACTCTGTAACACATTCACTGTATATAAAACTCATTAATAAACAAGAAGTTCCGTGACTAACTAAAGAGACTACTTTTCTTAAAATTTAAGATTCATGCCAATGATTAATCTATATGGATCTATCTAGAATAATGACGAAATTAATTTGGTAATATCGAAATATCTAATTAGTTCGAAATACTGAATAGGCTACCTGGCAAAATGTAGCCTAATAGCGAACTACAGTTGGCAGCCCTGGTGACTGAATATATTCATAGTTCCATCTCTTAAGGTACAGAATACAAAATTTGTTTGAAGTCTATGGATAGCATGGACGTTATATGCAGTTAAACATTGATTCTAACAGCGCGCGTAAAAGCATGTTGGCAACAATGACATACATGTATTGGTCAGAAATAATCTGAAATAATATGATCTATTGTTGTGTCAATTTTGAATGAAATCCATTAGTAAGTATAGAAGTTACATGCATTTTAAAATTGGACCTATCAGCAGGCTTAGAATCATGTTGGCAGCACTGGCGTAGACCTATATTAAATACTCCAAATTAATCTAGAATGCCAGGTACTATTCGTGTGCAAAGTTTAGAGCTATTGGCTTGATACTCTCTGATATATTTATATTAGGGTAACAAAAATAGAGACACCATTTATTAACAGTTGGTAGCCCTGGTTACTCTTAAGAATCGGCATAGTCATATATGTTATGGTACACATAGCACACACGGAATTTGGTTGAAATCCAAATGATAATATAGAAGTTACATGTATTTAAAGTTGGGCCTCTCAGCAGGCCTAGAATCATGTTGGAAGCACTGACATATATTAGTTACTCCAAATTAATATAGAATGTCAGGTACTATACGTGTGCATAGATTAAAGCTGTCGGCTTGCATACTTTCTGATATATGGGTATTTTGTTAAAACAAATTGAGAGTATTTTTTAACAGTTGGCAGCCCTGGTGGCTCTTAAGAACACGCTCAGTCATATCTGTTTAAGTACGCATAGCATATATGAAATTTGGTTGAATTCCAATTGATAATGTAGAAGTTATATGCATTTAAAAATTGGACTTGTCAGCAGGCTTAGAATCTTTTTGGCAACACTGCCATGGAAGGCCTCCTGGAAATTAAACTGCAATATTTTTATCTATACGTGTGCAAATTTTGAAATAGCTCCCATTCACACCTTCCAAGATATCCAACATGGAGCTCAAATTTCAATTGCGATTTTTCAGCAGTTGGTAGCACTGACATAATTTTCAAATATGGTCGTGAGATATTCAAGTATAGATCTTTGCTCCTACCAAATTTTGTTTCGATTGCTGCAGCCGACACACACACAGCCAGACAGACAGACAGACAGGCAGACATTTGCTCGATCTCATAAGTCTACTTTTTCCTTATTTTTGTAAAATGTGAAAAGTAGGCTAAAAATAGATTAAAAAATCAAACTTTAATTTCTTTTAGATCTGTACAGCAAGTTGGCGTTTTTGACATGTCGTAAACAAAATATCATTTAAGCCGGAAGTAAGTTAGTATTATTTTGAAAAATGATAAATATTGTTAAAAAAACACGCATTTTGGCACTTTTCCGGGTTTTCTAGCTTTTCAACGTTTGACACTATTTTCAAAATAGCCTAACGTCTACATTGTTTGATAAACTGGACCCAGCCGCCAAACCCCTCCCGTGTCTGAGTGGACTTAGGTCATCTAGAAAACATTCCCAGCATTAAAAAAATCCAGCGGGTGCCCAAGCATTCTTTTTCTTCTGAGCATATTTCCGTTCGCGATAATCTTCATTATTCGAAGCCAACTATACTGTACATAACTATGATGCGTAACTGAGAGCAAGAAATCTGTGTTCTTCGAGCAATGTATACAGGACGCTGCTGACAAAGTATACATAGATGAACAAACAACACGTAACTACAAGCTTGTGTCCTTATAGCAACGTATGGATGACACAACCCACCTACAATAGTATGGATGATGAACAAACAACACGTAACTAAGAGCTTGCATTCTTATAGCAACGGTAAGATGACGTTACTGATCTAGTATGAATAGATGAACAAATAACACGTAACTAAGAGCTTGTGTACTTATAGCAACGTATAGATGACGCTACTGACCTAGAATACATAGATGAACAAGCAACACGTAACTAAGAGCTTGTGTTTTTATAGCAAAGTTAAGATGACGCTACTGACCTACAGTAATATACATAGATGAACAAACAACACGTAACTAAGAGCTTGTGTTCTTATAGCAACGTATAAATGATGCTACTGACCTAGTATACATAGATGAACAAACAACACGTAACTAAGAGCTTGTGTTCAGATAGCAACGTTGAGATGACTCTACTGATCTAGTATACATAGATGAACAAACAACACGTAACTAAGAGCTTGTCTTCTTATAGCAACGTATAAACAAGAAGTTCCGTTAAGAACTATACAGCCTACTTTTCATGCCAATGATTATTCTACAGAATATGAACCTATCTAGAATAATGACGAAATTAAGTTGGTAATATCGAAATATCTAATTAGTTCAAAATATACCTGGTATAATGTAGCCTAATAGAGCACTACAGTTGGCAGCCCTGGTGACTGAATATATTCTTAGTTCCATCTCTTAAGGTACAGAATACAAAATTTGGTTGAAGTCCAATGGACGTTACTTGCAGTTAGACACTGGATCTATCAGCACGCGTAAAAGCATGTTGCCAACAATACCATGCGTGTGCTGGTCAGAAATAATCTGAAATATTATGATATCTTGTTGTGCCAATTTTGGGTGAAATCCATTTGTTAGTATAGAAGTTACATGTATTTTAAAATTGGACATATCAGCAGGCATAGAATCATGTTGGCAGCACTGCCTTGTATTAATTACTCCAAATTAATCTAGAATGTCAGGTGCTATACGTGTGCAAAGTATAGAGCTGTTGGCTTGCATACTTTCTGATATATTGATATTAGGGTAAAAAATATAGACAGCATTTATTAACAGTTGGCAGCCCTGATTGCACTGAAGAATACTTCTAGTCATATCTGATATGTTACACATAGCACATGCGAAATTTGGATGAAATCCTGCTGATAGTATAGAAGTTGCATGTATTTAAAAATTGGCCCTATCAGCAGGCTTAGAATCATGTTGGTAGAACTGACGTATATAAGTTACTCCAAAATTAATCAAACATGTCAGGTACTATACGTGTGCATAGTTTAAAGCTGTCGGCTTGCACACATTCTGATATGTTGGTATTTGGATAAAAAAAATAGAGAGAGCAATTATTAACAGTTGGCAGCCCTTATGGCTCTTAAGAATACGCTCAGTCATATGTGTTTATGTACAGATATTACATACAAAATTTGGTTGAAATCCAGTTGATAGTGTAGAAGTTATATGCATTTAAACATTGGACCTATCAGAAGGTTTAAAATTATTTTGGCAACACTGTCATGGTTGGCCTCCTGGAAATTAAACTGAAATAGTATTATCTACATGTGTGCCAATTTTGGAATAGCTCCTATGCATACCTTGCAGGATATCCAACATGGAGCTCAAATTTATAGTGCGTTTTTTCAGCAGTTGGTAGCACTGACATGATTTTCAAATATGGACGTGAGCTATTCCGGTGCACATCTTTACTCATACTAAATTTGGTTTTGATTGCTGCAGCCGTTTAGGAGTTGATAGGGGGGGACACACACACAGCCAGACAGACAGACAGACAGAAGGACAGACAGACAGAGAGACAGACAGACAGACACACATTTGCCCGATCTCATAAGACTACTTTTTCCTCATTTTTGCAAAATGTGAAAAGTAGGCTAATGATGCTACTGATCTAGTATACTTAGATGAACAAACAACACGTAACTAAGAGCTTGTGTTCAGATAGCAACGTTGAGATGACTCTACTGATCTAGTATACATAGATGAACAAACAACACGTAACTAAGAGCTTGTCTTCTTATAGCAACGTATAAATGATACATAGATGAACAAACAACACGTAACTAAGAGCTTGTGTTCAGATAGCAACGTTGAGATGACTCTACTGATCTAGTATACATAGATGAACAAACAACACGTAACTAAGAGCTTGTCTTCTTATAGCAACGTATAAATGATGCTACTGACCTAGCATACATAGATGAACAAACAACACGTAACTAAGAGCTTGTGTTCTTATAGCAACGTATAAATGATGCTACTGATCTAGTATACATAGATGAACAAACAACACGTAACTAAGAGCTTGTGTTCTTATAGCAACGTTAATAAGATGACGCCACTGTCCTAGCACACATACATGACTAACACTGGTAGCTAATGGTTACCATGGTTACCAAGGAATTAATTACGTTAATTCCAGATAATGTTCCAGTCCAAAACTATATTCAAATGAAAGGATTTCGAATCTCCATGAACATAAATAATCATCAGGCTCATGTGTACATAATCAGTCTCTAGGACTTGGGGCAGTGCTGCCAGATTGAAGTGTGGCCTATGGTTTATCCCATTCCATCCCTACTACTAGGATTTCAATTCTCCGCACCTGGGTCTTGGTAGGTAACTACCCTCACTTGCGGTGTAAAATTCATGAGAGTAGGCAAACTAATTTGTGGGAGATAATTGCCATAGCTCGTAAGTTATTGATCAAACCCCACTGAAACCTAGAGCCGGAATAATGCATGGCGCAACACTCAATTTACAAGCTACAGTAATTAACCATTTATCTGATACTTAGGACAACCCAAAATTAAGTTACACATTGTTGTAATTACTGATTCATAAAAATAGCTTTGGAGCCTTTTTTCAGTGTTGCCATCAGGACAATGAATATTTTCATTTTCAGTCGGCCAACATGGAATAATTCCAATTCCTGGAATATGTGAGAAATAACCTGAAATAAATTATATGTGATTAAGATTTATACATATTGTTAAGGACTATTAAAGAAGGAAACTATGGGACGACATGTTTCGCTCATCAATTGAGCAGCATCATCAGATCCAAAAAGACAGGGATAGTCAGTATGAAAGACTGGACTTTATATCATTTTAAATGCTAGCAGCTGAGTACCAAGAAGGCAGTGCGAGAACAGAGTTTCAAGATTCTATTTTGTTTCTTCACTGCCTACTTGATTGTTTTCGCACTGCCTTATTGAAACTCTGTTCTCGCACTAACTTCTTGGTACTCATCTGCTACATCGTACTATGACGTCACACACCTCAGTGCATTCTAGGTACATTTCGTCCTGTCACCACCGTAACGTAATGCCAGACCTCAGCGTAACGACGATGTCGGCAAGATCATTTAAAATGATAATACAAGGGCTGTTTTTTTTTAAGTAATACCCGTTATGATATTACGCCGTTGCAGCGTTGCGGTCGGCATTCAGTGAAGGTGCGCTGTGTACCTGCATCTATTGGCAAGTCTGAGACGCCATTACGGCAACAGTCGCCCATGTGTGGGTGTGTTGACAAGCTTTTGAAATGGCATCGCAGTAGTGGTTTTGTGGGGGTTCTAATGCCACCTCCACCTCCACCTCCCCACCTCACAAGATGGCGACGGCGCGATATCTCTCTAACACATGGTCGGATTTTGACGAATGAGGTGTTGTTGAACTCGGGCTGACACCCTCTTTCCAATGAACAACATATTTCCACCCCAAAATAAAACCTACCCCTACTAGAGGGTGCAATTGTATTTTTTTAGAGAATCTCTCTTTCCAATTGCAACATGTGAGAGTTTGAATGCCAATATGGAATGAAACGTTGTTCTACACATGAGAAATGTATACGGTGGTAAGCCACTATGAATTAACATGCTTGTTTTTTTACGCATGCCCACTCATGGCTTTTGTAAGAGGGTGGGGGAGCGGATCCGTGTGGATGGGTTATTGTTGACGGGTCCTTGTTGACAGGTCATTGTTGACAGGTCATTGTGGACGAGTCTGTGTGGACAAGTCCTTGTTGACAGGTCATTGTGGACAAGTCCTTATGGATGAGTCTGTGTGAACAAGTCCTTATGGACGAGTCTGTGTGAACAAGTCCTTGTGGACGAGTCCTTGTGGACTGATCCCTTTGGACCTGTCCCTTTGGCCTGGTTCCTACGGACGAGCCCATGAATTTATTTAAATTATGTCAAAGGGCCTAACTACATTTTGCGTGTAAAGCAGTGTGCTGAACTGACGTTGTTCACTAATCCCCCACTACTATAATGTAATAACGATATGAAAGGAAAGTGACGAAATACATGTGAACACGTGTGAGATGACCTTATTACCGTCCTCCTTGTGAAACAAGTCACATCCTGTTTTGGTTCATACGTGAGAATATGCGAGTTCATGTGTAATACAGTATGATCTAACACAGAGGTGTTCACCTGTACACGCGCACGATAAGAGCTAACAAGTGACAACCTGTTTTGACAGTGGTGGGAGGTGAAGGGGGGAGAGGGGGGGGGGGGAGTTGGTGTAAGAGAGAACACAGATGAAGAGAGAAAGAAATATGTATTGCTCATAATACATGTAGAGCTGAGGACTGTACATAGGACTGTAGGTTAAGTATAACATGAGTGAATAAATAAATACAAGGCACACAGGTTCACACAACATGTAATTTATTAATCCAAGAATTAAAGGCTTAGCTAAATCCCAACCATTTTACATATAGTTTATTTCCTTTTTGTTTCAACACTTTTTCCACAAGGTAATGTTTAGGAAACGCTGTCTTTTGGAGTTCTTGAAGATAAAACCTGCCTTTTATGGGTTGATGGTTGAGGTCCTCGAGTAAATAGGTGACTGGACTGTTCAGGTTGACTTGACGAATTCGAAATAGTTCAGTCCCCCAATTTGGTGTGTAGCCCTTGTCGAAGACGGACTTGAATTTGCTCACACGAACATGGTCCCCGATGTTAAGGCGATGACGTTTAGGGTCTGCTGTTTTTATGGGGTTAAACAGTTTATCCAGTTGTGGAATATTTTTGGTCACAAGTCGTAGCTTGGTCCCAATGGTTCTGTGTTTGGTGTCATTGTAACGTGACACTAGCTCAGGTAACAAGTCCAACCAGCGATAAGTGCCCTGAGCGGTAAACGCTTTCCACATATGGGTTTTCAATGTTCGGTTGAACCGCTCGACCACGCTGGCTTTGAGATTGCTGTACGTGGTGTAATGGTGAATATCCTTAGATTTGAGAAAACCGGAGAAATCCTTGTTGAAGAATTATTTTCCCTGATCGGTTTGTAGCAGCTGAGGTTGACGTTTAAATTGTCGAATAATATGTTGAAAGGCCTAGGTGACTAGTGGACCAGACTTGCGACGCACAGGTTCAACAAACGCCATTTTGGAATAAACATCAATGACCGTCAACATATAGCGTACACCATCGTTAACGCTAGCATAGGGAATCATTTCAACCAAGTCTGCTTGCCAAAGTTCATCCACACCCTGTGAAATCACTTTGAGTCGCTGATAGCGACGTCTAGCCGGACGGTGCAACTCGTGAGCAATACCCATTTTAATGCGTGAGGGCTTAAACAATAATTTTGGCATTTCGAAGTTCTTCCTCAATTTCTTGAATTTCCCAATCGTGACCAGTATGGCCGGCTTGACGTGAAGCATGCATCAGCTGTAGTCGCTGGACGAGTTTATTAGGATTGTGCCAGTAGGTAACATCCTCAAGGGGTTTTAATGGCTTAAATGTCACCCCTGAAGCGGACACTTTACGACGACCACTTTGACAAGTGGGGAACAATTTTGCAATGATGGTTTTATATTTTTGAGGTATATTGACATTCACTTGTTGAGTGGGATCATACTGTCTTTTGTGGGCATGGGTGTCCAATAAAATGGATTCATATTTACCAAGGTCTTCTGGCGTATAATCTTGAGATGGGGGAGTCCGAGAGAATAGTAGCTTTAACAGTCGTGGTGTTAATTTATATTTGATCTTTTTAATGACAGCTTTAGTACGACTAAATGTAATCGATGAATCACCAATTTTAAAACTATCATCCTCATAGCGAACACAATACGTGGTATCTGTGTTCCCAATAAATAGATTGGTGAAATAGGGTTCCAGTATTGATCCATAATATTTTATTAAAATGTTTTTCAGTTGAGCTTTATGTTGAGGGGTGGCTAAGAGTTGTGAAAATGGAGACGATCTGGAAGGGCAAGGTGTTTCTACCATGGCCAAGGATTTCCTTTTTCTTAAAAACTCTGCAAGGGGTGATGCCTTTTTTTGAGGTGTAAACACGTGTTCCTCATTATCCTCAACTTCGCTAACACTAGTTAAATCTTCCTTTTCCTCTTCCTCTTCCTCAGGGTCCTCGTGGTGCGTCTGAGTGGCTTGTGAAACGGTGGGTAGTGTTTCAGATGGATTGAAAGAGGGTTTCAACATGGCTTTTAGCGGAGGTGCTAAATGTTGTTGAATAAACAAAGCATGATCCGCACGCGATCGTTTCAATTGACGAAACTTTTGGCGAATAGTATTTTTTGCTCTAATAATATGCTTTTTCAATTGATTCTCTGCTAACGCCATGATGTCGTGACAAATGACTTGAGAGGGAATGATACAGTGCCTTAAATAGCAATAAAATGATCAAACCCTAAGCGATACCGCCCTTGGTTGAGTTCACTTTGTTTGTCAATCACTAAACAGGCATGACGTTGTGTGTTCCAGCACTTACCACACAATTCTGTAAACATTTGAAAGGTCATATCCGGATTCACATGTTCATTATAAATGTGACGACTGTTCCTCTCGTCCTGGCGAAATAAAACAATGACATTGGCATTGTCACGAATCAACTATTCGGACATTTTAGAATACGTTTGTCCAAGATAGAAGCAATCGATATATTTGTGTCGACCCATGCTGAAATAGCTTTGAATGATGCCTTGACGTTCAGTGGATACATCATCGAAAATCTTGAGTGAATCAGGCTTTACCTCATCCGGTGAAATAACATTTTCTTGCGTGGAAAATGTAAAGTACCCCATATTCTCATTTTGTAATCCAGACATGACTTGATCCTGAAACACGTAGAGGGGTTGGTAGAGAGATTTTGCGAAAATATAAATATTTTGAAAACACAGACCATTGGGCGCTGTAATAAGTGTCAGCAAAAGATTGGTCTTTCCACAGCCGGAAGTTCCCACAATGAGGCAGCGAATGGAAGATGGAAACAGTGAACCATGGCGCTGTTCACGTGATGTGGGGCAGAGATGGGAAACCATGTCCCTCACGGGGAATGACTCTTGCTGTCTAATTAGCTTCATTTCAACTAAGGCTTAGAGAGGTTAGCAGGCTGTCTATATACATCGCACCGAGCCTTGTCATAGAAACAGTAGACTCGTATTACAGGTTGACGATGGATGTCTTTGGACGTGCGTTGATGGTCAAAGCTAGGTCTGTTCCCATACATGATCCTAAACAAGAAACAGATCCTGCTAATAAACACTATGTGGATAGATCAGTAGTGCCACGCACAAAACAAGGAGATTATGACTTTAAAGGAAAGCGGTTAACCCATGTAAAACATCCTCGAGTGTCTACAGACGTTACTACAAAAAAGTATGTGGATAACAAGGTGTATGAGTTTTATGATAAAGTGCCTCAGCTTACGGCGGATGGCTATAGCGCTAATCATCACCGCATTATTCTCGTGGAAGACCCACAAGAAGATGATGATGTCTGTACCAAGCGATACGTGACCTATGAAATGAAAAGGCTTCATAAATTTATCCCATCTGTATTTTTAGTGCATCTGACAAATGTAAAACCTGTGAATGAGAGAAACCATATACCGCTAGTTCATGACCAGCACTTTACCTATGTGCTTGCTTCGGGTTTAAGCCACTATCGACTACACTATGATGGAACCATTCACATCAAATATGCCATACCTGATGAGAACCATTTACAAATAGAGATAAATGGTCATAGAATGTTGGTCCATAACCATGAAATGATCAATGCAGGAGACGAATTATCCTTTCATCTCATGTTGACATGGAATGAAAAGCAAGCTGGAAAAACCATAAACGATTTCCCACTTTATGTAAAATTGGAATATACAGCCATGAAATAACAATCTGACGTTAGTTGTGACATAAACTTTCTTGTGAAAGGTTGTTGGTCATCATCATCATGGTGAAACAAAGATATGTGGTGAGAAAGACTAAAATATGACCCTGTCCTTGGCAAAGCCTGGGCTTAAGACTTTCGTGGACAAGCCCTTGCGAAAGAAAAAAGTAAAAAATAATGTGTTGACCATAAGGAAAGTACTTCGAGCAGCACAGACACATGTTATTCCAAAATGTCAGCGACAGGGTTCAAAACAAGGGCGAGTGATTCCCGTCCCCAAACGAGCGGGATTTTTACCTGCATTATTCGCTGGTCTGGCTGCTCTAAGTTCACTTTTAGGCAGCGCCAGTGCAGTGGCAAAAACTATTAAAGCCGCGCAACAGGGCAAGCAACAACTCAAAGAAAGTTAGCGACACAATGAAACGATGGAAGCCATTGCTATGGGGGCTAGAAATGTCAATTTGAAGTCAGCCCTTTATCAACAAGGATTTGGAATTTCACCTTTTCGAAATAAATAAAAAAACATCTTTAACCTCAGCCATAGCAAGACATGCCCTGACACATCAACGAGTGAAAGCTATGCTAAACAACTGAAACTTTCTCATTTTCGAGGCGTGTTTATGCGAAACCAATTACCCTCACGACCCTGGAAACATGAATGTGCTGTTGTCAATTTGGATGATCACCGAGGACCTGGAACACATTATGTAGCTTATGTCAAAGAGGGATCCACTGTATGGTACTTTGACAGTTTTGGGAATTTGCCCCCGCCCATGGAACTAGTGGTCTATTTTGGAAACAGGATGAAGATATATTATAATGTGAAATGTGAGCAAACGTTTAACAGCCAACAGTGTGGATGTTTGTGTTTAATTTTTTTATATAAGACGCAACATAAGCAAAAACGTCAACAGTATGTCGGTGGAAAGTAAGACGTTTACACTGCATGGACGTGGACCTGAAGTGAGCCTAGACTCTTACCCACCTATCGAATTGAGTGAAAACCCTATGGTTTAGGACTTGTTTCAATTGAAACGTACAATAGAATATACTACATACGTGAAAATGTGAACAACAAGTTTTACTATGATGATTCTGTGCTCCCCCTGAACTCTGGTGGATACACAATAGATGACATTTATGAACACATTTATGTGGTGTTGATCAATGAATATGGTTTAGAGTCATTTCTCAATGGAACACGCAAGTTTGAACTTGTAGGAAATACCAACACTCATCGCTGCAGTATTTATTCTACATTCAAAATTGACTTTAAAACACACCCCGATTCCATTGGTCCATTACTAGGATTTAAACCCCGCGTGTTGGAGCCCTAGAAAAAACATGAATCAGACCATGAAATGAAATTCATTGAGGACCATCATGTGTCGGTGACGTGTAATATTATTAGTCAAGTGTACACCAATCAAGAACCGTCGCATTCGCTTTATGACTTTATTGTAACATCGCCCAATGGCTATATTATTCGTGAAACCCCTCCAGTGGTGCTTTTTCATTCTGTGGCTGTCGATTGTCTTAGTAATATAACATTAATACTGATCAATAGAGAGCAACAACTCATTGATCTAAATTCTACCACACCAGTGACTTCCAAGTTGGTGCTAAAGCCACTATGAAGTCTATATTATATAAAGCCAGATGGCTGACTGACTCACTCACTGACATAAATGTTTACCCACTTCCAAATGAGTTACAAACTTGATATTTGGCAAAAACACTCCTTTCACCTTGCAACCAACAGAAAAATTCCGAAAAGGTACATTTTTAAATTTTCAACCCTACAAAAGACAAAAAAATTGGGGGAAGCTACAAATCTCCTGTAATATCTCTGAATGTGATATTGTACATGGCCTATGTTGTAGACAATAACACATTGCATCTTTTTTGTCTCTTGCTATTTCATCATACGACGTTTAATTTTGGAGTTATTAATGATTTTTTACTTTTTGGCCGAAATTTTTCTTTGAGTGTGATATTGTACATGGCCTATGTTGTAGACATTAACACATTACATCTTTTTTGTCTCTTGCTATTTCACCATACGACGTTTAATTAGGGAGTTATTAATGATTTTTTACTTTTTGGCCGAAATTTTTCTTTGAGTGTGATATTGTACTTGGCCTATGTTGTAGACATTAACACATTACATCTTTTTTGTCTCTTGCTATTTCATCATACGACGTTTATTTAGGGAGTTATTATAGAATTTGTACTTATTGGCCGAAATGTTTCTCTCAGTGTGATATTGTGCATGGCCTATGTTGTAGATAATAACACATTACATCTTTTTTGTCTCTTCCTATTTCATCATACGACGTATAATTAGGGAGTTATTAATCATTTTGTACTTTTTGGCCGAAATTTTTCTATGTCCCACGAATAACTTAAAAATTGATTCGAATGAAATTTCAAAAAATTCTTTTTTTTAATACTTTTATTATATCTTTTACGTATTGTAGGGTCGGAAATCAACATGATATTTTGATGTATTTTTTCGTCCCATGCATTTTTGGTTTCAGGTGATAGAATTATTTTCCACTAGGACCCATGCTCAACTATATACTTTTGTTTATTGGTTTATTTCCAGTATGCTCTGATTATGTATTGTAATTATTATAGAGAGGTTTGTACGGTTGGAAACAGTATTTGATTTTGAGTCTAATTTTATACTCTTCTTGCAGTGTGTATAACGTGAGTTACTTTCTTTGTAGGCTTTTTTAAGAAGGTATAATACCTAATATTTTCAGCTACGTGCTCTAATTCTGATGAAGGGTTATATTTTTCGTCAATTGAATATTTCCGTTTGCCAGTACTTGACTCTTCTTAGCCGTTTTTTGAACGGAACAAGCAACTTGAATTCACAGATGAATATGGCGAATGCTACCGACTTCCAGGGTACTTTGTTTATTTTTCTACCTTAACTTTTCGGTTGTATTGCACAAATGTATTTAATATAACTGGTTTTAATCATAGTGCGTTTTTTTTTTTTGAAATTATCATATCAGGACGTTAATCGAGGTGCATATTTAGGTGGGCATATTTAGAGGTGCTCAATATTGTAGAAAATTAATTTACATTCTACCACATAGAAACTGATAATCAATATATGTACGTATTTTTAGCCTACTTTTCACAATTTGCAAAAGAGAGGAAAAAGTAGACATATGAGATCGATCCGGGCACATGTGTGTCTGTCCTTCTGTCTGTCTCTCTGTCTGTCTGTCTGGCTGTGTGTGTGTCCACCCCTATCAACTCCTAAACGGCTGCAGCAATCGAAACAAAATTTGGTAGGAGTAAAGATCTATACCTGAATATCTCAATGCCATATTTGAAAATGATGTCAGTAGTACCAACTGCTGAAAAATCGCAATTGAAATTTTAGCTCCATGTTGGATACCTTGAAAGGTGTGTATGGGACCTATTTTAAAATTGGCACACGTATACAGAATATTATTTCAGTTTAATTGATTATAAGCCTGCTGATAGGTCCAATTTTTAAATGCATATATCTTCTATACTATCAATTGGATTTCAACCAAATTTCGTATATGTTATATACCATAACACATTATGTCTATGCGTATTCTTAAGAGCAACCAAGGCTGCCAACTGTTAATAAATGCAGTTTCTATTTTTGTTAACCGAATATCAATAAATCAGAAAGTATGCAAGCCAATAGCTCTAAACTTTCCACACGTACAGTACCTGGCATTCTAGATTAATTTGGAGTAACTAATAAACATCAGTGCTACCAACTTGATTTTAAAATGCATGTAACTTCTAAACTAACTAATGGATTTAATTCAAAATTGGCACAACAATAAATCATATTATTTCAGATTATTTCTGACCAATACATGCATGACATTGATGCCAACATGATTTTACGCACGCTGTTAGATCCAATGTTTAACTGCACGTAACGTCCATGCAATCCATTGGTCATGAACCAAATTTTGTATTCTGTACCTTAAGAGATGGAACTAAGAATATATTCAGTCACCAGGGCTGCCAACTGTAGTGCACTATTAGGCTACTTTATGCCATTTATACAGTATTTCGAACTAATTAGAAATTTCGATATTTCCAACTTAATTTCGTCATTATTATAGACAAATGCATATAGATTAATCATTGGCATGGATCTTAAATTTTAAGAAAAGTAGGCACTTTAATTCGACACGGAACTTCTTGTTCTTTCTGTGATTAATAATCGGGTGAGTAAATGGCCGTTAATCTCTTGAACATGAGGCACGGGACCTCCTCTTTTTGTGTGGATTCTTAACCACAGCACTTGATATTTCAGATGGTAAATCTCACTTGCATTCGATGAGAATTGAACCCAGTCAGCCTTGGTAAGAGGCAAGAGAGTCATGACTTCAGCATCACCACGTCACCTTCATATTAATAATAATAATAATATTAATCGGAATTGAAAGTCGAATGTTATTGCCAAACACATATAGAACTGAATGGGGAAAAGAATCTATATTTGCAAATATGCGTAATGTTGTAAACTAATTACTGGAGGTATTGCGTTCGTGTAAGTTTCTTAGTTCCAAGAAATTTACAGTTTCTGTGATATATTAATGGGTTAATATATTACATGTTCTGAACAGCAGCGCATCGGCATTTTGGAAAACAGACTGTTTTGCTAGGGGACCTGCTTTATCAAATCTTCCCGCCATGATATACAGTAACTGGCAGTAGGCTAAATGATAAAACTCCAGAAAACGGTATTACAGGTAGGCTAGGGGATCTGCGTTAACGAAATTTCCTGTCATGATATAACTGGCAGTAGGCTAGGGGACATGCCTTGGCTAAACTCACCCCCCCCCCCCCCAATATTATTATAACTAGAAGCATACTAGAGGACCAGCCATGTCCAAACAGTCTTAAAACATATCAGTGCGCACATTCCACCCCACCCTCAATTGGAAATATATTTTAAAAGTGGGAAAAGAGATGTTAAAAGAGGCAATAACACTATAGAGAATTAAAATTTGGACTCGTAACAAAACATTATCATATATTAAGTAGTGGATTTTTATGGACTTGAGGGCAAGTGCAAAAAAAATCCGAAAATTTGACACGCAACAAATGTGCGGGACTTCGTACACTGAAGACACTATAAACTTATTGAAAAATTATAACAAAGCAAGACTAAGATTTTATTCAGACCATTAGCATAATTTATTTTGGTAGGTGACACCCACGAATCAATTAAAAAATGTACATCAATGGAAAATCTGCCTGCAACATCTTCGTCTTTATTATTATTACAAAGTCACAGCAAACATAAAAACCGTAAATTCAGAACGATATGTTTTAAACACTTCAACCCATTACTTTCCCTAAAAATACACGGATCGTCAAACGCACCGGGGGCTTGGGGGCGGAGCCCCCAACGAGCAAAGCGAGTTTGTATATAAAGCAACAGCACTGTCTAGGAATGGTGTTAGTTGTTTACCACGTGAATACACGTTAACATCTCAGGACAAGCAGATTTTACAGCATTTGGGTTACCACGTCAACCCCCGCGATGAATTCTATCCTAGAAGTAGCGAATCACATCGAGGAGCAACCAGGATTGTTAAGAATTGATCTCCATTCTTACCAAGCTCAACACCTGGACTCAATAACAATGATGAAATTCAATTTGTTATCAACAACCAAGATATTTATACTCCACCGCATGAAAGTGTTATTCAGATTGAAGGTCGGCTCACCAAAGCCGATGGCTCTACACCCACCATATCCAAGTTATCCAACCATGCTTTCGCCTTTCTGTTTTCTGAAGTGCGTTACGTGATTAACGATATCGTGGTGGATAGCACTCGAAATGTGGGTATTTCCAGTGTCATGAAACTATACCCCTCTTATAGTGATGAAGAAGCTAATACACTTTGCATGGCGGGTTGGTGCCCTGACTCGATCAATGACTGGATGGTACACACCGATGGCACCTTTACTGGATATTTACCTCTTAAACTGATTTTAGGCTTTGCTGAAGATCACCAGCGCATTGTGGTCAATGCAAGGCAAGTGCTTTATCTGGTGAGAGACAGGAGTGATAATAATGCACTCAAGGGAGCCAACAATGTCCCCATTGATTCAAAAATTCTACTACAATGCTTGCTATGGAAAGTGCCTCATGTGACCCTTAACGATAGCAAAAAACTGGACATACTCAAAATGGTAAAGAGAGATATACCTCTACCCATGGAATTTAGAAGCTGGGCACTCCATGAGTACCCTCTATTGCCCACCACCAACACACACAGTTGGTCTATAAAAACAGCCCGCTATACAGAGAGACCTCTCTACATGATTGTGGGTTTTCAAACGAATCGCAAGTATCAACTGAACCCTTTATCCTCTGATGGATAAATGATTCGATGTTTTATTTCTACAATTAATTAATATTTCCACCAGCGTCATGAAATAGCCAGACGAAGATGAGGAAACTTCAAGCATTTGTTGGAGACAGTGGGGACATACCTGCAGCAGTTTGACAAAAGGCTAAATACTTAAGGATTGTGAAAAGAAAGAGCCTAGCAATGTTTCAGAAGGACAGGTGGTTGCTACCTCAAAATAGAAGGGACGCGTGGTGAGACACGCTTATGGCATGTTCATTGTACTATTCGCGCCTAGAAAAAATATAATGCAGTAACGTGAGTGGCTGATGGTACTACTGGACACTCCTACGAGGCCGAGGTCTGATAAAAACCGCGAAGTTAACGAAAAAGTGGAACCAATGAGAGATGAATGCTTACGAACGCGCCAAGTCTAGCTTGGGCACACGATAGCTAGCATTAACGCGGGAGATCGGCTAGACAACATCTCTACGATCGATTCTAGAATTAATGGGCATATTCTTGACCTGCGCAATTTTACGAGTTCAGTGATATTTGTTTCATTCCTGTACCACTATTATTTTGAGAAATTTTTATATAATTTCCCCCTCTATCGATACCTAGGGCCAGTTCATTTATAAGTGGCGTGAAGAGCCAAGAAATTATTATTACATTTTGTGCGTCTGAGGACGTAGGTTATTACTACATTGCGTGTGTCGGGAGACACAGGTTATTACTACATTTTGTGTGTCGGAAGACACAGGTTATTATTACATTTTGCGCGTCTGAGGACGTAGGCACTTGTACTTTGCGTGTCACGAGGACACAGATTTTTATTAATACAAATGTGTTGTAAATTCAGTGTGATAGATAGTCACAGTACTATTTTGTAGGGACAGTATCTTCGACAATTCGCCAACAGACTGTTCTGGGGAAATAAATACCTAAAACGGTGAATTTAGTAGGCAGATATCGAGTGTGTAATAATCTATAACTTTTTGCATCGGCACGAGAGATGACATCGCTTATCCTGGAAGAAGTTTGGAACTGTCAACACTCCGTCGAGATGTTTGAGATGAGCTAAGTAGCATTAAGTAGGGAGATGGCTGCAGATGTTCGCTGACGGTGACTGGCCGAGGATGAGTACTGAATAATATTCTTATTATCTGACAAATTAACTTATGGTATATGGGACATATTTTGTTTGTAAATATCTTGCTTGCGTTGATTAACGTAGTGTATTTAGTTTTGGTCTGACACACCTTTTGCATGGAAACAGCTCGCACAATTTTTCATAGCCGTAAGTTCTTGTTTGTTTGTTTTAACTAACGTGACTATGTGGACAACCGTGTTTGCATATGTTTACGCAATGCGGTTAAGAAACGTCTCTTGGAGATATATTGTGTTTCAGAAGTAGGACTGAATTAATATAATCATACAGTAGATTGGAGGGTAAATTAATCTTTGTAATGTTTATTATTGATCAGATTCAGTGAGTTTATTGCCGTTGGAGCAATGTGAGTTGTGGCGAAGAGCAGTCAGCTCTCTCGTAGGTTTTAATATTCTTAAATAGATTGTGAGCATCTGATTCAACCGACCTGTGTGAAAAGTGTTATGTCATTCCCAGCAGTGTGTGTGTGTGTGTATTTTATTGGTCATTACAAGCGGGAATTTCAGCGTAGACTGATTTCTGTCAGCTTGGTGCCAAGTCCATGTCGTTACCTTGCGAGGACATATGTGGCTATATCGATTAATGTCTTACCATATGTTTATGTGGTTGAGATTTGTTGCTGTTGATTCTACGAGATAACGGGACAGTTGGTCAAGTTATATTTACACACTGGAGCCGGCCGATGACAAGAGTGAGGATGGGGGAAGCTGTTTTCACAAGGCGGGCTGAAAAGATTGCATCGAGGTCATTAGTGGAGTGCTTGTTGGCTCCGTAATGTTACTTGAAATACAGAATAAGAACTGATCATTGATAAAAATTGTTTAAATAAATGGGAGTTGCCTACGAATCACTATAATCTCCGAAGCGTTAGCTTAACGTGCATTTTTGTTCATATAAGGTAATCTCAGCCGGTGAGGCTTGTGTTGTTGTTGGTTCCATTCCATGTTTATGTTCCGTATCAGTGACCCGTGCAGTCACGTGCGATGCTGTCTTTTCCTTGTTTGTGTATTGAGCAATTGGCCGTGTTGGCAGCTCATTTGCCAGATGCGTCATCGCACTGAAGGAGGGTCTCGAGGGAGATTCCTGTAAATATTAGATTTTAGATTGTGTGTCAGCATTAATTTTAAGGGTTTTTATTAGTGTTGTGTCCTATATCCGTAAACGTTGATTTATGAGATGATTGTTCGTAAGCATCGTGGCTGTTACCCGCTGTAAACGAACAGTCATCCAGGTACTCATTCCTCGTAGTTAGTCATTACGCGTACATAAAATCCCAATGCAAGTTAGTGGAACTTGGATCCACATTTTTATGAGGGGGAGATCCGTCTGACTCCTCAACGTTGATAGATATTTCTGTCATGGGAAGATTCAGGGAGGAATATTATTATTGTTGTTGTCTATATTCATTTTTTTGCACAAATAGTCATTAAATTATGTTATTATTTTACGTCTTGTCACTTCCTTTCTTAATTATAGTTTTAATCCTATGACCCTTCCCTCAGTAGAGCATGTTGTTTGGCGAACGTAAACATCACACTATGAACTGAGCGCGACCCCTTGATCAAGATTCTTGCATATAAACACTGCGATACTGAAGGGTTCACAACAAACCAAAGATGCCACGCAATTTGATCACCTGCAATTGAGAAATGCACGTCTTTTCCTCAACGGTGCTGTGTTTCCCTATGAAGGGCTGGATTTAGATTTTTCAAAAAATAAGTTTGGCCCCCTGTACGACTTGTTTTCTAAATTTAGATGGTCGTATTATCAAAAAGAGAATTGTCCAGTGTTGTCACCGCAAGCTTTTAAGATAAGGGCGCCACTGATTGTCTTTGACTGTTCCTACTTGGAAGAGTCTGTCAAACCATCCAATATTGACATTCGGCTAGATTTTGAAACGCATGACAATGTTCCAGCCAATACCACGGCCTACTGTTTGATTATTCATCACAAACAAGTCAACTATTATCCACTGTCCAACCAAGTGACAAGTGTATAAATAGCAGGTCAACCCACATCAAACCGCTCAGTATGTCTTGCTTTCAAGCCTCAAGAGAGGTTACATCCATGAATTTAAAATCTGAGGAACAACGTTTCAAGACCTTTGCGACGTGGCCGGAGCCTTTTATAAACCCTGGATTCTACTATTTAAAAAGAAGAGATGAAGTGAAATGTGTGTTTTGTCCCATCATCTTAGACCAATGGCAAGAGAGCGATGAACCCATGCAGGAACATCAGCGCTGGTCACCTGCCTGCCCCTACCTGTGCAGAATGGAGGTGGGTAATATACCCTGTCATTCAAGTTACCCCTCACTCGTACCTCTAAGTGATGAAAAAATTTATGATACGTGTGGTCTTTATGGTGTCAACAGTGTTTCAGAGAGCAGCTCACAGTCAAAAACACCCAGTTTAGAGACATTAGAATATCATCGGTGTTATGGACACTATAAACACAAAAGACTTTTTTTTGTTGTATGAGATGGTACCGCCTCTATCCTAGAATGGAAAAGGAATGTAAAACTTGTTATGCTAATACAATAATGTAAAAAAAAATTGGCTGTTGTTATATTATTATTTCTTATGCCCCCTGTCATATCCTAACCTCTATAGTGACTACTCGATGTTTTTATTTTCTTTTACTAGAATGGAATGTAAGTAAATGACATGAGTACAACTTACTGAACAATTGTCAGTCTGTGGTCAGTTGGACTTGATCCAGACAAGAGTGAACATGTTGCGTACACTGATTGTCGACTGTCAAAGGTTTAAAATTGGAGATAACAAATTTATATTTAAAGAAGTGGCCATTATCGATTGTTCCACTTTTTGGATACCGCAAGCTATCCATTTGGTGTTTAAACCACCTTATGCGTTTGATTTTTTGTGTGATAAATACCGTAAACAAACCCAGTGGATTGAAACTCATATGCAATTAGACTGGAAGCAAGGAACCATTTCATATAAACACCTGGAAATGGTCATGAAAGCCCACTTGTCTTCTGCCCATGTAGTATTTGTGAAAGGTAGTGAAAAACGTCAATGGCTACAACCATTTTTGGCGTCTTACTGTCAATGTATCGATTTAATGGACATGGGCTGTCCCTCGCTGCAAACACTCATGGACCGCTACCCCTGTGACAACATTACCTATAAAGCTCTGGCACAGGTGTGGCAATTGTTTCATTGGCTAACCACCAATGCCTGCTGGGAGTTGTTAAATAAAATTAAAGCTGAAGGTTTACCTGTGAATGACACCAGTGAGATTTCTACAAGCGACGTGTAAACATCAACGTGATACCATGGAGAAAGGGGATGCTACCGATAAAGCGATTGGAAAGTTCTTCGTGTGCAAAAAGAAACTAGACAGTTTTACCAAAGAAGAATTATTGACTCTTCCAAAATCATTCATTTATTACGTCACAGCAAATGCAGTGAAAGAAATCTGGCAACATGTACCAAAAAACATGGACTCAAGACCCTGTGTTAAGTGAATTGCAACCATGTATGGATTATGATCACCATAAGCAAGTGGCTATGGCAAAAATACCCTCTATGCGGCAGTGTGCTACTTGCCAGCTGGTCAAACTGTATCACTGTCATAAAAGTCAGTGTAAAGACTTTGTTTCCTCATACCACGGGTGTGATGAAGAAAAAAAGCAGCAACAACAAACATCATAAACAGAGGAGGAGGAAGATCAAACTTTTTTCCATCGATGGAAAAGGATATGCCAGACCTGTACTGGCAATGGCGTCATTGGCAAAGTAATTCAATACTTGACTTTCGAAATCTACCTACCTGGTTATTATTTGTGTGGTCCTGGAACTTATCTTGAAGAACCTTTGCAGCGTGGTGATATACCTATTAATCCTTTGGATCGAGCATGCACCTTTCTTATCAGCACAGTCATCCTGCATTAAGACGTGTAGCGGATAAAGTGTTGTTGAAAAGCTAAACAACGTTTGACATCCTGTGAAGTCTCAGTGGGAGAGAGGTTGGCCGCCCTCATTGTGATTAGTGCTATTTAAGGAAAGTTAATGATGAGTGGACATGAACATTGAAAAGGATTGAGGAATTGGTATTTATTTGTATTCTATTTTTGTAAAGCTCTATTTGTGGTGAAATAAAAACAAGGTTTACAAGATTACAATGTCTTTTAATTTTAAAAATGGTGATAGCCATTTCTTCATTTTCATTTTTTCTTACATGAATATTTACAATTTCCACTTTCCCTTTTTTACATTCCCCTTGTTTAGTTCACACATTCTGTACATTTTTTGTAGTGAAATAAAAATAAGGTTCACCAGATCACTATATCTTAATTCTAAAAATGGTGATAGCCATTTCTTCATTTTCATTTTTTCACACATGAATATTTACAATTTCCACTTTACATTTTTTACATTCCCCTTGTTTAGTTCACACATTCTGTAAATTTTTTAAAATCTTTTTCGTAATATACAAAAGCAAACATTTTACACTAAAATGTATTACTTATCTTATTTTTACTAAACTACTGTAGCCTAACATTATACATTCTACTTACAGTTTTTACAAAAAATATTACAATATAAAACACACTACAAATATTACAATATAGTGATCATTAGACTTAAGTAAAGTAATAGTCGTCAATGCGACTGTTTCCCCAAGCAAGAGTATCAAATGTGTTGGGTATAATGAATCGTTTGTTGTCTTCATTACTTAAAGCAACTTTGTTCAACAAATTGGTTTGTAGCTGATGATTTTTACTTCTAAATACACACATTGTCTTATATAATACAGGTGGGTTACTAACTATACAGTTTTTATAATCACTTATATCTAACTCTTTAGTAACATCATTCTTTTTCACTCCTTTATTTTACTACTACATCATCAATTGTCATATAGCTGTATGATTTAGATTTTGTGCCTACAAAGGTGTCTATAATAACACCAGCACATTCATCTTTAAATTTCCCAAGAACCTTTTTGTTTACTAGAGGTAAATGGTAAATATTATCCTCGGGGTAGTCACTTGTATCAAACCTATTTAGCTCAGTTTTGATATCCTCATAAAAATCATCAGTTTTAAACTCATAAATAAAAGAATCTGTGTCTGTGTAGAGTAATTTAGCATTATCAAGATAGTTTTCTTTACATAATCATAGTGAAATTAATAAATAAGTGTTTTCGACAATTCCAGAATGGTGTAACCCACATATATGGGTTTGTTGTAAGTTACTTTAAGACGATTCATTTGTATTACAACTAAATCCTCATGAATAATTTTACAGCTATGAAAGTTAGGATTACTTATTAAGTTGCTCGCACCATACCTATTACCATTACTCTCCCACTTTGTTATCAGCTTTACATCAACTCGTTTATCAACATTCTCCATAGTCTTTCCAAAAACACTATTATTCATGAGTTTATAAAAATCTTTTTCAATCGCGTTTGTTGGCTGTGTTCTTAAATTATTGTTTAGATCAATATGCGGTTTGAGCCATGCTGACTGATGAAATTGCAATACGCGATGAATTTTAGTTAATTTCAATCCATGGTGTAGACACTGTTTCAAGTTTTGATAATGTATTACATATTTACATTTATCATTTACAATAGCAATTAACATTTTTGTTCGTGATGTGATGTACGGAGATTTCATATTCTCAGGACAAAATGGTAAATCATTATGATTATCATGTAACTCTTTAGGCTACTCAAGATTTACCTCTAAAATATATCCTTTATCATCGTTATGATTAAGAGTGTCAACATGTAAGACATCAATTTCAGGTTGTGTCAGCCAGCGAAAATCTTTTAGTGGTAGATATTGACTCATAGCCCAACCATATTGGTTATTTGCATCGAGGTAGACAATATACTTTGACTCTTCACAAGGGTTGTAGCTAGGTAGGTATTTATTATTCGCTTTAGATTACCGTCCACTACATTGGCTTAATCCACCTCGAATTGATGATTTTATAAAATTGATCATGTCTATATCAGTCATTAATTCTAAATTTACTTTCGTTTTTTTTTACATTGAACTGAAACTTAACCCAGGGGCAGTGAAATACTGACAAGGATCAAGGTCATAAGTTTTCATACAAACATTCCGAAAATTTTCCAAAACATCTGCTAATAATAACACATCTGTCTTCAAATGTATGTCTGAAAATTCTCCTAAAGTTTGAATGTGGAACTGTGTCCATACACGTTGTGCATGTAAATATTCCTGATCACTAATATGACTTGTGTTTAAGGAACTGTAAAATGCATCTTTTGGCGGTAAAGAACACTCCTCAAGACGTTCCACACAGTTTATATATTCATAAGGGAATATACCCTTTTAACGAATCAAATTAAAATCATCTTCTTTAGGAAAGACACGTTGAATTTCATGAAACTGATCTGATTTTAAATTACTAGCCAGCTTATCAAGACTACTCGGCATAAAGCGGAATGAATCTAAAAATCGCAGTTTAATGTTTTTTTATTGCTAGTTTTGATGTATTTTGTGAACGATATGTATTGTTCCGTATTATTTGCAATCACATCAATTTTCACATCTGAAGCTCCAAATTCTTTAACGATAAAGTGGTTATCGTATTTGCTACCGTTATGTAGAATGACCGGAATGAATTTACTTACTCTATAATTTAAATTACATTCTTGGTGAGCAGCACCACGATATTTTCCTGTTAAATGGTCATGATCGCGAACCCTGTCTGTATATAAACATTCACCACATATAAAACAATTAGTTTCAGTTTCAAAATTCATTTACTCTGCTGAAGTTAGTGGCTCCATTGGAATGATCGTATTTAAAATAGAGGATATACGGATGGCATCTTTTTCAAGTCTTTCCATAAAAACTTTAGGTGCATCTGGTCGTCTATAGAGCTCAAACTTATTTAAAGAGTCATCGTAACTACATTTAATATAATATGCAAAGCTAAAGGGTTCATGAATGTGAGTAGTGTTGGTAAAAGGTTGGGCTGGATTCGATGAACATGTATTAAATGGTTTTAGCAAAGCTTCAAAGTCAGCATATATAACAAATGGTACTCGAAGCTGTTTCTCATAATCCTTAAATTTTAGAATGTTATTTTTAGGAGTAGGTAATACCGTACAAACATGATTACATCCCCATTATTGATGTTGAGTTAGTTGATCCTCTTTCTGGAAATGTAGCAAACAACCATCACACAACCACTTCTTAGATTTATGTTTTGGTACTTGACTACCAACAAGTCTACTTAAATGTTTTATCCAACAATAGTGAGCATTTTCACCTTCGGTTATGTATAGTGAATTTATATGAGCATCCTTTTTTTCCTGAGTATAATATAGAGGACCAACTATACTCTTATTTTCTATTTCATACACATTAATACTTACATTGTTCAGCTTTTCAAAACGTTGAATGTCTTTTATCGCCATAGGAAATTCCATTTCTTTTAAATCTAACACTGAAGAATAGTGAGGATAGGATGATGTTCTCATCGTGTCCCTCACTGCTGGATGGAGAGCTGAGGTTACAGCTCACGCAAAACATGCGTCATCATTATTCAAAACGTTCACAACAGCTTTCTTTCGTTTGATCCATTCTGGCAAATCAATGTATGATGATGCTCGAAGGGGGTTGTATTTATTTAGGTTGGTTTCTAAATAAAGTACTTCAACCAACTCCCAGCCTGACTCCCTTTCCTGGAACTCTTCACAATGATAGCACTTGAAATATTTTGATATATATCACTAATATTAGTTGATTCGCTAACAATTATATTTTTTGTATTAAAGGATTTGATATCCGTAATTTCACCTTCGCTCCCAGTTTATACATAGAGTTCAAAAAGTTCAAAATTCATTTTAATTGTTTTATGCTCTAATAAAACATTACCTTCCAAGCCAAACACAGTAGGTTGAACATTTTTTAAAAATGAATCAATACTTTGAGTTTTTTCTTTACTATAAAGTCTATAACTAGCAATTCGACTTTTAAATGCACTACCAATTTGTTGAACATTTCCAGAATTTCTTTCATGGCAAGCGTTATTTTTTATGATGAATACTGCGTAAATGTCCATGAATGATTGAAGAAGGTATATCAATATTACATACATCACAATGTGTTATCGAAGGTTCACCATTCTTCATTCTTTTTGTTGCACAACTATTTTCACAATCTTGAGAACGTTTACGCTTTTGAGCATCACATTCGTTTAAAGGTTCCGTGTTAGTTGTTGGTTTTACAGTTTTTAATTCTTGTTGTTCACCATGCACTTCAACCATGTGGGATTGATATCGCTTTACAGCAGAAAAACCAAGTTCGCAAACTCAACACGAAAATGGTGCTGAACTAACATGCATTAAATTTACATGACGTGCAAGATTATCTTGTCTGTTAAATGTGGTAGCACAATGACTGCACACAAACATTTTAATATCATGTTTAACATTTGCGTGCCGTTGAAGGCTGTCAGCTCTTAAGAACTGTTTTTTACAGTCACCACACTTGAACATTATGATCACTTTCAAAATTACCTATAAAAGAAAGAAATCATAAATGTTAATAAATGATAAAACAAAGTACAATATAAATAGTTTAATTACATTCCAGTCAATGGTTATAGCAGGGTATTTATATCGATCATCTGTGAACTCCTAGCAAGTCTAACTTCATGTATTTCTAACTGAGGGTTACTATATACCACTGTCACTGACACTTAGCGGTGAACATTGGAACTTGATAGAGTGGTAGAAACCAGCAGTCACCAGTTAAGTGAGCTAAGTGTGACGTCATAGCCAGTCTTAAAGCAAGTCTAAACTTGTAGAACATGTCACGTGGTAGAAACCTGCGATCGCCAGTTAAGTGAGCTAAGTGTGACGTCATAGCCAGTCTTAAAGCAAGTCTAAACTTGTAGAACATGTCACGTGATAGAAACCAGCGATCGCCAGTTAAGTGAGCTAAGTGTGACGTCATAGCCAGTCTTAAAACAAGTCTAAACTTGCGGAACATGTCACGTGATAGAAACCAGCGGTCGCCAGTTAAGTGAGCTAGGTGTGACGTCATAGCCAGTCTTAAAGCAAGTCTAAACTTGTAGAACATGTCACGTGATAGAAACCAGCGAACGCCAGTTAAGTGAGTTAAGTGTGACGTCATAGCCAGTCTTAAAACAAGTCTAAACTTGTAGAACATGTCACGTGATAGAAACCAGCGATCGCCGGTTAAGTGAGGAGCTAAGTGTGACGTCATAGCCAGTCTTAAAACAAGTCTAAACTTGTTAAACATGTCACGTGACAAGGTTAAGTTAGGTTATGTTAGGTTATGTTAGGTGAACTAAGGTTAAGTCTTTTAAATATTCTCTATGTCACTGACACCTAGCAACGAACATTCAGACTTAATAGAGTGGTAATCAAAATCTAACCTACAAAATTAGCTTTACACGCCATGGTCAAGTAGTTCCAGCTTTCACTACCAAATATACCATTGTCACTAACATGTAGTGGTGAACATTGGAAAATATCACTCTAACTGTTTAAAAGTTATTAGAGGGGCACTTACCTTTTTATAATTTATCAACTGCTGCCACTGAATGAACAGATTGTAGGAATCTAGTAACCTACAGGTACCCAATTATCTGTAAACAAATCAATCAATCAATCAATCAATCATTAAATACATTCCAATCAATAACTTCAACATCAATTAGTAATAAAAGACTACAATCCATTAACAATAAGTACTTACCTTGCAAAATAATTTAATGATTTTCTACCAAAAAGGCTTTTTTACAACTCTTGAGCAGTAATAGAGCACTGTTCACTCAAAGCGAGTAATAAAGACTGACAGTAGGGAAATATATGACACCTCTCTTATATAAACTCTCATCGCTCGTATCAGCAGTTTTTTGCAGATCATTGCAATTCCTTTCCCAATACAGCTGAGAGTCCAAAGTACACTAGGAACACCTGTGTGGTATCCAATTACTGCTGACTTTGCATGATCATCACCCATTGTCTTGATCAACACCTGGGGTTTCAAATTACTGCAGCGTCAGTCATAGCAACAGCAGTGTGCGCTCTCTGCTTTGTCAGCAACATTACACCGGAAGGAACACCTGTGTAATATCCAATAACTGCTAACTTTGCATGATCATCACCCATAGTCTTCATGAACACTTGCGGTTTCAAATTACTGCAGCGTTAGTCATAGCAACAGGTCTGCGCGCTCTCTGCCATGTATGTAATATGACACAGGAAGTAACAAGTCGGTTTAATGCACGTACCATCTCCACAGTTTTAACATTTTAAGAACATGTATTATTTTCTTTCAACTACAAATGACTCGTTAGAACACATCTATCCACCAAGTTAGATCCCTTGTATGTTCACATGTATTTCATCACTTTCCTTTCATATCGTTATTACATTATAGTAGTGGGGGATTAGTGAACAACGTCAGTTCAACACACTGCTATACACGCAAAATGTAGTTAGGCCCTTTGACATAATTTAAATAAATTCATGGGCTAGTCCGTAGGAACCAGGCCAAAGGGACAGGTCCAAAGGGATCAGTCCACAAGGACTCGTCCACAAGGTCTTGTTCACACAGACTCGTCCATAAGGACTTGTTCACACAGACTCATCCATAAGGACTTGTCCACAATGACCTGTGAACAAGGACTTGTCCACAAGGACTTGTCCACACAGACTCGTCCACAATGACCTGTCAACAAGGACCCGTCAACAATAACCCATCCACAAGGATCCGCTCCCCCACCCTCTTACAAAAGCCATGAGTGGGCATGCGTAAAAAAACAAGCATGTTAATTCATAGTGGCATTCCACCGTATACATGTCTCATGTGTAGAACAACGTTTCATTCCATATTGGCATTCAAACTCTCACATGTTGCAATTGGAAAGAGAGATTCCCTAAAAAAATACAATTTCACCCTCTAGTAGGGGTAGGTTTTATTTTGGGGTGGAAATATGTTGTTCATTGGAAAGAGGGTGTCAGCCCGAGTTCAACAACACCTCATTCGTCAAAATCCGACCATGCGTTCGAGAGATATCGCGCCGTCGCCATCTTGTGAGGTGGGGAGGTGGAGGTGGCATTAGAACCCCCACAAAACCACTACTCATCGCCGATCGCGAGTGCCGCCGACCCGTAAACGGGAGAGAAATCTCCCCTGTAAGATATCCTGCCATTTAGCCACCACTGTCAAGCAAATTGCGAATATGGTCAGGAGAACTCCTAAACATACGCAGTTCTCCTGGTAAGCACGCAATTTGCCTTACAGTGGTGGCCAAATGGCAGGATATCTTACAGGGGAGTTTTCTCTCTATTTTACGGGTCGGCGGCACTCGCAATCGGCGATGCCATTTCAAAAGCTTGTCAACACACCCAAACATGGGCGACTGTTGCCATAATGGCGTCTCAGCCTTGCCAATAGGTGCAGGTACACAGCGCACCTGCACGGAATGCCGACCGCAGCGCTGCAACGGCGTAATATCACAACGGGTATTACTTAAAAAACATCCCTCGTGTACAAGACAAATAGTTCTACAAAACACTACCAAACCTACAGTCTCTGACCTCCGAAGACAAAATACAAGAAAACCTAGCAAGTGTAGTAATTATAACTGATAAATATTAATATACCCACTGATCTCTATACATGGATCGCTGATGGCAGCTCTCCGCTGCACGAGAAAGTACGCCAGGTTGAGCGCGCGGTCCGCCATGTTGGTGTGCCCATTCTCGAGCCATCCTTATGGGGAAGCAATGATAATCTGGTCAATTTTAAATCGTAATTAATGGTGCTTTGGAACAAATAAAAATATAGAGATATGTTCACTCATAGCATAAGGGCATTGGGATCACTGACACGTCATTCCGAGGTCAGTAAATCTCCGGAATAGCAATAAAAATGAATGTATAATAACGGCTGACAAATATCAACTTAGGTGCTGAGTACACGCAATTAGCGATCAGTAACAGAGTAACGAGTGAAAAACAATTTCTGGAAACTTTCTTGTAAATTGTATAAATATATATGCCACGAAATTATGCATTCTTCAAATTTGGGTATAACCTATAAACGCAGCTCACTATACACTCGACATATCGTAATCGGTTCTTGGTAATGAATTTCTGTTTCCATGAAATAACGCGCAGTTTAATTTCTAAAATGAAAATATCATTTAAGCAAATTGTACGTATTTATGAAACCAGCAAATATTCAGACCTTGTCAATATATCACATAACCAGCAGCTTATTTGCCACAGTAAAAGTTACACAAAAATAAATGTACCGGGAGACTATATAATTATCAGGGTGCGAAATCGGAAAGAAATTGGGGGGGGGGGGGCAGAAGGATTACAGGGCTTAATTACTAATCCCAGCACTCTACATCAAATACTACAGCTTTCAATCACGCTAGCAGCACAATAAACTTAATAATAAAGGGAAGTAGATCTAGGCCAAACTGCACTTTAAGCCAAACCAATTTCAGTCCTCAGCTCCACATAAAAGTTAACACAACTAAAAACCTACTCAAATTATACTCTCCCCACAGTTTTACAAATATTAAGCGAACTATTCACACCCAGAACCGAGAAACCCTGAAATGGGATCAAATTTAAAAACGCTATGGCCCAGCCGATCACGTCTGCTTCAGCACCACCGCATATGTATACTTAACTTCACAATAACTTCAAAATTACGGCTAAGTGACCAGTCTGCCTGAGAAGTAAAGGTATTACCGACTTGCCTGGGATGATGGGTCACCAAACCGGTACTTAAAACTATGATTTTACGCTTTAAATAACCAAATTCAGCCCATTTTACAACTACAAGAAACACAAAATATTTACTGCCAGTGGCCTATATGTATAACATCTCTTACTTTCTCTTTCTGCTGTTCGGTTCTGTTTGTACATCCATATGCTGAACACTGCGGCATGTTGAAACCTCATTCAAAATTCACATGAACACATAGTACACATTGAAATTGAATCTTGTAATTTACAAGTATAGGCTACTACTAGACATCGAACCTAAATTCGCAAAATACACTACTATTTCTTTTGCAATAACACAACACAGATCACTCGTGGAACTACAATCAAGAGGCCTGGCCACAGGGCATGGCGTCACTGAATAAGACAAGAGTGCTCTACGGACCACGTGGTCTACGAGCAATATTGCACCATGCGCTCGCTGCCATCTTGTTATACCTCCTGCCATCGCCTATTGGGCTTACTGCTGCCTTAGCTACCAGCCATCCATGTATAGAGATCAGTGAATATACCTCATCCACGGAATCTGAAGTAGGTTTGCGCATGACGTCACACTGAGGAAGGGAAGGGACAATGCGATGAGTGGAGCTTGGCAGCCTATAGAGCATTCAGCGTTTAGAAAAGACTGTGGGTCTTATGGGTTTTTACTTTTAACGGACCCCCCCCCCCTCCTACACTGGTTTTGTTACCTCACCTTTTATCATGAATGAACTCTGAATATTTTTTTTTCGTCAAAATAGTGATTACCTTTGTTATTGCATACAAGTATCGTTTATATTACGTCTTATTAATTTAAAAAATTTCGAGGTTAGCACGCTGGAAAGAAGAGCCTCGTCCAGTGCTGCATGTTCACCCGGAGTGGAGCTCGTGCTTAGTTCCGCTGGCAACATAAGTTCTGAAGCACTCTTCGTCATTTGTGTTATTGTTGTGACTATTTTATTTTCTGTTCGATCGAATCAGGGCTGCCGACAGTTTTGTTCGACCTCATTATCTCCCGAATGCAAGCTCACAGCTGCGCACCTCTAACCGCATGGCTAACTCCCTACAATATTACAAATATCAATCTAAACAAAACAACAAGAATAGAATTGGAAGAAACTAAATTATAGCCTAACTAATAAAAAAAAAATCCTCTCGGCACGCCGGAAGGCGGAGGTAGATTTCACCGGGCAGACTAGAGGATAGGCTAAAATAGGCGAAATATGCAGGTTTTCGTAGGTGGATCAGACCTCATTTATTGCGAGAATGTATTTTACAATTGGAGGTTAATTAACCTTTTTTTCGTATTTCTATGAAATGAAAATCCACAGCCTGCTTCCAGTCTCCGACCGGGTCAGAAATGGAATGAATGAAGCCCCCATATAGCGGCGAGGATATGAACTGTGCCGGCTGCCGAGGCCTGACGCACTCCTCTGGGGAAATGATTAAATGAATGACAGATGAAATGAAATGATAGTGGAGAGTGTTGCTGGAATGAAATTTTGACAGGGAAAACCGGAGTACCCGGAGAAAAACCTGTCTGCCTCCGTTTTGTCCAGCACAGATCTCACATGGAGTGACCGGGATTTGAACCACGGACCCAGCGGTGAGAGGCCGGCGTGCTGCCGCCTGAGCCACGGAGGCTCTTCGTCTTTCTATGCATATTTTTAAAATTTTATTGTCTAATGGGGATGGTAACTTTCTTGTCATATTTGGGGTTCATTTTAATACTTTTGATCACAATGTCCTTATGCAAGGGTTGGAACTGATGTGTAACTATCTAACAGTCTGTTACTTCTTCGCGCAAAATTTTGTCTCCCGCAGAGATGTTTGTTGGTTCCTCAGTTTAGGGGCTGCAACACCGTGGTCATGTAACCCCGTGTACATTGGGTGTGTGTAGAGTCTGTCTGATAAACGGTGTTAATTGTGATGACTGTATTAGTCTCTAATTCAGTTAAGGTCTGCAGAAGGTCAATTTTAAGTAGTAGTACCTAATTTTGTACCAAATACTACCGTCAACGACACCTACTGTGAACTTGGCTGCTAGATTCCACCGCAACCAGCAACTTGCAATGAACGTTGGAACTTCCCCTCCGAAGGAAAGCATGCTGAGGGATTTTTAGCGCTCTTAGAAAATCCGACGACTTTGGCCGGTTTTGAACCAGCGACCTTGGGCATAGAAGTTCAGCATGCTACCAGTTAGCCGCTTCCCACATAGTCAGATGGAACAAGAAGTTCCGTGCGGAACTAAAGAGCCTACTTTTCTTAAAATTAAGATTCATGCCAATGATTAATCTACAGTATATGAACCTATCAATAATAATGACGAAATTAAGTTGGTAATATCGGAATGTCTTAATTAGTTCGAAATACTGTATACTAGGCATAATGTAGCCTAATACAGCAATACAGTTGGCAGCCCTGGTGACTGAATATATTCTTAATTCCATCTCTTACGGTACAGAATAAAAAATGTGGTTGAAGTCCAAAGGATGTTACATGGAGTTAAACATTGGATCTATCAGCACACGTAAAAGCACGTTGGCAACAATGTCATGCGTATGCTGGTCAGAAATAATCGGAAATATTATGATATATTTTTGTGCCAATTTTGGATGAAATCCATTTTTTAGTATAGAAGTTATATGTATTTTAAAATTGGAGATATCATCAGGCATAGAATCATGTTGGCATCACTGACTTATATTAATTACTCCAAATTAATCTAGAATGTCAGGTGCTATTCGTATGCAAAGTATAGACTTGTTGGCTTGCATACTTTCTGATATATTGATATTAGGGTAAAAAATAAAGACACCATTTATTAACAGTTGGCAGCCCTAATTGCTCATAAGAATGCTTATAGTCATATCTGTTATATTACACATAGCACATACGAAATTTGGTTGAAATCCAACTGACAGTATAGAAGTTACATGTATTTAAAAATTGGTCCTGTCAGCAGGCTTAGAATCATGTTGGTTGAACTGACGTATATAAGATACTCCAAATTAATGTACAATGTCAGGTACTATACGCGTCCATAGTTTAAAGCTGTCGGCTTGCATACTTTCTGATATATTGGTATTTGGATGAAAAGTAGAGAGAACAATTATTAACAGTTGGCAGCCCTGGTGGCTCTTAATAATACGCTCAGTCATACCTGCTTATGTGGTTATATTACATACATAATTTGGTTGAAATCCAATTGATAGTGTAGAAGTTATGTGCATTTAAAAATTGGACCTATCAGAAGGCTTAAAATTATTTTGGCAACGCTGTCATGTATGGCCTCCTGGAAATTAAACTGAAATAGTATTATCTATATGTGTGCCAATTTTGGAATTGCTCCCATGTATGCCTTCCATGATATCCAACATGGAGCTCAAATTTCTAATGCGTTTTTTTAGCAGTTGGTAGCACTGACATCTTTTTCAAATATGGGCTTGAGATATTCCGGTATTCATCTTTACTCATACTAAATTTGGTTTCGATTGCTGCAGCCGTTTAGGAGTTGATAAGGGGGGCGGGGACACACACACACACAGCCAGCCAGACAGAAGGACAGACAGACAGACACATTTTCCCGGATCGATCTCATAAGTCTACTTTTTCCTCATTCATGCAAAGTGTGAAAAGTAGGCTAACAAGTAGTTCCGTGAAGAACTATACAGCTTATTTTCATATATCCTACTTATGTTAATTGCCACTATCAACATACACAATTTCAGTTCAATTGCTGTAATAGATTCGTAGATATTGAGAACCGACTAAATATTTCGGATGGTCGCCATGTTGGATTTTATATATGTAGGTCCTAGAGTTATGTACTGTTACATGCAGATTATTGTGAACGTGTAGTATTCAAACTTCAATCGCATAATTAGGACACAAGAAAAAACAAGGAGATTTTAAAATTTTTCACAGCTGCCATCTTGAGGTTATGGAAACAATTGAAATAAATTAGATGCCAGTGGATTAACATTCGTATAAGGATTTACTGTACCAAGTTTCACTGAACTCGGATGGTTAAATTGCGAGAAACGTCCATGTGAATATTTAAAATTCGCATCGCCGCCATGTTGGATTTGTGATCACCAGGTTATTTAAAGTCCTATAGGTGAACTTAAGTTCATAGCCCCTATGAACATTAAAAAATGCAGTTTGATTGCTAAAATAGATTCGTAGATATTCAGTATCGTCTAAATATTTCGGATGGTGGCCATGTTGGATTGTTAAATGTATAGGCCATAGAGTCATGTACTATTAAAGGAAAATTATTGCGTAGGTTCATTATCAAACTTTCACTTCGATCGCATGACTACATCACAAGAAATGAAAACTTAATTTTAAAATTCGCACTGACGCCTTCTTGAGGTTATGTAAACAATTGAACTAAATTAGATACCAGTGGATTACAATGTGTATAAATATTTCCTGTACCAGGTTTCAGAGCGCTTGGAACATTAAATCGCGAGAATGGTCTATTTAAAATTTTCAAATTCGCTTGGCCGCCATGTTCGTTTTGTAGTTAACCGGTTTTTGAAAGTCTTATAGATGGACTTCCAGTAGTGCCTTTTATCTCCGTACAAAATTTTAGGGAGATACCGCTAATAGTTTCAGAGATATAGAATGCCGGTGAAATATTTCGCACATCCGCCATCTTGTGATTATGTAAACAATTGAACGAAGTTAGATGTCAGTGCATTACAATGTATATAAACATATACTGTACCAAGTTTCATTGCGTTTGGTTGGTCAAATCGCGAGGAACGTCTATTTAAAAGTCGCAAATTCGCTTGGTCGCCATATTGGTTTTATAGTCACCAGATTTTCAAGTGTCACATAAGTGAACTTATAGTAGTTTCCTCTATCACCATAGAAAATGTCAGGGTAATATCGGTAATAGTTTCGGAGATATTGAATGCTGGTGAAATATTTCGCACAGCCGCCATGTTGGATTGGTGAGTCGTAACAAAATTTGATGGGCACGGTCGAGGTCACCCGGAATAGTGCTATGAACTTTCCGAGTTTCATTGAAATCGCTCCTACCGTTTAGATTTTATTAGGGGGGACACACACACGAATCACACACACACACACACACACACACACGCACACACACACGGACAAAAGGTGATCTCATAAGCCTATTTTTTCAAAATTGAAAATAGGCTAAAAATGAATGTGATCTCGTCAATGGCGTTGTCTTGGCAACCTCTGATAGCTCATCCCTGATCAATTTAGAAGCGTTGTCATGGTAACCTCTGATGGCACTTGGCATTTTCTTTAATTCCGAAATCATTTTTCTCATCCCTTGGCGTAATGGTGGGTCATATCAAAATTTCTTTCAGACAAAAGTTTTAGGTAATTTTTAGGGAAATATTTTCCATTTTGTACGGTTTTGATATTGTGCCTATTAAGAGAGATATGATTAATGTTTCCCGAAAAACCCACTTTTTTTCACCCCTTTGGTCAATGGTTGGTGCTATCAAAAAATTTTTTGACATAAATTTTTGGCACTTATCCGACACATATTATGAACTTTGAATGGATTCGATATTTCATGTATTAAGAGAGTTATAGTGATATTTCATTTTTTCGAAAAAAAAAAGCCCCCCATTTTCACCCCCTTTGACCGATTTTGCCCATTAACAAACTCGACCGAGAATTTAATGGGATACTTATTATGTAAAAAATTCAAAGTGATTGGGGCAAAATTACGGAAGTTATCGTGTTCACAAGAAACTGATATACATATATATATATACTGAACCCTTGCAAAGAAGCATATGAGACTCAGATTCGGGGCGTAACAGGTCATATTCGTAAGTTGCTGTCAGGGCGCTTCATTAACTTGCAGGGTAACATATAACAAAATAACATGCAGGAAAGAGTGAAGCCAGGGTTAAAAACAACTGAATTTAATAACAAATCACCATATTTACACTTAAACAACTAACAACAAAAACTCCCAACTGACTCCCGCTTAATAAAAATGCCAAAACTTAGGCGATATCTCTGGAGAGATTAATTACCTGGACCAAGTGTCCTTAAATAAAACGATACCAAAAGTGACCATATAAGTGCGTACGCCGTTCTACATGCATCACGATGTGTACTTTGAATGCGTGATTCGTTATCATCCAGAATGACCCTTCAGACAACGAATCCGCATTTCCTAGAGCTAGACCGACACGAGGGAACACAACTACAATACATTAAATTAAACCGACACTTCCTAAATCTACTATAAACAAACACAAAATTTCCGTGTGAAATTGGACTTAAATTGCCGTAGCAACATTTACTGCCTAAAAACTTAGGACTTCTCACACAAATCAACACAAGTACATTAACACGTGACCAATAAAAAAATACTCAAATGACCGCTGTCAAAATTTACAAATACTCTACAACTACACCAAACGGGTGTGACAAACAAAATTACAAGAAATCGAGTCATCAACAAAGCAATAGGCAAACAGCCAACATTTACGTTAATCACAATATTCTTATCCATACAAGGTACAACAATCCGTTACACACATGGCGAACTCCCCAATTAATTATGGCTTAAAATTTAGCCATCACAATGAACAGGTTTGCTGCATGAAAGCTTACAGGGTTCAGTCGGACAAAAAGGACTGCCTATCAAAATAAGTCACAGGCAAAACGGGCGGTTTGTGGAACTCTGCATGTCTGTCAACCCACGTGTCAATAACCTCGACCTCCCAGAGCATGGGGTCGAGCCTCGAAGAAATGTGCCCCAAAGCACAATAATACGTGTGTGTCAGAAAAACATATGGACAAGAATCAGCAGTCTCCCAAGAGCACTCTGTCTTTCCATCTAAAATACAACAGCAGCAAAAATATATAAGGGCGGTAGGACAACTACCCCCTCCTCACGTAGAATCAACACACACTAGACACATCAACACACACTTAATCACACGTATGGGTTTTGACAGACCCTGAAATAAAAGACACAAATAATATCCACATGCTAGCGCCATCGTTCTATGCCGTGACTAGTCACCTGAAAAGGACTCAAGAAAAATCTATCAAATTAGAACGAAGGTGTTCTACAATTACTTTTAAGTTGGTGCACTCGGCTACCCTAACATGAATAATAACCTGTTCAGCAAAATGTTTTACAATCATTTCCTCCCATTCCTATTTCAAATATTAACGTTAATAAAGCACCATTTATCGAATGTAACGGGTTCCGCAATTGCAAGGATAAAAATCACGCACGCACGCCGCGTACATTACACATGACTCCAAAAAAAATCAAAATATCAACAAACACTTTGGCCACGCGCCAACGGACATTTAAACATATAGTGTCGGTACAAGAAAACAGCTATAAAAACAAGAAAGAAAAAACATGACTATTTACAAAGTTCCCCGGCCAAATCTAACTACGTAATTGAAATAATCCAATTTTAGTACATCACCGCTTCTGCATGTAGGACTAAGGACATCCTCCTCAACCCATTGCCCTATGGACAATTTAGCACTCCATAGTAGTCGTCTGCGTTGATTTCTTGAAGCTCATCCCAACTTCAAACCACGTGCTGATCATCTTGGTCTCGACTCATTGGCAGAAAAGTTCAATGTTAAATATTTGCCTATCTATAATCGCTTGCAGGCTACTCAGTTCACCCACAATTGTCCTACTGCGATTAATAGCGAAGACTGGCCCTAATTATATCGCACATACGCACTATAAAAACACACATACAATACACACAATTTATACATAAAATATACATCTCGAGTCCGCGCCACTGGCTCGTTAACAAGTTCAAAATCCTGGCTGCACCAGCAGTCGCTATCTCGTCCGGTATTTCCCGTCTTGTGGACTTCGGTTCTGGTAAGCGCTAATTAGGGTGATACGATACTTCCCCCTTAAAGTTGAACTCGTCGTCTTTAAAAGAATGTTACAGTTTATCACGCGCTGGCGTGAAATATTTAGATCACACAATTTAGTTGATTTTAGAACAAAAATGTATTATAGCTTTTAAAATTCGATATTGCAAACGCTGCGACTTTAGCTCCCCAGAGCTCAGAAAATAAATTAGCTTCACTGATTTTAGAGCGTAAAAATCACATTTCGAACTGGCGTGGAGTATACCTCTGAAGGCTCCACACAATAAGACTTAGATTGGCGTCGGGCCAGACTATTTATGAGAAACTGAAAAGGGCGGAGGAGTGGGGCGGAGTCGGATAAAATCTTCCAGAGTTTTTGTCTCACAAAGATGGGGCTAGTGTCATTCTTCTCCAAATAAATCCAACGTCTCAAATTACTCGAGCGGAGATTAATCCGTTCGGCGGTTCCTTAGATACACACTTCCGCGCGCTTTTTACTACTGACGCCGTCCACCTCGTGGTCACAGCTTGGTCTCTTGCGATTGGCTGATTCAATCGTATGTTCGTTGAGAGGACCTCGTGATTCTTCCTTTATGTCTCCAATTTTGATACAGTAGTTGCACAATTTGGCCTTGAACTCGACTAATTCTGGCCGTCCCCCAGGAATAGCTACCAACTCAGCTTCTGTTGCAATCATTACGAAATGCTGGCCTCCCTAATATCCAAGTCGACTTCCTTATGTGCTGCCTGGGCCGTAGTAATAATAATAATAAATATGAATACTTATTTATCGAAGATCAATAAGGATTCAATACATACATAAATTATACATAAACTTTTGAACTGACGGTGGTTTTGGGGTCTGGGGGATGTGAAACGCGAAGATATGTCGAAATTTTCCGGAAGTCGAAACATGGGACCCATTGCAATAGTTAGCTTTCTAATGAAATCTACCTAAAAGTGATGATCAACAGTATTGCTGACGTAAAAATTGTCAACACCGTCAACGTACCGTACATCCGAGAAGGAAGAAAGGGTTGTGCTCTCGACATATGTCAATCAGTAATGCGTCATATCACAACGAAATGAATGTCGTTATTGGTTCTCTTCGCGTACGGTATCCTTAATACTGGTCCAATCGGTTAACACCTGCAAAACTGCTCCTTTCTGTGCGTTTTCTACTTCAGGTAGCTGCTGGGGTTGTGTTGTCTCGTTAATGAAAGAACAGTACTCGAAGCGGGTGAACATAACGTATGACGTCAGCGCTACCTCTGCCTAGAGTTAGCAACACTGTTGCCATAAGGCTCCACAGTCTTTTCTCAACGCTGGATGCTCTATAGCAATTGCGAGAGTTGGTTGAAGCAAAGGTCGCACCTCCCACCTGTGCTTATTATTCAGTTGCATCGCGCCTCATTGGCTAGTCAACCAAATCACTCGTGTGCGCAGACTACGTGTTTTCACACTGGCACTTCGCAGATCGCTTGGACGGAGTATAGGCTGAATCACATGTGAATGCAAGAAGAAGGGAACGATCTGGTGTCGCGGCAATCAACAACAAAATGCGTGAGGGTCGTCTGCGATGGTCTGAGCATGTGCTACGGTCAAGAGCGGACACCATTGGAGGGAAGGTCTGATTTACAAGCTACTTCGAGTAATTCCCTGCAAGACCATTGCCAATCTAGTCAATAACATGATGAGTAACAGACTCTTTAGAGTTGTCATGGGTAGTACAGTTAGTGCACAAAGGAAATTGAATGATGGATTACCACACGGTTCTGTCCTGGCTCCACTTCTTTTCAGCTTGTACATAGCTGATATGCCAAGGACGGAATCAAGGACATTTGGGTATGCAGACAACTGGGCGATAACTACAAGAAGTTCAAACATAACAACAACTGAGAATACACTAACAACAGACCTGAGTGTTCTAGGGGAGTACTTTCGCAAATGGAGACTACAGCCCAGTATGACCAAGACAGAAGTGTGTGCCTTCCACTTGAATAATCGCATGGCTAACATGGATCTCAGGGTGTACTTTGATAGCGTCCTTCTGCCACACAATCGGCATCCCAAGTACTTGAGTGTTACTTTAGACAGAACCTTATCCTTCAAACAACACCTTTTGAAGACTGCTGCTAAGCTGAGATCACGCAACAACATCGTCCAGAAACTATGTGGAACAACATGGGGCTCTAATGCTTCAACTCTTCGATCTTCTGCAATTAGCCTAGTTCTATCTGTAGCTGAATATTGTGCCCCTGTGTGGTTAAACAGCCCTCACATAGGGAAGATCGATGTTGAAATCAACAAGACCATGCGATTGATATCTGGTACAATTAAATGCACCCCCATTCAATGGCTTCCTGTTCTCAGCTACATTCCTCCACCCCATCTCCGCAGGTGTAATATCCTGGTCAAAACATACCAAAAGATACTTCAAATTCAGGATCTCCCTATTCATGCTGATATACCTGCTGCTTGTCTACCCAGACTTCGCTCAAGGCAGCCCCCTGTGAAGACAGCTACGAGACTTATCATTGAGAACTTCGACATAGTCCAGCAGTGGTCTCATGAATGGAAGATTTTTGCTCCACAGAAGTGCCGAGACATGCCATCTGTCACATCTAAAGTACCTGGCTTTGATCTTCCTCGTCGGATATGGTCGAAATTAAACCGTATCAGGACCAATTCTGGTGTTTGTGCGGACTCTTTGTTCAAGTGGAACAGGTTACCCTCTCCCAAGTGTGACTGTGGAGCCGATAGACAAACGGTGAAGCACATCATTCACGACTGTCCTCTAAGATCCTATGGTGGTAACATATTGGATTTTCTCTCAGCCACTCCTGCATCAGTGGACTAGATTTTGAATTTAGATATAAAATTATGAGCCTATCTCTTTTCTTCTTTTTTTCTTCTTCAATATTTCATTAAGATGTATTATGTACCGTAAGTGTGTACCATACCATACGATACATAAATAACCATTGCAAAACAGGGCTACACAATAGAGGTCGCCGGGAAAAGACCAAAGGGGCGACCAAGACAACGTTGGGCCGATACACTGCACAGGGATCTGAAAAGCGTCGACCTATATCCGGACATGGCTCATGACCGAGTAAAGTGGAGACAGCGGATTCACATAGCGGACCCTGCCACGAGGCGGGACAAACACTAAAGCAACAAAAAAAGAGGAAGAAGAAACTTTTAGGCACTAAGCACTGATAAAAGAACTATTTATTTTAATGTTACAAAACTTAGAAATGATAATCCCATCAACAAAACAGTTTTCCTCCCCCAAACTAATCTATGAAGGTGTAGCTAATATTGCTATGATACACTTAAGTAAGCCCCAACTAGAATTATAAACTAATATGCGGAAATGAACTTCAAGTACTCAGTTGTGATAATAATAATAATAATAATAATAATAATAATATAATATCGTATGGCCTCGGATGCCGGGTGCAAGTTTTGTAATTTGACACCCAGAGGGTAGCTTGCACGTCGAATTTCGTTGTTCCTTGAAGCACTATGAAACTCAAGGAGGTTAGATATCTAAGCTCCTTGAACACTATAGCGCTTTCTAGTAGAGAAATGAGGAACTTTGTGTTGGCGGAAAATCCCGAGATTAATTTTGCCATTATGAACACGACCAACTGAATTCAAATGGGTTCTTTGACATGCCAACATCGTATGACATGCGTGTCGTATTTTTTCCGCCTTTCAAATATCACTTACCACGGCCAGGAGCGAACCTGAAAGCTTGGGGTTAGTAGACCGACACGCTAACCACTCACTCACCGTGGCAAGCTTCTCTTGTGATGATTAAAGGCTATAACTACAACATACAATATTGTTTGTCTACTTCAGGCTGTTCCGGCCGAGCTGCTCGCGAGTGAGCAGTGGAGTACTCGCCGCCTTGCGTGAGTAAACCTGCAACATGGAATACAGCTCTGGTGTGGGGGCTGCCATCACTGCGCGGTGGATACATCAGAACTGGCAGCAAGAGCATGGACTAGTGTTATGGGTTATGACCTTCGTTCAGTGACGTATTGGCTATCACCCCCAGTCCCTCTCCAACCGTACTCCGAGCTTCACGGCTGAGTACTCGGGTGTACGCATACTCATACTCGTGGATTTGTAACAGCCTGGTCTACTTCTAATGGGTTCAAAGATGTTATGAGACTGTCTGTGGGTGTCACTGTAGGTTTGATAGAGCTATTTATCATGCATATTTGGATCTCTTGATGAGCGAAACATGTCCTCCTTTTCCTCCCCCTCCTCTTCTCTTCCTCCTCCTCTTCCCCCTCCTCTTCGTCCTCCTCCTCTTCCTCCTCATCCTATTCCTCTTCCTCCTCCTTCAATAATCCGTAACAATATGAAGGTTATATCTTTATCACATGTAATTTATTTCTGGTTATTTTTCACATATTCCAGTAATTGGAATGAATTCGTGTTAACCGACTGAAAGTTACAATCTTAATTGATTCATTAAAAGTATTGCGACATCGTAGTCCCGTTATCTTGGGTGTATGATTGGTGGCTCTCATTACCTTTTAGGGGCTTGGAATTAGTGGTCTTTTTAACCCCATAAACTGTACTTGAGCGGCTTCGGTGGCATAGTCGGTAGCATGTTGAGCTTCTATGCCCAAGATCGCGGGTTCAAACCCGGCCGAAGCCGTCGGATTTTTTAAGAGCGTTAAAAATCCCTCAGTATGCCTTCCTTCGGAGGGGAAGTAAAGCTAAATCGGATAGGTTAAGAATGTAAACACCGCTCTTAAGGTCACCACACACAGAAAGCTAAGCTAAGCTACGCTACGCTATGCTATGCTAAGCAATGCCAAGCTATGGTGTGCTATGACACGAATAAAAAGCTAAGCTAAAGTAAGCTAGGCAGCAGTTTAAGGATGACTGGCATTGAAGAGGAGGCTCTTTTATTGGCTTCTGTCATCGAAGATGAAGAAAAAGAATGAAAAAGGAAGAAAGGGCGATTCTGGATACGTGAAATTGAGAGAAGAAGAAAAATACACGGCGAATTCCATCATTTGATTCAAGAACTGAATGGAAATGATGAAGAATTTTATTTCCTACCAACAGTTTTCCTTTCTTGTCAAGTCTCTTTAGTAATTTGATGACGTATCATAAAGTCAGGGATATCTTTTCACATCTTCAATTATTCGTTCTTCTTTTGGCCTGTCACCCATTGTATAAATAAAATGAAGTAGGGTACTACCTGAATCACTACACTACACTCACACGACACGGCTACGCACACGACTCAAAGGTCTGCGACAGCCCGCAAGATCAACTGTTCCGAAATGAAAAGCGCATGCGCCAGGCCAGCTATAACCAAGAAAATTGCCTGCCTAGCGATCTGTCTAGCTTAGCTTAGTTTAGCTTCGCATAGTATAGCTTAGCATAGCGGCCTGTGTGTGCCACTGTACCTAAATGCATTGAGAGCGATATTTTTCATAACACCGCGTAGCTTAGCTTAGCTTAGCCTAGCTTTCTGTGTGTGGTGGCCTCAGGTTTCTACGTTCGTTGCCAAGAGCCGACTGCGGTGATGTCTAGTAGCTAAGTTCTGAACTTGGCCTAGTAGTCGTTGACGGTGGTGCTTGGTGGCAAAAGTAGGAACTATTTGAAAAATTCTAAGTTGCTGTCTGTACTTAAATTAAAAATCAGATAACACACACTAATACAGCCATCACAATTAACACCGGTTATCAGACAGAATCTACACACACCCAAGTACATGGGGCTACATGACCGCGTTGTCGCAGCCCCTAAACTTTAGAACCAACCAACCAAACTGTACTTGAGTGTCTGTAATTTATCTGATAACCTGCATTATTGCGGGGTCTGTAGCACTGTGTGTACTTATTATTTGGGCGAGGATTGAGAAGGAAGTGGCCGTGGCCATAAATTAGGAACCATCCAAGCATTTGCTTGGGGGTACAAGTGAGGGGAGACATAATAATAATAATAGTAATAATAATATCGTATGACCTCGGGTGCCGGGTGCAAGCTTTATTTATTTGCGCCCAGAGGTCAGCTTGCATGTCAAATTTTGTTGTTCCTTGGAGAGCTATGAAAGTCAAGGAGGTTAGATATCTAAGCTCCTTGACACTATAGCGCTTTCTAGTAGTGAATGGAGGAACTTTTAGTTGGCGAAAAATCCCGAGATAAATTTTGCCATTATGAACACGGCCTACTGAATTCAAATGGGTTCTTTAACATGCCAACAACGTATGACATGCGTGTCGTGATTTTTGACGCCTTTCAAAAATCATTTACCATGGCCAGAAGCGAACCTGCAAGCTGGGGTTGACTCAAGAGGCCGGGTGTACCCTATTCCTGCCCTCAGAGTAGAATTACATTTCTTGGCAGATGTGGGAATCGAGACCTGACCTAATAAGGTTTGACATCCAGGAATGGTGGTCACTAAGTCTCAAGGCAGACCGGTGTGTGTTTGGAATCTTTCTCATAACATGTGTCGTTGCCATTGTTGTTAATATAGTTTAAGGGAATCGAAATTAAATGCTTTCCAGTCGGTCAACACGATTGTACCCAATGGTCAACATTTCAACAAATGAGTGACGGAGCGCGAATCGTTTCAATAAAATCCCAAATGCGTTCATATACCATTCATCCGATTGCGATGAAACTTTGGTGAGTTGTTGTTCATACTCCAGTGATGGTTTCCGAATTAGTATATCCATTTTACAATAGATGGCATGCGAGTCATTTCAACAAATGAACATTGGTTAGTTATCGTGTGCATGCCCGTGAAAGTTTCTTAATTAGTAAATACATGTACATTTCACAATAGGTGGCGTGGGAGTCATTTCAACAAATAAGTGTTGGCGCGCTAATCGCATGAACAAATAAACATGGGTTAGTTATTGTGCACACTCCCGCAAAGGTTTCTGAATCAGTAAATCCATTTACAATAGATAGCGTGCGAGTTGTTTCAACAATGTGTGTTGGTGCGTGAATTGTTTTAACAAATGAAGTTTGCCTAGTTATCGTTTGCACGCCCGAGAAAATGTCTTAATTAGTAAACCCATTTCACAATAGGTGGCGCGCGAGTAGTATCAACAAAGACACTTTTGTCAGCTGTTTTGTGAGCTCGCGAATGTTTCTGAGTTAGCAAATCCATTTTACAATAAGTGGCTCATGAGTCGTTACAAAGATTGAGTGCATTTCACACAGTTTAGCGGCAGTTTATGTGTTTCCAATCGTTCTCAGTTTCCGGTGAGACTCGCATTTTCGATGACCATCAACAAATCACAGGGCCCTACGAGTGTGTGGATAACATTTGGGAAATCAATGCTTCTCACATGGACAGCTGTTTGTAGCCTGCTCACACGTCGGAAAGCCTTCTGATTTAATCTGGTACGCACCAGAAGGGAAAACAAAAAAATATTATGTATCCAAAAGCACTTCAATAAACAACACATCACAATCACTTTCTTTCTTTCTTTCTTTCTTTCTTTCTTTCTTCGATTGTCATTGCAACGCATAAATTAAATCTTCTAGTTTATTTGTTCGTTCCGTATGCGTTCATAAAGCATTAATCCGATTGCGATGAAACATTGGTGAGTTGTTGTGCACGATCCCACGAATGTTTCTGAATCAGTAAATCCATTTTACAATAGGTAGCGCGCGTGTCGTTTCAACAACTGAGATCTGGCAAGTGAATCATTTACACAAATGATCTTCGGTTAGTTATCGTGTGCACGTCCTCGAAAGGTTTTGAATTACCGGTATTAAATTCATGGGGTTATGACCACAATCGCCAAGCCTCTCAAACGAAAATATATCAAGTATTTTACGTCCGTCTTAAATGCTAGTTCTGAACAGACGCCTGGATGTCGGAATGTTGTCACACTGTATTTCTTTCACGTGCCGGAAGCCAACTACACACCAGGGCTGATAATTGAAATTATTTTATCCTTTACATCAACATCAATGACTGACTTAACTAAAGGTGGCGCGCGAGTCGTTTCAACAAATTATTATACAGTGAGTTCGTTTTATATGCGAAGGAGACCTTCGCTTGCCCGCTCGCCCGCGTTGCGAGCCTGTCTCCCGCCAGACACTATGCGGTTATGCGGTGAATTGAGGCACTGAGTCATTGAGTGTAGGAATTTGTACTTACATAGTTCACAGCTGGTCCCGAAAATGTTCGCCAATCACTGCTACTCATCGCTGGCACCTCTTTTTTAAATTGTTATTTATTTTCTGAAGTTCCTCAGCACCGATTGACTGTATTTCAGGTGTAATATAGTCTTTAAGCTCATTTATAGTGTGAGGGTTTCTCGCATACACTCTATTTTTAAGCGTCCCCACAGATAAAAGTCACATGGTGATAAGTCTGGGCCTCGCGGGGGACACACGTTCCGACTTACAATCCTAGTACCGAAAATGCGACGCAATTTTGTCATGGATGCTTCGGCAGTGTGACCAGCGGCAGAATCTTGTTGAAAATAAGTTGACAATCGCTCTCCGTAAGTCAGTTCGTCAAAAAATTTGTCAAGGATCACATTCAAGTACAAATTGAAGTACAAATTCCTATACTCAATCACTCAGTGCCGCGCGTGCGCCGCATTACGGGAAAGTGTCTGGCGGGAGACAGGCTCGCAACGTGGGCGAGCGGACGAGGTAGGGTCCCCGTCGCATATAAAACAAACTCTCTCTGTATTTGATACATTTTAGAGGCAGTTTACGGAGAAAAAATGTGTGTATCCAAAAGCTCTTCAACAAAGAAAGTTACAACGCCAATACTTTCCTTGATTGGCATTGCAACGCATGCCGGGTACAGCTTGTGATATATAAACGTTTGAACTGACAGTGGTTTTAGAGTATAGGCCTCTAGGGGGTGTGAAACGCGAAGCTATGTCGAAATTCTCCGGAACTCACAACATGGTTCTCATTGAGATTTGTGCTGGACAAAGAGGAGGCAGACAGTTTTTTCTCCGGGTACTTCGGTTTTCACTGTCACAAATTCCATTCCAGCAACACTTCCCACTATCATTTCATTTCATCTGCCATTCATTTAATCATTTCCCCAGGGGAGTGCGACAGACTTCGGCAGCCGGCACTGTTCATATCCTCGCTGCTAGATGGGGCCTTCATTCATTCCATTCCCTGACCCAGTCGGTCGACTCGACTGGAGTCAGCCTGTGGATTTTCATTTTCATTGAATTACAGATGTTGGAATTATGGATCTAAATTAATTTCCCCTTGTGTGGAGATTCAACAGTTCGCCCAAATCAATGATTCCTAATTAGTCAGCATGTTAACAAAAGTAAATTGCAATAAAAATCCCCGTGAAGAGAAAAACCTTTGCGAGATAAAAGTGGCAATTATATTATTTTACGGCTTCCCTTCTTTCGTAATACCAACATCATATGGACTAGTTGAGTCCTCAATTTACGGCGAATCAATTGGCAGCAATGATGATGTAGTCTCTGACTCTGATCCGCTTATCTCCATATAGGGTAGATATATATTGCGCTCGCTTCGCCTTACCACTTGTTGGGGGAATCCAGATTAACGAGTAGTGATTACAAACTCCCACTTCTTCTGTCTGTCAAGTTCCATTTCACAGCGCACATTATCCGTCATGTAGTAACCATCCCTGGAGTATTTATCACAACAATATATTGTCTGCAGCAGTTGCTATAAATTCAGTGCACAGTGACGATGATGGCACTGTGCTGTCTGTCTGGTTAGTGTAGGAAATACGAGTCCATGTATCAAGCTCAGTGGTGTAACAATCCCCCCACACAGAGCCAAATATTATTTAAGGGGGGAGCTACACCTTTAATAATAAAAATTTGTCATTTTTTAATTTATTTTTTTCTACGTTTATTGATTCTTCCTCTTCAAATCACTGCAACAATTTCTTTGATATGTATAATACTTTTGAAGTTATGACCAAAACTGTGCAGGGGAGTTGAGGAAGTTATCCTACACATTGGTAACTCTGTTGCTCGTTTCCCGAAATTTGGATTTTCAAACCCGTTTCCTTAGTAACTGCCAGAGTTTTCAAGATAATGAAGTGAAATTCAGTATACATGTGTATCTTATAGGGAAGAACAATATGACCTAGAACTGTTGCCGTACATGTCATAGTTTCGGTTTAAAAAAATATTCAGTGAAAAAAATTGCAAAAAAGTTACACTTTAATATAAGCTTTATTAAAAAATATTTTTTCTTTATAGATTCCAATGATTCTAGGTCAATCTCTAGCTACCGTATTAGTAAATACAATGAAAAAAGAATTTTTGAAAAATAATGATATGTGTGTAAAATATTAGGGAAACCGTGGATCAGTGCACTATATGCAGCCGCCATTTTAAATGCCTAATTTGCGGAAATGCATTCGCCATATGACTTGTAAATACACGAACATATTGGCAAAGCATAGTGTGATTGGCAGACCAAATTACAATTCTTTAGTACTTTCTGTTGCTGAGGAATAAAAAAGTAAAATATACATGATTTTCAGATCCTTAAAGGTGTAGGTTCCCCCTTATGGTACGTAATTTTAATTTTCAAAAAAAGCTATTTCCGGATTGTTGTTGGATTATGTATGTTTATTTGAGAACATTATCTTTACTTGTGTGATATATTACTGTTAGGCACTTTGAGAGGTGCAAATGCTATCGAGATTAAACGTGTAGGTTTGCTTTTATTGGTTGTCTTATTTTTTTCCCCCGCACGAAACAAACAACAAAAACAAACGCACGACCAAAACCGAAATCAAAAACTAAAATTAAAAAACAAAAGCAGAAAACAATCACGATACCAAAAACATAAAATACAAAATTCGAAAACAAAAGCAACAGCAGAAAAAATATGAAACCGAAAACCAAAAACCCAAAGAGAGAAAAGAAAACAAAAACAAAAGCAAAAGCAGAAACCAAAGGCAAAATCCAAAACATAAAACAGAAAAATTCCAAAACAAAAGCATATATCAAATACAAAACCAAAAGCATAAAACAGTAGCATTCAAAAACAAAAGCAATAGTAGAAAACAAACACAAAACAAAAAACTAAACCACAAAGCAAAAAGCAAAATTCAAAAACAAAAGCAAAAGCAGAAAACAAACACAAAACCAAAAACACAAAACAAAAAGCAAAATTGAAAAACAAAAGTGAAAGCAGGAACAAAACACAAAATCAGAAACATAGAAAGAATTTTTCAAAAACAAAAGTAAAACAGAAAACAAACACAGAACCAAAAACATAAAAAGCAAAATTCAAAAACAAAAGCAAAAACAGAAATCAAACACAAAACCAACAACCAAAGGCACAAAGCAAAAATCGACAAAAACAAAAGGAAAAGCAGAAACCAAACACAAATTCAAACACATAAAAAAGCAGAATTTAAGAAAAAAAAGCAGAATACGAACACATAACCAAGAAACACAAAGCAAAACGCAAAACTCAAAATCAAAAGCAGAAAAAAACACGAAATGAAAAACAAAAAACAAACAAAAAAAAGAATGAAAGAAAAATCCGAAGACAAATGCAAAACCAAAAAGAAAAAAATAGCAAAAAGAAAGAAGTATAGAACTACAAACACAAAATTTAAAAAAAAACAATTAGTTCAGATTCGACACCGCTCATCCCCCTCCAGAAACAAATCCTAGTTACGCCACTGATCTAGCAAATGCATTAAATACAGTACGACATGAAAAATCTTTCGTTTCTGAATGACTGTAATGCTCATAATATTCAAAATCTAAAATTTTCAAAATGTAATTTTTACGCCATATTAAGATATTTACAGTATGTTGATAAGCAGCCAGCAGTGAGAGTTGATGCCTGGATGGGTTCTTGGTTCAAGGTTGTTACAGGACTCAGACAAGGTTGTACCCTCTCACTAGTCTACTCTTTATTTTATATATGGACCATTTGCTGAAGGACATTTCGTCTTAAATGCTCATTTCACGTTATATGGCGGTTTTCGTGGCATTTCGTCATAAATACTCATTTAAAGTTATATGGATGGCTGTTTACGCATAATTTCGTCTTAAAATCTAATTTCGCGTTATAAGGCTGATTTCGCGACATTTCGTCATAAATACTCATTTTGCGTTATATGGCTGATTTAGTGGCATTCCATCTTTAATACTCATTTCGCGTTGTATGGCTGATTTCGTGGCATTCCATCTTTAATACTCACTTCGCGTTATATGGCGGATTTCGTGGCATTCCGTCTTTAATACTCATTTCGCATTATATGGCTGATTTTGTGGCATTCCGTCTTTAATACTCACTTTGCGTTATATGGCTGATTTTATGGCATTCCATCTTTAATACTCATTTCGCATTATATGGCTGATTTCGTGGCATTCCATCTTTAATACTCATTTCGCGTTATATGGCTGATTTTATGGCATTCCGTTTTTAATACTCATTTCGCGTTATATGGCTGATTTCGTGGCATTCGGTCTTTAATACTCATTTCGCGTTATATGGCTGATTTTGTGGCATTCCGTCTTTAATACTCATTTCGCGTTATATGGCTGATTTTGTGGCATTCCGTCTTTAATACTCATTTCGCGTTATATGGCTGATTTTATGGCATTCCGTCTTTAATACTCATTTCGCGTTATATGGCTGATTTCGTGGCATTCCGTCTTTAATACTCATTTCGCGTTATATGGCTGATTTTGTGGCATTCCGTCTTTAATACTCATTTCGCGTTATATGGCTGATTTTGTGGCATTCCGTCTTTAATACTCATTTCGCGTTATATGGCTGATGTCGTGGCATTCCGTCTTTAATACTCATTTCGCTTTGTTTGGCTGATTTTGTGGCATTCCGTCTTTAATACTCATTTCGCGTTATATGGCTGATTTTGTGGCATTCCGTCTTTAATACTCATTTCGCGTTATATGGCTGATTTCGTGGCATTCCGTATTTAATACTCATTTCGCGTTATATGGCTGATTTTATGGCATTCCGTCTTTAATACTCATTTCGCGTTATATGGCTGATTTCGTGGCATTCCATCTTTAATACTCATTTCGCGTTGTATGGCTGATTTCGTGGCATTCCATCTTTAATACTCACTTTGCGTTATATGGCTGATTTTATGGCATTCCGTCTTTAATACTCATTTCGCGTTATATGGCTGATTTTGTGGCATTCCGTCTTTAATACTCATTTCGCGTTATATGGCTGATTTCGTGGCATTCCATATTTAATACTCACTTTGCGTTATATGGCTGATTTTATGGCATTCCGTCTTTAATACTCATTTCGCGTTATATGGCTGATTTCGTGGCATTCCGTCTTTAATACTCATTTCGCGTTATATGGCTGATTTTGTGGCATTCCGTCTTTAATACTCATTTCGCGTTGTGTGGCCAATTTTGCGTCATTTCCTTTTAAATACTCATTTTGCGGCATTTCGTCTTAAATACTCTTTTCGTGATATATGGCTAAATTCGCGTTATATGGCTGCATTCGTGGCGTTTCGTCTTCACTCATTTCGCGTTATAGCCTATGGCTGATTTTACGGCATTTCATCTTAAATACTCATTTTACGTAAATTGGCTTATATCGTGGCTTTCCGTCTTAAATACACATATTTCATTATATGGCGGTTTTCGTGGCATCTCGTTTTTACTCATTTCGCGTTATAGCCTATGGCTGATTTCACAGCATTTCCTTTTAAATACTTATTTTGCGTTATATGCCTGATTTTTTGGCATTTCGCCTGAAATTCATTTCGCGCAATATGTCTCATTCGCGACTTTTCGTCCAAAATCTACCTAGCCTATTTCGCGCTTTACGGCTCATTCGCGGTAGAGGCTAAAATAGTGTACAGGGCCCATTATTATTAGATGGCAGGTCTATGTTGACTCGTGTTAGGATCATTAACATATAAACAGTAATATACTTGATTACAGTTTCCCTACTGAATAAACACGAGTAGTTCAACAAATGGGCAAGTATTTGTATGTGGCACAGGAACATGTGTAGTATCGATCATCACAGTGACAGTTCCAAATTATATTTCCCTGTTTACATAGGTAGGTGCCTACAGGGCAGACGATTTTAATGTATTTAATCTGCACATCCATCAATAGTACATTAACCAACAAAATGTGGTATACAATTTGTCAACCAGAATTAAATATTAGGGGTATTCAAATGAAAAGGTACGAAACGATACTGCAGGTACTATTTATTCGTTATTCAAAAGTAATCACCACAGGTCTGTGCACAGGTGTCCCATTGCTTCACTAGCCGCAGGATTCCCTGTTCCCAGAAGTATTGTGGTTGTGGCAGGAGACAATCCTGCACGGTGTCCTTCAGTTCGTCATCCAATTGGAAACGTTCTCCTTTGAGACGAACCATTAACAGTGACGTGTATTGTGTGACACTCCGTAGCCTACGCAAGGCAATCAAGAACAAACTGCCTGGACTGTTCACGAAGGGAGTGATTCTGCTCCATGATAACGCTCGCCCACACGTCTCTAACGTCACACAAGGTGTATTGGCCACGTTAAAGTTGGAGAATTTTGAGTATCCGCCCTACAACCCGCACTTCTCACCCTGTCACTTCCATCTCTTTGGTCCGTTAAAAAATTCTCAGGGGAACACGTTTCCAATCGGAGAACGAACTAAAGGACACCGTACAGGATTGGCTCCTGTCATAACCACAAGACTTCTGGGAACAGGGAATCCCGTGGCTAGTGACGCAATGGGACACCGGTACACAGACCTGTGGTGGTTACTTTAGAATAACGAATAAATTGTACCCACAGTATCGTTTCGTACCTTTTCATTTGAACACCCTCGTACAAGGGCTGTACTCAACAATTTACCTCGCAATAAGAGGTGGTGTCATGCCGGGATGGTTCCTAGCTGTGGGCCACGGCCTCCTCCTTCCCAATCCTCATCTGAATTACAACTACACACACTAATTCAGCCTTCACAATAACACAGGCAATCACGATCGGTGAATGGTTATCTTGTCAGACTACCAACCCCTAGCTAGCAGGTTCACTCCTGGCCATGGTAAATAATTTTTGAAAGACGACAAAAATCACGACACGCATGCTAAAGAACCCATTTGAATTCAGTAGGCCGTGTTCATAACGGCAAAATTAATCTCGGGATTTTCCGCCAACACAAAAGTTCCTCCTTTGTCTACCAGAAAGCACTATAGTGTCAAGGGGCTTAGATAACTCACCTCCTTGACCTTCATAGCGCTCCCAGAAACAACAAAAATTCGACATGCAAGCTGCCCGCTGGGCGTCAAATAACAAAGCTTTCACCCGGCACCCGAGGCCATTCGATATTATTATTATTATTAACACACAAATTTCACACACACCCAAGTACATGGGGATATATGACCACGATGTCGCAAAGACCCTAAAATGAATCAACAACACCAACTTCTTGCAACGCATTATTTAAATTAAGGACGAGGCGGCAAATACCACTTCGAAACATAATCCTAAGAATGTAAACAACTTCCGACAGTTTGTTTAGGGCGAGCGTTGGTGGGTGCCAACTGTCAAAATTAATTGCTCGAGTTGACTCTTCATTTGTTGGCAGAAGTGCCAGAACGCAGCTTTACAGCGCTCCTCGCGCTCTCTATGAAGTGTCGTGGACTTGCCTCCCAACTGAAACGCTTCGGACAAGGGGCGCACAAGACATAGATTATGTCTTGCGAGCACAAAATGTGGTGCATTTTTCGTGCACTTTCGGATTACCTCGGTGTCGCTCGGGAGAGGAGACTGTTAGCAGACGAGGGTGTGACATGTGTATGGGCGACCCACCACTATGCAAAGCAAAGCCAAGCCAACTCCGTACAGGCCATGGAGACGGTTACCAGACATAATGTCCACGATTAGAATGTCCAGGGACAAGGAAGTCCACGCCTCTTGGTCCAGGTCTTAAATGCTCAGGTATTTTTGTTCCACTGGTTTTTGGTCCCCATGTCAAAATGTCCAGAGCAGGGGGATGACAGTTAATAGGGAGCGCGTGGGTCGGAGTAAGGACCTGTACTGGATGTTCTACCAACCAATGAAGAATTAATTTTAGCACTAAGGTTCCGTAGTTGGCACTCATGAACGTTCACATCAAATCGACTGGCGGAAGCGGGAATACTCTGTTTTGATTGATTGATTTGTTTTGATTTGTTCAATATTTTGATTATTTATTTGAATTTAATTGAGAGTCAATCATGCCACTGCAAGGGAGGAAAAATTGCCAAACACTGGGATGTAAGAATTATAATGAGATTAAAAACAATACGGCAATTTTCATCTGCCTGGTGTTGACCATGTGTAAAACTAGTGGGCAATATGGACTACTCTCGAATAAAAATATATAGAGAATAAATGTGTGCATTTCATCTCTTGTTTGTTTTCTTACTCATTCTCCTTTGCATTGCAATACAATTTGTGGTTTTGGGCAACGGGGAGGGGTGGGTGGCAGCCGGCATGCTAGGCAAAAAGTGAGGTTATGGCAATATAGTGTGTGCATTTGGACAGTTTTCTTTATATTCATCGAATATCCCAACAATTCTGTAGAGTAGGAGAGCATTTTTAATTAGCCTAAAGGTGAATAAAGCTCTAGAACGGCATAATTGTGTCCTTCGTGACAAATCTATTGCCAACATTGATATATATCAAAATGTATTATTTTCCTATCTGGCCGTATATTTCAGCGCCTAGCGAAAGGCGCAGTTATGTTTGTGATATTTTCATCAATAATCAATAACTCATCGCAGAACATACTGTTCAATTACGTGTAATAAAGGCTACATTCATATGGCTTTTTACTTTTTATGTTGCCAGACTTGCCAGTACAATCCATAGCCTCAGGCGGTGTTCTCTCTCTCGGAAATTCTATAACCAAAAGTGACGAATCTCTTATACTTACATGATCTTTGGTCCAGAGTACATAACGGCCGAAGGTCAAAATGTCCAGAATGCCAAACGTTCAAAGTAGGAAATGTCCAGAGTACAAAATGTCTAAAGTGAAAAACGTCCAGGACTTATAACATCACGTGGCTTGGTGGTCCGCGAGTTGTTGGGCGCCAGTCTTAATTAATGTCGGTGCAGACCCAGGAAGCATTGTTAGCCGTTGCGTGACACGCGTCAAGTGTGGCCGACTGGCAATGTTTACATCTGGAATTAAGTGTACAATGGCAGATATTCCAGAAATCATTGATTCACAAAAGGAGAAACCACTACTTTCATTTCGGAAATTTCTATAGCACTAGCACGATTTCAATAAGCAAAAAAACAAAATTTACTGGAGTTGCAGTTTAATAAGAATATGCAATGCTGCCACCCACACCAACGCCGACCTTGTTCATCCAGTCGTCCTCGTTGATGGTACTGACAAGCACCTACATAAATGCTCATTCTGGACATTTTTCATTCCATTTCAAAAACTAATAGTTAAGAAAGAGTTGAAAAAGATAAGAATCCTGTCTTAATGAACATCAATATTTGAAGACATTTTGAACGGAGTTTAAATATTCCTGAACATTTTGTTTCTCTGGACATCATTAATTGTAGTCATTTTGAACGGGGAGCATATATTCTTGGACATTTTATCACTCTGGACATTTTGGTTGGGTGGACATTATTGCTTGTGGTCTTTTTATTCATGGTCTTTTCGGCTGTGGACTTTATGAGGTGGAAGGCATGGAGACCCATGGAGCAGTGAAAGGTAGAGGCTTCCACCCTTCGACTAGAGGGTTATCTGCACCATTGCCAGTCGCGATAGCTCCCAGGAAATACCCTGGTAGTCTGAATGAACCACAGGAAGGTAGTTAGTTATTAGCAGGGCCCGGATAATTATGTGCTTAACTTTTCAGAAATGTGTACTCATTTATGTGCTTCAAAGAGGAAAATATGTGATAACTAGGGCTCGGATTTTTAGGTAAATAAATATATTTTTATGTAAATTTATATTTTAAGCATTTTTTCTATAAATACATAAATTCTTGCTTTTCACGTATTAGCACATAAAAAGACATAATATTTACATTTTTTAAAATCAGTATGCTAGATCTTTCAGTTTATTGCATTTTTGTTCTGTGTTACTTCAACGGGGAAGAACCTGTGAACTATATAATCTTCATGCAGAGCATATGTCAGCTTGCAACTGTATTATTCTTAACTTGTCGCTCCGAGCCACTCACTGTGGAAGCCGGGGATTTCATGGTCCATAGCCATATTGCACCACGTGCTAGAGCTACCTGGAACCAGTGTCACTCACATGCAGTTCATGACTGTCACTGTGAAGTGTAAGGCAGTTCTACGATGCCTAAAGTAAAAACAAATTCAAGTTATTGTCTCCTGAAGAATTTAAAGATAATGTTACTTCTGATGGGAGCGTTCTGTCCTGCCAAAAATGTCAGAAAACAATCAAGGCTGAACAGCGATCTCAAGTTACACAACACCTCAAGGGCAAGAAACATATTGCCGCAGTTTCACGCCTTCAGATTAGTGTTTCGCGATAATCGTCAGTCATTTGTGATGGACAACCTGAACATGTATCCCGTTGTGTATTGTAATGCATCAGCAGTGAGTGAGACTGCGAGAGTACTGCATATTGTTTATATTCACATTAATAAACTATATTATAATTAAATATTTTTACTTTTTTGTCACATATTTCAGGTATTTTTAATACATAAAAAATAAATATTTTCCCTATTTTTTGCACCAAAAAATCCAAGCCTAGTGATAACATTTCCAAAAAAAAAATGTTCGTAAATTTGTATGATAATTATGACCCCAGTTACTCGAGATATAGTTGAAGCGTCTACAGTTGTAATACTTAGAGTTGAAGTCTGACAGTTCTTAGAGGGAGGTCCTTTTACTGCCTACCGGGGAGGGTTAAAGAGAGGTTGTCATGGAAACGGGGTGGGGCGACTGCGGTTGCCATGGAGATAAGCCCTCTGGCCAGCTCGTGTTGAGGAGGAGTTTGTAGGAGTTGCCAAACCTCGCACTTCTTGTCACAAGCAGTTCAGCGTGAGTGTTATTCTATTTGTGTTTCTGTTTGGAGGCCGTCATTAAGTATCTAACGGTATTTTAAATACTAATTACGTAGACCTACAATTATTGTATTGCAATATATATTTCGAGCATTATGAATACTCCTCGAGGGAGAGGGAGGCCCAGAACTCGTCCACCTCATGAAAAAAATACCGCCGGTCATGGTGTGACAATTCATCACCAAGGAAGAGAAATTATATGTGCCGCAAGGGAATTCTTTGAAGAGGAGGCTAAGAGTTTTTCGGAAAGGAATGTTCCTTTAATTCCATTCCAGAGAGTTCAAGAACGCACTACGAAAGCTCTTAGAGTTAGTAAAAGTACTGTGGCAAGAGTTACGATGGAGGAATATAACAACTCGGAAGAGGGTTCATCTAAACTGTCCATGCCTGGAAAGAAGCGGCCTAGAACCTCCAGAATTACAAATCTGGATCCGTTTAAAGACGATGCTATTCGCCGGCACATATATTCTTACTACACCGGGAGGGAACATCCAACAATCCAAAAACTGTTATTTACACTTCCGAACGACTTATTTAAAGGCAGTTACTCTTCCTTACTGAAAGTGGTTCATAACCTTGGTTTTGAATATAAAGCTATCAACAGTAGGAAGCTGCTGATGGAGAGAGGTGACGGACTGAGCCAGGATCGAACCTGCCAAGTTGAGCTCAGAAAGCCAGCGCTCTACTGTCTGAGCTTTTCAGCCCGTCCTCTGTTAAAGAAAACCGAACATAAGACCAAGTCAGTCATGGTCTGGCCAGATAGTCTACAAGAAAACACAGCGGTCAGAATGAACGAACAAGCCAGCCGGAAGTGAGAAGGGTAGGGTATGGAATGCAGGAATGTGGCAACCGCGTGAAATGGCACGTGCAATGCCCCTCCCTCCAGCACTAGCTGTCAGACGTCAACTCTAAGTATTACATTCAACCAATATTACAGTTCTGGTTGAACAGTTAATATTTGCAATGAGCAAAGTATATTTTTCAGATAACACGGAGAGGCATGAAACGGGAAGCAAATGATATTTGTATCAATTAGGATATTTTTGTATTTATATAAAATCATGACGTAGATACACATTCGAAAGTGAAATAGAGAGTATCATAAGTGTGGTAACTTCATGATTTGAACTGAATGGTAAAATAAAATAAACTTGTAAGTTTATAAATCTTCCAGTGTTGATAATAAGCAGAGGTTTGATTTATTGTATAAATTTTGGGAAGAAAATTTATGTGTGTGGAGTAGTTGAAATGCCATTCCCAGGTGCGCATGTTTAAGTCGCAGGAATGAGGAGGTTTTTATTTGAGCATCAATCAAATAGCAGGTTCGATGACTCAGTGTTAAAGAAGGAGTATTGGAAATACACATTGCGTCGTATGAATGACCCAAAGGTTATTTCTTAAAAACCATCAGATCTTATTTCAACCTTGTTTACGGATTCCGTTAAGACTTTGATTTTGCTAGAACCCGGATTTGTCATGATAGTATTTTATTCTTCTTCAGAGGAAGACCTTTGCCGTTGTTGTTGGAATATTGTGTTCTTATAAAAATAATAGAATGGGCCACTGCCAATTAAAAATAATTCTATAACCACGAATAATTTGAAGGATGTTTTCAATCCTAGTGTCATGAACTAAATGAATTTATTATGAAGCTACAATTCTTATTTCCGCATTCTGTTCAAGAATTGCAAATTGTGAAAGATACTAAAATGGCCACAAATATAAATATTTTTCTTAATAATGATTCCAAGTGGAAAATCGAATAGTTGAATGGTCCAACAATTTATTGATCAAATTGATGATTCAGAAATCATATATTTTGTTAGGAACTTGAAGTTCATAATCGAGTCACTTCTCGAAACGTTTAATGTCAGAAGAACAATTAATTTTGTTGTGCTTCGCACAGTTCTTCGATGCTATGCTAAAAGGTCAGATACTTTTCAGATGTTGTTATTAATATGTGTACATAATTTGTGTTGATTCAGAGATAATAATATTTTTTGACAATATTTTTTGAAACTGGAAAAATAAGTGAAAGTTAAAATTCTATGAACAATTATTCTACGAGTGTTAATATTATGTAAAAATTCAACCAGTGAAATACAGTATTTCCAGTAAAGACAATTACATTTGAACTGGATTTAATCATAAATAATGGATGTAATTTTGGAACACAGTCTACAGGACTGATAATCAGACTTGTGTCTCCAAAGATAATTGTCCAATGTGTTGGAAAATTTCTGTACATTGTGTAAATAGTAATGTGGGTCGCCACACATGAATGATGCTGCTTTGAGCATTTTATTTTGCAGTCAATTTTAAATTCAGAATAAAATGAGATAATTTTACATGATGTGTTATGCCCAGTTGAATCTCCTTCTATCCTTATTGTTGCATTGAGCCAAAAATCAGTAAAGCATTTTTTTCATTTGATGTCGTTTTTGCGATTAGCTTTAACCCATCTGGCGCCCAGGGATATTTTGACTCTCGTGCTGACTGATTCTTGGTAAAATGCATATGTCGTCTTGCGGACTCCGGTCTAAACGGGCACAATATAGTGGTGAGAGGTAAGGTGAGGTGTAAAAAATGACCGAATGCAACACAAGAATCATCCATTTTTGGTAATAAAAATCACGATTCGGATGTGTATATGATAGTTTATGACAGTGGTAAGCATACTATTTAAAACTGGATAAGATATGAATAACAATGAGACTTTCAGTCAAGTATTCTTGTTACACCTTATTTGAGGGAATAGACGAAGTCACTGTATCCAGTTGGCAATCATCCAGATTTTAAAAAGTATATTGTTGTTGTTTGAGTCTTCAGTCTTTTGACTGGTTTGATGCAGCTCTCCACGCCTCCCTGTCCTGAGCTAATCGTTTCATCTCTACATAGCTACCACACCCAACATCCGAGGCAATCTGTTTAACATATTCTAACCTTGGTCTACCCCTACAGTTCTTGTCCTCGACCCTTCCTTCCATAACTAAGCTTGCTATTCCTGGGTGTCTTAGTATATGTCCTACCAACCTATCTCTTCTCTTCATTAGCAGCCGCCAAAAACATCTCTCTTCTCCCACTCGTCTTAATACCTCTTTGTTTGTAACCCTATCTACCCATCTGATCATCATCATTCTCCTGTAACACCACATTTCAAATGCTTCAATTCTCCTCTTTTCTGCTTTCCCAATAGTCCAAGTTTCACTTCCATAGAGCGCCACGCTCCAGACAAAGGCTTTCAAAAATGACTTCCTAACACCTACATCTATATTCGATGTCAGCAGATTCCTTTTTTGTAGAAATGCTTTCTTTGCCTGAGGCAAACTACTTTTTATATCCTCCTTGCTTCGTCCATCACTGGTTATTCTGCTTCCTAAGTAACAGAAGTCTCCTACTTCCTTCAGCTTTTCACCTGCCAATTTGATCTCCATAGAGGTTTCTGATTTATTTCGGCTGCATTCCAGTATTTTTGTTTTACATTTATTAATTTTCATCATGAATTCTTTCCGTAAGACGGAGTCCATACCATTCAAAAACTCATTCAAATCCTCAGGCTTGTCGGCCAAGATGACGATGTCATCAGCAAATCTCAGAGTTGAAATTATTTCTCCTTGAATCTTCACTCCCACTTTAAATTTTTCTCTAATTTCCTTCATTGCTTGTTCAATGTAAAGATTGAAAAGTATGGGTGATAAGTTGCAGCCTTGCCTTACACCTTTCTGAATACCAGCTTCTCTCTCATGTCCTTCAACTCGAATGACTGCTGTCTGGTTTCTGTATAGATTGTATATCACCCTCCTATCCCTGTACTTTATTCCAATAGATTTCAAAATGTCAAACAATTTAGTCCAATCAACGTTATCAAAAGCCTTTTCTAAGTCTACAAATGCCATGAACGTTCTCTTATTTTTCCTTATTCTACCTTCCACAATCAGCCTAAGACTTAGTACAGCTTCCCTTGTTCCTACATTTCTCCTGAAACCAAACTGGTCTTCACCCAACTCCGTTTCTATCTGGCTTCCCATCCTCTTGTAAATTATTCTAGACAGGATTTTTGAAGCATGAGTAATCAAGCTGATTGTACGGTAATCTTCACATCTGTCAGCTCCCACTTTCTTTGGTATAGGGATAATAACATTCTTCTTGAAGTCAGGGGGTACCTCACCTGTCTCATAAATCCTACACACCAAGTGAAATAACCTGATCAGACCTTCATCTCCTATGCAGCGTAGCAACTCAATCGGTATATCATCTATGCCTGGTGCTTTGTACCTGCTTAAGTCCTCCAATGCTCTGTCAAATTCTGATCTCAATATTAAATCTCCTTTTGCATCCTCATCAATTTCCTCCTCCCTTTCCATTACATGATTCTCAATCTCCTTTCCCTTATACAAACACTCTATGTAAACTTTCCATCTCTCGACCTTTTCTTCCCTATCTGTTAGAGGTTTTCCATTTGTGTCCTTAATATTACAGCACTTAGTCTTCTTTTCCCCAAAAGTATTCTTAATCCTTCGATAAGCTGTGTCTACTTTTCCTAATTTCAGACAATTTTCTATACCTGCACATTTCTCTTTCAACCATTCTTCTTTCGCTTCCTTGCATTTCTTGTTAACCTCATTTCTCAGGCGTCTGTATTCTGCTTTCCCCTTTCCATATCTTACATTCTTGTGTTTCCGCCTTTCATCCATCAATTCCAGTATATCCTGAGTGATCCATGTTTTTTTTTTTACCTATTCTTTCTTCCTTACCAATGTTTTCTTCAGCGGATTTTGTTATTTCATTCTTCAAAAGTGCCCATTCGTCTGCAATTGAAGTTGGTTTAGGGTTTTTCAATAGTCCTTCCTTTATAGTCTTCTTGAATTTTTCGTTTACATCCTTCACTTTCAGTCTGTCTATTGCCCACCTTTTTGGCTTTTGACTTTTCTTCAGTTTCTTCAACTTTAATCTGCATTTCATTACAACCAGATTGTGGTCAGAGTTTATGTCAGCACCAGGATATGTTTTACAATCCAAAATCTGGTTTCGAAACCTCTGCTTGACCATAATGAAGTCGATTTGGTAGAGCCCTGTATCTCCTGGTCTCATCCATGTGTATATTCTTCTATTGTGGTTATTGAATAAGGTGTTAGCTATGACCAACTCATGCTCGGTGCAGAATTCTACCAGCCTGCTTCCTCGATCATTCCTTTCACCTAATCCGAAATCTCCTACTATCTTCCCTTCTCTCCCTTTTCCTACCACAGCATTCCAATCTCCCATTACTATAAAATTTTCATCACCCTTGATATACCTCAGAATTTCGTCTATTTCTTCGTAGACCTTTTCAACATCCTCATCATCAGCTTGACTGGTAGGCATATAGACTTGTACCACTGTGGTGCAGGTAGGTTTAGTATTGATTTTTGCTACAATAATCCGTTCACTATATTGCTCATAATATTCCACCCGCTGTCCAAGTTTCCTACTCAATATGAGGCCAACCCCTGCTTGGCCATTGTTTGATTTAGTGCTAAGTATATTACATTGTTGTTAAACATAGAACAACGAAATATGCACAAAAATAACATTTATTTTCTAAAAATAAGAAAAAATATTCGTTTAAATCATACAAACAATTTCTTTATAATAAAATGTCATTTTACAGTCCTGTTAATGACGTAGTTTTAGTAAACTTACTTCACACACGAAAACAATATTATTTCTCTAGAAAAGCATGGAAATAATGACAACATATATTGAATATTAGGCCTATTTCTCCTATTGCAAATAAAAAGAAAACATCCATTCGTCAAGTAATGTTCACAATTAATCTCACTCCCCTTAATAATAACAAAATGTCTAATGTTCATTCGTCACCTGATTCTTCTGTCGAGTCCAAAGCATCGTTGTCATTGCTATACTGGTCTTCATCATTTGATGTCAAAGTTCCTTGGGGGTCATTAAGTAAGTCAATAGCTTCCATAGGTATATTACCTATGTAAGTGGCATTGTTCTTCCTGCACTCTCCCATTTTTGTTAATATTATGAGATATCAACTAAATTTTGTTTCTTAGCTCTTGCACCTGAGTGTCAGTAAGAGTTGTAGGATCAAATCTATTCATAACATATTGAAATATGACGTCTGTATGCCCCTATTTACGACACGACCGCCACGCGTTGAAAAATTCTTCTCGCGGTAATGCCCACATAGACACTGAAAATAAGAAAATAAACCATCATGCACATTCGTGCGCAACCAAACCACTACAGATCCTGAATCTACAATAAATTTCCTATCGAATGACATTTAAAGTAAAGTGGCACTATGAGGCACTCATAAAGTAAATAATTTATTTAGTGCAGAAAGCTTGTATTACGCATAAAAGTGCGAAAACATAGGGCCTACCTCTTTTCACTATTCCATGAGCCACAGAAGACAACATCTCGTTGAACTCACTAGAATCACAACGTTCGGTTCACTCCGACACCTCCTATCTAATGACATGATAACTGCCAGGAAGACGTTTCAGCACCTATAACCTCCCTCCTACGCACCAGAGAGCGGAAAGGAAGACCGAAGGTCACCATCTGGTTTGTTCACTATCGAATGAGCCAGTTTTCGCTTTCATTTGCGACAGAGAATTCTTTCCACCTAGATATGGGATTCGACACACTGTGCGACACCCGTCCTTCCTTGAAGCGCTTGTGCCACGCCTTGACCCTTGCAAGGGACATGCAGTGTTCGCCGTACACTTGTGACAATCGGCGATGAATGTCCGTTACCCCTACTCCTTTCGCTGTCAGAAACCGAACAACACCTCTTTGCTGTTCGTTTGACGCCCCCATGTCACTGTTTGCAATGCGACTGGCAGCGTTGGACGATTGATGCATGCTGCTGCTCGCTTTGTATCGTCACGTGTCGTGCACGCGTGCCCTCTAGCGACGGGCTGTGACATTCCACGCTTTGGTCGGGACCACATCTCGTCACAAATGCCACGATTAGCCGATGTAGTCACCGGTTTGCGCATTACAGCCTCCGGCTCGTTACTTTTTGAACGCACCTTATATATTTAAAATTATTCATGTTTTTTGGGCTATTTACGTGTGAAAATAGGATTAAATACCAGACGTTTCGAAAGAACCATTGAAAAAGGAGGCAAGGTTCTTTCGAAACGTCTGGTATTTTTTATTTTTTTTTCACGTGGTAATAGCCCAAGAAACATGAATAATTTTAACAGTAATCCGGGCCATGAAAGCCTTAATCTACATATTGGAAATATATTTATTTGTTTATTAAGTGCGTTTAAACCAGGGCCATCCACACAGCGCTCCCCGAGCGCTAGTGCTCCGGCCGCGCTCTAAGCCAGTGCTCCGAGCGCTTTGATGGGAGGTAGTGTAGTTTTGGTAGAGGTGGGAGGAGCTTGGCTGGTTGAGCGCGCGGTCTGCCCGTCGCGCCGATGTGAGCAATGTTTGGCTCAACGTACATTTGTGAGCGTTCCTTTTCGGTACTTAAGCTACCAAAAGTAAACATCGTGCAACGAAGAGTGAGAGATACTTGCGCAATTGTTTACGAATAGCTGTGTCCAGAAATAGTGATCCCAATTTGGAGATTATTGTTACCTCAAAAACTAAAAGCTCGTAAAAACGACGGAGCAAAGGTCTCTCAAGGTCTGTACTATCTGTTCAAATGAGTAAAGTGTTGTTGAATTTCAGTTTGAAATATGCGGTATATTCTTTTTAATGGCAAAACAGCCCTATCAATATGATGTCAACAAACCCACAAAAGCCGTCGACCGCACGACTGTACGTATGCATCTAGTCAGCGTGGTCCGAACATCGTCCGTCTCCTCGCTGCCACAGTGTATTGGTGGTAGGGGAAGGAGCGCTAGCCTGACTGCCGAGTGCTCCCCGACGCGCTCTATCAGAGCGCAATGACTCGATGGCCCTGGTTTAAACAAATAAAGAAGACAACAGCCCCTGCCAGAGCTGTGTTACGTACAGCCCGCTTAACAGTAAAGCCGAGCGGGTGGTTTACACATGCGAGAGTTTTCAATGAGTTCATTACTTACATTACATTACATTATGGGAACCGGCAAAAATTAAGGACCACGCAAATATCATTTCATTTCCATCTCATAGTTCTTTCTTCCTTTCTCTTCCTCCACACTTCATTCATTCTTTCAGAGTGTTGCGCCTTTCTCTCGGCTGTCCATCTTCCTCCTCTGCGTTCTCTCTTTTCTCCCACAAGAACCTTTATGGTAGAAAGTATTTCCCTGAACAGTGTTCTGTCTCGACAGTCGTCATCTGTAATTCCTAGACTCCAGAGTTCTTCCTTCATCTGCTTGGTGTAACCCCCTTGGTTCTTCAGGATGTATATTTTATCAAAAATTTGTTTATTTATTTTTGTTGGATCCATTCTAACCATATGTCCATAGAAACGTAAATGTATTTATGTTCGACCCTGACTATTATGTGTCAGAAAACTGCACTATAATGAGGTTCATTATAACACTATTTTTCATTATGAAACAGATTACCAATCAGAGCTTAAGAAACAGGTGTTTGACCAATTAGATAACGATAGCATCGCACATGCACTGAGGTCCACGACCTTCTAATTTAAATTTCACTGCGTTGCCTAGTGTCATAGTGGGGTAATCGAGGAGGCCATGGTCAAATACAAGGCATTGTCTGCGTCTCATGCGCTCTGTTCAGTACATAAAACTGGCGAAATCTCGACAGATATTTATGAATATTTATGTTCCAACATAAAATAGTTATAATAATTATCGTCGAACATAAACAGTCGTATGCAACGAGCCTATAATGGCAATAATTAAGACACGAGTATGTTTATTAAACGAGCGTATGCGAGTTTTATAATTTCCATACGAGTGTCTTAATTACCTTATTATTATCATTTTTATTATTATCATATCACCATTCTGTGCAATTCTGTGTTCTATGGAAGTGAAACTTGGACTGTTGATGCAGAAAACAGAGGATAATAGAACCTTGTGAAATGTGGTGTTACAGGAGAATGATGAAGATCAGAAGGGTAGATAGAGTAACAAATGAAGAAGTATTAAGACAAGTGGGAGAGGAGAGATGTTTCTGGTGACTGATAATGAATAAAAGAGATAGGTTGGTAGGACACATACACCCAGGAATAGCAAACTTAGTTAGGAAGGGAGGGCGAGGATAGGAACTTGAGTGGTAGACTAAGGTTAGAATATGTTAAGCAGATTGCCTAGAATGTAAGGTGTGGTAGCTATGTTGGGATGAAACGATTAGCTCAGAACAGGTAGGCGTGGAGTGCTGCATCAAACATGAACATCAACAACCACAACCAAGATTGAATTATTTTACAACCATATGCCTTGGGAATGAATATTTCCTTCTTGTGTTGCCAACATAGCAATGCCTGTTAACATTACCACTGACAACAAAGAAAGCATCACTTAAACAGACCAACTCGAAAATGTTCTCCACACGCGATCCTCATTCAACAGGTCACTCGTCAGATCAGAGTTGAGCCAAGAAACCATCTAAATGTTCCAATAAAGTTTAGACCAACCATCTTCCATACAGAGTTTTGTGTAATTTAAAAAATAAGGAACCATAGCTTGGTGTAGTGGCTAGCATTCTTGACTGTCCCGGAGGTCCAGGCTTGATTCCAGGCTTTGCCAAGATATTCAATTCTGGACTGGAACGGGGTACATTCAGCCTCTTGAGGCAAAACTGATACAGCTATCACAATAACATAGGTTCATCCATTCATCTTCACTTCCCCTTTTCCATTTGACACTGGGTGGGGGCAAATATGGTTCCTCTCCACTTTGTTCTGTCGTTCCGCCATTCCTCTTCCGACACAGTGTTCCAATCCAGGTTCCGTTTTCTAATACTATTTTTCACCGAGTCCATCCAACGCATTCTTGGTCTTCCTCGTCCTCTCTTCCCTGTCATCCGTCGTTCCAGTGCTCGTCTTGGTAGACTTACTTCATTCATCCGTTTGATATGTCCAAACCATCTCAATCTGTTTTGCTCCAGTTTGTCATTTAATTTCTGTACTCCCAGTTCTTTCCGTATATCTTCATTTCTCACTCTGTCCCTCCTCGTTTTGTGGACCATACTTCTCAAGAATCTCATCTCAGCTGCTTGTACTCTGCTCTCATCCCTCTTAGTCATTGTCCAAGTTTCTGCTGCATATGTCATTATAGGTCCATAATATGCTTTGTACATAACTTCTTTAGCCTTAATTGGTATATCCTTGTTCCATACTAGTCCCCGTACCTGTTGGTAGAAAGCACTCCCGAGTTGTATTCTTCTGTTTATTTCCAAATCTAGTCTTCCATCTTCAGTCCGTTCACTTCCCAAGTAGGGTAGAGCGGGGCTATTCCGCTCATTTCAAATTGTAAACATTATAAATCAACAACTATTCATTTTTCTAAGATGGAACCAACAGCAAAGCACACCTTATTTAATGCTTATAACATACGAATGTTGTCAAAATACAGTTATTACAATATACCGGCTTGATGAAATAAAATATAAATCAAAGCAAAAATGACGAATCTCAAATTTAATGGGGCTATTACGCCCATGCTTGGGGCTATTTCGCTCACTGTAATAATGTCCTTTCCTCAAAGGCATTGACCACAAATGAAGTTTGTCCTTCCTGTAGCCACAACATGCAAGTCATGATACCAAATCTCACAGTCTTTGCATTGAATCCAACCACCCTTTAATGATGACTGAGCGGTATAAAAAGTTACGCCACAAAATCCACATGGTGTTTCTTCCTTGTCAAAGTCTTTTGGTCGTACGGATTGAAGGTCCCGGTCATTTGTCCTGCAAATGTCTCAAAAATGGTTTTGGCAACCATTTCTTTACGGGCCTTATCAAATTTTAAGCACCGTTTTGCCCCTCGAATCTGTTCTGGTGTGCATCCAAATCCTCTTGCTGCCAAGCATTTTAGCCGGGAAGCTAAATCGGTCTCCTCTTGCATACTAAATGCTGTGGGATGACCCGGTGGTTTGTCCACTATGATTTTCTCTAAGGATCCTTGTCGTTTACGCAAATGAACACGATTTTTAAGTGTTGAATAAGGCACATTGAATAGTCCAGCTGCACCTCTCATGCTCACATCGCCTCGTAATACACTTGAAATAGCTCGGTCAATATCTTCCTCCGTCCATTTTCAAACTGACCCTTTCCTTTTATACGTCCGTACCAACTCTAACTTAACAAGAAAAATATACTAATCTGCTACCTCAAATAATTTGGTTGCAATATTATAACAAGAGAGAAGTTTTGGCTGAGCGGAGTAGCCCCCATATTTCTGGGCGGAGTAGCCCCAATTACTGGAATTTACAATAGCGCGTCTTGTGTTGGCTGTGACCGGGGAAACGCACTACCTGCTATGTCCAGATGTAACTTAACCTTCAGACTGCCAGGCGCCACACTTCCGGGAAAAATAAAGCCCTTACTCTGGACACTAATCCTTAAGTTGCAAGCACAAATTCTTAATGACGACAAATTTCACAACACAAACAACGTACCTTGCACTATTCTTCCTTTGTTTTACTCAACACTCAAGCTGTCAGTCTCAAGCAAACGACCGAGGGTCACACTGAACACAAAGGGGGATATCAGCTGAGCAGGATGGCTGCTCAGTGCAACGTCGAGCTTATTTTGAGCGGGAAAGCCCCGTGGGCGAATTAGCCCCGCCGTACCCTATTTGAAGTGTTTCACCACTTCCAAGTCCTTATCTCCTACTTTGATTACTCCTTTCCCTTCTTTCTTTTCTCTACTCATCACCACTGTTTTACTCTTCTCCACATTTAACTTCAATCACCATAGCTCAACCTTTTCAATTATTACGCCTAACTGTACTTGTACCTCCATCTCATAGGTTATTAGAAAAACAAGAAGTTCAGTGACGAACTACTCTAAAGAGCCTACTTTTCTTAAAAGTTAAGATTCATGCCAATGATTAATCTATATGGATCTATCTAGAATAATGACGAAATTAAGTTCGTAATATCGAAATTTCTAATTAGTTCGAAATACTGTATACCTGGCATAATGTAGCCTAATAGAGAACTACAGTTGGCAGCCCTAGTGACTGAATATATTCTTAGTTCCATCTCTTAAGGTACACAATACAAAATTTGGTTGAAGTCCAATGGATAGCATGGACGTTACATGCAGTTAAACATTGGATCTAACAGTGCGCGTAAAAATCGTGTTGGCAGCAATGTCATGCATGTATTGGTCAGAAATAATCTGAAATAATATGATCTATTGTTGTGTCGATTTTGAATAAAATCCATTAGTTAGTAGAGAATTTACATGCATTTTAAAATTGGACCTATCAGCAGGCTTAGAATCATGTTGGTAGCACTGACGTATATAAGTTACTCCAAATTAATATAGAGTGTCAGGCACTACACGTGTGCATAGTTTAAAGCTGACGGCTTGCACACTTTCTGATATATGAGTATTTGGATTTTAAAAAATTGAGAGCATTTATTAACAGTTGGCAGCCCTGGTAGCTCTTAAGAATGAGCTCTGTCATATCTGTTTATGTACACATAGCACAATCGAAATTTGGATGAAATCCAATTGATAGTGTAGAAGTTATATGCATTTAAAATTTGGACCTATTAGCAGGCTTATAATCATTTTGGCAACACTGCCATGTATGTCCTCCTGGAAATTAAACTGCAATATTATTATCTATACGTGTGCCAATTTTGAAATAGCTGCCATTCATACCTTTCAAGATATCCAACATGGAGCTCAAATTTCAATTACGATTTTTCAGCAGTTGGTAGCACTGACATAATTTTCAAATATGGACGTGAGATATTCAGGGATAGATCTCCTACCAAGTTTTGTTTCGATTGCTGCAGCCGTTTAGGAGTTGATAGGGGACACACACACACAGACAGACAGACAGACAGACAGAAGGACAGACAGACAGACAGACACACATTTGCCTGATCTGATAAGTCTACTTTTCCTCATTTTTGCAAAATGTGAAAAGTAGGCTAAAAATACACATCCAAGCACATGGCTCGACTGAGCCTCATGAGGATAAACTGAAAAGACACGCATTCGATTCGTACCTCAGCCATCCTGAAAGTGGATTTCCGTGGTTTCCCCACTTCTACTCCAGATAAGTGCCGGGATGGTTGCTAACTTAAGGGGGAGGGGAAGGAGGCGTTGGGGTGGTGACGTAGGTGGTGGCGTCGGTGGTGGTGGCGACGGCGGCTGCTTCTCCTTCTCCTTCCAGTATCGCGTTCTCCAAGAAGATTGGCGATCAGAGTAGCATTGTCTGCTGTTTGTCCATAATTTTTCTGAACAGCAACACTGTGTTCAGTCCAAACCACTGCACAGTGGGTCAAAATCGAACTCTAGGAGGACAAAATTATTTATTTTCATAATTTGAAAATCAAAATTTATTACTTCTACAGCATTCTCATATAATTGCCGCTCACTATTCTGGGATATAAACGCATCTTAGTGTAAATCTGTCACCACTGTTCGAGCAGTCTGAATTGGAGGGTGAATGTAAGTGGCTGTGGTTTGGTTGGTTAGTTGGTTAGTGATGCTTTAAGATGGAACATGGAGCTGAAGGTATGATCTTTGTAATGTGTTTCAGTTATTAATGGGCGTAATTGTCACGTAATTTTAGCTATATTTGCATTATATAATATTTAACTATTCTTTTTAAAATTAAATTTTCACTTAGATTTAGTATGTCGCGTCACTCTGCGTCACTTTCTACTTAATGTTAAAATGTAGATAAAGTCTTGTAGTTTACGCCTGTTATAAGATTTTTTTACATCTTTTTGCAACTTACGTTTTACGTTTTAGAAGATGCCGCGCAACCAGTTCTCACACGTTTACAACTGTTTGAAGCACTGGGTTCGACGATAATGTCAAAAGTGGAACTTGGTCACTTTGTTAAAAGTGAATTAGGGGTAGAAAATTGTTCTGAAGAGATAACTGAATGCTCTATCCAACTTCTAGTCATAGACAATTTCTTGCATGTGTACACGTAGCTTTAAAAAGGTCTTAACTGATGTTTATTATGAAGTAAACGAATTATATACGTTGCTTTCACTCTAAATTCGTGATTAAAACGTAAAAATAATTTTCCCCCTAGATTTTGAATTTGACCCACTGTGCTTAAGTTCTTTAGCCAGGATATCCTTCTACGTCTTGGGCCCCTAATACCATCAATATTCCCTTGAATAATTAATTGCAACAGGTTGTGTTCAATTAAAATCCTTTTAATAGTGTTGAGATTTCTGGATCTTCGTTCATTCGCAGCAGTACTTCCACACAGGAATTAAAAACACGCACACTAATAGAACCATCACAAAAGCACAGGTTATTAAACAAAATTATTATACATATACACCCTCCCTCCGTGGTTTAGGCGGCAGCACACCGGCCTATTACCGCTGGGGTCCGTGGTTCAAATCCCGGTAACTCCAGGTGAGATTTGTGCTGGACAAAGCGGAGGCAGACAGATTTTTCTCCGGGTACTCCGGTTTTTGTCTGTCAATATTTCATTCCAGCAGCACACTCTACTTTCATTTCATTTCATCTGTCATTCATTTAATCATTGCCCCAGAGTAGTGCGACAGGCTTCGGCAGCCGGCACAGTTTATATCCTCGTCGCTAGATGGGGGCTTCATTCATTCCATGCCTGACCCGGTCGGTCGACTGGAAACAGACTGTGGATTTTCATTTTCACATATACTGTACACCCAAGTACATGAGGCTAAATAACCTCATTGCCCATCCTTTCAAATGAAACAACAGCAATATAAATAAGGAAGTATCGTTCAACACGCGATACCAGAAACTATTATAAGCTGAAAGACAATTAAAGAAATGTAGCAACCCCCAATAAAGAGCGGTGTAGATGGTGTTTCAATGGCACAGAGTGATTAATTAGTGTGGCCAATCAGATTGGGCAGGAAGTTACAGATAATTTCGTTGTTGTGGTTTAAGTCTTCAGTCTATTGACTGGTTTGATGCAGATCTCCATTCCTCTCTGTCCTGAGCTAATCGTTTCATCTCTACGTAGCTACCACACCGTGCATCCGTGCGCTTACGCAGATGACATCGTAATTGGCTCCAAAGACATAACAAAACTCCAGGCAACAATAAGCGTACTGGATAAATGGTGCTCCAAGAATAACTTGGTCATGAAGATATCTAAGACGAACACAATGATCTTTAGAAACGGTGGAAGAGCCCCCGTATCAGCTGAGATACACATACGGGAAAGAAAACTGAATATAGCGTCAGAAATCAAGTATTTAGGAATCACTCTGCAAACGACCGCAAAATGCTTCACAAAACACATAACAGAAAAGGCAACTAAAATGATAATGACAATGCACGAAATAAACATTCGATCCCTCAGTCGAGAGACGGCGATGCTGCTATTCCGACCAAAAATGTTACCAATGGCATAGAAATCATCTGGTCACACCTAACTTTGAAGAATCTATCTACGACGGAAGGAGTGAAGACAAGATACATAAAGAAAGCGTGAGGAGCGTCAAAAATGACGCACTCAAGATAATTATATCTGCTGGCGAAGGAAACTTTCCTCATGGAGGATATCAGGACAACACCTGCGGCTGCGCCTCACAGAACCTGTTGCAACACTGAATAGGAAAAGAGAGGAAATGCAACCGGCATTCTACAGCACAAGGAGCCATGGTAGACCGTGCGTGGGCAAAGGAAAACGTCGAAATCAGACACGTCATCACTAGGTTGGCAGTTCATGGATTCCACCACCTGATATGAAAGAACACAAACTCCCACGAACCAAATATAGACTGTGAATGTAGACTGTGTGAAACGGCATGTGATCGTTATCACATCGAACTATGCACAAAAACGACAAAGTCAATATCTGAATATGCAAACATGTAAAAAATTCAATTTCATCTTGGCTATTTGGATGCAATAAAGATTTATTATTTGTTACTCTAACTACCCATCTGATCTTAATCATTCTCCTGTAACCCCACATTTCAAACGTTTCTATTCTCCTGTTTTCTGTTGCACCAACAGACCAAGTTTCACTTACAAAGAGTGCCACGGTCCAGCCAAATGTCTTCAAAAATGGCTTTCTAATACGTAAATCTATATTCCATGTAAGGAGATTCCTTTTCCTTGCCTGAGCCAACCAGCTTTTTATATCCCCTTTGCTTTTTCCATCACTGGTTATTTTGCTTCCTAAGTAACAGAAGTCTCCTACTTCCTTTAACTTTTCACCTGCCTATTTTTAGCCTATTTTCAATTTTGAAAAAATAGGCTTATGAGATCACCTTTTGTCAGTGTGTGTGTGCGTGTGTGTGTGTGTGTGTGTGTGTGTGTGTGTGTGTGTGTGAGGTGTGTGTGTGTGTGTCCCCCTAATAACTTTTGATCGGCTGGAACGATTTAAATGAAACTCGGTAAGTTCATAGCACTAATCCGGGCGACCCAGACCGTGCCCTTCAAATATTGTTACGTCTCACCAATCCAACATGGCGGCTGGCGAAATATTTCACCAGCATTCAATATCTCCGAAACGATTCCCATTATCACCCTGGAATTTTTTACGGTCATAAAGGGAACTACTAGAAGTTCGCCTATGTGACTTTTGAAAAACTGGTAACTACAAAACCAACATGGCGGCCACGCGAATTTGCGACTTTTAAATAGACGTTTCTCGCGATTTAACCAACCAAACGCAATAAAACTTCGTACAGTATATGTTTATACACATTGTAATGCACCGACATCTAACTTTATTCAATTGTTTACATAACCACAAGATGGCGGATGTGCGAAATATTTCACCGGCATTCCATATCTCTGAAACTATTAGCGGTATCACCCTGAAATTTTGTACGGAGATAAAGGGCACTACTGGAAGTTCATCAACAAGACTTTCAAAAGCCGGTTAACTACAAAACAAACATGGCGGCCAAGCGAATTTGAAAATTTTAAATAGACCTTTCTCGAGATTTAATGTTCCAAACGCAATGAAATCTGGTACAGGAAATGTTCATACACATTGTAATGCACTGGTATCTAATTTAGTTCAATTGTTTACATAACCTCAAGATGGCGGCTGTGCGAATTTTAAAATTAAGTTTTTATTTCTTGTGTCGTGGTCATGCGATCGAAGTGATAGTTTGAATAATGAACCTACGCAATAATTTTCCTTTAATGGTACATGACTCTATGGCCTTTACATTTAACAATCCAACATGGCAACCATCCGAAATATTTAGACTGCTCTGAATATGTACGAATCTATTATAGCAATCAAACTGAATATTTTTATGATCATAGGGGCTATGAACATAAGTTCACCTATAGCACTTTAAATAACCTGGTGATCACAAATCAAACATGGCGGCGACGCGAATTATAAATATTCACATGGATGTTTCTCACAATTTAACCATCCGAGTGCAGTGAAACTTGGTACAGTAAATCCTTATACGAATGTTAATCCACTGGCATCTAATTTATTTCAATTGTTTCCAAAACCACAAGATGGCAGCTGAGCGAATTTTTAAAATCTCCTTGTTAATTCTTGTGTCCTAATCATGCGATTGAAGTTTGAATGCTACACGTACACAATAATGATTATGTATCAGTAGATAACTCTGAGACCTACATATATAAAATCCAACATGGTGACCATCCGAAATATTTAGTCGGTTCTCAATATCTACGAATCTATTACAGCAATCAAACTGACATTTTGTATGTTGATAGTGGCAATTAACATAAATAGGATATATGAAAATAGGCTGTATAGTTCTTCACGGAACTACTTGTTATTATTGGAATTAAACACAATGTGTACAGAATTATTACATAACAGATATCATTGATATTCGTCCTTTGCATAGTGCGATATTGGCATTGTTCTTTTTGTACATTCAAATAGGTGATACTGTGTGAAGCATTGGTTGCAGAGTTCACAGCTGCATTGACTGTCGGCGTTGAGGTAACCTTTCCTGTTGCAGATTTTATGGTGGAAGCCGTGTATTGCTCCTCGGGTGTAGAGGTGTCGTAGTTCTTAGCCGGCTGATCTCCATTCCTTCCCTTTCATGGCTGGGGTGCGGTAGAATTCGGGGTCTATTTCTGTTGATTTCTGGGCTCTTTCTTCCAGGAATTTGATGCATGCTTGTGTTTGAATCAGGTTGTGTTTTAATATTAGGTCTTCTATAAATGTTTTTGTTCCCACCAGTTGATAAACTAATCTGGTTGGGGCGTACTTCGATACGCACAGTGTTTTGTTGAGGTATCTGGCTTTAACTCTATCCAGGTCTTTGATGTTTTTGTAGTTCAAGTGTGGCCAAATTATTTCAATTGCATATGGTGCTATTGGGGTGATTTTCAGGTTGAACAGTGAAATTGATGTTTCTAGTGAGAGGCTATGAAGTCTTTTGATTTCCATTGTGGCTTTTATTGCGGAGATTGATCTTTCCTCAACATGTATTGTGAAGGTGAATCCGGTGACCTGCAGAGTTACCCCTAAATATTTGTACTTCGCTATGCCTAAAGTGTGATCCCCTCATGTGAAGACATCCTTCGAGGATATTCGTCCGCCTTTGCGAAACTTAATTACTTTTGCCTTGTTCTGGTTTATTGTAAGTTCGTTTTCTTTCGTCCATTCCTCTAACCTATTGATAGCTTGCTGCATCGCTTCCCTGTATTTGCTTAGGATCACCATATCATCTGCATAGAGCAGTATTTTTACCCCTTCCGTTGTGATCTTTTGAACTACGTCGTTTGTGAGCATGTTGAAAAGTATCGGGCTTAGAGGGTCACCTTGTAGAACTCCGTTTGTCTGTTTTATGTTCCTTGATTCTAGCTGACCGTCACATATGCTTATTACGTTGCTGTGCAGTATGCTTGTTATGAGGCTAAGGAAAGGGTCTTCTGGTCCTAGAACTGTCTTCAGTTTTTGGATGAGAATGTTCCTGTTCACTCCATTAAAACCTTTTTGATAATCTACGAAGGTCGCGTATGCGCTGTGGATGCCATGAGGATCACCGGTGTTCCTCAAATTAATTTCACTTGTGTGCCATGAGAATCACAGTGGATCCTCAGGCTAGTGCTTTTTCAATGGAACCTAGCATGCCGTGGCATGCTATTAATGGTCTGTAACTGTTATATGGCACACCGGGAACACAAAATAATTGACTGATACACAATTGCCACCTGTTGGATTGGTATGGAACTAGTTATTAATATTTTAATTTCTTTGGACCATTGGTCGTTTACATGTGTTTGTATCAGGTTTATACAGATATACAACTTGAAACTCTCATATTCTTGTTATTCTGTGGTATTCTAATATAATTTGAATCTATTATCGTTGCGATTGTTGAATTTCAAATAGTGTTTTATTGCTAAATGAACAGTCGGGCGTGTTATTCAATGGAATATTGACAAAACGACTGCATTGTGAAGTCATTATTGAGGTAAGTAATAATTGTTATATTTCATTCATATAAAAAGTAAACATATGTATCTAAATATTTGATATTTATTGACTTTCTTTATGTATTACATTACAGATTTTCGTCATGGATTCAGATCCCGGCCCCAGTGGTATAAATAGGAACGGAAAAGCCATGACCGAAGACGAAGTTTTAGCTGTACTTGAAGAAAGTGAAGATGACATTAGCTTATTTTCAACGACTTCTTCCATGGATTTTGAACCAGAGGGTATGTCAGACTCTTCGTTTGAATCTGATGATGAGGTAGATGTTGAAACGGCCAACCATCAAGACGATCCAGTTGAAGAGCAAACTGAAGAATGGCAGGAGGTAGATATGAACAAGTTGCCACTTCACATACAGTTTACTGGCTCAGAATCATATAAATATCATGACAGGTACCCAGATAATGTAGACAATTTATCTATCCTTGACGTGTACAGGAGGTTTCTTGATGCCGATGTCCTGAAGCTCATTGTTCATGAAACTAATAGAAATGCCTCAAATACCATTGCAAACACCAGATTAAGTCGCTCTTCAAGAATGAAAAAGTGGGTGGACACAAACGAAGATGAAATGTGGAAGTTTTTTGCAGTGGTGCTTTATATGGGAATTGCAAAATACCCTAAAATTGCTGATTATTGGTCTAGCAGTATTTTATATAGAAACTGTCTTGTTCCAAAAGTAATGAGTAGAAATAGATTTCAGCTATTACTGAGATTCGTCCACTTCGCTGACAATTCAGCAGCTGGTGATGGTGATAGATTGTACAAAGTTAGAAGTCTGATGGACATGATGCAAGAAAGGTTTGTGTCTGAATACGTGCCTGGAGAAATGTTAGCAGTTGATGAAACGATGATTCCTTTCCGTGGTAGATTATTATTCAGACAGTATATTCCCAACAAACGCCATAAGTGTGGGTTGAAACTGTTCAAATTGTGCAGCCCCATTGGCTATACATTGCGAATGACCATGTATTCTGGACAAACGCCCAACACAAGCACTGGACTTGCTGAAAGAGTAGTTATTGAACTTGCACAACCATATTTATCTGAGGGAAGAGTTATAGTAGTGGATAACTTCTACACATCAGTGCCATTGGCAACTTCACTTCTTCAAAGAGATACCCATTTGTTAGGAACACTGAGAAAGAATAGAAAATACCTACCAAAGGATGTGATCGCAAAGAAACTACGAAAAGTCGAGGTTGTAGGGAAGCAAAATTCGAAAGGTACTGTTGTCGGAAAGTGGAAAGACAAGCGTGACGTGCATTTCCTGTCTACTAAACACACGTTGCAGAAGGTAACAACTGGAAGAAAAAACAGACTTGGTGAAGATGTGAGCAAGCCAGTTGCTATTATTGATTACAATCAGGGCAAACAAGGGATAGACCTCTCAGACCAAATGTCGAGTTATTTTACGCCCTTGAGAAAAACGATTAGATAGCACCACAAGGCAGCTTTCGAAGTTCTGCTGAACACATCAGTAGTCAACTCACGTCTTATTTATAACCACTTCCAGAGAAAAAAAAAACTCAGATCACTTCCTTCAAGGAGCAGCTAGTTCTTCAAATGTTGGGAGTTGTGGAAAATGATATTCCAGCTAAGCCATCAGCTGAAAAGCATTGTTTAGTGCAAAGTCAAGAAAGAGACCAGAATAATTGGAGGAAACGAAGAAGAAGCACGAACTGCTATACTGAAGCTGCCAAAGAAAGCCGTTCCGTTGCCCAGAAACAATCAAAATTAGTTTCAACCCAGTGCTCTGTTTGTGGGAAGTATTTGTGCCTCTCCTGTTTCACAAAACTACAATAGTTGTAAAAATGTGACTGTGAAATATGGCGTTGTGACTGAGGATCACAGGTGATCCCCATGGCACTTGAGTAAAACAGATGTTATTGCAGTGCCATGAGGATCACCGGTGAACTCAGAATTTTCCGAATTTTCTGATGTGTATTTATGCTTTTCAAAACATAAATGTGTTAGCTGTCACCCAATGAACACTTATTTACCATTCCCTTACTGTGGCACCTGGGAAATGTCATCAATGTTTCTATGGTGGCACTCAACGTGTTAAAACCTTTTTGATAATCTACGAAGGTCGCGTATGCGCTGCCTTTGGGTTCACTTAGTACTTCACCTACGTATCCTAGTATTTTCTGTATTGCTTGGATTGTCGATCTTCCTGGTATGAATCCGTGTTGTTCCTCTGGTGTCTCTTCCATTAATCGCTCCAAGATTCTTTCTCGTATGACGTTGAATGACATCTAGAAGGCTGCACATTCAAGCGCAATCCCCCTGTATGAGTCGGGTGCATCATGTGGTCCCCTGCCTTTGTATATTATCTTGATTGTTGATTTCCTCCAGGAGTTCGGTATATTTCGTAGTTCTATACCTTTGTTGTATAGGGCTGTCCATATTCGTATTGTGTATGGTAGTGATGCTTTGATGATTTCATTTGAAATGTTGTCCGGTCCTGCTGCTTTTCCAGGCTTGCTTCTCTGTATTACTGACCAGACTTCTGCTTCTGTTATGGTTGGTGGCATTTCCCCTTCCGTAAGCTCTCTTGGTCCGTATCGTTGCTCGAAGACAGTCAGTTGTAGGAGTTCTGTAAAGTGGGCTTCCCATGTCTCCAGCGGGATGTTTGGTACCAAGGTGCTTCTTCTTGCATCTAGGACTCTATACGGTTTATTTTCCGCTTCTCTCAGTAGCTGCTGCTCTTTTCGGAGTGCGTATTCTTTTCTCTTTGCGCGAAGTAGGTTAACATAAGTCCTTCTTTCCTGATTATACTTTTCTCGATTTTCCTGACTTTGTTTACACTTTATGTTATGAAGTCTTCCTAGGACGTTATTTCTTATTTCATAGCATTCTGTGTCGAACCACGGCTTGCTTCTCCTTATTGGAGGTGGGCCTGGGGTTGCTTCCAATAGACAGTCCTGAAGAATTAGCATGGCGGTGTCCAGTTCTCCTTCTTCTCCTTCTTCTTCCTATTCAACATCCATAGAGGATTCTGATTTCTTTCGACTGCATTCCATTATTTTTAGCCTATTTTCAATTTTGAAAACATAGGCTTATGAGATCACCTTTTGTCCGTGTGTGTGTGTGTGTGATTCGTGTGTGTGTCCCCCCCTAATAAAATCTAAACGACAGGAGCGATTTCAATGAAACTCGGAAAGTTCATAGCACTATTCCCGGCGACCTCGACCGTGCCCTTCAAATTTGGTTACGTCTCACCAATCCAGCATGGCGGCTGTGCGAAATATTTCACCAGCATTCAATATCACCGAAACTATTACCGATATTACCCTGACATTTTCTATGGTGATAGAGAGAACTACTATAAGTTCACTTATGTGACTTTTGAAAACCTGGTAACTACTAAACCAACATGGAGGCCAAGCGAATTTTCGACATTTAAATAGACGTTTCTCGTGATTTGACCAACCAAACGCAATGAAACTTGGTACAGTATATGTTTATATACATTGTAATGCACCGACATCTAACATTGTTCAATTGTTTACATAATCACAAGATGGCGGATGTGCGAAATATTTCACCGGTATTCTATATCTCTGAAACTATTAGCGGTATCTCCCTAAAATTTTGTACGGAGATAAAGGGCACTACTGGAAGTCCATCTATAAGACTTTCAAAAACCGGTTAACTACAAAACGAACATGGCGGTCAAGCGAATTTGAAAATTTTAAATAGACCTTTCTCGCGATTTAATGTTCCAAGCGCACTGAAACCTGGTACAGGAAATATTTATACACATTGTAATCCACTGGTATCTAATTCAGTTCAATTGTTTACATAACCTCAAGATGGCGGCAGTGCGAATTTTAAAATTAAGTTTTTATTTCTTGTGATGTAGTCATGCGATCGAAATGAAAGTTCGAATAATGAACCTACGCAATAATTTTCCTTTAATAGTACATGACTCTATGGCCTATACATTTAACAATCCAACATGGCGACCATCCGAAATATTTAGACGATACTGAATATCTACGAATCTATTTTAGCAATCAAACTGCATTTTTTAATGTTCAATGGGGGTATGAACTTAAGTTCACCTATAGGACTTTAAATAACCTGGTGATCACAAATCCAACATGGCGGTGACGCGAATTATAAATATTCACATGGACGTTTCTCGCATTTTAACCATCCGAGTGCAGTGAAACTTGGTACAGTAAATCCTTATACGAATGTTAATCCACTGGCATCTAATTTATTTCAGTTGTTTCCATAACCTCAAGATGGCAGCTGTGAAAAATTTTAAAATCTCCTTGTTTTTTCTTGTGTCCTAATTATGCGATTGAAGTTTGAATACTACACGTTCACAATAATCTGCATGTAACAGTACATAACTCTAGGACCTACATATATAAAATCCAACATGGCGACCATCCGAAATATTTAGTCGGTTCTTAATATCTACGAATCTATTACAGCAATCAAACTGAAATTGTGTATGTTGATAGTGGCAATTAACATAAGTAGGATATATGAAAATAGGCTGTATAGTTCTTCATGGAACTACTTCTTGTTATACATTTATTAATTTTTATCATGAATTCTTTCCTCAAGACGGAGTCCATACCATTTAAAAACTCATTCAAATCGTCTGCTGTGTCGGGTAATATGACTATGTCATCAGTAAATCCCAGTGTTGAAATTATTTTTCCTAGAATCTTTATTCCTACTTTACATTTTTCTGTAATTTCCTTCTTTGCTTGCTCAATGTAAAGGCTAGATTGAAAAAGTATGGGTGATAAATTGCAACCTTGCCTTGCACCTTTCTGAATACCAGCTTCTCTCTTATGTCCATCAGCTCGAATATCTGCCGTCTGGTTTCTGTATGGATTGTAGATCAAACTCCTATCTCTGTAGTTTATTCCAATCCTTTTCAAAATGTAAAACAACATACTCCAATCGACGTTATCAATAGCCTTTTCTAAGTTTACAAATGGCATGAACGTTCTTTTGACTTTCCTTATTCTACCTTCCATATTTAGCCTAAGACATGGTAAGTTACAGCTTTCCCTGTTCCTACGTTTCTCTTGAAAATTCTAGGATTTAAATCACTCATAATGGTTCCGTAATTTCAAATGATCTTGTCGACTTCATCGTTATGCTTTGATCTACCGTTATGCTTTACAGTGTGTATGACGTCATCATGTTGTTCAGTGCATATGCACAGAGTCTGAGTTTACTCCTGGGCTATGGGGTTATGCGATACGGAGAAGGAGAGCGCGTGACGTCATGCAGCAGAGTGCACCTCCCGCTCTCCGTTCCCCGCGCGGGAAGCCTAAGTTAATGGGTGATAGAGTCTGTTGAAAGAGTCCTGGGGCTTCGAGCGAAGCGAGAAGCCCTCCTGCCTTTCCATCATGTGTAGCATTTTTAGCATGCGTCATTTGAAATTATATAAAGTCTAGTCTTTCAGACTGACTGTATCTATTTTTTAAAGGTTTATATTACCGCCTGAATCAATACCGCACTTTAATGAAAGAAAGTTACAGTCAGTCTGAAAGACTAGACTTTATATCATTTCAAATGACGCATTCTACAAATGCTACACATGATGGAAAGGCAGGAGGGCTCCCCAGGACTCTTTCAACAGACTCCATTACCCATTAACTTAGGCTTCCCGCGCGGGGAACGGAGAACGGGAGGTGCACTCTGCTGCATGACGTCGCGCGCGCTCTCCGTCTTCATATCGCATAACGCCATAACCCAGGAGTAAACTCAGACTCGGTGCATATGCACAGAACAACACGATTAAGTCATACGCTCAAGTGCAACGTTAGTACATTTCCTCTCCGTAACCGTAACGCATAACGGTAGACCAAAGCATAACAATGAAGTCGACAAGATCATTTGAAATGAAAAAATTATTAACAAAATTGTTCTTGGTACATGTTTCAGGGACTAATGAACAAGATTCGTCCCCTTCATCAGCCAAATGTAAAGCAATAAAATCATGAAATTATGATAAAGCGTAGCACTAAACTATCAATGGTCATTTAACCTACTATGGTGCACCATATATACAGTATAGGTTGTTGAAATAATTAAGGTATATATCAAAATAAAGTAGTTGTTAACGGTGGGACATGTGCGAAAATAGTATCTATAAACCCTTTTTAAAAACTATTTCTCCTGAAACCAAATTGGTCTTCACTCAACTTGGTTTCCATCTGTCTTTCCTTTCTGTATTTACTTAGAACAAAAATAAAATTCACTTTTAGAAAATTTTGTTGTTTGATTTCACCTTAAAACAACTGGCAACAACACCAAATCATCATCATCATCAACAACAACAACAACAACAAAAATTTCCAACCTTGTCCCGACAAAGCCTGCCTCCGCGCGATAAGAAATACGCTTATTGCCTAAAAGTCAAAGGAATATGTAGAAGTTCGGTCCATACTTTTTGAATTGCCTTGTTCATATCTTCTGGATTGAAATATTCCCTGAGAAAAAGAAGCGATCTGGAGAGCTTTAAGTGAAAGTCAATCTCGCAGTTTCCTGAAGTATTGTGAGGAAGACGTCAGCAACAGTTGCCATGGGAACAGATCTCAATAAAGGCTGGCCGTGGAGCGTTGTAAAAGAATTCATCCCACACGCAGCCAGACACTCCAAGAGTTATTCACCTCCATTCTCTCGGAGCAGTGGAGTGGATCGGATCAAACCTCCTTCGCTTCGTCTGAAAATCACTGCATCCCGAAGAGATCCAGTAAACCAGTGTCCATGTACAGAGTGGCAATATATTTCAGTGTACACTAAACTGAACACAATTGATATCTTGACTTTCAATCGGTCTAGAATTTGCGAAACGAATAACTGGATAAAATTACGAATGTTTGTTGCTTTTCACTCGGTCAACACGATTGTACCCAAATGAGATGGGTTAAGCTATTTCCTAATCATGAAAAAAACACCAAGATATTCAGTAAAGAACATATTGCCGACTTTCTCCCAAATGCATGGGTACTGTTATAACTCTTTATCCTTTTCAAGGAGTATAATTGAATGTTGGTTGTAGTAGCTTGTTGAAATACAACGCTCCATACGGATATTAAACATAAATATGAGGTGCCCTATACTAGTGCTACCTATGTAAAAAAATTCATTCAATTAGGTTTCACCGTGTTTGAATTGATAAGGGGAATCGCTTTACAAACATACATGACCGCCATATGCAAACTATTGAACTGATGACCTTCTAGCTTGGTCAAAGAACGCTTCGCACATAAAGGCATGTTGTTGCAAAATTTGGTAAAGATCATATGATTAGGTTGGTCGTAATTTGATTTAAGCTTTTTATATTTGGTTGGCCACCATTACGTTTCTGTCAAGATGGCGGCGATATAAAATATGGCACTGAGGTACCCTTTGCAAGTGCTACCCCTGTACCAAATTTGGTTCAATTCGGTTTCACCATGTTTGAAAAGATAGGGGGAATCAATTTGCACACATACATGGCCGCCCTTCGCAAATTATTAGACTGATGACATTGTAGTTATGTCAAAAGTTTCTTTATACATAAAGGTATAAAGTTGCAAAATTTGGTAGAGATCATATGATTAGGTTGGTCGTAATTTGATTCAAGCTTTTAACATTTGGGTGGCCGCCATTACGTTTTCGTCAAAATAGCGGCGATATAAAACATGACAATGGAGTGCCCTTTGCTAGTGCTACCTCTGTACCAAATTTCGTTCAATTCGGTTTCACCGTGTTTGAATTGATAGGGGGAATCGATTTGCACACATAAATGGCCGTCATATGCAAAATATTGAGCTGATGACCTTGTAGTTTAGTCAAAAGACGCTCGCCGTATGAATATACGTCGTTGCGAAATTTGGTAGAGATCGGATGATTAGGTTGGTCGTAATTTGATTCAAGCTTTTAACATTTGGGTGGCCGCCATTACGTTTTCGTCAAAATAGCGGCGATATAAAACATGACAATGGAGTGCACTTTGCTAGTGCTACCTCTGTACCAAATTTCGTTCAATTCGGTTTTACCGTGTTCGAATTGATAGGGGGACAGACATTCAGAGTACACATATTCACACACACAAACACACAGACAGACACACAATTTTTGGCCCTGTGTAGTGTGCCCAACTGGTCACGGCAGTCTGGTATCGAACTCAGGGCCTTATCAGAAAAGACCAGGCAAATGGTTATGCCTAAGGTCGAACCAGTGGTCTCTAAGGGGGAGCCAATATATGGAACCCACAGAGCAATGAGAGGTCTACTGACACATAAAAGTCTAGCGTGATTTCACGATTATTTAGGTGCAAATCATAGCAATTTAGAGGAGAAATTGTAAGCAAAATGCAAGGAAATGTACGTTTTCAGTGCATACGAAGTCGAGAGAGGCTAGTATTGAAGTCTGACAAATGACTTTTAAAAGTAGGCGGAGTAGCCCAGGCGCCTACGGAACTATTTCTGTCTAGGGCGGTCAGACAGCTCAAAATTAATGACCCGGGAATCCACCGGTCGACAACGAGCGAAGCTTTGGCGGGACCAAGCCCACAAGAAATTAATTAATTACAGATAAATGGAGCATTGTAATGCAATGGAACATACACATAGATGAATGTATCCACGGAGGAGTAATTTAGGAGTGGTTTTTCACCTAAAATTACGCCTATTTCTCAAAATGACCGCATTGCAACCTAACTCACGCTCGAGAGCATGAATACTTTAACCAACCAGCGGGAAATCCCCACCGTAGCATCCCACGCGCTGAACTAAGGCAATTAATTGTAATTAATTGGCCGAAGCGATCGCCGGCACGCGAGTGTTTTTAAAACCTCCACGCCTAGATAAACAAGATGCAGTTGTTATTTCGGCTGAAGACGGAGTATTTCAAGAAGGGAGTCGCTCTCACGTGTCCCGTGAACTATTTTGTGCAAGAAACCAATATAAGGGAAGAGCACCCTACGCCGAGGGTCAGTTGATGGTCAGTTACACGTCACTTGTTGGTCAGTCGAAGTCAGTCGAAGTCAGCTACACGTCAGTTACAAGTCAGTTGTTGGTCAGTTACACGTCAGTTATGGTCAGTCGAAGTCAGCTACACGTCAGTTACACGTCTGTTATGGTTCAGTGGAAAGCAGTTGAAGACGTCAGACGGTCGCTCGAGTTGGAAGTTAGTTCTTTGTCTACAAGCGCTCTGCAGTAAGCACGCCAATTATTAAAATATCAGCGTACCGCCGTTGAAGACAATGGAGGCAAATTGTAAGCTTCATCAGTGATAATGAAGTGCATAAGGTAACAAAGTGCAGATATTGCTTTATTATCTGACACAGATATAAATTCGCTACAGCGAATAGGAACTGATAATGTTTGGAACAGTTCGTATACCGGAAGGTATTGTCAATTATATGACATCAGCATTAGGAACACTCCAGTGATGGGAGAGTGGAAGTTATTGCCACCTATCCAGGACAGTGAGGTAAACGGGAGTGCAGGGAACTAGGATCGAACATCTATAAAAACGCTACTAGATTTCACGGAGACCAGCGGTTATCATAAGTCATCGCATCTCTGAGGTCAAGCGTAGGTGAAATCCAGATAAGGATCAACATGTGAAATGATAGATGAAGTGTATAAATTGTGAAATAATAATTTAAAGTGTTAATGTGTTTAATGTTTAATATTCAGTGTTTATCAGTGGTAAAGGCCACTTGTGGTAATATGTGCATCATGTGTAAAAAGTGTGAATCTCAGTGTTGTGTATTGGATATCATGATGGATTAAGTCAATCATCATGGTAAAGCTCAGGCGGAGATACTGGTACTTTCCAGCCAGAAGGAAACGTGAGTAAACATGCAAATAATAACATTATAATGGCATAGTTCACCATGTAACGATTAATCACTTTGAAATTAAAGAAGTAATAGTCACTTACTGAACGAGTTTTCACCACTCGTCTTGAATAAAGTATGACTTGGAAGGTGGTTTGCTTAGGACCATGTAGGTCAAAAATAGTGATGGATCTAAACGTTAAAATAATAATAATAATAATAACTGGGGTCGGCAACCATAAAGTAAGGGCAGAATTGGCCTAAGTAATGTTCAAATAGTGTCATGTCTAATTTAAGATACTGTCATTTGGTAAACAGTAAAGAATGTAGTGTGGAATATCGCGAATACGAGAGCTTTTCTCAGTGTCAGTGAAATTTTGAATGAATATGTGAATTTGAAGTAAGCCAGTATATTTATACATTTGTGTTAGGAGCTATGTAAAGCTTTGGCTTAAATAATATAACAGGAAGAACGCAGGTACCTTGATAATGGAGTCATATATGTGAAATATTGTTTAGCCGCATATAGCGTGCACATTAACGTAGAATCCAGTGATTTACGTAAGATAAGCACGGGAAAGACTAGTATAGCTTGCGCGTGAGGTGAAAATGGGCTTAATCTTCGAGAAGTATCGCCTTTGTGCATACTATATGTGTTACGCAGCGGTTTGGATAGATTCTGTCTATTGCCAACGCTTGCATTGAATTATAGCCACTATGGACGCCCAGCGAGGCGCGGTGAGCATTTTTACTTATGGTCTGCCCGAGAGGTAGAATCATAATCGTCGACGAGGAACGTGGTTCCCAAAATATATATATGTAAATGACAGCTGCTGATGATAACCATGGGGTTTCATTATGATGCGCGTCTTTAAAAGCCACAAGTAATCACCTTAGAACGGCAATGCTATCATTAGAATTCCACCCCTGCCATGAATGTTTAATAGGAGCCATTTGAGCCCAAATACACTGTAAAGTTAGGTGTTAATTAATTAAATGACTCAATTACTTAGGACCATGCCTAGCGGATCTTTATTGTTATATAATTGTAAACAAGGATGACCTTGAAGGTAGAGAGAGACAGGAAATATAGACCATTTCCGTGGCAGCCATCTTGGAGAGCTGTCTGGAACTAATTTTATGACCTGCTGAGGGGAGTGAGGTCGCTCGACCGATCCCTTGTCAATTACGGTCACAATAGGACACTGAGAGGTCTCGGTATTCAATAATGCAATTAAAATATGAGTATTTTAGTGATGCAAATGGAATTAATTGGTGTATGGCAACTCACATACGTGGTTGAACCATAGAAATCTGATGATATTTGGCGAAGTTATCCTCTGAGGGGGAAGGCTGAACCAAAATAATGTAGGCATCTTCTTTAAAGTGCATTTTGCCAGTTTATGCTAATTTAGGAAAAACGGGTAGGTGTTTTTCCCAGAACATGACACAGTTGTATCTATAATAAGTCCGACAAGACCCAGATAATCGTTATATGGTGAAACTATAAATATTCTATCCATGTTTATGTTTATTTTATGATTAAGAAGCATGACTCATTTTCCTAGAGCGTTCATAGGGATGGAAAGAAGGAAGATGATTCGCACGACACAACAAAATATTTGCTCATAAATGTAGGAAACATTGAAGTAATGATAATTAAAGTAAAGGTCGTAGAAGACGGAATAATGTCTTAGAAATTCATGTTTATGTGACATGTGGTTTTTGGTGTTAAGATACTTCCATTAAATAAAATTGTGTCACATGACGGACACTATGAAAACCTTGTAATCTGAACTATTATTGACAGGATATTAGAAGTAGGTTTGAGTGCATTGTAGCGCTATTTTTATGGAGAAAGCTCACAGAATAACCCTATTTATTTGTGGGAATTAATTGTAATTTGTCCTTTGTTTTGTATTTGTTGTACAGCCATGATTTTAGACCAGTAAATGTTTTATTCATAGGAATGTTGTGTATTTCCTGTAGAGTAGTTGCCTGATAGACTCAAATCCTGAACATGTGGTCGTATTGTGGGCATGAACGTCCCATACCTCGAAAGACCGTGAGCTAGTTGGGATACGAACACATGGTCCACATGGTGACGATCGGGTACATGGGGGAGTTGTCTCTGTACTTGGATTGAGTCACAGGTAATTACTTAAGTCGGTCAAGGTATTAATGGTAGAAGCAAATATAGCATAGAAATTAGGACAGAATAGGAAGACCGCATCCCATTTGTTAATAAGCCACCACATTAAAAATAATTGTTAATCCTCCATAAGACATGCTTATATAATTGTAACTTTCATAAAACCATAGCCATAGATACACATATAAAATAACATGACGCTGATATGTGGGGTCAGTTTAAAATACAGGTCACCTCCACTTAAGCATCATGAGCATGGCATAAAATAAGCATGTTGACTACCCTAATTTAACATGTCACCCATGAGTGGGCCACCATGAATGCTCTTAAAAATTAACATGGCACCCACGCGTGATATACTCTTATTGTTAACATGGCGCCCGTACGTGGATGGCTTATGGGATTTAGAAAAACCCCATAATAATAGCATGGTTTTCATGGGGAAAACCATAGAAATAATTTTTTTTCCTCAAACTTGGTTTGAGCGATTGTGAGTCTTTCTAGATGATGTTCAGACGTCAGACAAATGTTGTCAGACGGGTACGAGGGTCTATACCCATTCCATAGTTAGTTTTGACATTTTATAATATGTTGTTGTTGTTGTCGCGGGATCGGAATCCTTTCTTTCCAATAGAACGCGCCAGTGTCTTCAGCTAGGGCCTACCTGAATCTCAAATTAAGTAGTACAGGATGGCCGGAACGGAAGAAGTACTCAGGTGTATCGCCGAGTTAAGGGAACATTTCGATGTTATAAATGCTAAAAGTAAGGAAGAATCCAAAGCATTTAAAGATGAAATAGCGGATAGGCTAGAGGCTAATCAAGCCAGTGTAAACACACAGTTAGAATTAAACCTAGTAGAGGTTAATAAGAAAATGGACGACGTTAAGGAGTCTGTCCAGAGACAGGTAACTAAGAATATTGTTAGCGTGATCTCAGAAATGCAAAATGATAACGAAAAACGCTTTGAGTCTATTGAATTAAAATTAGAAAGCAATTTGCAAATGTGTAGAGAGTCACAGCGTGAAATTAACGATAATTTAAACAGTATGTCCCGGGAGCTTAAAGACATTCAAAGTCAGAATGAAGCTAACACGAAACGTCAGTTAGAACAATTTAACACGTTTACTCAGACCGTGGATCATAGGTTCGAGGATAATGAACTCAAATGGAATACGCGAATGGCAGGTTATGCCAAGGCTGTGGACGAAGCTTTAAGAAAGCAGGACCAGAATATCCTTGACCAATGCAAGGAAATGCAGGAAATAAAGACGTCTGATCGAGATAATAAGGAGATAATGTCTAATATGAAGATACAAGTTGGAAAAGTGCAGAAAGAGTTGGAAAACACTCAGAATGACTTAGCAGTTCTCCATAAAAGACAGGACGAAGACCAAGGAGAAATCACAAAAATAAGGACTGAAATATCTCATATACAAGGTCACATTCAACGGGAAGTTACAGGCTTACGCGAAGAGTTAGAGCTTCGAGAAGGCTTAAAGACTGAAGCCAGTGATAAGACTCTTGCCGAAGTAAGAGAAAGTCTAGCAGGGGAAATTATCCACCTGAAGGAAAACCTTAAGGATAATAAAGAAAAGGTATTTTCTATGGCAGAAAGAAACCGAGATCGCCTCGAGAAAATAGAACGAGAGGTATTAGCTCGTTTGGAAAGGACTGAAAACAGGCATAGCCAGTTAGAAACGAGAATGATAGCGCAGGAAGAATCCATGTTGCGGAATCCTAGGTCTAGCGAAGGAAGTATAGACGAGAATAGGAGGAATAAATGGGCAGAGATAGAAATACAGCCCACTCCAAAGAATGCAGCAATGCCAAGTGACAGCCCGTATGCCACACCTGGTATGCCAATGGCTATGTCAACACCGCGGGAAAATGCTGTACAGAACCAAATAGTCACAGTTATAAGGGCTAGTGATGAAAAACCAAAGAAATACTCTGGGAGTAATTCTAATATGACACCCAAGTACTGGCTTAAAGAAGTTTCCGAGTACTTGAATGATGCGAAAGTACCGCCAGAGCGCAGGTTGAGAGCGATTGAAAAACTCACCGAAGGAGAGTGTGCTCTATGGTTTAGAAGTTTTAGGTACACGTTCGACACCGTTGAGGAATTTCGCCAAGCATTTTTAAGCAGGTATTGGAACGCGAGCGTACAACAAAATCTCAGACTGGACTTGTGTTCCAGGCGTTACAGTACTAGTAACCCGACCAAGTACGGAGAGTTTTTTGTGAACCAATTATGCCGTTTTCGCGAGCTCGACGAAGGACTCAGAGAGTCAGACTTATGCATAGCTATAGCTAAGCAGCTGCCGTATGAAGTGCAGCGCCTGCTAATCTCAGCAAACGCAAAAACTGCAATCGATATGGAGGAGGTGCTGAGACAACTTGATTTAACCACAGTGCAGCACGCAAGACAAAGCCGACATGTGGAACAAGTTAATATGACGAATACGCCGATCGAGCCAACGAAGGTGCAGACGAAATCCAAGTCTACAAGCACCGAAACAGAAAAATCCGACTGGCAGCGCGAAGGACGCGAAAACCAGAATTGGAGGCCAGCGTATCGAGGAGGTTCGAACCGTGGTAACCGAGGAAGGAAAAACTGGAATCAGCGTGGTACCAGAGACCAGCAGCTGGACAACAGAAGAAATTACGGCCGAAATGGGAATAACCAGGGATGGAGATCCCAAGAGCAGAGTCGTGGGTTCGATGAAGAGGCGGAAGAACGCTATCATGCATCTTTAAGATACATGGAAGAGCGCGGAGATGATCCAAGACAATCGCGAGTTCACTGGGATGAAGCGATTCGAAATAGAAGGTCATCCGACATATATCAAAATGATGATGGTGCCAAAAGTCTGGAACTTCAGCAGCATGAAGACAGGCAGAAGAACTCCACAAAGAATGGAGCAATTGAAAAAAAAAAACACCAATTTTAAATGACCAGAGAGAGATAGGTTCAGGATGGAGTACAGTAAATGTTATTAACTGGATTGCAAAACCTGAGGAGCTTATCGAAGACCTCGATGAAAGAACGGTCAATGTAAGAAGGGAACTACCTATTATTATTGTAAACATTGCGGGAACGAAAGTAAGAAGCCTCATCGATACAGGATCAACAATGAGTTTGATAACCCAGGCATTATACAATGAAATCCAGAGTAAAATCCACGTATTGAAAATACCCATTTCAAGCGTGAAAATAAAAGGTGTCATACCAGACAAAGTTATGATATGCAGATACCAAGTATTTTTAGATCTGCAGATAGGGAACTCTACATTCTCACAGAGCTTCCTACTTGTAAATAAGCTGCCATATAACCTTATTGTTGGGATGGATTTCATAAGAGAGTATAAAGTTATTATAGATCTCTCGCAAGACATTGTAATGTTTCGCGCAAGTGAGGGAAAGGAAGACTTAGAACTCTCATTAAGGCATAATGAAGCGAGACAAGAAGAATACGTATGGCATACATACGGAGATATGACTGGGGAGGCAGTGTCGACAATAGAAGATATTGAGGAAGAGTTGGCAACACTGGCCGCAGACATTGAAAAAGATCTCGAACCAAAATTTGAAGAATGCCTGGAAGAGAAGATTGAGGAAGCTAAATTTGGTCCAGAATATAAGAGAATGCTAAGGGAACTGCTATTCGAGTATAAAGGAGTCTTCGATTCGAGACCTGGCCGGATCAAGAATTTCCAGTATGCGTTTCAAGTCAGCGATTGGACGCCATTTAAACAGAAGCCGTATCCTGTAGCTGAGAAACATTATTTAAAGGTCAAAGAAGCGATACAGGAAATGCTAGAAGCAGGCGTCATTGTAAAGACAGCCACACCTTATGTCAGCCCACTGGTAGTCGTACCGAAACAGGATGGAAGTGTGAGGATATGCCTGGACCTACGAAATTTGTATTCCAAGGTTATACCGGAATTTGATACAGTTCCACCCATTAAGGAGGTACTCAGAAGGTTCAAAGGAAAGACTGTATTCTCAAATCTTGATCTCACGGCAAGTTTTCACCATCTTGCTCTGGAAGAGAAAACAAGTCTGTTAACCGGATTTTTATTTGACCAGCACACGTACTCCTACGTCCGTCTTCCATTTGGATTAAAAACAGCAGGTTCAGCGTTGATACGAGCGCTAGATAGGAACCTATCCGAAGAAGTAAAAGCTACAACCATATGCTACGTAGATGATATACTACTGACCTCTGAAACAGTTGAAGAACATGTCAGAGATCTACGCAAGTTGTTATATGACCTAAGTCAGGCTAACTTCAAGGTCAATATAAAGAAGTCTAACTTTGCTCAGAGAGAAGTTAAATTTCTAGGTCATGTAATCGATGCACAAGGAGTTAGGCCTAATCCGGGAAAACTGGAAGTCATAAAACGTTTCCCGAGACCAACGAAGGTGAAGAACGTCAGGCAATATCTAGGCGTTATTGGATTCTTTTCGAACCATTGTCCGAAGTACACCGAGACTGTAGCACCACTCCAAGACTTACTTAAAAAGGGAGGAAGATGGCGATGGACGGAGCAATGCGAGGAAGCCTTCGTGAAATCTAAACAGATGCTGTTAGATTATGTGAAATTGGGATATCCTGACTACACTCAGAAATTTATCATCCAGACTGACGCATCCTTCGTAGGCATTGGAGCTATGTTGTATCAGGAAAATAAGGACAGGCCAGAGGAGAGAACTTATATCGCATTCATCAGTAGAAGGTTGAGGCCTAATGAAAAGAATTATACGGTCACGGAGATCGAATTACTTGCGATACTGTATGCATTACAGTATTGGCACAAGCTGATTTATGGTTTTAGAATTATTTTGAAAACAGACCATAAAGCCCTAACGTTCCTGCTAAAAACTGACTTGTCGAGTCAAAGACTGACAAGGTGGTCCCTATACATACAACAATTTCAAGTGGAAATAGAATATTGCCCGGGGAAGGACAATATCATACCTGATTTGCTAAGCAGATACCCTACAGCAGAGGAAGAAGAAACTCTAGCTATTGAAATAGAAGATAGAGATCAGAAGACCTTAGATGATCTAAGGAACATCACCGTTTTTCAACGTGAAGATCCCTGGATACGGTTGATGATAAATTACTTCGAGGGAAAGCTGAATAGAGGAACCCCGATGTATATGGAAGCTGAAGCACTTTCAACGGAATATCTATGGTTTAACCAGATGCTACATAAATGGAGCGACTCTGACCACACAAAACCTAGGATTGTTGTACCACCAGCACTGCAGAGAAGGCTAGTTTGGCTAGCACACCGAGCTTTTGGACATTCAGGTGTAGATAAGACTGTTGCCCTGCTTAAAGAGGCGTTTATTTGGCCTAAACTTAGAGAAACAGTCAGAAATACTATCAGGACATGTGATATGTGCCAACGAGTGAAGCCTAACTCGTACTTAATGAGGCAGAAACCTATACCACTCTTACCAGAGAAGCCATGTCAGCTCCTGGCGCTGGACAACTTTGGGCCCCTGCCTAGAGCTAGAAGAGGAAATAAACACATCCTAGTTGCACTAGACGTGTTTTCCAAAATGGTAGTCCTGTGTCCAATTCAGAAAACCAGTACAAAACAAGTACTTAAGAGGCTGAAGGAAAGAATTATTCCTATATTAGGACAGCCAGAAAACATCTTATTGGATCACGGAAGCTGTTTTTACCAGCGTAGAATTTCGCAGGGAGTTGGAAAATCTGGGCATAAGACAGATTTTGTCCACGGTTAGGCACCCGGAATCGAACTCAGCTGAGAGAGTTATGAGGGAGGTGCAGAAATACATGAAGATATACTGCTCTACTGAGAATTGGAAATGGATTGACGTGCTTGAGATTATTGAATATTGTATCAACAATACTGTGCACGAAGCTACAGGAGAGGTGCCAGTGAGCTTACATCTCGACAGAAGACCCGAGAGGCCATGGAATAATGTCATCCAGACACCCGTCGATGCACAACTTGGACGTGAGTTGAGAATCCAGAGGACGTTCGAGTATCTCAAGAAACAAGCAGATAGACGACAGCGGAGAAACAGGAGGAAACGCTATCATAGACCGCTACTCGTGGGAGAATACGTCTTATTGAAAAAACCCGCCAGTTCAGATCCAGAGAGCAGGAAATATAAGAAATTTCAGCACGCTTATCTCGGACCCTACCTGATTATAAGGGATCTGCAGAATAACGCATATCGGATTAAAGATGAGGCAACAGGTAGAGAAGTTGTGGTAAATGCCGCAAATCTGAAGTTATATAGTCCACCAGAAGACTATGAAGCGAGAGAAGAGCAAGCTACACACATTCAAGTGAACGAGGAATCATTACGTATGCACGGAAAGGTTCTGAAGAAAAGCTTGCAGACTCGAGAAGGGTCGAAGTAAAGGAAACAGCTCGCCAGCCCAGCGGACACGAGGGGAGAATGCAGCTGTCGACTGCAGGAGTTTTACGACCAGTTAAAGGGAGCCGCTGCGGAGTTAGAGGAGATGAATGAACAATTGAGACAGGAAAACGAAAGTCTACGAGACAGCAGACAAGAGTGGAGTGGGAAAACGTGAAAGCCCATTGCCAAGAGCAATGACCGCTTAAAGCAAACACTGCAAGGAGTTGATACCAGCTGATAGGCCCGAAAAATTCACTTATGAAATGAATTTTTCGAACTTAGCAGGAGAAAGATGTGCCCAACTGGTCACGGCAGTCTGGTATCGAACTCAGGGCCTTATCAGAAAAGACCAGGCAAATGGTTATGCCTAAGGTCGAACCAGTGGTCTCTAAGGGGGAGCCAATATATGGAACCCACAGAGCAATGAGAGGTCTACTGACACATAAAAGTCTAGCGTGATTTCACGATTATTTAGGTGCAAATCATAGCAATTTAGAGGAGAAATTGTAAGCAAAATGCAAGGAAATGTACGTTTTCAGTGCATACGAAGTCGAGAGAGGCTAGTATTGAAGTCTGACAAATGACTTTTAAAAGTAGGCGGAGTAGCCCAGGCGCCTACGGAACTATTTCTGTCTAGGGCGGTCAGACAGCTCAAAATTAATGACCCGGGAATCCACCGGTCGACAACGAGCGAAGCTTTGGTGGGACCAAGCCCACAAGAAATTAATTAATTACAGATAAATGGAGCATTGTAATGCAATGGAACATACACATAGATGAATGTATCCACGGAGGAGTAATTTAGGAGTGGTTTTTCACCTAAAATTACGCCTATTTCTCAAAATGACCGCATTGCAACCTAACTCACGCTCGAGAGCATGAATACTTTAACCAACCAGCGGGAAATCCCCACCGTAGCATCCCACGCGCTGAACTAAGGCAATTAATTGTAATTAATTGGCCGAAGCGATCGCCGGCACGCGAGTGTTTTTAAAACCTCCACGCCTAGATAAACAAGATGCAGTTGTTATTTCGGCTGAAGACGGAGTATTTCAAGAAGGGAGTCGCTCTCACGTGTCCCGTGAACTATTTTGTGCAAGAAACCAATATAAGGGAAGAGCACCCTACGCCAAGGGTCAGTTGTTGGTCAGTTACACGTCACTTGTTGGTCAGTCGAAGTCAGTCGAAGTCAGCTACACGTCAGTTACAAGTCAGTTGTTGGTCAGTTACACGTCAGTTATGGTCAGTCGAAGTCAGCTACACGTCAGTTACACGTCTGTTATGGTTCAGTGGAAAGCAGTTGAAGACGTCAGACGGTCGCTCGAGTTGGAAGTTAGTTCTTTGTCTACAAGCGCTCTGCAGTAAGCACGCCAATTATTAAAATATCAGCGTACCGCCGTTGAAGACAATGGAGGCAAATTGTAAGCTTCATCAGTGATAATGAAGTGCATAAGGTAACAAAGTGCAGATATTGCTTTATTATCTGACACAGATATAAATTCGCTACAGCGAATAGGAACTGATAATGTTTGGAACAGTTCGTATACCGGAAGGTATTGTCAATTATATGACATCAGCATTAGGAACACTCCAGTGATGGGAGAGTGGAAGTTATTGCCACCTATCCAGGACAGTGAGGTAAACGGGAGTGCAGGGAACTAGGATCGAACATCTATAAAAACGCTACTAGATTTCACGGAGACCAGCGGTTATCATAAGTCATCGCATCTCTGAGGTCAAGCGTAGGTGAAATCCAGATAAGGATCAACATGTGAAATGATAGATGAAGTGTATAAATTGTGAAATAATAATTTAAAGTGTTAATGTGTTTAATGTTTAATATTCAGTGTTTATCAGTGGTAAAGGCCACTTGTGGTAATATGTGCATCATGTGTAAAAAGTGTGAATCTCAGTGTTGTGTATTGGATATCATGATGGATTAAGTCAATCATCATGGTAAAGCTCAGGCGGAGATACTGGTACTTTCCAGCCAGAAGGAAACGTGAGTAAACATGCAAATAATAACATTATAATGGCATAGTTCACCATGTAACGATTAATCACTTTGAAATTAAAGAAGTAATAGTCACTTACTGAACGAGTTTTCACCACTCGTCTTGAATAAAGTATGACTTGGAAGGTGGTTTGCTTAGGACCATGTAGGTCAAAAATAGTGATGGATCTAAACGTTAAAATAATAATAATAATAATAACTGGGGTCGGCAACCATAAAGTAAGGGCAGAATTGGCCTAAGTAATGTTCAAATAGTGTCATGTCTAATTTAAGATACTGTCATTTGGTAAACAGTAAAGAATGTAGTGTGGAATATCGCGAATACGAGAGCTTTTCTCAGTGTCAGTGAAATTTTGAATGAATATGTGAATTTGAAGTAAGCCAGTATATTTATACATTTGTGTTAGGAGCTATGTAAAGCTTTGGCTTAAATAATATAACAGGAAGAACGCAGGTACCTTGATAATGGAGTCATATATGTGAAATATTGTTTAGCCGCATATAGCGTGCACATTAACGTAGAATCCAGTGATTTACGTAAGATAAGCACGGGAAAGACTAGTATAGCTTGCGCGTGAGGTGAAAATGGGCTTAATCTTCGAGAAGTATCGCCTTTGTGCATACTATATGTGTTACGCAGCGGTTTGGATAGATTCTGTCTATTGCCAACGCTTGCATTGAATTATAGCCACTATGGACGCCCAGCGAGGCGCGGTGAGCATTTTTACTTATGGTCTGCCCGAGAGGTAGAATCATAATCGTCGACGAGGAACGTGGTTCCCAAAATATATATATGTAAATGACAGCTGCTGATGATAACCATGGGGTTTCATTATGATGCGCGTCTTTAAAAGCCACAAGTAATCACCTTAGAACGGCAATGCTATCATTAGAATTCCACCCCTGCCATGAATGTTTAATAGGAGCCATTTGAGCCCAAATACACTGTAAAGTTAGGTGTTAATTAATTAAATGACTCAATTACTTAGGACCATGCCTAGCGGATCTTTATTGTTATATAATTGTAAACAAGGATGACCTTGAAGGTAGAGAGAGACAGGAAATATAGACCATTTCCGTGGCAGCCATCTTGGAGAGCTGTCTGGAACTAATTTTATGACCTGCTGAGGGGAGTGAGGTCGCTCGACCGATCCCTTGTCAATTACGGTCACAATAGGACACTGAGAGGTCTCGGTATTCAATAATGCAATTAAAATATGAGTATTTTAGTGATGCAAATGGAATTAATTGGTGTATGGCAACTCACATACGTGGTTGAACCATAGAAATCTGATGATATTTGGCGAAGTTATCCTCTGAGGGGGAAGGCTGAACCAAAATAATGTAGGCATCTTCTTTAAAGTGCATTTTGCCAGTTTATGCTAATTTAGGAAAAACGGGTAGGTGTTTTTCCCAGAACATGACACAGTTGTATCTATAATAAGTCCGACAAGACCCAGATAATCGTTATATGGTGAAACTATAAATATTCTATCCATGTTTATGTTTATTTTATGATTAAGAAGCATGACTCATTTTCCTAGAGCGTTCATAGGGATGGAAAGAAGGAAGATGATTCGCACGACACAACAAAATATTTGCTCATAAATGTAGGAAACATTGAAGTAATGATAATTAAAGTAAAGGTCGTAGAAGACGGAATAATGTCTTAGAAATTCATGTTTATGTGACATGTGGTTTTTGGTGTTAAGATACTTCCATTAAATAAAATTGTGTCACATGACGGACACTATGAAAACCTTGTAATCTGAACTATTATTGACAGGATATTAGAAGTAGGTTTGAGTGCATTGTAGCGCTATTTTTATGGAGAAAGCTCACAGAATAACCCTATTTATTTGTGGGAATTAATTGTAATTTGTCCTTTGTTTTGTATTTGTTGTACAGCCATGATTTTAGACCAGTAAATGTTTTATTCATAGGAATGTTGTGTATTTCCTGTAGAGTAGTTGCCTGATAGACTCAAATCCTGAACATGTGGTCGTATTGTGGGCATGAACGTCCCATACCTCGAAAGACCGTGAGCTAGTTGGGATACGAACACATGGTCCACATGGTGACGATCGGGTACATGGGGGAGTTGTCTCTGTACTTGGATTGAGTCACAGGTAATTACTTAAGTCGGTCAAGGTATTAATGGTAGAAGCAAATATAGCATAGAAATTAGGACAGAATAGGAAGACCGCATCCCATTTGTTAATAAGCCACCACATTAAAAATAATTGTTAATCCTCCATAAGACATGCTTATATAATTGTAACTTTCATAAAACCATAGCCATAGATACACATATAAAATAACATGACGCTGATATGTGGGGTCAGTTTAAAATACAGGTCACCTCCACTTAAGCATCATGAGCATGGCATAAAATAAGCATGTTGACTACCCTAATTTAACATGTCACCCATGAGTGGGCCACCATGAATGCTCTTAAAAATTAACATGGCACCCACGCGTGATATACTCTTATTGTTAACATGGCGCCCGTACGTGGATGGCTTATGGGATTTAGAAAAACCCCATAATAATAGCATGGTTTTCATGGGGAAAACCATAGAAATAATTTTTTTTCCTCAAACTTGGTTTGAGCGATTGTGAGTCTTTCTAGATGATGTTCAGACGTCAGACAAATGTTGTCAGACGGGTACGAGGGTCTATACCCATTCCATAGTTAGTTTTGACATTTTATAATATGTTGTTGTTGTTGTCGCGGGATCGGAATCCTTTCTTTCCAATAGAACGCGCCAGTGTCTTCAGCTAGGGCCTACCTGAATCTCAAATTAAGTAGTACAGGATGGCCGGAACGGAAGAAGTACTCAGGTGTATCGCCGAGTTAAGGGAACATTTCGATGTTATAAATGCTAAAAGTAAGGAAGAATCCAAAGCATTTAAAGATGAAATAGCGGATAGGCTAGAGGCTAATCAAGCCAGTGTAAACACACAGTTAGAATTAAACCTAGTAGAGGTTAATAAGAAAATGGACGACGTTAAGGAGTCTGTCCAGAGACAGGTAACTAAGAATATTGTTAGCGTGATCTCAGAAATGCAAAATGATAACGAAAAACGCTTTGAGTCTATTGAATTAAAATTAGAAAGCAATTTGCAAATGTGTAGAGAGTCACAGCGTGAAATTAACGATAATTTAAACAGTATGTCCCGGGAGCTTAAAGACATTCAAAGTCAGAATGAAGCTAACACGAAACGTCAGTTAGAACAATTTAACACGTTTACTCAGACCGTGGATCATAGGTTCGAGGATAATGAACTCAAATGGAATACGCGAATGGCAGGTTATGCCAAGGCTGTGGACGAAGCTTTAAGAAAGCAGGACCAGAATATCCTTGACCAATGCAATGAAATGCAGGAAATAAAGACGTCTGATCGAGATAATAAGGAGATAATGTCTAATATGAAGATACAAGTTGGAAAAGTGCAGAAAGAGTTGGAAAACACTCAGAATGACTTAGCAGTTCTCCATAAAAGACAGGACGAAGACCAAGGAGAAATCACAAAAATAAGGACTGAAATATCTCATATACAAGGTCACATTCAACGGGAAGTTACAGGCTTACGCGAAGAGTTAGAGCTTCGAGAAGGCTTAAAGACTGAAGCCAGTGATAAGACTCTTGCCGAAGTAAGAGAAAGTCTAGCCGGGGAAATTATCCACCTGAAGGAAAACCTTAAGGATAATAAAGAAAAGGTATTTTCTATGGCAGAAAGAAACCGAGATCGCCTCGAGAAAATAGAACGAGAGGTATTAGCTCGTTTGGAAAGGACTGAAAACAGGCATAGCCAGTTAGAAACGAGAATGATAGCGCAGGAAGAATCCATGTTGCGGAATCCTAGGTCTAGCGAAGGAAGTATAGACGAGAATAGGAGGAATAAATGGGCAGAGATAGAAATACAGCCCACTCCAAAGAATGCAGCAATGCCAAGTGACAGCCCGTATGCCACACCTGGTATGCCAATGGCTATGTCAACACCGCAGGAAAATGCTGTACAGAACCAAATAGTCACAGTTATAAGGGCTAGTGATGAAAAACCAAAGAAATACTCTGGGAGTAATTCTAATATGACACCCAAGTACTGGCTTAAAGAAGTTTCCGAGTACTTGAATGATGCGAAAGTACCGCCAGAGCGCAGGTTGAGAGCGATTGAAAAACTCACCGAAGGAGAGTGTGCTCTATGGTTTAGAAGTTTTAGGTACACGTTCGACACCGTTGAGGAATTTCGCCAAGCATTTTTAAGCAGGTATTGGAACGCGAGCGTACAACAAAATCTCAGACTGGACTTGTATTCCAGGCGTTACAGTACTAGTAACCCGACCAAGTACGGAGAGTTTTTTGTGAACCAATTATGCCGTTTTCGCGAGCTCGACGAAGGACTCAGAGAGTCAGACTTATGCATAGCTATAGCTAAGCAGCTGCCGTATGAAGTGCAGCGCCTGCTAATCTCAGCAAACGCAAAAACTGCAATCGATATGGAGGAGGTGCTGAGACAACTTGATTTAACCACAGTGCAGCACGCAAGACAAAGCCGACATGTGGAACAAGTTAATATGACGAATACGCCGATCGAGCCAACGAAGGTGCAGACGAAATCCAAGTCTACAAGCACCGAAACAGAAAAATCCGACTGGCAGCGCGAAGGACGCGAAAACCAGAATTGGAGGCCAGCGTATCGAGGAGGTTCGAACCGTGGTAACCGAGGAAGGAAAAACTGGAATCAGCGTGGTACCAGAGACCAGCAGCTGGACAACAGAAGAAATTACGGCCGAAATGGGAATAACCAGGGATGGAGATCCCAAGAGCAGAGTCGTGGGTTCGATGAAGAGGCGGAAGAACGCTATCATGCATCTTTAAGATACATGGAAGAGCGCGGAGATGATCCAAGACAATCGCGAGTTCACTGGGATGAAGCGATTCGAAATAGAAGGTCATCCGACATATATCAAAATGATGATGGTGCCAAAAGTCTGGAACTTCAGCAGCATGAAGACAGGCAGAAGAACTCCACAAAGAATGGAGCAATTGAAAAAAAAAACACCAATTTTAAATGACCAGAGAGAGATAGGTTCAGGATGGAGTACAGTAAATGTTATTAACTGGATTGCAAAACCTGAGGAGCTTATCGAAGACCTCGATGAAAGAACGGTCAATGTAAGAAGGGAACTACCTATTATTATTGTAAACATTGCGGGAACGAAAGTAAGAAGCCTCATCGATACAGGATCAACAGTGAGTTTGATAACCCAGGCATTATACAATGAAATCCAGAGTAAAATCCACGTATTGAAAATACCCATTTCAAGCGTGAAAATAAAAGGTGTCATACCAGACAAAGTTATGATATGCAGATACCAAGTATTTTTAGATCTGCAGATAGGGAACTCTACATTCTCACAGAGCTTCCTACTTGTAAATAAGCTGCCATATAACCTTATTGTTGGGATGGATTTCATAAGAGAGTATAAAGTTATTATAGATCTCTCGCAAGACATTGTAATGTTTCGCGCAAGTGAGGGAAAGGAAGACTTAGAACTCTCATTAAGGCATAATGAAGCGAGACAAGAAGAATACGTATGGCATACATACGGAGATATGACTGGGGAGGCAGTGTCGACAATAGAAGATATTGAGGAAGAGTTGGCAACACTGGCCGCAGACATTGAAAAAGATCTCGAACCAAAATTTGAAGAATGCCTGGAAGAGAAGATTGAGGAAGCTAAATTTGGTCCAGAATATAAGAGAATGCTAAGGGAACTGCTATTCGAGTATAAAGGAGTCTTCGATTCGAGACCTGGCCGGATCAAGAATTTCCAGTATGCGTTTCAAGTCAGCGATTGGACGCCATTTAAACAGAAGCCGTATCCTGTAGCTGAGAAACATTATTTAAAGGTCAAAGAAGCGATACAGGAAATGCTAGAAGCAGGCGTCATTGTAAAGACAGCCACACCTTATGTCAGCCCACTGGTAGTCGTACCGAAACAGGATGGAAGTGTGAGGATATGCCTGGACCTACGAAATTTGTATTCCAAGGTTATACCGGAATTTGATACAGTTCCACCCATTAAGGAGGTACTCAGAAGGTTCAAAGGAAAGACTGTATTCTCAAATCTTGATCTCACGGCAAGTTTTCACCATCTTGCTCTGGAAGAGAAAACAAGTCTGTTAACCGGATTTTTATTTGACCAGCACACGTACTCCTACGTCCGTCTTCCATTTGGATTAAAAACAGCAGGTTCAGCGTTGATACGAGCGCTAGATAGGAACCTATCCGAAGAAGTAAAAGCTACAACCATATGCTACGTAGATGATATACTACTGACCTCTGAAACAGTTGAAGAACATGTCAGAGATCTACGCAAGTTGTTATATGACCTAAGTCAGGCTAACTTCAAGGTCAATATAAAGAAGTCTAACTTTGCTCAGAGAGAAGTTAAATTTCTAGGTCATGTAATCGATGCACAAGGAGTTAGGCCTAATCCGGGAAAACTGGAAGTCATAAAACGTTTCCCGAGACCAACGAAGGTGAAGAACGTCAGGCAATATCTAGGCGTTATTGGATTCTTTTCGAACCATTGTCCGAAGTACACCGAGACTGTAGCACCACTCCAAGACTTACTTAAAAAGGGAGGAAGATGGCGATGGACGGAGCAATGCGAGGAAGCCTTCGTGAAATCTAAACAGATGCTGTTAGATTATGTGAAATTGGGATATCCTGACTACACTCAGAAATTTATCATCCAGACTGACGCATCCTTCGTAGGCATTGGAGCTATGTTGTATCAGGAAAATAAGGACAGGCCAGAGGAGAGAACTTATATCGCATTCATCAGTAGAAGGTTGAGGCCTAATGAAAAGAATTATACGGTCACGGAGATCGAATTACTTGCGATACTGTATGCATTACAGTATTGGCACAAGCTGATTTATGGTTTTAGAATTATTTTGAGAACAGACCATAAAGCCCTAACGTTCCTGCTAAAAACTGACTTGTCGAGTCAAAGACTGACAAGGTGGTCCCTATACATACAACAATTTCAAGTGGAAATAGAATATTGCCCGGGGAAGGACAATATCATACCTGATTTGCTAAGCAGATACCCTACAGCAGAGGAAGAAGAAACTCTAGCTATTGAAATAGAAGATAGAGATCAGAAGACCTTAGATGATCTAAGGAACATCACCGTTTTTCAACGTGAAGATCCCTGGATACGGTTGATGATAAATTACTTCGAGGGAAAGCTGAATAGAGGAACCCCGATGTATATGGAAGCTGAAGCACTTTCAACGGAATATCTATGGTTTAACCAGATGCTACATAAATGGAGCGACTCTGACCACACAAAACCTAGGATTGTTGTACCACCAGCACTGCAGAGAAGGCTAGTTTGGCTAGCACACCGAGCTTTTGGACATTCAGGTGTAGATAAGACTGTTGCCCTGCTTAAAGAGGCGTTTATTTGGCCTAAACTTAGAGAAACAGTCAGAAATACTATCAGGACATGTGATATGTGCCAACGAGTGAAGCCTAACTCGTACTTAATGAGGCAGAAACCTATACCACTCTTACCAGAGAAGCCATGTCAGCTCCTGGCGCTGGACAACTTTGGGCCCCTGCCTAGAGCTAGAAGAGGAAATAAACACATCCTAGTTGCACTAGACGTGTTTTCCAAAATGGTAGTCCTGTGTCCAATTCAGAAAACCAGTACAAAACAAGTACTTAAGAGGCTGAAGGAAAGAATTATTCCTATATTAGGACAGCCAGAAAACATCTTATTGGATCACGGAAGCTGTTTTACCAGCGTAGAATTTCGCAGGGAGTTGGAAAATCTGGGCATAAGACAGATTTTGTCCACGGTTAGGCACCCGGAATCGAACTCAGCTGAGAGAGTTATGAGGGAGGTGCAGAAATACATGAAGATATACTGCTCTACTGAGAATTGGAAATGGATTGACGTGCTTGAGATTATTGAATATTGTATCAACAATACTGTGCACGAAGCTACAGGAGAGGTGCCAGTGAGCTTACATCTCGACAGAAGACCCGAGAGGCCATGGAATAATGTCATCCAGACACCCGTCGATGCACAACTTGGACGTGAGTTGAGAATCCAGAGGACGTTCGAGTATCTCAAGAAACAAGCAGATAGACGACAGCGGAGAAACAGGAGGAAACGCTATCATAGACCGCTACTCGTGGGAGAATACGTCTTATTGAAAAAACCCGCCAGTTCAGATCCAGAGAGCAGGAAATATAAGAAATTTCAGCACGCTTATCTCGGACCCTACCTGATTATAAGGGATCTGCAGAATAACGCATATCGGATTAAAGATGAGGCAACAGGTAGAGAAGTTGTGGTAAATGCCGCAAATCTGAAGTTATATAGTCCACCAGAAGACTATGAAGCGAGAGAAGAGCAAGCTACACACATTCAAGTGAACGAGGAATCATTACGTATGCACGGAAAGGTTCTGAAGAAAAGCTTGCAGACTCGAGAAGGGTCGAAGAAAAGGAAACAGCTCGCCAGCCCAGCGGACACGAGGGGAGAATGCAGCTGTCGACTGCAGGAGTTTTACGACCAGTTAAAGGGAGCCGCTGCGGAGTTAGAGGAGATGAATGAACAATTGAGACAGGAAAACGAAAGTCTACGAGACAGCAGACAAGAGTGGAGTGGGAAAACGTGAAAGCCCATTGCCAAGAGCAATGACCGCTTAAAGCAAACACTGCAAGGAGTTGATACCAGCTGATAGGCCCGAAAAATTCACTTATGAAATGAATTTTTCGAACTTAGCAGGAGAAAGATGTGCCCAACTGGTCACGGCAGTCTGGTATCGAACTCAGGGCCTTATCAGAAAAGACCAGGCAAATGGTTATGCCTAAGGTCGAACCAGTGGTCTCTAAGGGGGAGCCAATATATGGAACCCACAGAGCAATGAGAGGTCTACTGACACATAAAAGTCTAGCGTGATTTCACGATTATTTAGGTGCAAATCATAGCAATTTAGAGGAGAAATTGTAAGCAAAATGCAAGGAAATGTACGTTTTCAGTGCATACGAAGTCGAGAGAGGCTAGTATTGAAGTCTGACAAATGACTTTTAAAAGTAGGCGGAGTAGCCCAGGCGCCTACGGAACTATTTCTGTCTAGGGCGGTCAGACAGCTCAAAATTAATGACCCGGGAATCCACCGGTCGACAACGAGCGAAGCTTTGGCGGGACCAAGCCCACAAGAAATTAATTAATTACAGATAAATGGAGCATTGTAATGCAATGGAACATACACATAGATGAATGTATCCACGGAGGAGTAATTTAGGAGTGGTTTTTCACCTAAAATTACGCCTATTTCTCAAAATGACCGCATTGCAACCTAACTCACGCTCGAGAGCATGAATACTTTAACCAACCAGCGGGAAATCCCCACCGTAGCATCCCACGCGCTGAACTAAGGCAATTAATTGTAATTAATTGGCCGAAGCGATCGCCGGCACGCGAGTGTTTTTAAAACCTCCACGCCTAGATAAACAAGATGCAGTTGTTATTTCGGCTGAAGACGGAGTATTTCAAGAAGGGAGTCGCTCTCACGTGTCCCGTGAACTATTTTGTGCAAGAAACCAATATAAGGGAAGAGCACCCTACGCCGAGGGTCAGTTGATGGTCAGTTACACGTCAGTTATGGTCAGTCGAAGTCAGCTACACGTCAGTTACACGTCTGTTATGGTTCAGTGGAAAGCAGTTGAAGACGTCAGACGGTCGCTCGAGTTGGAAGTTAGTTCTTTGTCTACAAGCGCTCTGCAGTAAGCACGCCAATTATTAAAATATCAGCGTACCGCCGTTGAAGACAATGGAGGCAAATTGTAAGCTTCATCAGTGATAATGAAGTGCATAAGGTAACAAAGTGCAGATATTGCTTTATTATCTGACACAGATATAAATTCGCTACAGCGAATAGGAACTGATAATGTTTGGAACAGTTCGTATACCGGAAGGTATTGTCAATTATATGACATCAGCATTAGGAACACTCCAGTGATGGGAGAGTGGAAGTTATTGCCACCTATCCAGGACAGTGAGGTAAACGGGAGTGCAGGGAACTAGGATCGAACATCTATAAAAACGCTACTAGATTTCACGGAGACCAGCGGTTATCATAAGTCATCGCATCTCTGAGGTCAAGCGTAGGTGAAATCCAGATAAGGATCAACATGTGAAATGATAGATGAAGTGTATAAATTGTGAAATAATAATTTAAAGTGTTAATGTGTTTAATGTTTAATATTCAGTGTTTATCAGTGGTAAAGGCCACTTGTGGTAATATGTGCATCATGTGTAAAAAGTGTGAATCTCAGTGTTGTGTATTGGATATCATGATGGATTAAGTCAATCATCATGGTAAAGCTCAGGCGGAGATACTGGTACTTTCCAGCCAGAAGGAAACGTGAGTAAACATGCAAATAATAACATTATAATGGCATAGTTCACCATGTAACGATTAATCACTTTGAAATTAAAGAAGTAATAGTCACTTACTGAACGAGTTTTCACCACTCGTCTTGAATAAAGTATGACTTGGAAGGTGGTTTGCTTAGGACCATGTAGGTCAAAAATAGTGATGGATCTAAACGTTAAAATAATAATAATAATAATAACTGGGGTCGGCAACCATAAAGTAAGGGCAGAATTGGCCTAAGTAATGTTCAAATAGTGTCATGTCTAATTTAAGATACTGTCATTTGGTAAACAGTAAAGAATGTAGTGTGGAATATCGCGAATACGAGAGCTTTTCTCAGTGTCAGTGAAATTTTGAATGAATATGTGAATTTGAAGTAAGCCAGTATATTTATACATTTGTGTTAGGAGCTATGTAAAGCTTTGGCTTAAATAATATAACAGGAAGAACGCAGGTACCTTGATAATGGAGTCATATATGTGAAATATTGTTTAGCCGCATATAGCGTGCACATTAACGTAGAATCCAGTGATTTACGTAAGATAAGCACGGGAAAGACTAGTATAGCTTGCGCGTGAGGTGAAAATGGGCTTAATCTTCGAGAAGTATCGCCTTTGTGCATACTATATGTGTTACGCAGCGGTTTGGATAGATTCTGTCTATTGCCAACGCTTGCATTGAATTATAGCCACTATGGACGCCCAGCGAGGCGCGGTGAGCATTTTTACTTATGGTCTGCCCGAGAGGTAGAATCATAATCGTCGACGAGGAACGTGGTTCCCAAAATATATATATGTAAATGACAGCTGCTGATGATAACCATGGGGTTTCATTATGATGCGCGTCTTTAAAAGCCACAAGTAATCACCTTAGAACGGCAATGCTATCATTAGAATTCCACCCCTGCCATGAATGTTTAATAGGAGCCATTTGAGCCCAAATACACTGTAAAGTTAGGTGTTAATTAATTAAATGACTCAATTACTTAGGACCATGCCTAGCGGATCTTTATTGTTATATAATTGTAAACAAGGATGACCTTGAAGGTAGAGAGAGACAGGAAATATAGACCATTTCCGTGGCAGCCATCTTGGAGAGCTGTCTGGAACTAATTTTATGACCTGCTGAGGGGAGTGAGGTCGCTCGACCGATCCCTTGTCAATTACGGTCACAATAGGACACTGAGAGGTCTCGGTATTCAATAATGCAATTAAAATATGAGTATTTTAGTGATGCAAATGGAATTAATTGGTGTATGGCAACTCACATACGTGGTTGAACCATAGAAATCTGATGATATTTGGCGAAGTTATCCTCTGAGGGGGAAGGCTGAACCAAAATAATGTAGGCATCTTCTTTAAAGTGCATTTTGCCAGTTTATGCTAATTTAGGAAAAACGGGTAGGTGTTTTTCCCAGAACATGACACAGTTGTATCTATAATAAGTCCGACAAGACCCAGATAATCGTTATATGGTGAAACTATAAATATTCTATCCATGTTTATGTTTATTTTATGATTAAGAAGCATGACTCATTTTCCTAGAGCGTTCATAGGGATGGAAAGAAGGAAGATGATTCGCACGACACAACAAAATATTTGCTCATAAATGTAGGAAACATTGAAGAAATGATAATTAAAGTAAAGGTCGTAGAAGACGGAATAATGTCTTAGAAATTCATGTTTATGTGACATGTGGTTTTTGGTGTTAAGATACTTCCATTAAATAAAATTGTGTCACATGACGGACACTATGAAAACCTTGTAATCTGAACTATTATTGACAGGATATTAGAAGTAGGTTTGAGTGCATTGTAGCGCTATTTTTATGGAGAAAGCTCACAGAATAACCCTATTTATTTGTGGGAATTAATTGTAATTTGTCCTTTGTTTTGTATTTGTTGTACAGCCATGATTTTAGACCAGTAAATGTTTTATTCATAGGAATGTTGTGTATTTCCTGTAGAGTAGTTGCCTGATAGACTCAAATCCTGAACATGTGGTCGTATTGTGGGCATGAACGTCCCATACCTCGAAAGACCGTGAGCTAGTTGGGATACGAACACATGGTCCACATGGTGACGATCGGGTACATGGGGGAGTTGTCTCTGTACTTGGATTGAGTCACAGGTAATTACTTAAGTCGGTCAAGGTATTAATGGTAGAAGCAAATATAGCATAGAAATTAGGACAGAATAGGAAGACCGCATCCCATTTGTTAATAAGCCACCACATTAAAAATAATTGTTAATCCTCCATAAGACATGCTTATATAATTGTAACTTTCATAAAACCATAGCCATAGATACACATATAAAATAACATGACGCTGATATGTGGGGTCAGTTTAAAATACAGGTCACCTCCACTTAAGCATCATGAGCATGGCATAAAATAAGCATGTTGACTACCCTAATTTAACATGTCACCCATGAGTGGGCCACCATGAATGCTCTTAAAAATTAACATGGCACCCACGCGTGATATACTCTTATTGTTAACATGGCGCCCGTACGTGGATGGCTTATGGGATTTAGAAAAACCCCATAATAATAGCATGGTTTTCATGGGGAAAACCATAGAAATAATTTTTTTTCCTCAAACTTGGTTTGAGCGATTGTGAGTCTTTCTAGATGATGTTCAGACGTCAGACAAATGTTGTCAGACGGGTACGAGGGTCTATACCCATTCCATAGTTAGTTTTGACATTTTATAATATGTTGTTGTTGTTGTCGCGGGATCGGAATCCTTTCTTTCCAATAGAACGCGCCAGTGTCTTCAGCTAGGGCCTACCTGAATCTCAAATTAAGTAGTACAGGATGGCCGGAACGGAAGAAGTACTCAGGTGTATCGCCGAGTTAAGGGAACATTTCGATGTTATAAATGCTAAAAGTAAGGAAGAATCCAAAGCATTTAAAGATGAAATAGCGGATAGGCTAGAGGCTAATCAAGCCAGTGTAAACACACAGTTAGAATTAAACCTAGTAGAGGTTAATAAGAAAATGGACGACGTTAAGGAGTCTGTCCAGAGACAGGTAACTAAGAATATTGTTAGCGTGATCTCAGAAATGCAAAATGATAACGAAAAACGCTTTGAGTCTATTGAATTAAAATTAGAAAGCAATTTGCAAATGTGTAGAGAGTCACAGCGTGAAATTAACGATAATTTAAACAGTATGTCCCGGGAGCTTAAAGACATTCAAAGTCAGAATGAAGCTAACACGAAACGTCAGTTAGAACAATTTAACACGTTTACTCAGACCGTGGATCATAGGTTCGAGGATAATGAACTCAAATGGAATACGCGAATGGCAGGTTATGCCAAGGCTGTGGACGAAGCTTTAAGAAAGCAGGACCAGAATATCCTTGACCAATGCAAGGAAATGCAGGAAATAAAGACGTCTGATCGAGATAATAAGGAGATAATGTCTAATATGAAGATACAAGTTGGAAAAGTGCAGAAAGAGTTGGAAAACACTCAGAATGACTTAGCAGTTCTCCATAAAAGACAGGACGAAGACCAAGGAGAAATCACAAAAATAAGGACTGAAATATCTCATATACAAGGTCACATTCAACGGGAAGTTACAGGCTTACGCGAAGAGTTAGAGCTTCGAGAAGGCTTAAAGACTGAAGCCAGTGATAAGACTCTTGCCGAAGTAAGAGAAAGTCTAGCCGGGGAAATTATCCACCTGAAGGAAAACCTTAAGGATAATAAAGAAAAGGTATTTTCTATGGCAGAAAGAAACCGAGATCGCCTCGAGAAAATAGAACGAGAGGTATTAGCTCGTTTGGAAAGGACTGAAAACAGGCATAGCCAGTTAGAAACGAGAATGATAGCGCAGGAAGAATCCATGTTGCGGAATCCTAGGTCTAGCGAAGGAAGTATAGACGAGAATAGGAGGAATAAATGGGCAGAGATAGAAATACAGCCCACTCCAAAGAATGCAGCAATGCCAAGTGACAGCCCGTATGCCACACCTGGTATGCCAATGGCTATGTCAACACCGCAGGAAAATGCTGTACAGAACCAAATAGTCACAGTTATAAGGGCTAGTGATGAAAAACCAAAGAAATACTCTGGGAGTAATTCTAATATGACACCCAAGTACTGGCTTAAAGAAGTTTCCGAGTACTTGAATGATGCGAAAGTACCGCCAGAGCGCAGGTTGAGAGCGATTGAAAAACTCACCGAAGGAGAGTGTGCTCTATGGTTTAGAAGTTTTAGGTACACGTTCGACACCGTTGAGGAATTTCGCCAAGCATTTTTAAGCAGGTATTGGAACGCGAGCGTACAACAAAATCTCAGACTGGACTTGTATTCCAGGCGTTACAGTACTAGTAACCCGACCAAGTACGGAGAGTTTTTTGTGAACCAATTATGCCGTTTTCGCGAGCTCGACGAAGGACTCAGAGAGTCAGACTTATGCATAGCTATAGCTAAGCAGCTGCCGTATGAAGTGCAGCGCCTGCTAATCTCAGCAAACGCAAAAACTGCAATCGATATGGAGGAGGTGCTGAGACAACTTGATTTAACCACAGTGCAGCACGCAAGACAAAGCCGACATGTGGAACAAGTTAATATGACGAATACGCCGATCGAGCCAACGAAGGTGCAGACGAAATCCAAGTCTACAAGCACCGAAACAGAAAAATCCGACTGGCAGCGCGAAGGACGCGAAAACCAGAATTGGAGGCCAGCGTATCGAGGAGGTTCGAACCGTGGTAACCGAGGAAGGAAAAACTGGAATCAGCGTGGTACCAGAGACCAGCAGCTGGACAACAGAAGAAATTACGGCCGAAATGGGAATAACCAGGGATGGAGATCCCAAGAGCAGAGTCGTGGGTTCGATGAAGAGGCGGAAGAACGCTATCATGCATCTTTAAGATACATGGAAGAGCGCGGAGATGATCCAAGACAATCGCGAGTTCACTGGGATGAAGCGATTCGAAATAGAAGGTCATCCGACATATATCAAAATGATGATGGTGCCAAAAGTCTGGAACTTCAGCAGCATGAAGACAGGCAGAAGAACTCCACAAAGAATGGAGCAATTGAAAAAAAAAACACCAATTTTAAATGACCAGAGAGAGATAGGTTCAGGATGGAGTACAGTAAATGTTATTAACTGGATTGCAAAACCTGAGGAGCTTATCGAAGACCTCGATGAAAGAACGGTCAATGTAAGAAGGGAACTACCTATTATTATTGTAAACATTGCGGGAACGAAAGTAAGAAGCCTCATCGATACAGGATCAACAGTGAGTTTGATAACCCAGGCATTATACAATGAAATCCAGAGTAAAATCCACGTATTGAAAATACCCATTTCAAGCGTGAAAATAAAAGGTGTCATACCAGACAAAGTTATGATATGCAGATACCAAGTATTTTTAGATCTGCAGATAGGGAACTCTACATTCTCACAGAGCTTCCTACTTGTAAATAAGCTGCCATATAACCTTATTGTTGGGATGGATTTCATAAGAGAGTATAAAGTTATTATAGATCTCTCGCAAGACATTGTAATGTTTCGCGCAAGTGAGGGAAAGGAAGACTTAGAACTCTCATTAAGGCATAATGAAGCGAGACAAGAAGAATACGTATGGCATACATACGGAGATATGACTGGGGAGGCAGTGTCGACAATAGAAGATATTGAGGAAGAGTTGGCAACACTGGCCGCAGACATTGAAAAAGATCTCGAACCAAAATTTGAAGAATGCCTGGAAGAGAAGATTGAGGAAGCTAAATTTGGTCCAGAATATAAGAGAATGCTAAGGGAACTGCTATTCGAGTATAAAGGAGTCTTCGATTCGAGACCTGGCCGGATCAAGAATTTCCAGTATGCGTTTCAAGTCAGCGATTGGACGCCATTTAAACAGAAGCCGTATCCTGTAGCTGAGAAACATTATTTAAAGGTCAAAGAAGCGATACAGGAAATGCTAGAAGCAGGCGTCATTGTAAAGACAGCCACACCTTATGTCAGCCCACTGGTAGTCGTACCGAAACAGGATGGAAGTGTGAGGATATGCCTGGACCTACGAAATTTGTATTCCAAGGTTATACCGGAATTTGATACAGTTCCACCCATTAAGGAGGTACTCAGAAGGTTCAAAGGAAAGACTGTATTCTCAAATCTTGATCTCACGGCAAGTTTTCACCATCTTGCTCTGGAAGAGAAAACAAGTCTGTTAACCGGATTTTTATTTGACCAGCACACGTACTCCTACGTCCGTCTTCCATTTGGATTAAAAACAGCAGGTTCAGCGTTGATACGAGCGCTAGATAGGAACCTATCCGAAGAAGTAAAAGCTACAACCATATGCTACGTAGATGATATACTACTGACCTCTGAAACAGTTGAAGAACATGTCAGAGATCTACGCAAGTTGTTATATGACCTAAGTCAGGCTAACTTCAAGGTCAATATAAAGAAGTCTAACTTTGCTCAGAGAGAAGTTAAATTTCTAGGTCATGTAATCGATGCACAAGGAGTTAGGCCTAATCCGGGAAAACTGGAAGTCATAAAACGTTTCCCGAGACCAACGAAGGTGAAGAACGTCAGGCAATATCTAGGCGTTATTGGATTCTTTTCGAACCATTGTCCGAAGTACACCGAGACTGTAGCACCACTCCAAGACTTACTTAAAAAGGGAGGAAGATGGCGATGGACGGAGCAATGCGAGGAAGCCTTCGTGAAATCTAAACAGATGCTGTTAGATTATGTGAAATTGGGATATCCTGACTACACTCAGAAATTTATCATCCAGACTGACGCATCCTTCGTAGGCATTGGAGCTATGTTGTATCAGGAAAATAAGGACAGGCCAGAGGAGAGAACTTATATCGCATTCATCAGTAGAAGGTTGAGGCCTAATGAAAAGAATTATACGGTCACGGAGATCGAATTACTTGCGATACTGTATGCATTACAGTATTGGCACAAGCTGATTTATGGTTTTAGAATTATTTTGAGAACAGACCATAAAGCCCTAACGTTCCTGCTAAAAACTGACTTGTCGAGTCAAAGACTGACAAGGTGGTCCCTATACATACAACAATTTCAAGTGGAAATAGAATATTGCCCGGGGAAGGACAATATCATACCTGATTTGCTAAGCAGATACCCTACAGCAGAGGAAGAAGAAACTCTAGCTATTGAAATAGAAGATAGAGATCAGAAGACCTTAGATGATCTAAGGAACATCACCGTTTTTCAACGTGAAGATCCCTGGATACGGTTGATGATAAATTACTTCGAGGGAAAGCTGAATAGAGGAACCCCGATGTATATGGAAGCTGAAGCACTTTCAACGGAATATCTATGGTTTAACCAGATGCTACATAAATGGAGCGACTCTGACCACACAAAACCTAGGATTGTTGTACCACCAGCACTGCAGAGAAGGCTAGTTTGGCTAGCACACCGAGCTTTTGGACATTCAGGTGTAGATAAGACTGTTGCCCTGCTTAAAGAGGCGTTTATTTGGCCTAAACTTAGAGAAACAGTCAGAAATACTATCAGGACATGTGATATGTGCCAACGAGTGAAGCCTAACTCGTACTTAATGAGGCAGAAACCTATACCACTCTTACCAGAGAAGCCATGTCAGCTCCTGGCGCTGGACAACTTTGGGCCCCTGCCTAGAGCTAGAAGAGGAAATAAACACATCCTAGTTGCACTAGACGTGTTTTCCAAAATGGTAGTCCTGTGTCCAATTCAGAAAACCAGTACAAAACAAGTACTTAAGAGGCTGAAGGAAAGAATTATTCCTATATTAGGACAGCCAGAAAACATCTTATTGGATCACGGAAGCTGTTTTACCAGCGTAGAATTTCGCAGGGAGTTGGAAAATCTGGGCATAAGACAGATTTTGTCCACGGTTAGGCACCCGGAATCGAACTCAGCTGAGAGAGTTATGAGGGAGGTGCAGAAATACATGAAGATATACTGCTCTACTGAGAATTGGAAATGGATTGACGTGCTTGAGATTATTGAATATTGTATCAACAATACTGTGCACGAAGCTACAGGAGAGGTGCCAGTGAGCTTACATCTCGACAGAAGACCCGAGAGGCCATGGAATAATGTCATCCAGACACCCGTCGATGCACAACTTGGACGTGAGTTGAGAATCCAGAGGACGTTCGAGTATCTCAAGAAACAAGCAGATAGACGACAGCGGAGAAACAGGAGGAAACGCTATCATAGACCGCTACTCGTGGGAGAATACGTCTTATTGAAAAAACCCGCCAGTTCAGATCCAGAGAGCAGGAAATATAAGAAATTTCAGCACGCTTATCTCGGACCCTACCTGATTATAAGGGATCTGCAGAATAACGCATATCGGATTAAAGATGAGGCAACAGGTAGAGAAGTTGTGGTAAATGCCGCAAATCTGAAGTTATATAGTCCACCAGAAGACTATGAAGCGAGAGAAGAGCAAGCTACACACATTCAAGTGAACGAGGAATCATTACGTATGCACGGAAAGGTTCTGAAGAAAAGCTTGCAGACTCGAGAAGGGTCGAAGAAAAGGAAACAGCTCGCCAGCCCAGCGGACACGAGGGGAGAATGCAGCTGTCGACTGCAGGAGTTTTACGACCAGTTAAAGGGAGCCGCTGCGGAGTTAGAGGAGATGAATGAACAATTGAGACAGGAAAACGAAAGTCTACGAGACAGCAGACAAGAGTGGAGTGGGAAAACGTGAAAGCCCATTGCCAAGAGCAATGACCGCTTAAAGCAAACACTGCAAGGAGTTGATACCAGCTGATAGGCCCGAAAAATTCACTTATGAAATGAATTTTTCGAACTTAGCAGGAGAAAGATGTGCCCAACTGGTCACGGCAGTCTGGTATCGAACTCAGGGCCTTATCAGAAAAGACCAGGCAAATGGTTATGCCTAAGGTCGAACCAGTGGTCTCTAAGGGGGAGCCAATATATGGAACCCACAGAGCAATGAGAGGTCTACTGACACATAAAAGTCTAGCGTGATTTCACGATTATTTAGGTGCAAATCATAGCAATTTAGAGGAGAAATTGTAAGCAAAATGCAAGGAAATGTACGTTTTCAGTGCATACGAAGTCGAGAGAGGCTAGTATTGAAGTCTGACAAATGACTTTTAAAAGTAGGCGGAGTAGCCCAGGCGCCTACGGAACTATTTCTGTCTAGGGCGGTCAGACAGCTCAAAATTAATGACCCGGGAATCCACCGGTCGACAACGAGCGAAGCTTTGGCGGGACCAAGCCCACAAGAAATTAATTAATTACAGATAAATGGAGCATTGTAATGCAATGGAACATACACATAGATGAATGTATCCACGGAGGAGTAATTTAGGAGTGGTTTTTCACCTAAAATTACGCCTATTTCTCAAAATGACCGCATTGCAACCTAACTCACGCTCGAGAGCATGAATACTTTAACCAACCAGCGGGAAATCCCCACCGTAGCATCCCACGCGCTGAACTAAGGCAATTAATTGTAATTAATTGGCCGAAGCGATCGCCGGCACGCGAGTGTTTTTAAAACCTCCACGCCTAGATAAACAAGATGCAGTTGTTATTTCGGCTGAAGACGGAGTATTTCAAGAAGGGAGTCGCTCTCACGTGTCCCGTGAACTATTTTGTGCAAGAAACCAATATAAGGGAAGAGCACCCTACGCCAAGGGTCAGTTGATGGTCAGTTACACGTCACTTGTTGGTCAGTCGAAGTCAGTCGAAGTCAGCTACACGTCAGTTACACGTCAGTTATGGTCAGTCGAAGTCAGCTACACGTCAGTTACACGTCTGTTATGGTTCAGTGGAAAGCAGTTGAAGACGTCAGACGGTCGCTCGAGTTGGAAGTTAGTTCTTTGTCTACAAGCGCTCTGCAGTAAGCACGCCAATTATTAAAATATCAGCGTACCGCCGTTGAAGACAATGGAGGCAAATTGTAAGCTTCATCAGTGATAATGAAGTGCATAAGGTAACAAAGTGCAGATATTGCTTTATTATCTGACACAGATATAAATTCGCTACAGCGAATAGGAACTGATAATGTTTGGAACAGTTCGTATACCGGAAGGTATTGTCAATTATATGACATCAGCATTAGGAACACTCCAGTGATGGGAGAGTGGAAGTTATTGCCACCTATCCAGGACAGTGAGGTAAACGGGAGTGCAGGGAACTAGGATCGAACATCTATAAAAACGCTACTAGATTTCACGGAGACCAGCGGTTATCATAAGTCATCGCATCTCTGAGGTCAAGCGTAGGTGAAATCCAGATAAGGATCAACATGTGAAATGATAGATGAAGTGTATAAATTGTGAAATAATAATTTAAAGTGTTAATGTGTTTAATGTTTAATATTCAGTGTTTATCAGTGGTAAAGGCCACTTGTGGTAATATGTGCATCATGTGTAAAAAGTGTGAATCTCAGTGTTGTGTATTGGATATCATGATGGATTAAGTCAATCATCATGGTAAAGCTCAGGCGGAGATACTGGTACTTTCCAGCCAGAAGGAAACGTGAGTAAACATGCAAATAATAACATTATAATGGCATAGTTCACCATGTAACGATTAATCACTTTGAAATTAAAGAAGTAATAGTCACTTACTGAACGAGTTTTCACCACTCGTCTTGAATAAAGTATGACTTGGAAGGTGGTTTGCTTAGGACCATGTAGGTCAAAAATAGTGATGGATCTAAACGTTAAAATAATAATAATAATAATAACTGGGGTCGGCAACCATAAAGTAAGGGCAGAATTGGCCTAAGTAATGTTCAAATAGTGTCATGTCTAATTTAAGATACTGTCATTTGGTAAACAGTAAAGAATGTAGTGTGGAATATCGCGAATACGAGAGCTTTTCTCAGTGTCAGTGAAATTTTGAATGAATATGTGAATTTGAAGTAAGCCAGTATATTTATACATTTGTGTTAGGAGCTATGTAAAGCTTTGGCTTAAATAATATAACAGGAAGAACGCAGGTACCTTGATAATGGAGTCATATATGTGAAATATTGTTTAGCCGCATATAGCGTGCACATTAACGTAGAATCCAGTGATTTACGTAAGATAAGCACGGGAAAGACTAGTATAGCTTGCGCGTGAGGTGAAAATGGGCTTAATCTTCGAGAAGTATCGCCTTTGTGCATACTATATGTGTTACGCAGCGGTTTGGATAGATTCTGTCTATTGCCAACGCTTGCATTGAATTATAGCCACTATGGACGCCCAGCGAGGCGCGGTGAGCATTTTTACTTATGGTCTGCCCGAGAGGTAGAATCATAATCGTCGACGAGGAACGTGGTTCCCAAAATATATATATGTAAATGACAGCTGCTGATGATAACCATGGGGTTTCATTATGATGCGCGTCTTTAAAAGCCACAAGTAATCACCTTAGAACGGCAATGCTATCATTAGAATTCCACCCCTGCCATGAATGTTTAATAGGAGCCATTTGAGCCCAAATACACTGTAAAGTTAGGTGTTAATTAATTAAATGACTCAATTACTTAGGACCATGCCTAGCGGATCTTTATTGTTATATAATTGTAAACAAGGATGACCTTGAAGGTAGAGAGAGACAGGAAATATAGACCATTTCCGTGGCAGCCATCTTGGAGAGCTGTCTGGAACTAATTTTATGACCTGCTGAGGGGAGTGAGGTCGCTCGACCGATCCCTTGTCAATTACGGTCACAATAGGACACTGAGAGGTCTCGGTATTCAATAATGCAATTAAAATATGAGTATTTTAGTGATGCAAATGGAATTAATTGGTGTATGGCAACTCACATACGTGGTTGAACCATAGAAATCTGATGATATTTGGCGAAGTTATCCTCTGAGGGGGAAGGCTGAACCAAAATAATGTAGGCATCTTCTTTAAAGTGCATTTTGCCAGTTTATGCTAATTTAGGAAAAACGGGTAGGTGTTTTTCCCAGAACATGACACAGTTGTATCTATAATAAGTCCGACAAGACCCAGATAATCGTTATATGGTGAAACTATAAATATTCTATCCATGTTTATGTTTATTTTATGATTAAGAAGCATGACTCATTTTCCTAGAGCGTTCATAGGGATGGAAAGAAGGAAGATGATTCGCACGACACAACAAAATATTTGCTCATAAATGTAGGAAACATTGAAGAAATGATAATTAAAGTAAAGGTCGTAGAAGACGGAATAATGTCTTAGAAATTCATGTTTATGTGACATGTGGTTTTTGGTGTTAAGATACTTCCATTAAATAAAATTGTGTCACATGACGGACACTATGAAAACCTTGTAATCTGAACTATTATTGACAGGATATTAGAAGTAGGTTTGAGTGCATTGTAGCGCTATTTTTATGGAGAAAGCTCACAGAATAACCCTATTTATTTGTGGGAATTAATTGTAATTTGTCCTTTGTTTTGTATTTGTTGTACAGCCATGATTTTAGACCAGTAAATGTTTTATTCATAGGAATGTTGTGTATTTCCTGTAGAGTAGTTGCCTGATAGACTCAAATCCTGAACATGTGGTCGTATTGTGGGCATGAACGTCCCATACCTCGAAAGACCGTGAGCTAGTTGGGATACGAACACATGGTCCACATGGTGACGATCGGGTACATGGGGGAGTTGTCTCTGTACTTGGATTGAGTCACAGGTAATTACTTAAGTCGGTCAAGGTATTAATGGTAGAAGCAAATATAGCATAGAAATTAGGACAGAATAGGAAGACCGCATCCCATTTGTTAATAAGCCACCACATTAAAAATAATTGTTAATCCTCCATAAGACATGCTTATATAATTGTAACTTTCATAAAACCATAGCCATAGATACACATATAAAATAACATGACGCTGATATGTGGGGTCAGTTTAAAATACAGGTCACCTCCACTTAAGCATCATGAGCATGGCATAAAATAAGCATGTTGACTACCCTAATTTAACATGTCACCCATGAGTGGGCCACCATGAATGCTCTTAAAAATTAACATGGCACCCACGCGTGATATACTCTTATTGTTAACATGGCGCCCGTACGTGGATGGCTTATGGGATTTAGAAAAACCCCATAATAATAGCATGGTTTTCATGGGGAAAACCATAGAAATAATTTTTTTTCCTCAAACTTGGTTTGAGCGATTGTGAGTCTTTCTAGATGATGTTCAGACGTCAGACAAATGTTGTCAGACGGGTACGAGGGTCTATACCCATTCCATAGTTAGTTTTGACATTTTATAATATGTTGTTGTTGTTGTCGCGGGATCGGAATCCTTTCTTTCCAATAGAACGCGCCAGTGTCTTCAGCTAGGGCCTACCTGAATCTCAAATTAAGTAGTACAGGATGGCCGGAACGGAAGAAGTACTCAGGTGTATCGCCGAGTTAAGGGAACATTTCGATGTTATAAATGCTAAAAGTAAGGAAGAATCCAAAGCATTTAAAGATGAAATAGCGGATAGGCTAGAGGCTAATCAAGCCAGTGTAAACACACAGTTAGAATTAAACCTAGTAGAGGTTAATAAGAAAATGGACGACGTTAAGGAGTCTGTCCAGAGACAGGTAACTAAGAATATTGTTAGCGTGATCTCAGAAATGCAAAATGATAACGAAAAACGCTTTGAGTCTATTGAATTAAAATTAGAAAGCAATTTGCAAATGTGTAGAGAGTCACAGCGTGAAATTAACGATAATTTAAACAGTATGTCCCGGGAGCTTAAAGACATTCAAAGTCAGAATGAAGCTAACACGAAACGTCAGTTAGAACAATTTAACACGTTTACTCAGACCGTGGATCATAGGTTCGAGGATAATGAACTCAAATGGAATACGCGAATGGCAGGTTATGCCAAGGCTGTGGACGAAGCTTTAAGAAAGCAGGACCAGAATATCCTTGACCAATGCAAGGAAATGCAGGAAATAAAGACGTCTGATCGAGATAATAAGGAGATAATGTCTAATATGAAGATACAAGTTGGAAAAGTGCAGAAAGAGTTGGAAAACACTCAGAATGACTTAGCAGTTCTCCATAAAAGACAGGACGAAGACCAAGGAGAAATCACAAAAATAAGGACTGAAATATCTCATATACAAGGTCACATTCAACGGGAAGTTACAGGCTTACGCGAAGAGTTAGAGCTTCGAGAAGGCTTAAAGACTGAAGCCAGTGATAAGACTCTTGCCGAAGTAAGAGAAAGTCTAGCCGGGGAAATTATCCACCTGAAGGAAAACCTTAAGGATAATAAAGAAAAGGTATTTTCTATGGCAGAAAGAAACCGAGATCGCCTCGAGAAAATAGAACGAGAGGTATTAGCTCGTTTGGAAAGGACTGAAAACAGGCATAGCCAGTTAGAAACGAGAATGATAGCGCAGGAAGAATCCATGTTGCGGAATCCTAGGTCTAGCGAAGGAAGTATAGACGAGAATAGGAGGAATAAATGGGCAGAGATAGAAATACAGCCCACTCCAAAGAATGCAGCAATGCCAAGTGACAGCCCGTATGCCACACCTGGTATGCCAATGGCTATGTCAACACCGCAGGAAAATGCTGTACAGAACCAAATAGTCACAGTTATAAGGGCTAGTGATGAAAAACCAAAGAAATACTCTGGGAGTAATTCTAATATGACACCCAAGTACTGGCTTAAAGAAGTTTCCGAGTACTTGAATGATGCGAAAGTACCGCCAGAGCGCAGGTTGAGAGCGATTGAAAAACTCACCGAAGGAGAGTGTGCTCTATGGTTTAGAAGTTTTAGGTACACGTTCGACACCGTTGAGGAATTTCGCCAAGCATTTTTAAGCAGGTATTGGAACGCGAGCGTACAACAAAATCTCAGACTGGACTTGTATTCCAGGCGTTACAGTACTAGTAACCCGACCAAGTACGGAGAGTTTTTTGTGAACCAATTATGCCGTTTTCGCGAGCTCGACGAAGGACTCAGAGAGTCAGACTTATGCATAGCTATAGCTAAGCAGCTGCCGTATGAAGTGCAGCGCCTGCTAATCTCAGCAAACGCAAAAACTGCAATCGATATGGAGGAGGTGCTGAGACAACTTGATTTAACCACAGTGCAGCACGCAAGACAAAGCCGACATGTGGAACAAGTTAATATGACGAATACGCCGATCGAGCCAACGAAGGTGCAGACGAAATCCAAGTCTACAAGCACCGAAACAGAAAAATCCGACTGGCAGCGCGAAGGACGCGAAAACCAGAATTGGAGGCCAGCGTATCGAGGAGGTTCGAACCGTGGTAACCGAGGAAGGAAAAACTGGAATCAGCGTGGTACCAGAGACCAGCAGCTGGACAACAGAAGAAATTACGGCCGAAATGGGAATAACCAGGGATGGAGATCCCAAGAGCAGAGTCGTGGGTTCGATGAAGAGGCGGAAGAACGCTATCATGCATCTTTAAGATACATGGAAGAGCGCGGAGATGATCCAAGACAATCGCGAGTTCACTGGGATGAAGCGATTCGAAATAGAAGGTCATCCGACATATATCAAAATGATGATGGTGCCAAAAGTCTGGAACTTCAGCAGCATGAAGACAGGCAGAAGAACTCCACAAAGAATGGAGCAATTGAAAAAAAAAACACCAATTTTAAATGACCAGAGAGAGATAGGTTCAGGATGGAGTACAGTAAATGTTATTAACTGGATTGCAAAACCTGAGGAGCTTATCGAAGACCTCGATGAAAGAACGGTCAATGTAAGAAGGGAACTACCTATTATTATTGTAAACATTGCGGGAACGAAAGTAAGAAGCCTCATCGATACAGGATCAACAGTGAGTTTGATAACCCAGGCATTATACAATGAAATCCAGAGTAAAATCCACGTATTGAAAATACCCATTTCAAGCGTGAAAATAAAAGGTGTCATACCAGACAAAGTTATGATATGCAGATACCAAGTATTTTTAGATCTGCAGATAGGGAACTCTACATTCTCACAGAGCTTCCTACTTGTAAATAAGCTGCCATATAACCTTATTGTTGGGATGGATTTCATAAGAGAGTATAAAGTTATTATAGATCTCTCGCAAGACATTGTAATGTTTCGCGCAAGTGAGGGAAAGGAAGACTTAGAACTCTCATTAAGGCATAATGAAGCGAGACAAGAAGAATACGTATGGCATACATACGGAGATATGACTGGGGAGGCAGTGTCGACAATAGAAGATATTGAGGAAGAGTTGGCAACACTGGCCGCAGACATTGAAAAAGATCTCGAACCAAAATTTGAAGAATGCCTGGAAGAGAAGATTGAGGAAGCTAAATTTGGTCCAGAATATAAGAGAATGCTAAGGGAACTGCTATTCGAGTATAAAGGAGTCTTCGATTCGAGACCTGGCCGGATCAAGAATTTCCAGTATGCGTTTCAAGTCAGCGATTGGACGCCATTTAAACAGAAGCCGTATCCTGTAGCTGAGAAACATTATTTAAAGGTCAAAGAAGCGATACAGGAAATGCTAGAAGCAGGCGTCATTGTAAAGACAGCCACACCTTATGTCAGCCCACTGGTAGTCGTACCGAAACAGGATGGAAGTGTGAGGATATGCCTGGACCTACGAAATTTGTATTCCAAGGTTATACCGGAATTTGATACAGTTCCACCCATTAAGGAGGTACTCAGAAGGTTCAAAGGAAAGACTGTATTCTCAAATCTTGATCTCACGGCAAGTTTTCACCATCTTGCTCTGGAAGAGAAAACAAGTCTGTTAACCGGATTTTTATTTGACCAGCACACGTACTCCTACGTCCGTCTTCCATTTGGATTAAAAACAGCAGGTTCAGCGTTGATACGAGCGCTAGATAGGAACCTATCCGAAGAAGTAAAAGCTACAACCATATGCTACGTAGATGATATACTACTGACCTCTGAAACAGTTGAAGAACATGTCAGAGATCTACGCAAGTTGTTATATGACCTAAGTCAGGCTAACTTCAAGGTCAATATAAAGAAGTCTAACTTTGCTCAGAGAGAAGTTAAATTTCTAGGTCATGTAATCGATGCACAAGGAGTTAGGCCTAATCCGGGAAAACTGGAAGTCATAAAACGTTTCCCGAGACCAACGAAGGTGAAGAACGTCAGGCAATATCTAGGCGTTATTGGATTCTTTTCGAACCATTGTCCGAAGTACACCGAGACTGTAGCACCACTCCAAGACTTACTTAAAAAGGGAGGAAGATGGCGATGGACGGAGCAATGCGAGGAAGCCTTCGTGAAATCTAAACAGATGCTGTTAGATTATGTGAAATTGGGATATCCTGACTACACTCAGAAATTTATCATCCAGACTGACGCATCCTTCGTAGGCATTGGAGCTATGTTGTATCAGGAAAATAAGGACAGGCCAGAGGAGAGAACTTATATCGCATTCATCAGTAGAAGGTTGAGGCCTAATGAAAAGAATTATACGGTCACGGAGATCGAATTACTTGCGATACTGTATGCATTACAGTATTGGCACAAGCTGATTTATGGTTTTAGAATTATTTTGAGAACAGACCATAAAGCCCTAACGTTCCTGCTAAAAACTGACTTGTCGAGTCAAAGACTGACAAGGTGGTCCCTATACATACAACAATTTCAAGTGGAAATAGAATATTGCCCGGGGAAGGACAATATCATACCTGATTTGCTAAGCAGATACCCTACAGCAGAGGAAGAAGAAACTCTAGCTATTGAAATAGAAGATAGAGATCAGAAGACCTTAGATGATCTAAGGAACATCACCGTTTTTCAACGTGAAGATCCCTGGATACGGTTGATGATAAATTACTTCGAGGGAAAGCTGAATAGAGGAACCCCGATGTATATGGAAGCTGAAGCACTTTCAACGGAATATCTATGGTTTAACCAGATGCTACATAAATGGAGCGACTCTGACCACACAAAACCTAGGATTGTTGTACCACCAGCACTGCAGAGAAGGCTAGTTTGGCTAGCACACCGAGCTTTTGGACATTCAGGTGTAGATAAGACTGTTGCCCTGCTTAAAGAGGCGTTTATTTGGCCTAAACTTAGAGAAACAGTCAGAAATACTATCAGGACATGTGATATGTGCCAACGAGTGAAGCCTAACTCGTACTTAATGAGGCAGAAACCTATACCACTCTTACCAGAGAAGCCATGTCAGCTCCTGGCGCTGGACAACTTTGGGCCCCTGCCTAGAGCTAGAAGAGGAAATAAACACATCCTAGTTGCACTAGACGTGTTTTCCAAAATGGTAGTCCTGTGTCCAATTCAGAAAACCAGTACAAAACAAGTACTTAAGAGGCTGAAGGAAAGAATTATTCCTATATTAGGACAGCCAGAAAACATCTTATTGGATCACGGAAGCTGTTTTACCAGCGTAGAATTTCGCAGGGAGTTGGAAAATCTGGGCATAAGACAGATTTTGTCCACGGTTAGGCACCCGGAATCGAACTCAGCTGAGAGAGTTATGAGGGAGGTGCAGAAATACATGAAGATATACTGCTCTACTGAGAATTGGAAATGGATTGACGTGCTTGAGATTATTGAATATTGTATCAACAATACTGTGCACGAAGCTACAGGAGAGGTGCCAGTGAGCTTACATCTCGACAGAAGACCCGAGAGGCCATGGAATAATGTCATCCAGACACCCGTCGATGCACAACTTGGACGTGAGTTGAGAATCCAGAGGACGTTCGAGTATCTCAAGAAACAAGCAGATAGACGACAGCGGAGAAACAGGAGGAAACGCTATCATAGACCGCTACTCGTGGGAGAATACGTCTTATTGAAAAAACCCGCCAGTTCAGATCCAGAGAGCAGGAAATATAAGAAATTTCAGCACGCTTATCTCGGACCCTACCTGATTATAAGGGATCTGCAGAATAACGCATATCGGATTAAAGATGAGGCAACAGGTAGAGAAGTTGTGGTAAATGCCGCAAATCTGAAGTTATATAGTCCACCAGAAGACTATGAAGCGAGAGAAGAGCAAGCTACACACATTCAAGTGAACGAGGAATCATTACGTATGCACGGAAAGGTTCTGAAGAAAAGCTTGCAGACTCGAGAAGGGTCGAAGAAAAGGAAACAGCTCGCCAGCCCAGCGGACACGAGGGGAGAATGCAGCTGTCGACTGCAGGAGTTTTACGACCAGTTAAAGGGAGCCGCTGCGGAGTTAGAGGAGATGAATGAACAATTGAGACAGGAAAACGAAAGTCTACGAGACAGCAGACAAGAGTGGAGTGGGAAAACGTGAAAGCCCATTGCCAAGAGCAATGACCGCTTAAAGCAAACACTGCAAGGAGTTGATACCAGCTGATAGGCCCGAAAAATTCACTTATGAAATGAATTTTTCGAACTTAGCAGGAGAAAGATGTGCCCAACTGGTCACGGCAGTCTGGTATCGAACTCAGGGCCTTATCAGAAAAGACCAGGCAAATGGTTATGCCTAAGGTCGAACCAGTGGTCTCTAAGGGGGAGCCAATATATGGAACCCACAGAGCAATGAGAGGTCTACTGACACATAAAAGTCTAGCGTGATTTCACGATTATTTAGGTGCAAATCATAGCAATTTAGAGGAGAAATTGTAAGCAAAATGCAAGGAAATGTACGTTTTCAGTGCATACGAAGTCGAGAGAGGCTAGTATTGAAGTCTGACAAATGACTTTTAAAAGTAGGCGGAGTAGCCCAGGCGCCTACGGAACTATTTCTGTCTAGGGCGGTCAGACAGCTCAAAATTAATGACCCGGGAATCCACCGGTCGACAACGAGCGAAGCTTTGGCGGGACCAAGCCCACAAGAAATTAATTAATTACAGATAAATGGAGCATTGTAATGCAATGGAACATACACATAGATGAATGTATCCACGGAGGAGTAATTTAGGAGTGGTTTTTCACCTAAAATTACGCCTATTTCTCAAAATGACCGCATTGCAACCTAACTCACGCTCGAGAGCATGAATACTTTAACCAACCAGCGGGAAATCCCCACCGTAGCATCCCACGCGCTGAACTAAGGCAATTAATTGTAATTAATTGGCCGAAGCGATCGCCGGCACGCGAGTGTTTTTAAAACCTCCACGCCTAGATAAACAAGATGCAGTTGTTATTTCGGCTGAAGACGGAGTATTTCAAGAAGGGAGTCGCTCTCACGTGTCCCGTGAACTATTTTGTGCAAGAAACCAATATAAGGGAAGAGCACCCTACGCCAAGGGTCAGTTGATGGTCAGTTACACGTCACTTGTTGGTCAGTCGAAGTCAGTCGAAGTCAGCTACACGTCAGTTACACGTCAGTTATGGTCAGTCGAAGTCAGCTACACGTCAGTTACACGTCTGTTATGGTTCAGTGGAAAGCAGTTGAAGACGTCAGACGGTCGCTCGAGTTGGAAGTTAGTTCTTTGTCTACAAGCGCTCTGCAGTAAGCACGCCAATTATTAAAATATCAGCGTACCGCCGTTGAAGACAATGGAGGCAAATTGTAAGCTTCATCAGTGATAATGAAGTGCATAAGGTAACAAAGTGCAGATATTGCTTTATTATCTGACACAGATATAAATTCGCTACAGCGAATAGGAACTGATAATGTTTGGAACAGTTCGTATACCGGAAGGTATTGTCAATTATATGACATCAGCATTAGGAACACTCCAGTGATGGGAGAGTGGAAGTTATTGCCACCTATCCAGGACAGTGAGGTAAACGGGAGTGCAGGGAACTAGGATCGAACATCTATAAAAACGCTACTAGATTTCACGGAGACCAGCGGTTATCATAAGTCATCGCATCTCTGAGGTCAAGCGTAGGTGAAATCCAGATAAGGATCAACATGTGAAATGATAGATGAAGTGTATAAATTGTGAAATAATAATTTAAAGTGTTAATGTGTTTAATGTTTAATATTCAGTGTTTATCAGTGGTAAAGGCCACTTGTGGTAATATGTGCATCATGTGTAAAAAGTGTGAATCTCAGTGTTGTGTATTGGATATCATGATGGATTAAGTCAATCATCATGGTAAAGCTCAGGCGGAGATACTGGTACTTTCCAGCCAGAAGGAAACGTGAGTAAACATGCAAATAATAACATTATAATGGCATAGTTCACCATGTAACGATTAATCACTTTGAAATTAAAGAAGTAATAGTCACTTACTGAACGAGTTTTCACCACTCGTCTTGAATAAAGTATGACTTGGAAGGTGGTTTGCTTAGGACCATGTAGGTCAAAAATAGTGATGGATCTAAACGTAAAAATAATAATAATAATAATAACTGGGGTCGGCAACCATAAAGTAAGGGCAGAATTGGCCTAAGTAATGTTCAAATAGTGTCATGTCTAATTTAAGATACTGTCATTTGGTAAACAGTAAAGAATGTAGTGTGGAATATCGCGAATACGAGAGCTTTTCTCAGTGTCAGTGAAATTTTGAATGAATATGTGAATTTGAAGTAAGCCAGTATATTTATACATTTGTGTTAGGAGCTATGTAAAGCTTTGGCTTAAATAATATAACAGGAAGAACGCAGGTACCTTGATAATGGAGTCATATATGTGAAATATTGTTTAGCCGCATATAGCGTGCACATTAACGTAGAATCCAGTGATTTACGTAAGATAAGCACGGGAAAGACTAGTATAGCTTGCGCGTGAGGTGAAAATGGGCTTAATCTTCGAGAAGTATCGCCTTTGTGCATACTATATGTGTTACGCAGCGGTTTGGATAGATTCTGTCTATTGCCAACGCTTGCATTGAATTATAGCCACTATGGACGCCCAGCGAGGCGCGGTGAGCATTTTTACTTATGGTCTGCCCGAGAGGTAGAATCATAATCGTCGACGAGGAACGTGGTTCCCAAAATATATATATGTAAATGACAGCTGCTGATGATAACCATGGGGTTTCATTATGATGCGCGTCTTTAAAAGCCACAAGTAATCACCTTAGAACGGCAATGCTATCATTAGAATTCCACCCCTGCCATGAATGTTTAATAGGAGCCATTTGAGCCCAAATACACTGTAAAGTTAGGTGTTAATTAATTAAATGACTCAATTACTTAGGACCATGCCTAGCGGATCTTTATTGTTATATAATTGTAAACAAGGATGACCTTGAAGGTAGAGAGAGACAGGAAATATAGACCATTTCCGTGGCAGCCATCTTGGAGAGCTGTCTGGAACTAATTTTATGACCTGCTGAGGGGAGTGAGGTCGCTCGACCGATCCCTTGTCAATTACGGTCACAATAGGACACTGAGAGGTCTCGGTATTCAATAATGCAATTAAAATATGAGTATTTTAGTGATGCAAATGGAATTAATTGGTGTATGGCAACTCACATACGTGGTTGAACCATAGAAATCTGATGATATTTGGCGAAGTTATCCTCTGAGGGGGAAGGCTGAACCAAAATAATGTAGGCATCTTCTTTAAAGTGCATTTTGCCAGTTTATGCTAATTTAGGAAAAACGGGTAGGTGTTTTTCCCAGAACATGACACAGTTGTATCTATAATAAGTCCGACAAGACCCAGATAATCGTTATATGGTGAAACTATAAATATTCTATCCATGTTTATGTTTATTTTATGATTAAGAAGCATGACTCATTTTCCTAGAGCGTTCATAGGGATGGAAAGAAGGAAGATGATTCGCACGACACAACAAAATATTTGCTCATAAATGTAGGAAACATTGAAGTAATGATAATTAAAGTAAAGGTCGTAGAAGACGGAATAATGTCTTAGAAATTCATGTTTATGTGACATGTGGTTTTTGGTGTTAAGATACTTCCATTAAATAAAATTGTGTCACATGACGGACACTATGAAAACCTTGTAATCTGAACTATTATTGACAGGATATTAGAAGTAGGTTTGAGTGCATTGTAGCGCTATTTTTATGGAGAAAGCTCACAGAATAACCCTATTTATTTGTGGGAATTAATTGTAATTTGTCCTTTGTTTTGTATTTGTTGTACAGCCATGATTTTAGACCAGTAAATGTTTTATTCATAGGAATGTTGTGTATTTCCTGTAGAGTAGTTGCCTGATAGACTCAAATCCTGAACATGTGGTCGTATTGTGGGCATGAACGTCCCATACCTCGAAAGACCGTGAGCTAGTTGGGATACGAACACATGGTCCACATGGTGACGATCGGGTACAGTAGATCTCATAAGTCTACTTTCATTTTTTGCAAAAATCGAAAGTAGGCTAAAAATACATGAGATTAATAAAAAAGATGTACAGTAAAGAACATATAGCCTACTTTCTCCTAAATGCATGGTTATTGTTATAACTCTTTGTCCTTTTCAAGGAGTGTAATTGTATGTTGGTTGTAGTAGCCTGTAGAAATACAACGTGTTATACGGATAATAAAAATGAGTATGAGGTGCCCTTTGCTAGTACCACCTCTGTACAAAATTTCATTCAATTCGGTTTCACCGTGTTTAAATTGATATGACGAGTCGTTTGCACACATACATGGCCGCTATCTGCAAACTATTGGGGTGATGACCTTGTAGTTCAGTCAATAGATGCTTCCCACAAAAAGGTATGTGGTTGCAAAATTTGGTAGAGATCAAATAATTAGGTTGGTCATAATTTGATTTAAGCTTTTACCATTTGGGTGGCCACCATTCCGTTTCGGTTAAGATGGCGGCAATATAAAACATGACCCTGAGGTGCCCTTCGCTAGCGCTACCTCCGTACCTAATTTTGTTCAATTCGGTTTTACCGTGTTTGAATTGATAGGGGGAATCGATTTGTACACATATATGACCGCAATAGGAAAACTATTGGACTGACGACCTTGTAACTTGGTAAAAGAACGCTTTTCACATAAAGGTATGCTATTGCAAAATTTGGTAGAGATCAGATGAATAGGTTGGTCGTACTTTGATTTAAGCTTTAAATATTTGGGTGGCCGCCATTACGTTTCCGTCAAGATGGCGGCGATATAAAACATGACACTGAGGTGCCCTTTGCTAGTGTTACCTCCTCTGTACCGAATTTCGTTCAATTCGGATTCACCGTGTTTGAATAGATAGCGGGAATCGATTTGCACACATACATGGCCACCTTCCGCGAATTATTGGGCAGATGACCTTGTAGTTCGGTCATAAGATTCCTTTTACATAAAGATATAATTTAGCTAAATTTGGTAGAGATCAGATGATTAGGTTGGTCGTAATTTGATTTAAGCTTTTAACATTTGGGTGGCCGCCATTACGTTTTCGTCAAGATGGCGGCGATATAAAACATGACACTGAGGTACCCTTTGCTAGTGCTACCTCCGTACCTAATTTCGTTCAATTCGGTTTTATCGCGTTCGAATTGATAGGGGGAATCGATGTATACACATATATGGTCGCCATATGAAAACTATTGGACTGACGACTTTGTAGCTTGGTAAAAGAACGCTTTTCACATAAAGGTATGCTGTTGCAAAATTTGCTAGAGATCAGATGAATAGGTTGGTCGTAATTTGATATAAGCTTTTAACATTTGGGTGGCCGCCATTACGTTTCCATCAAGATGGCGGCAATATAAAACATAACACTGAGGTGCCCTCTGCTAGTGCTACATCTGTACCAAATTTCGTTCCATTCGGTCTCACCATGTCAGAATTAATATGGGGAATAGATTTGCACCCCAACATGGCCACCATCCGCAAACTATTGAGCTGATAACCTTGTAATTTGGTCAAGGAAGTCTCCCCATATAAAGGTGTGTTGTTGCAAAATTTGGCATAGATCGGATGATTGGTTAGTCGTAATTTGATTTAAGCTTTGAACATGTGGGTGGCCGCCATTACGTTTCCGTCAAGATGGTGGCAATATAAAACATGACACTGAGGTGCCCTTTGCTAGGGCTACCTCTGTACCAAATTTCGTTCAATTCAGTTTCACCGTGTTCGAATTGATAGGGGGGGACAGACATTCAGAGTACACATACTCACACACAGTTTCACACACAAACAGACACACAATTTTTCGCCCTGTGTTGATCTCATAAGTCTACTTTCATTTTTTGCAAAAATCGAAAGTAGGCTAATAAGTTACACTATCGTATGGAGTTTAGAGCCGGGAGTGTCCGAGGACATGTTCGGCTTGCTAGAGACTGTAGCTGCTTCAAACGGACACTCATAAGGTGAGCTACAAGTTCCGTTCAATTTCAAGTAGTTTCAACTTTCGCTACCAGATGTTACTGATACCTAGTGATGAACGTTGGAACTTTGATAGAGCGTTCCAACGGAATCTATCCTAGAAATTTAGCTTCACACAAAGTTTAGTCTGTGGAAGGATCTTTTACATGCCATAAATCTCTGACATGGGACCGCCAGCTTTACTTCCCCTCCGAAGGAAGGCATACGGAAGGATTTTAACGCTCTTAAAAATCCCACGACTTCGGCCGGGTTTGAGCCCGCTATCATGGGAAGAGCAGTTCATCATGCTACCAACTACGCCACCGAAGCCGTAATAATTACACTTGGATGACCAGTTTCGATCGTCAACCGATCATCATCAGATCCATTACACTTAGGCTTCAAAATTCGTATGTCTGAAAGTATGGGTGAAACTTTCAGTATTTTAACAAATCCTCACATAGACTATAACTAAAAAAAACTACGAGTTGAACTATCTCAACTAATACCACAACTAAAGAAGTGTACACATTGTAAATATTTTCACCTATACTTTCAGACATAAACATTTTGTAGCCTAAGTATAATGGATCTGATGATGATCGCTTGACGGTCGAAACTGGTCATCCAAGTGAATTTTGTTAATCTCGTGTAAATGTTTTCAGGATTATGGAATAACCCATCTCATTTGGGTACAATCGTGTTGACCGACTGAAAAGCACCAAACGTTTGTTTACCAAGGCAACTCTGGGTAAGTCACATTCTGTAAATTTTTCAGGAGAGCGAATTTAAACACTAAAATAGTACATTATGCAACGAGCCTAAAATGCCAATTATGGAAATGATAAAACTCTCATACGCTCGTTTTATAAACATACTCGTGTCTTAATTACCATTATAGACGAATTGCAAACGACTGTTTATGTTCGACGATAATTATTAGAACTATTTTATGTTCGAACATAAATATTCATAAATATCTGTCGAGATTTCGCCAGTTTTATGTACTGAACAGAGCGCATGGGACGCAGAGAATGCCTTGTATTTGACCATGGCCTCCTCGATTACCCTACTATGACACTAGGCCAGGCAGTGATATTTAAATTAGAAGGCCGTGGAACTCAGCGCATCTAATTATCTAATTGGTCAAACAACTGTTTCTTGAGCTCTGATTGGTGGGAGATCTGTTTCATAATGAAAAAAATAGTATTTTAATGAGCCTCATTATAGTACAGTTTTCTGACATATAATAGTCAGGGTCGAACATAAAGAAATTAAATCAATTAAAAATTAATTTCAACAGATCTGTAGTAACGATGGCTGGTCACCAGAATGCACCATAAACTCATTTTGGGAAAAAGGAATATAGTTTCTTTGCCAAATTTATTTCTTATAAATGAAGTACATGTAAAACAAATAAAAAAACAAGTAGTTCCGTGAAGAACTATAGAGCCTATTTTCATATATCCTACTTATGTTAATTGCCTCTAGCAACATACACAATTTCAGTTTGATTGCTGTAATAGATTCGTAGATATTGAGAACCGACAAAAAAATCGGATGTTCGCCATGCTGGATTTTATATATGTAGGTCCTAGAGTTATGTACTGTTACATGCAGATTATTGTGTACGTGTAGTATTCAAACTACAATCGCATAATTAGGACACAAGAAGTAACAAGGAGATTTTAAAATTTCGCACAGCTGCCATCTTGAGGTTATGGAAACAATTGAAATATATTAGATGCCGGTGGATTACCATTCGTATTAGGACTTACTGTACCAAGTTTCACTGCACTCGGATGGTTAAATTGCGAGAAACCTCCATGTGAATATTTATACTTCGCGTCGCCGCCATCTTGTATTTGTGATCACCAGGTTATTTAAAGTCCTATAGGTGAACTTAAGTTCATTGCCCCAATGAACATAAAAAAAATCAGTTTGATTGCTATAATAGATTCGTAGATATTCAGAGCCGTCTAAATACTTCAGATGGTCGCCATGTTGGATTGTTATATGTATAGACCATAGAGTCATGTACCTATAAGGGAAAAATATTGCGTAGGTTCATTATTCAAACTTTCACTTCGATCGCATGATTATGACACAAGGAATAAAAACTTATTTTTAAAATTCGCACAGCTGCCATCTTGAGGTTATATAAACAATTGAACTAAATTAGATACCAGTGCATTACAATGTGTATAAACATTTCCTGTACCAGATTTCATTGCGTTTGGATCATTAAATCGCGAGAAAGTTCTATTTAAAATTTTCAAATTCGCTTGGCCGCCATGTTCGTTTTGTAGTTAACCGGTTTTTGAATGTTTTATAGATGCACTTCCAGTTGTGCCCTTTATCTCCCTACAAAATGTCAGGGTGATACCGCTAATAGTTTCAGAGATATAGAATGCCGGTGAAATATTTCGCACATCCGCCATCTTGTGGTTATGTACACAATTGATCGAAATTTGATGTCGGTGCATTACAATGTGTATAAACATATACTGTACCAAGTTTCATTGCGTTTGGTTGATTAAATCGTGAGAAACGTCTATTTAAATGTCGCAAATTCGCGTGGCCGCCATGTTGGTTTTGTAGTTGCCAGGTTTTCAAATGTCACATAGGTGAACTTCTAGTAGTTCCCTTTATTACCGCAATATATTCCAGGGTGATATCGGGAATAGTTTCGGAGATATTGAATGCTGGTGAAATATTTCGCACAGCCGCCATGTTGGATTGGTGAGACGTAACAAAATTTGAATGGCACAGTCGGGGTCACCCGGAATAGTGCTATGAACTTACCGAGTTTCATTGAAATCGCTCCAGCCGTATAGAATTTATTAGGGGGACACACACACACACCTCACACACACACACACACACACACACACACACACACACACACACGGACAAAAGGTGATCTCATAAGCCTATTTTTTCAAAATTGAAAATAGGCTAAATAAAGATAAATTATGAAAAAAGCGAGAGGATATGGGACGTTCTTTCCGTTTCTACTAAAAATAAAAACCGCTGTACCTTGGTGACGTTCCGCTATATTTGAAATTAATTTCAACGGATCTGTAGTAACGATGGCTGGCCACCAGAGTGCGTCAAAAACTCATTTTCGGAAAAAATGGGCTTACCCCCCTTGTTTCCGTGGGCTCACCCCCAGGGGCTCACATCTAGTGGGACGTGATTTGGCGACCACAGGACCCCAGCTGAGTCCTGCAATGCTTCCACATACCTATGCCGAGCTCCTCTCCGTCTTCTTTCCTGTCGACCTCTCTTTGTCAACTCTTGTTCTTTTCCGACGCCGTCGGTATTAGGGTATCCGAGGCCTAGGGAGTCTTTCATTTTCCCGCCTTAATTGGCCCTTGTCTCATCTTTCCTGATACCCTGATTCTTCGAGGGGTCAGCCTTCTTTTTCTTTTCATGTTATTTCCTGCCTTCTGCACAAGGCCTTCAAGGAGGCAGGGTGCATGTATCCCCACCACTTCTGGTGCACCCTGGATATTGCTACACCCTCAAAGACTCACGGGTGGTGAGTTTGGGAGTTGGCGACCCCGAGGGATTCCTGAGCTGGGTCCGTTTTGTCCCCTTTTTCCTCTGACTGTGGGTCGGGCCCTCTCCTCTTTCCCCTTTCCTATGTGACTTTCATGCCTCTCCTTCCTTCCAAATCCCTCAATCCTCATTCTTCGAGGGTTGAGGGCATTTCCTTTCTTCCTGTCCTTTATTTGCCTTATCCTTTATTTGTTTACCATTTCTTCTTCTAGTTTGTAAGTTTGTAATTAGTAATAGTTATAGTTTTCATTCTCATCTCATCTTTCACTCTCACCCAAACCATTAGGGGTCGATAACCTAGATGTTGGGCCCCTTAAAACAACAATTATCATCATCATCTTTCCTTGGGTTTTTCATATACGAGGGTTGATCGGAAACTAAGGTTACAAGAATTTAGAAGTGTGGGGGGTAATTTGAATACATATGGTTGGTAACTGTGCGGAGTTTCAGTGACCCGCCACCTACAGCGCTAGTTGTAGGTAATCAACTAATGGCGACTTTTGTGGAAAACTGGTCTTGTGAAGAGATTCGCTCAGTTATTTGATTTCTGTGGGCGAAACATGTAACCGTGGCCAGGACTTCTCACAGAGGGCGTCATCATCCTTCATGACAACGCGCGGCCTCATGGAGCCCGGAAGACCATTAAGCTCTTGAAGCGGTTTCGCTGGGACATCATAAATCTTATTCACATGTAATTTTGGATGCTAGAATAAGGAAAGATAAGAGATCGTTCATGGCATTTGTAGACTTAGAAAAGGCTTTTGATAACGTTGATTTGACTAAATTGTTTGACATTTTGAAAACGATTGGAATAAAGTACACGGATAGGAGGGTGATCTACAATCTATACAGAAACCAGACAGCAGTCATTCGAGCTGAAGGACATGAGAGAGAAGCTGGTATTCAGAAAGGTGTAAAAGCAAGGTTGCAACTTATCACCCATACTTTTCAATGTATACATTGAACAAGCAATGAAGGAAATTGGAGAAAAATTTTAAGTGGGAGTAAAGGTTCAAGCAGAAATCATTTCAACTCAGAGATTTGCTGATGACATCGTCATCTTAGCCGACACGCCTGAGGATTTGAATGAGTTTTTGAATGGTATGGATTCCGTCTTGAGGAAAGAATTCATGATGAAATTCAATGAATGTAAAACAAAAATATTGGAAGGCAGCCAAAATAAATCACAAACCCTTATGGACATCAAATTAGCAGGTGAAAAGCTAAAGGAAGCATGAGACTTCTGTTACTTAGGAAGCAAAATAACCAGTGATGGACGAAGCAAAGAGGATATAAAAAGTAGGTTGGCTCAGGCAAGGAAAGCATTTCTACAAAAAAAGGTATCTGTTGACATCGAATATAGATTTAGGTATTAGGAAGTCATTTTAGAAAGCCTTTGACTGGAGCGTGGCGCTCTATAGAAGTGAAACTTGGACTATTGGTGCAGCAGAAAAGAGGAGAATTGAAGCGTCTGAAATGTGGTGTGACAGGAGAATGATCATCAGATTTGTAGATAGAGTAACAAATGAATTATTAAGACGAATGGGAGAGGACAGATGTTTCTGGCGGCGGCTAATGAAGACAAAAGATAGGTTGGTAACACACAGACTAAGACACCCAAGATTAGCAAAGGTAGTTATGGAAGGAAGGGTCGAGGACAAGAACTGTAGGGGTAGACCAAGGTTAGAATAATTATGTTAAACAGATTGCCTCGGATGCAGGATGTGGTAGCTATGTAGATATGAAACGATTAGCTCAGGACAGGGAGGCTTGGATTGCTGCATCTTCTTCTTAAGTATTCAATCCATGGATTGGTCTGCGGCAGTTCTCCAGTCGGTTCTATTTATAGCTTTCCTCTTCATCTCTTCATAGTTTCTGCATCCTACATCAGACATGATTTTCTGTACATATTGTAGGCGTGGTCTTCCTCGACATCTTTTGCCTTCAACCATTCCCTCCATTACCGTTTTCAGCAGGCTATCGTGTCTCAAAATATGTCCTATCAGTCTAGTCCGCCTCCTCTTTATGCATTTCCATAAGGTATAATTTTCCACCACCTTTTTAAATACTTCAACATTCGTTATTTTTTCTGTCCAGCTAATTTTAGCATTCTTCTATAACAAAGAATTTCAAAATTCAAAAGAATTTATACTCCCTTTTTCTTATTTTCCAATTGTCCACGTTTCGCAACCATAAAGGGCAATACTCCAAACATACGCTTTTAATAATCGTTTTCTGGTTTTAAGATTAATTTAATTTGTAGTGAATAAACGATACTTTTTGTGAAATACTAATTTGGCTTGTAAAATTCTACATTTGATTTCTTTCTTGCTTCTTCCATCTTTGGTAATTTTGCTTCCGAGATATTTAAATTCTTGAACATTTTCTAGTGTTTTGTTGCCCACCACTAATTTTATACTTGAGTCTGCCTTTTTATCGTATACTATAACTTTCGTCTTTGACTTATTTATTTTCATCTTGTATTCATTACCCATGATTTCCTGCATCAAACCAGTCAAAAGACTGAAGACTCAAACAACAACAACAACATGCAATTTGTTCCAGGTTATACAGTATGTTCACATATTTTATGTCGACCGATTGATAGCTAAAATATGAATGACGGGTTAATAAACTAATGAGGTGTCTAAGTGCCCGATGAGACTTGCCCAATACAAACAGTGAACACGAGCTGCTTGTCTGAATAAATGAGTCAGACAGAGAGAAACTAGAACATACAGTGTCTGTGTTTCCTTGCCGTGTGTCTTGTAAAACAAGCAAGCACCGCTCCGAGAGTTTTAAATCATAGAACTTAATTAGTTTCCCAGTTAACTGACACCGTCAACAAAACTTTCTCCAGTGCCCAAGTTGTTTCCACTGTGAATTGTGCTTGGATATGATGCTGCACAGTACAGGTAAGACAAAACATTCAAGGACACCTCGTTGCGTAGTGGCTGGTACTCTTGGATGTCACCGCGGCTTTGTCGAAAAATTTACATTCAGGCACCCGGAAAAAATAACTATTTATTTTTAAGGCTTTAATATTTATCAGTAATAATTACTATACCCCGATACATAACCCTACTCCCTGTTCGGGAGGGATGATGCACTTTCTACGAAGCATAACCCAGCTCCCCGTTTGGGACGGATGATGCACTTTCTACGATGCATAACCCAGCTCCCTGTTTGGGACGGATGATGCACTTTCTACGATTCATAACCTAGCTCCCTGTTGGGAAGGGATGATGCACTTTCTACGATTCATAACCCAGCTCCGTGTTTGGAAGGGATGATACACTTTCTATGATACATAACCCAGCTCCGTGTTCAGAAGAATGTTGCACTTTCTACGAAGCATAACCCAGCTCCCTGTTTGGGACGGATGATGCACTTTCTACGATGCTTAACCTAGCTCCCTGTTCAGAAGAATGTTGCACTTTCTACGATTCATAACCGAGCTCCCTGTTCAGGAGGGATGATGCACTTTCTACGATACATAACCCAGTTCCCTGTTTGGGAGGGATGAAGCACTGTCTACGATGCATAACCCAGCTCCGTGTTCAAGAGGAATGATGCACTTTCTACGAAACATAACCCAGCTCCGTGTTCAAGAGGAATGATGCACTTTCTACGAAACATAACCTAGCTCCCTGTTCGGAAGGGATGATGCACATTCTACGATACATATCCCAGCTCCGTGTTCAAGAGGGATGGTGCCCTTTCTACGATGCATAACCCAGCTCCGTGTTCAAGAGGAATGATGCACTTTCTACGAAACATAACCTAGCTCCCTGTTCGGAAGGGATGATGCACATTCCACGATGCATAACCCAGCTCCGTGTTCAAGAGGGATGATGCACATTCTACGATACATAACCGAGCTCTGTGTTCAAGAGGGATGGTGCCCTTTCTACGATGCATAACCCAGCTCCCTGTTCGGAAGGGATGCTGCACTTCCTACGATACATAATCCAGCTCCCTGTTCGGAAGGAATGATGCACTTTCTACGATTCATAACTCAGCTCCATGTTGGGAAGGGCAGATGCACTTTCTATGATTCATAACCCAGCTCCGTTTTCGGAAGGGATGATGCACTTTCTACAATACATACCCCAGCTCCGTGTTCAGGAGGGATGATGCACTTTCTACGATACATAACCCAGCTCCCTGTTCGGAAGGGATGATGCACTTTCTACGATTCATAACCTAGCTCCCTGTTGGGAAGGGATGATGCACTTTCTACGATACATAACCCAACTCCCTGTTCGGGAGGGATGATGCACTTTCTACGATACATAACCCAGCTCCCTGTTCGGAAGGGATGATGCACTTTCTACGATACATAACCCAACTCACTGTTCGGGAGGGATGATGCACTTTCTACGATACATAACCCAGCTCCCTGTTCGGAAGGGATGATGCACTTTCTACGATTCATAACCTAGCTCCCTGTTGGGAAGGAATGATGCACTTTCTACGATTCATAACCCAGCTCCGTGTTTGGAAGGGATGATACACTTTCTATGATACATAACCCAGCTCCCTGTTCGGGAGGGATGATGCACTTTCTACGATACTTAACCCAGCTCCGTGTTCAAGAGGGATGATGCCCTTTCTACGATACATAACCCAGCTCCGTGTTCGGGAGAGATGATGCACTTTCTACCATACATAACCCAGCTCCGTGTTCAGAAGGGATGTTGTACTTTCTAAGATACATAACCCATCTCTTGTTGAGAAGGGATGTTGCACTTTCTACGATACATAACCCAACTCCGTGTTCAGAAAGGATGATGCACTTTCTACGATACATAACCCAGCTCCGTGTTCGGAAGGGATGTTGTACTTTCTACGATACATAACCCATCTCTTGTTGAGAAGGGATGTTGCACTTTCTACGATACATAACCCAGCTCCGTGTTCAGAAGGGAAGATGCACTTTCTACGATACATAACCCAGCTCCGTGTTCGGGAGAGATGATGCACTTTCTACCATACATAACCCAGCTCCGTGTTCGGAAGGGATGTTGTACTTTCTACGATACATAACCCATCTCTTGTTGAGAAGGGATGATGCACTTTCTACGATACATAACCCAGCTCCCTGTTCGGAAGGGATGATGCACTTTCTACGATTCATAACCTAGCTCCCTGTTGGGAAGGGATGATGCACTTTCTACGATACATAACCCAACTCCCTGTTCGGGAGGGATGATGCACTTTCTACGATACATAACCCAGCTCCCTGTTCGGAAGGGATGATGCACTTTCTACGATACATAACCCAACTCACTGTTCGGGAGGGATGATGCACTTTCTACGATACATAACCCAGCTCCCTGTTCGGAAGGGATGATGCACTTTCTACGATTCATAACCTAGCTCCCTGTTGGGAAGGAATGATGCACTTTCTACGATTCATAACCCAGCTCCGTGTTTGGAAGGGATGATACACTTTCTATGATACATAACCCAGCTCCCTGTTCGGGAGGGATGATGCACTTTCTACGATACTTAACCCAGCTCCGTGTTCAAGAGGGATGATGCCCTTTCTACGATACATAACCCAGCTCCGTGTTCGGGAGAGATGATGCACTTTCTACCATACATAACCCAGCTCCGTGTTCAGAAGGGATGTTGTACTTTCTAAGATACATAACCCATCTCTTGTTGAGAAGGGATGTTGCACTTTCTACGATACATAACCCAACTCCGTGTTCAGAAGGGATGATGCACTTTCTACGATACATAACCCAGCTCCGTGTTCGGAAGGGATGTTGTACTTTCTACGATACATAACCCATCTCTTGTTGAGAAGGGATGTTGCACTTTCTACGATACATAACCCAGCTCCGTGTTCAGAAGGGAAGATGCACTTTCTACGATACATAACCCAGCTCCGTGTTCGGGAGAGATGATGCACTTTCTACCATACATAACCCAGCTCCGTGTTCGGAAGGGATGTTGTACTTTCTACGATACATAACCCATCTCTTGTTGAGAAGGGATGATGCACTTTCTACGATACATAACCCAGCTCCGTGTTCGGAAGGGATGATGCACTTTCTACGATACATAACCCAGCTCCCTGTTCGGGAGAGATGATGCACTTTCTACCATACATAACCCAGCTCCGTGTTCGGAAGGGATGTTGTACTTTCTAAGATACATAACCCATCTCTTGTTGAGAAGGGATGTTGCACTTTCTACGATACATAACCCAGCTCCGTGTTCGGAAGGGATGGCGCACTTTCTACGATACATAACCCAGCTCCGTGTTCGGAAGGGATGGCGCACTTTCTACTATACATAACCCTGCTCCGTGTTCGGAAGGGATGGTGCACTTTCTACGATACATAACCCAGCTCCATACATATCACGATACATAAACTAGCTCTGTTGTATTCACAGTTCCATTCACACTAATAATGTTCACACTGTATTCATGGCATAATCTGGTTAGCTAAAGACCGAGTCCAACGACCCAAAATCTTCCCAGGCTACAAACATCTAATCTACAGTAATCTAATCTGGGAAAGTCCCAGTAGCTTTTATGAACGTTTGTAAAGTGAATTATGTTACGCAGTAATCCAACACAATCAGAAAGTTCAGGCAGACTTACACTTCGAGCGTCGCATTTCTTAGCAGACAAAGTAAGGGTCTCCATCTTAGCAAAACTGTAATATTGGGCAATTCCTCAATTGTGTTAAAGGGCTAAAGGGTCCGGAATGGTATCAAATTGTGAGTCTTGCTCTATCAAACGGAAATACCAAATTTGGGAAACCACTTCCCGCCTAAATCCAGTACCAGAAAATCAGCCTAAAATAACGTGTTTATTTATTAGTTTTCGTTTTGAATCAAATGCTATTCAAATCATCTTATTTACAAAAAATTTTCTTTAATGTGTTCCTTGGTTCAATTCCCTCAGGCGTTTTATGGAAATTTGGAAAATCTTCAGATTGGAAGTAGTTATAAGGGCTTAAGTGAAACCTTCCATTGACTCACTCTAGCGCTCGTAGTGGTAGAAAAGGCAAACTGCTTCTTTAATCGGCCGGATATGGTTGAGTTTCATTAACTCATACTAGGGCTCGTAGTGGTATGAAAGGCAAAATGCTATTCTCATCGACCAGATATACTTGATTTTTCGGTGTACAATCATCAGTCTATCATGTATCATCACGCCGGTGCCTCGGAAGAAACGCTTATTGTTTATTTGGATGTGATACGTTGTTCAAACTTCTGATTAATACATAGCCTTTGTATAAACGACAGATGTTTTTCAGCAAGTCTAGGTCCTGAAGCAAACCTTTCCCATGTGCAAAATTTATTGAAATGACTGATATCTCAAGTGGATATGGTACGACCAAGTATTTCACACATCGTAGAATTTTATAATTATTTATTAATTCATTTTTGTGACCTTTCATTTATTTAAATTAATGACTTAAGGAGGGGGCTGCGTAGCGCAGTCGGTAGAGACGCTATGCTTCTAAACGGAAGGGAGTGGGTTCGATCCCCACTCAGGTATTGGATTTTAGAAACAATACTACCACTTTCGGAAACGCAAATGGCCCTGGAGGTCACTCAGCCTACACCAGAAATGAGTACCAGGGTAATTCCTGGGAGCACAGACGGCCGGGCATGGAGCTGACATCTCCATCCCATCTAGTGCCGATGTCACAGAAAGTGGAAGCCTCTACCTTCCACTACTCCCAGGGCCTCCATGGCCTGTATGGAGTTGGCTTGGCTTTGCTTTGCTTTGCGTATTGTAAGGATATCCATTTTATTTTTAGGTTGTTGGCCTCTCACCACGGAAGACCGGGTTCGATTCCCGGTCAATGCATGTGAGATTTTCAAAGTGAAATGCCATGTCCTGTGGTTAGGATCCCACGTAAAAAGGAGGTCCCGTGGCTTATGATCTCCCGATTAACGGTCACGTAAATCTACAATCTTCTTTCCTTTCTTCTTTTTAGGATTTTGTTAAGATACCGTAGTTTTTAAGATTTTTCACGCTGACGAAGTTATCATTGATGTAACGAAACATGCACGTGTTAATTTAATTATTAAACTACTTTGTGTTTGACAAGGTGGCTTTTATAATTGGAGATTAATAACAGTGAACACGGATAATATTTCATACCATCCTCATAGTGGTAAATGCCCATGCATTTTTAACGTTTAGTTTGTCCTTTACATTTGGAAAAGTGGAGACAAAAAACGAAAATTAATTTATGATCGATGATGTCGAAATGTAAAGATTGTATCTCAGAAAACTTTGTGATAATGAGGGTCACTATAACAGTTTCTCCCACCAATCAGAGCTCAAGAAACAGTTGTTTGACCAATTAGGTGAGGATAGCATCGCACCTGCGCTGAGTTCCAAGGCCTTCTAATTTAAATTTCACTGCATGTCCTAGTATCATCGTGGGGTAATCGAGGAGGCCATGGACAAATACAAGGCATTTTCTGCGTCCCATGCGCTCTGTTCAGTACATAAAACTGGCGAAATCTCAACAGATATTTATGAATATTTATGTTCGAACATAAAATAGTTATAATAATTTTCGTCGAACATAAGCAGTCGTATGCAACTCGCATATATTGGTAATTAAGACACTCGTGTCTTAATGATTGCCATTATAGTCTCGTTGCATAATGTACTATACAAATGCACCAACAATATGATTGAGTGATGACCCGGGTTAGAGGCAGCAATTGGACGACAATGTAATAGGATGATTCAACATTGAGTTTCTTTCCTGGAGGGCTTGGCACACTATGCTGTTAAAGCGATGGAAATGACTTTTAAGAAGGGTGCGGCAGAAACAATTACCTATTTTAAATAGCGCGCCATTGCTTGACGGCGGCGTAAAGTGTTGATGGTTGTCCCAGTGAGTCGTGCGGTTCTTTCGTTTCGACAACGTCATGACTTCGCTCGAAATGATAAAGTTCCGTCCCGGAAGACAATTACGAGTTAGGTTCGGGTCTGGCCAGCTTGTTCGCCGGGGATTTCTTAAATCCAAGGTGTATGCTCCCAAGCCAGCAACTATTCAGGACTTGAAAAACGACATTCACGCCGAAATTGAGGCCATAACAGACGACACTCTTCACAAATATACAGTATTATGAATCTGCGTGGTCGTGCAGAAGATTTCATCGCGAACAATGGTGGATACCTGAAGGACATAATTTATTAAACAGTGATATGTGTCAACAATTGAAAGATGTTTTCTTTCGAACAGTGTACACAAATAATGTGTAGTCGTATTCCTTCATGCTAAAATAAATGTGTAAAATGGGTCATTATTTCTGCCGCATTCTGTATCTAGGCTGACGGGATTGGACAGAGCAAGAGGTGACAGAGGAGGTGGTCTCAAGAGGTGTCAGAGTTAAGTCTCTACAAGACTACCCTGTGGTGTAGTGGCGTTCCGTGTTCGATTCCCGGCTCTTCCAAATATTTAATTCTGGTCTGAGGTCTGGAATGGATTACATGCAGCCTCGTGAGGAAAAACTGAGAAGAGATGAATTTGATTACCACCACTGCCATCCTGGAAGTGGCTTTCCGTAGTTACCTCACTTCTACTTGAGGCAACTGCTGGGATGGTCCCTAACGTTGGCTACGGTCGCCTCCTTCCCATTCCTATCCACATTTTACAAATACACATACTAGTGCAACAATCACAAAACACGGGTTATCACACAAATTACACTCGCACACCCGATGACCACGATATTGCAGTCTCCATAATAAGCAACAACAACAACAACAAGTAGGGGAAGGACAAGCATAATGGCCAGTGAGCGCATGATGGCCAGGTGGGTTTGTTAGGCTGTACAGTGCTGCTATCCAGCGGCAAACGCACGAAGTTTACCCATACTGTCCTCTTAGTTGTGTTGAGACACTAGAAGATGAAAGAACTGCGCCGTTACGAATTACTGCAATATTCATATTTTTCATATCCTCTGATCGAAGGTAAGTCCTTATTTCATGTATCTATTACACATTTATGCAACAGGTTAAGTTTATGAAACATAATTGAAGAAAAAAGAGTGGTAACTTGCCTACAAAATTAAATATTGATAAATGATTCACCGTTGATTGTTGACAAGTGACAATAAGCTTTTTTTAACTTGCGTCTGGGTGGGCACAACGGCCAGTAGGTGGCCATTATCCCCGTCTGAGCTATGTATAACCTAAAGATATTGGCGGTAGCTAAGTTGCTAAGAGCGGCTTCGGTGGCGTAGTTGGTAGCATGCTGAGCTTCTATGCCCAAGATAGCGGGTTCAAACCCGGCCGAAGCCGTCGGATTTTTTAAGAGCGTTAAAAATCCCTCAGTATGCCTTCCTTCGGAGGGGAAGTAAAGCCGGCGGTCCCATGTCATAGATTTATGGCATGTTAAAGATCTTTCCACTAATTACACCTGTGTGAAACTAAATTGGATAGGTTAAGAATATAAACAACGCTCTTAGGTTGCTACGTTCGTTGCCAAGAGCCGACTGCGGTGGCGTCTAGTAGTTAGTTCTGAACTAGGCCTAGTAGTCGTTGACGGTGGCGTTTGGCGGCAAAAGTAGAAACTATTTGAAAATTCAAAGTTGCAGTCCCTACTTGAATTAAAAAACAGATACACACACTAATACAGTCATCACAATTAACACCGGTTATCAGACAGATTCTACACACACCCAAAGTACACGGGGCTACATGACCGCGTTGTCGCAGCCCCTAAACTAAGGAACCAACCAACCAACTAAGTTGCTAAGGAAGCAAAAGAAAACAATGGGAAATTCATGAAACGGAAAATACAAGGGCAGATCGAAAAGTAAGGCACAATCATGTTTTTTCCCCTGGTATTGCAGCTGCAATGTTGAAATTTCGCATTTCCACTAAGGGAGACTGTGAAGGAGAAATTAAAAGAAGAATAGGTATCGCTAAGAAAGCACTGCCTAGTCTAACGAGAATATGGGAAGATCATAAATGATTAAGGAAACAAAGAAGCGACTGGTTCAAGCTTTGGTATTTCCTCTAGTCACGTATTGCTCTTGAGTCCTGGACCATATACGCTGTAGCCGTAAGAGAATCGAAGCCTTCGAGATGACGTGCTATCGAATAATGCTACGAATATCGTGGGTAGCAAGAAGAACGAATGAATCCATTCTGAAGGAGCTAAGGATTGCTCCTAAAGCATGCTCACTCCTAGAGCTCGCGTCAGCTCGGAAGGCGGCCGGCTCTGTGGGAATTGCGCAGAGAGAGAAAGAGAAACATTTCCACTGTTGCAACAGGTCCACCATGGCCGAGTTCCCACACCGCAGGCTGCTGCCATGAGTTCCTGCGGTAATGCAACACCGTCGTTTACATCAACGAGCCTGTCTCTTTCACGCTGCTTTACACTTAGCTTTCCTGACAACACACTAGCTCAGATTCTCAAGACAGACTGAATGTGATTGGTGGGATGGAAGTGAGGCATGACGTAATGGTAGCGTTGAGTTCTGCGCACCGCCTTCCCGGCTGGCTCGAGCTCTAAACATCCAAAGGCAAATGTTGAAATTTCTCGGCCATGTCATCCAGCGAGATGGCTTTGAGAAGTGTATCATCTGGGGTAAAGTTGACTGAAAACGGCTGCGGGGACGTCCCCCAACCGTGTGACTAATCTGCCACTTCATAAGTTAATGCACACAGCAGAAGACCGCGGTGTATGGCAGGGTATTGTTAAAAGAATTGCGTGAAGGGTCACAACGTTCGAAATCAAACTACTACCAAGAAAAAGAAGAAGAAGAAGATAGTTTGTAATTTGCGCTACAGAGGGTATTTTGCTTCCATGTGCAGTTCTAGCGAAAGAAGCCTGAACTACAAAACAAACACGGCGTGCATGTTACTGTCGTCAACTTGTGAGGAGCAGCGAAGCGTACTTCGATATTTGTGGACCTAAGGGTAAAAACAAGCACTTTCCTAGCAGATTGAGTCACTTTGAATTATCTTCGTACTGGGGAACCAACATGTTTCCACTCCATAAAGACAGTTGTTACCGGCTGCCCGGAACGTGGCAAAATCACTAATTCACACAGCCCTCTTGGAAGACCAGGAGACATTGCTACGATCCATACAGTCGTCCTCATACACGCCACGCATGTCCCTGTAAATTTCACTCTATTTATGCCATTCACCATTCTGTAAAAGATTTATCGAGGAAGGTTCCTGTTGAAAATAATTCATTTATGACCACAGGAAGCCGAGCAGTAACGATTTAAGTGAACCGAGTCGAAGAAAAACCTGTCGTCCGTGCGCCGTTTACGATTATGCTGGATAAATCGTTAAATATATCCATATACTATGAGTGTAAGAATTGCTCAGCATGAAAAGTTCTACAAAAAAGTCCAGGACAGCATATCTCTATCTTTAAAACATCGCCCACCATAAGTGTTGTTACGTTTTCATTTCTTCCAACAATCTCCATTTGGTGGAAATTTATATTACTAGCTTCAGAGCGAGCAAGCCAATCACCCTATCTTCGTCCAGCATCAAACCGTCGAGTCGTGTCGAGTTAAGACTTCAGAGAAGAGTATTCTCGTATTTGTTTAGAGTTTCGCTGTTCACCGCGGGTTTTCTGAATTGCGTCTGGGACCTGCTGTCCGTGCGCCTCTTAGGCTTACGCTGGGTAAACCACTAAAGATACCGGCCGAAGCTGGGGCGGGTTGCTAGTATTCATATAAATTAACATATATCAGGGAGCAACACACTTGTAGAAAATTACCTATTCCGTGTTAATTCTTCTATTCTGAGGGCTTATTGAATACTCACCGGGTGAGTTAGCCGTGGTCGTTACGGCATGACTGCTGGCAGTCGCTCACATCCGGGAGGCAAGGAGGTTCGAGTCCCCCCACCAGCAACCTTGAAGATGGTCTTCTGTGGTTTCCCATCTTCCTTCCAGGCAAATGCCGGGGTTAGTCCCTCACTATAGGCCACAGCCGCTACATTCCAACTCCTCGTCCTTACATCCCAACTTTCCTCCCCAATGGTACTTGTAGCTCACCCATTGGGTGTCCGTCTCGAAGCAGCTACAAAACTGGCGAGCCGAACATGTCCTCGGACACTCCCGGCACTAAAAGCCATACTAAAAAAATGAATAGCCGTCCAACGGTGAGGGTTAAAGATAAGAATTATTAAGGTAGATAAAGAAAGACTCCCCGAACTCTCGGATACTCAAATACTGTCGGGATCGGAAGACGATGGAGATGATAATTGTTGTTTTAAGGGGCCTAACATCTAGGTTATCGGCCCATAATTGTTTGGATGATAGTGAACATGTAAAGGAAATGAAACTAAACCTAAACCGAACTACATATTTACAAACTAGGAGAGGAAATGGAAAACAAGATGTTCAGTAAAGAACATATAGCCTACTTTCTCCTAAATGCATGGGTATTGTTATAATTCTTTGTCCTTTTCAAGGAGTATAATTGAATGTTGGTTGTAGTAGCTTGTTGAAATACAACGTACTATAGGGATATTAAACATGAATATGAGGTGCCTTTGCTAGTGCTACCTCTGTAAAAAATTTCATTCAATTCGGTTTCACCGTGCTTGAATTGATATGGGGAATGGATTTGCACACATACATGGCCGCTATTTTGCAAACTATTTGGCTGATGACCTTGTAGTCAGTCATAAGATGCTTTCCACAAAAAGGCATGTTGTTGCAAAATCTGGTAGAGATCAAATTATTAGGATGGTCGTAATTTGATTTAAGCTTTTAACATTTGGGTGGCCGTCATTCCGTTTCCGTCAAGAAGGCGGCGATATAAAACATAACACTGAGGTGCCCTTTGCTAGTGCTACCTCTGTAACAAATTTCGTTCAATTCGGATTCGCCGTGTTTGAATTGATAGAGGGAATCGAATTGCACACATACTTGGCCACCATCTGCAAACTATTGGGCTGATGATCTTGCAGTTTGGTCAGAATATGCTTCCCATATAAAGATATGTTGTTGCAAAATTTGGTAGAGACTATATTATTCGGTTGGTCGTAATTACATTTTAGCTTTTAACAATTGGGTGGCCGCGATTACGTTTACGTCAAGATGGCGGTGATATAAAACATTACACTGAGGTGGCCTTTTCTAGTGCTACCTCTGTACCAAATTTCGTTCCATTCGGTTTCACCGTGTTCGAATTGATAGGGGAAATCGATTTTCACACAATGATGGCCGCCATCCGCAAAATATTAGGCTAATGACCCATTAGTTTTGTCAAAGGATGCTCCCTCCATAAAGGTATGTTGTTGCAAAATTTGGTAGAGATCGGATGATTAGGTTAATCGTAATTTGATTTAAGCTTTGAACATTTGTGTGGCCGCCATTACGTTTCCGTTAAGATGGCGGCGACATAAAACATAACACTGAAGTGCCCCTTGCTAGTGCTATCTCTGTACCAAATTTCGTTCCATTCGGTTTCACCGTGTTCGAATTAATAGGGGGAATCGATTTTGACACAAAGATGGCCGTCATCCGCAAACTATTAGGCTAATGACCTATTAGATTTGTCAAAGGATGCTCCCTCAATAAAGGTATGTTGTTGCAAAATTTCGTAGAGATCGGATGATTATGTTAGTCGTAATTTGATTTAAGCTTTGAACATTTGTGTGGCCGCCATTACGTTTCTGTCAAGATGGCGGCGATATAAAATATGACACTGAGGTGCCCTTTGCTAGTACTACCTCTGTACCAAATTTCGTTCCATTCGGTTTCACCGTGTTTGAATTAATAGGGGGAATCGATTTCGACACAAATATGGCCACCATCCACAAACTATTAAGCTAATGACCTACTAATTTGGTCAAAGGATGGTTCCTCCATAAAGGTATGTTGTTGCAAAATTTGGTAGAGATCGGATGATTAGGTTAGTCGTAATTTGATTTAAGCTTTGAACATTTGTGTGGCCGCCATTACGTTTCCGTCAAGATGGCGGCGATATAAAACATGACACTGAGGTGTCCTTTGCTAGTGCTATCTTTGTACCAAATTTCGTTCAATTCGCGTTCACCGTGTTCGAATTGATAGGGGGGGGGGGGGAAGACATTCAGAGTACACACACTCACACACACAGACTCACACACACACACATATACACACACAGACAGACACACTTTTCTTCGCCCTGTGTTGATCTCATAAGTCTACTTTCATTTTTTGCAAAAATCGAAAGTAGGCTAATAGGAATAAGGGAAACAAAACAATGAGAATTAAGGGGCTTGGAAGAAAGAAGAGTCAGGATAGGCAGATAGGAAAGGTAAAGAGGAGACGGACCGCCCCAAAGACAATGGAAGAAGGAGGAAAAAACAGAACCAGCTCAGGAAGCCCTGATGGTCACCAACATCCGAATTCACCAGACGTCAGCCCTTGATGGTGTAGCACAATCCAGGGTGCACCAGAAGTGGTGGGGCTACACACACCCTGCCTCCTTGAGGGCCTTGAGCAGAAGGCAGGAGATACAATGAAATGAAAACAAGAGGTCTGACCCCTCGAAGAATGAGGTTTGTTGGTTGGTTCCTCAGTTTAGTGGCTGCGACAACGCGATCATGTAGCCCCGTGTACTTTGGGTATGTGTAGAATCTGTCTGATAACCACTGTTAATTGTGATGACTCTCTTAGTGTGTGTTTCTGTTTCTTAATTCAAGTAAGGACTATATAGCCTACTTTGAATTTTTCAAGTAGTTCCTACTTTTGCCACCAAACGCCACCATCAACAACTACTAGTTCAGAACTTGGCTACTAGATGCCACCGCAGTAGGCTCATGGCGACGAACGTGGGAACCTGAGCATTGTTTACATTTTTAACCTAATTTAGCTTCACACAGGTGTAATTAGTGGAAGGTTCTTTAACATGCCATAAATCTATGACATTGGACCGCCGGCTTTACTTCCCCTCCGAAGGAAGGCATACTGAGGGATTTTTAACGCTCTTAAAATCCGACGACTCATCAGGAATGATGAGACAAGGGCCAACTAAGGTGGGAATGTGAAAGACTCCCTAGGCTTCGGATACCCTAATACCGTCGGGGTCGGAAGAGAACATGAGTTGACCAAAGGAGGCCAAAAGAAATGGTGGCAATGAGGAGCCCGGCACAAGTAAGTGGAAGCAATGCTGGACTCAGCAGGAGTCCCGTGGTTGCCAACCCACGTCCCACTAGACGTGAGCCTCTGGGTGGTCCATGGCAATGCCGTGGGTTGGAGGTATGAGGAACGAAATACCTGCTAGCCCTGCAGATAAAGCAGGTAGATTGGTTGTTTCCTGAATAACATATTTCAAAATGATGAAAGGGTTCTAAAAATAACTCTCCAACTCCTCCAAGACACGACTAACATCTTTGCATAAAAGTTTCCAAGATACACTTTCTGACAATAACACGCTGAGTAAAGTTTTGCTAAGCAAAAATGACACGTTATTCCATTCCCAGCGTATCTTGAATGGAGAGTAGTAGCGAAGTTCCAGGATTGCTTTAAAAGATTCATGAATACAACGAAATAAAGCTGGATCCAGCTGCACGATATCACACACTTTATAAAATATGCCGGACCATTACGGTGAACGCGAAGCGAACACATAAAAGAGACCAAAAATATAGTGGCTCATTTAGAGAGCGACTATATCGTTCCAAATAATCCGTGAGGATTAATGCAGATAAAGTGGTGGACGACTTAATATTGTCCTACATGACGTTAAAATTTACGCTTACTAGCTTGGAATTATTGAAAAATTTTGTTTGTACGCTGGCAATAGCTGAGTGCGTTAAAATGTCTGCCATTGCTCGTAAGTAATATTGTAGACTCGGTAAGTAGAAGGGTACGTCCGAATGCTAGAACATCAGTGCTGAAAGTATCACAATTGATTGGTTCCTTCATTCATTTATGCAATTATTTTAATTCATATATAAAATCATTTTTACTATCATATAGGCCTACTCATTCATTCAGGTGTTAACAGATTCATTTTATCGTGAATTTATTTGCTTAATCAGTTATTTATTAGTTAATTAAAACCTCTAAACATTTATTCCAATAATCAATCATTTATTCATATTTTATTTATTCATTAATTCATTCATTCCATTCCAGACCCGGTCGGAGACTGGAAGCAGGCTGTGGATTTTCATTAATTCAATTCATTCAATCAAATATTCGTTCATTTTTGGTATTTAGTCATTAATAATGTATTTGTTCATTTGTTTATGCAAATAATCAATCATTTATTCATTCATATTTTATTCAGTAATTCATATAGGCCCTACAGTATTTATTCTTTCACTCATGTTAATTGAAAATGAAAATGTAAATCCGCAGCCTGCTTCCAGTCGACCGACCGGGTCAGGGAATGGAATGAATGAAGCCCCCATCTAGCGGTGAGGAAATGAACTGTGCCGGCTGCCGAAGCCTGTCGCACTTTCCTGGGGCAATGATTAAATGAATGACAGGTGAAACGAAATGATAGGGAAGAGTGTTGCTGAAATGAAATTTGTGACAGGGAAAACCGGAGTACCCGGAGAAAAACCTGTCTGTCATCGCTATGTCCAGCACAAATCTCACATGAACCACGGACTAAGCGGTGATAGGCCAGCGTGCTGCCGCCCAAACTACGGAGGCTCTTTCATTTATTCATATGTCTCTTTATTAATTCATTCAATCAAATTTCGTTCAATTTTTTGCATTTAGTCATTAATGTATTTGTTCATTTATGTATGCAAATAATCAAACACTAGCTTCGCCCGCGAATATTCTAGTTGTAAAGAGTACACTTAGCAAAATCTCAAACATGAATGCTATGACTGATTTATTCTTGGTATGAATAATCAGACTTTATCAATTCAGCTACTGGTGCAGTGGTTAGGGGTTTGTCATTCCTTCACAGGTATATCAGAGCGAAGTTAGTTTTCTGGGAATATCACAGACACTGTTAATTTAAGGGCCTTTAAATGTGGTTTTCGGAGACACTTTATAGTCGGGTGAAAAAGTCCTTTCGTACCACACTCACATGTGAAAATTGCGTGAAAAAATTCTCTAGTGCCCCTTGACCCTCTTAAGCGCATTATACTGTATGTATTGATGAATTTTACAGCTTAATTTGGTTCAGTGATAACCTTATAACCGTCTGGAAACTTTCACAGTAATGTAATAATTGGAATTGCATTGCGTCTTACAGAAATAGATGGACCTGTGAGTTTCTGTTACCATGGTTATCGTGTTGCATTCTTTCAATATTTCATTGTAAATATACATGTTTTAAGGTATTTATTTAATTGTGAGGCATTTAAAGAGTAAGTGAGTGCGTTTCGCTTACGCATTGGGTTATGCTGAACCTGTAGGTACCCCATATGTGTAGGTTGCTGTTAATGGGACCTTATTTTCGGTACAAAACTGGAATGGGATCTTAGCACAATAATATAGGGAGGGATTTATTCATACTTTATTCAGTTATTCACTTAATCATACATTCGTTCACTTATTAATTCATTCATTTATTCAAATAACCAGTTATTTATTCATTCATGCCTTCATTCGTTCATCCATTCACTTATTTATAGGTATATGTTTATTAACATATTCATATATTTATCAACCGACTTGTTCAAATATTGATTCATTTATTCATTTGCTCTGTCGTATGTTCATTCATATATTGGTAAATTCATTCATTTATTCAAATACTGTACTCATTCAAATGCTCATTTAATCATTCGTTTATTCATTCATTTATTCATACATAGTCATTATCTATGTGCGCCCCGATAACCACGGCAAGCTAAGCCGGCTGTGACTGGCGCAGATTGCGGGCGCACGTACCCGGTTCTGCCGGTGGTTTGCGCGCACTTTTATTTATTTATTTATTTATTTATGTCTTTTGCAGTGGCGAAGTTAGGGCTCGTGGCCCTCTCTTACACTTAACCACTTAGTTATAATAAAATACACAAATACTACCATTGAATAAGATAGGTGAACTAGAAATTAAGTTAGAATAATACAGGACATAAAAAATAAAGATAGCAATGCACATCAAACAAAGAATCATATAAAATTGTTACCTGAAACAATAATAATACTAATAATAATAATAATAAGTGATAGTAAATAACTGAGTATTTTAATTTTTATTTATATACCATAATGGCTCAATCATGCTGTCTATCATCCATCACCAGTCACACGAAACAGTCAGCGGTGTTCAATAGGAAATCTCTGCAAGCAGTCTTAAATTTTGTGTAGGTCTTGCATTTCCTTACGTCAGCTGGGAGTGTATTCCAAAGTCGCGACCCAGTCACAGCGAAGGATTTATTGTACTTGGAAGAGTGGTTAACGGGAATAGCGAGGGAAGAGCCAGATCTAGTATTAATATTATGAAATGAGGACAGGAAATGAAATTTCGAAGAAATATACAGTGGGAGATTTTCGTCTAGGGTTCGATATACCGACGTCAAAATATGAAAATTTCGACGCCCTTCAGGTTTCAGCCAAGAAAGAGCTTTGTAGCTAGGGGTTACGTGAGAATCGTAATTCAAGTTGAAAGCAAACCGAAGACTAGAGTTCAATGCTCGTTGCAGTTTTTTAGTTTGTTCGCTAGTTGCATCAACAAGGACCACGTCGCAATAGTCAAGTATTGGTAGTATCAAAGTCTCAATAAGTTTTATCCTCACGTCTTGTGGTAAAATGTCCATATGCCGTTTGAGTGGGTGTAGCGTCGCGTACATCTTCCTGCAAGTATTACTTACATGTGCAGACCAGTCAAGAGATTCAGTCAGAGTCATACCGAGGTTTTTCACTGTTTTACTAAACGGGATTACGGTTGCATTTAAAGTCACAGGAGGGATAGTGTAGTTTTTATACATGGAATTCAATAATCCCTGCGAGCCGATTAAAATAACTTGGGTCTTTTTGGGGTTGAGAAGGAGAGCGTTATCACTAGCATACACACTGAGTTGTTGCAGGTCGGTGTTTACATCTCGTATCGCGTTCGCTATATCTTTGATACCAACGTGACAGTAAATTTGGAGGTCATCCGCATAAAGATGATATCTATTATATTTTATTACTGAGGAGATGTCATTAATATAAAGGACAAACAAAAGAGGACCAAGAACGGAACCCTGAGGGGTTCCTGCCTTCCTGAGTCGCCACTGTGAAGCAGTATCTTGTGTTATTACACGTTGCATGCGATCTGTAAGATATGCGGTGAAAAATTTTAAAGCCTCATTACCGAAAAGGCATGCAAGTTTCTTCAACAATGTCTGGATATGTATCGTGTCAAAAGCCCTACTGAAGTCAAGGAGTGTGAGTATTGTCACTTGTCTTTTGTCCATTGCTAGTCTGATATCATCAGTCACTTTTAGTAAAGCAGTTGCTGTGCTATGGCCCTTCTTGAAGCCAGATTGAAGTGGATCCAGAAGAGAGTGAGCGTGCAGGTATTCCAGTATTTGAGTATGTACCAACCGTTCTAACGCTTTGGAAAGAGCGGGGAGAATAGAAATTTGACGGTAATCGGATAGAAGTTTAGAGCCTGGGTTCTTGGGAAGTGGGATTACATTAGCGTACTTCCAAATTGCAGGTAATGTGCCGTTTTTGAGACAGTGATTAAAAATATGGGTGAGAATGGGTAGAATAGCGCCAATGATATTATGTATGAAAGTTATAGGAATATCGTCGACACCACTAGCTTTCGATTTAATAGAATACAAGACTTTCTTAACTTCATTAGTGCTGACAGTACGAAAAGCAAAGCATGGGCGACTTTGTGGGACAAATGATGGGTCATTATTTACATGAGGTATGTTAAGCGGATTAGACTGAACTCTCTCTTCCGTGAAATACGCATTTAAATCGTCAAGTGGAATGTCAGGTACCTGAAGCTGTTCCCGTGTTTTGCCTATGCCCATGGCTCGGAGATGCCTCCAAGCACTAGCTGTATTTAGATTCCTTGTTGATTCACGGACATATTTAAACTTAAGATTACGGATGATTTGTTTAGTTCTATTCCTCATTATTCTATAATTTTCATAGTCACTTGGGTCTTGGGTACGTTTGTAATGTCGGTAGAGTGTATCACGTTGAGACATCATATGTTTAACATCAGAGGTTAACCATGGATTCGGTTTGCGTGATATTCTTATTTGTCTTTTGGGTGCATGTTTGTTGTATAGACTGTGTATTAACGAATTAAATTTATTTATTTTGGCATCTATGTCTTTCAGATTTAAAATGTCATTCCACGGAAGAATGCAGGCATCGTACCTTAGTTCATACATATCGATATCTTTCATATTCCTGCACGTTATATACCTAGGTTGATATTTTGGAACGTGTAGTGAGTAAGCGAGAAATATAAGATCGTGGGTGGACACGGCCGGTACTGAAATCTGTCCGTGAGTTACCACTTTCTGAGGGCTGTTAGTCACTTTGAGATCTATTAAGGTGTGGGAAATGTTGTTGGTAGTATGTACATGGTTAGTAGGATTTGAAGGAAGGATAGTCAAGTCACATGAGGAAAACATGTCTTCTAATTTCTTAGTATCGTAATTCTTCGTAAGTAGATTAGTGTTGAAATCCCCTAATATAATGATATGTTCGTACGTTGGTAGCAAGTTAAGTAGATACGTTTCAAACTCGGCCATATAAGGTACTTTAGGTGGTCGGTAAACCACTCCAATAAGTATTTTCTGTCCACTAGCAACTACTTCAACGAACATGAACTCCGTCCTCGGCAAATCGCCGGTCGATGAGGTACAAATGACACGGCTCTTCAGGTCATCTCTACAGTAGAGAACGATACCTCCTCCCCTCTTATTAGTGCGGTCATGACGATGAACATTATAACCATCAAGCTGAACCATGCTGTTTGGGATTGAAGGCGATAACCAGCTTTCACTCATTCCTATCAAATGGACACTAGTTTTGTTAAATATAGCCTGAATTTCGTCAAAGTGTGCGGGCAAACTTAAGCTGTTTAAGTGACAACACTGGAGGGCGCGAGGATATGGTGTGGGAACCAAACATGTTCAATAATGTGTACGTACATTGCTCATAGCCGATGCTGAAAATGCGCTCCCTCTCTTGTAACGCACACCTGACATCTTCTGATAAAAGAATGTCTGTCAACTCTTCTATTATTTACGGAGCCCGTTTCCTTTAATCGTTGAGCGAGCCTCCTAATTGTACTGGCATTAGGCACAGGTCTTCCTGGAAAAATTATTTGAAATTTTCATCTCGTTTCAGAACATGATTTTCTGCTTTTCATATACGAATTATGGATATACACATGTCCGCGCAAAGTGAATTGGTGTCTAGGCATGACCAACAATCACAGTAATCACAATACTCACTAAACGTGCAACACTACCGTCTAAGCTTTACAGATACACGTCCATATGAATGACAACAGACGTGTGAACTAACGATATGAGTCAGCGGAGCGCGCTAACCACCGGCTGACTGGGTACGCGCGCCCGAGATCTGCGCCAGTCACAGCCGGCTTAGCTTGCCGTGTTTATCGGGCACACATACAGTAGATAATGACCCTGTATATACATTTATTTATTCATATATTAATTAATGTATTCATTTAATTATTCGAATATTCATTCATATATTTATTAATGCACTCACTCATTTATTCATACACTATATTTATTATTCATATATTCGTCTACAAAAGAAATTTGCTTTCATGAGTTGCAAAAAAATAATCCCCGTTCTTTTTTTGGTATAAATGGACATTCTAAAAAAAAGAAAAGTCAACAAAATTTAGAAAAGCCAATAAAGAGACAACCACATCATTAAAAAAAAACATTTTCTCTTGCTAGAAACATCTTAACCACCAAAAACTCTTATTAGATCTGGGTTTATTGTTGTGCCTATAAAATACAAATATCCCTAACAGATGATTTGGAAGAGTAGTTATTTCCCTATTCGATTTTTTCCGTATTTCCCTGTTGGAATTTAAACCAGAATCAGGGAACAAGTACCTTTCAATTTTAACGCACACAGTTAAATGTCTCCTTCGTCTTGAAATAGATCTAACATTGCATTAATCCTCTCCCAGGCAGAGGATTCAACCATGAGGAACGTTTTATTCTGCATGTCAGTTTAGAGACAGAGTTGATTTGCAAAGTAAGAGGAACAGCATTCCACACTTAGGACATCGATCCGGCTGTGTTAGGAGAAGTTGCGCTGTCAATCCCTGTGAGTTCCACTGTCTCGAGAAACCAGTTTAGTGGCGAAATATGAAAATGTTTGCCCGCACAATTGGCTACAATATAATCAAATTTAGATATTAAATTTAGCTGCTATTTGTTTTAGGTTTCACTTTCTTACCATCTTTCATTGCTATTGTATTAATACCTAAAAATATGAATCTAGTTTTACATTATGTGACCAAATATTAAAAATCATGCTTCCTTTACAGTTATTGCGACTTGAACTTATATTTATTGTTAACAATTTCTTTTTTTTAATTTTAATTTTAATTTTAGTTTTCATTTTTTTTTTTTTGTATTTTAATGTATTTTAATTTTGTATTTTCATGTATTATCTGCGAGTAAACAATTGTTTGCTACTGTAATTGAGACACTGCCCTGTTGTGGCAATAAATAAATAAATAAATAAATAAATAAATAAATAAAACTCGTGGCAAAATAAAGTTGTAGCCAGTCACATGTTTTACCTAAACTGGTAACTAAAATGTATGAAAGTTTTTTTCAGTTATTTATCCTCTGGATTTCAACCCCAGCTCACCACGTGGCAACCTGTCGAAGTTTTGGATTCAACAATCTCAAGAATGGTTTCAAACCATGCAACCAGACTTCGTCGTTGTCGTCATCTATCATCTCCTCCATGATGCAAATTATACTATGTAGAGTGATTTATGTTTACAATGTTTCCCACTCCGTTTTTTTGTTCCTTTGTCTTCCCCCTCCCCTTCGTCTCTTGGCTCCTTCGTGTGCTGATATCTCTCGCTCACTTCAAGTTCAGCCGGCTACGCGTAGAGTTTAGTCCTCTCTCAGAAGCTCGCCTCCTCTCCTAATGAGGAAATTTAAAATCGACGCCATGTTTTGAAGTTTTGTCTAACGGCTGCAAGGCTGCCCCAATCTTCAAATCATCATGGCAAAATAAGTACACATCTTAAGTGATTTTAACAATCTTTTAAAAAGGGTTTTAATCTGAATAGAAAGGCTCTAATGAAAGTTGTAGGCAGTGTTGGGATTTTCGAAAAAATTGTGCAATATCTGCCCCACGTGGGATCTATCATTCTTAGCCAACTAGACTCGCAACTAAAGTCATGAAATCTAGCATTTCTTGTTCTAAATAGGGAATACTTTCCCTACAACGAGGGATTTATGTCAAATTCATAGCTGTTTAAAACTTAACTTGTCTGCCTTCGTGCGATTTCTACTCGCTCCTTTAAACTGTCACTACAGCTCTGGAAATTTCCATTCATAATATACTTTAAAACGTGAAGAACTATACTCCACATCGTCAAAATTACTGTGAACTTTAACTTAAATGGAACTATTAATTGCAACCTAAAACTCTATAACGCATTCAAGTTCAACTCAGTGCATCACCACAAACTGCAATAGGAACATTTTTCTCACGTTATACAAACTTTCTGTGCTTCAAAGTGAATGTGTGGCTACTTCCGCATCGCGATTCGCTCGTTTCGATAAAATTGGCCAGGACTCTAATCCTATATTTCCTATACTCTTAATTTCCTTTACTAACAATTTAGTATACATTTAAACTAGTTACTCTTTCCAATGAGACCTCACCTATGATTAGGCGCCCTCCCATTTTGCTAAACTTAACATATATTCACTCTGTAAAAATATATGTGCTTGTAACCCACATTTTAATACTTATTTTTCCCTGTTTCAACCAGGAAGTTCTAACTCTCTAATTGTTAAACGTTTATCTAATTTGTGCAATACAGGTTTCACAAAAGATGACCTGTCCCATTAGAATTTAGCACCTCATGTCTGTAAAACTACAAGTGGTTGTAATCCACTTATTAATCTTCTGTTCTTATCCTGCTTTGCCCAGGAGTAACGAAATATTAAAACAAATTGTAAGTCTTCTCTTATTATCATTATATGCTTTAAACTTTTTAATTATATGCACAGTTCGAAAACCCTTCTGAGGTTTTTAGTACTCAAAATCGGTCTGAGACCTTTAATTGTTATAAAACAAAAACTTTGTCCTTTACCTCAAAATAGATCTGAGATCTAACTTGTTATTAGTGTTCAACTTGATCATGAATTATTATTTGTTTTCTACTTCTATTGTTAGAAAAACTGTTAGTCAGGACCTTTTCTTCCCTAATTTTTCTCCTGAATTATTCTATATTCAAAGAGACAGGCAAATCACTAAATGATAAGTTTATTAAAACCTCAATCACCTGTTGCGTTTAGAGCAAAATTTCCATTAATAACACTTATAAAGTTTCTTTTAGCTATCACAGCTAATTCTAGTAAATTATTAAGGCAAGTATAGCTCGCTCAGCAAGCTTCCTACTTGTATAGATTTTCACTCTGGCTTATGATTTACTGTCTAGGATTTTGGTTTTGTTTAAGTTATGTTTGGATTTTTATCCTTTCTAAACTATTAGTCGGAATCCTGCAGGGCAAGAGTTTATCCTTCTTTAAACGCAACAATTGGTTCTCTCTAACGATTTCTACTACTAATAATAAAACCTTTCTTAAAAGCCCAAAATTTGCTTTATCTCTGCCCATTCTGGGGGCATTCGGCTTTTTCTGTTGGAGATCCAAAAGGGTCGGGTAGTAAAACTATTCCGGCTAATTCATATCTTTCTAGCATTTTAGAATTCTCTAGAAAATCTCACCCTTTTGAAGGGAAAGTACATAAATCAGTTTCATCTGATATACCTATGCTTGTCAGCGCTCTACCTATCCCCCATAGTACTTAAAATCTCGCTCGGGAGGGAAAGAGCACTTAGCGATAGCCTGCCGGTAACCTTAGCACACGCCGCTCTCTCCGTTAACCGTGCTCAAGCTCCCGCTTATTTTAGTTACTTCACGGGCTTTGCGCAGTATAATTATCCTTTATATCACTATTTCTTTCTTATTTTGATTTGGATTCTCTTCCTCTTTGCCTAAGATCGTTTCCCCTCCTAAACCCTTCTCCTTTTCTTTTCAATCATCTTCCCTTAGGTAGTGTCTGAGCTCAGGCTTAACCTACCACCCCTGCTGTGTGAGTGAAGTAGACATTGGAAATCATGGCCATTTGGGATCGTTTTGTGTTTTTAAAGTGAGAAGTATGTAATGTTCTCTAGCGAATGGTGTACCTCCCCCCGAGCGTTATTATCCTTCAGTATGCCGTGCTTCGGAGGAGAACCACAGCCGGAGGGCCCATGTCATAGATTTATGGCATGAGAAAGAACCTACCACTAGGTAGGAGTGGCTAAATTTGTAGGTTATTTGGCTAGAAATGCTCTATCAAGTTACAACGTTCGCCACTGGCTGTCAGTGACATCCGGTAGCTAAAGTTGGAACTACTTGAATTTGAACCTGCCCAGTTTCATTCATTTCATCTCATCCACCTGCGACGGTACTTGTAGCTCACCGCATGGGTGTCCACACAGAAGCAGCTACAAACTCTGGCGCGCCTGGCACTAATAGCCGTACGCTAAATAAATAAATAAATACTAATATAGGCCCATAGGTTTCGGTTCCAGGAGCCGCATTGGTTTTGCACGCGAACAGTGGGTCAGCTTCCCAATCTCTCGCTTAAACAAGCGGAGTGAGAATAAAGAATAAAGGAAGCTTTTCAATTCGTGTTGACCGACTGAAAAGCTTCCGTTATATTAGGCAACACTGAAAAATGGCTTCTATCACTTTTTTTTTGTCGTGTAACCTCCTGAGAGGCCGAGTGCAGGTCTTTCTAGTCGACGCCCATGGGCGACCTGCGCATCGGGATGAGAGATGGAATGGATGAAGATGAATGAAACTGGGCACGGATGTGGAAGGAAGCGGCCGTGGCCTGTCACAAGGTTCCTTCCCAGCATTTGCCTGGTGTTGAAAATGGGGAAACCACGGCAAACCATTTCAAGGACACGTCTACCGAGTCAGCAGAGAGCTTGGCCCCATGACCTAACGCTGCGCTTTAGTGAGCGTAGCCACTGCTGTCGGTGTTTCTATCACTACAATCATACTAATATATAACAAGTAGTTCCGTGAAGAACTATACAGCCTATTTTCATATATCCTGCTCATGTTAATTGTCTCTATCAACATACAAAATTTCAGTTTAATTGCTGTAACAGATTCGTAGATATTGAGAACCGTCTAAATATTTCATATGGTCGCCAGGATGGATTTTTATTTTTGTACTATTACATTAAGATTATTGTGTACGTGTGGTATTCAAACTTCAATCGCATGATTAGAACACAAGAAGTAAAAACGAGATTTTAAAATTACGCACAGCAGCCATCTTGTGATTATACAAACAATTGAAATAAATTACATGCCAGTGGATCAACATTTGTATAAGCATTTAACGTGCAACGTTTCACGGCACTCGGATAGTTAATTCACGAGAAACGTCCATTTAAATATTTATACTTCGCGTCGCCGCCATGTTGGATTTGTGCTCACCAGGTTACTGAAAGTCCTATAGGTGAACATATGTTCAAAGTCTCTATGAACATTAAAAAAAATAGTTTGGTTGCTGTAAAAGATTCATAGATATTGAGAACCGTCTAAATATATCGGAAGCTCGCAGTTTAGGATTGTTATATGTATAGGCCATAGAGTTATGTACCATTCAAGGACAATTATTGCCTAGGTTCATTATTCAAACTTTCACTTCGATCGCATGATTACGACACAAGAATAAAAATTTTATTTTAAAATTTCGCACAGCCGCCATCTTGAGGTTATGTAAACAATTGAATTAAATTAGATGGCAGTGCATTACAATCTGCAAAAACATTTACTGTACCATATTTCACTGCGCTCAGAGAGTTAAATCACGAGAAAAGTCTATTAAAATATTTCAAATTCGCTTGTTCGCCATGTTCGTTTTGTACTCTACAGGTTTATGAAATATACATAGGTAAACTTGTATCAGTACCCTTTATCACCGTACGAAATTGCATGATGATATCTGTAATAGTTTCGGAGATATAGAATGTCAGTGAAATATTTCGCACAGCCGCCATTTTGAGGTTATGTAAACAATTGAACTAAATTAGACTCCAGTGCATTACAATGTGTATAAACATTTGCTGTACCAAGTTTCATTACGTTTGGATAGTTAAATCGCGAGAAATGTCTATTTAAAAGTCTCAATTTCGCTTGACCGCCATGTTCGTTTTGTAGTCACCAGGTTTTTGAAAGTCTCATGGGTGAACTTCTAGTAGTGCCCTTTATCACCGTACACAATTTCAGGGCGATATCGGTAATAATTTCGGAGATATTGAATGCTAGTGAAATATTTCGCACAGCCGCCATGTTGGATTGGTGAGACGTAACAAAATTTGAAGGGCACGGTCGAGGTCACCGGGTAAAGTGCTATGAACTTACCGAGTTTCATTGAAATCGCTCCAGCCGTTTAGATTTTATTAGGGGGACACACACACACACACGCACACACACACGTACAAAAGGTGATCTCATAAGCCTATTTTTTCAAAATTGAAAATAGGCTAAAAATGAGATGGTGTTTGTCGTCCTGTCTGTCTGTTACTCAATCACGCAAGAACCACTGGTCCTATTGAAATGAAATTTTGCATGGATGTAGCTGATTTACCAGGTTTACACATAGGCTACTTTTGAATTTCGATATTTTGCACTATTAAAAAATGGCGACTATTTTCATATTTCCATTTCAAATAAAAAGAGAACGCTAAGAAATAGCAAACGTTTGATGGCACATACGAGATTTAAATTTAATTTTCTATCCGATAGGTCCATATCACTTTTCGTGTATCTCCAACGGTTAGCGAGTAAAACCCACATTTGTGACGTCACTGCACCGTTTGGTTTCAAAACTTATTTCCATTTCAAATAAAAAAAGAACGCTAAGAAATAGCAAAATTTTGATGGTATATGTGAGCCTTAAAATTTAATGTTTCTATCCGAAAGGTACTTATCACTTTTCGTGGATGTCCAACGGTTAGCGAGTAAAACCTAAATTTGTGCAATAAAACACGGTCAACACCGAGCGGTGCAGTCTATCTCTCTCCATATAAAAATGAAAGTTTGCCAGTTTTTTTCTGAATTTCTACGGAAATTTGAGTTATTTACGCGTTTCAGACTGTTTTATGACGGATGCGCGCGAATTTTTTTTTGTCTGTCTGCCTGTCTGTTTGTTTGTTTGTCTGAGGACAATTTTGTTCCCTTATAACTCGAGAACGGCTGGGTGTATCAACGTAAAATTTGGTACAGATATCCATCAGAGACACGACACTAATCATTGAAGTAACTCTTCTCCGTACCTCTCGTAAAAGGGGACCCACTCCCTTAAAATGCATGCTAAAATAGGCGTAGATGGACGTGACAAAGCTCATTTTCAGCCCCTCAATGTGAAAGACAAACCTCTGGGGCCCTAGGGGGCCACAAAAACCACATTTTAAGGCCCTAAAACCAACAGTTTTTGAGATATTCCCAGAAAACTAATTTCATTTAATAAACTAATGGACGAATGCAAGCCGGTAACCATGGCAACAGATTCTCAGAGGTCCATCTATTGCAATTCCATTAATTACATTAGTGTGAAAGTTTGCAAACGGCTAGAGGGTTATCACGGAACCAAATTAAGCTGTAAAATTCATCAATACGTATAATGCGCTTAAGGGGGTCAAGGGGTACTCTAGAATTTTTTCGCGCGATTTACACCGTCGGGTGTGGTCTGGCAGGTATATTATATTCCTATCCCTATATTATATTATTATATTAGTATTATATTATGGCGTACAACGACGAAACAAAGCCCCTCGGTGCCAGAAACAAAACTCGGGGGCCCTAAAGGGTCCTCGAAAACTACATTATAAGGCTCTAAAACCAACAGTTTCTGAAGTATTCCCATAAAACTAATTTAAACTTAATTTAACAAACTAACGAAGGAATGCAAATCGGTAACCATGACAACATTATCTCAAGTGGTGGCATCCAACTTTCCATCTATTTCTGTAAGAAGCAATGTCACTCCATTCATTACATTTCTGTGAAAGTTTGCAAATGGCTATTAGGTTATCACGGAACCAACTTAGACTGTATAATTCATCAATGCAATTAAGGGGGTCAAGGGGTAACCTAGAATGTTTTCACGCAATTTTCACGTGCGACATATAGTACAGAAGGTCTATTTTATCTCCAAACAGCAACATCATTTTCAAAAATTCCTGAATTGAATCAGCATATTTTGCGGCTTTTAGGAATTTGGGCCAATTGAGGCTAAAGAACCTGAATTTTCATGCACCACAAGCCTTTATAATTTATGAAAGGGGTCTTCCTGTGTATGGGGACCTAACACAACGTAGAGGGTCTGTTTTTATGTGAGGTGTATTGCGTTCCGTCTACAAGGCTTTCAATTATATTTCACGTCATGAAGTACACGTTAGTTGAATTTAGTTTGAGAACACATTTTAACTCGTCATTTATTTTTTATTTATTTTTTGTCGACATACGGGTTCATCGTAAGGATGATTTTGTTTGATACTGTGTGGTAATTATACCCATATTTGGATATATGGGTGATATGTTGTAGACAATAGAATTGTCTGTCTGTCTGTCTTTCTGTGTATCTTTATGTACGCCTATAACTCGTGTTCGGATGCTTGGTGCATCGTAAAATTAGGTATGGTAACCATGAGTCAATACACCAATCATTTATAAAATTCTTCACCGTACTTTTCATACAGTAGAAAGGTGGATATAGGGAAAACTTCTCAAAATACATGCTAAAATAGGCGAAATATAAAAATTATCCTAGAAGTACGACCAGAGCATATGTTGCGCTTCTCAATGTGAGACACAAAATTCGGGAGTCTGTATAGGGTGTCCAAAAACCACTTTTTAAGGCCCTTAAATTAACAGTGTGTGTGATATTCCCAGAAAACTAACTTCGTTCTGATAAACTTATGAAGGAATGACAAACCGCTAACCATTGCAACAGGAGCTCAATTGATAATGTCTGGTGTTAACACCGAACACCGTTCGAAGAACGGGTACTTCTGCTAGTCCAGTGATATGTTTTACTTTGTGGAACCATCAAGACCTAAATCAAACAATGGAGTTATTCCATATTTGCAACCCTTCAATTTTCCTCAGCTCCGAAGGGCCACAGTGTTATACTCTACGTCCTATCACCCAAGTTCATACTTGGTGCCCTCAAATGTCTTCTCCCTATGCTTTGCTCTTGTCTTTCTTTGTATGTAGTAAAATTCTAAATCAAACGATTATTGCCGTTGCTAAAGAAGCCTTCAACAGAAAGAAGAGACTATTGTGTGGACGCCTGGACTTGAGGATAAGGAAGAGACTGGCAAAATGCTTAGTTAGGAGTGTGGCACTATACGGAGCCGAGACCTGGACGCTAAGGAAGGATGATGAAAGAAGACTAGAAGCGTTTGAAATGTGGTTATGGAAGAGGATGGGCCTGGGTGGAAAGGGTCCGGAATGAGGAGGTATTGGAGCGAGTTGGAGTAGGAGGCTGTTACATACCATCCATACAAGGAAGCGGAACTGGCTTGGGCACTGGCAGCGAAGAGAGTGTTTGCTGAGGGATGCTCTCCAAGGATCAGTAAACGGAAAGATTGGAAGAGGACGGAGAAGGTTCCAGCTGGTGGACAGTGTCAAGATAGCAGGAAATTACCACCAAACAAAGAGAAGACAGGGCTGCATGGAGAGCTGCTGTGTGAAGACCTGCCTAAGGGCAGAACACGTTAAATATCGAACCAGTTCAGCAAGTCTCAAGACCCGATGAGTGTATAAACACGCTCTAGGTAAGTAAATAAATACGATAGGAACAGATGATGGACTTTATAAACAAACAATAATTTTCATACTTCTTAAAACTTCATTCATTGCTGATAATAGGGCTGTTTGAATTGCGACAGTCTTGTGGCGTCGACAGATTTACTGGCACGTTAAAGAATTCTTCCAAATCAATATTGGGTAAACTGCACAGTTATTGGCCCTTTAAGGACACTAAGCAATTAAATGAATAACTTTGAACAGAAAATCTGCTGTTCTTTGTCTCATGTTCTGTGCATTATGATTACTGATTATAAATATTAAGAAACTAAATATAGAGCCTTAACATATTATAAATCAGTTATGAAATATTAAGTGAGCAAACAGACAGTTCTTGGCACCTTTCTTTTCTTTGTGTGCCTCCTGTTTTAATACAAACATGTAGAACAATATTCTTTCCGACTTGAAACGCATAGCTCAAGACCTTAGACATGGAAGAAGACTGTGAAAACCAAAATGACAGTTATTGGCACAGGGTGCACATTATCGTTATTTTTAATACAGTAATTGGCACCCTCATTACACAGAATAATTATAGGTTAGAGTGCTTCATAAATACAGAACAAACACATTAAGGCATATTCAACTTGTTTTTACACTTGCCCTAAAAATACAGTTTGTATACTGAGCTCCAAACATCGAAGTTTGGAACTAGTAACCTGAACAAAACTATAAGATGTCAACAAAATACCAGCAGTTATGAACAACACCAACTTTTTCCAACATTCACTTCAAAACTGTTCACCTGGTGGCAGTAAGATGAAGTATAGAGGCCAAGGAGTAATAGAATGGAAAGATAAAACACTCTGTGGCAATGTTATTGTTCATAATGTCAGTAATTGATGTCCGTATTGACTAACTATATATAAGAAATAAATAAATAAGTATTGAAAAGGCAGAATCCCTTTATTTATTTCTAATATAAATGTTATTGTTGTAAAAATACTATTATATTCAATTAAATGCAAGCAGTGCCAATAACTGTCAGAGTGCCAATGACTGTACAGTGTACCCTACCGGCACTCCTGCAACTTAAAAGCCACAGGAGTTAAAATGAACATTAATTATACATTCTTCTTCTTCTTCTTTATTTGTTTCACTCAACTTTGGGATACATAAAATCAATCATTAGCCTACTTTTGATTTTTGCAAAAAATGAAAGTAGACTTATGAGATCAACACAGGGCGAAAAAAAAAGTGTGTCTGTCTGTGTGTGTGTATGTGAGTCTGTGTGTGTGTGTGTGTGTGTGTGTGTGTACTCTGAATGTCTGCCCCCCCCCCCTATCAATTCGAACACGGTGAACGCAAATTGAACGAAATTTGGTAAAAAGGTAGCAATAGCAAAGGACACCTCAGTGTCATGTTTTATATCGCCGCCATCTTGACGGAAACGTAATGGCGGCCACACAAATGTTCAAAGCATAAATCAAATTACGACTAACCTAATCATTCGATCTCTACCCAATTTTGCAACAACATACCTATATGGGGGGAGCATCCTGTGACCAAAATAATAGGTCATCAGCCTAATAGTTTGCGGATGGTGGCCATCTTTGTGTGAAAATCGATTACCCCTATTAATTCAAACACTGTGAAACCGAATGGAACGAAATTTGGTACAGAGGTAGTACTAGCTAAGGGCACCTCAGTGTCATGTCTTATATTGCCGCCATCTTGAAGGAAACGTAATGGCGGCCACACAAATGTTCAAAGCTTAAATCAAATTACGACTAACCTAATCATCCGATCTCTACCAAATTTTGCAACAACATACCTTTATGGAGGAAGCATCCTTTGACCAAATCAATAGGTCTTTAGCCTAATTGTTTTCGGATGGCGGCCATCTTTGTGTCAAAATCCATTCCCCCTATTAATTCAAACACGGTGACACCGAATGGAACGAAATTTGGTACAGAGGTAGCACTAGCAAAGGGCACCTCAGTTGTGCCCAACTCTAGGAATGGGTATTCCAAGTTTCAGACACCTAGATATCAAGGGAAAGGCTGTAGCCGCTTTTGAAAGTTCAGATATTTGAATATCGCGCTACATTGCTTCGAGAAGCATTTAGAAGAATTTTACCGATAGTTGGATGTCAAGTGACGTAGCGAGTAATAGCAGAGGTGGAGGCTATTTATTGATTAAATAGTTAACTATGGAGCAGAGACTTGAGACTGGGATCAGATTACTGGCACGGCCAAATGAAAGAGAACGCAATTAGTATCAAGTAAATCGGACCAGGGATTCAAGAGATATGAGGATTTCCAGATATCAGGCGATGACGCGTGACCCTGACCGTTTTGAATAAAAGCCAGCTGGAGCAGGCATGGTCAGCTCATTCTAACACAAGCACTTGGCAAGCAAGTTGCGTCTACGCTGAGCCAAGACACATGGTTGCCGATTCTACGCAGAAGTTCTTTTCAAATCGTGATAGTCACGAGAAGTGCTGCGCTTCGAGTTGAAACTTAGTAAGTTTCTGGTGAGGAGAATCACTGAGGTGATTGTTTTTCTACAGACATTGGTGGAAATATTTATATTTCTAAAAAGGACATATGCTAGACTTTGTCTAGAAAATAGTATTTTGTCACAGTCCAGTAGTAACTTAATACTTGGATGTTTAAATCCATTCAGTCAGTTTTTCATTATTGGTAACTAGTTAACCACTTCGATCTGTCAGTACACTGAAGACTAGTCTATAACGGTGGCGTTCATTAGTCTACGCAAGGGAAACTGCAGGTTGCTTAGCGCATGGCAGATGGTGATATTAATAAACCATGCCCAGGGAACGATCTTCAGAACAGCCGTTAATTGCTTAGACTGTCAATGTTTTTCTTGTACTGATGAGATTACAGTGAGTTATGTTACAACTGACATATCTAAGAAGAGATCACTTAGATCTGACCCTATTTAAACAAACTGTTATGGCTTTGATAGAAGCCCATATTAAAATGGAACCACAGTTTATTCAAACGTCGAAAGATACTACCACTATGTCTGACTAGACGAATTGTGGGTCTACAATGGCGGCCGATACAAGGATTATACATGCTTGTCCGATAGGGCATGTCTACGGATAAATCTGGTACAGACCAGGTTTACTACGCTTCAAGACCATCAAGAAATGTAAGCCACATTTGAATTATTTTATGCCTAGCTAATTGGAACAAACTATTTTTCTGCAGATGACCAACACATTTTTTTCGTCGTATTTAAAGCTTGCAATGATTTACGCAAGACTTGTTAGAGTTATTCTGAGCATTTTCAGCACTCAGAACAGTTTAGGATCGATGACCGAGCATTTCGAGCATTTATTTGAATTTTTCATATTTTAAGGAAACCACGGAAAACCCCGATGTAACTGTAAAAGTTAAATTTATTTTTGTTGAGGAATGGATATTTTTTCCATATTCGAAGGTTCGAACATGTGGATTCTCACATAATGAGATGATAATTAAACACATTTAAAATGATATAAATAATAATAATAATAATAATCCACTAATAATAATAATAATAATTTTTATAATTTTTCTAAATAATTCTTGGATATTATATTTTCTAATAATAATATGTATTGAGAAAGAGCCTATGAAGTAGTTTAATCATTTCTAGTTTGGAACAGGAGATTTTCCGAAGGAGAGTGGTTAGCGCAAGCCCGCATTCAACCAACATTTCAGTTCTGGTTGAACAGTTGATATTTGCATTGAGCAAAGTATATGTTTCAGATAACACGGAGAGGCATGAAACGGGAAGCAAATGATATTTGTATCAAATAGGATATTTTTGTATTTATATAAAATCATGACGTAAATACACTCGAAAGTGAAATAAAGCTTTTCATAAGTATGGTAAATTCACGGGTTGAACTGAATGGTAAAATAAAATAAACTTGTAAGTTTATTAATCTTCCAGTGTTGATAACAAGCAGAGGCTTGATTTATTGTATAAATTTTTGGAAGAAAATTTATGTGTGTGTGGAGTAGTTGAAATGCCATTCCCAGGTGCGCATGTTAAGTCGCAGGAATGAAGGTTTTTTCGAGCATCAATCAAATAGCAGGTTCGATGGCTCATGTTTATAGTAGGAGTATTGGAGCCACATATTTCGTCGTATGAATAACCCGAAGGTTATTTCTTTAAAACCATCAGTTCTTAATTCAACCTTGTTTACGAATTCCATTTAGACTTTGATTTTGCTAGAACCCGGATTTGTCATGATAGTAGTTTATTCTTCTTCAGAGGAAGACCTTTGCCGTTGTTGTTGTAATATTGTGTTCTTACACAAATAGTAGAATGGGCCACTGCCAATTAAAAATAATTCTTTAACCACGAATAATTTGAAGGATATTTTCAATCCTAGTGCCATGAACTAAATGAATTCATTATAAAACTACAATTCTTATTTCCGCATTCTGTCGAAGAATTGCAAGTTGTGAAAATTGCTAAGAATGGCCATAAATATAAATATTTTTATAATAATGATTCCAAGTGGAAAATCTAATAGTTGAATGGTTCAACCATTTATTGATCAAGTCGATGATTTAAAAATCATATATTTTGTTTGGAACTTGAAGTTCATAATCGAGTCACTTCTCGAATGTTTAATGTCAGAAGAACGATTAATTGTTGTTGTGCTTCGCACAGTTCTTCGATGCTATGCTCGATGGTCAAATACTTTTCAGATGTTATTAATATGTGTTAATAATTTGTGTTGCTTCGATGATAATAATATTTTCGACGATATATTTTTGAAACTGGAAAAACAAGTGAAAGTTTAAGAAATTCTATAAACATTTATTCTACGAGTGTTAATATCATGTAAATAGTCAAACAGTGATCTACGTTATTTCCAGTATAGACAATTAATTTTGAACTGGAATTAAATATTAATAATTTTGGAACACAGTCCACAGGACTATTAATCGGACTTGTGTTTCCAAAAAGATTGTCAAATGTGTTTGGAAGATTTCTGTATATTGTGTGTAAATAAGAGTGTGGATCGCCACACGTTGATGATGCTGCTTTGAGCATTCTTGCAGTCAGATTTTAACTTTAAAATAAACTGAGATAATTTTACCAGATGTGTTTCTCCCAATTAAATCTCCTTCTATCCTTATTGTTGTATTGAGCCAAAAATCAGTAAAGCATTTTTTAAATTTGATGTCGTTTTTGCGATTTGCTTTAACCCATCTGGCGCTCCGGGATATTTTGACTCTCGTGCTGGCTGATTATTGGTAAAATGCATATGTGGTCGTGCGGACTCCGGTCTAAACGGGCACATAAAATAAGATAGAGAGAGAAATGGCTTCGAACGTGGGTCCCGATTTAGACATGGTCAATCGCATGTCGATTTGAAATTGTGATAATTTTTATAGAAATATTTTGGGAGTTGAGAGATGTCTGGTTTGGATGAATAAATTAGTAGGAAACCCAATTAGTGGGGAAACTTAAAAATTTAACTTGGTTAATAATTAGAATGGGTTTGATAATTTTGATAATGGCTTAACCATTAGGGCGTCAAGTAAATTCAGTAGTAAACGTTCGATGACTGGACATACACATTATTAGAATCCAGGTGGAGGATATTTGAGAACTTGCATATTTTTCTTGTGATATTGTGGTAAATGTAATTCGTAAAAGTAGAGAATTTTGTTTTTCCATCACGTCGACATTAGGACGAATCTCATTTTATTATAGTGTTCCAATTAGCTATTCATATTTCTTGTTCTAGTTATAAGCTTGTGTTTGCCACTGTTGTATACCCCTAAGTTTTGAATAATAATTGAAAATTATGGAAGAAATGATGAGAATGATGAGGAGTTTGGAGGAGAGTTCAAAGGAAGCTGGACTGCGTGTAGCAGCCATTATGAAAGAAAATACTGAGGCTTTGGAAAAGAAACTTAAAGGAAATTCTGATAAACTTAAAGAAAGTTTAAACGATAAACTTAAAGAAAATTCTGATTCTTTAGAAAGCAGATTAAAAGATAACTTGAAAGAAAGTTTAGATGAAAAACTTAAAGAAAAATCTGATTCTTTAGAAAATAAACTTAAAGAAAATTTGAATGATATACTTAGAGAAAGTTCTGATTCTTTAAAAGGTAACTTGAAAGAAAGTTTAGAGGATAAACTCAAAGAAAATTCCGATTTGTTAGAGAGCAGGTTAAAAGATAACTTAAAGGAAAATTTAAACAGTAAATTTAATTCAATGGAAAGTAAATTTAAAGAGAATTCTGAAATTTTGAAAATGACACTTGAAAGTAAAATGAATAAATTATGCGATAAAACACATGAGCTCGAAACTTCATTAGCTACTAACGCAAGTTTAATGGACGATAAATTTCGCGATGCCGATCTTCGATCTCAAAGCTTAGCTGATAGGATAGAACATGGTCTTAGGAAAGTTGGTGAAGACATGGTCAACCTGGAAGTCCGAGTGAAGAAGGAGAGTAACGAGATGGGAATTCTAGTTGTTCAACGTTTAACGGAACAATTCAAGGAACTTGTCATGGGAGAAATAAGAGAAGGTGTGATTAGTGAATTGCAAACTGAAATCAAAACTACAGTTGTCAATGAAATTAAAGACACACTCAAGCTGGAGAACCAAGAGGGAATCAAGGAGATTAGGGAATCTTTGTCATCCCATATTGAAGTAATTGCCAAAGATATCCAAGCAACTCAGAAGGACATATCAGATATGACAGGGTCATTGAAAAGTCATGAGGCTGTTATGAACCAGATATCCATTGATGTTAAGGACAATTGTAAAGAAACTGAAGCAATTAAGAAGATGGCAGAAGAAAACCAGAAGGAACTTGAGGCTATGAAAAGTCAAATCAAGGATGAGAAACAGTCTGATCATCTGTTGAAAATGCCGAATGTAAGGGGAAAGGAACAGATACAGATAAATCTAGGAGGAGCTAGAGACACGGATAGTCAAAAACAGGATGAGGTCAGGACAGTATTTCAATCCAACCCCATAACGGTATTTAAGAATATAGAAGATAAGCCTTCTAAATTTTCAGGGCGAGATTCTGTGACACCCGTGGAATTTTTGAGAGAAGCAGGTGATTACCTGAAAGATTCTAAGATCCCTAAAGAAAGACAGATCCGAGTGATAGGGAAGTTCTTGGAAGGTCCTGCACTTCTGTGGTTCAGAGCATTTAGATCCACTCTAACCACTTTTGAGGAGTTCTCTCGTGGGCTATTGAAGAAGTTTTGGTCCCCTGAAACCCAACAGCAAGTCAGAGCAGAGTTATATTCGAAGAGATTCTCGACGTCACAACCTACTCGATACCCTACGTACTTTTCTGGACAGCTGTCTAAACTCCAACATTTAGATCCGCCAATGCCAGATAACGAGTTGATTACTGCATTGATACGTCAATTTCCAGCAGACGTCCAGAGGACTTTGATCGCTGCTGATATCTATAATATGGAACAATTTGATGAAGTATTACAGAAGCTGGATCATACAAACGCTCAATTCTTCCATCAGAAGGGAGTAAAAAATAACAACACTGTGTATGCTGTTATGGCTGACAGTTATTCTCAGACACCCCGAGAGATTCGAGAGGAGCGAGAAGAGAAATCGCCGAGGGAAGATTCCAATAAGAGAGGATGGAACCAGTACAGTAACAGATACAGTTACAAGCCATATGCAAGACCGGATGGTGGTAATCGATACAACACTCGATGGAGAAGACCACGAGATAGTCAAGGAAGGTACCAGGAAAGAAGATCTTATGGTAGAAACAACTACAATAACAGAGGGAATGTAGATACTCGTCAGTCCAATGAAGAGTTTAACAAGGAGACAAGGAAAAATTTGGAAGCAAGACACCAAGATAACTTGCAATTTTTGGAGCAGAGGCCCAACGGACCAGGTCCATCGGGAACACAACAATCCCGGGGGAATGGTAATGAAAAAAAAAAAAAAACTTCGAATTCACAGTAGAAGATAGAATTTTGAATACTTTCACTTCCAGAATTATTAAATGGCAAGCAGAGGGTGATGATTTAATTCAACAGAATGACGAACGAAAAGAAATGGGTACCAGAATTAGGATGCCAATCATAACATGCGAAGTATTCGGTATGCCTGTCGATACTTTGATCGATACTGGGGCTATGCTTTGTCTGGTGAGTGAGAAGCTTTATATTCTGTGGAAGCTCAAAGAGAATTTAGAGGAAATTCCAGTATCAGGAATTAAGATCCAAGGAATAATACCCAATAAAATATCACTTTGTAAAACACAATTATACTTATGTATTACGATTGGAGGACATGATTTCCGACATGTATTTGTTGTAATGAAGGACATGGCTTTTGACATGATATTGGGAGCAGATTTCATTCAGAAATATCAAGCAGTGATAGACATGAAGACAGAGACAATTAAATTCAAGAATACCGAAGAGATTAACTTCGAGGGAAAAGAAGAGGAAGACATCGAGGGAGATGCTCAATGGTCTCTGATTGTTCATGAAGCTGAAGGAAGAGAAGTCTACACTGAGAAGGAGTCCCCAGAGCTAGGGAAAATTTTGGAAGAGTATCAAGATAAGCCTGGTGAAATTGAAGATTTTGAATATTGTGGAAGTAAACAATAATGGAAGCTATGAAGTAGCTAATACACGAACTGGTAACATCGTGGGAACTTATAATGCATCGAATTTGAAGATCTATTATTCAAGAACCAGATGATTTAATGTGTAGATAGGAAAAATAAAAATTTTTCAATTTTTATTTTTTGCTAGGTGTGGAGTGGATGTGCCCAACTCTAGGAATGGGTATTCCAAGTTTCAGACACCTAGATATCAAGGGAAATGCTCTAGCCGCTTTTGAAAGTTCAGATATTTGAATATCACGCTACATTGCTTCGAGAAGCATTTAGAAGAATTTTACCGATAGTTGGATGTCAAGTGACGTAGCGAGTAATAGCAGAGGTGGAGGCTATTTATTGATTAAATAGTTAACTATGGAGCAGAGACTTGAGACTGGGATCAGATTACTGGCACGGCCAAATGAAAGAGAACGCAATTAGTATCAAGTAAATCGGACCAGGGATTCAAGAGATATGAGGATTTCCAGATATCAGGCGATGACGCGTGACCCTGACCGTTTTGAATAAAAGCCAGCTGGAGCAGGCATGGTCAGCTCATTCTAACACAAGCACTTGGCAAGCAAGTTGCGTCTACGCTGAGCCAAGGCACATGGTTGCCGATTCTACGCAGAAGTTCTTTTCAAATCGTGATAGTCACGAGAAGTGCTGCGCTTCGAGTTGAAACTTAGTAAGTTTCTGGTGAGGAGAATCACTGAGGTGATTGTTTTTCTACAGACATTGGTGGAAATATTTATATTTCTAAAAAGGACATATGCTAGACTTTGTCTAAAAAATAGTATTTTGTCACAGTCCAGTAGTAACTTAATACTTGGATGTTTAAATCCATTCAGTCAGTTTTTCATTATTGGTAACTAGTTAACCACTTCGATCTGTCAGTACACTGAAGACTAGTCTATAACGGTGGCGTTCATTAGTCTACGCAAGGGAAACTGCAGGTTGCTTAGCGCATGGCAGATGGTGATATTAATAAACCATGCCCAGGGAACGATCTTCAGAACAGCCGTTAATTGCTTAGACTGTCAATGTTTTTCTTGTACTGATGAGATTACAGTGAGTTATGTTACAACTGACATATCTAAGAAGAGATCACTTAGATCTGACCCTATTTAAACAAACTGTTATGGCTTTGATAGAAGCCCATATTAAAATGGAACCACAGTTTATTCAAACGTCGAAAGATACTACCACTATGTCTGACTAGACGAATTGTGGGTCTACAATGGCGGCCGATACAAGGATTATACATGCTTGTCCGATAGGGCATGTCTACGGATAAATCTGGTACAGACCAGGTTTACTACGCTTCAAGACCATCAAGAAATGTAAGCCACATTTGAATTATTTTATGCCTAGCTAATTGGAACAAACTATTTTTCTGCAGATGACCAACACATTTTTTTCGTCGTATTTAAAGCTTGCAATGATTTACGCAAGACTTGTTAGAGTTATTCTGAGCATTTTCAGCACTCAGAACAGTTTAGGATCGATGACCGAGCATTTCGAGCATTTATTTGAATTTTTCATATTTTAAGGAAACCACGGAAAACCCCGATGTAACTGTAAAAGTTAAATTTATTTTTGTTGAGGAATGGATATTTTTTCCATATTCGAAGGTTCGAACATGTGGATTCTCACATAATGAGATGATAATTAAACACATTTAAAATGATATAAATAATAATAATAATAATAATCCACTAATAATAATAATAATAATTTTTATAATTTTTCTAAATAATTCTTGGATATTATATTTTCTAATAATCATATGTATTGAGAAAGAGCCTATGAAGTAGTTTAATCATTTCTAGTTTGGAACAGGAGATTTTCCGAAGGAGAGTGGTTAGCGCAAGCCCGCATTCAACCAACATTTCAGTTCTGGTTGAACAGTTGATATTTGCATTGAGCAAAGTATATGTTTCAGATAACACGGAGAGGCATGAAACGGGAAGCAAATGATATTTGTATCAAATAGGATATTTTTGTATTTATATAAAATCATGACGTAAATACACTCGAAAGTGAAATAAAGCTTTTCATAAGTATGGTAAATTCACGGGTTGAACTGAATGGTAAAATAAAATAAACTTGTAAGTTTATTAATCTTCCAGTGTTGATAACAAGCAGAGGCTTGATTTATTGTATAAATTTTTGGAAGAAAATTTATGTGTGTGGAGTAGTTGAAATGCCATTCCCAGGTGCGCATGTTAAGTCGCAGGAATGAAGGTTTTTTCGAGCATCAATCAAATAGCAGGTTCGATGGCTCATGTTTATAGTAGGAGTATTGGAGCCACACATTTCGTCGTATGAATAACCCGAAGGTTATTTCTTTAAAACCATCAGTTCTTATTTCAACCTTGTTTACGAATTCCATTTAGACTTTGATTTTGCTAGAACCCGGATTTGTCATGATAGTAGTTTATTCTTCTTCAGAGGAAGACCTTTGCCGTTGTTGTTGTAATATTGTGTTCTTACACAAATAGTAGAATGGGCCACTGCCAATTAAAAATAATTCTTTAACCACGAATAATTTGAAGGATATTTTCAATCCTAGTGCCATGAACTAAATGAATTCATTATAAAACTACAATTCTTATTTCCGCATTCTGTCGAAGAATTGCAAGTTGTGAAAATTGCTAAGAATGGCCATAAATATAAATATTTTTATAATAATGATTCCAAGTGGAAAATCTAATAGTTGAATGGTTCAACCATTTATTGATCAAGTCGATGATTTAAAAATCATATATTTTGTTTGGAACTTGAAGTTCATAATCGAGTCACTTCTCGAATGTTTAATGTCAGAAGAACGATTAATTGTTGTTGTGCTTCGCACAGTTCTTCGATGCTATGCTCGATGGTCAAATACTTTTCAGATGTTATTAATATGTGTTAATAATTTGTGTTGCTTCGATGATAATAATATTTTCGACGATATATTTTTGAAACTGGAAAAACAAGTGAAAGTTTAAGAAATTCTATAAACATTTATTCTACGAGTGTTAATATCATGTAAATAGTCAAACAGTGATCTACGTTATTTCCAGTATAGACAATTAATTTTGAACTGGAATTAAATATTAATAATTTTGGAACACAGTCCACAGGACTATTAATCGGACTTGTGTTTCCAAAAAGATTGTCAAATGTGTTTGGAAGATTTCTGTGTATTGTGTGTAAATAAGAGTGTGGATCGCCACACGTTGATGATGCTGCTTTGAGCATTCTTGCAGTCAGATTTTAACTTTAAAATAAACTGAGATAATTTTACCAGATGTGTTTCTCCCAATTAAATCTCCTTCTATCCTTATTGTTGCATTGAGCCAGAAATCAGTAAAGCATTTTTTTAATTTGATGTCGTTTTTGCGATTTGCTTTAACCCATCTGGCGCTCCGGGATATTTTGACTCTCGTGCTGGCTGAATATTGGTAAAATGCATATGTGGTCGTGCGGACTCCGGTCTAAACGGGCACACAGTGTCATGTTTTATATCGCCGCCATCTTGACGGAAACGTAATGGCGGCCACACGAATGTGCAAAGCTTAAATAAAATTACGACTAACCTAATCATACGACCTCTACCAAATTTTTCAACAACATACCTTTGTGGGAGGAGCATCCTTTGACCAAACTAATAGGTCATCAGCCTAATAGTTTGCGAATGGCGGCCATCTTTGTGTGAAAATCGATTCCCCTATTAATTCGAACACGGTGAAACCGAATGGAACGAAATTTGGTACAGAGGTAGCACTAGCAAAGGGCACCTCAGTGTCATGTTTTATATCGCCGCCATCTTGACGGAAACGGATTGACGGCCACCCAATTGTTAAAAGCTTAAATCAAATTACGACCATCCAAATAATTTGATCTCTACCAGATTTTGCAACAACATGCCTTTTTGTGGAAAGCATCTTATGACTGATTACAAGGTCATCAGCCCAATAGTTTGCAAATAGCGGCCATGTATGTGTGCAAATCCATTCCCCATATCAATTCAAACACGGTGAAACCGAATTGAATGAATTTTTTTACAGAGGTAGCACTAGCAAAGGGCACCTCATATTCATGTTTAATATCCGTATAGCACGTTGTATTTCAACAAGCTACTACAACCAACATTCAATTATACTCCTTGAAAAGGACAAAGAGTTATAACTATACCCATGCATTTAGGAGAAAGTAGGCTATATGTTTTTTACTGAACATCGTGTTTTTTATTGTTTAGAGCTTTCCTTTTGGCCCAGTTTTGCCTCATCCTTTGAGATCTTGCTTCCCTTTCTTCGGCAGAGATGTGGATCGTATGCTTTTGTTTGATTTTAACTTGGAACCGTTGTTCCTTATCCTTGGTGATGGTTTTGGCTGTTGTCCATGAGCATGGTGTCTGTTCTACGAGGTCTTTCTCAGTTTCCATAAACCAAAGAGGTTTTGTTCTGTATTACGAAAGTAGTCGAATATCTTTTTGTTAGTCTATTTGAATTCATAGAGCTTCCGTGGCTCAGGCAGCAGCACGCCGGCCTCTTACCGCTGGGTCCGTGGTCACTACATGTGAGATCTGTGCTGGACAAAGCGGAGGCAGACAGGGTTTTCTCCGGGTACTCCGGTTTTCCCTGTCAAAAATTTCATTCCAGCAACACTCTCCACTATAATTTCATTTCATCTGTCATTCATTTAATCATTGTCCCAGGGGAGTGCTACAGGCTTCAGCAGCCGGCGCAGTTCATATCCTCGCCGCTAGATGGGGCTTCATTCAACCCATTCCCTGACCCGATCGGTCGACTGGAAGAAGACTGTGGATTTTCATTTGAATTCATACGGAGGATGTGCCCATAAAAACCAATTCTCCGTTTTGTATTGTGTCCGAGAGTTTTTCAGTCTCTTGGTAAAGAGTTTCGTTCCTGACATGGATTAATTTGTTGTTATGAAATTTGGGGCCTAGGATGTTGCGTAATATCTTTCTTTCCTTGACCTCCAGCCTGTCAAGCGACCCTGGGTGGTGAGAGACAATATTTCGGCTGCATATAAGGTTACTGGTTTAATTACCGTGTTATAATGTCTTATCTTGGTATTCCAGGAGAGAGACATCTTGTTATAAGCGTCCTTCGTAAATTGAAAGGCCAATTCAACTTTATTTCTCCTAGATTTCGTTGCCTTTTTCTCCGGCGCATTCCAGCTGATCCAATCCCGAAGATATTTCAATTCGTGGACGATGTCTATGTATTGTTTGCCCACTTGAAGCTTTTTTGGTTGTCTTTTTATGTTCGTCATTATTTATTATTATTGATGTTATTATTATTTCCATTCATGTTAAAACTTCCCTAACTTGAAAAGTCAATGCAAGGAGACTAACCGAGCGAAAACTTGAAGAGAACAAGTAGATTTATTGAGAAACTCAAAACCCAATTCTTTTACTGTCCAAGTTTATCTCGGTTGTATTCCTACTTTGTATGTAAGTTCAGCCTGATCTGTCACAAGTGCATGCACTTGAATGCCCCCAGGTGCCCCAACTTACAGAGGAAATAATTCTTATTTTATATCCTCCCTACATTAAGGTGAATACCGTATGTACCTCGCTCGAGCTAAGATACCTGTCTATTGATCTGCCACAGCCAGAAGGAGAAGTCTTCTACTAAAGCTTGCATTTGACATAGAGAGAAGAACGAGTCATGTTTATTGCAGTGCCTGCTCGTATATTGCCTCGCCATGGCCTCCGGTATGGAATTTAGAAAGAAATAATGGAGTAGGCCTGTCTTGTGGAAGTGACTGCAGGTGTGCAAGAGCTCCCGGCCCAGGCAGGCATCGCTGTGAATAATGGTGGCTGTACTGCACGTCACTTAGCAATCATTTACTGTACTCGTATCTGTACAGCGTGTTATACACAACAGGCATGAGGGTTGCCTACCACCTACAATAGAGTCGCGACAAGTTCCTGATCGCTAATTCGTCATCTCTGGGATAAAGAGTGCATAGGTCAAATCAAAATGTAAAAAAGATGAGTTGGACAGCCATTTTTTATCTTCAATGTAATTCTCTTTTTAAATTTAACGGCAAAGTGGCACTAGAAATTACACGGATTTTATTTAACTAGCATTACCCGTCACGGCTTCGCCCGCGAATATTCTAGCTGTAAAGAGTACACTTAGCAAAATCTCAATCAAGAATGCTATGACTGTTTTATCCATGGTATGAATAATCAGACTTTATCAATTCAGCTACTGGTGCAGTGGTTAGGAGTTTGTCATTTCCTCATACGTATATCAGAGCGAAGTTAGTTTTCTGGGAATATCACAGACACTGTTAATTTAAGGGCCTTTAAATTTGGTTATCGGAGACCCTTTATAGTCGGGTGAGAAAGTCCTTTCGTACCACACTCACACGTGAAAATTGCGTGAACAAATTCAAGAGTGCCCCTTTACCCCCCTTAAGCGCTTTATTCTGTATGTATTGATGAATTTTACAGCTTAATTTGGTTCCGTGATAACCTTATCACCGTCTGGAAACTTTCACAGTAATGTAATAATTGGAATTGCATTGCGTCTTACAGAAATAGATGGACCTGTGAGATTATGTTACCATGGTTACAGTGTTGCATTCTTTCATTATTCCATTGTAAATATACATATTTAAGGTATTTATTTAATTGTGAGGCATTTAAAGAGTAAGTGAGTGCGTTTCGCGTACGCATTGGGTTATGCTGAATCTGTAGGTACCCCATATGTGTAGATTGGTGTTAATGAGACCTTATTTTCGGTACAAAACTGGAATGGGACCTTAGCAGATTAATATAGGGAGGGATTACGAGTTACTACTAGAAAAAACGTGGCATACCAATACTTTACTGCTTGATATAACTATAACTAAAAATCAACAGTGTTCGTAAAACAAAAGAAGACAAACTGTCAAGTAATTTTGAGTAAGAACATTGTTATTTGCCTGACAATGGGCGAATAAGAAAATAAAATTGGAGTCAGGCTCGAGATTGGAACCCCGGACCATAGGCTCCGCTGTCTATCGTGCCAGTGTCTGAGCCACCGTGACAGTATTTCAAAACGAAAGGACAGAAAAGACCAAGGCACAGGGACCGGAGATAGACGAATTAGCGAGCAAGAACTTCTCGCGGCTCTATTGCAGGTGGTAGGCAACCCACATGACTGTTGTATATTCAAGTGAACCACGCTGTACGGTTAAAATAATAAAAGAAGAAGAAAATAAAGAGAAGTAGAGGAAGATAAAAATCAATAACAGGACAATGAAGAAAAAGAAGAGGATGAAGAATATGTAAATAAAGAAAAGAATATTCCCCGCTATACTGAGGAATATCGAATCATATGTAAGTTTTTCAGATCTAGATAACGAATACTTGTTAAACCTTTCTAACAATGTTATTCATTGCTCAAAAAAGTTATGAAAGCGAGGCGTGCAGCAGAGCGTCACACATTTTGTATCACGCAAATTTTGATTTCATCCCCAGTGCTAAAACATATCCATGTTAAAATGAACAATAGGATAATGATGAGAATCGAGAGGATGAAAATGATGAAGAGGATCTAGAGGAGGACGAGGATCAAGATGAAGAATAGGAAGAAAAATAAGATGAAGAGGATGATGCCGAAGCAGAGGAAGGTTATAAAGAAGACGAAGAGAGGAGGAAGAAGATGAAGAGGGATAAGAAGAGGATAAAAAAGAAAAAGTGAATGATGATGATGATGATGAAGAAGAAGAAGAGGAAGAACATGATCAGGTTGACGATGAAAAAGAGGAAGAAAAGGATGAAGAAGAGGAAGATAAAAATGAAGAATAAGAAAATGAAGAAGATAAGAAGAAGAAAAGGATGAAGAATAAGAAAAAGCGGATAAAGATTTAGATGAAGATTATAACAAGTACAAAGAAGAAGATTAAAAGGATGAAGATGGAGAGGAAAAATAAGGGACAAATGAGGACGAGGATGCAATAGAAGAAGACAATGGCGAAGAACAGTAGGAGGATGTAAGATTAGAAGAGTAAAAGGAAGAATGGGATGAAAAAGAAGAAGACTAAGAAAAGAATGAAGATGAAGAAGAGGATGTTGAAGAATAGGAGGAAGAAAGAAATTATGAAGAAGAGGATGATGAAGATCTAGAGGAAGGTTATGACGAAGACGGGGAAGAGGGGGAAGAAGAGTAAGAGGATGAATATGAAGAGTTAGAATAGGAGGCGGAAGGAGAATAAGATGGTAAAATAAAAGAAGAGAATGACGATGACAAAGAGGATTAAAAAAGAAGGAAGAATATGTAAAAACAATGGATGAGAAGGAAGAGTTGTTGAATTTGAGGAGCTTAGACATCGTGCTCACTGAACCCCATGTACTTGGGTGTGTGTGTGTGTGGGGGGGGGGGGAAATTTTATAATAACCTGTGTCATTGTGATGACTATATTAGTGTTTGTATTTGTAAGGCAGATGAGGATTGGGAATGAGGCAACTGTAGCCTTAAGTTAGAAACCATCGCGGCATTTGCCTGAAGTAGGAGTGGGAAACCACGGAAAGCAACTTCTAGGGTGGATGAGGTGGGAAACGAACCAACCTACTCTGAGTTTCGCCTCACTAGGCTGAGCCGAGATACGAATCCAGCACCTCAAAAGTGGCAGGCAAGCATGCTAGCCACTATACCACGAGTTGGTTGCAAACGGTCGTGAATCTTTACATACTATAAAACAAAGTTCTCGATTCTCGAGAACCACTGGATGGATTTTGATACGGTTTCCACCATTCTGTAAAGGATTTCTCGGGGAAGGTTTCTGCAGAAAAACATTCATTTATGACCAAAGGAAGCAGAGCAGTAACGATTTCAGTGAATCGAGTCGAAGAGAAACATACCGTCCGTCCACATTTTAAGCTTACGCTGGGTCAACCGTTAAAAATATATATACACTATGCGTGTAAGAATTGTTCAGCATGAAAAATTCTACAAAAATGTCCACGACATCATAGGTTATCTTTATATTTAATACATAGCCCACTATAAGTGTTTTTACGTTATCATTTCTTCGAACAATCCCCATTCAGTGGAAATTTAAATTACTAGCTTTGGAGCGAGCTTACGAGATTCGGTCAGCAACAAATTGTCGAGTGGTGTCGAGTTAAGACGTCATAAAAGAGTAGGGCCTATATGTTTTTGGAGTTTCGCTGTTCATCTCGGCCTTTCTGAAATGCGTCTGGGACATGCCTGGGCGGGTTGCAAGTAAGATATAAATTCGACACCTCAGATTTCTGTGGGGCCGATAACCTCGATGTTAGGTCCGTTAAAACACCAACTATCTTCGTCAACATCATCAGATTTCTCTTCGTAGCATTTTCATTCAGAAATGGAGGACATTATTATAGTTATTGTTGTTTTAAGGGGTGCAACTGCGAGGTCATCTGCCCCTAGAATGGAAGAGTTAACTGCCGAGGTTGTTAAACTGAAGAGGCACTGTGTTTCCTGCAAGTGGAAATGCAATGCAGTCAGTACCTGAATCCTGGCACGGCAGTGACCACTGAACCATCTTGATGCAGCCATGTGACGTCAGGTGTGGGAGAGCCGTGGGCGGAACAGCTGACTTGTGACCCAGTCGAGTTAGAGAAGGAGAGGATAGCTGGAGGCTCCAACAGGAACACAGGTCCGTGAATTCCATGCTGGGTCCATGCTCCTGTAAACAGACACAGGAATTAGAGTTCAGGCTTCTATGAACACAGACAAGAGTAATGCATACACATATTATATGTTTATAGATAAATGACACAATTTTGGCAAGTGGATTCAAGGATAAGATGCCTCAAAAAACACAGGTAGTGGAAGGAGTTCAGAGATGGTATTCAGTAAATGCTGAAGTACTGAGCTTCTGGGGTGAATTACCCTCGTTCGACCTTGCGGATGACTGCCGGTACGGAGGAGAACGACACCTGGTTTGTGAAATAAGTTACCAGTGTTTCCATCTGTAACTACGTCAAGTCCCTTGTCTCATTAAGTGTCGTATTCCAAGTTATGACAAGAAAACTAAGACACGCGTTTTCATTGTACGAGGGCGGATCGAAAAGATTTTGCCCCTATTTTTTTAGCACCCCCACCAAAAGACACAGATGTTTTTGGATTTGTGTTTTATTGTAATTTGTGTTTATTGTTTTGGTTTTTTGTCTGTTGTTTTTGGATTTGTGTTTGTTCTTTGATTTGTGTATGTTTCTGGATTTGAGTTTATTGTTTTTGGATTTGTGTTTTTTGTTTTTGGATTTAAGATTGTTGTTTGTGGATTTGTGTTTGTTGTTTTTGGATTTAGGCTTGTTTTTGGATTTCTATTTGTTTTTGGATTTGAGTTAATTGTTTTTGGATTTGAATTTGTTGTCTTTGGATTTGAAATTGTTGTTTTTGGATTTGAATTTGTTGTCTTTGGATGTGAAATTGTTGTTTATGGATTTGAGTTTGTTGTTTTAGGATTTGAGTTTGTTTTTGAGTTTGTTCTTGGATTTTTGTTTGTTGTTTATGGATTTGATTTTGTTGTTTTTTACAAAAATTATGCACACTGTTCTACGTACCTTAAACTATTTTCCACATAATCTCGACATTTGTTTACACATTTGTCCAATAGCAGCCCCTGTGATAGAATTCTGCCGGCTGACTGTTGAACCATGGTCGGACTGCTGTCTTGGCGTCATCGTTGCACGTGAATCGCTGTCCGGCCAGAACTTCTTCAGCGGATCATGTCATTGCGAGACCACATGTGGCAATCAGAACAACCAACAAGCTCGGGTCATTTCACTGGGAGAGTCTGGACCACCTAGCACACAGTCCAGACCTTGTCCGTAGTGATTTCCACTTTTTTGGTCCGCTGAAGAAGTTCCTGGCAGGAAAGCGATTCACGTGCAACGTTGACGCCAAGACAGTAATCCGACAATGGTTCCACAGACAGCCGGCTGAAATTTACCACAGGGGCATCTCCAATGCAGTGCTGTGATGGGATAAATATGGAGACTGTGGAAAAATAGAGTAAAGCACCGTACGTAGGCTATATTTGTAATTTCAGTTCTTGCAGTTTCCTGGTTAACGTGTTAGCGGCTTCGGTGGCGTAGTTGGTAGCATGCTGAGCTTCTATGCCCAAGATTGCGGGTTCAAACCCGACCTAAGTCGTCAGATTTTTTAAGAGCGTTATAGAATCCTCAGCATGCCTTCCTTCGGAGGGGAAGTAAAGCCGGAACCTTGTTAACGTGCGGCTCGCCTTTGAAATCTAACTGGGCAGATATGTTAACATTCCATGGCTGCCTGGAGCTAATCCTTTCCGAGCTCAAGGCACAGCGTTGTCAACTCTCCACCGTAGCCACTGAAGGCAAGCAGCGAGACTGGACAGAACTACGTGCAGATGTGCAACACTGGACATTTGACACCTGCGTGACACGCGAGCTAGCCGCTGGGGCGAGACTTTGGAATACATGTGGAGTGATAGAGGAAGCATTCTATTGGTCAACAACCGTCAGATATTGGTCAGTAGCGTGCTACTGCCTTACGCTTGAGTCGCCGCTTGGTAACCACGAAAGTGAGGAAACTTTAGCTGAATCTGTTTTCTTTTTGCTAAAAAAGTTAGGGTTTTAATGGGCTAGGTTTTCGCCTGAATAAATACTTTATTAAAAATGATCAATATGTGATCATTAGAAAATTGTACGGTACATGTTTCGAGGACTAATATACAGTTTTGTCTCTTTCATCAGCCAACATTATTCACTAAAAGAGAATATTATTTGAATAGCGTAGCACTGAAATGTCAATATTCATTGAACCGAATATGGTGCACCAAGTAGATATAAAGTGATTAGGGTATTTTTAAGTGACAAAGGCACACACAATACGCGAAAAAACACGTATGGTGAAATTGGTCAGAAAGTTACATTTTCCGATTATTATGTCTTAATAATATTTGATCTCTCCTGAATAATTTGATGAATTATTTGTAGAAAAATTCCAATTGGAAGTGTGTTTTTTATTATTTCAAAGTTATTAGTGCAAATGTAAATATATTCAGTTGTTATGCAGTGACATCCTTTAATATCTGTATCTCCGGAAATGTTCAATCCAGAAGACGTTTCCGTGGAAATGATCATGTGTCTGGATCTGAATCCAATGATAATCCCGAAACTAACGTAAAAAGTACGATTTTTTTTATTACATGTAGAAGATTTGGACACGCCCACAAGTGCTCCGATGAGTAGAGACTCATTTATTTACACAACACGTAAATTGCTTAGGTTTTATTATAGTTTAGTTTCTTGGAGTAGTGGTGCTCGTTATATCGTGCACCACGACCGCGTGACCACCTGCAACACATCCGGAGATCATAAGTTTGAATACCGGTAGTTATCTTGAGTGAGGCATTTGCCCGGATTTTGCAACACTCCCTCCAGGCAAATGCCGAGATATTACCTTATTTCAAATTCAGGTGCACCCTGTCGCTAATACTGCTACACACATAACTATAGTCATCCCATAAATACAGGTTATCAGACAATTTCGACGCACACCCAACTACACGGGGCTGATGACCAAGATGTCCCAAGCCCCTTCATTAAATTAACAACAATTAGATTTGAGTGTCTTAGGACGACATTTACAAGTTGTTGTGTCAAGTAATGTTTGTGGTGGGCAAATTAGCATCTCTGCAAGGACTGGCGTTTCTAACAAATCGGTAATACAGTGGAGATTGCAACTTTGCAAGTCATTTTGGACTTTTCGAAATTGCAAGAATGATTTGTTTGATAGTAATATTAGATTATTTTACGGAATGAGGTGCACAAAGAAAGGATTGACTGTTCCTTGAAGTTGGCATGCCTCCATATGTGAGTTGACACCATGTCAAACTTTGAACTTAATTACCCAAAAATGAATTTTCTTTTTACATTTGACCCATTATCTCCGAAACTATTACAGATATGTTTACCATATTTTACATAGTGTTACCTCATAGTAAACTGCAGTTACTGAACCACCAACACATTTCAGCCTCAAACGTTTTTTTATTTACAGACGAAAAAGTGGACTTTTAAAAGGAAAAAATGAACAAAATTAAAATAAAAAAAAGTTAATTATTTGTCAGTATATTCTGATTCTGGTTCAGTAATCAGAAAAGGAGCGATACTATAACTCCCAAAAATTTCAGATCTCTATCTGTCAAAGGTTCTGAGATAATGGGCCATCAATATTGCAAATTTAACACTGTAGGTATAGGACGTACGTACTCCCCTTAAACAGGGTCAATCAAATGTAGTGTTATCGACGTCAACTAAAAGAAATATGCGGAATGCTTCTCCATGGTTTGCAACCGTCAATGAAGATGTATAAGCATTCCGCATATTTCTTTTAGTTGACGTCGACAACACTACATTGGTTTGACCCTGTTAAGTGTTTTGACTTGTATTGTGCCTTTATCACTTCAAATACCTCAATATTTTTATATCTACATGGTGCACCATATTAGGTTCAATGAATATTGACATTTCAGTGCTATGCTATTCAAATAATACTCTCTTTTAGTGATTAATATTGGCTGATGAAGGGGACAAAAAAGTAAATTAGTCCTCGAAACATGTACCATTTCTAATGGCCACATAGTGATCGTTTTTAATAAAGTACTAGCTGAAGTACCCGTTCTTCGAACGGCTTTTTGTACTTGCTGGCCTAAATCATTAATATAATCACACATTCGTAATGTAGTTATGTTATTTCCATGTTACCAACTACATGACGACGTGTAGACTACATGCATTTTCACTCACCCAATTATTAATCAGGGGGAGAAAAGTGAAAATCCTCAGCCTGATTTCAGTCGACTGACCGGGTCAGGGAATGGAAGGAATGAAACCCCTATCTAGCTGCGAGGATATGAACTGTGCCGGCTACCGAAGCCTGTCGCACTCCCCTGGGGCAATGATTAAATGAATGACAGATGAAATGAAATTATAGTGGAGATTGTTACTGGAATGAAATTGTGACAGGGAAAACCGGAGTACCCGGAGAAAAACCTGCCTGCCTCCGCTTTGTAGGTGAGAAAGTGCGTTTAAATATTAGAAATAAATATCAGCTTCTGTGTAGTAAAAGTTAAATAACCTGTCTTAAATATTGAACACCTATCGTTTAACGTCTTCATACTATATTTAAACATATAAACATTATGCTAAAATACATCAAACATGATGGCAATTATCATATCCGCAATAAGTAATATTGCGGAAACTACGTATCATGTCATGACAAAGAGTAACAGTAACGGAACAAACTTCAATCATCCCAAATAATAATAACATAAACCAATTAATCACAGAAATATTTTCCAAGTTTATGCCATGTCTTGTGCGAGATTATGCCTAGTAAATCCGATATGGTTCATCAGCGGGCTCTTGTGGTCTATTTGCGGACTACCAAAGGTGTAGCAAACTGCGCGATATTTCAATTCTTATTTAGAACACCTCCGCTACATTACTGCGAGAGCTAAACCTTAAAGCAGTCTTTCACCTCCCTATAAAGGCTTCCAAATTATTGTATATTGAATTTCAGGACCAATCAATTGAAACTCAGCAACTTTTCTTGGTTTACGCCGTACTTTGTGCGTTTTTTTATTGGCCATGAAACACAAAATAACAACTTTATTGAAATAAATTTGCCCAGTTCTGCAGTAAGATTAATATGAACAATAGATAAACTAATGGGACAGTCGGTAGTCTTCGACACATTCGTCTGTGAATTTGAGTTTCTGATCATGGTAAAAAACGACAAAAAAGCAGATAAATATTGGCCAACGGAAATATTCAGTTAACAAAAAACAAATCGATAAAAAGGATGAAAGCATATCGTGCAAAGTAGAAAGCACTATAACATTGCAAAACAGCGTAAAGATCCAAATACTCACATACAATAACCGGCACCAAGAGTATAAAATTAGACTCAAAATCACGGCTCGTTTCGGTCCCCACAAACTTCCTCTATAAATAAAACAGTTCCTGTAGAGACTAACAGACTAACATCGCTCGGCGTTGACCGTGTTTTATAGCAAATATTTAGGTTTTACTCGCTAACCGTTGGAGATACACGAAAAGTGATGAGGACCTTTCGGATAGAAAATTAAATTTTAAAACTCATATGTGCCATCAAAAGTTTGCTATTTCTTAGCGTTCTCTTTTTATTTGAAATGGAAATATGAAAATAGTCGCCTTTTTTAAATAGTGCAAAATATCGAAATGAAAAGTAGCCTATATGTAAACCTGGTAAATCATCTACATCCATTCAAAATTTCATTTCAATCGGACCAGTGGTTCTTTCGTGATTGAGTAATAGGACGACAGACAGACAAACACCATCTCATTTTATATATTAGTATGATTGATTCAAGCGGAACCCTAGCCCATTAAAACGTTATTAGTATATCAATATGGAACCGAAAAGAATGTTTTACATCTTAAAAATAGATAGGGGCAAAGACTTTCCGATCCACTCTCGTATATTCAATACCCTTCTGTCAACCCAATCCGTAATCATCAGTAGAAGAACTGAGAAGTAATGGGCAACTGAGGATCAGTTGTGTTCTCACACCAGATATATCTTATGTGGGAGGAAGCGAGGGAGGAACAATACCTCAGCAATTAGGGAAATGGTGTGAAACACAGCACAAACAGATAACGTCATGTGCTGCCATCTGTGGGCCTGTCAGTTAATGATACTAGAGATTACTCTTCATTAATATGGTGTAGGCTTACAACGAGAGGATTTACTGAACACCGCAGTATAAATATAATCCAGAAACTAATTAACCCTATCGCTTTCTATATGTTCATTAATTTAATTACAACATGTAATGACAGTACTTTATAAAACATTCATCCACTGTGTTTCTATACCATTCTACAGGATCATCCAAATATCGTGTCTCCGCAGCTGAGGCAGATACAAACTAGACCTAGTAATAAGCGATTATTAATCGATTAACCGTACAATCGAAAGCGGTTAATCGACTGAACGTTTATTCGATAAGTCGACTAATCGAAAAATAGATTAATCGGCTAACCAAGGAATCGATTAGTATATACGAGATAATGAAATAAGTATAAATGATATTTATGTTCGACCCTGACTATTATATGTCAGAAAACTGCACTATAATGAGGCTCATTATAACACTATTTTTCATTATGAAACAGTTTCTCCCACCAATCAGAGCTCAAGAAACAGTTGTTTGACCAATTAGATAATTAGATGCGCTGAGTTCCACGGCCTTCTAATTTAAATTTCACTGCCTGGCCTAGTGTCATAGTAGAGTAATCGAGGTGGCCATGGTCAAATACAAGGCATTCCCTGCGTCCCATGCGCTCTGTTCAGTACATAAAACTGGCGAAATCTTGACAGATATTCATGAATATTAGTGTTCGAACATAAAATAGTTCTAATAATTATCGTCGAACATAAACAGTCGTATGCAACTCGCCTATAATGGTAATTAAGACACTCGTATGGAAATTATAAAACTCGCGTACGCTCGTTATATAAACATACTCGTGTCTTAATTATTGCCATCATAGGCTCGTTGCATAATGTACTATTATATTATATTATGACTTGGCAATATCCAGATTGTTTCATAAGACTTATACATATAAAATACACTAGAGGACCCGTGCGAGAAATATCGCATGTTCATAAACAACACCCTCCCCAATAGGTTTGTAATGAGAGCCTTAAAGAGAAAGGTTGCTGTAACACTCACCGGTTATTCGATATTTATGAAATTATACGATTTCATTTACTGATCTGAAATCCACGCAAAATGAGAGGCTAAAGGAAATACCTCAGGATATTAAAATTACATGAAACAGGCGTCACAGCGGTCAAAGTATGAAGTGGACAGCAATTATGGAGTTTCATACAGCAACAGTTTTTGCAAATCGCACACTTCGTACATTTTTAAAAGTAATTGTAGATATTTATGAAATTAGAGTGCAATTCGTCACTGCTAATGTCTATTCTCTTTCATTTGAATGCTCATTTGTCACGATCGGTCGCTTGTGAGCGCCGCAGGAGGGATCTATACTACTGAAATAATATGTATGATGGTCAGTTTGGATTAAGATTATGTACTGCATTACCAAATTGGACAGCTAATTTAAACAGAACGATCCAACTAATAGGAATCTTCTGGTTTATTTCAAGGTTAGACCACATGAATGTGATACAGACTGCCGTATCCATTAAGGTTGATTATATAGTCATATTACATCAAACACACTTCTTCTTTTCTTCTTTCGATTCGGCCATCTTAGGACCACGTCATTTCAACTGTTTCTTGCTGCATCGAGCTTTAACATCCTCCCAGTACTTTCGCATTAGTTCTCGATGCTGTTGTTTCCTTTCTGCAGTCCACTTCTTGCCAGTTGGAAGCTTTGGCTTTTCTTAGAAACATCGGTGTGCTGTTAGTTTTTGTTTAAGTGTGGCACGTTCCCAAATATCGTTGCCTGTTATTCCCACTTCTTGTAAATCTTTGTCCACCTCAATGAACCAAGCTCCCTTGGTTTTCTTTTTGAGGAAGTAGGTGAAAATTCTATTTGTCAATCGTGCTGGGTTCATTCTTGTTATATGACAGTAAAAGGTAATTCTCCGTTTCCTCATGGCATCAGTTATTTTTTCCGCGTGGGTGTGAAGTTCGTGGTTGTGCCTTCTCCTATATTCCCCATTTTCTTTTACCGGACCCAAGATTTTTCTTAGAATTTTTCTTTCTTTCACTTCCAGCTTCTCTGTTAGTCCCTTGCGATGCATTGCAAGGCACTCTGCAGCATACAAAGCAAAGATTCATTCTATTCTTATTTATTCACATGTTTTCTAATTCTTTTTGTGAACTTTTTTTATTCAAATTTCTAACAGTGTAAGGATATCCATTTTCTCTTTTATCTTTGTTAACATAGTTTTAAGATTATTTTAATTCAATCTACGCTGACGAGAGTGTCATTGAACACCGAAACATGTACGTGTAAGCAGTAATTAAAATACATTCTTTAGTGTTTGACAAGACAGTTATGAATAACATAGTATAAATGACATGTCATCGCTTAAGTTGAGTTACTCTTATTTTCGGAATGATGTATAGAAATCCATAAAATATACTTTTTGTCTAAATATGCAAAGTGTTCTTCCTTGTTTATGTTAACAATAAGCACATGAGAGTCAGTGACAGTGGAAGAACAAACAATGGGAAGGGTTTCGAAAAGAGAAACCGAAGAGTATTCAGCAAAGGTTTAGAATATTCTTGTTCTATGTTTACAATTGGGTATGAGGGAACAAACGTCTATGTTATATTTTGTGTGAGTTATTCATGGAAAATACATCGGATAAAACGTAATGCCATCTTCATAATGCTAAATGTCCATGCATGTTAATATGTCTAATGCCAAAAGGAAATGGTATGGTGGACTGTGTAAGAGACGCACAGAAATTACGTATGCCCTGTTCTCTATCACGCATAATATGCCCCGGCCTACAACAAATAGGTTTACCTGAGCGATTGTACTTTTGCGTGCCAGCTAATGTCTTTCAATGCATTTGCGTCCATCAATCATTAGTCAACAGTGGTATTGATACTGTAATGCGCAATTTAGGAACCTCCGCGTGCATATGTGGTTATCTAGGTTTCCTTCATCGATCATACATTCATAATACATACCAAGATGATCGACGTACTGAACAGAACACACCAATAATACGAAGGATAAGTACAAAAAGAAAGTCTAACCTTTGGGGCTAAATTCCTACTCGCAGATAGGCCTACTGTTGTCAGACCTGAATGTGTGTATGTAGCAGAAACACTAGACATGATTGGGAAGGGAGGCCTCGAAGACACACGGAACAGAGAACGGAAAATGCTCCGAAAAATCCTAGGCCCAAATATCAAGGATGGAGAGAGGAGACTCAAACCTAAAAATGAACTATACCTGAAGACAGAAGGAGTTGTAGCCCTAATGAAAAAAAAGGAGAATACAGTTTTATGGACACTTGGTGATGAGGAACAGTGCCAGATTGACGAAGAGGATTTTTGAATTCTTCAGGAAGAGGACGACGTAGTTGAAATGGTTCCGGGAAGTGAGATTGGACTTGGATCGGATGGGGGTGAAAGAAGAAGATATAATGGACCGAGAGCGATTCAGACCGCTGGTTAAGGGGTTTACAGGTTTCCAGGAGACAGGGGAGTTGTCAGTGAGGAAAGGAAGATCTTATACGGAGGAGCAGAAGAAGGAAGTGGGAGAGAGGATGAAGATATATTGGCAGAGAGTGAAGACAAAACATAATGTAAAAACTGTCAAACGTGGTCCATAGTTGGCCGTAACGAATTTTAAAAAAATATTTGGCGAGACCACTGATTTCATGATGGCTATATATACAAGATACAGCCATTCCTACAAGGAATTACAGGAAGTTCATCTTAACAGACAGAGTTTGAGGATAAGTGTCATAAATATGGCAAGCAGGGTGAAACCCTTGGATCACATTATCTGTGGATAAGTACCACCCAAAACATATTTCGGACAATGGAACCCATATATTATACTGGGACAGAGATATCTGCACTGATAAAACCATCAAAGTCAACCGACCTGATATTCTCCTCCTTGATCGACGGAAGAAAGGAGTTGTGATAATCGATATATCCGAACCACTCAACCTCAACCTTCAAACAGCCTATGCCCAAAAGGTCAACAAATACACCGAACTGGCCATTGAATTTAAGTAAAATATGGAAGCTAAAGCAGGTGTATATCGGGCCTCTCATTCTGACTGCAACTGGAATTGTACCTTCAAGACTGGTGGACCAACTACAGGCTCTCGGATTGTCTCACACGCTGGGACAGACCCAAAAGTCGGTGATCTTGGACACTTGCCATACAGTGCGACAATTCTTAAATGAAGAATGAACTCTGAAAGTGCTTGACATGAGTCCGTATTTTCAGTCATTGTACCACTGTAAAGTGAGGAATTTATGAATCCGTATAACGATAATAATTTTAAAACTCAGCATTTTTTCTAGGTGTAAGCCATATCTTGTGCGGGGTTTTAATTCACTGGTCGTGACAGCCAATATACCAGCCACAACAATTAATACTGGTTATCAGACAGATTCTACACACACCCAAAGTACACGGGGCAACATGACCGCGTTGTTGCCGCCCCAAAACTGAGGAACCAGCCTCAGCATTGCCTCAAAAACAAAACTCTTTTCAAACTTATCAAAGAAACATTTACAGACAAAAAGTTAGAAGAACCAGAACCCTGATTCTCATGAAATCTTCTTCAAATATATTTAGTTTCAAATACTCAAGGGGTCTGGTACGGCTTACCATGGTAAAATGTTAGGAACTTTGAACATTTCTTCCTTTGAAACCACAATACTTACAATAATGAAATTTTGTGCATAAGAAACAATGGTATTGTTTTACATGGAAACAGCGTTAATATGGACTTAAAAGAATTATTGGCATACGCTTTCAAAATTCAAATCGATGGTTGTTTATCAAGTAAGGCTGAGGTGTTTTGGGGATAAATCAACTAATTTTCAACTTTGTTAGTTTTTTTCGGCTTATTTTATTGTTAATATTCCCTTCTACAAATTCATGCACCTTCAGCAACATATCTGAACAAATAGAATTTTTAATTTTTAATCGAATAGAGAAACAAGATGTTCAGTAAAGAACATATAGCCTACTTTCTCCTAAATGCATGGGTATTGTTATAACTCTTTGTCCTTTTCAAGGTGTTGTAGTAGCTTGTTGAAATACAACGTGTTATACGGATAATAAACATGAATATGAGGTGCCCTTTGCTAGTGCTATCTCTGTACAAAATTTCATTCGATTCGGTTCCACCGTGTTTGAATTGATATGGTGAATCGATTTGCACACCTACATGGCCGCCATCCGCAAATTATCAGGCTGATGACCTTATAGTTTGGCCAAACGATCCTACATACACAAAGGTATATTGTTGCAAAAATCGGTAGAGATCAGATGATTAGGTTGGTCGTAATTTGATTTAAGCTTTGCACATTTGGGTGGCCGCCATTACGTTTTCGTCCAGATGGTGGTGATATAAAACATGACACTGAAGTGCCCTTTGCTAGTGCTACCTCTGTACCAAATTTCGTTCCATTCGTTTTCACCGTGTTTGAATAGAAGGGGGGAATCGATTTGCACACACGCATGGCCGTCATCCGCAAACTATTGGGCTGATGACCTTGTAGTTTGGTCAAAGGATGCTCCCGACATATACGTAATTTGTTGCAAAATTTGGTAGAGATCGGATTATTAAGTTAGTCGTAAAGTGATTTAAGCTTTGAACATTTGGGTGGCTGATGGCGCCGATATAAAACATGACACTGAGGTGTCCTTTGCTAGTGCTACCTCTGTACCAAAGTTCGTTCAATTCGGTTTCACCGTATTCGAATTGATAGGGGGGGGGGGCAGACATTCAGAGTACACACACTCACACACACACAGACAGACACACTATTAGCCTACTTTCGATTTTTTTGCAAAAAAAATGAAAGTAGACTTATGAGATCTACACAGGGCCAAAAATTGTGTGTCTGTGTGTGTGTCTGTGGGTGGGTGGGTGGGTGGGTGGGTGGGTGGGTGGGTGGGTGGGTGTGTGAGTCTGTGTGTGTGTGAATGTGTGTACTCTGAATGTCTGTCCCCCGCCCCCTATCAATTCGAACACGGTGAAACCGAATTGAACGAAATTTGGTACAGAGGTAGCGCTAGCAAAGGGCACCTCAGTGTCATACTTTATATCGCCACCTTCTTTACCAAAACTGAATGGCGGCCACTCAAACGTTCAAAACGTAAAATTAAATTACGGCTAAACTAATCATCCGATCTCTACCAAATTTGGTAATAACATACCTTAATATAGGACGCGTCTTTCACCCAAACTACAAGGTCATCATCCGTGCCATTTCAGGATGGCGGCCGTGTGAATTATGCAACCATTATAATCAATAGCTTAAGACTCACCAATTCCGATTATCGAGCCTAGGGTGATTTAAGATAGCCTGAAGGTCGTGATCCGTTATTTATTATAATTTAATATTATAATATTATACTGTATGTGTGGCTTAAAAGAGCTAAGCCGTCTCTGTCACACGACAAGATGGCAGCTGTCCTCATGTGCTTGTCTTATATTTCAGTAGTTTTAGTATGTTATATGTGTTATACCCTACTGATACAATAATATAAACTTTGTATGAAATGATCTATAATAATGATGTACTGCAGTGAAGAAATCGTTTATTTCAAGACATTATTTGCTAACAGGTTCTATCTAATATGTCAGTTAAGAACACTATGGCGTTAAGGATATGGTTAGCTCGGGGCTAGCGTGTTAGTCTCTCACGCGGTTGACTGGAGATCGAATACTGCTACAGTTAACTTTTTTTATTGAATTCTTTTACAAATGATGTGCACGAGCTCTGTACACAGATACTAAATAAAATGTCATTTAGCTCAAAGGAGAACAATGTATACACTCGTTTATTAATAAAATCACGTCCCCAGCATCGCACATAAACAGAAGACATTAGGAAAAGGAGAATAGAAGAACTAGATACACGTTGTCATGAACCACAGCCTTCTCAATGCCTCTGTACGGTGCTGTCCTCTTGTGGGTTACGTGGGTAATATTGTTCCAAACATACCGCTGTGTAAATACCTGGCCTCCTGAAGTAGGGAAATTTTGTAATACTGGTAGTTCACCTATTAGCCACGATCGCACTCCGATTACCTTTAAACACTGCCAGCTGGATCGCCTCCCTCCTGGCTACTTTAAACTGCCTGCTCATTGAACACCCATAGGCGTACAAGGTAAATATTAATTCACTGCTAGGTCGCAGCACCAACCTACTGTGATCGGCGTGGATTTTTAAAGGGGAAGATACCCAAAACGAAGGATTCTGACGTTTGGAGGCTTAATACCGAGATTAACGGTCGTGAATGCATTACAGTAAGTTAGTAGTTTTGGTATTCAATCATCATAAAGTATATAATATTGATTTTGACACTTACTGGCTAATTATCAATATAAAAGAAAACAAACAATACATGGTGGTAGAGGTGATTGTTTTAGGGATGAGGACATCGAGTTATTATACCCAAACATTTTGGAGAAATTAGGCTATATGTTCTTTGCTGAACATCTTGTTTTTCGCCCTGTGTTGATCTCATAAGTCTACTTTCATTTTCTGCAAAAATCAAAGTAGGCTAAAAATTGTAAATATGTTTACCACAATTTTTTTAAGAAGAAACTATTCAAATGAGAGACATACATTTCCATCATGTTGTAGATATAATATGTAGAAACACACACAAAAAACTTTCATCAGTGTATGCCAATTAGTCTATTTGGTTTATCACCAAAACAGATGTTAAAAACACAACTTTCGGAAAACTAGCGATAAACATAAAGTGCATACCACTCTGACTGGATGAAAATCGGGTGCAAGTCATTGCCCTTCAAATCGTAACTCAAAAACTGTTGGTCATAATGACACTTTTTTTACCCAAAATGTTCCTAAAGGATAGGAGCATGAATTTAAACAAGATGTTCAGTAAAGAACATATAGCCTACTTTCTCCTAAATGTATGAGTATAGTTATAACTCGTTATTATCAAAGAGTATAATAGAACTATTCTTTGTTGAAGACCTTAGAAACGATTTACCTCTACCAAACGCCACAACCTACATAAAAACAGCTACCATCATTGAAGAAAGAAAGATAAGAAGTATATCAAGAATGTTATGGATCTGGAGACATAATCGACCGGACTGGCTGCGTGGCTCAGCGGTAACGTTCTCGCTTGCTGGGCCCTAGGTTGCAGGTTCGTATCCTGGCGCAGTCAGCTGGCATTTGAGGGTGCACAAATGCGAGGGAGCCGTGTCAGTACATTTACTGGCACGTTAAAGATCCCCTTCGGGCCAAAATTCCGGCACCCCGGTGTCTCTAAAAGCAGCAGTAGTTAAAAGGGATGTAAAACTAATTACATTATTATTATTATTATTATTATTATTATTATTATTATTATTATTATTATTATTATTACATATACGACCTGCCGTGGGCAACATCCAACTTTGAGTTGAGGCATGTCTTTACACGTCTGGTTGTGCGTGGCTTTCACAACCCTAATTGAATTCAAATAACATTTTCAAGTAACGCAAAATAGGCTGTTACAAACCCTTTAAAATGAAAAGTAAAAAATGTATCGTAGTATCATCTTGTCATTCTTCAAATTCGATGCGCATAGAATGCCAATGGTGTAGTAATCAATGGAGCCCCACGTAGACTAGTCGTGACATCTAGTGGAGAAATATCGAACAATATAATCCTAACAGAGCGAGTGCATTCTAGCGGCCAGAAGAAGAAACTTTTCAATAAAATCTGGAAGTTAATCTAGTTACCTTTTTGGCAGCTAGATGTCTCGAGTAAATCTGCTGGCGAATTATGTTTTAATTAAATATATATTTTACACCATAATATGCACAATATAACGCTTAATTTTAAAACATCTGAGTCATTACAAAACAATAAACATATAACATTTCAAGCAAAAAACCTAGCTCTGATCGGGTTTGAACCATAGGCATTTGAGTGATAGGCTAACGCTCTACCACTGAGCTAATTGTGTCAACGAATATCGTTCTATATAAAATGACTTACATAGAACTTGTTAGCAAATAATGATTTATACTAAACGATTTCATCACTGGAGTATATTATTTATATATAAAGCATTTCATACAAAGTTTATTTATTTTGTATCAGTACGCTATATTGCATGCAATACTCAAATTAGTGAAATATAAGTCAGGCACAAGATATCCGCTGCCATCTTGTCTTATTACTGAATCAGCTCAGCTTTTTAAAATCCCGTCTGCACTATAGTATTACAAAATAAACTTTTAATTTCGAACGTGCCTCTTCCTTTAGAACAGTTAAAACGATTCTCGGCTCGATAATCGGAACTGGTGGGTCCCATGATATGGATTATAAAGTTTGCATAATTCGCACGGCCGCCATCCTGAAATGGTATGGCGGACGACCTTGTAGTTTGGTCACAAGACGCATCCTATACGAAGGTATGTTGTTACCAAATTTGGTAGAGATCGGATGATTTGGTTAGTCGTTATTTGATTTTACGTTTTGAACGTTTGAGTGGCCGCCATTCAGTTTTAGTAAAGAAGGCGGCGATATAAAACATGACACTGAGGTGTCCTTTGCTAGTGCTACCTTTGTACCAAATTTCGTTCAATTCGCATTCACCGTGTTCGAATTGATAGGGGGGGACAGACATTCAGAGTACACACACTCACACACACACAGACACACACACAGACTCACACACACACACACACACACAGACTCACACACACACATACACACACACAGACAGACACACTTTTTTCGCCCTGTGTTGATCTCATAAGTCTACTTTCATTTTTTGCAAAAATCGAAAGTAGGCTAAAAATAATTTGAAAAATCGAGTTTTTGAAGGTGGTAAGCTATACCAGACCCCTTAACTTCAATAGTAAGGTTATAAGTGTACCTTTTGCTTAACCAACGATTGGCCGAGAGGGGGGGGACGCTAACAAAAGATTTTCTCTAGCCACCACTTGCGTTTCTTTTGTTCTGCTGACATGTGGTGCCACCATCTAACTGACCGTTGATTTGATATGATATGAATTGAATAATGCTGGCAATGTCTTTCGCGCTAGTATCGGAGGGAACTAGACTGTTATTTGTGAATGAAGTAGCACGATATCAAAGTCGATATTCATAAAATGAAAGCATAATGTAATTATTTCTTTTCCTCATGAGCATCCCATATATAGTTTTGCATATTGCACCGTTTAATATGTAAATAAATCCCATACGTTTAATAGTACATTATGCAACGAGCCTATAATGGCTATAATTAAGACACGAGTATTTTTTATAAAACGAGCGTATGCGAGTTTTATAATTTCCATACGAGTGTCTTAATTACCATTATAGGCGAGTTGCGTACGACTGCTTATGTTCGACGATAATTATAACTTTATTATATGTTTTAACATAAATATTCATAAATATCTGTTCAGTCACTACAGTAGAATGTTGTGATCGGGTGCTGCGGTGGGTAGTATATCTCTCTTGTCCAAGCTCTCTGGACAACCGACGCATGCGCTCTGTGTGCTTCAATACCATATGTTCAGATTGCGCACCAGTATTCAGTAAAACTGTCATTGAAGTCGTGTCAAAACCACGCGCTGTGTAGAAATTGGTTTTGGAGATATTAAGGTACCGGTACAGTGCTATTTCTTGTCTCAGATTCGCTAGTTTATTTACGCGAACATATGGACGGTGCGTATTCCATGTCGGTAATTTATTATAGTTCGATGTTGTGTTTATGTCCGACATGTTGGATTTTGAGTGCATGCGCGAAGGTATCGTTACCTAATTGGTCAATGAACGAGCTCTGATTGGCTGTAGAAACTGTATCATAATGAAAAACGGTGTTATAATGACCATCATTATGATGCAGTTTTCTAACACATAATAGTGAGGGTCGAACATAAAATAATATTCGTTGTTTTCTACGGAACTCTTCGTTTATTTGTATAATAAGGCATTTTTATTTACTTTATTTACGTATTGTAGCCAAATCTGATAAAATATAAATGGCAATGTTCCATAAGGTGACAAACGAATACTACTTCATTATGCAACGACCCTATAATGGCAATAATTAAGACACGAGTATGTTGATAAAACGAGCGTAAGCGAGTTTTATAATTTCCATACGAGTGTCTTAATTACCATTATCCCTCACGAAGGCCCTTAAAGATCTTTCCAGATTCTACAACACAAACTAGCTTAAGCCAAACCCTTCAAAGACACGAGTGTGTGCCTTTCATTTGAGAAATAGGGAAGCTGCTCGCAAGTTAAGGATCGTATGGTCAGGGGTCGAACTGGAACACTGTGAGACTCCAAAATATCTAGGAGTGACACTTGACAGATCTCTTACTTTCAAGAAGCACTGCATGAACTCCAAGTCGAAAGTTTCTTCCAGGAACAATCTCCTACGCAAACTGGCTGGATCTCAGTGGGGTAGTCAACCTGAAACGATCCGAACTTCAGCAATGGCACTATGCTATTCTGCAGCAGAGTATGCTTCTCCTGTTTGGTATAATTCAACACATGCCAAACAGCTGGATGTAGCTCTCAACGATTCCTGCAGGATTATAACAGGTTGCTTGAAATCAACTCCAGTAGAATGGCTTTATCTCCTCGCAGGAATAGCACCGCCCCCTGTTCGAAGAGAAATAGCTGCGAACAAGGAATGGAAGACAGTGGAGCATGAAATAACTCATCCTCTATATGGACACGAACCGCAACCGCAACGACTGAAGTCGAGGAAGAGTTTCCTTAGAATATCAAAGGAACTTAGAACCACTGCTGAAAAAGCTAGGTTGCAAATGTGGAGGGCTACGACCAACCTTCCCCCTGGTTGGGAAAATGTGTCTGAAACTCTACCTCCTGGCTACGACGAGGAATGGACGTCTTGGAAGTCACTGAATAGGCTGCGCTCTAGAGTAGGCAGATCAAGGGTTAATATGGCAAGATGGGGTTACATTGACCAGGATGATATTCAATGTGATTGTGGAGAAGACCACACTGTTCAGCATATGACTGAGTGTCGACTGTGCCCAGCATCCTGCACGGAAGAAGATCTTCGTCGGGGAACACAGAGTGCACTGGAAGTGGCCAAGTTTTGGGCAAAGATAATATAATAACCATGTCAAACTATGAACAAGCTTATAAACAATATGCTGTCTGAAAGATATTTCCAAGTGGTTCTTGGGACCAAAATAAGTAAGCAAAAGAAACTGAACAATGGACTCCCACAAGGTTCCGTTTTAGCTCCAGTGCTCTTTAACTTGTACACATCAGATCTCCCTTTAACGCAGTCGAGAAAATTCATTTATGCAGATGACCTGGCTTTGGCAACTCAACAAAGAACCCTTGAGAAGAGCGAACAAATTCTTTCCTCAGATCTAAGCATTATGAATGAATATTTCAAGAAATGGAGACTAACACCGAATCCTAGTAAGACTGAAGTTAGTTGTTTCCATTTAAACAACAGGTTGGCAAATACAAAGCTGAATATCATATTTAATGAGAAAGTCCTCCATCATCAACATTTTCCAAAATATTTAGGCGTTACTCTCGATAGAACTTTGTCCTTCAAGAAGCACCTGCAGAACACTGCAGCAAAACTAAGATCACGCAATAACATCTTGCAGAAGTTATGTGGAACCACATGGGGAGCTACAGCAACAACATTACAATCTTCTGCTCTAGGACTTGTCTATTCAGCTGCTGAATACTGTGCTCCGGTGTGGCTTAACAGTCCACATGTGAAGCAGATTGATGTCCAATTGAATTCGGCGATGAGGATAATATCAGGTTGCATCAGGACCACTCCTCTGTACTGGCTTTCACCTCTAAGTCATATTGCACCACCTGACTTACGTAGACAAAACTCTCTCTTGAGGGAATATCAAAAGATAATTTCCACTCCAAAGCTTCCTATTCATTGTGACATACCTACAGTAAAGATAAGTCGCTTGAAATCCCGCCGACCACCCATCCTAACAGCGGAATATCTACAATTAAATACTTTTCAGATTGACAACAAGTGGTCTGAGGTATGGAATAATTTATTCAATGAGAAATATGGAAACTTCATTGATCCTATCAAGAAACCAGCTGGCATGGAACAACCACGCCATACATGGAAATCACTCAACAGAATTCGAACGGGACATGGGGTCTGCGCAGACAGCTTATTCAAGTGGAATAAGGCTTCCTCACCTCAGTGCGACTGTGGTTTTGAAAGACAGACCATCCAACATATCGTGGAGGACTGCAGCCTTCGAGCCTATCATGGGAACTTCAAAGACTTTCATGATGCAACGCAGCCTGCCCTAGACTGGATTTCCAATTTAAATCTTACCTTGTAAATTTGAACTTTTTATCTATTGAATATGTGTCTCCTCATTCAAAATTTATTTTAATATTGTTCTTTTAGGCTAAATACTAATGTATATGTTTAATGTGTTCTTTAGCTTGTAATTATGTAACCATGCCATACGCTAAATAAATAATAAATAACTGTGTAATATATTTACAATGTATGTTTCTGATACGAGAATAATAATAATAATTACCATTATAGGCGGCAAGCCTCCGTGGCTTAGGCGGCAGCACGCCGGCCTCTCACCGCTGGGTCCGTGGTTCAAATCCCGGTCACTCCATGTGAGATCTGTGCTGGACAAAACGGAGGCAGACAGGTTTTTCTCCGGGTACTCCGGTTTTCCCTGTCAAAATTTCATTCCAGCAACACTCTCCACTATCATTTCATTTCATCTGTCATTCATTTAATCATTGCCCCAGAGGAGTGCGTCAGGCCTCGGCAGCCGGCACAGTCCATAACCTCGCCGCTAGATGGGGGCTTCATTCATTCCATTCCTGACCCGGTCGGAGACTGGAAGCAGGCTGTGGATTTTCATTTCACCATTATAGGCGAGTTGCATACGACTGTTTATGTTCGACGATAATTATAACTTTATTATATGTTTTAACATAAATATTCATAAATATCTGTTGGATTCAGTTAATTCAGTTTTAGTGAACAGGGCGCGCTGGCTTTGCTGACTGAACAGAGCGCATGCGTGGGTCAAGGCACTCCGAAAGCAGAGACCGTTCACTTTGCTTATCAACACAAACATATGTTGGATTTTGTGCGCATGCACGAAGGTATCCTTACCTAATTGGTCACACAACTGTTTCTTGAGCTCTGATTGGTGGGAGAAACTGTTTCATAATGAAAAATAGTGTTATAATGAGCCTCATTATGATACAGTTTTCTGACACATAATGTTAACATTTCCACATCGTCGGACATCTTTACCTTCTCCTTACTTACTACCCTGTCCGCCGTTCCACCATGGTCCATACAGTAATTTCTGGCAGCTGCTCTGGTGACGAACAGAGGAATTTATTTATATTTTTTGTAATTTCTGTAATCTCATTGATATACTTTCTTTGGAAACATTTATACGTTTTAGCACGAAAACTTGTGAGAGAGACGGAAACGTCTTGATCTTTAGCGTGAGTACCGCGCTAACATCTCGACTGATGGCGTGACGTTAGTAGGTTCGACCAATGTTGGGTTAATATTTTGTTTTTAATAATGATTAATTTTACTGTAATGTTGGTAACAGTGAATATTATTGTATTTTCAATAAGTTGACTATTTCATTTTATAAAGGTAATGTTGATAAATATTCATAACAAGTGATGCAGTAGTTTCTGTGGTAGAATCATATTTAAAAATTAAACTGTTATGTTCAAATATTCAGTTAACGCCATATTAAGGTGACACACACGATAAACTGATAATTGAAAAGCATGTCTACATAGAACAAATTAATTAGAACAATGTAGCAGTATTTTCTCCTAGCTTAAAAGTAATGTGAAATAGACTTGGCAGGTTTTAGAAGTAAACAACTCAGAGGCCTGTCAAGTCAGAGCTGTTGCTAGTGCATTATGAGCTCGATGTATCGACAGGGTATCGACTGTCACTCACGTGCCTTCATTATCTGGCACGAACAAAAACACGGAACGAAATTAGTACGCTGATTGCATTCGTCATCAGCTCTTCCTGATTGGCTAACTCTTTTATATATTTACGCTCTGTATAGCTCAGTCGCAATCCACTACAGCTTGAGTTCTTTTTTTCAGCACTGATCTCATACATAATCATCATCATCATCACCGCTGGTCAGGTCTGCTTGGAACATAAGCCTCTCCATCGTTTCCTGTCCATCCACCATCTCTCGCCTTCACTGTGTCCCAGCACACTCCTCTTTCCTCCACACTCTTCTTAACTCCCTTCGTCCATCTGTCCCTTGGTCTTCCCCTGGGCCTCCTTCCCTTCATTTCCATTTCCAACATCTTCTTCGGTATCCTCTCCTCTCGCATCCTCCTCTTTGTCCATACCATTGCAGCCTAGATCGCTCTATTCTATTTTGCAATGGTACCTCTCTTACCATCTCTCTGTCTCTCTCATTCCTTACTTTGTCCATTCTTGTTACTCCTACCCTACTCCTCTGCAACTTCATCTCCACTGCTCGTATTTTACTCTTGTCCCTTTCCTTCATCACCCATGTTTCTGAACCATATGTCAAAATTGGCACAAATTAGGTCTTGTAGATGATTCCTTTACATTTTTGTGGCATCTTTATTCCATATCATCCCACTAACACTCTTGAAAAATTCATCTGCGCACCTTCCCCTTTCATTTATTTCCATCCTATTGCCTCCCTTTTCTTCAATTATACTTTCCAAGTACTTGAAGCATTCTACTTTCTACAACTGCTGTCCTCAAAGTGTTATGCCCATATCCAGTCTGTTCTTCCTCCTCGTTGTGATGACCACTTCATCCTTTTGTGCTGAGAACTTCATTCCATATGATAACACTACCTTCTCCCACTCATCCAATTGCTCCTGTACTTCTTCCTCATCCTCTCCCCATACCAGAAGGTCGTCAGCAAACAACATTGCCAACTCATACAATTCATCTAAAGCTACAGTAGGCCTACCTGTGGTAGAAATCTATCGTCGATCTTCAAGGAGTTGTGAAAAAGGGATCTCACATCCATCATCATTATCATTAGATCCTATACAATGCACAAACGGCAGCAAATTATTGGAAGTGCATAAGCGAAATCGTAGGATTTTTTAAGAGCGTTAAAAATCCCTCCTTCGGAGAGGAAGTAAAGCAGGTGGGCCGCGTTAAAAATCCCTCCTTCGGAGGGGAAGTAAAGCAGGTGGGCCAACGCTCTTAGGTTCCAACGTTCGTCGCCAGACGCCGACTGCGGTGGCATCTAGTAACCAAGTTCAGAACTTACTAGTTGTCGTTGACGGTGGCGTTTGGTAGCAAAACTAGGAACTACTTGAAAATTGAATGTCTGCAGTCTTACATGAATTAAAAACAGATAACCCACACTAATACAGCCATCAAAATTAACACCGGTTATCAGACAGATTCTACTCACACCCAAAGTACACGGGGCTACATGACCACGTTGTCGCAGCCCCTAAACAGAGGAAACAACCAACCAAAATTGCATAAGACGCAAATATGCCTTTGACACTTCCAAATAATAGATTTTTTTGTCGTGTGGCCACCTGAGAGGCCGAGTGCAGGTCTTTCTAGACGCCCATGGGCGACCTGCACGCCGGAATGAGAGATGGAATGGATGAAGATGATTGAAGCTGGGCAAGGATGTGGAATATGATGATGATGATGATGATGATGATGATAATTGTTGTTTTAAGGGGCCTAACATCTAGGTTATCGGTCCCTAATGGTTTGGGTGATAGTGAAAGATGAGATGAGAATGAAAACTATAACTAATACTAACTACAGACGTACATACTAGAAGAAGAAATGGTAAACAAATAAAGGATAAAGCAAATAAAGGACAGGAAGAAAGGAAATGCCCTCAACCCTCGAAGAATGAGGATTGAGGGACTTGGAAGGAAGGAGAGCCATGAAAGGCATATAGGAAAGGGGAAAGAAGAGAGGGCCCGCCCCAAGGTCAGAGGAAAAAGGGGACAAAACGGACCCAGCACAGGAATCCCTCGGGGTTGCCAACTCCCAAACTCACCAGCCGTGAGCCCTTGAGGGTGTAGCACTATCCAGAAGTGGTGGGACTACAAACACCCTGCCTCATTGAGGGTGTGGTGAAGAAGGCAGGAGATAACATGAAAAAAAAAAGAAGGCTGACCCCTCGAATAATGAGGTTATCAGGAAAGATGTGTCAAGGGCCAATTAGGGCGGGAAAGTTGGGGTCGGAAGAGAACAAGAGTTGACCAAGAGAGGTCGACAGAAAAGGAAACGGAGAGGAGCTTGGCACAAGTAAGTGGAAGCAATGCCGGACTCAGCTGGGGTCCCAGGGTCGCCAACCCACGTATCACTAGATGTGAGCCCCTGGGGGAGATGCGGAAGTAAGTGGCCGTGGCCTGTTAGACGATACCGTCCCAGCATTTTCCTGGTGTTGAAAATGGGGGAAAACCACAGAAAACCATTTTAAGGACGGTGTTTCCATGCGTTCTTGTTTCTTGCTCATTGAACGATGGCAGCCTTGTTCGTCACGCGCATGAGGCCTCTTCAACTGTTACCTAGATGACGACACACTGACGTCACATTAGTGTTGCCAATATGCATGATACAAAAAGCAACTCAATGTTGTAATCATTCCTTAATGTCATAGACTCGAACCCGGTTATCACCAATCGTATTGTTGATGCTGTAATTAATTTTCGTTGCCCTCTCCACTTTTCCAAACGTAATGGACACACTAAACGTTTCTTACGAGGTATCGGCATGATGACACGCGGTAGACTGATGATTGTTCAGCGTAAACTCAACCATATCCGGGCGATTAATTAACAGTTTGCCTTTTTTCCACTACACACGCTGGCGCATGTCAATGAAACTCAACCATATCTGGTTGATAAGATTAGCAGTTTGCCTTTTCTACCACTACAAACCCTAGTGTGAGTCAATGCAGTGTTTCAAATAATCTCTTATAATTATTTCCGGTGTGAAGATTGTTCAAACATCCTGAGGGTATTGATTTTGATAATTACAGACCCGTGGCAATACTGTCAGCAATTGCAAAGCTCTTTGAACAATTGTTATATCAGCATAAATTTCAGAACCTACAGTACATTATAAGTGATTTTCAACATGGGTTCATGCCTAAAAGATTAACAGTAACTAATCCAATGGAGTTTACTCACAAAGTATCAGCAGCAATGGACAAAGGAAGTCAAGTTGATGTAATTCATACAGAGTATGCGAAGGCATTCGATAAGGTAGATCATGATATCCTCTTAAATAAGTTAGCACATTATGGTTTCTCCTACAATTTGCTGAAGTTGTTCACCTAATATCTCAGTGAACGAAAACAGTTTGTTGCTTGCAATGGATGCGAATCCTATTCATACTATGCCCGATCAGGCGTCCCACAAGGTTCAAACCTAGGCCCTCTAATATTCCTGCTGCTTATCAATGATCTTAAAAGGTGTATTAGATAATGAAACGTTTTGTTATTCGCGGACGATGTCAAAATATTTAGAAATATTCAGACAGAGCAGGACTGTCAATAACTACAAGAAGATCTCAATAATGTGGCATCCTGGAGTAAATTAAATCGCTTGCACCTTAACATAAAGAAATGCTCAGTTATGAAGTTTACTAGACACAAATTCCAGGTGATGTTTCGGTACCGGATATTGGATGCGTATCTCACTATTAACAATTCTATCAAAGACCTAGGAGTCCATTTTGATTCAAAGCTAACATTTTCATTGCACACTCATGAAATGGTAGCTAGTGTTTATACATGTAAAATGCTAGGCTTTATAAGAAGAAATTGTAAAGATTTCGTCAACCCAAAAAGTATAAAATTATTGTTCAATTATTTTGTTAGAAGCAGATTAGAATATGCATCCAGCATCTGGAATCCCTGGTACATGAACCACATTAGTGAAATTGAAATGGTTCAGAATAAATTCCTAAGATATCTGCAGTATAAAATGACGGGTATTTATCCGAAATATGATAGCTATGGAAATCTTCTAAGTTACCTGAATTATACATATCTGACTAACAGACGAAAAATTGCAATTCTTGTTTTTGTCTTCAAAGTATTCAATAACCTTTTGTATAGTCCGTATTTAATATCACAGTTTAATTTACGTGTCCCACCTCCCTCAACTCTACCTAAGTTTATTGCATTTTACTGCCCAAGAACTAGAACTGAACAGCATAAACATTCCCCAATATTAAGTGCTATTCAATTATACAATGAACATTCAATAGCAAACCACCTTGACTTATTCAGTTACACATATAGTTCCTTTGTTTCTGTCTTGTGTGCGATCACATGAACTCGTACATTCCACCTACCAATTTCCTATTTTTCCTATTTTCGTATTTAGTTGTAGAATTAATTTACATTACAATCTCAGCATTATGCCTGTCAATTATATTATAATATGATAGAATTGTGTAACCAAATGTACATGTGTTTCTTTTTATTAGGCATATGCCTGTTAGAAGCGCAATAAATCCAAATAAATAATAATAATAATAATAATAATAAAAATAATAACACATTAAAGAAAGAATTATGTAAATAAGTTAATTTGGCCAGGATTTGAATCGGAAAGGAAACGAGTAAAGCGACTTTAGGCCTATTTATTTATTGATTTTTCATTTATTCATTCATCCATTCATTCATTCTTTCTTTCTTTCTTTCTTTCTTTCATTCATTCATTTATTCATTCATTCATTTTTTCATTTATTGATTTATTCATGTATTCATTCTTTCATTTATTCATTTATTCATTCTTTCATTTATTCATTTGTAACCGTACACTTATTTTAGTTACGGTGGAGTTTGAGAGGCGAGTGTGTATTCACTCTAAGGGAGAACAATTTTAAACAAAACATATATTTATCTTTACTTACAATAACGCATTCCCTTCCACACAACAACCCCTGGCACTATCCAGCCCATGACGGGCTAAGGCCGACCAAGCGACCGCTGCCCAGCCATTCGGCCTGCAGATATTGGGGTGACGCGTGATCAGCGCGTCGGGTCCCCTCGGCCGTTAATCTTGGTTTTCGTGATCGGGGCGCTGTCTCACTGTCAGACAGCTGAGTGCACCCCGTTCCAACCCTCACGTCAGTTTTAAAATCCCTGACGGAGCCGGGGATTGAACCCGGGGCCTCCGGGTGAGAGGCAGGCGCGCTACCCCTACACCACGGGGCCGGCTTCCCTTCCACACATCTTGTTCTTTATCATTACTCATCATTACTCCTTTCTTCTTTCTTTAATCTCATTCCTTTCTACTAATACTATTCTCTCCTTGTCTTTCTATCCAAAACATCTTAATAATCATCCCTCATGGAACTAACAAATATAAGTCTAAGAATAATCCATAGATATATAAAACAAACTAACATCGTAAATAGAATTTTCAAATAGCTTGGAGATCTAAAAATTGGAACTTCCAAACAGCTTGGAATCTTAAAAGTGGATAATACATGGCCCTATACTCCTTTACTGATAACATGTAACCTCCTTGGGTTACAATTCGCCCCCTAATGTGATTCTTACGAGAGAAGCACGTGAGGATCACATTCCTAAAAAACATAAAAATACAACACAATACATATACACTAAAAATATCACGCACAAAATAAAATAACTTATGAACTATCATCATTGTGTCTATCAGACACTCCTGCTCCATCAGAAAATCCGACAACAATATCATAGTCAGAAGGAATGGTAGTAGCGTCATCAAATCCGTCCACGCCGTTATCACAATCATCCTCATCCTCCCGTTCACCGTCATCTGAAGAACCATTACCATCAGCATCATCACCAATATCATCATTTTCAGCAGTACCATCCTCCTCCTCATTCTTCCTTTTTTTTGTTCTTCTCTTAATCTTCCTCTTTCTTCATCTGCCATGTCATTCCGTACCTTGTACTCCTCATCTTCCATCTCCACCGTTCCTGTCTCCTTTCCTTCCTCATTTTCTTCTTACTCTTTTTCTTCTGATCATTCACTCTCTTATCTTCCTTTACCTGACATTTCATCTTCTTCCTACTCCTTCTCTTTGCTTTCCAACTCATCTTTTTATCTATCATCCTGGTCCTCTTTGTCTTCATTCTCAACCACTTCTCTCTTCTTCCTTTCCACATTTTACACCTCTTCCTGGTCTGACTTGTCTTACTCAACAGTTCCTTTCTCTTCTTCCACTTTGTTCTCCATTGTTTCTTATTCACCTGATCTTCTTCTAATATGTAGTCTTCCTCCATCTCTATCTTGTCCTTTACTCTTTCTTTTATCTCTTTTTCGTGACTGCTACTGTCCTCTTCATGATCAACCTCATCTACTTCTCCTTTCTCTTCTTCAGTTTCTTCCATCTCACCTACTTTCTTACTTTCTTCCATTTTACCTGCTCCGTTATACGTTTCTCCTTTCTCTTCTACCTTGCCCTCTATCTCATCTTCTTCCCTGTCCTCAGTTTTATTCTCCTCCTCCATTTGACGTCCTCCTTCACCTTCTTCTCTCTCTTGTCCATTTCCTTCCATACGCCCCCTACCATCACGTACTTCACATATCTCCTCCTCCATTTCGTGTCCATCTTTCATTCCTTCTTCCCCTCAATTACCATCTTCTACACGCCCCCCAGCATCACGTACTTCACATATCTCATCCATTTCTTCCTCCTCTCCAGCCACTCTCACAGACACATTCGAAGATTCAATTCTTTTTTCAAACCTCTTATTTCCTTACTTAACTCTTCTATTTTAGCATTTGTGGCATCTGCCTGTTTCTTCACTGCCTCATCTACATATAATTTCACCGATTCCACCTGCTTACCTACAAATTCTATCTGTCTGCCTAATTCCTGCTTCTGTTGACCCATAGACTCTTTTATCGACTCTTCCTGCTTCTTAATAGACTCACCTATCTCCTTACTTAAAGATTCTCCTAGCTTCTTAATAGACTCATTCATAGTCGTAAGCATTTAGATCAAACTAGCTTTGCTATTTTGCATTGCTATTAAAATTTGCTTTTCTTCACCTTTACCTGCTTCCTCGTCTTGCTCATATCCATCTTTTGATCCCACTTTGGTGGCGTCATATTATACTTTTTCTAACTTCCCTTTATCGAGCTCCACGTTGAGGCGCAATTTGTAACCGTACACTTATTTTAGTTACGGTGGAGTTTGAGGGGCGAGTGTGTATTCACTCTAAGGGAGAGCAATTTTAAACAAAACATATATTTATCTTTACTTACAATAACGCATACCCTTCCACACATCTTGTTCTTTATCATTACTCATCATTACTCCTTTCTTCTTTCTTTGATCTCATTCCTTTCTACTAATACTATTCTCTCCTTGTCTTTCTATCCAAAACATCTTAATAATCATCCCTAATGGAACTAACAAATATAAGTCTAAGAATAATCCATAGATATATAAAAACAAACTAACATCGTTAATAGAATTTTCAAATAGCTTGGAGATCAAAAATTGGAACTTCCAAACAGCTTGGAATCTTAAAAGTGGATAACACATGGCCCTATACTCCTTTACTGATAACATGTAACCTCCTTGGGTTACACATTCATTCATTCATTCATTCATTCATTTATTAATTTATTCATTTATTCATTCTTTCATTTATGAATGTATTCATTTATTCATTCTTTCATTATTTCATTTATTCATGTATTCATTCTTTTATTTATTCATTTATTCAATTATTCGTTCTTTCATTTATTGATTTTTCATTTATTGAATTATTCATTCTTCCTTTATTCATTTATTCATTCTTTAATTTGTTCATTTATTAATTCGTTCTTTCATTTATCCATTCATTCATTCTTTCTTTATTCTTTCATTAATGCATTTATGTCACGAAGTCCAAGCGTCTCAAAATCGCACAACATCTTTTAAACCAAACCCATTACATTCGAGCACATTGCTGGTGGTGGGGTATAAATTCCCTTGTTGGATTAATTCAGTATCAAGAGGGGTTGATTTGCCCCCGCCTGACCTTTGACCTGAGCGGCATGTGGACAGGGGTCATTCATAATGAAGGACCTTCCGGATCAAAGGACAATGTGTGGCTCGGCGACCGCTAATGCATCGCGATACGCCATTACCCAATGGGCAGTGCGAGGCAACAATAGAAAGAATTCGCACACCTCGCCAAATGAGCTCTGAATACAGCAGCAAGCAGACTGAAGGGAAAGAGTAGGGGTGTGCTCGCCGAAATTCGATTGGTATATACAATGGGACTATGGATATGATGATGATAATTGTTGTTTTAAGGGGCCTAACATCTAGGTTATCGGCCCCCATTGATCTGGGTCATAGCGAAAATAACAATGAAATGAAAACCAGAACGAAAATTCAGTAAGACGGAAAATACTTACAAAAAGCAACTCAAAAAATGTTCTTACAAAAGGGAATTTAGAATGAAAAGATTCACAAAAGGAATAGATTGAAAAATGCGCTCAAAATGCAGGCAAGGGTCAAAATACGTATAAAATGCAATGCAGAGTCGAAATACTTACAAAAAGCAATTGAAATTCAAAATACTTACAAAATGCAAATGAAATCGAAAATACGTACAAAATGCAATTGAGGTTCAAAATACGTACAAAATGCAAGTGAAATTGAAAATACACAATGCAATTCAGATTGAAAGATCCCATTTCCAATCCAAAATATTCACAAAGTGCAATTGAAATTCAAAATACTTACAAAATGCAATTTAAATTGAAAATGCTTACAAAATTCACGGTATATTCAAACTACTCATTCGGATTGACAATACTTCCAAAATGCAATTTAGATTGAAAATACTTGACAAAATGTAATTAAGATTCAAAATACCCACAAAATGCAATTGAGAATCAAAATACTTGAAAAATGCCCTGCTCCTACATTGAAAGACTTACTAAAAAGCAATTTAGATTGTCAATCTTTACAAAATGCAATGGAGGTTGAAAACAATCGCGAAATGCAATTTAGATCGAAAAAACTTACAAAATGCAACGTAGATTAAAAATACCTACAAAATGTAGTGTAGATGAGAAAACAAGTAGTTCCGTGAAGAACTATACAGCCTATTTTCACATATCCTGCTCATGTTAATTGTCTCTATCAACATACAAAATTTCAGTTTAATTGCTGTAACAGATTCGTAGATATTGAGAACCGTCTAAATATTTCATATGGTCGCCAGGATGGATTTTTATTTTTGTACTATTACATTAAGATTACTGTGTACGTGTGGTATTCAAATTTCAATCGCATGATTAGAACACAAGAAGTAAAAACGAGATGTTAAAAGTACGCACAGCAGCCATTTTGTGATTATGTAAACAATTGAAATAAATTAGATGCCAGTGGATCAACATTTGTATAAGCATTTAACGTGCAACGTTTCTCGGCACTCGGATAGTTAATTCGCGAGAAACGTCCATTTAAATATTTATACTTCGCGTCGCCGCCATGTTGGATTTGTGCTCACCAGGTTACTGAAAGTCCTATAGGTGAACATATGTTCATAGTCTCTATGAACATTAAAAAATTCAGTTTGGTTGCTGTAAAAGATTCATAGATATTGAGAACCGTCTAAATATTTCGGAAGCTCACCATTTAGGATTGTTATATGTATAGGCCATAGAGTTATGTACCATTAAATGACTATTATTGCCTAGCTTCATTATTCAAACTTTCACTTCGATCGCATGATTACGACACAAGAATAAAAACTTAATTTTAAAATTTCGCACAGCCGCCATCTTGAGGTTATGTGAAAATGAAAATCCACAGCCTGCTTCCAGTCTCCGACCGGGTCAGGAATGGAATGAATGAAGCCCCGATCTAGCGGCGAGGATATGAACTGTGCCGGCTGCCGAGGCCTGACGCACTCCTCTGGGGCAATGATTAAATGAATGACAGATGAAATGAAATGATAGTGGAGAGTGTTGCTGGAATGAAATTTTGACAGGGAAAACCGGAGTACCCGGAGAAAAATTTGAGGTTATGTAAACAATTGAATTAAATTAGATGGCAGTGCATTACAATCGGCAAAATCATTTACTGTACCACATTTCACTGCGCTCAGAGAGTTAAATCACGAGAAAAGTCTATTAAAATATTTCAAATTCGCTCGGTCGCCATGTTAGTTTTGAACTTGACAGGTTTATGAAATATACATAGGTAAACCTGTATCAGTACCCTTTTTCACCGTACAAAATTGCATGATGATATCTGTAATAGTTTCGGAGATATAGAATGTCAGTGAAATATTTCGCACAGCCGCCATGTTGGATTGGTGAGACGTAACAAAATTTGAAGGCACGGTCGAGGTCGCCGGGAATAGTGCTATGAACTTACCGAGTTTCATTGAAATCGCTCCAGCCGTTTAGATTTTATTAGGGGACACACACACACACACCTCACACACACACACATACACACACACGGACAAAAGGTGATCTCATAAGCATATTTTTTCAAAATTGAAAATAGGCTAAAAATGCTTAAGGGATTTCAGATACACAGGGAGCCAATTAACAAAAACAGTGCGGGAATCTTAAAGAGAAAAGGAAATATAATGAAAAGAAAACAAGAGGTCTGACCCCTCGAAGAAGGAGGGATCAGGGAAGATGAGACAAGGGCCAATTAAGGCGGGAAAGTGAAAGACTCCCTAGGACTCGGATACCCTAATACCGTCGGGGTCGGAAAAGAACAAGAGTTGACCAAGGGAGGTCGACAGGAAAAAAGATGGAGAGGAGCCCGGCACAAGTAAGTGGAAGCAATGCCGGACTCAGCGACTCACGTGGTCGCCAACCCACGTCCCACAAGATGTGAGCCCCTGGGGGAGGGACTATGGATAACCTGAACTTCTATAACTGGAATTCGAAGCTGGTGTCGCTCCCTTGAACATCTTATCAAATTAATGGGGAATCAAGAAGTTCCGTGACGAGCTAAACTTTTCTTAAAATTTAAGAATCATGACAATGATTAATCTATATGGACCTATATAGAATAATGACGAAATTAAGTTGGCAATATCGACATTTCTAATTAGTTCGATATATACCTGATATAATGTAGCATAATAGAGAATTACAGTTGGCAGCCCTGTTGACTGATTATATTCTTAGTTCCATCTCTTAAGGTACAGAATACAAAATTTGGTTGAAGTATAATGGATAGCATGGACGTTACATGCAGTTAAGGCATTGGATCTATCAGCGAGCGTAAAATCATGTTGGCAACAACGTCATGCATGTGTTGGTCAAAAATAATCTGAAATATTATGATCTCTTATTGTGCCAATTTTGGATGAAATCAATTTCTTAGTATACAAGTTACATGTATTTTAAAATTGGACCTATCAGCAGGCTTAGAATCATGTTGGCAGCACTGACGTAAATTTGTTACTCCAAATTAATGTAGAATGTCAGGCAACTTATTATAGGCCTACGTGTGCAAAGTTTAGAGCTGTTGGATTGCATACTTCCTGATATATTGATGTAAGGGTAAAAAAAAATAGAGACAGCATTTATTAGCAGTTGGCAGCCCTAGTGGCTCTTAAGAATATGCTCAGTCATATCTGTTTATGTGCGCATAGTACATACGAAATTTTGTTGAAATCCTATTGATAGTGTAGAAGTTATGCGCATTTAAAAATTGGACCTATCAACATGCCTAGAATCATGATGGTAGCACTGAAATATATTAGTTACTCCAAATTGATCTAGATTGACAGATACTATACTGTACGTGTGCGTAGTTTAGAGCTGTCGGCTTGCATACTTTCTGATATTGGCCGTGGTGGCCAATATACCATCTTTTTGGAAGCCTATATAGGGAGGTGAAGGGTGCTTGAGATTTTAGTTCTCGCAGTTAACAAGCGCAGGTGCGCTTCATAAAAAGGGAGGTAGTGCACCGTTCGCTACTCCTGTGGGAGTCCGGGTGGGGACACCAGGAGACCGCTTCTTCTTCTTCTTTTTTTTGCGTATCACTTTTATTGCCGGGAGTGTCCGAGGATATGTTTGGCTCGCCAATTTTGTAGCTGCTTCGAGACGGACACCCAATGGGTGAGCTACAAGTACCGTTGGGGAGGAAAGCTTGGATGTAAGGACGAAGAGTTGGAAGGTAGCGGCTGTGGCCTACAGTTAGGGACAAACACCGGCATTTGCCTGGAAGAAAGATGGGAAACCACAGAAGATCATCTTCAAGGTTGCTGGCGGGGGGATTCGAACCTCCTCGCCTCCCGGATGTGAGTGACTGCCAGCAGTCATGCCATAACGACCACGGCTAACTCACCCGGTAAGAGCCCGCTGATGAGCTAGCTTGTTGTCCTAGGCGAAACCTCACACGAGACACGGCATAAACCTAGAAAACTTGCTTAGTTTTAAGCCAATATACCATCTCTTGAGTTGCTTACCGTGTGAGCTTGGGTGTTGATTTGTGTATACAATAATATTTATGTTCGACCCTCACTATTATGTGTCAGATAACTGTATCATAATGATGGTCATTATAACACTGTTTTCCATTATGATACAGTTTCTCCAGCCAATCAGAGCTCGTTCATTGACCAATTAGGTAACGATAACTTCGCGCATGCGCTCAAAATCCAACATGTCGGACATAAACACAACATCGAACTATAATAAATCACCGACATGGAATACCCACCGTCCATATTTTCGCGTAAATAAACTGGCGAATATGAGACAAGAAATAGCACTGTACCTTAAAATCACCAACACTAATTTCTACACAGCGCATTGTCTTCAACTGACACCGGTGACAATATTACTGAGGGACGGCAGATGTAAACATATGGTTTGCATATGGCATTGCAAACACACAGAGCGCATGCGTCGGTCGTTCAAAGCTCTTGAAAGGCATAGATATAACACCCAACGCTCGCTCTGCGATCACAAAATTCCAGTAGCTGACTCTCAACAGATATTTATGGATATTTATGTTAAAACATATAATAAAGTTATAATTATCGTCGAACATAAACAGTCGTATGCAACTCGCCTATAATGGTAATTAAGACACTCGTATGGAAATTATAAAAATACTCGTGTCTTAATTATAGCCATTATAGGCTCGTTGCATAATGTACTATTACATACCGTATAATATTTATAACATGCCTTTCTTTCCGAAATGTCAGGACCAGTACCGTCGTGGGATAATAAACCTCGCTGAATGATGGCTCAAGACCATAGAATCTGATGGTCTCTACTTTGAAGAATAGTTTAATTTCTTGTCAGAAAACTTTCCAAGAAAAGTATTCTTTAAAAATCGGCATTACTTATGTGACAACCCCTATAATTAGGCACAATTTGTGTTGATCGACTGGAAATCATTATTTAATAACTTGGAATTATCCAAGATTTTTTTTCCATTGATTTGATACGAAGTTCAAGTGAACGACACGAATCTTCGAATTGTCCACAAATTCGATTCAAATGCCATTGTATATCGATTAATTACTAAATAGAACTCCTACTTTTCAATACAAAATTGTTTCGATCCTTTTATCTCAGTTCACAACGATACATGTTTCGGCACATCGTCTTCATCAGTCGTTCATAATTGTTACAATATTATTTACAGATTCTGAAAACATCTTATTGTACAAACTAAAATCGTACTATACAGGGTTTCATTTATGTACTTGAGTACCCTTAAGGGGCGTGTAGGGGATGGGTATAGGGTCAATTTCAGACAGGGAACCAGGGGTCGGAAACGCCTCCTAACCTCAGAAAACAGGTTTGTTCCAGGCCCTCCGCCCCTGTAAAGTAGGGAAGCGCCCCATGTGTTACACTGAGGTCAGGCACTCTTTCGCTGTCGTGTCAACGGTCTTGGCGCGAACACAGCTCAACGCTGCGTTGGCCGAGAGCTGCATTTCTCTTTCCAATTGATAGTTCCGTCGTCTTTAACTACTACAGAAACACAGGTGACTCGTTGACAGTAATAATCAAAGGGCAATTAATTTACAGAATCAAAGAGTTAAAAAATCAGCACAGAATGAACACGCACTGTGACTACGCCCCCTCCTTCCCCTCTAAAAATAAAGGAAAAGAAAAAGAAAAATGAAGGCATGGCACCCCAGGAGAAACGAACCCGGGACCACCGTGGCACCGCGCCTTGCCGCTATCCTCTCGGCTAACGCAGCGTTGAGCGGTCGTCGCTCCAAGACCGTTGACAGCGAAAGAGTGCCTGACCTCAGAGTAACACATGGCGCGCTTCCCTACTTTACAGGGGTGGAGGGCGTGTAACAAACCTGTTTTCTGGGGTTAGGAGGCCGTTCTGACCTCAGGTTTCCTATCTCAAACTGATCCTATACCCATCCCCTACACGCCCCTTAAGGGTGCTCAAGTACATAAATGACACCCTGTTAACATAAAGTAATGGATTTTCATCATGAATTTCAGAATTTTAAGAATGTTTTATTTAAAAATCATGACGGAAATCCATTGTTTTATGTAAGTATAGTAGGACTATAGTTTGTACAATAAGTTTTATTCAAATTGTGTAAATAATATTGTAACAATGTTGAACGACTGATGAAGGCGATGTGCCGAAACATGTAGGCCTATCGTTGTGAGCTGAAATAAAAGGATCGAAACAATGTTGTATTGAAAAGTGGGCGTTGTATTTAGTACTTGAGTCGTCCAGTTGCAAAACTCTTTTAATCCACTTGTGAATAAGAATCATCATCATGAGAAACGTTTCTCTGGACTTTGCCTTGCCTAGTTTATCTTTTATGTTTGTTGCTTTCTGCTTTTTTCTTTTAGCTTTGTGTTTTTGGATTTTTGTTTTTGTGATTGCTTTGTGCTTTTGCTTTTGAATTTTACTTTTTGCTTTTCTTTCTTTCTTGATTTTGTGTTTGTATTCTGCATTTGCTTATTTTTGAATTTTGCCTTTTGCTTAGTGATTCTTGTTTTTTGTTTTCTGCTTTTGTTTTTGAATTTTGTTTTTTGCTTCGTGTTTTTTGTTTTTGGGTTTGTGTTTGTTTTCTGAAAAATCAAAATAAAACAAAATAAAATAAACAAAACAAAATAAAAACAAAAAGAAAATAACATAAAACAAAACAAAATTCTATTAAATTAAACAAAATAAAACAAAATAAAATAAAGTAAAATAAAATAATTAATTAAATAATGTTATGTTCGACCCTGACTATTATATGTCAGAAAACTGTATCATAATGATGGTCATTTTAACACTATTTTTCATTATGAAACAGTTTCTCCCACCAATCACAGCTCAAGAAACAGTTGTTTGACCAATTAGATACAACCTTATAGGCGAGTTGCATACGACTCAACCTGCACTGAGTTCCAAGGCCTTCTAATTTAAATTTAACTGCGTTGCCTAGTGTCATTGTGGGGTAATCGAGGTGGCCATGGACAAAAACAAGGCATTGTCTGCGTCCCATGCGCTCTGTTTAGTACATATTTATGAATATTTATGTTCGAACATAAAATAGTTATAATAATTATCGTCGAACATAAACAGTCGTATGTAACTCGCCTATAATGGTAATTAAGACACTCGTATGAAAATTATAAAACTCGCAAACGCTCGTTTTATAAACATACTCGTGTCTTAATGATTGCCATTATAAGATCGTTGCATAATGTATTATTACGACATGATCCTTATTCACAAGTGGATTAAACGAGTTTGGCAACTGGACGACTCAATTATAGACTTCAATACGAGCCAAATACAATAAATAGGACGAAAGTCGTAGACATACATACCGATTAATTTCCAGTAACAAATGCCTGGGACTAACGTTGTGGCCAGGTGCTGCAGATCTTAATTAATTTAATTTGCTAGAACAGTTGACAGAAACTCTCCGTATCACTCATATCAATACAAACAGTCACTTACAGGCCAACCCAAACTTCTAATTAAAAGTTCCGACGCCTCTTCTTTGCCGACAACATTTTAATTACCTGCGTGTAATTGGCATGTCAAGTTAAAACTTGAGGCTGATGTAATAGTTTTAACGTCAATCTTCACCCCCGCCCTCCTCCCCAACCAAGACCCAGCAACGAGTAAACATGACTCTAATTATTCGCTAACGATGTGGAAGTAATTCACGACCAAAGCACCACATTATCTGATTGCCAGGAACATAATATGGTAATGAGTCTGTTTACAGACAACAGTGTTATTCTTTTCACTCAGGCTTAGTTCATTGGCGTAGGGAACTGTTTTAATTAGTGTTTGCACGTCTCTATAATTGTCATTAAACCCCACGGCGTAAACGTGCTCGATAAATCGTACACCACGGTTGCGAGGGCAGCTAGTCATATAGGATGTGTAATTTCTAAAGCTTACAAATCTCTGCACTTTGTAATAAGGGTATTAAGATGAAGTAGTACCTGAAAATAGGTATTACTTCGGAGCCTGCGTGGCTTAGGCGACAGCACGCCGGCCTCTCACCGCTGGGTCCGTGGTTCAAATCCCGTTCTCTCCATGTGAGATTTGTGCTGGACAAAGCGGAGGCAGACAAGTTTTTCTCCGGGTACTCCGCCTGATTTCGTTCGACTGATCGGGTCAGGGAATTAAAATTTGAAAAACATAACTAAACCTCATTTTATAATGGGAATAGTTCATAGGAAGACACCAGGTGTTCAATTACTTCATTAAAATCACCCATCTATCGGAGAGGATATGAACTGTGCCGGCTGCCGAAGCCTGTCGCACTCTCCTGGGGCAATGATTAAATGAATGACAGATTAAATGAAATGACAGTGAAGAGTGTTGCTGGAATGAAATTTGTGACATGGAAAACCAGAGTATCCGGAGAATAACCGGTCTGCCTCCACTTAGTCCAGCACACATCTCACATGGAGTGACCGGGATTTGAACCACGGAACCAGCGGTGAGAGGCCGGCATGGTGCCGCCTAAGACACGGAGGCTCCGAATTAGTACCTATGCTAAAGAATTAGGATATTTGTCACTTTTAAGACCTATTCTGGAATACGCCTTGGCGGTTTGGGATGCATACCAAGTAGGGCTCATCAATGAGTTGGAAATGGTATAAAGAAAGATTTTTACTCAGTGAGTTTAAGACAAAATGTGTCATCCATGTGGCTTCGGTGGTGTAATTGGTAGCATGTTGAGCTTCTATGCCCAAGGTCACGGGTTCAAACCCGACCGAAGTCATCGGATTTTTTAAGAATGCTAAAAATCCCTCAGTGTGCCTTCCTTCGGAGGGGAAGTAAAGCCAGCGGTCCATGTCTTAAATTTATGGCATGGAAAAGAACCTACCACTACAATTGATAGTGTGTAGCTAAATTTGAAATATATTTGGCTAGAAACGCTCTATGAAGTTCCAACGTTCGCCGCTGGGTGTCAGTGGCATCTGGTAGCCAAATTAGGAACTACTTGAAATTGAACTTGTCCATTCATCTTCATTCATTTCATCTCATCAACACTCGACGGTACTTGTAGCTCACCCCATGGGTGTCCGCATAGAAGCAGCTACAAACTCTGGCGAGCCGATCATGTCCTCGGACACTCCCAGCGCTAAAGACCATACGCTAAATATATACGGTACTGAAACTAAATTGATCTTCATCCAACTTGGTTTCTAATCATATTTCTACCCTAGAAGGGATCTGAAAGGCATCTAGTCCATTGGGAGCGGAAAGCTGCAAAGCAACGAATTCTGGCAAACACCGTTCGTATGAATGCCTATCGTCCATTGTCTCAGTATTCGTCCAGATTCATGCTTTGACTACATTCGGAATATACGAAATGCATCCAGAAAGTAAGTTTCGATATTTAAAAACAAGTAGCTCCGTGGAGAACTATAGAGCCTATATATATATCCTACTTATGTTAATTGCCTCTATCAACATACAAACTTTCAGTTTGATTGCTTTAATAGATTCGTAGATATTGAGAACCGTCTAAATATTTCGGATGGTCGCCATGTTGGATCTTAGATTTATGTACCTTTACATTAAGATTATTGTGAAGGTATAGTATTCAAACTTCAATCGCATGATTAGCACACAAGAAATAAAATAGAGATTTTAAAATTTCGCACAGCTGCCATCTTGTGGTTATGAAAACCATTGAAAGAAATTAGAAGCCAGAGGATTACAATTTTTTTAAAAGCAATTACCGTACAAAGTTTCACTGCGATCGGATAGTTAAATCGCGAGAAACGTCCATTTAAATTAATTATTTTGCTTCACCGCCATGTTGGATTTGTGCTCAAGAGGTTATTGAAAGTCATATGGGTTAACTTATGTTCATAGCTTCTATCAACATATCACATTTCAATTTGATTGCTGTCATAGATTAATAGATATTGAGAACCGTCTAAATATTTTGGATGGTCGCCATGCTGGATTTTTATATATGTAGGCCATAGGGTTATGTACTATTAGATGACCATTATTGCGTAGGTTCATTATTCAAACGTCGGACATGATAAATACACAATAAATAAAAAGTTAATTTTATAATTTCTCACAGCCGCCATCTTGAACTAACTTAGATGCCAGTGCATTACTAACATTTACGGTACCATATGTCACTGCGCTCAGATGTTTAAATTGCCAGAAAAGTGAATTAAAATATTTCAAAATGGAGCTATGTTCTTACCCAGTTTCTTTGAAGTCGCCCCAGCCTTTTAGAAGTTATTAGAGGGACACGCACACACACACGGACAAAAGGTAATCTCATAAGCCTTCTTTTTTCATAAAATGAAAATAGGCTGAAAAATGAGAGAGAATATAGGAAATCGCTGGGAGCAAGATGAGGACTGTACGGTGGATGATCAAACAGCTCCCAGCCAAACTTCTGCACAACAGTTGCTATCTTCATCTTAATCTCAGTGATTTCCACCTTTCCTTACACCTCAAAAAATTCCTGGCCTCCGGTCAGCATTTCCACACTGACAAAGAGCTGAAGATGAATATCACACGCTGGTTCCATTCGCAGGCGCAGACTTCTATGACACAGGACTACAAAAGTAGATACCACGCTATGACAAGTGTCTCAATTCGTGTGGTATTGCACCCGTTTAGGAAAACGGAAGTACCCGTCATCATCCGACTAATGCTCCGCTCAGGGCGTGTACAGTTATTCCCATGTACTCAGAATGTGAACTATAGGAAGGACAAGTACAAAGGGACTATAACACCAACTACTTTAAATTGATATCTTTAATTCACTCAAAATTTTCCAAATATAAAGTCACAACACTAATATATTGGTTGAAATTACCTTCAAACATAATTTAAAAAAACTATATAAAGTCTATCTTGCTTCATTTCCAATGGATTCGTCATGATCCATCTGCTTACACTGATACCTTAGTCTTAGACATTCTAAATCTTATATTCCCAAAAATAAGGGGTTTCAATCACTTCAACTAAGTTCCGCCTGGTCAGGCTCGTACTCAGGATATTTATCTTCAATATTTCAATGCCTTCATTTGGCTATAATCTGAACTTATTATTCTTCACATTTATTTTATCCTTTTAAATCTCTTTTCCACACATTTCAAACACAAATTATCCCCCAAAAACACAAATAACATTATTTACACATGAGTACCATTTAATTCTCCACTTGCATGCCAATTATATTTTATTGCAGCCATTGTGTCCCTGAGAATTTGATGTTCAATGGAGCCCGCACGCCACGAAGTCCAATTCTATGATTTGTTTCTTACCCGTATTTATTCTCTTTAAGACTATGGAACCAAAATTTGACATTTTCAAAAATACATTTATTATTATTATTATTCCTTATATTCATCATTATCATTATTATTATAATTCAGGATGGGCAATCCATGGATAATAATGATCTTTGGCAGGTATTACTTCTGCGACATTTTAATCCTTCCAATAAAACCACGAGGCCTTCATTAAGATATTCTTTTAACACACTGACAGTTTTATGGCTTGGCCTGCGTGCGGTGCGGCCGTCATTAAGTCTCCCCTCGCCTTGAGCGGGACAACGAACCTCTTATAAACAAACATAGCTTTCCCCTTCCGTGTCTTGACCTAGCTCACTCTTTAACCATATGTTTTAACATTCAAAGAAAGACCACCTCTCCATTGAGACTCCAAGCATTTTCATTCTATTCCTAATCTGGACTGTGCTCAGTCTAATTCTTCACATTTATTCGTGCTTATTTTGGGATAATTATTCTCTGCTATTAGGATGACAAAACAAACGTATTATTTAGCCCGTTGTGGCCAACATATTATTCTGCTGTGATAGGTATTCCAAATACAAATGCTAACCAATCTAGAAACGCTATGTTCTACCTGGTTGCAGAGGTCGGCCTAGCTCGGAGGAGGGAATCAATCTCACCCTACTTCCGGCTACCCGTCTATACAAATAACATCTATCCAGTCTTACGATGCCTTTTCATTCAGGTACTCCCTAGCGACATGAGAATTACATAATACCTGAGTGAGCATTTATTCTTTCACTCGAACAGATTATATGGCCTTACCTTGGTCAACCGACGAATTTCCCATAGACTATAATAATTATCTGATACTTGCACATTAATTCAATATTTCAAAGCCCTAGCTTACATTTGGTCTAGCCTATTTTTTGCGACAATATTATATTTCTTGGATACTCAATTCATTATTACTGTGGTCCAGATATCCTGGCGAGGATAAATGAATTTACTTTTTCATGATTGCACATTCATATTATTTCCATTTCGTTATTTTATGGTATTGTATTATTACACTTATTTTTAATAGACCTTTCATTGCCTTTACTCGTGATGCTAAGGTCATTTGCAATTAATTTTAATTTATATAATTTAACCGTATATGGTTGGTTTATTATTTTTATCACTGACTTTGATTTTCCTTGCATTACTTTAAACTTCATTAAATTATCTTTCAATTTCCTGATTATTTACTTTCGCATTAACTTAAGTTGCGTTCAACTTCTATTCCGTTTACTTTGCATAACAAACGTCACTGATTTCAATTACTTAATTTATTTATTTCGACAATAATTTGGTTCCACCCCTTTATTAATTACTTTATATGCTTACACGCACTTGGGTATTATCCGTACAATATTTAACTCGTTACTGGGCCTCATTTTTATGGCCTTCCTTATTAAAATCTGACACTTTAAAGCACTATTCACCGTTATCCCTTTATCATTAATCATTTCACAGTAGTACATTTCAAATTATGGGTCCACAATGGCTCAATATGTTTAATTCATTTTGGTACTCACCAACACAGGATCCGCCGTTGTGAAGAATTTCCCCCACATGGTTGTAACTAATACATTTTCACAACAATATGGCAACACATAACACACGTGATTTTTTAAACCTGATATGACATATTGATATTCCTACACATAATGATTCTTGATTATAAAACAATTGCACAAAATTTATATTATTTTTTTAACAATTACCCTATACCTTTTCACACGTTTCCACTTTTTCACTTATTCACTCTGTGACAATTCACACGTGTTAACTCTTGGGTTATGTCCTATCTTATTATCTATTTACAATTTCTTTACACACAGAGTAATAGTTCTTGTTGCATCTCAGAACGCAAGCGATGACTTCCGATTGGTTCCCTGATGACGACTCCTCCCCTAGATCTAGTTGCACCATCTGTCCTATGATGACTTCTAGATCGGACCCCCTTGGTCTCGACTCAAAGTTCTGTCGTTTATCCACGGTTTAAACCCACCAGTTTATTAACTTAACATGGCTTCTCTTTTAACAACGTTATGTTGTGAAACGATGTAATTATCGACCTGTTCTTTGATTTCAACAAGGCTCGAAATGTTCTTTTTATTTGACAATGTTCGGTACATCCCACTTTCACTGCGCATTCATTTTAATGCGACTCTAATTTTACTTTCGATACGCGGCCCTATTATCTTACTGGCTTCCATTTAAAGACCAATAGATGATGCTAACGATACTTGTTTCTAGCTATCGTGTTCGGACCTAATTTTCACTTCAGTTGCGTATTGTTCGTCTACCCTCACAATTTTATATAGGCGGAGTTCTTTCTACTTTCGGTAACTTCTGCCTGGTCTCGAACCAGCTTACTTGTAATTTTGAAAATTTATAGTTCTTTCCGGAGCTACGTGACCTTTCCCTGATGTCTTCGTGTTCGATGTACTGAACTATCTTGCTACGGCGGACAACAACTGAATACTGTGAACCAGTACTGTGCTCCTTGGCGCCTACGGTAGACTGAATATACTGAAAATTGTTCTTTTCGCCCTGACCGGGCCCAACTTGGCGTAATGACGACTTGTACTTTATGAAACTGGTTGTACAGTATGACCTCCCCTGAGGTTCATACAACTGAATACGTTATGAGGCAGCAACCTCCCTTAGGAGTGCTTGGTAAAACTGAATCTGATACAGCCTCACGCCCCACTGGGATGACGAAAACTGCATACTCTCCGGCTGAAGACTCGGCTATATATTGGGAACTTGCAAAAATAAATAAATTTGGTCTTCTTCTCGGAGCTATCTGTTGAACTAGACGTCGGACGTTTTTGAAAAAATAACCATTATGTTCCCTACAATCTAAACGTTCCATTCTCATCTCGTTTTCCGAAAATCGATCGTCTACTATTTTTAAATTAAATCTACAAGGCTCCTCAGCTGTGTGGGCGAGTTAGTTTTATTTTCTCCTACCCAGGACATAGCTGCTTCGTAAGCACTTTTTCCCTGTGCCTAAATTACTCGATTTTTGTCTTGATTAATTCGTAATTCCCTGGATTATTCTGATTGACATAAAAATACTTATATGATTTTGCCTTATTTCCAAAAAAACGGGTTATTTCATAATTCTGCGGTGTTGGGATGCAACCTATGGTTGCCATAAAAGCGCTGATATCGAACCTTCGCAGTGGTTCCCCTGCCTACCTGCTGTGATCGTTTCCTCACAGCATGACTGTCCTCGTGATTCATACACGGTTTGCATCTTGTGAATTTAGATAAGGCTGTCAATGCTCTGCGTCATTACCTGAATCACTTCATATTTCCTCATAGCTAGCTTATATGTAACTGAAAGTCTTATAACTATTTTTCATTTCTCGATTTATAATAACGTAGGTTCGAACCCTGTGCCTCTCGATCGGGCACAGTATCAATGCCCAAAAATTGCTGAAACTTTGCTGTACATGTTGCCAAGAAAGTGTTGCATATAACTAAGTCCATAACAAGAAGAAATGAAATTTACTTCCTTCATGCACCTCGTATTTTCGCAATTCTATGTCCAACCGTACACCATTCTCTCGAGAGTATTTTAGTGTTAAATGGCAGGATGACACTTGACTGCGAGAGGCTTCTAACTAGGAGAAGTAATTACTTTTATAAAAGGCAAGGGGAACTAACAATGGCACTTTGAACGTCACATGTCAATTAATGAGCTAGGAGCACACCATTGGCCAGAGGTGCGACCAATCACAAATCGACAGCTAGCTTTGTAATGGCTGAATTTCCCAAGCTTAAAAATGTATATCTCAACTATTGGTTGTTGTTGGTGCAACGGAAACAGACAATAGTTCAGTTATGATAGTCAATTTTTATCATGTTAAATGATCTTGTCGACTCCGTCGTTACGCTGGGGTCTGGCGTTACGTTGCGGTGACGGGACGAAATGTATCCAGATGCACTGAAGTGTGTGACGTCATAGTACTGCTTGGTGCATGTGTTCCCCGACAATCTCTACTTCGTTAGTCATCATCATCATCATCATTTTCCGTTTTCCAGCCTAGGCCGGGTCGGAGCAAACATGAGTCCCCTCCACTTTACTCGGTCTGTCCACCACTCTTCCTCAAGCACTGAACGCCACTCCATGTTCCGGTTTATCACGCTGCACTTAACAAGGTCCAACCACCGACCTCTAGGTCTTCCTCGTCCTCTTTTTCCCGTCATTCGCCTCTCCATCACTTGTTTTGGCATTCTTTCATCATTCATCCTCTTCACATGTCCATACCATCTCAATCTGTTCTGTTCCAGCTTTTCGTTCAGCTTCTGTACATTCACTTCCTTTCGAATGTCTTCATTTCTCACTCTATCTCTTCTAGTCTTCTGTAACATACTCCTCAAAAATTTCATTTCGGCTGCCTGCATTCTACTTTCATCCCTCCGGGTCATAGGCCAAGTTTCTGCTCCGTATGTCAATATTGGTAAGTAATAAGTCTTGTACATCACTTCTTTAGCCTTCATTGGTATGTCTTTATCCCAAATTAAATTCCGAACTTGATAGTAGAAGGCACTCCCACCTTGTATTCTCTTGCTAATTTCCATATCCAGTCTTGCATTTTCCATCAATTCACTTCCCAAATATTTGAAGTGCTCAACTACTTCCAGATTTACATCTCCAATTTTAACAATTCCTTTCCCTTCTTCCTTATGTCTTGTCATCACCATTGTCTTACTCTTTTCTACACTGATTTTCATTCCCCATTTCTCAATATTTTCCTTTAAAACATCCAGCTGTTCCTGGACCACTTTCTCATTCTCTCCCCAAATCAGAACATCATCCGCAAATAAGATTATGTTCATTCTTGTACCTGTGTAGGCTTCCTTTGTTGCCTTCAGTATATCATCCATCACCATTATGAATAACAGTGGTGAAAGCACACTCCCTTGTTTCAAACCAGTTTCAATTTCAAACCATCCTGTTCTACCTGCTTGGGTCTTCACACAACTGCAACAATTACTGTACATTGCTTTTGTCATTTGTATCATTTCATCTCCAATACCTTTCTGTTTTAAGCTTTCCCAAACTCTGTCTCTAGGGACACTATCATATGCCTTTTCTAAGTCAATAAAGGTCATTACCATGTCTTTTCCATATTCCCAGTGTTTTTCCATAGTTTGTCTTACAACAAAGATAGGTTCCACTGTTGATCTTCCCCTTCTGAACCCAAATTGTTCCTCTTGAATTTGGTTTTCAACCCTTTTTCGGATTCTTTCCTCTAGTATTCTCTCCATGATCTTGGCAACATGCGAGATAATAGTAATTCCTCTGTAGTTTCCACACACCTTCTTGTCTCCTTTCTTGAATATTGGTATAATGATACCTTTCTGCCAATCTTCTGGAATTTGTTTCGCTCTCCACACACTCTTGAGTACTATTGAAGTCCAATATATTCCAATGGGTCCTGCAGCCTTTATCATTTCTACTGCCACTTCATCCACTCCCACAGCTTTTCCCATCTTCATCTTCTTAATGGCCAATTCCACCTCTGCCATTGTAATGTCCGCTTCCATTTCTTCTTCTTCCACATCCGGCACTACAGTAACTTCTGTGTACGTTACATTCCTGACATTTAACAGTCCATGAAAATATTCTTTCCATCGGTTCTTAATCTCTTCTGGTTCCTTCAATATCACTCCTTCTTTGTTTTTCACAAATCCAGCGTTTACATGTTCCTTCCTTCTACTCTTAACTACACTAAATAATAATTTCTTTCCACACTGACAATCATCTTTAATTTCCTGTGCGAATAACTCCCAACTTTTCTTCTTCTCTTCTGCCACTACTTTCTTGCAGATTTGTCTAGCTTCTACATATCTCAATCTACTTTCTTCAGTCCTTTTTGTTTTCCACTGTTTCCAACTCTTCTTCTTTTCCTTCACTTTTTCTTTAACTCTTTCATTCCACCATGCTGTTTGTTTATCTTTCATCTTCCCCGATGTTCTTCCACATGTTTTCTCTGCACAACTAACAAATGCATCCTTAAATTGCTTCCATTCTTCTTCCACATGTCCAACATCAGTCTTTGGTACTAGTTGTTGCAGTTCCATCTTAAATTCTTCTTGCACCTGTTTATCCTTCAACCTCCATGTTTTTATGTTTCTTTCTTTTCTTTCCTTCAGTTTTCTAATTTTTCCAACTTTCAGCTTTGCTATTACTGCTCTGTGATCTCCACCAAAAGCCTCGTCCGGCATGGCAGTAACATCCATCAGGTTTTTGCTTTTGTCTTTTTCTACCAAAATGTAGTCAATCAGGGTTTTAGTTCTTCTCTCTCCCCATCCATATCTGGTAATCTTTTGGCTGTTTTTCTTTCTGAACCATGTATTTCCAACCATTAGTTGGTTTCTCTGGCAAAAGTCAATTAATATATCCCCTTCTGGATTTTTATTTCCATATCCATAGGGTCCCACGATCTCTTCTCTTCCCAGTCTCTCTGTACCTACTTGGGCATTCATGTCGCCTATTATTATGGCCTCCTTGTCTTCAATGTACTTGTCTACTTCTTCAAGGAAACTTTCTAACTCTTCTTCCTTGTTTCCAGTTTGTGGAGCATAAACTTGTATTAGGTCTTTTGTTCCTGTCTCAAACTGAATTCTCATGACAATATTCCTGTCACTCACGTTCTTTACCTCTTCCACATATTCCAGGATATCTTTCCTCACAATTATTCCCACTCCATTTTGCTTTGCCTTTCCTCCACTGTAAAACAGCCTGTATCCATCTGTCAGGGTTCTTTCTCCTTTACTTTGCCACTTTGTCTCACTCAATCCAAGGATGACAATTTCCTTCTCTTTCATGAAATCTACGAGTTCCTCCGTCTTGCCATTTAAGGTCAATACGTTAATGGTACCAATTTTGATATGTTGTGACCCTGGTCGCCCACTTCTCACAGCTCCCCCAGAGTCCAAAGAGCTGCGCGTCGCTTGCAGGGGACGCCCTAGCATTTTCCGAGGCCATATCATGTTTGCACTCATTTTAGGCTATTATTACGATGGAGTCGCCAGGTCCAAAGGCATTTTATACCTACTGCCAGGTATTAACTAGGCCGCTCCTAACATGGAGAACAGACGCCTTCTGTAGCCGCTCCTCTGGAGTACAGACGCTACGGGTTTGCCTCTTCCGCCATCGACGCCGTACCGAAGCCCATCTTCTCCGCCGCCGGTGCCGTTGAGGTCTTCACCGTAACCCTGGCAAGGGGCCCTATGACAGGGTGCTACCATCCGGAGCCAGATGGACCCTGGTTTTTTAACGAGGTTGATACTCCTCCCGCTCCTCCTTCCTCATCGCTTGCGAGATGAGGCCCCGGGCTTGCGACCGGTAATAGCGTTAGTATAAGACAAAAATCCCCGATTCTTGGATGTCACGGGTAATCTCGAGAACCACTGGATGGATTTTGATGCGGTTTTCACCATTCTGTAAAGGATATCTCGAGGAAAGATTCTGTAGAAAATAATTTATGTATGATCAAAGGAAGCCAAACAGTAATGATTTCAGTGAAAAAGTCGAAAACAAACTTGGCATCCGTGCTCTTCTGAAGCTTACGCTGGGCAAACCGTTAAAAATACCAATATACTATGAGTGTAAGAATTGGTCAGCATGAAAAGTTCTACATAAAGTCCGAGAGAGCATATCTCTATCTTGAATACATCGCCCACTATAAGTGTTTTTAGACTGGATGGAAGGGGCACGTCTTCGCGCGCTCTGGTGAGTGTGACGGCATCCCGCGGCTTGACCTTGCTTTGCCCTTGGTTTGCACTTGCCGATCGCGAGTAAATTGAAACAAGATAAGCAAGATAAGTATTATGCAGATAATTTTCTAACATGTCAAGAGTCTTTGGCTTCGAGCGAAGCATTTTTCAGCATTTGTAGCACTTAAAATGATACAAAGTCCAGTCTTCCAGACTGACTGTCACATTTTTTTGATGTTTTAAGCAGCAGAACAGTGAGGTCATCTGCCCCTAGAGACAAATTAACCTTTAACTGGGTATGTGGGGGTGCTGAGAACACCCCACGTGTAATATTCGCTTGGTTTTTTTTCTGGCAGAAGTTCCTCAACAGTGTAGCTTGGAGTTTAATATAACGATTTAGTTTCAGTAGAAACGTTGGAACAAGGGAAGCTGTACTAACTCTTAGGCAGATTTTGGAAGCTAGAATAGGGAAAGGTAATACAACGTTCATGGCCTCTGTAGACTTAGAAAAGGCTTTTGATAACGTTGATTGGAGAAAGTTTTTTGACATTTTGAAAAGGATTGAATACAGTACCAAGATAAGAGGGTGATCTACAATCTGAACAAAACCCAGACGGACATGAGAGAGAAGCTGGTATTCAGAAATGGGTAAAGCAAGGGTGGATCTTAACACCCATCCTTTTCAATTTGTTCAATGAACAAGCAACGAAGGAAATTGGAGAAAAAAAAGTTGGAGTAAAGATTTAAGGAGAAATAATTTCAATTCTGATATTTGTTGATGGTATTGTCATCTCAGCCGATTCACCACAGGATTTAAATGAGTGAGTAAAGAATTCATGAAGAAAATCAATGAATGTAAAACAAAAATATTGGAATGCAGCTGAAATAAATAAGAAACCCCTATGGGTGTCAAATTGACAGGTGAAAAGCTAAATGAAGTATGTGACTTCTGCTACTTAGGAAGCAAAATAACCAGTGATGGACGAAGCAAAGAGGATATAAAAAGTAGGAAGGCTCAGCCAAGGAAAACATTTCTACAGAAGAGAAATCTGTTGACATCGAATATACGAGATTTAGATATAAGGAAGTCATTTTTGAAAGCGTTTGTCTGGAGCGTAGCGCTCTATGGAAGTGAAACTTGGACTGTTGGCGCAGCAGAAGAGAGGAGAATAGGAGTGTTTGAAATGTGGTGATACAGGAGAATCATGAAGATCAGATGGGTAGATAGATATCATATGAAGAAGTATTAAGACGAGTAGGCGAGGAGAGATGTTTCTGGCGACTGCTAATGAATAGAAGAGATAGGTTGGTAGGACACATATTAAGATACCCAAGAATAGCAAACGTAGTTATGGAAGGAAGGGTTGAGGACAAGAACTGTAGGGGTAGATCAAGGTTAGAATATGTTAAACAGATTGTCTCGGATTTAAGGTGTGGTAGCTATGTAGAGATGAAACGATTAGCCGGGACAGAGTGGCGTGGGGAGCTGCATCAAACCAGTCGAATGACTTAAACAACAACAGAAGATATTACAGTATATTTGGTTCTTCTATAGGCTTACTCAAAAGTCATATAACCTCTTCACAATAAGGTCAAGTAAGCACAATGTAGTCGAGTTGCGATGTCTGCAGGTCCATTGTCTGGAATATCACCTTGAGGGGGAAGCCAATGTGTATGCCTACGTCCCCTGGGTGACGGATAACCTCTGGGGAATGCATCCCTAGATGACGCTCTCCAGATAACATGTAAATGAACTTGAGCTCTAAATTCAAGGGATGAATGAGATGACAAGACAAAATACAGTTTCGGTGGCGCAGTTGGTAGCATGCTGAAATGCTGTGCCCAGCGGCGAGGATATGAACTGTGCCGGCTGCCGAAGCCTGTCGTACTCACCCGGGGCAATTATTAAATGAATGACAGATGAAATGAAATTATAGTGGAGATTGTTGCTGGAATGAAATTGTGACAGGGAAAACCGGAGTACCCGGAGAAAAACCTGTCTGCCTCCGCTTTATAAGTAGGAATGTGCGCTTATATATAGGAAATAGATATCAGCTTCTATGTAGTAAATTTTAAATAACCTTTCCTAAATATTGAACACCTATCGTTTAACGTAGTCATACTATATTTAAACATATAAACTGTATGCTAAAAAAAATCTAACTTGGTAGCAATTGTTTTATCCGCAGTATGTAAAATTGCGGAAACTACGTATCATGCCATGATAAAGAGTAACAGTAACAAAAACAAACTTTAAAAATCCCAAGTAATAATAACAAAGTCAGTTTTAATCACAGCAAATTTTCTAAGTTTATACCGTGGCTTGTGCGAGATTTCGCCTAGTAACTCCGAGATGGTTCATCAGCGAGCGCTTCTGGTCCATTTGCGGACCACCAAAGGAGTAGCAAACTACGCGATACATCATTTCTTATCTAGAATACCCCCGGTACTTTACTGGGAGAGCTAAACGCTCAAACAGTCTCTCACCTCCCTATAAAGGCTTCCAAAATGATTGTATATTGATTTTCAGGGACAAGCAATAAAAGCTCAGCAACTTTTCTGGGTCTACGCCGTGCTTTGTGCGGGGTTTCATTGGCCGTGAAAGGCAAAATACCAACTTTATTGAAATAAGTTTGCCCAATTCTGCAGTAAGATTAATTATAATAACTAAATAAACTAATGTGACAGTCGGTAGACTACGACACATTAGTCTGTGAATTTGGGTTTCTGATCATGGTAAAAAACGACAATAAGCAGATAATTATTGGCCAAGAGAAATATTCAGTTAACAGAAAATAAATCTATAAACAGTAAGAAAGCATACCGTGCAAAATAGAAAGCACTATAACATTGTATAACATTGTAAAGATCCAAATACTCACATACAATAACCGGTACTAAGAGTATAAAATTAGACTCAAAATCACGCCTCGTTTCAGACCCCACAAACCACCTCTATAAATAAAACAGTTCATGTAGGGGCTAACATAGACTAACATAGCTCGGCGTTGACCGTGTTTTATAGCACACATTTAGGTTTTATTCGCAAACCGTTGGAGATACACGAAAAGTGATAACGAACTTTCGGATAGAAAATTGAATTTTAAACCTTGTATAGGCCTATGTCATCAAAAGTTTGCTATTTCTTAGCGTTCTCTTTTTATTTGAAATGGCAATATGACATTTTGAAACCAAAGGGTGCAGTGACGTCACTAAAATGGTTACAATTTTTAAATAGTGCAAAACATTCTAAATAAAAAGTAGCCAGTATGTTAAACAGGAAAATCAGCTACATCCATGCAAAATTTCATTTAAATCGGACCAGTGCATCTTGCGTGATTGAGTAAGACACAGACACACAGACAGACACACAGACAGACACACACACAGACACACAGACAGACACACAGACAGACACACACACAGACACACAGACAGACACACAGACAGACACACAGACAGACACACAGACAGACACACAGACAGACACACAGACAGACACACAGACAGACACACAGACAGACACACAGACAGACACACACACAGACACACAGACAGACACACAGACAGACACACACACAGACACACAGACAGACACTCGCCATGACATTTTTATATATTAGCACATTGAATATTTGTTACATATAATATCTGTATTAGATATGAAAATGAAAATCCACAGCCTGCTTCCAGTCTCCGACCGGTCAGGAATGGAATGAATGAAGCCCCCATCTAGCGGCGAGGATATGAACTGTGCCGGCTGCCGAGGCCTGACGCACTCCTCTGGGGCAATGATTAAATGAATGACAGATGAAATGAGATGATAGTGGAGAGTGTTGCTGGAATGAAATTTTGACAGGGAAAACCGGAGTACCCGGAGAAAAACCTGTCTGCCTCCGTTTTGTCCAGCACAGATCTCACATGGAGTGACCGGGATTTGAACCACAGACCCAGCGGTGAGAGGCCGGCGTGCTGCCGCCTAAGCCACGGAGGCTATCTGTATTAGATATAACCGCTATTTTTTGTTAGTTCTTCTGCCTATTTATTTCCTACCATGTTGGCCGTGAGCGCTAACGCGCTAGTTCATGCCTCACTGGCATTGGGAGAGTGTGGGTTTGAATCCAATTCAACCGTCCTGAAAATAGTTTTCGTATTTTCCCACGTTCCCCCTCCCAACTAATGCCGGGACGATTCCTCTCAACAGACTTCGTTCCATAATCCCTTCCCTGTTGTTGTTGTTGTTGTTGTTGTTGTTGTTGCTGTTTGAGTCTTCAGTCTTTTGACTGGTTTGGTGCAGCACTCCATGCCTCCCTGTCCTGAGCTAATCGTTTCATCTCTACATAGTTACCACACCCTACATCGGAGGCAATCTGTTTAACTTATCCTAACCTTGGTCTACCCCTACAGTTCTTGTCCTCGACCCTTCCTTCCATAACTGGAAAATGAAAATCCACAGCCTGCTTCCATAACTAAGCGTGTTAATCCTGGGTGTCTTAGTATGTGTCCTACCAACCTATCTCTTCTTTTCATTAGCAGTCGTCAGATATATATTTCCTCTCCCACTCGTCTAAATACCTCTTCATTTGTTAGCCTACCCATCTGATCTTCTCCTGCAACACCACATTTCAAACGCTATTTGTAGGTACTATACGAGTGCAAAGTTTAGAGCTGTTGGCTTGCATACTTTCTGATATATTAATATTAGGGTAAAATATAGAGACAGCATTTATTAACAGTTGGCAACCCTGGTTGTTCCTAAGAATACGCATAGTCATATCTGTTTATGTACACATTGTACATACCAAATTTGTTTGAAATCCAATTGATAGTGTAGAAGTTATATGCTTTTAAAAATTGGACCTATCAGCAGGCTTTGAATCATGTTGGTAGCACTGACGTATATTAGTTACGCCAAATTAGTCTAGAATAGCAGGTACTATACGTGTGCATAGTTTAAAGCTGTCGGTTTGCATACTTTCTGAAATATTGGTATTTGGATAAGGAAAAGGGAGAGAGTATTTATTAACAGTTGGCAGCCCTGGTGGATCTTAAGAATATGCTCAGTAATATCTGTTTATGTGCACCGATTACATACAAAATTTCGTTGAAATCCAATTGATAGTGTAGAAGTTATATGCATTAAAAAATTGGACCTATCAACAGTCGTAGAATCATTTTGGAAACACTGTCATGTACGTACTCCTGGAAATTAAACTTAAGTATTATTATCTATTTGTTTTCCAAATTTGAAATAGCTCCCACTTATAACTTCTATGATATCAAACATGGAGCTCAAATTTCAATTTCGTTATTTCAGCAGTTGGTAGTACTGACATTATTTTCAAATATGACATTGAGCTATTCAGGTATAGATCTTTACTCATACCAAATTTGGGTTCGATTTCTGCAGCCGTTTAGGAGTTGATATGGGAGGACACACACACAGCCAGACAGACAGAAGGACAGACAGACAAACAGACAGACATACAGACAGTTGGACGGACACACGTACTCCCGGATCGATCTCATTCGACTACTTTTTCCTCATTTTTGCAAAATGTAAAAAGTAGGCTAAGAATGACTTGTTATTTTGCTTGGCTTTAAGAGCCAACGATTAGAAGGAATAAGACCTCATTTGGACTTGGATTCCGAACCTCACGTGACTTCTTAATTCAATGAACTAACATAATCTGAAATCGACATTAGTACATCAGTTGCTCTTTCTCGTTCTCTGTAAACGCGAGTGGCGTGCTATCTGTAGACGAGAGTCTGAATCAGATCTAGCTCATTCTTCCACCAATCATAATCCTGTATTAAATAAACTTTTTAGGGACTATGCTATACGAAGTGGTATCGGTGAACATGCTGCCTGCCTAAGAATCTTGATAATCGCTCCAAATAGCTAATAAGATGGCTATTTGATCGCCCTATTAGTGTTATCTCAGTGGACTATGAAATGAACGCAACAAACCATGCGTTTAACAGTAAGCTCATAACCATAGTGATTGCACATTATCATCTAACTAATCCCATTGCGGTAGATTTGTTATGAACTGGAGAATATGTGCTCTTCTACATGGCTTTCTCTGCGCATGTCCTCATAATATTCAGCATCACAATGGATTTGATCTTCCGTAAAACTGCAGTCTCGGCGTTTCTGTCCCTGGTTATAGGATGCGGTCTTCACGCAGGTGCTTCTTCAGTGCTCTTCATCAATTACTCTCTTTTGGAAAAGGGAGGATCATTCTGCCTCATACTTGCACTCCTCGGCCTCCTCAACGCAGTTGTCATGCCTATGGATATACAGGGTGCCCGAGAATGTTCTCCGCAGTGGTTACGAGCAGCTGTGAGTGGTTGCCTCATCGGTTTAGTTGGTAGCACGGTGTCTTTGACAGGATGAATCCCACACGTGTGGGCTGTAGCCTGTCAGTGTGTATTGCAATTAGCGAGCGTATGTGTCATCAGCACTTCCAGCATCTGTTATGAATGGCTGTGGTGAGTACAAAGTACCCTGTTTGCTTGTTATTAGGGAACACAGCGATGACAGAATGCATTCCGCACATAAGTCAAGGAGCATTGCGCGTCATAGGAGCTGATGTCATCACGGACAGTTAAACGATGTCAGAGGCTACTTGAGCTGAGTCATATCCTTCTCGCGTAACTGTACCTGTCAACGAAGCAGGCTGACGGGTGACACAAATAAACAATGAATAGTTCCCATCTCGACCGCCGGCAATCATTTCGTGGAAGGCTAATATGATGCAAGCGGCAGCAGTGCTACCAACGTAACTTCTGTAGCTAGTCCTCGCAGACCCATGTAGGCGCTGCGGACAACATTCCCGGACTCACTGTATTATTATCCTTCTGTAGATAAGCTCTCGATATTGTGCAAGTAGTCGTAGTTCATTAAAATACAGAAGTGAAAGAATAAAAAACCTGAGAGACTATCGATGCCGTCCAACCTCTTTCCTAAAACAATGCCTGTTCTTGCGGCCAATGGTCTAAAGATAACTTCACACCTGTCGTATGGCCGTTTCCGATATGTTTTCGTCTCATTTGGAATGTCAGTGAGGAGGTTATGTACCCATAACTGGACCCCTATTGGCTGTGAGATTGCTGTATCATTCAACACCCTCCCATTCACGTGTGTCTAATGGGGAGTTTGTGTGTGTATGTGTGTGGTTTGAAGTTCTCTTTTGACCATAGGCCGCAAGAACAGGCATTGTTTTTGGAAAGAGGTTGGACGGCATCGATAGTTTCTCAGGGTAACCATCGTTCATAACAAATCTACAGCAATGGAATTAGTTAAGTGATAATGTACAATCAGTATGGTTAAGGGCTTATTGTGTGTGTATTAATGTAAAAGAATACCCTTGTGTACAATAGCTCGAGCTCTAGTGAATGGGTTCAGGTTGAATACAGGAGAATTCTCACATGATTCAGCTAGCAGTTAAACATCAACATCTGAATGAGAACAAGAAGACGGAGGGTGAGAAATTGCATGAAGAGGAAATACTAGTGTTGAGGTGATAGCACAGTGTCAGTCCAGAAGACACACAAGAGTGAAGAATAAATACAATCAACTGAATTATTTAGAAAATAAAGTAACAAAGGACGTGATTATAACTTCTATGTTTAAAGGAAGCTTGGACGGCTCGTCAACACCGACAAACAGAATAACCGAACGTTACGAGCAGTTTACAGCGGAATGTACGCAGTTTCAGAAGGAAACGAACCCGAATTTAAATGTGGACAATCTCAAATGCCACAGACACCGTGGAATAGGCCTACTGGGGAGACCACGTTAAAAAAAACGCGCCATGTACTCTACCTCCTGGTGGTGTGGAAATGAGTATTCCTGTGCGGTGCAGACCGAAGTTAGTATCTGTCTCAACACTTAGCCTACGTCTCGACCGTATGACGGCCCTGAGAAACGCTCAACTTTTTAGTAGAGTTTAATACCCAGTGATGCCAGACACGTTTTCCGGCGGCACTTGATGAGTTGTCTGGTGCGAGTGCGAAGTGCGAGAGGGCAGCCTGTTACATGGCATATACCTAGAAAAATTGCTGAGTTTTAATTCACTGGCCGTGAATGCCAGCTTGAGGGGTCTGATGGTACTTGAGGTGTTGTCTTGTGGTAGGTAATGAGGTGTCTGGGTAACACTCAGCAATTTTTCGAGGTTTGTGTGGGGTTTCGCCTAGGACACCCAGCTGGCTTGGAGAAACCCCACAAAACACGGCACAAACCTAGAAAAATTACTTGACTTTACAGACAGAGACGAATATGGCTTCGAGTAGCGGAGAAAGCCGAAGTGTCACGATTGATTACGAAGTACATCATGTCTTCGAGTAGTGGAGAAAGCTGTAGCTTTATGATGAGTGTTATGATGATCCAATTTTCAGTGATTGTCTTCTTAAGTTAGGGAACGTAGAACATGGAATTCTAACTGAAATGTAAATAGTGGTCTATACTCTTTTGGTTGAAATAAAACCATAACAACCTTTCCCCTTAAGTCTCTCATTATAAACCTATTGGGGAAAGTGTGGTTTATGGACATGAGATATTTCTCGCACGGGTCCGTTAGTCTGTATTTATTCCTGTCGTAGATATTACTGTGGTCAATATCCAATTGTCCAAGGTATTTCCTGACTAGTTTCGTCCACTTGGCGTTAGTTTCTTTCCCTCTGGAGACAGTGTTGAAAATTTTATTTTAGAATAAATGGCTCTGATTGTCTACTGGGAAATATTCTTCACATGCTTACCTAACAAAATGGTTTTCTGAATAAATGATCAAGTAGTTTTGAAACTTCCAGGTTGCAACTTAATAACATTTAGCGAGATATTATCTTCTGTCAAAAACAAGGCTTCCAAGGGACAGGAGATCTACTGTTTGGAAAGATTAACAAAATGTTATCTTTTGTACAGATTGTAAAACTTTCCATAGTTAGATACAATTTCAGTTAGTGGAGTGTTCGATAGTAGAAGTTTACGCTAGAGTCTGAGATCGAATCGAGCCCAGCGTGCAAAGTCAGCGAACATTATAGCCTTTCGGCCCGGGAGCTTTTCAGTTATATCCCTAATGCGAGTGACCTGGCAGCATTTGGTTAAGGGGTGTTGGGTGATTACCATTTGAAATTCGTAATTAGCCAGGGTGTGGCTTGGTGCACTAAGGTACTGTGAAATACTTAATATAAAAATAAAAATAAGACAAAAGATTTTTAGGAGTTAAGAGATTGAAAAGAAGTAAGTCTGGTTGTAGCTATAGTACCTGTGAAGGTGAAGGAGAGAGTTTATTCTATGATGATTTGGGGGCGCTTATGGCGGCACCCCGTGGCTTGGTAATCGCCCAACCTGTTAATGAGAGGGTTGGAGCTGCGTGTACTTGATTTGTATAAGTTGCCTGTCTGCTTCTTAAGGGGGGATGTAACCGAAAATGCATAGCTCGCTTTAAAAGTTCACCGAGTTCACAATATAAAACATAGAGCATTGAAACTTTGTAGAGTTGTCTAATGGTGTTTGATCTATTACATGGCCAGCAACAGCTATCACAGGTGGCAAAATGGCATCTGTACAGTCACTGCAAAAACTTTATTACATCCTCTTCTTCAGGTACACTTAACATCATAACTATAAACGATCCTAGATTGGGCTTTTTAAACTCACGTGTGGCGGAGCTCTTTCCGGTCACGGAGAGAGTCCGTCATTTTGTGTAGGCTAAAGATAGGCTAGGTCATACAAGATCCACCCACTCGTACCTAATGAGAAGGGAAGACCCCCCACTTTGTACCTGTGGAGCCGTTTTCACCGTGGCCCACATTTTAACCGAGTGTGTGCATCTTGCTGACTTACGAAGAAACCTTGGTTTGCAGATGACGCTCAAACTTATATTAGCCGATGACGCGGTGGCTGCTGATCGCGTTATCCGCTTTATAGGTGAGAGTGGGTTAGGGCCAGCAATCTAAATTTTCCAGTATAAATTGAATCAACGACTTGTTCGTTTTTGAATGATATTTTTTTTGTTTTTCAGTAATTTTTGTTTATTTTTATAATTTTTATTTTTATTTAATTTTTGGTTTTATTATTTTTTTGGTCTTTTTGAATTTAGGTGTCCATCTCAAAATTTTAAATTCAATTCCTAATTTGTATTCTTTAATCTGTGTTAAGAGGGGCAGACTAACTTGAGTTTTTAACTAGTTTAAATATATGCCAATGTCTCTAACTTTATGTAGAATTATCCAAATACAATGAAAGGTCTTTAATTTATGGTCATTTGAATTTTAGATTCCATAAACCTCAGTGAAAATATGAATGTATATGCATACAAATTCTACAAATGGTTAAATAGAAGCATAACTCTGCATGCATATGTGTATAATCACTCAATAAACAATCCCCGATAATTTCAGTTATCTAGCATTTAGGGTTTCAGAGGAAAGTGTACCTATGTGGTGGAACAATTGATATTGAGAAAACAACATTTGAAAGTTGGATATGTTATTTTACTCACATTTAAGTAACTTTGTCTATAGGAATGCAGCATCAGATATAAATTTATTTTAAAATACTTCCAGTTGAGTAATGAGCTTGACATTTTTACACAAAGTATAAAAGAGGCCATACTTAGAAAGAACACATATTTCAAAATTTTGATATTTTAACCCCTCATCGGTTACATCCCCCCTTAATCCTCTGGCTGATGGTCTCGAGGTGATACTCCTGGTGCAGTTGGGTTTTACGCACGTACCAGGGGGTGCCTGATATCGTGCGTAAAACCCTGTTCTGAATAACCTGAGGCTGGCTGCGTGGCTCAGGGGTAACGTTCTCGCTTGCTGGGCCCAAGGTTGCAGGTTCGTATCCTGGCGCAGTCAGCTGGCATTTGAGGGTGCGCAAATGCGAGGGAGCCGTGTCAGTAGATTTACTGGCACGTTAAAGATCCCCTTCGGGGCAAAATTCCTGCACCCCGGCGTCTCTAAAAGCCAGAGTAGTTAAAAGGGACGTAAAACCAATAACATTATTATTATTATTATTGAATAACCTGAAGGGGCTGCGTACCTCCATGCTGGACAGGCATATTCCATTACTGATCGCACTATACAGGGTCTTTCATATAAAGTAAGAACGGCAAGCGGCAGTTTAGTTAGTCGCTGATGCGGTGGCCTTGGCCGAGCTTGTGGCGCGCCACGACCCCCTGCTGTACTATTGAAAGCGCGCGCATAGTACATACGAGGGCAGGTTTTCTTTTCAAGTTCCGATGGGCTGTGTAAAATAACAGATTGACATACCAAACTGATTTTACTACTAAATGTTTGCTTGTTTTATTCGAACGTCTCAACATAATCGCCAAATCGATTGAAACATTTGTCGTATCGTTACACCAGCTTTCCAATGCCCTTGGCAAAATGTTCTGCCGCCACTGAGGTGGGTTCGACTGGACAGTCTCCTGAAGTGTTTCCTTTTTGGCGAGGCGTAGCCGCCCAACCATACCTTCAATTCTCAAAAAAGGTGAAATCATTCACGACCACACTGTACCAACGTTACGATAGATTTTTCAAAGAATTCAAGTGTGAAGTTTTGGACCATCTGCTGTTTAGCCCAAACCAGCACTGAATGATTTTCACCTTTTTTGAGAATTGAAGGTATGGTTGGGCGGCAACGCCTCGCCAAAAAGGAAACACTTCAGGAGACTTTCCAGACGTGCCCACCTCAGTGTCGGCAGAACATTTTGCCGAGGGCATTGGAAAGCTGGTGTAACTATACGACAAATGTTTCAATAGTGTTGGCGATTATGTTGAGACATACGAATAAAACAAGCAAACATTAAGTAGTAAAATCAGTTTGGTATGTCAATCTGTTATTTTATACAGTCCATCGGAACTTGAAAAGAAAAACGACAGCCCTCGTATGTACTATGTGCGTGCTTTCAATAGTACAGCAGGGGGCCATGGCGCGCCACAAGCTTGGCCAAGGCCACCGCAGCAGCGAATAACTGCCGATTGCCGTTCTTACTTTATATGAAATACCCTGTACTGCTGTACTGAGCCCTGGGCCTTAAGTAAGGGCTAGAGCTTCGCTAAGATCCCGCTCGCTTTGATTGCGCGCTGAGTGGCCTGAGCGAATGTAAGGTGGCGATCTAGCGAGACTCCCAGGTAGGCCTACTTGAATTTGGGGGCGGGGGGGGGGGGGGGATTATATTTCATGTGAAGAAGTGGTTCATCGGATATTCCACTGATGTAAATTGTTTACTTTATTTTTATCATGCACTAGCTGAAGTATCAGTTCTTCGAACGGCTTTTAGTACTTGCTGGCCTAAATCATTAATATAAACACACATTCGTAATGTAGTATGTAATGTTATTTCCATGTTACCAACTACATGTGTAGACTACATGCATTTTCACTCACCAAATTATTAATCAGAGGTAGGAAAGTGGAAGTCCACAGCCTGCTTTCAGTCGACTGACCGGGTCAGGGAATGGAATGAATGAAGCCCCCATCTAGCGGCCAGGATATGAACTGTGCCGGCTGCCGAAGTCTGTCGCACTCCCCTGGGGCAATGATTAAATAAATGACAGATGAAATGAAATGATAGTGGAGATTGTTGCTGGAATGAAATTGTGCCAGGAAAAACCGGAGTACCCGGAGAAAAAACTATCTGCCTCCGCTTTGTAGGTAGGAAAGTGCGTTTATATATTGAAAAAAAAAAATGAATATCAGCTTCTATGTAGTAAAATTTAAATAAACTTTCTTAAATATTGAACACCTATCGTTTAACGTCTTCATACTATATTTAAACATATAAACAGTATGCTAAAAATACATCAAACTTGGCAGCAATTGTCATATCCACAATAAGTAATATTGCGGAAACTACGCATCATGTCATGATAAAGAGTAACATTAACAAAACAAACGTTAATCATCCCAAGTAATAATAATAAAATCAGTGTTAATCACACCAAATTTTCTAAGTTTCTGCCGTGGCTTGTGCGAGATTTCGCCTAGTAACTCCGAGATGGTTCATCAGCGAGCGCTTGTGGTACATTTGCGGACCACCAAAGGAGTAGAAAACTACGCGATACCTCAATTCTTATCTAGAACACCTCCGGTACTTTACTGCGAGAGCTAAACGCTCAAGCAGTCTTTCACCTCCCTATAAAGGCTTCCAAAATTATTGTATATTGAATTTCAGGGCCAAGCAATTAAAACTTAGCAACTTTTCTAGATTCACGCCGTGTTTTGTGCGGTGTTTCATTGGACGTGAAAGGCAAAATACCAACTTAAATGAAATACATTTGCTCAATTATGCAGTAAGATTAATTATGAAAACTAAATAAACTAATGTGACAGTCGGTAGACTACGACACATTAGTCTGTGAATTTCGGTTTCTGATCATGGTAAAAAACGACAAAAAGCAGATAAATATTGGCCAACAGAAATATTCAGTTAACAAAAACAAATCTATATCCAGTAAAAAAGCATACCGTGCAAAATTGAAAGACTATAACATTGTAAAGCAGCGTAAAGATCCAAATACTCACATACAATAACCGGCACTAAGAGTATAAAGTCTGGCTGCGTGGCTCAGGGGTAACGTTCTCGCTTGCTGAGCCCAAGGTTGCAGGTTCGAAACCTGGCGCAGTCAGCTGGCATTTGAGGGTGCGCAAATGTGAGGGAGCCGTGTCAGTAGATTTACTGGCACGTTAAAGATCCCCTTCGGGGCAAAATTCCGGCACCCCGGCGTCTCTAAAAGCCAGTGTAGTTAAAAGGGACGTAAAACCAATAACATTATTAAGAGTATAAAATTAGACTCAAATCACGTCTCGTTTCACACCCCACAAACCACCTCTATAAATAAAACAGTTCACTTAGGGACTAACATAGACTAACATAGCTCGGCGTTGACCGCGTTTTATAGCACAGATTTAGGTTTTACTCGCTAACCGTTGGAGATACACGAAAAGTGATAAGGACCTTCCGGATAGAAAATTTAATGTTAAACCTCGTAGGCTATAGGCCAATGCCATCAAAAGTTTGCTATTTTTAGCGTTCTCTTTTTATTTGAAATGGAAATATGACATTTTTGAAACCAAAGTGTGTAGAGATGTCACTAAAATAGTCACCATTTTTAAATAGTGCAAAATATCTAAATAAAACGTAGACTGTATGTTAACCAGGTAAATCAGCTACATCCATCCGGGTGAGTTAGCCGTGGTGGTTACGGCATGACTATTGGTAGTCGCTCACATCCGGGAGGCGAGGAGGTTCGAATCCCCCCGCCGGCAACCTTGAAGATGGTCTTCTGTGGTTTCCCATCTTCCTTCCAGGCAAATGCCGGGGTTGGTCCCTCACTATAGGCCACAGCCGCTACCTTCCAACTCCTCGCCCTTCGCTTCCAACGTTCCTCCCCAACGGTACTTGTAGCTCACCCATTGGGTGTCCGTCTCGAAGCAGCTACAAAACTGGCGAGCCGAACATGTCCTCGGACACTCCCGGCACTAAAAGCCATACGCTAAAAAAAAAAGCTACATCCATGCAATATTTCATTTAAATCGGACCAGTGATTCTTGCGTGATTGAGCAACACACAGACACACAGACAGACACACACCATCTCATTTTTATTAGTATGGATGATCACTTATGTGGTCATTAGAAATGGTACATGTTTCGAGGACTGGTTGGTTCTTAAGTTTAGGGTCTTCGACAACGCGGTCATGTAGCCCCGTGTACTTTGGGTGGGTGTAGAATCTGTCTGATAACCGGTGTTAATTGTGAGACTGTATTAGTGTGTGTTATCTGTTTTTTCGAGGACGAATAGACACTTTTTTTCGTCTTCATCAGGCAATATTAAGCACAAAATTAGAAAATTATTTGAATAGCGTAGCACTAAAATGTCAATAGCCACTGAACCTAATATGGTGCACCATACAGATAGATAGGATATTTGAAATGATTAAGGCACAATACACGATAAAACACTTTTAACTGGGTCAGTTCAATTCAATGTAGTTGTTATCGACGTGACATCTACGAAAAGAATATGCGGAATGCTTCTTTATGGTCCGCAAACGTCATTGAAGTCGTGTAAGTATTCAGTTGTCGATGCAATAACAGTTCTGTTATGAATCAATAAGTAAAGTGACGGAAATATTAACATAGTATTTCAATACATCACCAATTGTGTAGAAAACCAATGAAGATGCTTTGCTGAAGTGATGTGAATGCCAATATCCAGTTCAGCAGAAGGAAAAGATATACGAAGCAGTAGGAGTGGGTCTCCAATCAGCATGAGGTTAGATCGAATGTTACGTCGGATATCCGAATATGCTAGGGGTCTCATACACTTTCTTTTTATATTTAAATTAAAGACAATACCTTTCTCAATATATCTGTTAAGTTTTATAAGTAAATTCAGCGTTTTGGCAGAGATATAGCGTATTACTTGAGACCATGCGCCTTTCTGTCAATGGAGTGTTTATTATTCAAAGCTGTTTACCCGAAAGTTTTTTTTTTTGGTAGGAAGAACACAATATCTCGTGAACTATGTGATGAAACTGGGCAGATACATTCCAACCTACTGTATGATCCCTGGAGAATGAACCTTATTCGTGAAATTATCTTTAAAAATAACTAGAAGACCCGTGCTGCTCCGCAGCATTCACTTCAACAATCCTACAGCACTTCTGTCCATATGACATTTGCATGTCTTCATGCTAGTGACCTGGACAGACATTTACGGTACCGTCGCTTTTGGGTAAATGACGAAGTAGACTTATGAGATCAAATGTGTCGGTGTCTGCCTGTCCTCTGTGTGTGTGTCCCACTATTTACCCTGCGTAAGCTTAAAAGGCGCACGGACGTCAGGCCGAGGTGAACAGCTAACTCCAAACTCATATGCTATACTCTTCTCTGAAGAATTAACTCGACACGACTCGGCAGTTTGATACTGGCTGAAGCTAGGGTGATAGGTCGCTCTCAAGCTCGTAAACTCACTCTGAAGCCAGTAATTTAAATTTCCACTGAATGGAGATTGCTGGAAGAAATGAAAACGTAAAGCACTCACAGTGGTCGATGTGGGAGCAGTCGCGGACTTGATTGCAGAACTTTTCATGCTGAACAATTCTCAGAGTATATCGAGTTTTTTTTTAAGACACGTGGACGTTAGATTTTTTCTTCACTGCTCGGCTTCTTTTGGTCATAAATACATATTTTTCTACCTAATCTACATCGAGAAATCCTTTACAGAATGGTGAACACCGCATCAAAATACATCAAGTTGCTCTCGAGATTACCCGTTACATCCAAGAATTGGGAACTTTGTTTTATACTAAGTAGATAGGGATATCCACACAATTTAAGGCTACAGCGGTACAATGTGGTGTTTTTGTCTACTTAAGAACAATGGTATGGATTTAAAATAAAAGGTGGGTCTCTTATATTTGAATTTAGAGATGTAACTCTTGGTTAACATATAGAGGTGTGCAAATTAATAGAATTAAATAAATAATTTTAATTAGTCGTAATTACTTTTATTCAAAATAATTTTATTGACCAACTTCTTGTGTTGTCCTACTTAGTAGTGTTTCCTCTCCCGTGGAATTACACCTTTTCCCACAAGGAATTGCGTCTGGAAGCTTTCAGATTATTGGATTCCGAGGGATATCTGAGCTGGGTCCATTTTCAATTTGTCATTGACTTTAGAATTAAAGTCAGGTGATTTCAATGCATAGTTCATGAATCTTTGAATAGTTCAATAGCGTTCATCCGTTAAAAGACCCCAAATCCCTCCGCTCTAAATTCACACGTAAAGTACAGTGAAGTAATAAAAACGAAACGTGTGGCATTTTGCATTTGCAAGGCTCCTCTGTTAGTGGAAATTCTAAAAAATCATTTTCATTTGAGTTTCTTAAATGAAAATATAATTAGGAGTCTTGGTTAAACATTTGAAGTAATTTCATCGCCTTGTAAACATACTTAGTGCATTAAACTGTGAAAAGTAAAAATGCAATTTTGGAAAACTGACATCGAATCTAATAATTTGCACATCTCTGTAAAGACAGCTATCGCCTCCACCCCTACAGATAAAATAGTAAGTAAAGGCGATTGATGCGAAATGAAAAGATAACTCACTAAGAAGGAATTAATATTTATTAAGCTGTAAATTTGATTGAGTACTGTATATCTTTGTTATAGAACTGAGGGAATGAAATAACTGGATGTAGGATGGTAATCATCGATGTAGGAAAATAGTATTTTTTTACCATTACCACAGGTCAGTTATCGTATTAGGGATGCGGACGTCCTTGTATAATTATTATTTATTCTGTGCCCCGTTTAATGAGGTCTGCACTCCTCCGCAACATTCGTTTAAAAATTCTAATAGTACTTCCTTCCATTCTACATTTGCTGTTCGCTTGCCTTTTGGTTCTATTTGAACGTTGACGTCATGAAAGGATTTTGCTCGCGATAGTGCGGCATACACTAAAGTTTGTCCGTGGCTAAACACCGGTTGAGATAAATAAATGCCTACTTGATCTAGTGTTTGACCTTGAGCTTTATTGATAGTTGTACAAAAAGCCAAACGTACTGTAAACTGCCTCCTTTTGAAGGAAAATGGCATACAAGTATCTGATGGCGTAAGGTCAAGGCGAGGGAGTAGGACATTGTTTCCAACATTTACGCCAGTAATAATTTCCAGGTGTAAGCAATTGTCATGCATCTTCCAAACCAACAGTCTAGTACCGTTCAACAGACCTTGGGAACATTAATATTTCTCAACAAAATCACAATTAACAACGCCAAATAACAGTTCCATTTTTATTGGTTCGTTTCACAATATATGAATATCCTTTATAGTATGCGTAAGGCTTACCATACCTAGTCACCGATACTTCCATATCAACTGTCAAGCATAGACTAAGCTCTAGTCAAGTCAACTTGGTAATAAGAATACTAGTTTAGTGTGAGAGCAAATATGGATCCAAAGAGTTCAGGTAAAAGTGAAAGCAAATAAGCAAATATAAGAAACAAGAGTGGGGGGTAAAAGTGGTCGCAAAGTGGCAGACTCATTACACAATAATTTCAGCACGACGAAGCTCTTGTTCAATTTCTTTGATTTCCCAATCGTGACCGATATGCCCAGCTTGTCGTAAAGCATGCAATTGTCGAAGCCGTTGAATTAGCTTACTGGGTTTGTTCCAGTATACAAATTTAACAAATGATTTTTTAGGTGTAAACAAATCATTACCATTATCATGATCATTATCATCATCATCATCATCATCATTATCATCATCATGATCACCATTATCATCATGACCATCATCACTGTTACTATATAGTCCTTTTTGATCCTCCTGCAATACCACTTTATTTATAGTCTGAGTTGATTTTGATAGTGTTGAAGGTTTCTTGGACGTTGACAACTGTCCTAACATGACGTTTTGAGGACATGATAAGTCCTTTTGAACAAACACTGCACTATCTTTAGCCGCAATATCGTTTTCTTGAACTTGCTTTTTAGCATTTTGATAATTGTTTGTAAACAGTAAGCGTGGTTCGTTTCGAGCACTACATTGATGAACACTCACACTTAAAACCTTTCCATTTTTACTTTTCAGATTGCCTCGACATTTTGTTGACCTCTCTTTTGAGCATCGCCAGAATATTATTCCATTCACATTCTGGCGATTATAGTTATAGGAGTAGCCTTGATAGAGTGCACGTAGCCTACCTTTGTTGGTTGTAATAAGTTCCATAGTAGTAACTGACCTGTCAGTACGATGTTCACACTACAAAGGTTACAACTGTTTTGCTGATGGAGTGACCTACCATAAGCTTATACAGTGTGGTCCGCCAGCCCCTTATTTTTTTTGGAGGAAGGCAACCCAACTAACGCGTATATCACAGTCATCCTAAAAACATTAGTATCTGTTCCTTTACGTCCATTGTACAACTTTACCGTTGAGTACATCCTCGCGAATATAGTAGAAATTAATAGTGGCAGTTTTCTTTCAATGACCTCAATTATAATGCATGATTGAAACGATTAGAGCTCCGAATAACACATGCTTACGTTTTGACAGGAAGTGTCTACGAATAGATTCAATGCGTGCCAGCAATATACCATGGTTCTCGGTAGCTATGGTGGCTAAATCAAGAGTATCGTCAACGAAGTCGCATTGTAGTAGGTTCGAATCTTGAACTAGTACTTTTTTTTTTTGCTTAATGTCGTTTATTGTGGATGTATTATGGACGCATATCTATCTGTTCCATCGGGTGATTTTTTATTTGGTCCTCAAAAGGACCGTACTTATCCGATGGTACGCAGCCAGATTGGACGACGACATAATGATCTGTAGAACGAAAGCAAGGTATCCTGTATATTCAAGGTAGCAAGTGTTCGAAATTTTGACCACCTTTGTTTAAAGGAAAACTCCGACTCACTCAGACGACTCACATAACAAATAAATAAATACATCAGACCGAAACTATAATTTCTTTCAACGGCGTCTGTGCGAAAAGCGCTTGCTATACACTTACAGTAATAGTTAGTTAGTTAGTGAGGTTTTAAGGGGCGGAACTACGAGCTCATCTGCCCCAAACCTACAGTAAATACAGATAATTATGACATTATTGGATTTACGTCCCTTTTAACTGCTCTGGGTTTTACATACGCCGGGGTGCTGGAATTTTGCTCGTAAGGGGATCTTCAACGTGCCAGTAAATCTACTGACACGGCTCCCTTGCATTTGCGCACCCTCAAATGCCAGCTGACTGCGCCAGGACACGAACCTGCAACCTTAGGCACAGCAAGCGAGAACGTTACCGCTGAGCCTCGCAGCAAGCCAGTAATTACAGAACGTGTCATATTATTATAAATATTGAACTATTAAAATTCTAATTATCACGAATAGAGTCGCCTCCGTTGCGTAGTAGTCAGCGTGATTAGCTGCCATCCCGGACGTCCTGGGTTCGATTCCCGGCTTTGCCATGAAATTTGAAAGTGGTATGAGGACTGGGACGGGGTCTACTCAGTCTCGGGTGGTCCAAATAAATAGAGGGGGTTCGATTCCCACCTCAGCCATCCTCAAAGTGGTTTTACGTGGTTTCCCACTTCGCCTTCGGGCAAATGCCGGGATGTTACCTACCGTACGGCCACGGCCGCCTCACTACCTCTTCCTTGCCTATCCCTCCCTATCCTCCCCACCTTTCCCATCCCTCAAGATGTCCCTGTTCTCTTTGCAGGTGAGGCCACCTGGGCGAGGTGCTGATCCCACCTCCCCAGTTGTATCCCCAAATGAGATGTTTCAAGCTCCAGGTCACTGCCCATAGAGGCGGTAATGATGGGATCCCTCGCTGAGTCCGTGGGAAAACCTAACCTGGAGGGTAAAATCGACTAAAAAAATATTAATTATAACGAATAGTATCCATCCATGGTTTAGAACAGTTTTTTTAAATTTTATTTAGTCAATTTACCCTCTAGGTTGGTGGTTCCCACGGACTCAGCGAGGGAACTCACCACTAACGCCTCGATGGGCAGTGTCCTGGAGCTTGGAACATCTGGTCAGGAGGGATACAACTGGGGAGGTGTGATCAGCACTTCGCCCAGGCGGTCTCACCTGCAAAGCGAACAGGGGCCTCATGAGGGATGGGAAGGGATGGAAGATTGGGATGGATAGCCTAGGAAGAGGAAAGGAGGTGGCCGTGGCCTTACAGTAAGTACTGCCCCCGTAAATTGAATTATATTGAGACCACGATGGCTGTATTGGCAAATATGAGTAAAGTTATGAATGTCAGAGTTATGACGTGGATACTCATGACGTAGGCACGGATGACGCAGGCTTGAGGCAAGCAGGCTGGTTGAGCTGAGATTCTTGGTGACGTCATGATTTTGTTCGAGAAAGATCTTAGATTTACGACGCAGTCGCAGGAAACAAGGTATTGTGCTAAGGAAGAAGTTACGCTATTGGAGGAGAGACTCGAACCAATGAACGATAATTTGGAAGGAAGACGGAGATTGCTGAAACTACGATATTTAATTACTTTTGGCATGCAGATTTGTGGAAATCTATTTTCAGTTATGGCATTGATTTGGAATTTTGAAGAAATTAATTTTGAGTTATTGAAATTTGAAAATCCGTCAAGTATAGCCAAAGTTAAAACTTCTAGCGATGACGCAGCAACAGGCTATGGAAGGGATGGATACGCCCCTTAAGAAGTTGATAAAAGGTCGTGCACAGGAGAGAGGAGCTCTCAGATCTCATATGTCAGATCGCATATATATTTCTGGTGATATATAGTTATTTTCAAGTGATTCAGTGAAGTAAGTTGACTTAAGCGTGGTTAAAGCCCGGCGCATCGAACGAACTCGGAGCAGTTCCATTTTACGCTGCTCGAAACTAGGTGAAGTTGAAACGCTCACATTAACGTTTCCACCAGTCAAGATATCAAGCACTAACTTCAGCCTTTATTATAGTTCTATTGGGCAGTACAACATTGAGGTGTGTAGAAGATTTGAACAATTTCACAGTTATACTTCGAAAGATATTGAAACTTTAATGCTGCCAACAAAAGTGATTTTCTCGCCACATGAGAAACACGTTTTAAAATTCCACATTATACACTACGGCTGACACGTGGAGTGCAACAGTGATATTGGAGAATACGTTTGGTATTACAACGATACATTCGACTATGGAACATTATAATCTTGCAGTGCTTTCGATGATTATAACAGTAGTTGAGATGGAAGGCTAAGGCTTTAATGCAATTGGGACATAAATCGTTGGAGTAAAGTAACAGCATGGAACTTCGTTAATCGTCTTTCTACAAAAGCGAGCATGTAGTGAACATCCAACTACACTCATGCATCGTGAATCCATCGCTGAATTATACCAGATAACAGTGGAAATATTTTCATACTCCACAACTATGAATATTTCTGCGGAAATAACTACAATAAACTTCATGGCGAATTCCTGCAAGAACTTCAGGGAACTTTCAAGAGAGGCCAGGGTTGTCCCGGCGCACAAAGAAGAGTTTTGCCAGAAGGATGTTTTTCGTATCCACGGAGCAGTGCAATTTCGGAGGAGGAAGCAGTTCGATTCTCCGAGGACGCTGATTCCAGGTTCGAGGACGGAGCACATCTTCACGCTGGTGAAATGGAACCAACAGCAGTTTTCTTTGAAAACTCTCCTCTGGAACTTCAATCAACAGATAAGGTAGTCGTGAACGTTTCTTGTATTATTTGAGTCTTGTAGCGATATATGAGCAACCATTCTTCCCATATTTTCTGTCCTATCTTTTGCCCCATTTTCTTGATTGATATTTCTGTACACAGTACACTTCGATGATTTATGCCTTTTTCTTCGATTTTTGAGACATTGCTATGTCATTGGCGTACTTAATAATTTTGGATCAGTTGAGACTGATGATTTAGATTATTTCAGTAATTTGCATATTTTTGTAGTCACGATTTGACTGTAAAGTTAACGATTTGCTATGGCAGATTTGAATTCAGACAGCGTGTCATTTTATTAAAGTAATTCTATTCAGTAAATTACTTTGACCAATTTTCTGTCATCCTCAGAAAGAAGAATAATTAAATGATTTTAGAGCGTTAAAATCTATTACGATATCGACGATCTTTGAAATACTAGTCGTCTTATGAACATGATTGCAACATAGACATTTATCATTGCATTATAGACAATTTTATGAAATATGAACTTTTATTTCGATTTATTGAATACACTATAGTAATGAACATTTGATAGGAGTTTTTCTCAATTATAGATTGGAACAATAATGTTTGCATTCCACAATCTAATTGTATTCTATTCGACTATTTTGCAGTTTAGATGAACTTTGTTTGAAGATAGTATTTTTATACTGCGTTACTTTGAAGATATTAATCTCAATTTTGATAGACCAGGCAGGAGTGTCTAATCGTATTTGCTATTAAATTTATTTGTGATTGGCAAATTCTTACTTCATATCGATTCATGAATGAAACCCACGAAGGTTAAATAATAACAGTCATTATTACAATTGATGAATATAAGAATTTTTAAAGAGGAACAATGGATGTATAATCGTTAGTTCAGTGGACGTGTAAAAGTCGCTGTTGAGTAATGCCCTTGAATAATGAAGGAGGTTCCCACAATAATTAATGAAGTTGATGAATTAATAGGTGGAGGATTTTTGTGTGTAGTTTGAAGGATTTTTATGCCATATATATGAAGATATATGATGAATTTTGGGCCAATTTTTGTGCAATTTTGTGCGTTATAAGCGAAGTATTTTCCCGCTGAATGTATTGTTCTTGTTCTTTGAAAGATTATTCATATGAAGATACTGTTAAAATTAACAAGAGTGTTAAATAATTTGAGATAAAGATTTTGAATGGAGGTTACCGTCACAAATATTAATAATTATTATTAAACCTTATTAAACCTGAATTTGACAGTTAAATATAACTAACCTTCATTGGTCGATTATATCACCACGATTTGAGTAATTATCAACCGGATAAACGTGTGATTTAATGTATTTCTTGTATAAATAATATAAACAATATAATATTGTAAAATAATTTTGTAAATATCTTTGTTAAATAATTTGAAATGATAGTGATTAATACAGGCGTGTATAAAATTTTCAATGGTCATTTGACATTGTTATAAACAATTTATTATTGTTATAAATAATTAATGAACTTTTGTTATTAACATTTAGAGTTTTTTATACTCTAAACAACGCAAGTTAAGCAAGTGGCTTGAACAATTAATCATGATTTGGGATTGTTGGAGTAATCCACTGGTGTTTGAATGAAGCAATGAAAACATTTGCGTGGTAATATTTCAGTTGAGATGTGAACATTTACGTGTTTGAAAAGGAGAGCCAAGCTCTGAGGTAACACGCTTATGCTAGGGTTGAACGAACGGGAGTCCACTTTGACGATACAGGTGCATTGCAGCTGGCCCGGACAACTGTGTTACAGAGGCCAAGGACGTTCCATAATAGCCTTGTGGCTATAAATAAAATGTGAAGTATATAAACACGCAAAACAATTGATATATGTGTCTCATCCCAAATCCCGTTTCCATTCCATGTGCATTATTATGTTTACGTTGCCATGAGCTTGAGAAAGCTGAAACTTTATATGTAGAGAATACAGGTCCTACAGGAGGACATGGTTATGTGGTCGATGGCTTCTGATTGCCACGTGGATTTTTTATATTTTTTTGTTAAATCATTCTTTTTGTGAAATAAATTATTGTGCAGTTTAAAGTTTCTCGTCTTCGTTCTGGTTCATTTTAAATATCATGGTGGAGGTTATTGTGTGGGCATACTTTAAGTGATCCAGTTGACAACCCAGTCCCCGAGATAAATTTAAGAGGTAAGTAAAGGTAAGTATGAACCCCCGTATATTTTGGTGTGTTCCACAATAATTTTCTTGTTAACTATTGTGCTCTAATCTCGATAGTATCTGTCAGTGCCATTTTCATTGATGTAGCTGTGCCGGTGCGTTTGATTATTGGCAATCCGATTGAGGGGGCGGATATCTGACAGCCTACTATCAGGATATCGGGTACAGTACCATCCCGGCAATTGCCCGAAGACGAAGTGGGAAACCACGGATAACCACTTCGAGGATGGCTGAGGAGGGAATCGAACCCCCTCTACTAATTTGGGCCACCCGAGGCTGAGTAGACCCCATTCCAGTCCTCATACCACTTTTCAAATTTCGTGGCAGAGCCGGGAATCGAACCCAGGATCTCCGGGGCGGCAGCTAACCATGGTGACCGCTACGCTACGGAGGCGACATGGTTTAGAACAGTATTTAGGGAAAATGACCATTTAAATGAGACAAGAAAATAACTTTCCCTGTCGTCTTCGTAGATAATGTGAACAAAACCAAGTTGAAATCTTGCTGTACGAGGTAGGGAGGGTATAATAAAATAGTTAAAAGAATTTAAAAAATCTGCCGTTGGATGGTGGTGAACCCGGGATCTTCGAAAGAGCGAGCGGGCGCAATAACACTTGCACACATTTCCAGCACACTCTCGAGGTTTTTGTTGCGCTTCTTATTAGCGCGTATGGTAAAATATTCAATTATTACAGTTAGATCTTAAATATTGATTGGAATGCATTCGTTCAGTACCTGGCAGGTTTTCTAATTTACTTAAAGCAATTTTCGCGACCGCTTTGCGTTAATAAGGCGAAAGAACGACAGCCCTTCGGTTTTATTTCATACAACTTAGTGTCCAAAATGCTAGCGTGTGATACACTCTGGTCATACAAGCAGCTGTACTGACGAAGAGAACAGAATTATACAGGATTTTGTACCAGCGATCACACCAGCTTCCTTGCCAGCGAGTGTCGTGTGATACGGGCCTAAAGATATGCTAAGACTTTTTGTTAAAATTTAATAACAAAACAAGATGTTCGGTAAAGAACGTATAGCCTACTTTCTCCTAAATACATGGGCATGGTTATAACCCTTTGTCCTTTTCAAGGAGTATAATTGAATGTTGGTTGTAGTAGCTTCTTGAAATACAACGTGCTTTACGGATATTATACGTGAATATGATGTGCCCTTTGCTAGTGCTACCTCTGTAAAAAAATCATTCAATTCGGTTTCACCGTGTTTGAATTGATAGGGGGAATCGATTTGCACACAAACATGGCCGCTATCTGCACATTATTGGTCTGATGACCTTGTAGTGTGGTCAACAGATTCTCTATACATAAAGGTATGTCGTTGCAAAATTTGGTAGGGATCAGATTATTAGGTTGGTCATAATTTGATTCAAGCTCTTAACAATAGGATGGCCGCCATTACGTTTTCGTCAATATGGCGGCGATATAAAACATGACACTGGAGTGCCCTTTGATAGTGCTACCTCTGTTCCAAATTTAGTTCAATTCGGTTACACCGTGTTTAATTGATAGGGGGAATCAATTTGCACACATACATGACCGCCATCTGCAAACTAATGGGCTGATGACCTTGTAGTTCAGTCAAACGATGCTCGCCATACAAGTATACGTTGTTGCAAAATTTGGTAGAGATAGGATGATTAAGTTAGTCGTAATTTGATTTAAGCTTTGAACATTTGAGTGGCCACCATTACGTTTCCGTCAAGATGATGGCGATATAAAACATGACACTGAGGTGTTCTGCGCTAGTGCTACCTCTGTACCAAATTTCGTTCAATTCGGTTTCACCGTGTTTGAATTGAAAGGGGGAATCGATTTGCATACATACTTGGCCGCCATATGCAAACAGTTGGGCTGATGATCTTGTAGTTTGGTCAAAATATGCTTACCACATAAAGGTATGTTGTTGCAAGAATTGGTAGAGATCAGATTATTAGGTTGGTCGTAATTTGATTCAAGCTCTTAACATTAGGATGGCCGCCATTACGTTTTCGTCAAGATGGCGGCGATATAAAACATTACACTGAGGTGTCCTTTACTAGTGCTACCTCTGTACCAAATATAGTTCAATTCGGTATCACCGTGTTTGAATTGATAGGGGGAATCGATTTGCACGCATACATGGCCGCCATCTGCAAACTATTGGTCTGATTCCTTTGTAGTGTAGTCAAAAGACGCTCGCCATATAAATATATGTTGTTGCAAAATTTGGTAGAGATCGGATGATTAGGTTATTCGTAATTTGATTTAAGCTTTGAACATTTGGGTGGCCGCCATTACGTTTCCGTCAAGATGGCTGCGATATAAAACATGACACTGAGGTGCCCTTTGCTAGTTCTACCTCTGTATCAAATTTCGTTCAATTCGGTTTCACCGTGTTCGAATTGATAGGGGCGGGGGGAGGGAGGGGCAGACATTCAGAGTACACACACTAACACACACACAACGTCACACACACACAGACAGACACACGATTTTTTGCTAATAATACAATGGGAATTTCTACGGAATACGTATACTTCGATGCAAGCACTGGCGATCAGAATATCCTTCGATATGTTTTTGTTTTGTTTCATTTGAGGGCCCTGAACATTTAGCCATGTTTATTTGGGTGTGTGTGTGTGTAGAATTTGCCTGATAACCTGAGTTATTGCGGGCTTGTAATGATGTGTGTATTTGCAATTAAGGATTGGGAAGGGGGCGGCCGTGGCCTTAAGATAGAATCCGTCCCGGAATTTGGAAACCACGGAAAACCATTTCCAGGGTGGCTGAGGTGGGAATCGAACCCACTTCTTCTCATATTTGCTCCACGAGGCTATGTGTACCCAATTTCAGCCCTCAGACAAGTATTACATTTCTTGGCAGAGCTGGGAATCGAACCCGGACTTCCGGAGCAACACTTCGAGATGTTATGTTAATATTCATGCAAGTTTTTAAATTTTCTGCCATAACAGGTCACGTGGCATAACGTACCAATTCGATCGTGTTCTCTTTATAAATCATCAAAATTCAACGAACTCTTCACAAAAATTCGTCGTAAGGCAATAAATGTGGCAATGTAGTTACATCACGACTAAAATGGAATGTGGGCTTTCGTTCAAAAAAAGTGTGCCTACTACTAGATTTGAAGCAGCATTCTACTCGCTCGCGCCCAGCAAGTACGGTCAGGCTTTAAACCTCGCAGCCACCAAGACATGATAAATACCGCACGCTAAACGTGCTTTAGTTACTGTAGCCGTCCCACCTCAAACGTTTAAGTCCATCTCAAAGTCTTCAATCACGGTTTGAGGTGTTGATTTAACTTTCTACTATTACAGATCACGTGGCGTAAGCTATTAATTCGATCGTATTACGTGTATGTGTGTTATTTCAAGGAGCTGAAAGTCATATGTTAGTAGAATGGGCCGTAGTATTTGGCGGGGAAATGTTTAAGGTCGGTTTTTCTTTGCTAGACCCATGACCCAATTACATTGCTGTCACACAGTCAGAGCACAGAGCAATATCGACCATCGGGAGAAATGCTATGTTAGTTGGGTTTCATAAAACTAAATAATAAGGGGCGGGTGGACCACACTGTATATTGGCTTATGTGTTGGCTTTTTGTGTTGGCTTTTCGTGTTGGCTTTTGTGTTGGCTTTTCGTGTTGGCTTTTCGTGTTGGCTTTTCGTGTTGGCTTTTCGTGTTGGCTTTTCGTGTTGGCATTTCGTGTTGGCTTTTGTGTTGGCTTTTCGTGTTGGCTTTTCGTGTTGGCATTTCGTGTTGGCTTTTGTGTTGGCTTTTCGTGTTGGCTTTTCGTGTTGGCATTTCGTGTTGGCTTTTCGTGTATTGGCCTTTCGTGTTGGCTTTTTGTATTGGCTTTTCGTGTTGGCTTTTTGTGTTGGCTTTAGTATTGGCTTTTGTATTGGCTTATTTGACAAGTTATTTGTTTCAATGTATTTAGTGGATTTTTTTCTTGGTGTTGGAAAGTAGTTGAAAGAGAGGGAATATTTAAAGACTTAACCTCAGCTCACTAACCTAACCTAACCTAACCTAACCTAACTTTACCTAACCTAACCTTTCAACTCTCAGATGTTAATTAAATTCTGTGCATAGTCGAGTTGGAACCCAAGACCTCAGGGGTAAAAAAAACAATTATTTTTGACGACTTATTTTGGTAACTTATTTTAATGGCTAACCTAACTTTACCTAACCTAACCTAACCTCAGCTCACTTTGGATATTACTAGTAAGTGTTCATATCCTCTGCTAAGTAGCATGCTAGTAGTACAGGTAGTGCTCATATTTACCGCTAGGTAGCGGAAACATACATTGCATGTTGCATGTGACACTTGTGAAGTTTAACCACATGCAAGACGTGCTTGTATAAGTTCTCTATTTAAACTCAATATACAATTAACCACTAAATGTTCAGAACTAACATGTATAGCCATGTTTAGGGTATATAGGAGACCCTTAGCAAGAAAGGCTGTCTAACCCACGAGTGTACAGCCTTGTCATACGCAGTAAGCACCTGTTGGCAGAAAACAACAACAACAAAAATTTGAGAAAGCCAACAAAAAAAACTGTTTCCTTTAAATACATTAATGGATATCTTGTTGGCTTTCTCAAATTGTTGTTGTTGTTGTTTTCTGCCAACAGGTGCTTACTGCGTATGACAAGGCTGTACACTCGTGGGTTAGACAGCCTTTCCTGCTAAGGGTCTCCTATATACCCTAAACATGGCTATACATGTTAGTTCTGAACATTTAGTGGTTAATTGTATATTGAGTTTAAATAGAGAACTTATACAAGCACGTCTTGCATGTGGTTAAACTTCACAAGTGCCACATGCAACATGCAATGTAAGTTTCCGCTACCTAGCGGTAAATATGAGCACTACCTGTACTACTAGCATGCTACCAAGCAGAGGATATGAACACTTACTAGTAATATCCAAAGTGAGCTGAGGTTAGGTTAGGTTAGGTAAAGTTAGGTTAGCCATTAAAATAAGTTACCAAAATAAGTCGTCAAAAATAATTGTTTTTTTACCCCTGAGGTCTTGGGTTCCAACTCGACTATGCACAGAATTTAATTAACATCTGAGAGTTGAAAGGTTAGGTTAGGTTAGGTAAAGTTAGGTTAGGTTAGGTTAGTGAGCTGAGGTTAAGTCTTTAAATATTCCCTCTCTTTCAACTACTTTCCAACACCAAGAAAAAATCCACTAAATACATTGACACAAATAACTTGTCAAATAAGCCAATACAAAAGCCAATACTAAAGCCAACACAAAAAGCCAACACGAAAAGCCAATACAAAAAGCCAACACGAAAGGCCAATACAAAAAAGCCAACACGAAAAGCCAACACGAAATGCCAACACGAAAAGCCAACACGAACAGCCAACACAAAAGCCAACACGAAATGCCAACACGAAAAGCCAACACAAAAAGCCTACACGAAAAGCCAACACGAAAAGCCAACACAAAAGCCAACACGAAATGCCAACACAAAAAGCCAACACGAAAAGCCAACACGAAAAGCCAACACAAAAAGCCAACACAAAAAGCCAACACAAAAAGCCAACACAAAAGCCAACACGAAAAGCCAACACAAAAAGCCAACACAAAAAGCCAACACATAAGCCAATATATAAGCTTATGGTAGGTCACTCCATCAGCAAAACAGTTGTAACCTTTGTAGTGTGAACATCGTACTGACAGGTCAGTTTTTACTATGGAACTTATTACAACCAACAAAGGTAGGCTACGTGCACTCTATCAAGGCTACTCCTATAACTATAATCGCCAGAATGTGAATGGAATAATATTCTGGCGATGCTCAAAAGAGAGGTCAACAAAATGTCGAGGCAATCTGAAAAGTAAAAATGGAAAGGTTTTAAGTGTGAGTGTTCATCAATGTAGTGCTCGAAACGAACCACGCTTACTGTTTACAAACAATTATCAAAATGCTAAAAAGCAAGTTCAAGAAAACGATATTGCGGCTAAAGATAGTGCAGTGTTTGTTCAAAAGGACTTATCATGTCCTCAAAACGTCATGTTAGGACAGTTGTCATCGTCCAAGAAACCTTCAACACTATCAAAATCAACTCAGACTATAAATAAAGTGGTATTGCAAGAGGATCAAAAAAGGACTATATAGTAACAGTGATGATGGTCATGATGATAATGGTGATCATGATGATGATAATGATGAAGATGATGATGATGATGATGATAATGATCATGATAATGGTAATGCTTTGTTTACACCTAAAAATCATTTGTTAAATTTGTATACTGGAACAAACCCAGTAAGCTAATTCAACGGCTTCGACAATTCCATGCTTTACGACAAGCTGGGCATATCGGTCACGATTGGGAAATCAAAGAAATTGAACAAGATCTTCGTCGTGCTGAAATTATTGTGTAATGAGTCTGCCACTTTGCGACCACTTTTACCCCCCCCCCCCACTCTTGTTTCTTATATTTGCTTATTTGCTTTCACTTTTACCTGAACTCTTTGGATCCATATTTGCTCTCACACTAAACTAGTATTCTTATTACCAAGTTGACTTGACTAGAGCTTAGTCTATGCTTGACAGTTGATATGGAAGTATCGGTGACTAGGTATGGTAAGCCTTACGCATACTATAAAGGATATTCATATATTGTGAAACGAACCAATAAAAATGGAACTGTTATTTGGCGTTGTTCAAAGCAACGTTCGAAACATTATCGTGGTTACCTAAAAAGTAAAAATAGTGAGGTTTTAAGTGTCGGTGATCATCAATGTAGTGTGCTGCATGAAACACAGTTGCCGTCGACAAAAAAACAAGAAAACCATATTGCTACTCAAAATAGTGCATTGTTTAATGAGCAACGTTTAACCCCAGTTCTAAAAGTTATTTTTAATCCATCTTCCACGTCGCAAGAGCCATCAACATCACAAACTATGCAAGAGGTAGTGTTGTTGTTGTCGTTTTAAAGAGTGGAACAACTAGATCATGTGCTCTTGATATGCAAGGGGATCAAAGTGACTAAATAGTAATAACAATAAGGTTTTTATGCCTATACATCCATTGCGGCTTCCCACTTTTCGAAAGCAACGTTGAATGGACATTGCTATAAAATAATCTACAACAAGCCTTGTGTTTAAAACTATAACAGACTATTGTAAAGTGAGAAAGGCTTGTATTCAGTGTGCATTTATTGTCATAATCATGTATACTCTGCAATGTTAAATATACTAACTTTGTATAAAATAAAACAACATTGTAACATGATTTTGCATTTATTTACAAACTTTATATACATTTCTTGTTTTTTTTGTTTCATCATAATATTTTTAAAGACAACACTAAACACTAAAACATTACTATTCTATACACATATTTTCTTTCTTTTTCAGTATATTGTCATTACTTATATTTTCCATTATTATTTCACATTTTTTTAAATTTATTTAATTAAAACGAACCATGCACCTATTGTTTTTAAAACCTTCATAAATTAAGTGTACAGGTTGCACAGCATTATTGACTTCATCAAAAACACTCTCCGACATATCATTAAACCGTATAGGCAGAAATGTCTCAAAGTTTTCACATACACAAAGTACACGATCACCATATGCTGTTTTCAATTTCCGAATCTTGATAATGCGGAATGGAATATGCGTTGGCAATTCGCTGAGCTTCTTTGTCTCTAAGCCACATGATTGTCCCACAGCATTCAAAACATTCATTGTAGTAGTCTATAAACAAAACAAAAGCATATCTATTACACTCTAAAACAGCTTTAATAATATTGTGCAATTAGGGATTTTGCACTATGCATGGCGAATAAATTATACTAGTTATGCAAGAAATGCCCTAACTGTAGCAGATACTACTTTTCTGCATATAGCACAAGTGTTAAGTTCTAATGCACACTTGACACAGGCTATCATGTGTCCACAGGGTAAAAATACAACACCTAGTTCATCTTGATAAAAAAAATTACATAATTGTTGGTCACACTTTTGTATCTGTTCGTAACACAAGTCTTTTCTTTCAGCCTTATGTATTTGCTCCGCGTGCTCTAACTCAAAAGGCACTTTTATGTCTTGTGCTGCAATCACTTTTTCTTTACGAATAGTGTTCACAAATTCCTGACCTTTAAGCAACACCATGTATTTACAGTTTGGTAACCAACGAGCGTGTTGCACAAAAGGGTCATCAGTCATTTGCCAATCCTTTAAAGCAAATCCACAATAAAAACATACTGTTTTATCCCCTTCACCAGTATAAAAAAATCCAGCTTCACTTAGCTGTTTGGTAAGGTGTTTTAATATTAATGGCCAAACATTTTTATAAGATTCGAAACGTTTTTCAACAGAGCTGTACTCTGGGTGTGCTAGTGCTTTAGTCTTGCAAACTCCCAATTTTTCAAAAGCACACGCCAATTCAACACTGTCTATGGCATATGGACCACATATATCGACACTACCGTTGGCTGGTAATACATCATTATTATTATTTATTTGTGATTCAGCAACGTAAGTAGCGGCCAAAGGCCTTGTGGTTCGGTAAAATGAATGCACGGGTAGGTTACCCACTTGCTTTCCAAGCATGTAAGGACAGTGAGGAGGCCATCGCAAATGGTCTCTAAAGGGATCATCCCCTTTTTCCCAGTGTGAAAGTTCAATACGACAAAACACACAGCGCACCACATCATCTCGGTTCAAATAAAAAAAACGGCTTTTGCAAGTTCATGCGTCGACAAAAAGCCTACAGGCCAGGATTCAAATGTTAACCATCGATCATGTTCTGATTTTAAATTTAACCCACGTGGTAAACCAACTTGCTCACTTGTTGTATTTGGTACTAACGCCATGTGTTATAATAAAACTTTTTCTTATTGTAAGTTATTAACATTGCACAAGAGCACAGAGTACTTTAAAGCATAATGCATGCTTGTTCACTGTCTGCTCATTACGTTAATGGCACATGACGACACCTAAAAGCAAACAAAATAACCCATCACTCAATCAATCAATCAATCAATCAATCAATACTTGTAAATAAAACGTTAACGTTAATTGGCATTAATATATCAAAACACCATTAAAAATAAACTGTATGTAGGCACTAACAGTAACCCATGTACTTATTTTCTTTTTTATAAAGCTACAGTCATTTACATTCCCCCACCCTCCCTTTAACCAATATATAAACAAAAATGAATGTCATGTCATTTTGTTCACATTATCATGTTCAAACCTGTGGATATTCGTTGAGTCCATAGGGAACCACCCATAAATTAAATTTATTATTTTTATTTTTAGAAAATCCAACATGGCCTTGTACTTTTCCCAGTCAACAACAACAACATAGCCATTAATCAAGAAAGCAATCATTGTCCCAGTCATGTACAGGTAATGATTTTTTTTTGTCTACGAGTTTTCAGTAGTGGTAAAATGGAATAGCATTTTTAAGTTGGACTTACCTGAGTTTTAAACAGTTCACTCTTTGGCAGTAGTTTCGCTTTAGTGCGTTTCTGGTTTTTTTCAGCGACTGCTACGGCGGTAAGGCTATTCTTTCCAAGTTTCTAAAAATAAATAAAATAAACCGCTATAAATACCTAAATTCAGATTAATACATACATTTCACAAAATAAAACATGAAACAAAAAAATTAAACAAGTTAGTTTAAAAAAATCATCTCACCTTTACTTGCAGTGACTTGTTGCTCTTCCCTTCTAGTGGGCTCAAAAGTGCAATGGTTTCTTCTCCCTCAGACATGTAAGGTATGCCGGTTATCTGCAAACAAATAAATAAAATCATTAATTACCTAATCAATAAATAATTGCTTGTAAATATATATATTAATCAATAAATGTATAAATGAATAAATATATAAATAAATACCTACCCCACAACAAGGTTAAGTATTTTCCACCAACACCAAAACTGTTAAACAAGACCAAATGATTCATGCAACGCAGTGGGTTCAAAGATAGTCCACCCAAGTGAGAGTGGAAATGATAACGACATGTCTTTATATATGCTACGTTGCATGTATAACCATTTTTTCCCACGCTTTGAACATTCTGTTATCGGTCACGTGGACAGCTAACGACCAAAGTGAACACCTGTGGCGAATCAAATTTCACATGAACTTGCATTTTGTCACGTACGAAGCAAAACAGGATGTAACTTGTTAACAGTTATTGCGCACGTGGACAGCTAACGTCCCAGGCGAACACCTGAGGTAGATCAAATTTCACATGAACTTGCATTTTGTCACGTACGAAGCAAGACAGGATGTAACTTGTTTAGCGTGCATGTGGTTTCACACATGTGTTCACATGCCTTTCGCATCCCCCTGCCACCACGATGGTCAGATTATTTCACCTTCAAGCGTCTTGGTCATTTTCCATTGCACCTGTTGTCAAGTCAGATCAACGCCTTGCAATAAGCTAAAATGACATTCACCTCTTGCTCGTCGGCAAGTGTGTTTTCTCTACTCGCTTCGACCAACATAGAACCAAGTTCTCATCACCGTTTACATGTCAAAGGTAAAATGTGTGAAAAAACGCACCCTCGCTCTGTCATACACCGACCCGCCGAAATAGCAATTATTCTATTAAGCATGGTCCTTGGGGTTAGCGACAGGTTCGTTGAAACGCACACACCCAGCCGTATCGTCTCTCTCAACCACCACGCTTCATAAACATTATAAACAGATAAAGAAAAAGAAAACTTTTTTTCAACATGTATGGCGTTAAGCCCTTTGTGAATTTTTTTTTGGAAAAACTATCTACCACACTCGAAAGGGGGCTTCAGCCCGAGTCCTAGAACACCTCGTACATGTCTCTAGCGTTATTGGTTCGTGAGATATCGGCAAAAATCAAAAAAAAACCACGTGTTTACTCCAAAATCGAGTTTCCCAAATTTTTTAAAAATATAACGAGTGGTCCATAGCAAAGAGAACGTCTTCCCGAATCCTTGGACCCGTCGTACATGCCTCTAGCGTTATTGGTTCGTGAGATATCGGCAAAATCACAAAAAACACTTGTTTACCCCAAAATCGAGTTTCCAATTTTTAAAAAAAATTATAACGAGTGGTCCATAGCAGAGAGGACGTCACCCCGAGTCCTTGGACCTGTCGAACACGCCTCTATCATGATTGGTTCGTGAGATATTGCAAAAAGTTCAAAATCAAGTTTTTTTCCCCCCCAAAAAAACATGTTTCCAGCATTTCACCTTTTCGACACCTACATTTCCGTAAAGAGCACGACGAGACGAAAAAAACGAATCCAAGCACGCCCTCCTAGCATGACTCCTTCCATTCCAAGGTCGCAGGGGCTCACCACTTCCTAAGTGTAGCAGCTACCGTGTTACTCCAATACTTACAAAACACAAATTATTGCTCTAGAGACTTGACATTTATTTTGGGGGTAGAGGGCATAGGGACCTTTCATTTATGTCAAATAAACGTTTTTGTAGAGTTCCTAGTTTCCAAAATATAGGATTTTCAAAATTCAAGTGTTTTCAAAAAAACATAAAAAGTAAAAAAGTTTCATTACAAAAAATAAATGTCATAAATACTATTCGTTTGGGCCATAGCACAACGTTCTATCATTTTTGGTTTTCAAACTATCACCAACTTTCGAAAACAAAAATTTTCAAAAAAAAATAAAAAAATATAACGAGTAGTCCATAGCAAAGAGGACGTCAGCCCGAGTCCAATGACACGTCATTTGTTAAAATACGACCATGAGTTCACGAAATATTGGCTTGGACTCACGCGGCGGCCATGACACTCGTTAGAATCGGCATCACCCCCCTACTAACGCTGCCATTGAGAATCGTCAATCAGCAAACCTCGCTCCGTAGCTGTTTCTTTAAAAGTAGAATAGACAACTGCTTTGTATGTTCGTAGATCCTGGAAGCTGGTAGCCCCTATGACGGGAAGCAATAACAGGCGTAAATAATACCTTTCTGTTTCTGTAGGCGAAACATTATAGTCTACATTCTGCCTATAGTTTTTGAAACATTTTTTTCTTTTTTGCCACTGGCAGTTGCTCTTATTCCAGACGTAATGTACTGGTGTTTCAGGATATATATACGGACTTCTGGCTTGCGAATCTTGATTTAACTTGAACCACGCTTGTATTTCCGTGTTTCGCAACTGTGCTTGAAGTAAAATATCAGGAGCGTTATCATTTTTAAATAGATATTTTGCAAGTTTGGCAAGTGAACTGGTAATCGAACGATAGAATGTGACTGTTCATGCATGTGAAATGAAAATATCCTGAATGCGGCTTCTGTTGGACCAACATATCTAGCATTTAGGAAAGAAGTAATTTCATCGTAGTTCACCGTTTCGCCTTCAGGACATATTTTAACAATGCAGCAGTCATGACCTTTATACACATACTTGTGGATTTTAATATATAAGATATTTGTGGATGTATTTAACACTCCGAACACTTGAGCATATTTCAACATTAATATGAGCTTGCTCGTAAAGTAAAAGAAATGGATTGTAGGGAACAATGAATCGACTATCGACTTCAATGTCAATGCCTCGAATTGTTTTTATAATAATCCGTCCATTATTTATTCTCCTATACGAAGGATAACCATTGGCATTATCTTTGGTCTCTTCCTGAAACTGTTTAGGGAAATATTTCTTACATAAGCCATCTTTCATACAGACTGAAGCAGGATTCAAAAATCCGCGAGGACCATGTACCATATGACGCCTTACCAACTCGTATAGCGCTTCATCCTCGAGATCTGGTATTTCCACTGACACCAAACTGTCAATGTCAGAAATTGCTCGAAACTTACAATCTTCCGTTAATGTTAAGGGTAAATGGATGTGCGGGAGACCTCATTTTTGAAATTCCACTGTATATAGATATGCTTTTACCGAAAATTTCCTTAACATTAATCTATCGTAGCAATTCCTTTACTTTGCAATGGAAAACTCTCACTTCAATATCAGGCCTATTATTAGCCGTTTCCCAGAGATGAATGCTGTTAAGTATTTCTGGCCAGCCCGCATTATAGGTGAACGTAATGAATAAATCTGGCTTTCCAAACTTCCTCACTATCGCCATCGTATCCTGATAATTTTCCTTGGGCTACCTGTAAAAGAAGCTGGCAAAACTACAATACGACCGACTCTGAGATTTTCATTTTCTGCTCGTACATGCAAGGCGTCTGCTAAACCGTCGTATGTATCAACTCGTAACTTCGGTTGTTATAATAATATCGTATGGCCTCGGATGCCGGGTGCAAGCGTTGTTATTTGACACCCAGAGGGTAGCTTACATGTCGAATTTCGTTGTTCCTTTACTATGAAAGTCAAGGGGGTTAGATGTTAGATATCTAAGCTCCTTGAACACTATAGCGCTTTCTAGTAGAGAAATGAGGAACTTTGTGTTGGTGGAAACTCCCGAGATTAATTTTGCCATTATGAACTCGGCCTACTGAATTCAAATGGGTTCTTTGACATGCCAACATCGTATGACATGCATATCGTATTTTTGCCGCCTTTCAAAAATCACTTACCACGGCCAGGGGCGAACCTGCAATCTTGGGGTTAGTAGACCGACACGGTATCCACTCACCCACCGTGGCAAGCTACTTCGTTTTTTGATGACGTATATATTTTAACCGGCCACCTTCCATACGACAGTAGTAATCCACGAATAAATATCCATTTTGCAAACTTGAGCAGCGACAACTAACTCAACATGACCTCCATGAACACCATTCATAGACATATACATTTTGTAATCATCGCTCGTATTGATAGCAGTTTCGTACATATCTCTGTTGCCAACAATAAAGGAAGAATAATTATTGCACTTGTCTGTAACATGTTTTACAATTCGCTTTCTAACCTGTGTAAATAAACTCTGGTTGTTGTACTCACAATATGCCAATGACCTGTACAGACAATTACAGTCACCTTTAATCTTTATAACATTTGTAATTGAGTGTCGCCTCTCATTCATCATAATATGTTTCATTGTATTGATTGAGCACACAATCTAGAAGGACGAATGATGAAACGAAAAGAAGACAGTCTGCAGCTGGTGAGACCAAAGACTATATAACAGAAAGATCGGATACACAATACAAAATGGCGGTTCCAACATTCGACTGTAGCGGCATCTTCGTGAAATGAGTTGTCTTTCGTGTACAATATTTGTTGTCATTCAAACAGATGTTGACATGACAGTGTCATTAGCAAAATGACTGCTGATGGTGCATGAGCATTTCAGTCTCAAAGTAATCCATTCTTTGAGAAGTGTTAATAAAATTATGTGCACAGAATCCCCTTCTACTTATTGTATGGATACATGCGACATTAGCACCCGAGTGGAGCAGGTAGAAGTTAACGATATCATGTATGGATACATGCGACATTAGCGCCCGAGTGGAGCAGGTAGAAGTTAACGATATCATGACGTAATTAGGGAACTCTCTGTTAATATCAAGTTAGATTATTATTGGGGAGGCGTTGAATATCATGTCGCCTAGCGACAATATGTCCGTCAAGTCATTCGATATTCTATTTTCGTGAGACCTTGAAGGAAGTAATATTCGCAATTATTTAATACTCGAATGATATAATCAAGTAAGGTGTGTATCAATCGACGGTGCTTGACGGGCATTACATTTTAAGACAAGAAACGTCGTTGTAGCGCAACTACTTCCCGAGATATTTCAGTTTTAGTAAAGGGTGAAATTTTTTGAAAACTATTTTAATATATAAGATTGAGATATACTTGGAAAATTAAACAAAAAACCGTTCATTTTTTGAAGACAATTTTTTTAAATATAGTATTTGCAATATACCATTCGTGGTGGTTAATCCTGAGTATTTATGCGTTTTCTTTACATTAAAAAAATGCAATCAATTCAGACTGGTATTTCTTGGTTAAATCTTGTTTTTTGTGATTCACAGAGTTTAAAAAATCCCGAATACGATCCTTTCAATAAATCAAGACATACTTTACATACTATTCCTCTCTTTAAATTAGACCAAAGCTCTATGTATTACGATACATATGTCGGTTTTCGTAACTATGTCACATAATAGTGAAGCTATGATATGATTCGTAACTGTATGTGAACATTCCCATTGACGGTGTATGAGCCCACTTTATTGGCTGATGAAGGAGACAAAAATGTATATTAGTCCTCGAAACATGTACCATTTCTAATGACCACATAAGTGATCATTTTCTATAAAAGTATTGATTCAGGCGGAATCATAGCCCATTAAAAACGAAATTATTAGGCCCATATCAATACGGAACCAAAATGAATGTTTTAAATCTTAAAATATTTAAATATTATTAAAGTACTGTAATTTATATTCAAATAAAACAATGTGCGGTGGCACTTCAGCACTTAAGGTGCGGCCACCCCTGGATTTATGTGTACCAACGTAGTTAATTTAATGTCAACGCAGTGATGTTAACCCGTTTTTCATGATATCAATGCTGCAACGAAGATCCTTGTGTACAACTCGGTTGTAGTTCCCACCTTAATTTACGGATCTGAATCCTGGACATGCTACAGACGTCATTTTAAAAAGCTGGAGCAATATCACCAGCGTTGTTTGAGGAGAATTCTTCGTGTCACATGGCAAGACAAACGCACAAACACCAGCATTCTCGAAGAAGCACAGACTACCAGTGTTGAAGCCATGCTTTTAAAACGTCAGCTGCGATGGACAGGACACGTAATCCGCATGCCCAATAATCGCATTCCCAAGCAAGTGTTTTGCTCTGAACTAACTGAGGGCAAGCGCTGTGTGGGAGGTCCGAGGAAGCGATTCAAAGACGTACTAAAGGCTAATATGCAAATGTGCCATATTAATATCAACAACTGGGAGACCTTAGCTCTTGATCGCTCATCCTGGAGATCAATTGTTCATCGTGGTGCGATACTTTTTGAAGAAAACCGCCGACGTATGATAGAAGATCGGAGGCAACGCAGAAAGAACAGAGTGTTCATTAGAAGACAGGGAATGAATGCGGATGTCTCACCTGGACCTGATACTACCTGTCATCACTGCGGGAAACTGTCTCTCCCGCATTGGGCTTTTTAGTCACCTCCGGACTCATCGATGAAGAGTCATTCAGTATTGGAAGGCCAACCTACTCGAGACGAGTGTTTGCTATCATCATCATCATCAACCCGTTTTTATTTGAGCAGGTTAATTTTCAGTGTGGAATGTTGAATATTGGTGACAGTAATGTGAACCTGTGCTTGTGACAGTGTGAATTCTGATAATGTCTTTCCAAGGCAAAGCAAGCAGTTTCAAGCCCAGATCGCTTAACGTTATTTTCTCCGGAACTAGCTTCCCCCTTAGCCACAGTAATTTGGAGAAAGTTTAAAGTACACACTCTGTGAAATCACTTTCGATCCAGCCACATCGAGCGCCACGTCTCGTTTTAATTTACCTTGGTGGAGCTGTGGTGAGGGAATTAACACACACACACACACTCAAGATTATACGGTGATTCGCAAGTTGTGTTATGACACAATTCCTCCTCTAGGCCATCATTTCGAGTATGATGGTAATAATTAGGCTCGCATGTTTAGGAAAAGTCATATTTTTTCTTTGTCTCTATATTCATGCTCGATTAGTTTCTGATGAAAATCAAGTGATTATCGTCACAATACAGTGGTTCTTATTTGTCATATAAATGCATATTTCGAACAATTTTTACCATTAGGTCATATTTTTAGCATGTTTTGGTAAGAACCAGGGCCGTATTTCTAAATGGGCTAAGTAGGCTGTAGTCTAGAGCGGCACATTTTCATGGTTGGCAGTCTGGCAATTTATTTAAAAGCTAAAATGAAGTATTTCAGACGTTAATTCCGTACGAATTTAAGAATACATGTTACTTAATAGTACATTATGCAACGAGCCTATAATGGTAATAATTAAGACACAAGTATGTTTCGAGTGTCTTAATTACCATTATAGGCGAGTTGCATACGACTGTTTATGTTCGACGATAATTATTATAACTATTTTATGTTCGAACAAAAATATTCATAAATATCTGTCGAGATTTCGCCAGTTTTATGTACTGAACAGAGCGCATGTGACGCAGAGAATGCCTTGTATTTGGCCATGACCACCTCGATTACTCTACTATGACACTAGGCCAGGCAGTGTGATTTAAATTAGAAGGCCGTGGAACTCAGCGCATCTAATTATGTAATTGGTCAAACAACTGTTTCTTGAGCTCTGATTGGTGGGAGAAACTGTTTCATAATGAAAAATAGTGTTATAATGAGCCTCATTATAGTACAGTTTTCTGACAGATAATAGTCAGGGTTGAACATAAAAATACGTTTCAGTCTTTCTACAGTTTTTCCTGCCTTAGAAGATTTAAAAACTATCTGCGACTAGTATTTCAGAAATACGATTAAACTCACTTTCAATAGTTTGTATTGAGGCAAATACAACAAAGTCACTTTCATATGAGGACATTATTAACGAGTTTGCAATTAAGAAATCTCGTAAGAAAGCTATGTAAATTTGAACATCAAGATTACGTGGGGTGAGTTGTTTTAGAGAAGTTTGTATAGTTTTGAACAATTAAACCAGTAATTAACTACATTTTGTGCAATTTCATTTCACGATGTAGGACAATTTAATTCAAATTGAACACAGTTCTTCAATTACGCAAAAGGTAGTCATTAACATTAAACTATAGAAATATATGTAAAATAGTGATGACTCAGAACAAATTAATTAAGTTCGAAAGCCATTTCATTTTTTTAATGAATCTTAAAAGAAGTAAGAAAAAAAACAAGTAGGTAACTAATTTTGTCGCCTCCGTAGCGTAGCGGTCAGCATGGTTAGCTGCCGCCCCGGAGGTCCTGGGTTCGATTCCCGGCTCTGCCACGAAATTTGAAAAGTGGTATGAGGCCTGGCACGGGGTCTACTCAGCCTCGGGTGTTCCTAATGAGTAGAGGGGGTTCGATTCCCACCTCGGCCATCCTCGAAGTGGTTTTCCGTGGTTTCCCACTTCGTCTTCGGGCAAATGCCGGGATGGTTCCTTCGTCAAGGCCACGGCTGCCTCCTTCCCTCTTCCTTGCCTATCCATCCTGGCCATCCATTCCCTTCCCTCATGAGGCCCCTGTTCGCTTTGCAGGTGAGGCCGCCTGGGCGAGGTGCCAATACCACCTCACCAGTTGTATCCACTCCGATTAGATGTTCCCAGCTCTAGGACACTGCCCGTAGAGGCGGTAGTGGTGAGTTCCCTCGCTGAGTCCGTGGGTTCCACCATCCTGGAGGGTAAACGACTAAGAAGAAGAGGTAACTAATTTCATTATATAACTCATTATGTAAACCAATAAAATTGTAGTTTTATCAGAACTAAATGAACTTTATGTTTTAAAAATATGAAAACGCCAATGAACTCTATCCTTTTGTTGCATAAAACAAATACCGGGTGAGTTAGCCGAGGTCGTTACGGCATGACTGCTGGCAGTCGCTCACATCCGGGAGGCGAGGAGGTTCGAATCCCCCCGCCGGCAACCTTGAAGATGATCTTCTGTGGTTTCCCATCTTCCCACCAGGCAAATGCCGGGGTTGGTCCCTAACTATAGGCCACAGCCGCTACCTTCCAACTCCTTGTCCTTGTACATTCCCACTCTCCTCTCCAACGGTACTTGTAGCTCACGGCACTAAAAAGCAGTATGCTAAAAAAAAAAAAAAAAAAAATGTATTAAGCAAATATGAACTATATAGGCGGCATACTCTTAAATCCAGCCCTGCCCTAAGAACGTCATATTTCGGTAGTTTGACGGCAGCTGTAGTTGTTCTATCATCCTCAACTTACCGAACGGGAACTAGTGTTTACAGAAATAGAATCTGGATGACACAACGGCAGTTAATGCAAATGCGGCTTCGGTGGCGTATTTGGTAGCATGCTGAACTGCTGTGCCCAAGATAGCGTGTTCAAAGCCAGCCGAAGTCATCGGAATTTTTAAGAGCGTTAAAAATCCTTCAGTATGCCTTCCTTCGGTGGGGAAGTAAAGGCGGCGGTCCCATGTCATATATTTATGGCATGTAAAAGATTCTTCCACTGACTAAACATGTGCGATGCTCAATTGTTAGGTTAGGTTGGTTGGTTCCTGCGACAACGCGGTCATGTATCCCCGTGTACTTTGTGTGTGTGTAGAATCTGTCTGATAACCGGTGTTAATTGTGATGACTGTATCAGTGTGTGTTATCTGTTTTTAATTCAAGTAATGACTGCAGACTTTGAATTTCAAATAGTTCCTACTTTTGCCGCCAAACGCTACCCTCAACGACTACTAGTTCAGAACTTGGCTACTAGACGCCACTGCAGTCGGCTCCTGGCGAAGAACGTAGGAACCTAATTAGAGCGTTGTTTAACCTATAAGTAATTTAGCTTCACATAGATGTAATTAGTGGAAGGTTCATAAATCTATGACATGGGACCACCGGCTTTACTTCTCCTGCGAATGAAGGCATACTGAGGGATTTTTAACGCTCTTAAAAGATCCGACGGCTTCGGCCAGGTTTGAACCCGCGATCTTGGGCATAGAAGCTCAGCATGCTACCAACTACGCCACCGAAGCCGCTAAATTGTTAGGTTAGATTTCATCGGAACGCTCTATCAAAATTCCAACGTTCAATGATATCTGGTAGCGAATGTTGGAACTACTTGAAATTGAACGGAACTTGTAGCTCACCCTAAGAATGTCCGCTGGAAGCAGATACAGACTCTGGCGAGCCAAACATGTCCTCGGACACTCCCGGCACTAAAAGCCATACGATAAATAAATAAATAAATAAATAAATAAATAAATAAATAAATGCAAATGGAATACGTTTTGTATGGGATGAATGTCATACACGTCACTGCACCTCTGACGCCACCACATTGCACTCGGCAGGATGGTCGCACTGGTAGAGACAGAACTAATCTAGAAAATCCTATCCCAGCAGTAGACTAATTACATCTCCTTGTTTTGCTTGAACAAGCGTCAGATTACGGTGAATGCACTCCAGTACGCATTCCTTTATGCCTAAGGAAAAGACTTCTACTAGTGCTAAGTTACGAAGCTTTATTAAGGAATTTGGAGAAGAATATTTGTGAACAGATGGTTCAGTTCCGTTTTGCAAGTTGTGTGAAGTGAAAGTCGTGGCTGAAGAAAAAACCGGTTTAATGTGCAGCAGCATAATAACACGCAAAACACAGCAGCAATGCCAGTCGACAACATCAATTTAGTGATCATGTTTGACAGGCATGTATTCTCAGGAGTTTGATAAATGAGTCAAGGAAGATTGACTGTAAATAACCACTTAAACATGAATATTTCGAAAATTAATATGGACATAGAAATAAAGAATTTTATTTACAATTTAATCTCGAAGGGATCGTCGCTTGGATTTATCATTTTTAGCTTATTTTCATGAGATCACCCTTTGTCCGTGTGTCTGTCTGTGTGTGTGTGTGGCTTTTGTGTGTGTGTGTGTGTGTGTCCCCACTAATAACTTCTAAACGGCTGGAGCGATTTCAATAAATCTCGGTAAGATTATAGCACTATCCCGGGTGACCCCGACGATGCCCTTCAAATTTCGTTACGTCTCACCAATCCAACATGGCGGCTGTTTGAAATATTTCACCAGCATTCAATATCCCGAAAACTATTACCGATATCACCCTGGAATTTTGTAAGGTGATAAAGGGAACTACTAGAAGTTCACCTATGTGAATTTCGAAAACCTGGTTACTACAAAATTAACATGGCGACCAAGCGAAGTTGCGACATTTAAATAGACGTTCCTCACGATTTAACCAACCAAAGGCAATGAAACTTGGTACAGTATATGTTTATAAACATTGTAATGCACCGACATCTAAATTCGTTAAATTGTTTAAATAACCTCAAGATGGCGGCTGTGCGAAATTTTTCACTGACATTCTATATCTCCGAAACTATTACAGATATCACCCTGAAATTTTGTACAGTGATAAAGGGTACTGATAAACGTTTATCTATGTAACATTCATAAACCTGTAAAGTACAAAACGAACATGGCGGCCAAGCGAATTTGAAACATTTTAATAGACATTTCTCGTGATTTAACTCGCTGAGCGGAGTGAAATGTGGTACAGAAAATGATTTTACATATTGTAATGTACTGGCATCTAATTTAGTTCAATTGTTTACATAACCTCAAGATGGCGGCTGTGCGAAATTTTAAAATTAAGTTTTTATTCCTTGTGTCGTAATCATGCGATCATGCGATCGAAGTGAAAGTTTGAATAATGAACCTAGGCAATAATTGTCATTGAATGGTACACAACTCTATGGCCTATACATATAACAATCCAAAATGGCGAGCATCCGAAATATTTAGACGGTTCTCAATATCTATGAATCTTTTACAGCAATCAAACCGAAATTTCTTATGTTCATAGAGGCTATGAATATATGTTCACCTATGGAACTTTCAGTAACCTGGTGAGCACAAATCGAACATGGCGGCGACGCGAAGTATAAATATTTAAATGGACGTTTCTCGCGAATTAACTATCCAAGTGCAGTGAAACGTTGCACGTTAAATGCTTATACAAATGTTAATCCACTGGCATCTAATTTATTTCAATTGTTTGCATAACCACAAGATGGCAGCTGTGCGAAATTTTAAAATCTCGTTCTTACCTCTTGTGTTCTAAACATGCGATTGAAGTCTGAATATTACACGTACAAAATAATCTTAATGTAATAGTACAAAAATAAAAATCCAACTTGGTGACCATCTGAAATATTTAGACGGTTCTCAATATGTACGAATCTATCACAACCTTCAAACTGAAATTTTGTATGTTGATAGTGGCAATTAACATGAGTAGGATATATGAAAATAGGCTGTATAGTTCTTCACGGAACTACATGTTTAACTGTCATATTTACAGTATATCAGTCATTTTCCGGACATATTTTGTCTTTTTTTGAGTCATATTTTGTCATTTTTAGGTCATATTCGCTTGCATATTCGGGCTATTTTTAGGTCTTAAACATCAGAGCCCTAGTGGTAAGATACCTTAAGTCAATGCATATTATTCTTATTGTTCTAAAGAACAGGCTTCGGTCACATCATCAATGAATAATGAATAGTTTAGAAAACAAGAATGAAGTTGCAATATGAAGTTTTACGCGTTTACCACATCATTATACCTGGAAGCAGCATCCTGTGCAACGACGTACTATATCACTATAGTATTGGAGTGTGACATAGGTAGTCTATTAACCCTTTATAGGATATTGGTCTAGTAGTCTACTATAGAAAGAGTTTGTAGGCTGTTATCAAAGGTGTTAATAGTTGAAACTTTCAGCCTAATTACAACAACATTTCTTGTAGATGTAATATTTCTGAAAAGCAAATATTATATTGAACCCATGTACCATTGGCTCAAAGGGGGTCGAATCCATGTATATTTGTAAAAGGAAGGAAAGAAATATACAGTTTTAAATGGAACAGAAAGATTTCATGCAAGGATGCTAGCCTAACGTTGTGTAAGAAGCTGGACCCAGGTGGCCAGGAAATGAGACATGCTTGACTCATTGATAAGGAGCCGGTCACGAATATAAATAGAAGGAATGGAAAGTTCCAGGCGTATGAGAGAGAACACGTTTCGGAAATCACCCTTACCTTGCATTAAAACGGCAACAGCGCAACTGTGCCAGAAGGAGAATAATTAAATTTAACCCATTTGCAAGAATACAAGTAAGTAAATAAATACAGCATTGTGAATGATTTCAGAAGAGAGATTTTTGTGTGGAGAAAAAGCTTTTAATAATTGTCCAGGAAAGAAGTGCAAACGTAGCCATACGTCATAGGGGATCTCCCGAGGCCCGAGCAGTGGGGAAGTAAAAATCGACAGCAACACCCACACAGCTGAAGACTAAAAATTATTTAATATCTCAGAAATGCACGATCGATTTTCATGTGCAGTGAGGTCATTTTACGTTTAGAAAACGAGCTTTCTGGAGATATAATTTTTATAATTGTGCGACAATTATTTCAAAAGTTGGTCACGAAAAGGACTTGGATTTTATCTTTTTTTGACTAAATAGTATAAAAGTCCAGGCCAAGCCAGACCAGTCATGCAGTTTCAGATAGCCCAGGGGGCGTCATAGTGCTACATCACACCGAATGCAGTTCACGACAGACTCCTTGAGGGGAGATGCTACATCACATCATGCAGTCTACAAGTATTCCTTGAGGGGAAACGCTGTATCACATCGTATAGACATTATCCGACAGCCAAGAGCATCGCGGTATCGATAACCAACGTGCATCCGTAAGGATTAGCCAAGAAGTATTATTACAGTATCGCCGTGTGGAGAATTAGGAAAATCCTAGTTACAGGATTTAGTTCCGACAGTATAAAGTTTACAGTAAAAAGTTCAGTAATTACAGTCAAAGCAGGCTGCGAACTTAGAACCAAGGGCGATAGGTCTTAAATTAAACGACCAAAAGTATTATAACGTATTGAAATACCGTAACAGCGAGATAAACATTCTATCAACTTTAAAGAATCCGAGTAGGGACGGACAGAATAAGGTTCGCAAAGTATTCTGGAAAGATAGAAATTCGAGAACCGAATAAGCGGAAAGGAGAAGGAAACTCTAGACATTGTTTCAAGGAAACATACGAAATATAAAAGGCACTAAGTTACGAGAAGTATTAGTTGCTAGAAATCAATAGGTCACCGATAGATTATCCGGGGGACCGTGGACAGAACAGGCTTTCGCTAGACCAACCAATAGGGTCTAGAAAGGAGCCGTTCGAGTTAATAATAATAGCAGATCGTCAGGAAACGGGATTTGAAGGAGTACTATTCCAGGGAGGAAGTATATGGTTCGAGACTTTCACATTCTGGCAAGATAGGAAGCCGACATTTACTAAATTTCACCCTTGGAGACGGGAGGTCAAGAACTCACGTGTGAAAGGCTTAATAGCAGCCTTAGTGATTAGAATCTGTGAAGTGTAAATATATAAAATTTGTGTTAAAGAGTAATATATTCAGTGTTTTTATCGTGTATTCTAAACGAATACACCAGTGTATTTTAAAATGTTATCAGTGTTAAATGTATTTGAGTTAAATGTGTGTCAAGATATGTCAGTACATGAAATGAATTTGTACACGATGGTGTAATCACGAAATAGTGGGCAAAAATGAAACATCGCAAGAAAAGGAAGGTCAGGGACCGACCTATAACATGTGAGTAAATATTTTCATTATGTTTTGTGTTGGGGAAGTGTTTGTGTACAATCCACCGGAGTTTGAGAAGTAGGGATGTGTTTGAGTAACAAATAACAGAATAAGGGCGCGGTCTGAACAAATAAGAATTGATAAATTATAAAATAATTATGTGAAATGAATAAATCCTTTAGAGGAAAAGTATGAAGTAAAATATCAGTATGTTTGATAAATATTGTAAAAGCAAGCGTAATAATAATAATAATAATGGAAAGTATATAAATGAAGATAAATTTGAATTATATTAAAGAAATAGCTTTTGAGCTTTTGTAAGGAATGAAGACATGATATGAATACGTGTTCTTAAAGTATATTGATTATCGTCACGGGAGAGGATAAATATAAAAATGGAGATGTAGATCAAATGTTGATTTTTGAATTTACCAGTTCTTTGGAAGACGCTAGGCTTTAAAGTAATGTGTAGCGCATTGTCGCGTATTAAAGTAATTTATCACGCTAGGAAGGCGTTGAATCTAAATATACTTGGCAAATTAATTTTGAGGGACAGTTGATTGCGGTAATTGAGCTATGTTGTAAGTCCTCCAGTATGGGATTAATTCCCGAGGCCATGTGTGTTATATTGTATTAAATAATAGGGAGCGTATTTGTTGTATTGAAGAGCGCAGGTTAGACTAAGGTCGCCTTAAACGCTGAATTGTTGTAAGTCCTCCAGTATGGGAGTGGTTCCCGAGGCAGTTAATAGAGTCGAACCCAGACTCGGATAGTTGTGAAAGCCCCTAAAATATCGTCGTTGTATTGAATTATTCGTACCCATCAACGATGACACTTCATAATTAATAAATGCCAAGGTTACGAAAGTGGTCTATGAACCTATATAAAATGTTGTTAAAGATTGAATGAAAGAAACGCCAGGTCTATTCAAAGAAACTGTGGAAAGGAAATAGCTGGTTTAAAAGCATGAGTGTAGCGGTCTCGAGGCGAGACATAGAGCCTTCCCTCCCTGGCCATAAATCAAGTCAAGTGTACGGCCAGACTCCTTGTTGTGGTCGGGTCGGAGAGAACCGTCTGGAAGAAGTAATAATACACCGTGAGTGTTTAGGAGTTGTTAATGACCCTGGATTTGAACCGAGGTCCTTGTAGATTGAATGTACCGCTTGCCAGTTCAGATCGTAGCTTTCTTATGTGATAATGGTCTTATAAGACAAATAAATAAATAAAATCCCTAATGTAATGTTGTATGGATGTAGGATTCCATGAGTTCAATGAAGATAACTAGATTCCGGGAGTAATCATAGTTTTTGACTTTGTCAAGTAATCTTTTGTAACTCTGGAGTACACAGGTATTTTCCCGATCACTGTAGTGAATTTGTTATCTTGAGAGAGATGGTAACGTTGAGAACATTGTTGAATGCCCAGAATTTTAAGTAAAGAAATAACATATACTGTAAAGACGATTATATATTGTTTTAATTATAAGAAACTCATAAAATAAATATTGAGGTGTGTAAAAGAATGACACCGTTCATATAGGAATGTATCGAGCCAGTGGAGCTCGTAATTATATTGAACTTTTAAAAGGGATACTTTATGGAAGTGAAATGAATTACAAGTTTGTTGGAAAGAAACCATTTATTTTAATATAATGGTTGTTTAATTTTATATCCTCCTTGTTCACTTTGAACAAGTTTAGAAGGATTTGGTCAATAGTTTATTTGTTTCATTTGTTTGTAGCGCCATAATTTTGGTTAATTAAATGTGTTAAAATAGGAGTTGAATTTGTTTTTATTTTTGAAGTGTATCCTCTATTTAATCCAAAATGTGTAAGTCACAGAGTGGGAGAACGTACCAAAACCCCGAAAATCCCGATTTGAGCATTGCTGGCATACTGTGATTTGCATATTTCTTGCTGGAAGGGCACAATATCTGTATAGTTTTAAGGTGCTGGATAAAATTTCAACTAGTAAATATAATAAAAAAATATTAATATTAAACAATAAAATAGAAATATACAAATTCAAATGAAAGACACAAAATTACTAATAAAACATAAAGGACACTAAAAATAAAAATAAAACACACTAAAATTACCATAAAACACAATAAAATTAACATTAAACTCACTAAAAATTTAAATAAAACTAAGATTATAAAATTAAAAATTTAACATTTACAATTTATTTATGAAAATAATTATATTGAATATTTAAAATAAAAATAAAAATTAGAGCAGAAATGAAAATTCAAATAAAGAAATTGAAGTAAAAATTAGAAAAAATATTCTGCCCTATAAAGGGTTAAGGTAGATTTCTTATATTCACTAGCATCTTATTTCTATTATATGGCATTTAATTCTTTTGAGAGCTTTCATTTTATTTGAATTCTAATGATTTTTGTATGGATATCTATTTCTCTTTTGGCTTTGTTAACCACTGACCGGCAAAGAAAACCGATCACTTGAAATATTCAACGTTACTTTCATTTAAACCATCAATATGAACGCTCTATACCTAGTACATAAGTTACTGTTTATACCAAGGAAGAATTGATTTGGCGAATATTATAACATTATAACATAAGAGTTTTTAATTATTCTATCAATACGGATTTACACAATTTGCTATTATGGCAAATATTTTCGCTTATTACCATGGAAGTAAGGTTAATTGTTTTCCTGGATGTATCATCATTCTTCATGTCATTGCTTCACTTAACAATAGCTACTCATTGACATGATGCTGTTTCCCGCGGAAAGATGTGCTCGCCACCATTTTCGATCAGAGCCACTGCCCTGGCAACATCTTCATGCCTCAAGCGCATATTCGTTTCTGAATTGCTCAAGAACAACTGAGGATATGGCTGTATTGATCTTTTCCTGTGCCAACCAGAGCCAAAAGAATAAATCATTGCATTGTTGATGATAGCGATGGCGCGCACATCTCTCCACGGGAAACAGCATCATAAAATGCGTAAACATTAACTATTATGACAATGGTAATAATTAATATCCGTGTTGACTGATAGTACTATGTTATTCAAGACCGCCTCGTCAAACACTAAAGAATGTGGTTTAATCACTGCTTATACGTACATTTTTCGGTGTTCAATGACACCTTCGTCAGCGTAGATTGAATTAAAATAATCTTAAAACTAACTTTACAAAGATAAAAGGGAAAATGGATATCCTTACAAAACACTATTAGAAATTTAAACAAAAATAATTAAAAAACATATGAATGGTTCGATTACAGTGAATCGGACGTCGCTGCTATATGATGTTGTAACGGTTTTGTCTATGTTGGGATGACAAGTGTAACGGTTTTGCTTGCTCCGCGTTGAGCGTACAAATGTAACAGCTTGTCTGGCCCTTACTCTAGGGTGACAAATGTAATGCTTCTACTGGGCCTGCCTTGCACTTTGAAATATTAACTCTGCCTAAGATATGTTGTTTTAATGGGCGCCAAGACCTCAACGCAATGTTGAAATCTAAATTTGTATTTAACAACACCTAGCTCTGGTAGAACACCTTCAAGACTCTATTCACTCAGATCGTGGTATGATTTGATCATTAAACCAACAAACAATTGTATCAGGAGAAGGAATTGGTCTATATCTAATGCTACCTACTGAAAGCATAGATTGCATGGTTAAAAGAAATGAATTTATTATATAAAACAAGTATTGCAAAATTAATAATAATAATAAGTTTAAAATTTAAATTGGAGCGTTGCGATTTTAATATTACCGATAGAAAATTACGTGAGAACGGAGTCGGATAAATTACTGATTTTACTCTTATTCCCAAGCTATGAAGTTACTGAAATATTGAATATAAAACAAAGAGAAACGAGAGATTGCGTAGTTCTGTGTAATTCGCGCTTACCACTGGAAATTGCCGAAGCATTTCCCTCGTACTGGATGATGAAGAGAGCTTCCCACTGTCTCCTGGACGTCGTCATCTTCTTCGTTATTTGATGATATACTTGTAGATGTAATCACTTATGCTCCGAACATCGGAGCCAAACACTCGTACAACCACACTGGTTAAGTTTTACAAAGATAGTCCTCTACTCCACGGCGCGCCAAACGATATATGCACTCGTCGGCTCCCCTCTCCAGTGCCGACTTCCACCTTACGTGGTCTCCACTGATTGGCGGAGCACCCCGCTATACTCCCCTCCTTAGGCTCAATACACACGGCGCGCGGATGATGTCGTTTTGCCGTTCTAGACTATTTCGCCTTTCCTTGACGCTGCAACCCAGGCTTGCGACATGCTTCTTGACAAGAATAAGCCCGTATCTGAATTCCCAGTGAGTCATCTCTCTCATAATACCCTAACTTACAAAACTCCGTAAAATTCCGTAATCAGATAATTTTCTATGATAATGTAGTTCGTAATAATTTGCTTGCTAGTGTTTTCTATGACATAGAAAACCTATCTGTATTCTTATAATTTTATAAAAAATGCTCCAAAGGAATACCTTAATAATAATAATAATAAGTTAATAATAATAATAATAAATTACATGAAAACTTCTCTTGGTTGAACAATTTGCCGCGTAAATAAATATAGAATGGCTTCCTACTGACTTATGCCAGTCGCGTAAAATCCCCTCGAAAAACACGTTACAATGTATCTTCCAGCAATATCACGATCAACTTCAGTATTGTTTAATATTATCAGATGTGATATGACTATATAATCAACCTTAATGGATACGGCAGTCTGTATCACATTGATGAGGTCTAACCTTGAAATAAACCAGAAAGCTCCTACTAGTTGGATCGTTCTGTTGAAATTAACTGTCCAATTTGGTAATGCAGTATATAATCTTAATCCAAACTGACCTTGCATTTTATATGTATAACTCGTATGAAACAATCTGGATATTGCCAAACCAAAATATAATGTATGGATATGTTGAGAATAAAACAACCAACATTCATTAAACAGTGGGCAACAAATTTGTTGAAATAAACCAAAGAAAAGGAGAATTCAATTTTATGGCCTGATAACACGCATGAGCTTGCATAGACAGATCTACAAGATCTTTCCCTACTTTGTTAAGGGGGAGGGTACACCTTTGCAAGTGTTACAAGAAGTTACGTGAAGAACTATACAGCCTACTTTTCATGCCAATGATTATTCTACAGTATATGTACCTATCTAGAATAATGACGAAATTAAGTTGGTAATATCGAAATATTTAATTAGTTCAAAATATACCTGGTATAATGTAGCCTAATAGAGCACTACAGTTGGCAGCCCTGGGGACTGAATATATTCTTAGTTCCATCTTTTAAGGTACAGAATACAAAATTTGGTTGAAGTCCAATGGACGTTACATGCAGCATGTTGCCAACAATGACATGCGTGTGCTGGTCAGAAATAATCTGAAATATCTTGTTGTGCCAATTTTGGATGAAATCCATTTGTTAGTATAGAAGTTACATGTATTTTAAAATTGGACATATCAGCAGGCATAGAATCATGTTGGCAGCACTGCCTTGTATTAATTTCTCCAAATTAATCTAGAATATCAGGTGCTAACGTGTGCAAAGTATAGAGCTGGCTTGCATACTTTCTGATATATTGATATTAGGGTAAAAAAAAATATAGACAGCATTTATTAACAGTTGGTAGATCTGATTGCTCTTAACATTACTTATAGTCATATCTGTTATGGTACACATAGCACATACGAAATTTGGTTGAAATCCAACTGATAGTATAGAAGTTACATGTATTTAAAAATTGGTACTATCAGCAGGCTTATAATCATGTTGGTAGAACTGACGTATTTAAGTTACTCCAAATTAATCTAAAATGTCAGAATAAACGTGTGCATAGTTTAAAGCTGTTGGCTTGCATACTTTCTGATATATTGGTATTTGGATTTTAAAAAAAGTAGAGAGAGCAATTATTAACAGTTTGTAGCCCTGGTGGCTCTTAAGAATACGTTCAGTCATATCTGTTTATGTACAGATATTACATACAAAATTTGGTTGAAATCGAATTGATAGTGTAGAAGTTATATGCATTTAAACATTGGACCTATCAGAAGGCTTAAAATTATTTTGGCAACACTGTCATGGTTGGCCTCCTGGAAATTAAACTCAAATAGTCTTATCTACATGCGTGCCAATTTTGGAATAGCTCCCATGCATACCTTGCAAGATATCCAACATGGAGCTCAAATTTCTAGTGCGTTTTTTCAGCAGTTGGTAGCACTGACATCATTTTCAAATATGGACGTGAGATATTCCGGTGCACATCTTTACTCATACTAAATTTGGTTTTGATTGCTGCAGCCGTTTAGGAGTTGATAGGGACACACACACACACAGCCAGACAGACAGACAGACACACAGGCACACATTTTCCCGGATCGATCTCATAAGTCTACTTTTTCCTCATTTTTGCAAAATGTGAAAAGTAGGCTAAAAACCACAGATATTTAAAATAGTTTTCCTCGATATTCTTTTGTTCTGTTGATATGAAAATTTGCACCCTCTTAGAACTGTCCTTTATCTTTAGTTTTCAACTTGAATATTTGCAATTAACTTTCCCTATTTATTAAAAATAAATTAAAAAATCGGACTAATTTATACACTGATCAAGCTTTTCCTTCATAATTTCTACATCACATTTCTGGAATATTATTGTTTTAGATGTCCATAATGCTTGTGTTAAAAATGTGAACTAACATATTTTGCCTATCTTTTGAAATAATGTTCTTTTCTCCCTTTTTTATAAGAGTAGATTTTTTCTTTACATTTTTTGAAAAATTTTAGTGAGCTATGTTGACTCAGAAAATACAAAAAGCAAATGTTACAACAATGGTTCTAGTTCACATTCGTAAGACACAAAAGATTAATGTGAATACAACATTTCTTCAAAATATCTCGAAAACTATTCCTCCCATTGGTAAGTTTAACGCTCGTTCCCCAAAGTTTAATGTTTTCTTTTGTTTTCCTTCATAATTCAAACAGTTTTAACAAGAAAACCAAGGGACCCTGGTTCATCGAAGTTGAAAAAGATCTTGGAGAAGTAGGAATAACACTTGAAGACATCCAAGAACGTGCACCTCTCCAGAGAAGACTTCGAACATACAAGAGCTTCCAACAAAAGCCAAAATTGAAAACCGGCAACAAGTGGACTGATGAAAGAAAGGAGGCTCACAGAACGCGAATGCGAGAATATTGGGGAAGAGTTAAAGCTCTAGGGTGCAAAGTAACGTGGTCCACAGCAGGCCGAAACGAAAAAGAAAAGAATAATGATGATGATGATGATGATGATGATGATAATTGCTGTTTTAAGGGGCCTAACATCTAGGTTATCGGCCCCTAATGGTTTGGGTGATAGTTTAAGATGAGATGAGAATGACAACTACTGTATAACTAATTCTAACTACAGACTAACATACTAGAAGAAGAAATGGCAAACAAATAAAGGATAAGGTAAAGAAAGGACAAGAACAAAAGAAATACCCTCAACCCTCAAAGAATGAGAATTGAGGGACTTGAGGAAGGAGAGCCATGAAAGGCAGATAGGAAAGTGAAAGAGGAGAGGGCCCGCCCCAATGTCAGAGGAAAAAGGGGACAAAATGGACCCAGCTCAGGAATCCTTCGGGGTCACCAACTCCCAAACTCACCAGCCGTGAGCCCTTGAGAGTCTATCACTATCTAGGGTGCTCCAGAAGTGGTGGGGCTACATACACCCTGCCTCCTTAAGGGCCATGTGCAGAAGGCAGCAGATATGAAAAGAAAAAGAAGGCTGACCCCACGGGAAATGAGGGATCAGAAAAGATGAGACAAGGGCCTATTAAGGACCCGGATATCCTAATATCGTCGGGGTCGGAAAAGAACAAGAGTTGACCAAGGGTGGTCGATAAGAAATATGACAGAGAGGAGCACGGCACAAGTAAGTGGAAGTAATGCCGAACTAAGCTGGGGTCCCGTGGTCGCCAACCCACGTCCCACTAGATGTGAGCCCCTGGGGGAAGGGGGGAATAATAATAATAATAATAGACAAGGCTGTCTTCCATTTTTCTGTCATAGAACTTTTATTTATTTTCTTCGGTGATTGGAATATGACCTAGTAGTTGTCGTCACTATGTACCCGTCCAAAACTGGCGATGATAGCTAGTAATGTACATGGTAATGGAAGTGGAAGCCCCTATTCGGCCCATTATCGTTCTACATCTATGGATCCAATTAATGGAAAACATTTCGTTTAAGAGCCATTTTAGAATGTTGGCCCACGTAGGGCGAATATCTCAGTGAATGAAGGAAGGAAATTGGGTGGCCTTGTCTATAATGAACTTGTTCTGCTACTAATGACTCTGCCGTAAGCATAGCCCGCATATTTTATATCAGCGTTAATTAAAACAAATCCAATAATCAATATAAATCACCGATATGCCTCTAATTAGGAAAGTGAGAGGTGGGACGTGATATCGATTCTACCCAGAGAGGGGACCTTCATTTGCATATAGAGATAATATTACATCCTGTAACCTCAGGCTCATAATTTTGTACGAGACACTATGTCGAAAATAATTACTGCCTTGTAGTAATATTTCGTTTCAATATCACAGCAGTATGCAGTTCAATTTCTCATCGTGTGTTTTAGTCTATTTTCATTTAAAAAACAAGTAGTTCCGTGACGAACTAAAGAGGCTACTTTTCTTAAAATTTAAGATTCATGCCAATCTATGTAGATCTATCTAGAATAATGAAGAAATCAAGTTGGTAATACTAAACTTACTAAGTACTGCAGTTTGAAATACGCCTGAAATAGTGTAGCCTAATACAGTAACTTACTACAGTTGGCAGCCCTGATTACTCTGAATAATATTCTTAGTTCCAAATCTTAAGGTATAGAATACACATACAAAATTTGGTTGAAGTCTAATGGATAGTATGGACGTTATATGCTGTTTGATATTGGATTTATCAGTACGCGTAAAATCATGTTGGGAACAATGTCATGTATGTGATGCTCAGAATTAATCTGGAATGTTACGATCTATTATAGTGCCAATTTTGGATGAAATCCATTTGTTAGTATAGAAGTTACATGACCAGTAATTAAAAATTGAAACTATCAGAAAACTTAGACTCATGTTGGCAGCACTGAGGTATATTAATTACATCAAATTAATCTAGAATGCCAGGTACTATCATCTATATGTGTGCCAATTTTGGAATAGTTCGCATGCATAACTTCTGAGATATCCAACATAGAGCTCAAATTGAGATTTTTCAGCAGTTGGTAGCACTGACGCCAATTTAATATATGGCCGTGAGATATTCTTTACACTTACCAATTTAGGTTTCGATTGCTGCAGCCGTTTAGGAGTTGATAGGGACACACACAAACAGACAGACAGAAGGACAGACAGACACACATTTTCCCGGATCGATCTCATAAGTCTACTTTTTCCTCATTTTGCAAAATGAGGAAAGTAGGCTAAAATAGACTATGAGATCACCTTTTGTCCGTGTGTGTATATGTATGATCCCCTGTAATAATATCTAAACGACTAAACTTCAATGAAACTCGGTAAGGTCGTAGTAATATTTTGGCTGACCCCGACCGTGCCCTTCAAATTTTATTACCTTCTACCAAACCAACATGGTGGTTGTACGAATGATTTCACCGGCACTCTACACCTCCAAAACTATTACTGATATCACCCTGAAATTTTGTACGGTGATAAAGGGCACTACTGAAAGTTTATCTATGTGACTTTCGGAAACCTGTTAAGTACAAAACGAACATGGCGGCCATGAGAAGTTGAAACATTTAAATAGACTTTTCTCGCGATTTAACCATCCAAGGGCAATGGAACAGCAAATGTTTATACACATTGTAATGAACTGACATCTAATTTAGTTCAATTGCTTACATGACCTCAAGATGGCGACTGTGTGATATTTTGAAATTTGAAATTTTGATTTTATTTCTTGTGTCCTAATCACGCGATTGAAGTTTGAATAATACACCTACGCAATAATCTTCATGTAATAGTACATAACTATATTGCCTACATATATTTAAATCCAACATGGTGACCTCCCGAAATAATTAGATGGTTCTCAATATATATTAATCTATGACAGCAATCAAACTGAAATTTTGTATGTTAAATGGCTATTAACATAAGAAGGATATTATGAAAATAGGCTGTATAGTTCTTCACGAACCAATAATGCTAGGAACTTGTATGAGGTGTCCTAGGACTCGGGGTGACACCCCCGTTTTCCTATTGCCCCTTTAATTTAACCGAAGGACCCAAAACTAATAGGTCATCGGCTTTTTAATATCTTGCAAACCAATAATGCTAGGGACTTCTATGGGGTGTCCTAGGAGTCGGGGTGACGCCTCCCTTTTTTTCTATCCCCCCTCTTAATTTAGCCAAAGGACCCAAAAACTAATAGGTCATCGGCTTTTTAATATCTCGCGAACCAATAAAGCTAGGCACTTGTATGAGGTGTCCTAGGAGTCGGGGTGACGCCCCCTTTTTTTCTATCCCCCTCTTAATTTAACCAAAGGACCCAAAACTAGTAGGTCATCGGCTTTTTAATATCTTGCAAACCAATAATGCTAGGAACTTGTATGGGGTGTCCTAGGACTCGGGATGACACTCCCCGTTTTCCCATCGCCCCCTTAATTTAACCAAATGACCCAAAACTAAAGGGTCATCGGATTTTTAATATCTCGCAAACCAATAATGCTAAGGACTTGTATGAGGTGTCCTAGGAGCCGGGGTGACACCCCCCGTTTTTCTACCCCCCTCTTATTTTAACCAAATGACCCAAAACTAAAGGGTCATCGAATTTTAAATATTTAGCGAACCAATAATACTAGGGGGGACTTGTATGAGGTGTTGTAGGACTAGGACGCCCCTTTTTTTTCATGATTTTGTGATTTGCAGAGATGGGTAAATCCGGAGCGGTATATATGCGAAACTATCGATAAAAGAAACGTGAGAAAAAATTAAATCCTGGAGAAATACAGCCGAAAGGAATATACTTCACATATATTTCATCTCAATTTCATAGTAGGATAACATGTCAGATGTTACACAGCATATGCAACTACTGTAAGGCTCGTTTTTTTTTAAGTTTAGGGAATCTCCCATTGCAATTGGGCACAGTCGTCTTCACTGACTGAGAATTATTAAATTTCGATAGCAAATAAGTAAACTTAATTTCTGAATGGGCCTTGTACATTACTACACATTAATGCATCATAGAATGCAGTCCACTACCAACGCAAAGTTCTCGCAGTGGTTTTGCTCGTGCTGGTTGGAGAAGTATCAATACATTACGTGTGTTTTACGGCCATGACAATGCGTTGTGGAATTTTGTAACGTAAGCGAGCGCATGCGCAGTGATACACACTGCTACAACTCAGCTGATTGAAATATGAACGAGACATTTGCCATTCAATTGGCTTCCATTGTATATTTATTAATTCATACCATTGTGAACAAAAGTACGGCGCTCAATAGTACAGAACTTTGAGTACACAGCTATCATGGATTATTTCAGCCTGTTGTACTAGACTGGTGCCCAGAGGACTAAGCGAGAAGGACGACTTCCATAGCCTGCGCATTGTAGGGTCGTGTGACACGCTCAACATTGGCCCATGAAGCACTTTTCAGGTAGATTTCATTAGAAAACTACCTATTGCAATGAATACAGTGTTTCGACTTAACTTCACATACCCCAGACCCCAAGAAAATGAAAATGAAAATCCACAGCCTGCCTTCCAGTCGACCGACCAGGTCAGGGATGGAATGAATGAAGCCCCCATCTAGCGGCGAGGATATGAACTGTGCTAGCTGCCGAAGCCTGTGGCACTCCTCTGGGGGATTGATTAAATGAATGACAGATGAAATGAAATGATAGTGGAAAGTGTTACTGGAATGAATTTTTTGACTGGGAAAACCGGAGTACCCGGAGATAAACCTGTCTGCCTCCGTTTTGTCCAGCACTGATCTCTCATGGAGTGACCGGGATTTGAAACACGGACCCAGCGTTGAGAGGCCGGCGTGCTGCCGCCTAATGGTCTATTTACACGTAGCAGTGGCGTAATCGTGATGTTACCGGCACATGATCCCGCCGGCCACGAACTCACAGAGATGTCTATTCACAGTTAAACGTGGCATGATCGGCATCAGGCAGTGTTTTCTATACAACGGAAAATGGCGAAACTTGTAGAAGCTAATTTATAGATGATTGCTCTTATTTTGGACGACGAGGAGGAGCAACAAGTGAGAAAACCGAAGTCGGTTCTTCATGCTTGGAGAAAGAAAAGAACAGAAGGGGAATTTGCTACTCTTTTTACTCCATATATTATTCTTAAAATCCGTGTCCATTTAGAGTACTTAGGGTTCGAAAAATGATACAGCACAGGATAAATGCGCAATTGTACAATGCGTTTTTCATCTTTCATCTATATAAAATTTTGAAATGAAGCCACTGACATGGCCGTGAAATGAGAACAAGTAGTTCCGTGAAGAACTATACAGCCTATTTTCATATATCCTGTTCATATTAATTGCCTCTATCAACTTACAAAATTTCAGTTTAATTGCTGTAACAGATTCGTAGATATTGAGAACCGTCTAAATATTTCAGATGGTCGCCAGGTTGTATATTTATTATTGTACTATTATATTAAGATTATTGTGTACGTTTGGTATTCAAACTTCAATCGCATGATTAAAACACAAGAAGTAAAAACGAGATTTTAAAATTACGCACAGCAGCCATCTTGTGATTATGCAAAAAATTGAAATAAATTAGATGCCAGTGGATCACCATTTGTGTAAGCATTTAATGTGCAACGTTTCACGGCACTCGGATAGTTAATTCGCGAGAAACGTCCATTTAAATATTTATACTTCGCGTCGCCGCCATGTTGGATTCGTGCTAACCAGGTTACTGAAAGTCTTATAGGTGAACATATGTTCATAGTCTCTATGAACATAAAAATTTCAGTTTGGTTGCTGTAAAAGATTCATAGATATTGAGAACCGTCTAAATATTTCGGAAGCTCGCCATTTAGGATTGTTATATGTATAGGCCATAGAGTTATGTACCATTCAAGGACAATTATTGCCTAGGTTCATTATTCAAACTTTCACTTCGATCGCATGATTACGACACAAGAAATAAAAACTTAATTTTAAAATTTCGCACAGCCGCCATCTTGAGGTTATGTAAACAATTGAATTAAATTAGATGGCAATACATTACAATCTGCAAAATCATTTACTGTACCACATTTCACTGTAATCAGAGAGTTAAATCACGAGAAAAGTCTATTAAAATATTTCAAATTCGCTTGGTCGCCATGTTCGTTTTGTACTTTACAGGTTTATGAATTGTACATAGGTAAACTTGTATTAGTACCCTTTATCACCGTACAAAATTGCAGGGTGATATCTGTAATAGTTTCGGAGATATAGAATGTCAGTGAAATATTTCGCACAGCCGCCATTTTGAGGTTATGTAAACAATTGAACTAAATTAGACTCCAGTGCATTGCAATGTGTATAAACATTTGCTGTACCAAGTTTCATTACGTTTGGATAGTTAAATCGCGAGAAAAGTCTATTTAAAAGTCTCAACTTCGCTTGGCCGCCATGTTGGTTTTGTAGTCAACAGGTTTTTGAAAGTCTCATAGGTGAACTTCTAGAAGTACCCTTTAATACCGTACAAAATTTCAGGGCGATATCAGTAATAGTTTCGGAGATATTGAATGCTAGTGAAATATTTCGCACAGCCGCCATGTTGGATTGGTGAGACGTAACAAAATGTGAAGGGCACGGTCGAGGTCGCTGGGAATAGTGCTATGAACTTACCGAGTTTCACTGAAATCGCTCCAGCCGTTTAGATTTTATTAGGGACACACACACACACACACCTCTCTCTCTCTCTCTCACACACACACACGCACACACACACGGACAAAAGGTGATCTCATAAGCTTTTTTTTTTTTCAAAATTGAAAATAGGCTAAAAATATCTGGGGGGACTGACTGCACTGTCACGGCCAGGTGCCGGTCGAGTGTGAACAACACCACTCAATATCATGGAAGAATAATTACAGACTGGTCGGTAGAAGCACGTGCTGGTCACGTCACGGTTACGCCCTGCTAAGTGTAAATAGACCTTAAGCCACGGAGGCTTCCCAGACCCCAAGAAGTTAAGATATAATTTATATACTGTGTGTTTCTAAATTTCCATTACGGACATTGAGGGCTTGTAGTGGGGACCAGGACGGTTAAATTTGGCGTAGGAACCTGTGTCCGGAAACGTACCGTCTTCCCGCTAAGGAAATTAGAATATAATTTTGACAATCAATACTCTCTGAATAATATAGTTTCTCAATTGCGTGTTAATACTTTTGAATTTCCTATAAATATTCCCAGTTTACAGTAATTCTATCAAATAGGATTCATGTACGACCAATTTCTAGAAACAAACATGGCTTTAACCCCTTATAGGCCAGAATTATTATTAATATATTTTATTTGTATTTATTTCATTATTTTATCCTAATTTTAATGTATTATTATTTTTTATTAACTTTTTATTTTAGATTTTATAATTTTTATGATCTTAATATTTTTATATCTCTAATTTTATAAGCTTATTTATTTTTAATTGTGAAAGCTTAATTAATTTTGATTGTAATTTTATAAGTTTATTAATTTTTAAAAGCTTATTTAATTTCAATTTTACTTTTTTCATCATATTTTATTTTTTACGTTTTAATTTGAAAGATTTTGTTAAAATAATTAAATTTCATCAAGATTAGTATCTTTGGTCAAGAAGAAAGAAGCATATTATTTAGTTTTCTGAAATATTAACACTTCCAAAAGAAAATTCGTTGACATATGGATGAAAGATTCAACCAACAGTATCTTTGATATAGAAAGTGGTTAATATACAGACCACTAAACTATGAAGGGTTAAACATAACACGTGTGGTAAGTTAGCTGCCTGAAAAATGTTCAAAGAACACTTATTAAGAATCCAGTTATTCAAGGAACTTAAATGCATCGAGATATCACGAGAGAGAATGATTCCCGCGTTGTCTTGGTCACAACAGTGATAGCACTGCGTGGCTGGAAATAGAAATAAAATTGTTAATGAAATGGAAAAAGATTAAGTCAATGAAATGTAATATTTGAGCACACTGCACCTGTTTTGGTTATATTATAACCTTCTTTAAGATATAATATATGATTAGAATGATGTGGCAAGATTACATAATATAATTTTATAAAAAGTTTGAGTAAAAAAATATTTCCAAAATGTTAACTTTCTAAAAGGAAATCTACAACTTTCCTTAAGGACAGATGGTTCTGAGCGCACTATGAAGTAATGTTAAAACTGCTATAACATTTCTCGATGTGACTACCATAATATTACAAATATAAATACGATACATTTACCATGTTGATTACACATGGTCCTATGAATTACACATTTTTGGAATTAGGCTTTTCGTTTTCTCCAAATATTTCTTTAAATTTGTGTAATATTTCAAGGTCTTATTGAAATATGTTGTTATGTTGGTACACATTCCTACAGAAGTATTAGGGGCAGATTACCCCGTAGTTCTGCCCCTTAAAACAACAATAGCTAACTGACTAACTACAGAAGTATTCATACCACTGCATCCAATTTTTTTCCACACATTAAAAACATTCATAGCTATATGAAAGTCTAGAATTTAAATGTATATTTAAAATTGTGATATTTATAAAACATTATTTATATTGCTAAAATTATAAATTTTTTAATCCGAATTTCAATTTTCCAGTGAATGATTAAATATTTTTCAATTGTTGTATTTTTCAATTTTCATTTATTATTGGAATTAAACACAATGTGTACAGAATTATTACATAACAGATATCATTGACATTCGTCCTTTGCATAGTGCGAGATTGGCATTGTCCTTTTTGTACATTCAAATAGGTGATACTGTGTGCAGCATTGGTTGCAGAGTTCACAGCTGCATTGACTGTCAGCGTTGTGGTAACCTTTCCTGTTGCAGATTTTATGGTGGAAGCCGTGTATTGCTCCTCGAGTGTAGAGGTGTCGTAGTTCATAGCCGGCTGATCTCCATTCCTTCTCCTTCATGGCTGGGGTGCGGTAGAATTCGGGGTCTATTTCTGTTGGTTTCTGGGCTCTTTCTTCCAGGAACTTGATGCATGCTTGTGTTTGAATCAGGTTGTATTTTAATATTAGGTCTTCTATAAATGTTTTGTTCCCACCAGTTGATAAACTAATCTGGTTGGGGCGTACTTCGATACGCACAGTGTTTTCTTGAGGTATCTGGCTTTAACTCTATCCAGTTCTTTAATGTTTTTGTAGTTCAAGTGTGGCCAAATTATTTCAATTGTGTATGATGTTATTGGAGCGATTTTCAGGTTGAACAGTGAAATTGATGTTTCTAGTGAGAGGCTATGAAGTCTTGATTTCCATTGTGGCTTTTATTGCGGAGATTGATCTTTCCTCAACATGACTTGTGAAGGTGAAACGGGTGACCTGCAGAGTTACCCCTAAATATTTGTACGCCTTCGCTATGCCTAAAGTGTGATCCCCACATAAGAAGACATCCTTCGAGGATATTCATCCGCCTTTGCGAAACTTCATTACTTTTGTCTTGTTCTGGTTTATTTTAAGTTCGTTTTCTTTCGTCCATTCCTCTAACCTATTGATAGCTTGCTGCATCGCTTCCCTGTTTTTGCTTAGGATCACCATGTCATCTGCATAGAGCAGTATTTTTACCCCTTCCGTTGTGATCTTTTGAACTACGTCGTTTGTGAGCATGTTGAAAAGTATCGGGCTTAGAGGGTCACCTTGTAGAACTCCGTTTGTCTGTTTTATGTTCCTTGATTCTAGCTGACCATCACATATGCTTATTACGTTGCTGTGCAGTATGCTTGTTATGAGGCTAAGGAAAGGGTCTTCTGGTCCTAGAACTGTCTTCAGTTTTTGGATGGGAATGTTCCTGTTCACTCCATCAAAAGCTTTTTGATAATCTACGAAGGTCGCGTATGCGCTGCCTTTGGGTTGACTTAGTGCTTCACCTATGTATCCTAGTACTTTCTGTATTGCTTGGATTGTCGATCTTCCTGGTATGAATCCGTGTTGTACCTCTGGTGTCTCTTCCATTAATCGCTCGAAGATTCTTTCTCGTATGATGTTGGATAACATCTTGAAGGCTGCACATTCAAGCACAATCCCCCTGTATGAGTCGGGTGCATCATGTGGTCCCCTGCCTTTGTATATTATCTTGATTGTTGATTTCCTCCATGAGTTCGGTATATTTCGGAGTTCTATACATTTGTTGTATAGGGCTGTCCATATTCGTATTGTGTATTCAAAGTATTGAGAAAAAAAATCCATGCAGTGGTATGAATACTTCAGCAGGAATGTGGACTAACATGATAACCTATTTCAATAAGACCTGAAAACTTTCACAATTTTAACAAGTAGTTCCGTGAAGAACTATACAGCCTATTTTCATATATCCTACTTATGTTAATTGCCACTATCAACATACACAATTTCTGTTTGATTGCTGTAATAGATTCGTAGATATTAAGAACCGACTAAATATTTCAGATGGTCGCCATGTTGGATTTTATATATGTAGGTCCTAGAGTTATGTACTGTTACATGCAGATTATTGTGAACGTGTAGTATTCAAACTTCAATCGCATAATTAGGACACAAGAAAAAACAAGGAGATTTTAAAAATTTTCACAGCTGCCATCTTGAGGTTATGGAAACAATTGAAATAAATTAGATGCCAGTGGATTAACATTCGTATAAGGATTTACTGTACCAAGTTTCACTGCACTCGGATGGTTAAATTGCGAGAAACGTCCATGTGAATATTTATAATTCGCGTCACCTCCATGTTGGATTTGTGATCACCAGGTTATTTAAAGTCCTATAGGTGAACTTAAGTTCATAGCCCCTATGAACATTATAAAATGCAGTTTGATTGCTAAAATAGATTCGTAGATATTCAGTATCGTCTAAATATTTCGGATGGTCGCCATGTTGGATTGTTAAATGTATAGGCCATAGAGTCATGTACCATTAAAGGAAAATTATTGCGTAGGTTCATTATTCAAACTTTCACTTCGATCGCATGACTACATCACAAGAAATAAAAACTTAATTTTAAAATTCGCACTGCCGCCATCTTGAGGTTATGTAAACAATTGAACTAAATTATATACTATTGGATTACAATTTGTATAAATATTTCCTGTACCAGGTTTCAGTGAGCTTGGAACATTAAATCGCGAGAAAGGTTTATTTGAAATTTTCAAATTCGCTTGGCTGCCATGTTCGTTTTGTAGTTAACCGGATTTTGAAAGTCTTATAGATGGACTTCCAGTAGTGCCTTTTATCTCCGTACAAAATTTTAGGGAGATACCGCTAATAGTTTCAGAGATATAGAATGCCGGTGAAATATTTCGCACATCCGCCATCTTGTGATTATGTAAACAATTGAACGAAGTTAGATGTCAGTGCATTACAATGTATATAAACATATACTGTACCAAGTTTCATTGCGTTTGGTTGGTCAAATCGCGAGAAACGTCTATTTAAAAGTCGCAAATTCGCTTGGCCTCCATGTTGGTTTTGTAGTTACCAGGTTTTCAAAAGTCACATAAGTGAACTTATAGTAATTCCCTCTATCACCATTGAAAATGTCAGGGTAATATCGGTAATAGTTTCGGAGATATTGAATGCTGGTGAAATATTTCGCACAGCCGCCATGTTGGATTGGTGAGTCGTAACAAAATTTGAAGGGCACGGTCGAGGTCGCCGGGAATAGTGCTATGAACTTTCCGAGTTTCATTGAAATCGCTCCTGCCGTTTAGATTTTATTAGGGGGGGACACACACACGAATCACACACACACACACACGCACACACACACGGACAAAAGGTGATCTCATAAGCCTATTTTTTCAAAATTGAAAATAGGCTAAAAATGTGCTTAGAGGAAACGAAACGTGTTATTTCAATAAATTGCAATTCATTCTAACTAGAAGGGTTTGAACTCAATATGTCAAATGTTATGAATTTCTACCTGTATTATTATGGCAGACACGGCGAGAAATGTGTGGTATGGTAGTTTTAGCATTATATGACGGTGCACTCAGAACCATCTGTCCATAAGTTAATGAAGAAAGAACAAATTCTTCAAAAGACAGACCGTAATGGAGATGTCAATGATATGGACTGATGCAGTGGATCATTGAAAAATGTTTTGAGGATGAGATGAATCGTGAGCTTATGTTCACGTAGGAATAAAAGGATTTATGATAGGTACAGTAATAATTAAGGATCGGATGTTTAGGAAATGTAATATTTTTAGCCTATTTTCATTTTATGAAAAAAATAGCCTTATGAAATCGCCTTTTGTCCGGGTGTCTGTGTGTGCGTGTGTGATTCGTGTGTGTGTGTCCCCCTAATAACATCTAAACGTCTGGAGCGATTTCAATGAAACAAGGTAAGATAATAGCACAATTCTGGCTGACGCCGACCGTGCCCTTCAAATATTATTGTGTGTCACCAATCCAACATGGCGGCTGTGCGAAATATTTCACCAGCATTCAGTATCTCCGAAACTATTACAGATGTCACCCTGAAATATTGTACGGTGATAAAGGGCACTACTAAAAGTTCACCTATGAGACTTTCGAAAACCTGGTAATTACAAAACCAACATGGTGGCCAAGCGAAGTTGAGACTTTTAAATACACTTTTCTCGCGATTTAACCTTCCAAACGTAATTAAACTTGGTACAGAAAATGTTAATACACACTGTAATGCACTGGCGTTTAATTTAGTTCAATTGTTTACATAACCTCAAAATGGCGGCTGTGCGAATTATTTCACTGGCATTCTATATCTCCGAAACTATTACAGATATCACCCTGAAAGTTTGTACGGTGATAAAAGGTACTGATACAAGATTATCTATGTAACTTTCATAGGCCTGTAAAGTACAAAACGAACATGGCGGCCAAGCGAAGTTGAAACATTTTAATAGACTTTTCTCGTGATTTAACTCTCTGACCGCAGTCAAATGTGGTACAGTAAATGATTATACATATTGTAATGCACTGGCATCTAATTTAGTTCAATTGTTTACATAACCTCAAAATGGCGGCAGTGCGAAATATTTCACTAGCATTCTATATCTCCGAAACTATTACAGATATCACCCTGAAATTTTGTACGGTGATAAAGGGTACTGATATAAGTTTATCTATGTAAATTTCATAGACCTGTAAAGTACAAAACGAACATAGCAGCCAAGCGAAGTTGAAACATTTTAATAGACTTTTCTCGTGATTTAACTCTCTGAGCGCAGTGAAATGTGGTACAGTAAATGATTATACATTGTAACCGAAGGGCAAAATTTGAATGTAATTTTGAAGCATTTAAGACAGAAAGTTATCAATATATTCCTTCGCTACTGGTAGAATATTGCCAGCTCAGAGCACAGTGCAGAGATGGAAAGGTGCACCCACCACAGGACAATAGAGCACTAGCCCTTTTCCTCCTGTGAGATGAGGTTTGTTCAATTTTTTTTTATATAAGAGGGGCGCACTGGGATATCACATATTATTTGTTTTTTTTATATTTAATTTTGATGGTGTCGGTTTTACTTTGTATGATATCAGTTGGGTTTTTATTTGGTTTTTTTTTCTGTAATTTATTTCTGCCAGTTTTTTTTGTTGTTGTTGGAAATAAATTACGGAGTCAGTAAGATGTGAGTGTACGCCATTTCTGTAATTGTTAGACACCTGTTTCCTTCATTTTAGGCCTTTAAGTCAGTTACTATAACGAACGCACCACCCCCGAGATCAGTTTATTTTATCCAGGCCTAAAGGATTGACCTATCGGGTACATAAAGGATGCTTGTACCTCCTTCTTTTATCTAAGGAAACAGTAGTTATTCTGGCGTACACCTGTTGTTAGTTATTGTGGGATGAGAGTCTGGCATTGGCTCAGTAACGTAATCGTAAGCTAAAGCCCCCTTCCCCTCCATTAATTTATCTATGTGCCTAGTGAACGCATGCCGGGAGAGTCAATTACAAGGAAGGCCTCTCGTATACCTAGTCGTGATGCACGCACACTTTGCGCAATACACACATCCTCGCACCGGGAAGGGTGCCCGATGTATGAAAAATAGTAACAAATACATGTAGCTATCGTAGGATAGGCATAAACACCCACCATGGCGCCCAACGTGGGGAGATAGATCAATTATCTAGGAGTGTGAGAGATGTGTGATATTTGAATAAATAGTGGAGTTATATATTAGACGAGAATGCCAACAAAGGACTCAAAATTTACTTGACCCTGGGCTTAATAACGTAAAATCAAGCGTAGGCAATATTAAAATTAATATCGGTAAGCCCAGGCAAAAATGTTCTTATTGTGACGTTAGAAAGGAGTCAAAGGGTAATAAGTGTATAGGTAGCCCACGCTTGTGAGAGCTAGGTTAGCAGTCATTGGTCCTCTGCCAGTGGCATGCGGATTTTAACGTATATGAACGGGTTAAGTACCTTATAGTAGGAATGGTATCCCAGTTGGCAGAGATTTGTATTTTAGAAAACCTGCATAATTTGAGGCTGTGCTTCTGAGGCCATTTTCTTTGTGTGTTGGTAGCGTAATTATTGTGACTGGTTTATTTTATTTATTCTGATTTTTATCGTCAGTAGGGGACACTGCATGGCATGACTGTTGGGGAGCTCAGACCCCGTTTGCTCATTTGTGTTTGTTATATCTTTGTATTTGTCGTGATGGCGAGCGCCGAGGAAATGCAGGCGATGTTTGAAACTTTGAGTAGGAAGTTGGAGGAAAATGCAGAGACTTTGAGTAAGAAATTGGAGGAAAATTCAGAGACTCTAGCTAAATTGGAGGAGAGTTCAGAGACCTTAAACAAAAAGCTTGGGGAAACAAATGCCAGGACCGAACAGTTAGGTCAAACTTGTATTTCGCAAGGGGAAGCCAAGAGAGTCGCGCTCGAACAGCACGCTAGGGAGACAAACGAGAAAATAGAGGAACTCTCACAGAAAACAACCAAGGGCTTTGAAGAGGTAGAAACGAAATGCGAGACGAAAATGCAGATGTTAATGCAGGAAATAAGCACGGTTAAGGATACTGTCAAGGGCATGAATGAAGGCTTAGAGGAAATGACCAACGGAATGGGAGCTATGGACATTAGGCTCACCGCGCGTATAGATGACGTGAGAGGAGAGGTTAGCGCCGCAGCTAGCCAAGTCACCGCTCTAGAAGAACGAAGCGATAGGTTGGCACAGCAGATCCAGGAGGTGAAGGAGAATGCTGCCATGGTACACGAGCATATAGAGGCTAGCATAGCAAAGGTCAAGAGCATGGTTGCCACACACCGGTGTAGCATGCTGGACCAAAGAATGGCTGAGCACAAGGAGGTAAAGAGCGTAATCGAGACCGCCCACGCGAAGATGAGGGAGGAAATACTTAATATTAAAGAGGTAATTAAGGACGAGATGGCAGAAAACCTTAACAGGCTCAGAAGGATGGAGCAAGAAATGGCGGGACGCATGGAGAGACAGGAAGCCAAACTCATTAAAATGGACCTCAGAGGACAGATCCAAGACGAGGCAATATTGGAATTGCAACGGGAAGTTATCCGAGCAATGGACGAGCCGAAGGGGTGTTCAAAGGTGGCGTACCAGATGCAGGCCGCTCCAGAGCAAGCATTCGGGGAATATAAAGATGAGCCAACTAGCCGCACATTTGAACCCCTTACGCGGAGAGCCTCTACGCCGCAAGACGCCGCGACGCCGCAACCCATAATCCACGTGATACGGACAGGGGATGACCGCCCTCGAAAGTACAATGGCCGGGGAAATATGACCCCTAAACAATTCCGTCGTGAGGCAGGAGAGTTCTTTATCGAGCACCGCGTGGCCCCAGATCGCCAGCTCAGAGCAGTAGAGAAGCTACTTGACGAGGCACCACTGGAATGGTTCCAGAGTTTCCGGCAGACCTTCCAAAACATGGAAGAATTCAGGGAAGCCTTCCTGAAGACGTACTGGACCTTGGAACAGCAGCAGAACCTGAGGTTGGAAAAGTATTCCAGAAATTTCCAAACTCAAGGCCCAACGAAGTATGCAGAATATTTCATTTCGCAGTTCGCGAAAATGCGTGAACTAGACCAGGCACATTCGGAGCAAGCTTTAGTGTCTGCAAATGGAAAAAATTGCCAATTAAGGCGCAGGAGACACTGATTGCGGCGAATGCAAGAACTGCCGTGCAGACCGAAGGAATCTTGAGGCAGTTAGACCACACCACTACGCATATCCAGCGGATGAGGCCAGTAGAACAGGTTCATGCCACTGAGATAGAACGGGCGCCAAGAACACGCGAGCATGGGACGAGCACAGGAATTGCGCCAAGAGAAGCTTGGAGGAGGCAAGAGTACCAACCGCCGCGTGAATTCCAACCCAGGTACTACGGCAGGCGAGAGGAAGGCCGGCGTTACCCAATGCAGCAGCGCGGCCGACACGGACGCTAGGAGCTAGACAGGCGAGCAGGGAGACCGTACCAGCCGAGAAAAGCAAGGCCAGGGCAGTACAAGACACGGCCGGCCCAACGAGGAAGTGCAGAGCCATGGGGACAGTCAAGGCGAGATTTGGACGATCGCTACATCGAGTCGCAGCAATACCTACGTGAGCTCCACGAGAAGAATAGCGACGAGCAGGGGCGTACTGAGGCTGACAAATGGGAGGTAGTCATTAGACGCAGAGAAAATCCGGACCAAGAGTACGGAGAAGCGCCGAACCAAGATTCACAGCTGGTGAGAGACGATCCCGGACCGCAACACACGGGTGCAATCCGGAAGGGCAGGACCCAAAACTACGAAGAAGAGGAAGAAGAAGAAGAAGTCCAACGGGCCAGACTGCAGCGCGTGAACTTCAACGAAGAGTTCCGATCCAAACCCAGGACAGACGAGCGGCAGCGACGAAGGGAAGACATCAGGGACGGAGAGCAGCAACAGGACTGAGAGTTGACAGCACCGCAGGAAAATTGGGAACTTCACAACGAACAGATGAGGCTATTGGGATGAGAAACAAAAACCGTAGCGACCTGTGAAGCAACCAAGCAAGGGAGCACACATTTTTTTGGGACATCCAAATTTTATGGTTTTGAAAAATCGCACTTATTACACTCGCGCAATTCTTCAAAAGTGACTGAGGGGAAAATGTAACCGAAGGGCAAAATTTGAATGTCATTATGAAGCATTTAAGACAGAAAGTTATCAATATATTCTTTCGCTACTGGTAGAATATTGCCAGCTCAGAGCACAGTGCAGAGATGGAAAGGCGCACCCACGGCAGGACAATAGAGCACTAGCCCTTTTCCTAGAAGACTTGGCCAGCTCCATCTCATTGTTAGTGCTGGAGACTTATTGTACGTTAGTCACTGAAAATTTATGACACCAGTGCTGCAGGATGGGCCAGCGTGGGTTGTAAAACCAAGGTACATGACCCAGGACAATAGGAAGCTACGCGAATAAATGTAATTGGAAAACTAGATGATGGAAATTTAAAAGGAAGGAAGAGCTGTGTTCAGGAAAAGAAACTGTCTTTTTTGGTGCAAGAAATATCCTTAACTTTGGTAAGACACCGGAGATAGCACTAGGTATTGGTGGATTTTTAGTTCGCAGGCGCAGTGATCTACGAAACGGCGCGAAACTCAGCCTGGTGGGGGAGTAGAGGACTACCTGGGACTATTTGCTAGCGTCTTGATGCAATGGCATATGTAGAGTCTCCCCACGATCGAATCCTAATCAGAACTGAATATTCGGTATCTGCCCATTTAAAGTGACAATATGAGCTACCGCCCGTGAATCTGCGACCATTTCCTGAGGAGCGGATTCTTTGGCGGTAAGATGTCCATTGTGTACCAACGGCCTGCCGATATAAGCCCAGAGCACGAAGAGCGGGGGGTCATTTTTCTTGTATAGACTTCATGCGACTGACTGTTGAGGTCGTGTCGGTACCTGAGTGTCGCATATGTATACCAGCCGCGAGCTGGAGCCGCGAAGTAAACGTGTTTGAGATATCGTGCATTAAGTGATACTGGTTAGGGTCTTTACTCCGATAGGGAAATAGGGTGTTGGATATCGCAACCAGTGCTATACTTTCTGTCGCGATAGCGACAATTTCACGGGGTACTGGAGGATCCCCACTGATTGCCGAAGTACGGGACTGAGCGCTCGAAGCGTGACGTCACTAGTGGTGCCAGACGGACTCTCAAAGTTAACGCCTACGAAACTGTGGTTCGGTCCAGGTTAATCTTGTTTTAAATCCTGAGGGTGTGTCGAACAAAACGGTACGGGTCCACCAACGCGAGACCAAGTGAACGAGGTTCGGAGCCCGATAGGGACAAGTCCCACCAGCAAGAAGTGATAGGGAAGAACATTTTACTAGTGACTTCCGAGGTGTAAAAAAGTCCTCTCGGCACGCCGGAAGGCGGAGGTAGATTTCACCGGACAAACTTGGGGATAGGCGAAAATAGGCAGAATATGCAGGTTTTCGTAGAAGGATCAGACTTCATTTATTGCGAGAAGGTATTTTATAATTGGAGCTTAATTAACTTTGTTTTTCGTAATTTTATGCTTATTTTAAACATTTTATTATCTTATGGGAACGGTAACCTTCTTGTCATTTGGGGTCCATTTTTATACTTGTGGTCACACTGTCCTTATGCAAGGTTTCGACACTGATGTGTAACTATGTAACGGTCTGTTACTTCTTCACGCAAAATTATATCTCCCGCAGAGATTTTGGTTGGTTCCTCAGTTTAGGGGCTGCGACAACGCGGTCATGTAACCCCGTGTACTTAGGGATGGCTGTATTAGTCTGTAATTCAGGTAAGGACTGCAGACGGTCAATTTCAAGCAGTAGTTCCTAATGTTGCTACCAGGTACTAATGTCAACGACACCTACCTGTGAACTTGGCTACTAGATGCCACCGCAGCCAGCAACTCGCAACGAACGTTGGAACTTCCCCTCCAAAGGAAAGCATACTGAGGGATTTTAGCTCTCTTAGAAAATCCGATGACTTCGGCCGGCTTTGAAACCGCGACCTTGGGCATAGACATTCTGCATGCTACCAGTTACGTCACCGAAGCCGCTTTCCACTTAGATGAAAATACTGAATCTGATCTCGTGCAAGTGCGGTGTCATGGCAACGTCTGATGGCTCATCCCTCATCAATTTAGTAGTGTTGCCATGGCAACATCTGATAGCTCTTGGCATTTTCTTATAATTCCGAAGTCATTTTTCTCATCCCTTGGCATAATGGTGGGTCATATCAAAAATTCTTTCAGACAAAAGTTTTAGGTAATTATTAGGGGAATATTGTCCATTTCGTACGGTTTTGATATTGTGCCTATTAAGAGAGATATGATTAATGTTTCCCGAAAAACCCACTTTTTCCCACCCCTTTGGTCAATGGTTGGTGATATAAAAAAACTCTTCAAACATAAATTTTTGGGCTTTATCCGACACATAGTATGAACGTTGAACGGATTCGATATTTCACATATTAAGAGAGTTATAGCAATATTTCACTTTTTCGAAAAAAAAAACATTTTCACCCCCTTCGACCGATTTAGCCCAGTAACCAACTCGACCGAGATTTTATAGGTATACATATTCGGTAAAAAGTGATTGGTGAAAAATTACGGCAGTTATCGTGTCCACAAGAAACTGATATATATATATATATATATATATATATATATATATATATATATATATACTTTTGAACTGACGGTGATTTAGGGGTCTGGGGGATGTGAAACGCGAAGATATGTCGAAATTTTTCGGAAGTCGAAACATGGTAGCCTACCCATTGCAATAGTTAGCTTTCTAATGAAATCTACCTCTGGTTGGTTCCTCAGTTTAGGGGCTGCGACAACGCGGTCATCTAACCCCATGTACTTAGGGTGAGTGTAGAATCTGTCTGATAAACGGTGTGAATTGTAATGGATGTATTAGTCTGTAATTCAGGTAAGGACTGCAGACGGTCAATTTCAAGCAGTAGTTCCTAATGTTGCTACCAGGTACTACCGTCAATGACACCTAGCTGTGAACTTGGCTACTAGATGCCACCCCAACCAGCAACTCGTAACGAACGTTGGAACTTCCCCTCCAAAGGAAAGCATACTGAGGGATTTTAGCGCTCCTAGAAAATCCGACGACTTCGGCCGGCTTTGAAACCGCGATCTTGGGCATAGACATTCTGCATGCTACCAGTTACGTCACCGAAGCCGCTTCCCACTTAGTCAGATGTCAATGTCAACCCCTGGCACCATCCAGCCCATGACGGGCTAAGGCCGACCAAGCGACCGCTGCCCAGCCATTTGGCCTGCAGATATTGGGGTGACGCGTGATCAGCGCGTCGGGTCCCCTCGGCCGTTAATATTGGTATTCGTGATCGGGGTGCTGTCTCACTGTCAGACAGCTACTCAATTGTCCTCACGAGGCTGAGTGCACCCCGTTCCAACCCTCACGTCAGTTTTAAAATCCCTGACGGAGCCGGGGATCGAACCCGGGGCCTCCGGGTGAGAGGCAGGCGCGCTACCCCAACACCACGGGGCCGGCTTAGTCAGATGGAAATACTGAATCTGATCTCGTGCAAGTGCGTTGTCATGGCAACGGCTCATCCCTCATCAATTTAGTAGTGTTGCCATGGCAACCTCTGTTAGCTCTTGGCATTTTCTTATAATTCCGAAATCATTTTTGTCATCCCTTGGCGTAATGGTGGGTCATATCAAAAATTCTTTCAGACAAAGGTTTTAGGTAATTATTAGGGGAATATTGTCCATTTTGTACGGTTTTGATATTGTGCCTATTAAGAGAGATATGATTAATGTTTCCCGAAAAACCCACTTTTTTCCACCCCTTTGGTCAATGGTTGGTGCTATCAAAAACCTTATTTGACATAAATTGTTGGCACATATCCGACACATATTATGAACTTTGAATTGATTCGATATTTCACGTATTGAGAGAGTTATAGCGAAATTTCAATTTTTCGAAAAAAGCCCCCCATTTTCACCTCCTTCAACCAATTTAGCCCATTAACGAACTCGACCGAGATTTTATACGGATACATATTATGGAAAAAATTCAAAGTGATTGGTGCAAAATTACGGCAGTTATCGTGTCCACAAGAAACTGATATACATATATATATATATATATATATATATATACATACATAAATTATATATAAACTTTTGAACTGACGGTGGTTTTGGGGTCTGGGGGATGTGAAACGCGAAGATATGTCGAAATTTTCCGGAAGTCGAAACATGGGACCCATTGCAATAGTTAGCTTTCTAATGAAATCTACCTAAAATATGTGTTATCGATTTCAGTGTAATTTCAGTGTATTTTCAGTGTAATTCCAGTGTATGTGAAAAATACCAGTGCTGCCTGTGTTGGAGGCAGATATCTGTGTGTGTGAATCCCAGCGCGTAAGAATGGGTAGGATTAAGGATTCAAGTTGGCGACTCTGCACCATGGGCTAAGGTGGCACATTGTGGGTCTGAGTGAACCCAGGACACCATGCAGACCACCTCACCTGGACGGCAGAAATGATGAGTATTGACTTTCAAATTATGGGTACATAACTTTCGAAAGGGGGGAGGACAGTAATGTACATTCAGTAGCTTGCGTGACGATGTTAGTCACCGTCATTATAGATACGGGAGGCAAGTTATTTAACGGTCAGCATTTTCTAGTTAGGAGTTGTGTGTGTACTCGCCATTATTAGTTTAATGCATGTCTTTGGGCTCAAATGGTACGAGTATGTCCATGTAGGTAAGAATGATTTGTGAGCCAGGGCACGTAAGATTATATTCACGTGAAGTTTTGGTGTTTTGTTCGTGTGGCATTTAATGTAATGATGTTAATGACTTTGACCATAGTTTGTTTATATTTTGTTTATCGTGAGATTAATAAATTCCAGTGAGGATAGCTTTTCGCCACATAATGAGGTATATTGAGTAACCCTTTGCCCCTTTACTTTCCGTGAGACCGGCGGGGTCGAACCAGTGTCCGGCGAGATGTTACGAGTTTGTTATGGTGAGTTGTTCCCGCAGGAGCGTGTGTGATATTTATGTGTGATGGGGAATGAGGTTGCCGGCGAGGTTAGCCGAGGCTCGTACCACGTGCGATAGCCGTATGTTGATACGAGGGGCGTCGTGACACACGTGATGGTACATTTGTTGTTGTTGTTTCTGTATGAGAGGGTCCATGCCTCATAACAGAGAAAGTTCGGTCACACACGCATGGGGAAATATATATGTGTTTTTTCAGGAACACCATGAAGAAACACTGGTTCAATCCCCCCGCCGATGCACACCAGCATATTATAAATTTACCATTTGTATATTCGCATAATGTAGGCACAGTAGAGGTTTGTTTTGCTTTGACAGCTGCTCAGGTAGAGAGCTATTTATAGTCACGGCCGCACGCGCGAGCCATTGTGTAAGCTGGGAGAGTCCTTCTGTCTCGTTTTGGTCAAAGCTGTAATTACCGCTTACCGTTGTTAGATAATATTTAAGGGTTTATGTCGTTTTGCCATGCTGATTCGTATTTCTTTGCTTGTACTACTGTTCGTGGATAGTAGCTTTCTTTTGTCATCCGGGTTCAGCCCGTGTTTATTTTGTAGTAATTTTGTCTTGTGCCTCGCCCCGTATACTTGGATATGATCCACCCGCCCTAAAAATCGTAGTTATATTTGCCCGACGTAGGTTGGGCCCCATTTGGTCCGAAGCCCGTCTATGAAAGGTACTCGTCATTATCTGTGTAAAATTGTCCTCTTCCCTGCTAGAGTGTATATTTGTGTGACATAAAAATCAGAATAACACTATGTGTTTATAATAAAATCAGTAAGGGCAACTGCAGTTTGCTTTTGACCCAAATTCGTGTTAGAGGCAGTTGACAGTCAATTTAAAGTAGTTTTTGACCACCTCGCACAGCTGAGTAACGTGATGTAATGATGTACTGTAGATTCAATGGTTGAACTCAGCTGTTATTAAGGTTTCATCCTGTGGGATGAGGTTTGTTCTAGTTTTTTTATATAAGAGGGGCGCACTGGGATATCACATATCCTTTGTTTTTTTATATTTAATTTTGATGGTGTTGGTTTTTCTTTGTATGATGTCAGTTGGGTTTTTATTTGGTTTTTTTCTGTAATTTTTTTCTGCCAGTTTTTTTTGTTGGAAATAAATTACGGACTCAGAAATATGTGGGTGTACGCCATTTCTGTAATTGTTAGACACCTGTTTCCTTCATTTTAGGCCTTTAAGTCAGTTACTATAACGAACGCACCACCCCCGAGATCAGTTTATTTTATCCAGGCCTAAAGGATTGCCCTATCGGGTACAACATATTGTAATGCTGGCATCTAATTTAGTTCAATTGTTTACATAACCTCAAGATGGCAGCTGTGCGAAATTTTAAAATTAAGTTTTTATTTCTTGTGTCGTAATCATACAATCGAAGTGAAAGTGTGAATAATGAACCTACGTAATAATTTTCCTTTAATGGTACATAACTTTATGGCCTATACATATAACAATCTAAAATTGCGAGCATCCGAAATATGTAGACGGTTCTCAATATCTACGAATCTTTTACAGCAATCAAACTGAATTTTTTTATGTTCATAGAGGCTATGGACATATGTTCACTTATAGGACTTGCAGTAACCTGGTGAGCACAAATCCAACATGGCGGCGACGCGAACTTTAAATATTTAAATGGACAATTCTCGCGATTTAACTATCCGACTGCAGTGAAACGTTGCACGTTAAATGCTTATACAAATGTTAATCCAATGGCATCTAATTTATTTCAATTGTTTGCATAACCACAATATGGCAGCTGTGCAAAATTTTAAAATCTCGTTTTTACTTCGTGTCCTAATCATGCGATTTAAGTTTGAATACCACACGTACACAATAATCTTAATGTAATTGTACATAAATAAAAATCCAACCTGGCGACCATCCGAAATATTTAGACGGTTCTCAATATCTACGAATCTATCACATCCTTCAAACTGAAATTTTGTATGTTGATAGAGGCAAATAACATGAGTAGGATATATGAAAATAAGCTGTATAGTTCTTCAAGGAACTACTTGTTTTCCTTGACTCCATTTTCATTAAAAACTGTAATTGAGCCAGAGTTCAATGTTCCCGATTCTTTTTAGGTGGATTTTATGGAGCATATAAATGCATGTTTGGGTCATTTTTATAGTTATTGTCATATTTCATAAATATTAATGTTTTAATGTCATATGTTGGCAATATTTTAGGGGTAAGTGAAGGACTTAAAATATGGTATCCGCTGGGCGCTGCAAGGTTTCTGTGCGTTGGCGGGGATAAAAATTTAAATACTTGCCAATTGTTACTATCAGAAAATATTTAATTGTATCTAAACTTGGTAGTATTTTTAACTTCGGGCATTTTCTTTCTCTATTACAGGAAATGTGTGATTTTAACGCGAGAAAAGGTGAAGAATATGCTGCTTTCCGCGAGTCCCTTGAAATATTCTTTGATAACAATTTGAGGAAAACATTTTTATCGTAGGTTTATTCATGATATCAGCGTCGATTTAACAACTTTTTAGATTTAAATGTAGAATTAATAATAAAAATAACATTTCACTACATTATTAACACTTGTTTTTAGAAGCCGTGTAAATATATTAGGTCATATTGTTCCTTTTTTGGATCATATTTCAGTATTTTAGGGAATATTTGCCAGCATATTTCTCGTTTCTTTAGGTCCTAAACCTCAGAACCTTAGACATTATAGTTAGTCCAAAAAACTAGAGAAGCTATAGATGAATGTTTGATCATGGAATAAATTAATTAGAGTTTTTAATAAAATTATTGTTATGAAAACGGGGCCGTTGGATCGGCCCTTAGCATGTTTAGCAGAAAATCCCTCAGCCGATATACTGGCACTATCTCTCTCTCTCTGTGGTTAACAGCCGTGAGGCTGGTTGGCAGCAGCTCGCAATTCTTCCCGTCTCTCCGCCTTCCAGTTCACAGTATGAGCCACAACCCATATCTTCCAGTATTTGACTCATGTACTCCAGTCCGGGTCTTCCTCTATAATTCCTACCGTCTACTGTTCCCTCAATTGTAAGCTTCAGCAGTCCATTGTGTCTCAGTGTGTAGCCCACGAGGTGATTCAGTCTTCTTTTTAAATATTTAAGGAAGCATCTTCTCTCTCCCACTCTTCTAAAGATTTCCTCATTTGTGACCATTTCTTTCCAGCTGATTTTCATAATCCTTCTATAGCACCAGGTTTCAAATGCTAGTAGTCTTTTCCTCTCTCTCGCTCTCATATTGTCCAAGATTCGCTGCCATATAGCGCGAGGCTCCATACATAGGTCCTTAACATTACTTGTTTCCTCACATCAAGACTTATGTTCTTTGCAGTAAATAGGTTCTTCTTTTTATAGAAAGCGTTCTTGGCGTGGGCAATCCTACTTAATATCTCTCTGCTGCATCTTCCACCATTCGTTATTAGCCTACTTTTCTCATTTTGCAAAAATGAGGAAAAAGTAGACGTATGAGATTGATCCGGGAAAATGTGTGTGTCTGTCTAGCTGGCTGTGTGTGTGTGTGTGTGTGTGTGTGTGTGTGTGTGTCCATCAACTCCTAAACGTCTGCAACTATGGAAACCAAATTTGGTATGAGTAAAGATCAATGCCGGAATATCTCAAGGCCATATTTTAAAATGATGCCAGTGCTACGAACTGCTGAAAAATCACAATTGAAATTTGAACTCAATGTTGGATATCCTGGAAGGTATGCATGGGAGCTATTCCAAACTTGGCACACATATAGATAATAATGTTTCAGTTTAATTTCCAGGAGGCCATACATGACAGTGTTACCAACATGATTCTAAGCCAGCTGGTAAGTATAATTTTTAAATGCATGTAACATCTACACTATCAATGGGATTTCAACCAAATTTCGTATGTACTATGTGTACAGTAACAAATATGACTGTGCGTATTCTTAAGAGCAACCAGGGCTGCCAAATGTTAATAAATGCTCTCTCTATTATTTTATCCCAATACCAATAGGCCTATATCAGATATATTCAAACCAAGAACTCAAAAGTTTGCACACGTATAGTACATGACCTTCTACATTAATTTGGAGTACCTAGTATACGTCAGTACTGCGAACATGATTTTAAGCTTGTTCATAAGTTCAAATTTTAAATGCATGTAACTACTATACTAACAAACGGATTTCAACCAAATTTCGTATGTGACTTTTGTACCATAACTCATATGAATATGCGTATTCTTAAGAGCCAGCAGGCTGCCAACTGTAAATAAATGCTCGCTCTCTATCTTTTTACCCTAATATCCATAAATCAGAATATATGCAAGCCAACAGCTCTAAACTTTGCATACGTATAGTACCTAACATTCTAAATTAATTTGGAGTAACTAATGTACGTCAGTGATGCAAACATTATTTAATCCTTCTGATAAGTCCAATTTTATAATGCATGTAACTTCTATACTAACGAATGGATTTCATCCAAAATTGGCGCAATAATAGATCATAACATTTTAGATTAATTCGTAAATTCTAAGAAAAGTAGGCTCTTTAGTTCGTCACGGAACTACTTGTTTTACTTCCCAGATAATTAAACTCCTGGCACTATAAGGGTTAAGTAATATCCAGCAGCAATCCATTATTTCACTTTGGTCGGCCATTACAGGCTCTCGTCTATTCCAGTCCAGTGATCACGTGACATCGAACTAGGGGTGTACAATTTATCTCTGTCTCCCTTTAAAAACGCTCCCAATCAGGGAAACCAGTGGAGTGCGCAAACAAACTGTTCTATTCAGTACTTGTTGCGAAACACGCACTCAATTATCTACGTGTGGCTTGTTTCAACACCTAAATGAACATCAATACATACGGGAGCATGAAAAAATCTCTCTTTTTATTATCATTTGTGTTCCATATCGCTCCATGAGTTTCCCAGAGATACCATATCATTCCCCCTTTCACTCTTCAACACGTGCAGAAAGAGGAGGGCAGATCTCCAAAGTGATGGTGTATCAATTTACTGATAACAGAATAGGATTGTAAAACTTTATGGGTGTATATTGTGATTGGAGAGCAAACTTGAGTGCAAAATGTGAAACAGGTGTTGAACAAGTAGTTCCGTGAATAACTATTTTCATATATCCTACTTATGTTAATTGCCTCTATCAACATACAATATTTCAGTTTGATTGCTGTAATAGATTCGTAGATATTGAGAACCGTCCAAATATTTCGGATGGTCGCCACGTTGGATTTTTATTAGCCTACTTTTCACATTTTGCAAAAATGAGGAAAAAGTAGACTTATGAGATCGGGCAAATGTGTGTCTGTCTGTCTGTCTGTCTGTCTGTCCTTCTGTCTGTCTGGCTGTGTGTGTGTCCCCCCCCTATCAACTCCTAAACGGCTGCAGCAATCGAAACAAAATTTGGTAGGAGTAAAGATCTATACCTGAATATCTTACGGCCATATTTGAAAATGATGTCAGTGCTACCAACTGCTGAAAAATCGCAATTGAAATTTGAGCTCCATATTGGATATCTTGGAAGGTATGAATGGGAGCTATTTCAAAATTGGCACACGTATAGATAATAATATTGCGGTTTAATTTCCAGGAGGCCATACATGGCAGTATTGCCAAAATGATTATAAGCCTGCTGATAGGTCAAAATTTTAAATGCATATAACTTGTACACTATCAATTGGATTTCAACCAAATTTCGTATGTACTATGCGTACATAAACAGATATTACTGAGTGTATTCTTAAGAGCCATCAGGGCTGCCAACTGTTAATAAATGCTCTCATTTTTTTAAAATCTAAATACCAATATATCAGAAAGTATGCAAGTTGACAGCTTTAAACTAAGCACACGTATAGTACCTGACATTCTATATTAATTTGTAGTAACGTATATACATCAGTGCTACCAATATGATTCTAAGCCTGCTGAGAGGTCCGACTTTAAATACATGTAACTTCTATACTATCAATTGGATTTCAATCAAATTTCTTATGTGCAATGTGTACTGTACCGTAACAGACATTACTATGCGCATTCTTAGGAGCAACTAGGGCTGCCAACTGTTAATAAATGCTGTCTCTATTCGTTTTTCTTAATATCAATATATCAGAAAGTATCCAAACCAACACCTCTAAACTTTGCACACGTATAGTACCTGACATTCTAGATTAATATGGAGTAACTTATAAACGTCAGTGCTGCCAACATGATTCTAAGCCTGCTGATAGGTCCAATTTTAAAATGCATGTAACTTCTATACTAACTAATGGATTTCATTAAAAATTGACCCAACAATAGATCATATTATTTCAGATTATTTCTGACCAATACATGTATGTCATTGGTGCCAACATGATTTTACGCGCGCTGTTAGATCCAATGTATAACTGCATGTAACGTCCATGCTATCCATTGGACTTCAACCAAATTTTGTATTCTGTACCTTAAGAGATGGAACTAAGAATTCAGTCACAAGGGCTGCCAACTGTAGTTCTCTATTAGGCTACATTATGCCAGGTATACAGTGTTTCGAACTAATTAGAAATTTCGATATTACCAACTTAATTTCGTCATTATTCTAGATAGATCCATATAGATTAATCATTGCCATGGATCTTTAATTTTAAGAAAAGTAGGCTCTTTAGTTCGTCACGGAACTTCTTGTTATATATGTAGGGCATAGTTATGTAGTCTACTATTAAAAGAAGATTATTGCGTAGGTGTATTATTGAAACTTCAATCGGATGATTAAGACGCACGAAATAAAAACGACATTTTAAAATTTCTCACAGCCGCCATCTTGAGGTAATGGGAGCAATTGAATTAAATTAGATGTCAGTGCATTACAGTGTGTATAAAGATTTGCTGTATCATGTTGCACTGCGCTCGGATGGACAAATCGAGAGAAAAGTCTATTTAAATGTTTCAACTTCGCTTAGCCGCCATGTTCGTTTAGTACCCAACAGGTTTTTGAAAGTCACGTAGATAAATTTTTAGTAATACCCTATATTACCGTACAAAATTTCAGGGTGATATCTGTTACTGTTGCGGAGATATAGAATGGCAGTGAAATATTTCGCGCGGCCGCCATGTTGCATTGGTGAAACTATTTAAAATTTGAAAGGCACTGTCAAGGTCGGACAAGGTATGTATGTTCTTGCCAAGTTTCATTGAAATCGCTTTGTGCGTTTACATTTTATTAGGGGAGGACAGACACACACATACACACACACAAGGACAAAATGTGATCTCATAAGCCTTTTTTTCTTTTTTTTTCAGAAATGAAAATAAGCTAAAAATGGAGATAAAAACAATACTCAGCTGGTTCTTGGAGGTTCCTGAGTTAAGTTTCTAGCTTAACGTTCATGTTAAGCTTTGTATTTTGTGATAAGCTGAGGTCCTTATGGATTCTTCCACTCAGCTGAGTGGTATCTTATTCAATTATATATAATTTATTGCAGCCAATGGCCATTCAGTAAGTAGGATCATGTTACATAATATAGCAACCGTTCAGTCTTTTGCATAGTGGGACAGAGGTAATGTCCTTTGTGTGCACTCAATCAGGTGATACGGTGGGAAGCGTAGACCGCAGATTACACACACATAGTCTATGGATGGTTCATGAAAACCCTTCCTGTTACAGATGCGATGATGAAACCCATGTACATGTGGCGTAGCTCGAAGTTTGCTTCTTTCCATTCTTGGTTGATCATGGCCGGGGTTTGATAGAACTCAGGGTTTATTTCTTCTGTTTTCAGGAGTGTTCCTCAAGGAATCTTGTGGAGGCTGGAGTTGATGCCAGGTTGTGGGCAATCATTACATCTTCAATTAAAGATATAGTACCTGCTAGCTGATACGCAAGTCGGGTTGGCACGAATTTGGATATGCAGAGAGCTCGCTTTACGTATCTGGCCTTGGCTCTGTCGAGAGACTGTAGGTTTTTGTGGCTTATTATCTTATTCAATGGGATGAAGAAAAATATATTTTTGAAGCCATTTGTCAGTGTTGCCTTATTGACAATTGATATTATAACTTTCAGTCGGTCAACACAAAGTAATTCCAATTACAGGAATATGTGAAAAAAATCTAAAATAAATTGCATGTGATTAAGATAAATATTCCTATAGACTATTTGAAAAAGGAGAGAACTAAGGGTTGATATGTTTCGCTCATCAAGCGAGCATCATCAGATCCAAATTTACAAGACGAATAGCTCTACAAAATACTGCCAAACCTACAGTGACACCCACAGACAAAAACCTGTCAGTTATCTAGCAAGTGTGGTAATGATTATTGATAAATATTAAGGCATTAAGCACACGAAAAAAGAAGTATTCCTTTAATGTTTCAAAACTTAGAATTGACAATCCCATCAAAACAGTCTTCCTCCACCAACTAATCTATGAAGGTGTAGCTACTATTGCTGTGATACACTTAAGCAATAATTCCTAAACTACTGTTGAATTGTAAACTAATATGCGGAAATGATCTCACTACTGTTCTAGGCCTGATACAAAAGGCTCACTTTACGCTAAATCCACTGCCTGATGAATGTATCTCACTACTGCTCAAGGCCTGATAAGGAAGAATCAACATCACTATTGGTCAAGGCCCGATAACTAAGAATAACCTTCCTCCACATCGCTGCCTACTAAATGCATCTCACTATTGCTCACGGCCTGATAAGCAAGAATCAACATACGCTACATTCACGGCTACTGAATCCCTATCTCACTATCGCTCAAGGCCTGATAAGGAAGAATCTGCATCACTATTGGTCAAGGCCCGATAACCAAGAATCACCTTCTTCCACATCGCTGCCTACTAAATGCATCTCACTATTGCACAAGGCCTGATAAGGAAGAATCAACTTACACTACATTCACTGCCTGCTGAATGTATTTCACTCTTTCTCAAGGCCTGATATGCAAGAATCACTTTCCACCACATTCACGGCCTATTGGATGTATCTCACTATTACTCAAGGCCTGATAAGGAAGAATCAACATCACTATTGGTCAAGGCCCGATAACCAAGAATCACCTTCCTCCACATCGCTGCCTACTAAATGCATCTCACTATTGCTCAAGGCCTGATATCCAAGAATCACTTTCCGCCACATCACTGCCTACTGAATGTAATCCACTATTGCTCAAGGCCTGATATCCAAGAATCACTTTCCGCTACATCACTGCCTACTGAATGTAATCCATTATTGCTCAAGGCCTGATATCCAAGAATCACTTTCCGCTACATCACTGCCTACTGAGTGTAATCCACTATTGCTCAAGGCCTGATATCCAAGAATCACTTTCCACTACATCACTGCCTACTGAGTGTAATGCACTATTGATCAAGGCCTGATAAGGAAGAATCACCTTCTGCTACATTCACGGTCTGTTGAATGTATCTAACTATTGCTGGATTACGCTTTATCTCACACTGTTGCGCTCGAACAAGAACCAGGGAGCCTTGCTAATGAATCGTGTCGGTGCCGCTAATGACTTCCCGTAGCAATTGTTCTTGTTCCCTGCGACAAACTTCACATAGCGAGTCTCAAAGGGAATCCTTCAAAAGGAGGAGAGAATTAATTCAGAGTTGTCCCAACGGTCATCTTGTTCATTTGTACAGAAAGAAGTATGCTTGCTCCCTTAAGACTTAACTCTTTCATGTCACTCCTTTAAGCCAATGAATCTGTAGTAGTTAAGTTAAATACGCTCAGTTAGAGACTGTATGGAGCAGAGTGCAACAGAGAATTTACCAATTCATCTACAATAATATGTTGTGTGGCACAAAATTGCTTGTCGTATAATATATGTATTACAGTTCACCCGACTGGTAAATATAATTACCGTACCCTATTCTTTTCTGTGCCTATGCGAGAAATCTCACGTGTGTTATTCCACCCGCGTGGTTTTATTGTTATGTGGGCTTGACGCGACATAGTTGTGGCAAGGGAATCGTCTTGTTTATTTATTTAAACACACTTTATAAACAAATAAATATACTTCCATTGACTTTTCAAGAAATGCAAGATTTTTCTCTACTATTGAGACAAATTGGATGATTTTGGCATAAACCACACTTTGTTACTCCCTCTGGTTTAAGAGCATGTGTTTTTTGAAACATACACCTTTTTATTGCTGTTGTTGTTTGAGTCTCCAGTCTTTTGACTGGTTTGATGCAGCCCTCCATGCCTCTCTGTCCTGAGCTAATCGTTTCATCTCTACATAGCTACCACACCTTACATCCCAGGCAATCTGTTTAACATATTCTAACCTTGGTCTACCCCTATAGTTCTTGTCCTCGAACCTTCGTTCCGTAACCAACTTTGCTATTCCTGGGTGTCTTAGATCTGTACTACCTGCCTATCTCTTCTCTTAATTTGCAGTCGCCAGAAACACCTCTCCTTTCCCACTCATTTTAATACCTCTTCATTCGTAACCCTATCTACCCATCTTATCTTCATCATTCTCCTGTAACACCACATTTCAAACGCTTCAATTCTTCTCTTTTCTGCAGCTCCAACAGTCCAAGTTTCACTTCCATAGAGCGCCACGCTCCAGGCAAAGGCTTTCAACTATGACTTCCTAATACCAAAATCTACTGTATATTTGATGTCAACAGATTCCTTTTTTATAGCAATGCTGTACGCTTTCCTTGCCTGTGCCAATCTACTTTTTATATCCTCTTTGCTTTGTCCATCACTGGTTATTTTGCTTCCTAAGTAACATACGTCTCCTACTTCTGTTTACTTTTCACCTGTCAATTTGACGTCCATACGGGTTTATGATTTCTCTCGGCTGCATTTCAATACCTTTGTTTTACATTCATTAATTTTCATCATTTCCCTCAAGACAGAGTTCATACCATTTAAAATCTCATTCAAATCCTCAAGTGAATCGGCTATGATAACACCTTAGCGTTATGATTTGGAGACTTCAACCTCCTTGAGCATTCTGCTGGCGGTTGTGGTTCCTGTTTTAAGGACTAAAATAACTAGATGATTTCCCCGAATGTGATAATGAGGGAAACAGTTAAAAATCAAGGAAGAAAGAAAATAAAAAACAGAAGACAAACGCAATACCCATGCCACACAACTACTAGATACTTCTTTACCGTCAAGCCACCAAGGCAAGACGGTGAATAGGTACAGAGGTGTGAGTCAACCCTAGAACGGTATCGCTAATTGCAACATTGTTATTGCTAGCACTTCGCAATGGCGACGACTACGATTCTAGAAACTCATAACAAATACCACTTACGTGAACTTTTATTTCAATCTCTAGGCTAGCGGAATGGGGACTATTTTTGAATAATTATGCCATTTTTTTTATTTTAATTAATTTATTTATTTACCGTATCTATTTCTTTCTTTTTTAGCCTACTTTTCACATTTTGCAAAAATGAGGAAAAAGTAGACTTATGAGATCGGGCAAATGTGTGTCTGTCTGTCTGTCTGTCTGTCTGTCTGTCTGTCCTTCTGTCTGTCTGTCTGTCTGGCTGTGTGTGTGTCCCCCCCCCTATCAACTCCTAAACGGCTGCAGCAATCGAAACAAAATTTGGTAGGAGTAAAGATCTATACCTGAATATCTCACGGCCATATTTGAAAATGATGTCAGTGCTACCAACTGCTAAAAAATCGCAATTGAAATTTGAGCTCCATGTTGGATATCTTGGAAAGTATGAATGGGAGCTATTTCAAAATTGGCACACGTACAGATCATAATATTTTAGTTTAATTTCCAGGAGGCTAAACATGGCAGTGTTGCCAAAATGATTATAAGCCTCCTGATAGGTCCAATTTTTAAATGCATATAACTTCTATACTATCAATTGGAATTCAACCAAATTTCGTATGTTGTATGTGTACAAAACCAGATATGACTGAGCGTATTCTTCAGACCTACCAGGGCTGCCAACTGTTAATAAATGCTCCTAATTTATTTTATCCAAATACCAATATATCAGAAAGTATGCAAGCCGACAGCTTTAAACTATGCACACGTATAGTCCCTGACATTCTATATTAATTTGGAGTAACTTATATACGTCAGTGCTACCAACATGATTCTAAGCCTGCTGACAGGTCCAACTTTAAATACATGTAACTTCCATACTATCATTTGGATTTCAACCAAATTTCGTATGTGCTATGTGTACCATAACAGATATGACTATGCGTATTCTAAGGAGCAACCAGTGCTGCCAACTGTTAATATGTGCTGTCCCTATTTGTGTTACCCTAATATCAATATATCAGAAAGTATGCAAGCCAATAGCTCTAAACTTTGCACACGTATATTACCTGGCATTCTAGACGAATTTGGAGTAACTAATATACGTCAGTGCTGCCAACATGATTCTAAGCATGCTGATAGGTCCAATTTTAAAATGCATGTAACTTCTATACTAACTAATGGATTTCATTCAAAATTGGCACAACAATAGATCATATTATTTCTGATTATTTCTGACCAATACATGCATGACATTGTTGCCAACATGATTTTACGCGCGCTGTTAGATCCAATGTTTAACTGCATTTAACGTCCATGCTATTCATTGGACTTCAACCAAATTTTGTATTTTGTACCTTAAGAGACGGAACTAAGAATATATTCAGTCATCATGGCTGCCAACTGTAGTGCTCTATTAGGATACATTATGCCAGGTATACAGTATTTCGAACTAATTGGAAATTTCGATATTAGCAACTTAATTTCGTCATTATTCTAGATAGGTTCATATTCTGTAGAATAATCATTGGCATGAAAAGTAGGCTGTATAGTTATTCACGGAACTTCTTGTTTCAATTTGTGAGCTGGTTTTTACTAATTGTGAATAAATGTGATTGTTTTCATTTTGTATTTTGAATTTTTGTGTATTTTTTCTTACTAATTTTAATTATTTTTTTGGCTGTATTTTGACTTTTTGTGTTTATTGTGAAATTTTGAATAATTTTGATTGTTTAGTTGGATTTTAGGGATTTTTACTAATTTTAATTTAGTGTGTTTTTTATTTTTTATCTATTTTTATTTTTTATTTTGACTAATTTTCATTGTTTATTTGGATTTTACGGATTTCAACTAATTTTGTTTTTTGTGTTTTTTAAATTTTTATTTTGACAAATTTTGATTGTTTATTTGGATTTTAGGGATTTTAACTAATTTTGATTTTTGTGTGTTTTTTTATATTTTATATTTTTTATTTTTTATTTTGAATAAATTTGATCGTTTATTTAGATTTTAGCGATTTAAAATAATTTTGATTTTTGTGTGTTTTTTATATTTTATATTTTTTATTTTTTATTTTGACTAATTTTGATCGTTTATTTGGATTTTAGGGGTTTCAACTAATTTTGATTTTTGTGTGTTTTTTATATTTTATATTTTTTATTTTTTATTTTGACTAATTTTGATCGTTTATTTGGATTTTAGGGGTTTTAACTAATTTTGATTTTTGTGTGTTTTTTTATATTTTATATTTTTTATTTTGACTAATTTTGATTGTTTATTTGGATTTTAGGGATTTTAACTAATTTTGATTTTTGTGTGTTTTTTATATATTTTTTTTATTTTGACTAATTTTGATCGTTTATTTGGATTTTAGGGATTTTAACTAATTTTGATTTTTGTGTGTTTTTTTATATTTTTTATTTTTTATTTTGACTAATTTTGATCGTTTATTTGGACTTTAGGGATTTTAACTAATTTTGATTTTTGTGTGTTTTTTATATTTTATATTTTTTATTTTTTATTTTGACTAATTTTCATTGTTTATTTGGATTTTAGGGATTTCAACTAATTTTGATTTTTGTGTGTTTTTTATATTTTATATTTTTTATTTTTTATTTTGACTAATTTTGATCGTTTATTTGGACTTTAGGGATTTTAACTAATTTTGATTTTTGTGTGTTTTTTATATTTTATATTTTTTATTTTTTATTTTGACTAATTTTGATCGTTTATTTGGATTTTAGGGGTTTTAACTAATTTTGATTTTTGTGTGTTTTTTATATTTTATATTTTTTATTTTTTATTTTGACTAATTTTGATCGTTTATTTGGACTTTAGGGATTTTAACTAATTTTGATTTTTGTGTGTTTTTTATATTTTAAATTTTTTATTTTTTATTTTGACTAATTTTCATTGTTTATTTGGATTTTAGGGATTTCAACTAATTTTGTTTTTTTGTGTTTTGAAAATGTTTATTTTCACTAATTTTGATTGTTTTTTTGGATTTTAGGGGTTTTAACTAATTTTGATTTTTGTGTGTTTTTTATATTTTATATTTTTTATTTTTTATTTTGACTAATTTTGATCGTTTATTTGGACTTTAGGGATTTTAACTAATTTTGATTTTTGTGTGTTTTTTATATTTTAAATTTTTTATTTTTTATTTTGACTAATTTTCATTGTTTATTTGGATTTTAGGGATTTCAACTAATTTTGTTTTTTTGTGTTTTGAAAATGTTTATTTTCACTAATTTTGATCGTTTATTTGGATTTTAGGGATTTTAACTAATTTTGATTCTTGTGTTTTTTATTGATGTGTAACATCTTTCCACTCGGTTGCTGGATATTTTTGTGGCAGTGATTTTGAAAAGTGGGGCGGAAGTGGATCGGACGGAAGTGTGTAAGACGCACTGCCAGCTGGATCGCATCCCTCCTGGCTGCTTTAGCGGTGCGATCCAGCTGGCACTGGTACCATGTGGAATGTATATTACTTACGGATTACTTCAAGGTTTGGAGGCACCATTACATCTTCAAGTTGTCGTTCTTTGGTGTAAAAATTGTCATTATATCATATTTGCAGAAAACAATTATGATTTATTAAGAGACTGTTTTTCAATCTCTTGATAAAAGAGATGGGCATCCACTCCCCGAGTAACTTTGCTCAACACTTTCATACTGAACGGTAAACGCTCATGCAAACTCTGGTGTCAACTGATTGAAACACAAACCACATGTTAAAAGTCTTGGTATCAGTATGATATGCTTTAATATGAAACATTGTAACTAGTCGGCAAAGCCGGTATTATGTTTCTGCACAAGGCTATTCAGATATTAACCCACATTGCGGTAATGCAGTGATCAATGTAATATATATCGATTTATGTATACGGGAAATGGGCTATCGTTTCACGGACCACTATAGGAATTCCATTTACTGTCAAGTAGGCGTATTCATAACCAAGTTAAAACTCAATTCCACGCAGGAACATTATCGAAAAAAAAGCAAAATATTAATGGAGCATAAAAATACTTCCATATTATTACCGGCACTTGAAAATGAGTAATTGTCTTGTACTCTAAATTTCTGTGGTTGTAATGGCTGCGTGGATAGAATCTCGGTTTGAGAATCATGAAGTCTCAGGTTCAAACCTCAGTCCCGGCAATTATGTTTGCTACCGGATTATCGATTTAAACGATATCTATCATAACATTATGCGTCATTTTAACAGAATCTACATGAAATTACGATTTATCTATTTTTAATTACAATAGTTTGCACCAAGCAGGAGTTGGGAAATTTGATTGTATTGAACGTTATTTCTAGTAGTCTATAAATAGGCTAGACACTGTGGTTTTATTCCTCCTCTTAATTTACAATATAATATGTGATGTTTGTTCAAACAAGTGTGACAATAGCATATCTCCAATTCAATCTATACATTCACCATAGTACCAGTATGAAAACGGAGCGTAAATTAACATTTTATGAATGTTCAAGCTGTCTAGTATACGAGTAGGATAACATATCAGATGACTTCACATACATTTCATCTCAATTTCAAAGTAGGATAACATGTCAGATGACTCAACATACATTTCATCTCAATTTCAAAGTAGGATAACATGTCAGATGACTCAACATACATTTCATCTCAATTTCAAAGTAGGATAACATGTCAGATGTTACACATCATATGCGACTACTGTAAGGCTCGTATCTCTTTTTTAATGTTTTTTTTATATTGGAGAATTTTGATTGTCTATTTGGATTTTAAGGATTTTAACTAGTTTTGATTTTTGTGTGTTTTTTATTTTTCATGTTTTCAAAATTTTTATTTTGACTAATTTGCTTTGTATTTTAGGAATTCCAAACACTGTTGCTGATTGGACAAAAGGGAGAAGTGTCGCCCATTTTCGTCGCGGAGACGAGCGCTACCATTGTAGGGTTAAACAAACTAGGATCAAACTAGACAGGGCATACTACGCCTGGAACCAAGGATCTTACCCGATGAAAGACCATGGTACAAACCAAATTGTAAACTCTACAAACACCAGGAAATCCTCACAGAAGCCATCAGATGGCGACGCTTCACTTTCTACGGTCACCTTACTGAATGGACCACCACAGGCAGTCTTATAAAATCTTCAAGGTAGCCAAGAAGGGTAAAGCCACTGGGTCCTTGTGGATCAAACAAATTGGGAAGGAACTTAATATTCAGCAAGACACAATAAATGACAGGAGTCGCTACCGTCTGACAGTTGAAACCAGACCCTTCCTCACATCCATTACAGAAGTTCACCACAACGCGTCCAGGAAATGGCCCGAGGAACGTACTGTAAGATAGACTCAAGATTTCAGCACTGAAGCAGTTGCATAGCAATCCAGCAAGAACACCAGAAGTGGCAGACAGCTAAAACACAAGTTCCGTGGTCCATAGGTGGCTTAAACGACAAAAGAAAAAGGAAAATGGAGAAGAAGAAACAATATTAAAGCAGTTGAGAGATAACATACCGGGGTTTACATTTCCTGACGCAGTGGGCTTGCAGTTACAAAGTTAGTCTCTCCCCAGTGAACCCATGACGTTATGTGCTAGAAGTTGCCGTGATGAAACTTATGAAATACGTGTCTTGCTGCAGCACTGAGGTAACACGACCAAACAAGAAAATGAGGACGAACCAAGATAGTTATAAAATGTTCAAGTACAAAACAGAACACCTGACGTACACAGAGCAAGACAAAAGAATTCATGCAAGAGTCTTCTTAAAAGAAGCTATACCAAACGTCAGGTCCTGAGGAAAATATCCCTCCGCGTATCTCCTCTCTCTGTTCCTTTTTTTCCGACATTATAACTCTAGATTGTCATCTCTCAACCTACTATTATAGGCTATAAGGTGAGTTCAAAAAGTAACGAGCCGGAGGCAGTAATGCGCAAACCAGTGACAACATCGGCTAATCTTGGCGTGTGTAACGAGGTGTGGTTCCGACCAGAGCGTGGAAGGTCACAGCCCGTCGCTAGAGGGCACGCGTGCACGTCATGTGACGTTACAAAGCGAGCAGCAGCATGCATCAATCGTCCAACCAAGACCAAGACAGTGGGCCATTTGACATGCTTCCTGGTGTGGTTGAAGACTGTGGGGCACCCATTGGGCACACACTTTCCGCAAGTGCAGTCGTTCCTTCATGATGGTGTGCACACTTCCGACGCTCAATCCGACCACGGCGGCTATGGCGTTCACTGTCACTCGGCGGTCCTGGGTAATGAGTGCATCAACCAGCTGCACGTTGTCATCGGTAATGCAGGGGGGTGCCCCAGACCGGGCATCATCGGCTAACGACACCCGTCCTTCCCTGAAGAGCTTGTGCCACGCCTTGACCCTTGCAAGGGACATGCAGTGTTCGCCGTACACTTGTGACATTCGGTGATGAATGTCCGTTCCCCTTACTCCTTCCGCTGTCAGAAAACGAACAACACCTCTTTGCTCTTCGGTTGACGCCTCCATATCACTGTTTGCAATGTGACTGGCAGCGTTGGACGATTGATGCATGTTGCTGCTCGCTTTGTATCGTCACGTGACGTGCACGCGTGCCCTCTAGCAATGGGCTGAGACCTTCCACGCTCTAGTCGGAACCACACCTCGTTTAGCAGATGTAGTCACCGGTTTGCGCATTACAGCCTCCGGCTCGTTACTTTTTGATCGCACCTTATATATACATTCAATATTATTTGTTTGCACCTTTCACTCAACTTTCTCCACTTTTATCACCTTGGAAGTATTTTATTGATGATCTAAGCTTTAGAAGTTTGAACATTTTGTCTACTTGACGAACTTTGTGCAATCGTAACAAAGTTGCCAACCTTTGAGGCTGATTCACCATAAAATCGAATTACTCGGGTGCTCCTTTGCCGCCCAAACAAGGTTTCTACAAAACAAAATGTAATATAATATCAAATTAGCACTGAATTACTCTCCCTATCGTTAGAAATACCACTAAAAATGTATTCACTCACACACAATTCATCACATGAAAAGCAAAGTTGGCAATGGTCCCAATTAACGTGAAAATTATTTTTACACAGAAAATTCTGAAAAATAATGTAGCCAACAGATGGAAACATAGCAACATGTGTTGGAAAATCGTGTACGTCAAAAACAAGAAGAAAAAGTTAGAAATAATTCCTGGCGCGTTAGTCTCTTCACTGACAAGAATATCAAAGGGACCGCTTAGGTCTTGAGGTGACTATAGGTATAGTTAAACCTCGATATCCCAAATCTATAGGGGATATTGAAGTACGAGGGATGATCAGAAATTAAGGCTACAAAGCCTGCATTGAAACGTGTATATTTTATGACATACATCCAATACAGCCAACTGATAGTACATAGGTACATTAGGTTATTTTTTCGACATTGTCTCCATATGAGACTATGATTCTAGAAACTGATAATAAATACCGCTAACATTAACTCTTTAGGCTAGCAGAATGGAGACTGTTCTGGGAAAAAATTATTTAATTTTTTTGATTTTAACTAATTTTTATTTACGTTTTTTTTGGAATTTTTGAGATAGTTTTCACTAATTTTGACTAAATGTGATTCTTTTCTTTTTGGATTTTCACTAATTTTGATTTTTGTGTATTTTCCTTTTTGAGCTTTTTTTTACTAATTTTGATTAGTTCTTTTTGTTGTATTTTGACGTTTTGTGTTTTTTAAAATTAATTTTGACTGTTTATTTGGATTTCAGGGATTTTGACTAATTTTGATTGTTTATTTGGATTTTATGGATTTTGACTAATTTTGATTTTTGTGATTTTTTTGAAATGTTGACTAATTTTGATTGCTTATTTGGATTTTATGGATTTTGACTAATTTTGATTTTTGTGAATTTTTTGAAATGTTGACTAATATTGATTGCTTATTTGGATTTTATGGATTTTGACTAATTTTGATTTTTGTGAATTTTTTGAAATGTTGACTAATTTTGATTGCTTATTTGGATTTTATGGATTTTGACTAATTTTGATTTTTGTGAATTTTTTGAAATGTTGACTAATTTTGATTGCTTATTTGGATTTTATGGATTTTGACTAATTTTGAATTTTGTGAAATTGTGGCTAATTTTTATTGTTTATTTGGATTTTATGGATTTTGACTGATTTTGATTTTTGTGTTTTTTGTGAAATGTTGACTAATCTGATTAGGCACTTGTCGCTTCATGGGGTGAGTTTGAATATTCCCTCCTGTCCTTGCGTGTTCAGCCACGTTGTCGCGAAGTGTTTCACCACCTTGTCTGAAGCGATTGCTTGACCTCATAGGTGCTCCTTCAAGTGAGGAAACAGGTGAAAGTCTCTTGGAGCGAGGTCTGGACTGTAGGGAGGGTGGTAAATAATGTCCCAGAGATACTGCTTCCACAGCGTGATGGTCTTCTGGGCTGTATGAGGCGGTTCATTGTCATGAAGGAAGATGACGCCCTCAGTGAGTGCCGCGGTTATTTGTTTCGCCCACAGAAATCGAATAACTGAGCGGATCTCTTAACGAGACCAGTTTTCTAAACAAGTCGCCATTAGCTGTTTTGCTACAACTAGCGCTGTAGGTGGCAGGAAACTGAAACTCTATACAGGTACCAACATTTTGTATTCGAATTTCCCTACACTACTAATGTGTCTATAACAGACGAAACAAAAGGAAAATCGGCCTTGTGAGCTTATTTTCTGATATTAATATAGAAAAGAAAACAAGATCTGTTACAAAAATACAATAAGAAAGACGTAAGTTTTGATACGAAACCAGCTTGACGTAGGAGAGATCTAAAAAGAAAATTAATATATTATAGAAAAGAGAAACGAATACTAGAAACTCAGAAAGGAAAAAGATGTATAAAACATAGAACACTTACGTGGATTTAACTTTTAGACGATTAATAATTTTTTTAGAATTATTTTTGATAAAAACTTGTGTTGTTACAAAAAGATGGTATATTGGCTTTCGCGGCCAGTGAATTAAAACTCAGCAGTTCTTCTAGGTTTGTGCCGTGTCTTGTGTGGGGTTTCGCCTAGGACACCAAGCTAGGCTCATCGGCGGGCTCTTAGTGTCCCCGCCCGGACCCCCACAGGAGTGACGAACTGCGCGCCACCTCCCTTTATAATAAGGTGCAACTGCACCACTTGACTGCGAGAACTAAAAGCTCAAGCCGCCTTAACCTCCCTATGAAGGTTTACAAAAACATGGTATATTGGCTTTCACGGCCAGTGAATTAAAACTCAGCAATTCTTCTAGATTTGTGCCGTGTCTTGTGTGGAGTTTCGCCTAGGACACCAAGCTGGCTCATCGGCGGGCTTTTGGTGTCACCGTCCGGACCCCCACTGGAGTAGCGAACTGCGCGCCACCTCCCTTTATATAAGGTGCAACTGCACCTTTTGACTGCGAGAACTAAAAGCTCAAGCAGCCTTAACCTCCCTATGAAGAATTCCAAAAAGATGGTATATTGGCTTTCAAGGCCAGTGAACGCACCTTATACATGGTGAGACACTTAAAACTGTTTTTCGAAATATTTGGAAAAATACAATTTGGATTAAAAATAAGTTGCAATAAAAGTTGTTCACCTCAAAGAGGGACATCCATTAACATAAAGCTCGACCCCTCTGCACCACACCCGGGGGCGGGAGGGGGAGGGGGGGTCTTTGAAATCTTTAACAGGAACCCCTATTTTTTTAGCAGATTTGGATTCTCAAATAAAAAATTTAGCTTTTATATGAAACATGTTTTTCGTTTCATGATAGATGGCGTTGTAATCTACAATCTCCTTGTAGCCAAGCACCCCGAGATAGTGAGAGGCAAGGGGACTCACAGTAATCTAGCACCCCGAGATAGTGAGACGCAAGGGGAATCACCAAAACCAAGCACCCCGAAGGGAACAAATTACTATTACGTCCACGCCATTGTTCCTGGGCAACGCTAAACTTGGTGTTAGAATGCATTGCGGGAGGGTTGACGGCGTCACATGATAGCATTTTCAAAAATATCTAAAAATTGATTTTGATTTCCCTAATCCGATGTGCATTATTTTGAGATATTACCATTTTTCAACAATTGTCAACTCATTTTTGCTGATTACAGCGCCATCTATCATGAAACGAAAAAATAAATTCATACAAAAGTTACATATTTTTTCACGGAGTATCCAAATCTGCAATCAAAAATAGGGGTTCCTATTTAAGATTTCAAAGTTACCCCCGCCCCGCTGGGGGGAGGTCGAACCTTATGTTATTGGATGTTCCTCTTCGAGGTGAACAACATTTATTGCAACTTTCTTTAATTCGATTTGTAGTTTTCCAAATATTCCGAAGAACAGTTTCACTCATAAGAACCGTTGATCGGTGTGGAACAGAAAGGGCATGGCTTACAATTTCTGTGATTTTCCAGTAACACCCTGTCAATGCGGTGGAATGCAGTGTGATGGAATGTGGGAATGCGAGGCTGTCTCTCTCTCTGGCACAGGGACATTCCTCGCGAGTCGGGCAGAGCGCTGATGAGCAGTCAACATGTAAACAATACCCTAGTACTCCATTATCTCCGAGCACAGATACTGCGGTATACCTGCGTCATGTCCGCATACCACGTGACACGTTGGGACACAAATTATAATAACCGCTTTCAAATTGTGATTAGTTTCAAAACATTTCCTGTGTTTGACTTAATTCAGGTGTCACAAACTCGTAAAGTTTGGGGCCGGAGAGTTGTACTTAGTCGTGTTATATTACCTGATTTGTTTCGAAAACGAAAGGCGCGCGCCATCTAATTCAGTTCATTTGTTTACATAACGTCAAGATGGCGGTGTGCAAAATTTAAATATTATGTATTTATTCCTTGTGTCCTAATCATGCGATCGAAGTCAACGTTTGAATAATGAACCTTCCCAACAATCGTCATCTAATAGTCGCAAAATCTAAAATAAAAAAGGAAAATCTAAATTATAAATTATAATAACTAAAATCTAAAATCTAAACTCTAAAATCAAAAATCAAAAATCGAAAATAAAAAATAAAAATCAACTATCAATAATCAAAAATCAAAATTGAAAAATCAAGAATCAAAAATCTTATTAGCGCCGGGGGTCAATATATCGGCTGTGGGAGATGCTAGTAAATATCCACACTTGAGGCAAGCAACTCTGTTACAATCATCCTTTGATGTCAAAGACTCAAACCCGGTTCATCACCAAATCTTATTGTTGGTACATTTGTAATTAATTTCTGTTGTTTTCTCCACATTTCCAAACGTAAAGGACACACTAAACGTTTCTTACAAGGTGCCGGCATATTGACACGCGGTAGACTGATGAGTGTTCACCGGAAACTCAACCATATCCGGTCGATTATAATAGCAGTTTATATTTTCTACCACTACGAGCGCTAGTGTAAGTCAATGAAACTCAACCATATTTGGTCGATTAGATTAGCAGTTTGCTATTTCTGCCAATACGAGCACTAGCGTGAGTCAATGAAACTCAACTATATCTGGTCGACTATATTAGCACTTTGCCGTTTTCTACCACTACGAGCGCTAGTGTGAGTCAATGAAACACACCCATATACGGTCGACTAGATTAGCACTTTGCCTTTTGTACCACTACGAGCGCTAGTGTGAGTCAATGAAACACACCCATATACGGTCGACTAGATTAGCACTTTGCCTTTTGTACCACTATGAGCGCTAGTTTGCCTTTTGTACCACTACGAGCGGTAGTGTGAGTCAATGAAACTCAATCACATCTGGTCAATTAGATTAGCAGTTTGCCATTTCTAACACTACGAGCGATAGCGTGAGTCAATGAAACTCCACTATATCCGGTCGATTAGATTAGCACTTTGCATTTTTCTACCACTACTAGCGCTAGTGTGAGTCAATGAATCTCAACCATACCTGGTCGATTACTTTAGCACTTTGCCTTTTCTACCACTACGAGCGCTAGCGTGAGTCAATGAAACTCAACTATATCCGGTCGATTAGATTAGCTCTTCAAGACTGACAATTTGAAACTTAAGTGGAACTTTGCATTGAATCACATTAGCGCTCATAGTGGTAGAGAAGGCAAACTGATTATCTAATTGACCGCGTATGGTTGAGTTTCCAGTGAACAATAATCAGGTTGATGGTAAATTCCCAAATCCATATCCCCTAAAGGAATGTTGTTCATGGAAGATCTAGTCTACGACATTAAAGGATGTTGTCAAGATGGCGTTGCATGCTGGGTAATAGGGATTATATTGTGTTCACCGACTGAAAGTTAAAATATAAATTAAAACAGCTGTCACTTTTTCCCCTTCTTTCTGGAAATTCAATGTACAGGGTGGTTATTTATTTAGTGTATGGCTGTTAGTGCCGGGAGTGACCAAGGACTTGTTCGGCTCGTCAGAGGCTGTAGCTGCTTCAAGCGGACACCCATGGGATGAGCTACAAGTTCCGTTCAATTTCAAGTAGTTCTAACTTTCGCTACCAGATGTCCCTAACAAATAGTGGTAAACGTTGGAACTTTGATGGAGCGTTTCAACGAAATCTATCCTAGAAAATTAGCTTCACAGAAGTTTAGTTAGTGGAAGGATCTTTTACATGCCATAACTATATGACGGACAAAAATCACGACATGCATATCATACATTGTTGGCATGGTAAAGAACCCATTTGAATTCAGTAGGCCGTGTTCATAATGGCAAAATTAATCTCGGGATTTTCAGCCAACACAAAGTTCCTCCATTCTCGACTAGAAAACGCTATGGTGTCAAGAAGCTTACATATCCAATCTCATTGACTTTCATTGCGTTCCAAGGAACGACGAAATTTGACATGCAAGCTGCCCTCAGGGTGTCATAATATAACAAAGCTTGCACCAGACACCCGAGGCCATACGATATTATTATTCCTCTATAACATGGGACTTTCCCTCCGAAGGAAGGCATACTGAAGGATTTTAAGGCTCTTAAAAATTCCGACGACTTCGGCTGGGTTTGAACCCGCCATCTTGGGCACAGCAGTTCAGCATGCTACCAACTACGCCTCCGAAGTCGCTTAGCCAACACCCCACCTGAGATATTGTGGGCAGTTGTGGAGCACTCCCTAGCCGAGTGGGTGAAACTTTATAGAGTGTTTTGGTGCCAACGCTAGCTTGCCTTGTAGTAGTACCTGCTGACAACGTTAAAAACGCTAGCAGTCATCGCGTACGACGATGTAGTTGAGTTGTACTTCTATAGATGGCAGCAAAATCGGAAAATTGGTGAGTATTCTTGTTAATATAGTATATTTAATTAATATTTGAATATATATCAATAGTAAATACATATTGCAGTGCTTAGAAAAGAATACAATCGGTTTGAACAATATTATGCGAAGAAATTGGATTATATTGAATCACACATCGATTTTAGTCGATAGGCTACACTGCGCTCGGAAACGATATCAGATATTATCGATATAATTCAAAATAAGAGTTGGTTGTTCCAACGCTTCCCGTAATTCAAATGTGATATTTCTTAATTCAATTGATAGGCAGTATCGCACTGACAATTAAATACCTCTTGGTGTGTGATAAGTGCAGCGGTAATTTTGTCTTACAATTCATTTTTAATATATTAGTATAGTAGCCTACTCTTTCTATTTGTAAGGGCGTGGTGGCTCAGCGGTCTAGCTGTATGCCTCTCACCAAGGCGGTCCGGGTTCGATTCCCGGTCAATGCATGTGAGATTTTCGATGTGAAATGCCATGTCCTGTGGTTCGGATTCCACGTAAAAAGGAGGTCCCGTGGCTCATGATCTCTCGATTAACGGTCACGTTAAACTACAAGCTTCCTTCCTTTTCTTTCTATTTGTACATATCTGTGGGGTAGGCCTATGTCATGCTATGTGCTTTGTGGAAACATGGGCTGATAACCTTCAAACATCCACAACTATTCTGATAGAGCCTATGTTTTCTTCTCTACCTGATATCACAGGGGGAAGAAATCGCCTATTATTAGAGGAATTACTAAAATATGACAATTATAAAGCAGGGGAAAGAAAGAAAGGAATATAAAGTAGTGGCGGGGGGGATAGAATAGGGGAAAGGGTCGAGTAGGCACGGGTCGGGAGGGGAGTGGGGCCAGTAGGCCAGGTCGGGGACGGATCGCGCTGGAAAGTGCATCGTCACGCCATCTCATATTGTCAACTGTAACTACTTGCGTTAGGCAATAGGTTGGTGTCCAAATTTTGCATTAAGATGCAGCTCTAGCCATACATCCTCCTTGCTCCAGCCTGTCGTGGATGCAGATGGTCATCACATTGAGCATCGTTTGTAACATGGTACGCCATAACACCTGTTACCCGCTCATATGGAAATTGAAATGTGTTCCTTTCAATGGTTTATGTTCGACCCTGGCGAAATGTAAATATTATATGTCAGATAACTGTACTATAATGAGGCTCAATATAGTACAAGTTTTCATTATGATGACAGATTCTCCCACCAATCAGAGCTCAGGAAACACTTGTGTGACCAATTAGGTGAGGATAGCATCGCACCTGCGCTCACTTCCGTGGCCCCCTATTTTAAATTTCACTGCGAGACGAGTGTCATAGTGAGGTATTCCAGGTGTTCTCTGCGTCCCATGCGCTCTGTTAAGTACATAAAATGGTGACATCTCGACAGATATTTATGAATATTTATGTACGAAAATAAAATAGTTTTAATTATCGTCGAACATAATAGTACATTATGCATTGAGCCTATAATGGCAATAATGCAAATTATAAAACTCGCTTACGCTCGTTTTATAAACATACTCGTGTCTTAATTACCATTATAGGTGAGTTGCATAGGACTGTTTATGTTCGACGATAATTAGAACTTTATTTTATGTTTTAACATAAATATTCATAAATATCTGTTGAGATACAGTCACTAGAATTTTGTGATCAGAGTGCAAGCGCTTGGTAGGATATCTCTGTTTTCAAAGTGCTCTGACCGACCGACGCATGCGCTCTGTGTGCTTGGCAATGTTTACAGCCTGCCGATGTGCATCTGCATTCAGTCAAACTGTCACTGAAGTCGTTTGAAAGCAATGCGCTGTGTTGAAATTGGAGTTGGGGACATTAAGGTATATTCAGTGCTATTTCTAGTCTCATATTCGCCAGTTTATTTACGCGAACATATGCACGGTGCACTTTCGGTAATTTATATAGACAAGTTGGATTTAGAGAGCATGCGCGAAGGTATCCTTACCTAATTGGTCAAACAATCGTTTCTTGAGCTCTGATTGCTGGGAGAGACTGTTTCATAATGAAAAATACTGTTTTAATGAGCCTCATTATAGTACAGTTTTCTGACTTATAATAGTCAGGGTCGAACATAAACAGTCGTATGCAACTCGCCTATAATGGTAATTAAGACACTTGTATGGAAATTATAATGTACTATTATTCGTTATGTCACTTCCATATGTCCTGCCAAAGGTTTCCTCACCGTTTCACTGTGCTACGATCACTCGTTTGTCAGAGGGGGCTTCGCATGTAGCGCAAATTTAATTATAACCGCCCTGTATTTCAAGGTACAGTTGGTAGCAAGCCATTTATTTAGTTATTTATTTACTTATCGTTTGGCAAATATCCACAAAAACAGGAAAGCAAGTACATTATATTTTAATGTCCAATGTTCTTATCCAATCCAGAGCCTCTGTAATGGCCTCTTGAGAATCAAACCAATCTCCAGGGTATGCTCTTCTACTACACTCCCTTACAATGTGCTCGATGGTTTGTAGAGGAGCACCACAGTCACACTTGGGGTATTGTATCTTTCCCCATTTGTAGAGAAACAAAAATATTGGAATGCAGCCGAAATAAATCAGAATCCTCTATGGACATCAATTTGGCAGGTGAAAAACTAAAGGAAGTAGGAGACTGCTGTTACTTAGGAAGCAAAATAACCAGTGATGGACGAAGCAAAGAGGATATAAAAAGTAGGTTAGCTCAGGCAAGGAAAGCATTTCTACAGAAAAGGAATCTGTTGACATCGAATATAGATGTAGGTGTTAGGAAGTCATTTTTGAAGGCCTTTGTCTCGAGCGTGGCGCTCTATGGAAGTGAAAATAGGACTATTGGTGCAGCAGAAAAGAGGAGAATTGAAGCGTTTGAAATGTGGTGTTACAGGAGAATGATGAAGATCAGATGGGTAGATAGGGATACAAACGAAGAAGTATTAACTTAAGACTAGTGGGAGAGGAGAGATGTGTCTGGCGATTGCTAACGAAGAGAAGAGATAGGTTGGTAGGACACATACTAAGACACCCAGGAATAGCAAGCTTAGTTATGGAAGGAAGTGTCGAGGATAAGAACTGTAGGGGTAGACCAAGGTTAAAATACAGTATGTTAAACAGATTGCCTCGGCTGTAGGGTGTTGTAGCTATGTAGAGATGAAACGATTAGCTCAGGACAGGGAGGCATGGCGTGCTGCATCACACCATTCAAAAGACTGAAGACTCAAACAACAACAACAGAGAGACGCAGCACAGACTCCATGACCACAACGAATCCTGTTGAGGAAGGTCCAAGTCCTTCTTGGGAGATCAAACCTTGAATTAGATGTGAACAAAGACCAGAGATGTTCATCTGTTTTTTTAAGATCCATTGATTCTTCCTTCCATTAGGCATAGGGGTCGAGATTATCTTCTGTTAGGTTCTCAGCGAACTTAACTGGCGGATGTCTAGATTTCAACCGGTTCCTCTGAAGGTCAGGAATATTGTAGTGGGTGGGCAAGTCAGGGTTCTCAAGTACGAGAGCTGTTTTTTTAAGTAAGGGCCGCTTTTTTAAAGCGTGCGCTCTATCTCCCGGCATCCTTTGCGAACAAGAAGACGTCAGTTGCCGCTGTGTAGCTAACCTGTACGCTGAACTGTGCATCTTTACAATATTCAAGATTATTGATTCGCCCGCTGCACCGACAGTAGTGGCTATGCTGGCTAAAGCGCAGCATTAGGTCATGGGGCCAAGCTCTCTGCTGACTCGGTAGACGCGTGGGTTCGAGCCGTCCTTGAAATGGTTTTCCGTGGTTTCCCATTTTCAACACCAGGCAAATGCTGGGACGGTACCTTCTGACAGGCCACGGCCGCTTCCTTCCCCATCCTTGTCCAGTTTCATTCACCATCATTCATTTCATCTCTCATTAACTCCTCTCATGAGGTTGGCGTCAGGAAGGGCATCCGGCCGTAAAAACCATCGCCACAAATACTTCCATCGCATCTCATCCCCGACCTCGTTGGAAAACTGGAATAATAAGGGGCGTGTAAGGTACGATCTGTGATACGATTTTTTGAGTGCAAGAAACATGTCGGCTGCAGACATTCATCGTCAGCTTTGTGAGGTGTATGGTGATAATGCAATGACGGAAGGTAAAGTGCGAAAATGGGTACGCGAGTTCAAAAGTGGCCGTGAAAATGTTCATGACGATAAACGCTCAGGTCTGTGATCACAGATGACTTGGTGACTGCAATTGACACGAAAATTCACGAGGATCGAAGATTCATGGTAACCACTCTATCAATAGATTTTCCTCAAGTGTGAATTCTTGCTTGTCAGAGCAGGCTGCAAACTTTTATGCAGTGGGATTTCAGAACTTAGTTTTAAGGTATGACAAGTGCCTAAATAAACAAGGCAACTATGTAGAAAAATAGAGGAAGGTATGCAAAACCTAAACATAAATGAGGTTTCAAAATAAAATGTTCGGTCAAAAAAACGGCCCTTAGTTAAAAAAATAGCCCTTGGAGTATTCTCTTAGTAGTGCTTGTGCTCTACAGAATGAAGAAGGCATGATTTTGTTCATGATGTTGTAGCGAGCCAATTACATCATTTCACAAAGCACTAATTTAAAATGAAACGATCTCTATAGATCAAGGGCTTTCAGTGAGCAGGTATTTATTTGATATACGGTCAACGCGTGCGTATATTTTTTTTTATTACACTCAACGTATTTACATGTCATTACTAATGATGTATGGCATTTTATTTTTTTCATTTTCAAAGCCTCGTTACTGTATATAAGGCGTGATTAAAATGTTTCCGTTTGACGAACATACAGTGCAGAATTGCTATGTCAATCAGGCAAAATCACCGTGAGTAGCGTAGTTGGTAGCATGCTGAACTGCTGTGCCCAAGATAGCGGGTTCAAACCCAGCGGAAGTCTCGGATTTTTAAGAGGGTTAAAATCCTTCAGTATGCCTTCCTTCGGAGGGGAAGTAAAGCCAGCGATCCCATTTCATAGATTTATGGCATGTAAAAGATCCTCCCACAGACTAAACTTGTGTGAAACTAAATTTCTAGGTTAGATTTCGTTGGAACGCTCTATCAAAGTTCCAACGTTCACCGCTAGGTAAGAGTGACATCTGGTAGCGAAAGTTGGAACTACTTACAATTGAACGGAACTTGTAGCACACCGTATGGGTGTCCGCTTGAAGCAACTACAGCCTCTGTCCTCGGACACTTCCGGCACTAAAAGCCACACGATATATTTAAAAATACTAAAAAAAACGTGAGCATTGAGGTAGGCTACTCATCCCACCGACTCACCAGGTTGAAGCGAAACACTGTTTCCTGTTGCGTGAAAAAGGGCGCTACCGTCAGCAGCACATACTCGTCCGTCTAATATTCAAGGCCTTTCTTAAGGGACAGAAAGCGTGATAATCGCATGAGGAGAGATCAGGATTATAGGGTGGTTGTTCAAGTGTCTCCCACTTGAGTTAGGGTACTCTCGGCGTTAAGACCTTTGCGGTGAGTGGACGTGCGTTATCATGAAACAGCAGCACCTCCCGGACGTTTCGCCTTAATTCCATGCCGTAATTTCTCCAGTGTTGCGCAGTACCATTCCCATAAGATAATGATGAAGATCAGATGGGTAGATAGCAGTAACAGAAAAAGAGGTATTAAGACGACTGGGAGAGGAGAGATGTTACTGGCGACTGCTAACGAAGAGAAGAGATTGGTTGGTAGGCCACATACTAAAACACCCAGGAATAGCGAACCTACACTATAGGGTCTTCCATATAAAGTAAGAACGGCAAGCGGCAGTTTTGTTATTCGCTGCTACGGCGGCCTTGGCCGAGCTTGTGGCGCGCCATGTCCCCCTGCTGTACTATTAAAAGCGCGCTCATAGTGCATACGAGGGATGTTTTTATTTTCAAGTTCCGATGGACTGCATAAAATAACAGAAGCGGCTTCGGTGGCGTAGTCGGTAGTATGCTGAGCTTCTATGCCCAAGATAGCGGGTTCAAATCCGGCCGAAGCAGTCGGATTTTTTAAGAGCGTTAACAATCCCTCAGTATGCCTTCCTTCGGAGGGTAAGTAAAGCCGGCAGTCCCATGTCATAGATTTATGGCATATTAAAGAACCTTCCACTAATTACACCTGTGTGAAGCTAAATTGGATAGGTTAAGAATGTAAACAACACTCTTAGGCTTCTAGGTTCGTTACCAAGAGCCGACTGCGGTGGCGTCTAGTAGCTAAGTTCTGAACTTGGCCTAGTAGTCGTTGACAAAGGCGCTTGGCGGCCAAAGTAGGAACTATTTGAAAAATTCTAAGTTGCAGTCTGTACTTAAATTAAAAAACAGTTAACACACACTAATACATACAGTCATCACAATTAACACCGGTTATCAGACAGATTCTACACACACCCAAAGTACACGGGACTACATGACCGCGTTGTCGCAGCCCCTAAACTTAAGAACCAACCAACCAACCGACATACCAAACTGATTTTACTACTAAATGTTTGCTTGTTTATTCTGATGTCTCAACATAATCGCCGGTGAGTTAGCCGTGGTGGTTACGGTATGACTGATGGCAGTCGCTCACATCCGGGAGGCGAGGAGGTTCGAATCCCCCCGCCGGCAACCTTGAAGATGGTCTTCTGTGGTTTCCCATCTTCCTTCCAGGCAAATGCCGGGGTTGGTCCCTAACTATAGGCCACAGCCGCTAACTTCCAACTCCTCGTCCTTACAATCCAACTTCCCTCCTTCCCTCCCCAACGGTACTTGTAGCTCACCCATTGGGTGTCCGTCTCGAAGCAGCTACAAAACTGGCGAGCCGAACTTGTCCTCGGACACTCCCGGCACTAAAAGCCATACGCTAAAAAAAAAAACATAATCGCCAAAACGATTGAAATATTAATTTGTCGTATCGTTACACCAGCTTTCCAATGCCCTCGGCAAAATATTCTGCCGCCACTGAGGTTGGTACGTCTGGACAGCCTCCTGAAGTTTTTCCTTTTTGGCTAGGCGATGCCGCTCAACCATACCTTGAAATCTCGAAAAAGGTGAAAATCATTCACGATCACACTGTACCAACGTTACGATAAACTTTTACAAAGAATTCAAGTGTGAAGTTTTGGACCATCTACCGTTTAGTCCAAACCAGCACGGAATGATTTTCACCTTTTTCGAGTAAGGTAATCTGTGGTATTTACTATGCGCACGCTTTCAATAGTTCAGCAGGGGGCCATGACGCGCCACAAGCTCGACCAAGGCCACCGCAGCAACGAATAACAAAACAGCCGCTTGCCGTTCTTACTTTATATGAAAGACCCTGTACTGTAGTTATGGAAGGAAGGGTCGAGGACAAGAACTGTAGGGGTAGACCAAGGTTAGAATATGTTATAGAGATTGTCTCGGATGTAGGGTGTGTTAGGTATGTACAGATGAAACAGCGTAGTTGGTAGCATGCTGAGCTTCTATCCCCAAGGTCGCTGGTTCAAACCCGGCCAAAGTCGTTGGATTTTTTAAGAGTGTTAAAAATCCTTCAGTATGCCTTCCTTCGGAGGGGAAGTACAGCTGGTGGTTCCATGTCATAGATTTATGGCATGATAAAGAACCTTCCACTAACTTGAATTGTGTGAAGCTAAATTATAGGATATATTTGACTAACGCTCTTAGGTTCCAACGTTCGTCGCCTGTAGCCGATTGCGGTGTCGTCTAGTAAAGTTCAGAACTAGTTGGTCGTTGACGGTGGAGTTTGGTAGCAAAAGTAGGAACTACTTGAATATCGAATGACTGCAGTCCTTACTTCAATTAAAACAAGTAGTTCCGTGAAGAACTATACAGCCTATTTTCATATATCCTACTTATGTTAATTGCCACTATCACCATACACAATTTCTGTTTGATTGCTGTAATAGATTCGTAGATATTAAGAACCGACTAAATAATTGGGATGGTCGCCATGTTGGATTTTATATATGTAGGTCCAAGAGCTATGTACTGTTACATGCAGATTATTGTGAACGTGTAGTATTCAAACTTCAATCGCATAATTAGGACACAAGAAAAAACAAGGAGATTTTAAAATTTTTCACAGCTGCCATTTTGAGGTTATGGAAACAACTGAAATAAATTAGATGCCAGTGGATTAACATTCGTATAAGGATTTACTGTACCAAGTTTCACTGCACTCGGATGGTTAAATTGCGAGAAACGTCCATGTGAATATTTATAATTCGCGTCACCGCCATGTTGGATTTGTGATCACCAGGTTATTTAAAGTCCTATAGGTGAACTTAAGTTCATAGCCCCTATGAACATTAAAAAATGCAGTTTGATTGCTAAAATAGATTCGTAGATATTCAGTATCGTCTAAATATTTCGGATGGTCGCCATGTTGGATTGTTAAATGTATAGGCCATAGAGTCATGTAGCATTAAAGGAAAATTATTGCGTAGGTTCATTATTCAAACTTTCACTTCGATCGCATGACTACATCACAAGAAATAAAAACTTAATTTTAAAATTCGCACTGCCGCCATCTTGAGGTTATGTAAACAATTGAACTAAATTAGATACCAGTGTATTACAATGTGTATATATATTTCCTGTACCAGGTTTCAGTGCGCTTGGAACATTAAATCGCGAGAAAGGACTATTTAAAATTTTCAAATTCGCTTGGCCGCCATGTTCGTTTTGTAGTTAACCGGTTTTTGAAAGTCTTATAGATGGACTTCCAGTAGTGCCCTTTATCTCCGTACAAAATTTTTGGGAGATACCGCTAATAGTTTCAGAGATATAGAATACCGGTGAAATATTTCGCACATCCGCCATCTTGTGATTATGTAAACAATTGAACGAAGTTAGATGTCGGTGCATTACAATGTATATAAACATATACTGTACCAAGTTTCATTGCGTTTGGTTGGTCAAATCACGAGAAACGTCTATTTGAAAGTCGCAAATTCGCTTGGCCTCCATGTTGGTTTTGTAGTTACCAGGTTTTCAAAAGTCACATAAGTGAACTTATAGTAGTTCCCTCTATCACCATAGAAAATGTCAGGGTAATATCGGTAATAGTTTCGGAGATATTGAATGCTGGTGAAATACTTCGCACAGCCGCCATGTTGGATTGGTGAGACGTAACAAAATTTGAAGGGCACGGTCGAGGTCGCCGGGAATAGTGCTATGAACTTTCCGAGTTTCATTGAAATCGCTCCTGTCGTTTAGATTTTATTAGGGGGGGACACACACACGAATCACACACACACACACGCACACACACACGGACAAAAGGTGATCTCATAAGCCTATTTTTTCAAAATTGAAAATAGGCTAAAAACAGACAACACACTAACACCGGTTATCAGACAGATTGTACACACACCCAAAGTACACGGGGCTACATGACCGCGTTGTCGCAGGCCCTAAACTGAGGAACCAACCAACCAGAGATGAAACAATTAGCTCAGGACAGGAAGGAATGGAGAGCCACATCAAACTAGTCAAAGGCTGAAAACTCAAACACACACTCTGTGCTGTAGGAAGGCGTGGGAATTCTCAGTAGGCCTACCGAAGTTGTGAAGATCTTTGATCCTTTGTCGAGAGAGACCGATATCACAGCTCCACATGGTGTGGTAATACTGAATATGAAGTCAGACTCCAGCGAGTTCTAAATTCGCTTCTATCTCCCTCACTCATAGCTCGAGGCGGTACACTCTCATCCCATCGCAAGTAGATTCGCGAAGTGATTTCTCATGTATTCATATTAAAGTAGCTCCTATTTAAGTATTACCCTGCCGGGAACCCTTGATTTCTCTTAAGCGACACATGCAGGGATGGCTACGTGGAGATTTAGTCTTTCTGTTATGGAGTTGAGAAATCCCTTCGAATTAATGGGGAATCTTCTGCAGCATACGGCTCATTCCCTTGGTCGATGATTTGACATTTTTTAGATGTGAATTAATACAGATGAGGACAAAATTAGAATAATAGTTATACTAGCTTTAAGACACTCCAAGTTTGTGATTACTGCTAATGCAGTCTGAGAATAGTTTCTTCATAACTGCATAGATATATAAGTTAATACAGTCCTTAGGGGCAGATGACCTCGTAGTTCCGCCCCTTAAAACAACAATAACTAACTAACAGTCCTTAACGTGCTTGGCAACAGTAAATTGTATGGTGCATTTACACCTCAAATTTGGCAATAATCAGAAACAACTGCATTACGAAATTAGGAGTTCTCACTAAGTAACGATTCTGTATCATTGACGTTGTTCAATTATAAATATTTATTTACAATCGGTGTTGCACGTAATTTCTCAGTTACAGGAATTCTGGAGGTTTTATTACTAGACAGTGACACGTGAGTAACGCTTTGATTTTATGCGGTTGGGGTTTGAAATTCTTCACGGAATAATAACGCACATCTATAAGTTTTAGCCTGGAGCGAGACTTAACAGGTCCACTGTGTCTTGATTAATGGAAGGCAAACACGAGTACATGGATCACGTTTAACAACATTAACTCTTGAGGTCATGTACTATTATCCTATAGCAGATTTGGTTTGATTTTTGAAACATAGATATGACTTTAGGATCTGTCACTACAGAACTGCTGTCAGACCACAGTTTCTGTATGTCGCAGAGACCCTCTTGAAGAACAGAAAAGGCACCATGGATGACCTGGAGAGCCGAAAGACTCAGGAAGATTCATGGCCCGAGATTGCTCCCAGATGGAACCTACCGTTTGAAATCTAATTCTGACCTGTATCAACAGTTAGAATCGGCCAATACCACTATGCGACGTAGGAGGCTAAAGTTCCATGGGCACCTACAACGAATGAACAGCAACAGGCTTACCAAGAAAATCGTCTCCTTGATTAAAAGCTACAAGACTGGAAGCCTGTGGCTTAATGAAGTACTAAAGGACTTGGTCAGTCTACAGTTGCGAATCCGCACGATCCATTGATACATATTTTCTGTTCTTCTATATGGTTGCGAATGCTGGACCATGGATCCTTCTATTGAAAAACGAATCGATCCCTTTGAAATGTGTCTATATCGTCGTCTCCTGCGCATACCTTGGATATTGAAAATTTCGAATGTCGAGGTCCTACATCGGATCAAAAAGCAAAAAGAACTGCTACATGTTATACAGCAAAGAAAGACACAATACCTAGGTCACATCATTGCGAAACGAGAGGTACCAATTATTACAGCTAATTATTGGAGGAAAGATACATGGAAAAAGATCCGTTGGGAGACGCAGACATTCATGGTTGAAGGACATTAGAAGGTGGCACCGGTGTACATCGGAGGAAGCATTTCATACTGCAATGTCAAGGTCAGAGCTGGCTACCTCGATCGCCAACCTTCGTTTAGAGACGGTGTCTTAAGGAGAAGAAGAAGAAGAAGAAGATGATGAAAGGACTTGGATTCGGCTGGAATTGCTGACCTTGATGTGGAAGATCGTTCTAAATTTTGTGCTATGGTAGAGTCTTGGACCCCACCATCTAGAGTCCCTAAATGTCGGAAGCCCCTTTCGCAGGAGAGAAAGGAGAAATTATCAGCAGGGCTCAAGAGATATTGGGAACGGAAAAGAGCATCGAAGAAGAACTAGTCATAAGCGCTCCGTAGTGGGCTTAAATAAATAATAATAATAATGTGTCTTGATTAATGGAAGGCAAACACCAGTACATGGATCACGTTTAAGAACATTTACTCTTGAGGTCATGTACCATTAGCCTATAGCGGATTTGGTTTGATTTTTGGAACATAGGACTTTAGGACATGTCACTACAGAACTTCTGTCAGACCACAGTTTCTGTATGCCGCAGAGACCCTCTTGAAGAACAGAAAAGGCACCATGGATGACCTGGAGAAAGCCGAAAGACGTATCCTCAGGATAATTCATGGCCCGAGATTGCTCCCAGATGGAACCTACCGTTTGAAATCTAATGCTGACCTGTATCGACAGTTAGAATCTGCCAATACCAGTATGCGACGTAGGAGGCTTAAATTCTACGGGCACCTACAAAGAATGAACAGCACCGGGCTTTTACCAAGGAGATCTTCTCCTTGGTTAAAAGTTACAAGACTGAAAGCCTGTGGCTTAACGAAGTACTAAAGGACTTGGATTCGGCTGGAATTGCTGACCTTGATGTAGAAGATCGTTCTAAATTTTGTGCTATGGTAGAATCTTGGACCCCACCACCTAGAGTCCCTAAATGTCGGAAGCCCCTTTCGCAAGAGAGAAAGAAGAAATTATCAGCAGGGCTCACGAGCTATTGGGAACGAAAAAGAGCATCGAAGAAGAACTAGTCATAAGCGCTCCGTAGTGGGCTTAAATCAATATTAATAATGACTTTAGGACAGGGGTGTCCAGTCTTTTCACGCTCGGCGTGCCAGCTATGCTGCGCCGTACGTCGCCAGACTGGCTTCTGCCTCGCCTTGGCTGGGCTGCCTGCCTGACTGCCGGAGCGTCGGACCGAATCAAGTTGGGATCGCCTTCGCACCGGACGTATTGAAAACGAACTGTTCGTCCAATGCGTTGGTTGTCAGACACATGCATATTGTGATTCGCGAGTTTCCCCGCGTACCGGTCGACTACTTGAAGATTACGTGCTTGGCATTAAAACGGTCAGAAATATTGATAACGCAGCATGGGAGTCATTTAACCCTTTTAATGCCAAGCTATTATGAGTGGGAATTTCAAAAATGGCCTAGTTTAGTGAAATTACAATTATTTTTAGAAAATTATCTCCTGCCTGTATATTTTAAGATAACATGTTAATATACATATTTGTATATACATATTTTCGTACCAGGTACTGTATATAATTTTAAACACATTTGATGTTAAATACTAATTAATACCTGTACTTTGTTTCATTTCTTTCATTAAAAACATTTATATTTGTTTAAATTGGAAATCTTAATATAATGTTTATAGACAATCTCAATAGTATATTTTGTTAAAGCCTTATTTGTTTTCCCTTCGTTGAAATAGTCAACTATATTTATCACTACGTTACGTATCTTAATTAGCTCAGACTATGAACGTAAACAAACAAGCCTTATAAAGATAACTCGCGCGCTAAGTCAGTTGACTGGAGCATGTTTAAAGAATACTTATGCCTCATATGAATCCACATATTCACAAAACTAAACCCATCGATATATTCAGACAGAGAATGATTCCCGCGTTGTCTGGATTACAACGTTCATAGCAGTGAGTGCTGGAAATAGTAATAACACGTTTAATAACACGTTTATAAAGACGGGGCCGATAGATCGGCCCGTAGGGTTAAGATATTGCAACTTTGGTCATATGTGTATTTTTCTTTTATTCAATTTGTTTGCATTGCAAAACGTAAGAAATGCAAACTAACTTGTAAATGAGGTGACTGCAAACCAAAAATAACAATAGTTAAGTTAATGAAATTGAAAAGAAAATATTAAGAATCTTAACTGATCATATGCAACAGATGTTAGACAGCATGAAATCCGGTCTGGTCAGCACATTTGGACAAAAAATTCATATTGCGATAGGAAAAGAATTGGTTTTAATACGCAGTCAAACAGCTACTAAAACAAAAGCACCGATTCAATCAGAGATCGCCATTTCTACCCATCAAAGGAACATCACAGGACCAGTCTTAAAAGTTAAAGCGGATACCATTAATAAAGAGAAAGATGATGATTCTTTCAATGGTCACGAGACAAGAAAGAGTAGTAATATAGAGAAAGTAAATGACATTGGAAATACACAATCGGAAGATGGACGTGATAAGGAATTCGAATCACCCAGGAGCTGTCACCTTTCACTCCCAGTAAAATACAAGAAAACGGACGCAATAGCCTTTCATGGACGGAGATCGTCAGACGAAACCGCAGGCCAATAAGCCAGACCCCAACATTTATAGGGACAAAACAATCCTCAACTAAGGATGATGATGAGACTAGGGAATGCGAACTCAAAGCGGCGCCAAGGAGAGATTGGTTGTACGTAGGAAGACTACACAAGAGTGCTTCAGTAGAGAAGGTTGAAACACATTTTAGAAATCTGGAAATCACAGAGTGTAGACTGTGAAATGTTGAAGTCAAAAGGCTCCCTGAAAGCTTTCAAACTGGAGATTCCTCTTAACGGTCTCCACAAGGTCACAGTTCTAAATCTTTGGCCAGATGGGTCACTAATCAGGCGATTATATTTAAATATGCTCAATATTCGGTAAGATTCTTTGAGAAGGCTGCTTCGCAGGTTATCGTCAGATATCAGAGCGCGATGCCGTGATTTTGTAAATGTCAATGCTAGGAAAACGTTTTGCAGACATACAGTACGTCGGTCCAAACGTGGAGGGTTCTAATCTTGCTTCTCTCGTTTGGTGCGAAATTCATTATGACTAATTAAATATACTCACTGAATGCAGTTTCAAACAGCTACAAACACATGCCAACAATTATGAACTTTCAAACACAAGGAATAACAGTATTCACTACAATTACCTATCTCAACAATGGGTATCCATGCTGTTGTTTTAAGAATTGGCGGGAAACAGTTGCTACTTCTTTTTTACTTAATAGACCTACACGCACGGTGAATATTGTACACCAAGAGAGTAATGTCACGAAATCACTTAGCCTAAACATTTTATCTTATTAATCACCTTAATTCAAGTGTTCTACAATCAGAATAGTTAAGGCTACCATAATTGATTGTGTACCGTGATCATTTTCCTCTACAAATTCTTCCTTGGAAGTATCTACGTCTCCTCCAACTTCTTCGTCTGATTCTTCTTACGCTATAGTGTAATAGATTTCCTCTTCAGTAAGTCACTTCGGATATTTAGCTGAATACCAGCCCTAAAAACACAGAACCGTACGAGACACGGAGATAGTTTCTAATTCTAAAAAATAAGACCGAGTTAAATAACTAAATCAATATTGTATTTAGTTCACCATACTACGCAACAGCTTAATGTTTATTCCTGTGAATCGGCACAAACGGATCCGACAAAAATGGCACTGCTTGTAGTCGTTTGGGAACATTTTAGGGATAGACTAGGTGGCGCCTAAGAGCCTGCAGAAACATTACAACCAAAATTTACCATCTTTAGTACGGGTACAAATTGCAACGGCGTGTTTAGAGACTTCTACATCGAGCTTCGAGGAAAGTATCAAGGTACGTTACAGTTTCGACAAGTCGAGTTGGTACCGACAAAGGGAGAAAGTCACAGCTTAAATTGCCAACCAAGCTTGCAGTTTGGACGTCGGCAAAATTTTTTGGTGCGAAAAAAGTCCCAAATTCCTATCCGTGCTTTGCTGCACATTCATCGTCACATCACTATAAACATCGATTCGGTAATCACAAGGTTTGCTAAACAAAATAGATGAGTTGATTTTGTTATATAAATAATCGTTTTTATATAAGAGGTATGAAGTTGCAAATATGTACAGTTGTAACAGAACATAATAATTGCAATAAAGATATTTTCAATATTGAATAAAATGAAAAAAAAAACTGTTTTCAGTTAAAATTCGTTAAGTTTTATTTGTCTGGTTATTGTGTTTTCGTGTTTTGAGTTTGCAAAAAAATTTGGTCTCCGTTTGGGTGGGGAGGGGTCATGACCCCCGTGACCCCCCCCCCCCCTTGAATCCGCGCCAGACGATATTTGCCTGCTTGTTCACATTAATATGCACACGACTCTACGCCCCTCACTGGAGGACGGAAGGTTTTTCAGAAAATCCTTCTCTACATTGAATCATTGACTTGCCTCTATATTCCCTAGTGTCAAGTCCGCTTTAATACAAGGTATTGTATCAGAGAAAGGCGTGTGAATTGTCTTTCATCTGCTGTCTTAGATATATGATCTTTGCTGAGAGACAGATATTACAGTTCCACATGGTGAGGTAATACTGAATATGAAATCAGACTCCAGCGAGTCCTAAGTTTGCCCTCTTTCTCTGACATTCATAGCTCGAGGTGATAGACTCGCATCCCATCGCAAGTAGATTCGCAAAGTGATTTCTCGTGTATTCCATATTAAAGTCTCGCCTTCATCAAGTGCAGCGCTCACTTCAAAGTCTTAGCCTGGAGCTTGGCTACACTTCCCCTGTGTTCGGGATAATGGAAAGCAAACACCAACATATGGATCACATTTCACAGCAAATACTCTTCAGTTTATGCTCCGAATTTAGGTGAATCTCCAATATTATTAATAATATATTTAAGGACATCACGTACTCTTGCATGATGAAAAAATCGATTTTTTGATTTTGGTGCCATAAAATTCTTCATTCTTTTCTGAATCCAAATATATATAGTTTGTTGGGTTTTTGATGTCTACAACTACCTTAAATTCGTTTTTTTTTTAAATTAGCGTCCCATGCTCTAAATAATTCACTTTTAACTTTGCCAGCTGTTTCCGTTAATACTCATTTTTCATGTTTAGGTACCAATAACTAGGAAACCATTTAAGATAGAGGGCTAATTTCTTTTTACATTAACTTGCCTAATGGAGTACTTGAATGTTAACCTATTTTCACTTCCAAAACATAGTAGGCATGGATTGGGAAGAGAAAAATTGATACATATCTTTGAATAAATTTAAAAAGAAAGAGTTCGGATTTTTTTTCTTGCATTCTGTCCCAATAATAATGAAACAAAGTAGTTACTCATCTGCCATGATCCATTCGAAGTATGTGAACAAAATTTGAGAATCTTTGATTGAAAAACAACTGAGAAATGTGTACCTGAAGCAACTTATACAACATTTTTTTTGAAAATGTATCTGTCCAAATTTGTATTCATTTCACACATCCTATAAAAGCAAAGTAGCACTACATGGTCAAAAACAGCTCAGAATATACCGCTTCTTATATGTGACAAGAATCATAGCTGTACCTTTAGCATAAACCCAGAAAATACTTAGTAAAGTGATGCCACAAAAATAGAATTTTTCATCGTGTAAGAGTACGTGGTAACTTTAATGCAATCAAATAGCGTAATAGAGTAACAATATAGAGGCTTCGGTGGCGTAGTTGGTAGCATGCTGAGCGTCTATGCCCAAGATCGCGGGTTCAAACCCGGCCGAAGTAGTCGGATTTTTAAGAGCGTTAAAATACCCCTGTATTCCTTCTTTCGGAGGGGAAGTAAAGCCGGCGGTCCCATGTCATTGATGTATGGCATGTTAAAGAACCTTCCACTAATTACACCTGTGTGAAGCTAAATTATATAGGTTAAACATTTGACTAACCCTCTTAGGTTCCTACGTTCGTCGTCAAGAGCCGACTGCAGTAGCATCTGGTAACTATGTTCTGAACTAGTTGGTCGTTGACGGTGGCGTTTGGAGGCAAAAGTAGGAACTGCTTTAAAAAATTCAATGTCTGCAGTCCATACTTGAATTAAAACAGGTACACACACACAAGTTAGTTAGTTATTGTTGTTTTAAGGGGCGGAACGACGAGGTCATCTGCCCCTAAACACTCACACTAATACAGCCATCACAATTAACACCGGTTATCAGACAGATTCTACACACACCCAAAGTACACGGGGCTATATGACCACGCTGTCAAAGTCTCTAAACTAAGGAACCAACCAGAGTAATAATATTACACTGCCTGACAATAATTGCTAAGCAACAAGTGCCTATTGTCCAGGAACGACGGACAAATGCTAAGGAACAAGTGACTATTGCTCAGGAACGACGGACAAATGCTAAGGAACAAGTGACTATTGCCCAGGAACGACGGACAAATGCGAAGGAACAAGTGACTATTGCCCAGGAACGACGGACAAATGCTAAGGAACAAGTGACTATTGCCCAGGAACGACGGACAAATGCGAAGGAACAAGTGACTATTGCTCAGGAACGACGGACAAATGCGAAGGAACAAGTGACTGTTGCCCAGGAACGACGGACACATTCTAAGGAACAAGTGACTCTTGCCCAGGAACTATGGACAAATGTGAAGAGACAAGTGACTGTTGCCCAGGAACGACGGACAAATGTGAAGGAACAAGTGACTATTGCCCAGGAACGACGGGCAATTGTGAAGAAACAAGTGACTATTGCCCAGGAACGACGGACAAATGCGAAGGAACAAGTGACTATTGCTCAGGAACGACGGGCAATTGTGAAGAAACATGTGACTGTTGCCCAGGAACGACGGACAAATGTGAAGGAACAGGTGACTATTGCCCAGGAACGACGGACAAATGCGATAGAACAAGTGACTATTGCCCAGGACAAATGCGAAACAACAACCGAGCGATGAGAGTAAAAGGCACTGGAGAGGGCGGAACGTGTTATCTGCGGTGAAAAGGAACATATATCTCACTCCTCGTCAGATAGCTGCAGACCTTGCAACCACTACCTGTACATATGTATCTGCCAGAACCATTTCGTGGCGATTACATCAGACTGGTTTGTATGCTCGGAAGCCTGTTAAATGCCTCCCACTTCAACCACGCCATCGCCGAGTAAGAGTTAGTTGGTGTAAGGAACATGTTGTTTGGGGTCAGCAACAGTGGCCCAGAGTGATGTTTTCCGACGAATCCTACTTTATCGTGACAACTGATTCTGGCACCAGTTAGTGTGGAGAGAGAGGGGAACACGTTACGCACCACAGAATGTTCAATGTACGTAAATTACTGAGTCCATACCTCCTGAAGGTACAATGTATGTTCATTACCACGTCCATATCTCCTAAAGGTACTATGTACGTAAATTCCCAAGTCCATATCTCCTAAAGGTACAATGTACGTAAATTGCCAAATCCATATCCCCTAAAGGAATAGTGTTCATGGTAGGTCTAGTCTATGACATTTCAACGTTGAGTTGCTTCACTGAAGGGTTACCAACTGTGGATTTTTGTTCGACTGCTGTATTGGAAAGGGAATTGAACAAAATATAATCATGATGGAATTTGAGCCGTCATTTTGATAGCCTCGAGACGGGTATGTTATCGATTCAACACCACTGGCAGTCTCTGAACGGACAAGTCGATAATATTTCATGTGTCATAAAAGCTCGTAAATGTCTATGTGGATCATATAACTGTAGTTTATTGCTAATTCCTCGTTTCATGGACTTGATCAAATCTCTAAATACAAAAGTAATGTTTCTCTTCGTCTGTCGGTTAGTTTGTCCGCCTAAAGGGCCCTATCATTCTTACTGAAAATTTCAGAGAAGACTCAGAAATATCTTGAAACCGTAACTGTTTAAGTTTTATTCCCAAAGATATCAGGATGTAGAGGATACGGGAGGATATACTGGGTGTTCCGAAATTCCTAATTCATATTGATAGAGGTTGTAGGGGTAAAAAATCTAAAGGAAGTAGGAGACTATTGCTACTTAGAAAGAAATTGTTTGTACCAAAGTATTATTCTTATTATTATTGGAGCTTGGAGGCGCAGTGGTCAAGTTGTTGGCCTCTCACCAAGGTTGACTGGGTTCGATTCCCGGTCAATGCTTGTGAGATTTTCGAAGTGAAATGCCATGTCCTGTGGTTCAGATTCCACGCAAAAAGGAGGTCCCATGGCTCATAATCACAAGATTCACGGTCACGTACTGCAATCTTCCTTACTTCTTTTTGTTTTTATTATTATTATTCATTGCACAAGGAATTATTATGTTTTTAAGTTTGTAATTGTCTTTATTGTTATATCCATATCCTATGCTTTCTGTTAGTAGTATTATTTATTCAGGATCGTTTCAACCTCCTATGGGTTACGATTACACAACTGCCTTGACTGTTGATGTTCTTTCTTGTTACGCCAATACTCCTTCATTCGTTGGCTCACTCTTGCTCGTTCCTCGACCGAGAACACCCTTCCAGTTCTCTTGGGTTTCTCTACGGACGGATCTGTCACCTCCGCAATTTTCCTCCAGAACACTTTTCTGTTGGCAATATCTCCCTCCTCAATGCCACATTTTTTAAGATCCTGATAAACTTCTTTCAACCGTGGTACTTGAGTCTTTCTCCTTTCCTGAAAGATGAGGATTTTATTTGCTAGGCGTTCCGGTCCCATTCTTCTCAAGCGTCCATAGAAAGTTAGTCGTCTTTTCCTCATAGATGTTGAAATGTTCTCGCATTTTTTTATATAGCTCTTGATTTGATCTCGAACGGAAGGTAAACTCATTTGTTGCTGCTTTCTTGGGTCCCAGAATTTTCCTCAGAAATTTACGTTCTTTCTTTTCTATTTCTGTGATTCCCTTTCTGGCTTTATATTATTATTATTATTATTATTATTATTATTACTGGAATTGTATACTTCTTGATTGCACTAATTCTTTACCATAATATGTTTCATATCATGTACCTAGGTAGTTACTGTAAGTGTAAGAGAGAGCCATAAGCCTTAATTTCTCCAAAACTAAATTAATAAATATAAGTTATATATATTTTAAAAAAATAAAAAAATAAAAAATAAAATACAAAAATATAAAAGATAAATAAGTAGGCCTACATAAAGAAAGAAACAAAGAAACAAACGAATAAATAAGTAAACCAACAAATAAATAAATAAACAAATAAAAATCTATATAAATATGAAAAAATAATTGAAAATAAAAAAATATAAATAAATAATAATGAAAATATCAAATATAAAAAACACTTAAGTACATAATGAAAGAAAGAAAGAAAGAAACAATCAAACAGACAAACAAATAAATAAACAAACTAAAAAAGAAATACATTAAAAATTAAAAATAAATAAAAATGAATAAATAAAAAATATAAAAAGCACATAAATACAGAAATACACGAATACATAAGGAATGAAAGAAGGAAAGGAAGAAAGACACAAATAAATAAATAAATAAATAAATAAATAAATTACTAAATGAACGAACGGATGAATGAACAAATAAACAGATAATAAACTAAATAAAATAAACAAGCAAAGGAAGAAGGAAAGAAACAGATAGATAGATAGATAATGCACCGTAAACTAAGGTGAAACATTGCGCACATATATTTGTTCACAATAGATTTCAATTTTTGCACTCAGTAATAATGAGCTTCTAGCTAACGCTACTCCATGAACCACCGACCATATCATTAACAATGAACATTTTTGAAACGCAACACTATTTCATAATGCATCTAGCGTTCTTTTATTAATGCTGCTCTGATGGACAACACAGTGGTCTTTCTTTCTTTTTTTTATTAACATTGGGACGTGACGTCACTACTGCATGTGTTACACAGCACTGATTTTCTATTATACATCCATTTAGGAAACAAAATATAAAAAAAAAACAGCAAAATACAATGCCCACTCTATTTCCCCCAGAACAAGCGCACCGGGAACTGTGTGTGTATAATCCAAAGGTTTTTGATTATTTTTGTTAATAGAATGGACTTGATGCCGGTTGGTTGGTTAAAAACAGGAAGTCAGCTGCATCGCCATGTTTTGTAGCGACACAAATAATGCTTCAGTGAGTTCAACATTTATAATGTGAATGGTCAAATGCTTCTTTTCATTTAATATAGTCTATCATATTGCGGATATTACATTTGTATATTTATATCGTTATAATTATCAGTGTGATCATTTACTCTTGTTCAGCCTAGGAAGCAAAATAAAGAGTGATGGACGAGGCAAAGAGGATGTAAAAAGTAGGTTGGCTCTGACAAGGCAAGCATTTCTACAAAATAGGAATCTGTTGTCATCGAATATAGATTTAGGTATTAGGAAGTCATTTTTGAAAGCCTTTGCCTGGAGCGTGGCACTCTATGGAAGTGAAACTTGGACTATTGGTGCAGCTGAAAAGAGGAGAATTGAAGTGTTTGAAATGTAGTGTTACAGGAGAGAGATGAAGATCAGATGGGTTGATAGGGTTACAAACGAAGAGGTGTTGAGACGAGTGGGAGTGGAGAGATGTTTCTGGTTGGTTGGTAGCCCCGTGTACTTTGGGTGTGTGTGTAGAATCTGTCTGATAACCGGTGTTAATTGTGATGACTGTAATAGTGTGTGTTATCTGTTTTTTTTATTTATTTAAGTACTGCAACTTAGAATTTTTCAAATAGTTCCTACTTTCGCCGCCTAGCGCGACCGTCAACGACTACTAGGCCATGTTCAGAACTTAGCTACTAGACGCCACAGCAGTCGGTTCTTGACAACGAACGTAGAAACCCAAGAGCGTTGTTTACAATCTTAACCCATCCAATTTAGCTTCACACAGGTGGAATTAGTGGAAGGTTCTTTAACATGCCATAATCTATGACATGGGACCGCCGGCTTTACTTCCCCTCCGAAGGAAGGCATACTGAGGGAATTTTAACGCTCTTAAAAATCCGACTGCTTCGGCCGGGTTTGAACCCACTATCTTGGGCAGAGAAGCTCAGCATGCTACCGACTACGCCACCGAAGCCGTTAGAGATGTTTCTGGCGACTCCTAATGAAGAGAAGAGATAGATTGGTAGGACACATACTAAGACACACAGGAATAGCAAGTTAGTTATGGAAGGAAGGGTCGAGGACAAGAACTGTAGGGGTAGACCAAGGTTAGATATATGTTAAACAGACTGCGTCGGATGTACGATGTGGTAGCTATGTAGAGATGAAACGATTAGCTCAGGACAGGGAGGCATGGAGCGCTGCATCAAATCATTCAAAAGACTGAAGACTCAAACACTCAGCCTTAGTACTTCGTGTTGTTTCATTTATATTCTGTAACTAGCAATCCTGAAGCCTCCGTGGCTTAGGCGGCAGCACGCCGGCCTCTTACCGCTGGGTCCGTGGTTCAAATCCCGGTCACTCCATGTGAGATCTGTGCTGGACAAAACGGAGGCAGACAGGGTTTTCTCCGGGTACTCCGGTTTTCCCTGTCAAAATTTATTCCAGCAACACTCTCCACTATCATTTCATTTCATCTGTCATTCATTTCATCATTGCCCCAGAAGAGTGCGTCAGGCCTCGGCAGCCGGCACAGTTCATATCCTCGCCGCTAGATGGGGGCTTCATTCATTTCATTCCTGACCCGGTCGGAAACTGGAAGCAGGCTGTGGATTTTCATTTTCGGGCCGATAACCTAGATGTTAGGCCCCTTAAAACAACAATTATCATCATCATCATTTTCATTTTCAACTAGCAATCCTCCCAGGCCTCGCCCTTATCTTTTAACGGTTAACCCAGCGTAAGCTTAAAAGGCGCACGGATGGCAGATCCCAGACGCAATTCAGAAAAGCCGAGGTGAACAGCGAAACTTCAAACACACATACTCTTCTCTGAAGTCTTAACTCGACACGGCTCGACCGTTTGATGCTGGCCGAAGCTGAGGTGATATGCTCGCTAGCTCCGAAGCTAGTAAATAAAATTTCCACTGAATGGAGACTGTTGGAAGAAATGAAAACGTAAGAGCACTTGCAGTGGGTAATGTATTAAGGTTAGAGATATGCTGTCGCGGACTTCTTGGTAGAACTTTTCATGCTGAACAATTCATACACTCTTAGTAGGCTATATAGATATTTTTATCGGCTTGCCTAGCGTAAGCTTAAAAGTTGCACGGATGGCAGGCTTTTCTTCTACTCGATTCACTGAAATCGATACTGCTCGGCTCTCTTTTGTCATAAATGAATGGTTTTCTACAGAAAACTTCCTCGAGAAATCCTTTACAGAATCGTGAAAACCGCATCAAAATCCATCCAGTGGTCCTCTAGATTACCCGTGACATCCAAGAATTAGGGTCTATGTTTTATACTAAGTAGAGATGTTGTGTATGAGCCTTTAGTCTTTTGACTGGTTTGATGCAGTGCTCCATGTCTCCCTGTCCTGAGCTAATCGTTAATCTCTACATAGCTATCACACCCTACATTCGAGGCAATCTGTTTAACATATTCTAATCCTGGTCTACCCTTATAGTTCTTGTCCTCGACCATTCTTTCCATAACTAAATGGGTGTCTTAGTAGTATGTATCCTACCAACCTATCTCTTCCCTTCATTAGAAGTCACCAGAAACATCTCCCCTCTCCCACTCATTTGTGACCCTATCTACCCGTCTGATCTTCAGCATTCTCCTGTAACACCACATTTCAAACACTTCAATTCTCCTCTTTTCTGCCGCTCCAACAGTCCAAGATTCACTTCCATAGAGCGCAACACTCCAGACAAAGGCTTTCAAAAATGACTTCCTAAGACCTAAATCCATATTCGATGTCAACAGATTCCTTTTCTGTATAAATGCTTTCCTTGCCTGAGCCAACCTACATTTTATATCCACTTTGTTTCGTCCATCACTGTTTTCTTTGCTTCCTAAGTAACAGAAGTATCCGTCAAACGAAAATTTGTTGATCAGGCCTTATAATAATAATAATAATATTAATAGTAACAAAATTAAAATTAAGGGTTTAATATCCAATTTAACTGTTGTCGCATTCAAGTCACCAAAATATCGGAGTTTTTCCTAGAAGGGGTTCTTTAACGTGCTGGTATATCTATTAACACGAGGCTGTCGTATTTTACACTCTTAAATGGCATCTAAGTAATCCAGATTCGAAGACATTGTCTTAAGTATAAAAGTACAACCGACTGCACTACGCAGCCAGACTCCTATTCATATACGCCATCAGTTAAGCAGTGAACCAGATTTCCAGCTAGTCTAATCTACTTCAAAGATGTGGGATTTGGAGCCCCTACCCGTATAACGCTGAGCTGGCAGCATCTTTAGCCATTGTTCATACTATGAAGCTATGCGGGAGTGAGAGATTTAAGTTTCCTTGCCTACAGGTCTGCCAACTCTTCGCTCTAAAAATATTAATCTCACATCCACAAACTTACTCCCCACTTAATATAAAATAGTTCACAAAGAGAAAACAAAAAAAGAACAAAAAAAAGTTTGATGCTTTTCACGTTCAATACGAATTCGAACACCAAACTTTTGTTTACTAAGGCAACAATGAAAAATGGCTTCAAACACCATCATATATATTACTTCAGTAGTAGAGATCCCTCCTGCGGCGCTCACAAGCGACCGATCGTGACAAATGAGCATACTAAAGAAAGAGAATAGCCATTAGCAGTGACGAATCGCACTCTAATTTCATGAATATATATAATTTCTTTATAAAATAACTTTAAAAAATGTACGAAGTGTGCAATTTGCAGATACAGTACTGTTGATGTAGGAAAATACGCTCCATAATTGCTGTCCACTACACATTTTGGCGGCTGTGACACCTGTTTCATGTAATTTTAACATTCTGAGGTCTTCCCTTTATCATTTTGGATGGATTTCAGAAGCTGTAAATCAACGAATGAGTACTCAAATCGTATAATTTCATAAATATCGAATAACCGGTGAGTGTTATGATGATCCAATTTTCAGTTATTGCCTTCTTAAGTTAGGGAGCGTCGGAAATGTCAATAGTCTTCTAGATTTGGTTGGAAAAAAAACCATAACAACCTTTGTCCTTAAGTCTGTCATTATAAACCTATTGGGGAAAGTGTGGTTTATGAACATACGAGATTTCTCGCACGGGTCCGCTAGTATTAATAAAATCGTTCAATTAGTATTGCAGTGGGCTTTCTCCAATTAGTATTGCAGTGGGCTTTCTCCAATTAGTATTGCAGTGGGCTTTCTCCAATTGTATTGCAGTGGGCTTTCTCCAATTGTATTGCAGTGGGCTTTCTCCAATTAGTATTGCAGTGGGCTTTCTCCAATTGTATTGCAGTGGGCTTTCTCCAATTGTATTGCAGTGGGCTTTCTCCAATTGTATTGCAGTGGGCTTTCTCCAATTAGTATTGCAATGGGATTTCTCCAATTGTATTGTAGTGGGCTTTCTCCAATTGTATTGCCGTGGGCTTTCTCCAATTGTATTGCAGTGGGCTTTCTCCAATTGTATTGTAGTGGGCTTTCTCCAATTGTATTGCAGTGGGCTTTCTCCAATTAGTATTGCAGTGGGCTTTCTCCAATTGTATTGCAGTGGGCTTTCTCCAATTGTATTGCAGTGGGCTTTCTCCAATTAGTATTGCAGTGGGCTTTCTCCAATTAGTATTGCAGTGGGCTTTCTCCAATTGTATTGCAGTGGGCTTTCTCCAATTAGTATTGCAATGGGATTTCTCCAATTAGTATTGCAGTGGGCTTTCTCCAATTAGTATTGCAGTGGGCTTTCTCCAATTGTATTGCAGTGGGCTTTCTCCAATTAGTATTGCAGTGGGCTTTCTCCAATTAGTATTGCAGTGGGCTTTCTCCAATTGTATTGCAGTGGGCTTTCTCCAATTAGTATTGCAATGGGATTTCTCCAATTGTATTGTAGTGGGCTTTCTCCAATTGTATTGCAGTGGGCTTTCTCCAATTAGTATTGCAGTGGGCTTTCTCCAATTAGTATTGCAGTGGGCTTTCTCCAATTGTATTGCAGTGGGCTTTCTCCAATTAGTATTGCAGTGGGCTTTCTCCAATTAGTATTGCAATGGGATTTCTCCAATTGTATTGCCGTGGGCTTTCTACAATTGTATTGCAGTGGGCTTTCTCCAATTGTATTGCAGTGGGATTTCTCCAATTAGTATTGCAGTGGGCTTTCTCCAATTAGTATTGCAGTGGGCTTTCTCCAATTGTATTGCAGTGGGCTTTCTCCAATTGTATTGCAGTGGGATTTCTCCAATTGTATTGCAGTGGGCTTTCTCCAATTAGTATTGCAGTGGGCTTTCTCCAATTGTATTGCAGTGGGCTTTCTCCAATTGTATTGCAGTGTGAAGAGAGACAGTCTCAGTGAAGAAGCTCCTAGAAAAAATGACCAAAAGGTCTGCAGGGGAAACCTCTGACACCCCAGCGTCTCTAAGAGACAAGGCAGGATGTTTAGTTCCTCACATGAATGTATTTACCTTTATATTTATCTATTTGTGGCGGCTTTGGTAGCATGCTGACCTTCTATGCCCAAGATAGCGGGTTCAAACCCGGCCGAAGCCGTCGGATTTTTTAAGAGCGATAAAAATCCCTCAGTATGCCTTCCTTCGGAGGGGAAGTAAAGCCGGCAGTCCCATGTCATAGATTTTTGGCATGTTAAAGAACCTTCCACTAATTGCACCTGTGTGAAGCTAAATTGTATAGGATAGGAAAGTAAACACCGCTCTTAGGTTTCTACGTTCGTTGCCAAGAGCCGACTGTGGTGGCGTCTAGTAGCTAAGTTCTGAACTAGTAGTCGTTGACGGTGGCGCTTGGCGGCAAAAGTAGGAACTATTTGAAAAATTCTAAGTTGCAGTACTTAAATTAAAAAACAGATAACACACACTATTACAGTCATCACAATTAACACCGGTTATCAGACAGATTCTACACACACCCAAAGTACACAGGGTTACATGACCACGTTGTCGCAGCCGCTAAACTTAAGAACCAACCAACCATCTATGTGTTAAAATCTACTAATTTGTCTATTTGTTATATTATATTAAGAGCCTCCGTGGCTTAGGTGGCAGCACGTCTTCCTCTCACCGCTGGGTCCGTGGTTCAAATCCCGGTCACCCCATGTAAGATTTGTGCTGGACTAAGCGGAGGCAGACAGGTTTTTTCCCGCGTACTCTGGTTTTGGTTCCATCACCACTCTCCACTATCATTTCAATTCATCTGTCATTCATTTAATCACTGCCCCAGGGGAGTGCGACAGGCTTCGACAGCCGGCACAGTTCATATCCTCCCCGCTTAAATGGAGCTTCCATTCCCTGACCCGATCGGTCGACTGGAAGCAGTCTGTGGATTTTAATTTTCATTAAATTAAATTATTTGGGGAGCGTGATGGCGTAGTAGCTTAGGTGCTCGTCTTTCACCCGGGTGGCCGGGGATCGAATCCCGGTGAAAGCTGGGTGGAATTCTCAACCAAGAAATCCCGTGACGTCAGGAAGAGCATCCGGTCTCACATCCCCGGCCAAAATCAGAATGAGCCAGGTAAGCTCCAGTGACCCCAAGTAATTGGGATAAGCCGAAGAAAGAAAGAAAGAAAGAAAGAAAGAAAGAAAGAAGGAAAGAGGGAAATTTAAATTAAATTATTTATGTTCGACCCTGACTATTATATGTCAGAAAACTGTATCATAATGATGGTCATTATAACACTATTTTTCATTATGAAGCTGTTTCTCCCACCAATCAGAGCTCAAGGAACAGTTGTTTGACTAATTAGGTGAGGATAGAAACGCATCTGCGCTGAGTTCCAAGGCCTTCCAATTTAAATTTCACTGCCTGGCCTAGTGTCATAGTGGGGTAATCGAGGAGGCCATGGTCAAATACAAGGCATTCTCTGCGTCCCATGCGCTCTGTTCAGTACACACAACTGGCGAAATCTCGACAGATATTTATGAATATTTATGTTCGAACATAAAATAGTTATAATAATTATCGTCGAACATGAACAGTCGCATGCAACTCGCCTATAATGGTAATTAAGACACGAGTATGTTTATAAAACGAGCGTATGCGAGTTTTATAATTTCCATTATAGGCTCGTTGCAATATGTACTATTATCTACCCATTTATCAATTTCTTCTTCTTCTCTTCTTCTTTAGTTTCACCCCCTTTGGGTTAGGTTGAATCAATCATTTCTTTTTGTGTTGTCCATTCCTTAGTGCCCAGTATCTCTTCATACCATCTGATCTTCTTTTCCTCTCTTCTTCTGAGATAATGGGTTTGGATTTTAGAGTAGACTAGCATCTCGTCCCGGCTTTGTCCGATATCTTTAACCATTTACCCAGCGTAAGCTTCTCGGCATGATGGGTTAAAATCACTGGCAGGACTATTAATTATATTATCTTGGAGATCGCATATCCAACGAATTCTTGTCAGACGTACTTAAAGAATGGGGAGGTGCATGGAACAGAACTCCCCCTTCATCAAATCTAAACTTGACTGTGAATTCTGCGGAACGAAGGCTGAAACTGGGGTGATAGGATCACTCGCTAGCTAGTAATTGATTGGAGATCGGTGGAAGAAAAGAAAACGTATAAACACTTATAGTGGGCGATGTATTGAAGATAGAGATATGATGTCACGGATGTTTTCTGTAGAACTTTTCATTCTGAACAATAATTCTTACACTCGAAGTATGTAGATATTTTTAATGGTTTACCCAGCGTAAGTTCATAAGGCGCACGGACAGTAGGATATTTTTCGACTCGATTCACTGAAATCGTTACTTCTTGACGTCCTTTGGTCATAAATGAATGTTTTTCTACAGAAACCTTCTTTGAGAAATTATTGACAGAATGGTGAAAACCGCATTACAATCCATCCAGTGGTTCTCGAGATTACGTGAAATATCCAAGAATCGGGGACTTTGATTTATACTGCCAAGTAAGTAGAGATTTGTCTTGGAACCTTAGAGTTTCGGCTTTAGTAATTATTTTAACCTTTCGATTCAGTAGGGAATTTTCTGTTATTGTTCATTCTAGTGGGTCTTTTTCAGTTTCTTTAAACCATGTGGATTTTGTTTAGCGGTTGCGGAAGAATCAAAGATTTGTATGGTTACTATATTACAGTTCATTCTGAGAAGATGACCGAAAATATTTATCCCCCTTTTTCGCATAGTATCTGAGATTTCTCAATTTTCTTGCAGGGAGTCTCATTCTTGATGTATATTATCGTATTATCCTGAAATGTTGGTCCTATTATTTTACTTAAAATTTTCCTTTCCTTTAATCCGAGTTTTTCCATCCGGCCTTCCAAATTCATGTTTAGGGTTTCTGCTGCGTATAGTGCATACTTATCTTCTTCTTCTCCTTTCGAATAAACCACTTGGAGGGTACGATGAATCAACTTTGGCTATTGTCCATTGTATTCAATTTACTTTGTTTCCAAATTTCTTTCTTTCTTTCTTTCTTTCTTTCTTTCTTTCTTGAAATTCTTCCTCTTGAATAGCTTCTCTGAAGAGTGATATTAGCCTACTTTCGATTTTTGCAAAAAATGAAAGTAGACTTATGAGATGAACACAGGGCGAAAAAAGTGTGTGTGTCTGTGTGTGTGTATGTGTGTGAGTCTGTGTGTGTGTGTGTGTGTGTGAGTGTGTGTGTGTGTGAGTGTGTGTACTCTGAATGTCTGCCCCCCCCCTCCCTATCAAATCGAACGCGGTGAACGCGAATTGAACGAAATTTGGTACAAAGGTAGCACTAGCAAAGGACAACTCAGTGTCATGTTTTATATCGCCGCCATCTTGACGGAAAAGTAATAGCGGCTACACAAATGTTCAAAGCTTAAATCAAATTACGATTAACCTAATCATCCGATCTCTACCAAATTTTGCATCAACATACCTTTACGGACGGAGCATCATTTGACCAAACTAATAGGTCATTAGCCTAATATTTTGCGGATGGCGGCCATCTGTGTGTGAAAATTGATTCCCCCTGTTAATTCGAACACGGTGAAACCGAATGGAACGAAATTTGGTACAGAGGTAGCACTAGCAAAGGGCACCTCAGTGTCATCTTTTATATCGCCGCCAGCTTGACGGAAACGGAATGACGGCCACCCAAATGTTAAAAGCTTAAATCAAATTACGACCATCCTAATAATTTGATCTCTACCAGATTTTGCAACAACATGCCTATTTGTGGAAAGCATCTTATGACTGATTACAAGGTCATCAGCCCAATAGTTTGCAAATAGCGGCCATGTATGTGTGCAAATCCATTCCCCATATCAATTCAAACACGGTGAAACCGAATTGAATGAAAATTTTTACAGGGGTAGCACTAGCAAAGGGCACCTCATATTCATGTTTAATATCCCTATAGCACGTTGTATTTCAACAAGCTACTACAACCAACATTCAATTATACTCCTTGAAAAGGACAAAGAGTTATAACAATACCCATGCATTTAGGAGAAAGTAGGCGATATGTTCTTTACTGAACATCGTGTTTTTTTATTGTGACCGTCTGAATTCTGGCGTTTGTCAAATCTTTGTCAATTTCAATGAACCATGTGGGTTTTGATTTCTAACTATTTATTAAGTATTGCCTTACATAATTATGTACTTATTTATCCGTTTATTAATTGACAATTTTTATATAATTAACCATTCATTAACTAACTATTTATTTACTTTTTCAATTTTTTACTTATTTTTAGTGTGCGAAAAAAATTGGTAGAAGCGTTACTTTGCATGACGGAACTGACATCTCACACTTACTATAACCCTATTGTCTAACCTCAATATTGTCTGGTCGAGGGTTAAATTGAGTGATAATTGAAAATGTAATCCATTAAGTAAGTATATTTGATGAAATCAGTTCTGACTGCTGGTTTAATAAAGGCTTTACAAACATTGAACCCAAAGCTTAACTTCCTGTTCATACAAAGTTGATTCAGGCCTTTATTGCTTACGTCAGAGAGTTCCTCTTCCAAGCGAACTTTTGCGACCTGTTTATTTAGCTGTGAAACTAATCTATCAGAGTCTGCCTTCCTTTCAGGCTATGTAATATTACTTGCTATATTCAATAAATTGTAATGCGGTGAAATGAGGGAGAGTGGCCCAAGGTAGATCCCCTGAGGTAACTTTATCATTCAGTGCGTACAAATTACATGGGTTTTTAATACAATAGCCTCAGGGTTTGAACTCTTGATATTGGTGACATCCAATTATTTGAAAGGTTATTAATTCATTTTATAGTCATTAAGCTTTGTATATTTGAAAGTACGAGGAGTTTGCGAAAAGCAACCGAGAGTTCTGTAGTGAACCCGAGGGGAATTAGGCTGACTGGTATCGAACGTGGATCTCGGAGATAAGTTGAGCTCTGAATGAAGGTTCCACCAGGGAACGAACCCGAGATCGTTGTAAAAACCCCTAGAGGAAATTATATATTTAATCACTGGTGTGATATCAGTTGATACTGACATTATTTATTGAAATAATGCAGGGAAATGAGTGGAATATAGCATCATTGGACCACATGGAGTAGGCTATGCTGGACTTGGAACACAGAACTTGCAGAGTTTGACATTTTACTAATGGCCCCAGAATTGTAGGAGGAGACTAATGGAGCCCTGTCAATCTTGCTGACCTAGTTAAGTCGTCTGCAAGGGGTCGGGGGGTTGAATAATGACCCTGTTCTTCCCCGTTTGAGAATAAAACCGAGAAGGGAGGGTAGAGATCCCAAGGAAAATCATTGATTACTCGTGATTGGAGCAACGCAATGACATGGGAGTTGCACACAGGTGAATCTTTAGCCAGGAGGCTAATTATAAAGCCTTTAATCTGTGAAATCAAGGCATATTAAATGGAGTGCGCAAGAACACAGGACTATGGGTGTTCGCGGTGTGACCTGACTCTGTCGCAGGGGATTTCCACACGAAACCGCGTCCCCACGCTATGGCAAAGGCAATTAATATTAATTAATTGGCCGATAGATCCTTGAGCACGCATCCAGTTTAGTGACCGGCGAAGAAAAAGGAACAATATGAATATTATTCCAAGACCAGAATCATCCTGGGAGAGGAGATGATATAGCGCGGGAATTCTAGGTCTACTTTTTCGTGTGAAACGGATATAAGGGTGTGGACCCAGTTAGAAGGGGTCAGTTGGAACAGACTCGAGCGCGGAACGTATGTCGTTTTGGCTCAGGAAAGGACGCTCACACAAAGACTTTAACATTTTAGTGTTTATCATTATATTCGTCGTGCAGTGTAATGCACCAAGTGATAATATAATAATGCATAGTCATGAGGTAACAAGAAGTACGGTAATCAACGAACTTTATGGTGTGAAATGTGCGTTATCAAAGTCAAGGAAGGAGGCTCGGACTTCAGCTTGGGAAGCCGTGCAGTAAAACTTTTAGAAGGCTTTTATTGAGGACAGTCGTGCTGCATGTGTATAGGCGGCAGTACGAGCAATTGTTAAGGTTCACATAGGAAGTACCGTGTGATGTAACTTGCAGAACTATTGAAAGTAATAATCTGTGTAAATACTATGTACAATGTTGAGCGCAGTGTATAATATATTGATTGGTTGTACATGTCTTATTACGCCGGAATGCGCTGGGAGAAACTTTATGATGCATTTGGTGAAATGTCTTAAGAATACCAAATGGTTATGTTCGTGACGATAAGTAAGCATCTGTATGCACAGCAGGAAGTTTATCGTAGGATAATTGATCGACTGTTGGTAAATCCGTAGGCAGATGTTCGAGACTGTCAGTCAGGAGTTGGTAGGAGCATGGAGGATGCCGTCAATACCTGCAATTCCGATATCTTGCCAGGGAATTTCAACCAATGAAGAGTGTAAAAAGTGACGTGTGTTATGTAGAAATCATATGTGAAATATCTGTTAAATTAATGGTATAACAAGTGTTACAAAGTGTCATGTGTTTTGGAAGCAATAGCTTCATCATAGAAATGGAAAGTGCCGTGTGCTTGGTGAAAGAAATGTATTATAAAATGTGTATATTCAGCATGCAAATGTCGCGCTAACTCTGCAAATGGCAGGCGACACTGGAATGTATGAGTGGTTGGAGCCACCAGGATAAGCCTATATGTGAGTACCCCACAAATTATGATTATATAGAAGTTATAGCCCACTGCATGTAATGTGATTTCAGAATTATAAATAATGCCAGTAAGAATCAGTATTAGGAGATAGACTCTCCGGTGTTTATTGTTGTGTTGATTTTAGTAGAGTTGAGATGTTGTTATACATCAGTGAGTGGATTAATCGTTACCACTATTAATAAAATGGCAAATCAGTTATGTAAAACTTAACGTAACGAACACGGATGTTCGATTATTAAAATGGTTATGTTGTGTCGGATTATGGTAATTTATGTCAGTAATAATAATAATAATAATAATAATAATAATAAATAATAAAAGGTATGAATGTATACATCAGGTAAAATATTGTACGCAAGAAATATTTACGCTAATTGGAATATTTATCGATCCAAGTAGTAAGATCACATTAAGGGATGAGAAAAGAGTTTAATATCAGTATATATTGTATTAATGGGAATATAATTATGCAAGGAAATGGAAGAGCTTTCTAGTGAATTGAATTTGCAGCTTGTGTAAAAGCTTATAGAGTAATTGATAAGATTTCTCTTAATAATTAAAGGACGAAGATCATAGCATCAGGTCATGGAGCCAGGTAATCTATTCGACGTATGAAATCTCATATAGCCTTGGGCGTACTGAGATATGTATTTATGCCGGAGCGTATTTAGTGTGGTACCCTATCTCCGATGATGGATATGGAATGTTCCAGGTTCGAATCGTGTGGTAGGTGAGGGGAGAACATTGGAAACCTCTGCACCTTACCTGATTGACCGAGAACTTATTATTGAATGATTCGGCTCTTGTGAAGCGAATCTTATTGACGGCAGCGGCTGGCTGACCGTAGCATTTATTAAGATACCGGCTACCCACTAGACCTGTGTTTGATGAATCTCGTGCCTTCATATAATGATACGGACCTGTTGAGGCCGTTATTAATATCCTAAGGTTAGGAATAAATATTTAAGCTCATTCAGAATCTATTGCATACTATTCAGTTTAAATCATATGGGATCACGTGGATCATTGTGACCACAATATTGTATTCAGAATCGTAATACTGCTTGGGAAGATGAAAGCCAGGAGTCAGAAAGGCGAGGGACAGTTTACGGCTGTAACCACCCCACTCCATTCCATTGTATACAGGCAGCTCCAAGGGGCTGAGCTGTCAAACGAGCCGTGTAGGCTAGCGTTTAGAAAAGGGCAGATTTAAGACCCTGTTAGTAATATGAAAGGAAGCATTGTTATATTGTGTAATGAATGTATGTGGTTTAAGAACACATTGGTAATTATAGATCACCCTGAAGGTTTAAGATTTTAGCAATCTAACGAATGGTTGGAAGTTGCATTTTTACTGTCACTGACACGAATTTCAGAAGTTGGTCACTTGACGCCACAGGCTACGCTCGCAAGGATAGCTTAATAATACCATCCGACACAGCAATAACGAATGTTTTGAAGATGAAATCACAACGGCATGCAGTGGAACTATAAATAGAGAGAAGTGTAGGGGTAGAGTTACATAATTCTGGAGTTGCACGTAGACTTGTTGTGCAACACCTGAATAGGCTAATGCATGTAAAGCATTTGGTGGGAAGAGAGAGACCAAACACACACGGTACGCATAATTGTCAAAGTAAGACGAGGTTTAAGAAACAAGTAATTTTGTGAAATTAAAGAAGTCACACTAGCTGACAGAAGAGTAAAAGTACAGTTTTGTTTATGAAAGTTGTATGTGCATCAGCGCACGAGAGAGAATTGTGAAGTCAATATAAGGGTAAAGGTTTGAGTAATGATATGAGTTTATTATGATAATATTATGTGAATATTAGTAGATTGTGGAAGTAATTTTGTTTGATTTTGTTTTATGTTTGTTGGGATTGTTTTTTATGTTTGAAGCCATGATTTTAGTACTGAATTAAAGTCTTAGAATAGAGTTGTGCCTTATCATTGTAGAGTTGATACCTTTTAGTCTCAAATCCAAAATATGCAACTGCTCAATGGGGGAACGGTACACGCCTGAGACCTGACGCTAGCTGGAGGCGGAAGCATATTTTCCATGGAGATTACTCACATGGGTACAGTAGGCATGTGGTAAATCATTTTATTTCTTCTGTGATCTTAAAATGAAAATAATGCTTGGTACAATAATTGAAAATAATATGTATAATTTTCCTGTCCTTCATCATTTACTTTCCATATAACAGAAATTATGGAAGGTCAGAGAAAAAGGGCAATCCCCATATTTTACAAGTGAATCAATTTAATATATATATATATAACAAGTAGTTCCGTGAAGAACTATACAGCCTATTTTCATATATCCTACTCATGTTAATTGCCACTATTAACATACAAAATTTCAGTTTAATTGCTGTAACAGATTCGTAGATATTGAGAACCGTCTAAATACTTCAGATTGTCGCCAGGTTGGATTTTTATTTTTGTACTATTACATTAATATTATTGTGTACGTGTGGTATTCAAGCTTCAATCGCATGATTAGAACACAAGAAGTAAAAACGAGATTTTAAAATTACGCACAGCAGCCATCTTGTAATTATGCAAACAATGGAAATGAATTAGATGCCAGTGGATCAACATTTGTATAAGCATATAACGTGCAACGTTTCACGGCACTCGGATAGTTAATTCGCGAGAAACGTCCATTTAAATATTTATACTTCGCGTCGCCGCCATGTTGGATTTGTGCTCACCAGGTTACTGAAGTCCTATAGGTGAACATATGTTCATAGTCTCTATAAACATAAAAAAAAATCAGTTTGGTTGCTGTAAAAGATTCATAGATATTGAGAACTGTCTAAATATTTCGGAAGCTCGCCATTTAGGATTGTTATATGTATAGGCCATAGAGTTATGTACCATTCAAGGACAATTATTGCCTAGGTTCATTATTCAAACTTTCACTTCGATCGCATGATTGCGACACAAGAAATAAAAACTTAATTTTAAAATTTCGCACAGCCGCCATCTTGAGGTTATGTAAACAATTGACTTAAATTAGATGCAGTGCATAACAATCTGCAAAATCATTTACTGTACCACATTTCACTGCGCTCAGAGAGTTAAATCACGAGAAAAGTCTATTAAAATATTTCAAATTCGCTTGGTCGCCATGTTCGTTTTGTACTTTACAGGTTTATGAATTATACATATGTTAACTTGTATCAGTACCCTTTATCACCGTACAAAATTGCAGGGTGATATCCGAAATAGTTTCGGAGATATAGAATGTCAGTGAAATATTTCGCACAGCTGCCATTTTGAGGTTATGTAAACAATTGTACTAAATTAGACTCCAGTGCATTACAATGTGTATAAACATTTGCTGTACCAAGTTTCATTACGTTTGGATAGTTAAATCGCGAGAAAAGTCTATTTAAAAGTCTCAACTTCGCTTGACCGCCATGTTGGTTTTGTAGTCACCAGGTTTTTGAAAGTCTCATAGGTGAACTTCTAGTAGTGCCCTTTATCACCGTACACAATTTCTGGGCGATACCGGTAATAGTGTCGGAGATATTGAATGCTAGTGAGATATTACGCACAGCCGCCATGTTGGATTGGTGAGACGTAACAAAATTTGAAGGGCACGGTCGAGGTCGCCGGGAATAGTGCTATGAACTTACCAAGTTCCATTGATATCGCTCTAGCCGTTTAGATTATATTAGGGGACACACACACACACCTCACACACACACACGCACACACACACGGACAAAAGGTGATCTCATAAGCCTATTTTTTTTTTCAAAATTGAAAATAGGCTAAAAATCAATGTACGAGATAGTTTGTCTGTGGGTGGGTATGTGTGTATGTCTCTTATGCGTTCACATACCATTCATTCGATTACGATGAAACATGGGTGAGATGTTGAGTACACTCCAAGGAAGGTTTCTGGCATAGTAAATCCATTTTACAATAGGTAGCGCACGTGTACATTCAACAAATAAGCGACGGCGCGCGAATTTAAAGAAAATCCCGTATGCTTTCATATGCAATTCATCCGATTGCGATGAAATTTTGATGAGTTATTGTGTACACGCTAGGGAAGGGTTTCGACTTACTAAATCCATTTTACAATACTAAGCGCACGAGTAGATGCAACAAATGAGTGACGACGCTTGAAGCGTTTCAACAAAATCCTGTATGCTATCTTTAGCATTCATCGATTGCGATGAAACTTTGATGAGTTGTTGTGTGCACATACGTGTAGGTTTCTAACTTAGTAAATCCACTTCACAGTAGGTTGCGAACGAGTTGATTCAACAAATGAATGACAGCACACGAATCGCATAAATGAAATTTCGTATGTATTCATATGCCATTTATCCGATTGTAATGAAACTTTGGTGAGTTGTTGTGGACGTTCCCACGAATGTTTCTAATTAAATTAATCCATTTTACGATAGTTTGGAGGCAGTTAGTGGAAGATGGAAAAGGAATTGTGTATTCAAAAGCACTTCAAGAAACAAAATTACAACGCCAACACTTTCATTGATTGGCGTAGCAACGCATGCCGGGTTCAGCAAGTCAATATATAAAATCATATTATCAGAATATTAATTATAATAATATCAAATTGATGACTAATTTAAAATCTCCTATTTCTTAATATAAAGATTATAATTTTTAACTAAAATTCATTTATTTTATTGGTGTATCTAGAAATTCTAATATTAAGTGTACTAATGAATTTCCAAATCAGATTATAATTCGTATTACTACAAAGAAAAGCATGAGCAGTTACAATAACATTGTAAATTTGATCTTGTCCAATTAAATATCCAGTAGTCCTGGTTAAAAAAAATATATTTTATTTTTTAGGGGAAGGAGTGCATAGTGTCGGGCTCCTGAATGATAGACTACCGACTAAAACTCCCCCCATCACTTCATAAAACTAGCCTGGGATCGTTTATTACATTTCTTCAGGCTAGAGCCATTTTATACTTGCCCATAGGGCACACTTCCGTAATGAATTATCTTCAGTTTTCTGTCTTCTTTATTCGGAGGATATTTTCAACAAAACTTGCTATTAGATTCTAATTTTCTTCAATCTGTAGCATTACCGCAACAATGTTGTCAGGAGATATCTCCACCGCAATGTGCTCTTGAAGAGACTGTCTATTTTGGACCCACCGTTAGCGTTATCTGCCGGCCTCGTGGTGTTGGGGTAGCGTGCTTGCCTCTCACCCGGAGGCCCCGAGTTCGATTCTCGGCTCCATCAGGGATTTTAGAAACTGACGTGAGGGCTGGAACGGGGTGCACTTAGCCTCGTGAGGACGATTGAGTAGCTGTCTGACAGTGAGGCAGCGCCCCGATCACGAAAACCAAGATCAACGACCGAGGGGATCCGATGCGCTGATCACGTGTCACTCCAATATCTGCAGGCCAAATGGCTGGGCAGCGGTCGCTTGGTAGGCCTAGGCCCTTCACGGGCTGTAGTGCCAGGGGTTATTTATTATTGTTAGCGTTATCTAGCTCATTAACACAGTACTGTAGATACAAACTGGTGAATCCACATTCCCCATCTTCTTAAGATAAGAACAGAAGTACCCATGTCCAGATAATAACCAACCTCACCATGTTTCCCCTCTGTCCAAACTTGCACCTAGGGGATCATTCTCTTAGTCCACTGGCTTCGGTCACTTTGCTCCCATTCGATCTGCCAATTATGGAAGGTTTGTATTCGCTCTCCTTCCTGCATTTTATAAACCTACCTCACGTTTATTCCAGTAAATGTCCTTGCGTTGTTTTGCAAGAAAGAAAATTGAAATAATCCCGACAATAACAAGAACTGCTTCTTCACAGACCGAGCGATATGCAGATGCCACGCGCAAAGCACCCCGCCTCTGCACTTGCTCTAGTGACTTCCTATAAATTTCCTTATCCAGGACATCAGCCCATATTTCCGCTCCATACAGCGGTTCAATTATAATAACAACAATAATAATTCATGTTATATGGGGTGATATTTTGTTTACTAATCCCATAACATACCGCACATTTTATTTATTTATTTATTTATTTGCCTGTAGCAGCCCTCTCTCGACACCATAATTCCTCATGATGCTCAGCATAGTTTCCCTTGGTACTCTATTGTACTCCTTATGCAGATATACAAAACACGAACACACAATTGTATACTTCTCTCGTAGAATTTCTCAAGAATTTAGTTCATACTGGTAACTTTGTCTTCAAGATATTCTTCAGAAATGAATTCTTCACCAGCTTCCACTGTTAAACTTCATTTCTCTCAGTCATGCTGACTCAGACGCTCTCCCTCACGATGGATTGGGCGCTATCAAATGATACGACCCCGCGTCACATTTGTGGGCTGTAAGATAGATTGTCTCCCTTAACACTCGGTGTAGGTCGGGCCATCCTATGATTCACAATGCTGCATGCTAGATCTTAAGATGGACCACTTTCCCTCACCGTGACGTATGCAGCTCATTTGAGATGTTAGTTCATCGCTGAGCTGTTGAGGCGATGAAATTCAACGATCGCTTCACCAAACAGTCTTTGAAGGTTGCAGGGATCACTCTTCATACCAATTTTTTCTATAGCTTCTTCTTCTTTTTTTCTTCTCCTCAACCGCTAGGTTGGTGGGTAACATGCATGTCTTCCAATACGTCTTCTTTCTCCGGCCTGTAGTTTCAAATGGCAATTAGTGTGCTTGCCTTTAATGCTGTCTATAAATTGAGTCCTTGGTCTTCCTCGACTCCTCTTTCCTTCTAGCTTCCCCTCGAAGAGTATGGTGCACCAGTCAGAATGACGAATCAAATGGTCAACAAAACTATTCCTCTGCTTAAGGATTCAATCAAGGTACGTGTCTCCTCTGCTCTTTTGAGAACATTCTCAAGCGTGACTTTATCAGTCCAAAGTATCTTTAGTAGTCGTCGCCAGCACCACATCTCGAATGCCCTTAGTTTTGATACATCTGCTTGTCGCAGAGTCCATGTTTCAGAGCCATAACTTGCAATACTCCATACAAAACTTTTCACGAAATGTTTTCGCACCTCTAAGTTAACAGTCTTGGATGTTAGTAAATACTTCTTTTTTTTAGAAGGATTCTTTTGCCAGTGCGATTCGAGCATTTACTTCTCTCGTACACTTTCCATTTGATGTGATCAGCACATTGCTGCTGAGATAATTTAACTGTGACCATGATACCCCAATTCCTTATTGAGCTATTAATAATAATAAACTATTTATAACCTTAAGTCAATATTTAGTACATTGAAACTGTACCGGTTTTGGTCAAATTGTGACCTCCTTCAGCGTGGTATAGGATAAGTAACTGTGTAGTAAGATACAACTTAATAAAAATTTTGTCATAGTAGAGTATTCTATAAATATTTTGTAGCACACAGAGTAAAATTTCAAAAACCAGATCTGTTACAGTAATTTTGTTAATAAAGCATTAAAAAAGTCTTGAAAAATACAGCGAATAATTGAAGAGATTTGTATGTGAAAATATGTATGTTGAATAAGTTAGGTTATAACAAGATGTTCAATAAAGAACATATAGCCTACTTTCTCCTAAATGCATGGATATTGTTATAACTCTTTGTCCTTTTCAAGGAGTATAATTGAATGTTGGTTGTAGTAGCTTATTGAAATACCACGTGCTATACGGATATTAAACATTCATATGAGGTGCCCTGTGCCAACAACACTATTCCTTCTTCTGTTTAAGGATTCAACCAAGGTACGTGTTTCCTTCGCTCTTTTGAGAACATTCTCATTCTTGACTTTATCAGTCCAAGATATCTTTAGTAGTCGTCGCCAGCGCCACATCTTGAATGCCCTAAGTTTTGATACATCTATAGCTACTATGGAAAAGAAAATCCAACTCCCTACAGGCCATTGAAGGCCCTTGGAGGAGTGGAAATTTGAGGCTTCCACCTCTCGTGACGTTACACTAGATGGGATCACAACCAACGAGAAAGACAGGTTATGGCACGTGAACCAAATCCTTCTGTGACGTAGACAATGTAGTGCTTGTACGCTTGAATCAAGAGCAATTCATGGGCAGCAGAAATACGAAATTTTATATAAATCTTCATAAAATGGATGCAGTTTAGATGTTCCGTGGGTTTTCAACCACAATAAATTATACTGTATAGGTTTAGAAACCTACGTCAGGATTCAAGGGTTTGTTGTGTCTTTAATAGCTGCAACGAGTGCAGGAAGTTGAGTTGTAGAGCCCGTGACCTTCGTTGTGAGTTAAATTAAGTGCACAAGAGTATAATTAGATCAAAGAATCTTACAGTGAAATTATTACTTAGCGATTGTTGTTTTAAGGGGCGGAACAGAAATTAATATGTTTATAGGAGAGATCTGCAGAATACACTCGCCACCGACTAACCGTTTCCTATGAAGACAAATGATAAATGAATCCCAACATTTATACAGCTTCAATGATGTTGACAAGATGACTACCACACCGGCAGTAAAACGAACACCATATAATATTATGTTCGTGAATATCTTTCTATTATAAAAGTGTTTGATATACCGTATTTATGTATATTGTTCAATTATAAGAGTTATACATGCATACATTGTCCGGCGCTATTCGTAGCTTTTCATAACCTTCCTGAACACTTTGTAACAGCCAAGTAAAAAATCCACAGCCTGCTTCCAGTCTCCAACCGGGTCAGGAATGGAATGAATGAAGCCCCCAACTAGCGGCGAGGATATGAAATGTGCCGGTTGCCGAGGCCTGACGCACTCCTCTGGGGCAATGATTAAATGAATGACATATGAAATGAAATGATAGTGGAGAGTGTTGCTGGAATGAAATTTTGACAGGGAAAACCGGAGTACCCGGAGAAAAACCTGTCTGCCTCCATTTTGTCCAGCACAGATCTCACATGGAGTGACCGGGATTTGAACCACGGACCCAGCGGTGAGAGGCCGGCGTGCTGCCGCCTAAGCCACGGAGGCTTGCACCTAACAGCCAAGTAATTCCTCATAATTAACAAGCAACCGCCAGGGAAAGATAGCATTCGTTATGTATCGAATATATTTTGTATACACTGTTTGTTGTTTGAGTCTTCAGTCTTTCGACTGGTTTGATGCAGCCCTCCACGCTTCCCTGTCCTGAGCTAATCGTTTCATATCTACATAGCTACCACACACACTACATCCAAGACAATCTGTTTAACATATTCTAACCTTGGTCTACCCCTGCAGTTCTTGTCCTCGACCCTTCCTTCTATAACTAAGTTTGCTATTCCTGGGTGGCTTAGTATGTGTCCTACCAACCTATCTCTTCTCTTCATTAGCAGTTGCCAGAAACATCTCTCCTCTCCCACTCGTCTTAATAAATCCTCATTATTTTGCAACCCTATCTACTCATCTGGTCATCATTCTCCTGTAACACCACACTTCAAACGCTTCAATTCTCCTCTTTTCTGCTGCTCCAACAGTCCAAGTTTCACTTCCATAGAGCGCCACGCTCCAGACAAAGGCTTTCAAAAATGACTTCCTAATACCTAAATCTATATTCGATGTCAACAGATTCCTTTTTCTGTAGAAATACTTTCCTTGCCTGAGTCAAACTACTTTTTATATCCTCTTTGCTTCGTCCATCACTGGTTATTTTGCTCCCTAAGTAACAGGAGTCTACTACTTCCTTTAGCTTTTTAAATGCCAATTTGATGTCCATAGAGGTGTCTGATTTATTTCGGCTGCATTCCAATATTTTTATTTTACCTTTATTAATTTTCATAATGAATTATTTCCTCAAGACAGAATCCATACCATTTAAAACTCTTTCAAATACTCTGGTGTGTCGGCCAAGATGACGATGTCATCAGCAAATCCCAGAGTTGAAATTATTTCTCCTTGAATCTTTACTCATACTTTGAATTTTTCTCCAATTTCCTTCATTGTTTGTTCAATGTATAGATTGAAAAGTATGGGTGATAAGTTTCAGCCTTGCCTTTTACCTTTCTGAATACCAGCTTCTCTCGCATGTCCTTCTGCTCCTGTAAATACTCCTGAATAGTAATATCATGTGGTCAACTCCAACGATAGAAGTAAATTGTGGCGCAGTATTGTACTTCATTAGATTGATCAGTGTAACTCTTGAGTTGTAATTACCATGTATGTTTTGCCAGAAGCCATGGTTATGTTGGGTCAATACTTCTTACAGTGTGTTTTCTGATATGATATGGGTTTAGTACGATGCTCTAATTCTGTGATTTTCTGCATCTTGTAGACAATACGGTTATGTTCCCATCATACAAAACCCTATCGGAAGTGGTGTAACAGATCTACATTGCTGACGTAACGAAAGCGCACCAGGGCCAGTATTTCTCGTTGGCGGTGGGATGGGATGGAATTGTCAGCTTTTTACTCTCGGCTAACCTTGCTGCAAAGGACATAATTCTTGATGTGAAGTAAAAAAATGTTGAAGACCTATGTATGGAGCGTCGCGCTATATGGCAGCGAATCTTGGAGAATAGGAGAGAGAGAGAGGAAAATACTACTAGCATTTAAAACCTGGTGCTATAGAAGGATTATGAAAATCAGCTGGAAAGTATTGGTCTCAAATGAGGAAGTCTTTAGAAGAGTGGGAGAAGATGCTTCCTTAAATATTTAAAAAGAAGACGGAATCACCTCGTGGGTCACATACTGAGACACAATGGACTGATTAAGCTTATAATTGAGGGAAGAGTAGACGGCAGGAATTATAGAGGAAGACCCAGATTGGAGTACATGAGACAAATACTGGAAGATATGGGTTGTGGCTCATACTGTAAACTGAAGAGAAAGGCGGAGAGACGGGAAGAATGGCGGGATGCTGCCAACCATTAACATTTCTATGTATATAGTTAAACAAAACAATACATTTTCATTGTATAAATAATAAATTTATTATTTATAAATATTTTAACCACAGAGAGAACCTTGGTCCCAGGAATTACCCTGGTACTCATCTCTGGTGTAGGCTGAGTGAACCCCAGTACCATTTGCGTTTATGAACATCGTATATTTGTTTAAAAAATGTACTACTTGGATGAGAATCGAACCCACACTCTTTTAGTTAGAAGCTCAGCACGTCTACCAACAGAGCTACGCAGCCCCACTATAGCTTCTTCTTCTTCTTCTTCGCCTTTTGAGACCACATACGATCACTTGAACCAACCATTAGTTCGTCGACTTGTAGGAACTGTACGAGCCTTGCGGTCCTCCCAGTACTTCTTCATTCGTATAGATCGTCTTGCCCTCTCTTGGGCGGAAAATATTCTTGTTGGTATTTTCTTTTTTTAGGAGTGGAAAATGAAAAGTTATATTTGTAAGTGGTGTAGTTAAACTTTTCTTATTGGTAGCATCTTCTGTTGTTAGGCCAATTTCTTTTAAGCCTTCTCTGATTCCTTTAACAATCGGCATCCAGTTGTTGTGTTTTTTTTTTGAAGCAAGATTGTACTGTGCTAGTTGTTTTAGAAGACGTATATCTGGCCTTCTCATGATGTGCCCAAAGAATCCTACTCTTTTATTTCGCATGGTATCAGTGCTGGGGTTCGAGGTTGTTAGAGACAATATTGTTAGGTATTATTCGCCATTCCCCATCTTTTTTATAACTTTTATTGGTACAAGTTCTTCCAATTCGCCTATCAATCTTCTGTAATCTGTCGGTTTTAGCTGCTATGTGCACGAGTGTTTACAGGATGCTCCCCCAGGAGCTCACATCTAGTGGGTCATGGGTTGGCGACCAAGGGACCCCCAGCTGAGTCCGGCATTGCTCCCACTTACTTGTGCCGGGCTCCTCTCTGTCTTCTTTCCTGTCGGCCTCTCTTGGTCAACATACTCTTGTTCTCTTCCAACCCCGACGGTATTAGGGTATCCGAGGTCTCGGGAGCCTTTTCCTTTCCCGCCTTCATTGGCCCTTCTCTAATCTTTCCTGATCCCTTATTCTTCGTGGGATCAGCCTTCTTTTCATTATAGATCTTTTCCTCTTTAAGATTCCCGCCCTGTTTCTTATGAATTGGCTCCCGCTGTCTCTAAATTACATTTTGTGAGTTTTTTTTAACTCAACCACATTTTGTAAGTTTTTTCAATCTACATTGCACTTTGTAAGTATTTTCGATCTAAACTCCATTAAGTAAGTATTTTCAATCTCAATTGCATTTTGTAAGGAGAGTATTTTGAATCGCGGGCTTCCACATATTGTGAGTATTTTGAATCTACCATACATTTTGTAAGCATTTTAAAATTCAATTGCATTTTGTAAGTATTTTGAATTTCAATTGCACTTTGTGAGTATTTTGAATCTGAACCGGCCTTTTTCAATCTCACCTGCATTGTGTATTTACAATTCCAATTGCATTTTGTAAGTATTTTAAACCTCAATTGCATTTTGTACGTATTTTCAATTTCAATTGCATTTTGTAAATATTTTGAATTTAAATTGCATTTTGTTGAGTATTTCGAATCTACATTGCATTTTGTAAGTAATTTGAACCTAAACTACATTTTGTGCGTATTTTTCAAACTAAATTCCTCTTATGGGTATTTTCCTTCTAAATTACCTTTACCTTTTGTAAGTATTTCCATTCTTTATTTTGTGAGCCATTTAAATCTGAGTTCCATTTTGTTAGTATTTTCAGTCCAGATTGATTTTCGTTCTGGTTTCCACTTCATTGTCATTTTTGCTATCACCCACACCATTAAGGGCCGATAACCCAGATGTTAGGCCCCTTAAAATAACAATATTATCATCATCATCATTGCAGAATTCAACTTTACACTACTCTCACTCTATACACATATAACCACAACACACTTCTCCGTGAAGTCCATACAGTCTCCACAGCTCGCCGCCACAGTTTCAGCTTTCTACCCCCCACTCCCAGATGCCACTAATATTGCTCCTCATGTGCTCCTGTCCATACTGCGTTGAACTCCTCGCACTTTCTTCCAAAACACTGCTGCACTAAGCTATCACAGTACTCCACTGTCACTGGTAACCTCGCTGACAGATAATGCACCCTGGACTGCTTAAGGGACACCACGTACTCTTGCATGATGAAATAAAACGATTTTTTGATTTTGGTGCCATAAAATTCTTCATTCTTTTCTGAATCCAAATATATATAGTTTGTTGGGGTTTTGATGGCAACAACTAACTTAAATTCGTTTTTTAAAATTAGCGTCCCATGCTCTTTTAACTTTTAACTTTGCCAGCTGTTTTCCGTTAATACGAATGTTAACCTATTTTCACTTCCAAAACATAGCAGGTATGGATTGGGAAGAGAAAATTGATACCTATTTTTGAATAAATTTAAAAAGAAAGAGTTCGGATTTTTTCTTGCATTCTGTCCCAATAATAATGAAGCAAATTGGTTACTCATCTGCCATGATCCATTCCAAGTAAGTGAACAAAATTTGAGAGTATTTGATTGAAAAACAACAGAGAAATGTGTACCGGTACCTGAAACAACTTACACAACATTTTTGAAAATGTATCTGTCCAAATTTGTAATCATTTCACACCTCCTGGAGAAAGTTCTGCCCTAAAACTTCCCCATACGGGAGAACGCATCAGGCGAGAGCCTGGACAAAATAACTACAATTGGTCAAGAAAATTAGACTGAAGCGGTGCGGGGTAGTGGGCATGAAATACATCACTAGAAAACCAATGTAGGTAACCACACATTAACAATGTTTATTTCTAATAATAAATGTATAACCAATAAACAAATTGCACTTAAGTGCTTATCACAGAAATGAATAATTATAAATGGAACAAAGTGTGAGGGCCTGATGACAGAAACCCAGACTAAGGAAATGCCAATGAAACAAGCTTGCTTAATTCGAGAGAAGTTGAGCTTAACATAAAAAAAATGCACCTTATAAAAAAAGAACCATAAAACTGATTAAGAGTGTAAGATAACTAGTATGATTTAAATTCTTCATAAAATTGAACTTATCTTCTCAAAGGGTTGAAGAGCCAGCTCCTTAAAAGTTCCAGCTAGCATAAGCGTTGATTAAGAAGTCCTCACAGTTTCTTCTGAAGGAGGCGTACATGGCCTAGAGATAAGTACACAATTGATAAAAAGGTCAACTCTCTCTTCTTCTCTTGCGAAGGAATGACACTTATAGCGTCCAAGTGGTGATCCAGTAGCATTTTGAAAATTCGTTGGCGGCCGAAAGGACTGCAGCTACTTCGAAAGACGAATCAAAGTACCCCATCTAAGGTACGGCTTGAAGAGTACGACAGCTGGCAATTATTCTTGTCATCTTGAGCAATACGTCAGGGTGCACATCTAGTGACGTAACTGCTAGGTAGCGTAGAGACTAGCGATGGTGTCATGAGATGCAGTAGCGGTGACCAGCAGGTTGAAGTGATCAGAAGTGATGATTGATCAGAAGTGGTGAAGAACGCCAGCAAGTGGCGTCTTAAATAGTGATCATGGAACAATCTCGAAGCTGGAGATTGCCCGACCAGACAAAGACCTGCCATTGGTCGAACGAAAGTCAGGGTGACGTCAGTCGACCCTGCTCAGCAGACAGCAGATGAACCAGTAGATGCCGTGTATGCCGGGAGTGAGGAAGCTTGAGGTAGCGAGCGACTGGAACACTCAAGGTGAGAACTATGATATCTATGAATAGGTGATTGATAACAAGATTATGTATTTGGTTTAAGCAATTAATACATTTACAAAGAAATAATTACCATTCGGGGATCTCGGTAACAAGAAACAAAATCTGACCGACAAATGGGCCAAGCTAAACATTGAAAGTATCACGAAAGTGATCATGCTCCGAGAACTCCGAATGAAAACAAACAAAAGAATCAGTCAAAGCAAAACATGGATAACAGACGAGGAGACACTAAGACTCGAAAAGCAAACCAGAGATAGCAGAGATGGGTCTAGTATAAAGACCTTTACTAGTTAAAACATCAACAACTCTGACGCGTTTATCACGGCCAAAGTGGCAGTGAATAACTCTGCCTAGGTTCCACACGAGAGGCGGAGATGGGTCTCGAAGAAGAACCATGTCCCCCACTCGTACATCTGGTTGAGGAAGCCGCCATTTCTCACGCCTATTTAGCAAGCTGAGATATTCTAACTTCCATCGGCGCCAAAAAGAACAGCGCAAAGATTCTACTTTTCTCCAAAAGATAGGTTGGTTAGGATCACAGCGTCGAACCAGCAAAGGCGGAGTAGCAGCAAGCGAACAGCCAATCAGGAAGTGACTGGGTGTTAAAGGTAAAAGATCCTTAGGATCGTTTGAAAGAGGAGTCAGAGGTCTGGAATTTAGAATACCTTCGACTTGAATAATTAAAGAGTTGAATTCCTCATAAGAAAGTATGGTAGGACCAAGAGTTTTCTTAAGCTGTCTTTTAGTAAGTTTGATGCAGGACTCCCATCGGCCCCCGTGATGGGGAGCATAAGGCGGGGTGAAATGCCATTTGAAACCTTTAGAAGTTGGAAATTTTTTCTTTAGCAGAAGGGGAACTTAACACTTTTTTCCAGAGATCAGAAGCGCTTACAAAAATTTTTGCATTATCTGAAAAGACTTCAGATGGGACACCCCTTCTAGCAGCAAATCTAGAAAAGGCGGACAAAAAGTAAGATACAGAAGCGTTCGTAACCAACTCAAGGTGGATAGCTCCCGTCACCATACATACAAATAACGAGATGTAAAGTTTACCTAAGATTTTGCGCTTAGATGAAGAGGGATTGGTCTGATATACGTAAGGACCAGCGTAATCGATCCCAGTAAGAGCGAAGGGCTTATTAGGTTCTGAACGAAATGGAGGTAAATTGCCCATAATCTGAGTGGCGGGCCGTGGTTTAACCTTAAAGCAAGGTATACACTTTTTGACAACAGAAGAAACCTCATGAACGCCATTGATGATCCAGTAGAGTTCACGAATTAGACAGAGCAAGGTGCGAGTGCCAGCATGAAGGTGTTTATAATGAAACTTTTTTTTAAGGGTAGTGATAAGATGCTTTGAAGGAAGGATGATGGGATGCTTTTTCCCATCCTCACAACTAGACATAGCTAATCTTCCACCCACACGTATTATGCCGTCCTGGTCTAGAAAGGGAGTGAGTGGTGAAAGCCTGCTAGACTTGGGCAAATCTTTACCACTTATAAGAGCTTGCTTTTCAGGAGGAAATACTTACTGCTGAACATGTAACAAAATCTTGCAAGTAGCAAATTCTAACTCTGGTGAGAAAGGGTTGAGGCTTCAATGGTTGATCAATTACTAAATATTTCCATCGGAAGATATAAGACACTACACGAATCAATTTATCAAATGAAGAGTATCTATGAAAAAGACTAGTAGAAGTAGAAGTAAGATGCGACGTGACAGGGTCATTACGGGCATCAGGTATTTCTTCTGCAAATTGATTAGCTAAGCGAGGCCAGCAAGATGATTCCTGACTTAGCCACGGAGGACCATTCCAGTACAGGTCTGAGGAAATCAATTTTTTAGGCGTGCAACCACGTGATATTATATCCGCGGGGTTTTCACGGCTAGGAACATGTCTCCATTGTTCAGAATGAGAGACTTCATGAATCTTAGAAACGCGATTTGCCACAAAGGTATTCCAATGAGAAGAAGGCTTGGAAATCCAAGCTAATACAATAGAAGAATCGCTCCAAAAAAATGTGTGGAAAAATTTTAACTTTAAACTGACATTTAGTTTAGTAGCTAATTCTGTTGCCATTAAAGCAGACCATAATTCTAATCTCGGCAATGATACCGTTTTAAGTGGAGCAACTTTTGATTTAGCGCACACTAAATTAGAAAATCCAGGGAAAGTGGCTGAGGAACGTCCTACTATGTATGCGCAACAGCCATAAGCCCCTTCTGAACTATCAGAAAATACATGCAGGTCATACTGCTGGTATAAGGGATTAGAAATTAAAAGGCGGGGTATAGAAACCTTGGAGAGATCCAGCAAACTGCTGCGATACTCTAACCATTCTTCTACAAGAGGAAGGGGGAGATTTTCTTCCCAGTCTGATTTTAATGACCAAAGCTTTTGCAAGAACATTTTTGCAACAATAACTATAGGAGCAATATATTGCAAAGGATCAAAGATCTTTGCGATTTCTGACAGAACTTGTCTCTTAGTTACAGGGGGAGATTCTGAGAAATGTACCTGATAAGAGAAGGTATCAGAAGGAGGACACCAAAAAACACCCAATGCTTTTACGGCTGCTTCATCAGTAGGAATAGCAACAAATTCATCAACTGGGACCTTTGATGAAAATTTTGATATAAATTCAGTGGAATTTGAAGTCCATTTATGGAGCGGAAAACCACCTCCTAGGAGCAGGGATTTCAAATCTTCGCACACAAGGAGTGCTTCAGAAATATTAGGGAAAGAGCAAAAGAAATCGTCAACATAAAATGCCGTTTTTAATGACTCAGAGGCCAAAGGATGATACAGATGACCATCTTGCTCGGCTAACATGTGGAGAGACCGAATCGCAAGAAAGGCTGAAGGCTTCAGGCCATATGTCACAGTCTTCAATCTAAATATCTTTATGGGTTTGGAACTCTCATCGCGCCACAATATTCTTTGCAGATCTTGCTGCTCAGAATTTACGAGAATCTGCCGGTACATCTGCTTAATATCTGAGATTACAGCAATAGGAAACCGTCGAAAATTAAGCAAAACAGAGGTGAGATCTGTTTGAATCGCGGGACCACATTGCAAGGTATCATTTAAAGAGACTCCATTGGAATCTGGTGACGAGCCATTGAAAACTACTCTTATATTGTCTTGTGTTAAGGAATTTTTCCATACCGGGTGATGATTTAGATAAACTATTTCATTTAAAGGATGGTCAATTTCTTCTGATTTAGGAATTACCTCCATGTGATTGGATGATTCGTATTCCTCCATAAAGGAAGCATACTGAGTTTTAACAGAAGCATCTTGTATGAACCGATTTTCAATAGCAAATAGTGCCCTAAGTGCTCTGGAATGCGAGCCCGTAATGGCGGAAGGATTAGGAATACGTGGAAGAGTTACTATAAATCTGCCTTCAGCAGTACGGACAGTGGTTTCCTTGTATAACTTTTCACAAATTTCATTAGAAGAAGAAGCAGTAGCCTGAACATTCTCAAGATTCCAGAACTTGGTTAGCTCTTGACTCAAATCGGTACCAACAAAATAACAATTCGATACAGTTTGAATAGGATTACGGTATATTTGGCCAGTAGCAATCCAACCAAAATCAGTTTCGCGGAAGAAAACATTAGGAGCAATTTTTACTTTATTGGAATGAAGACATTGCCAAAATACGCTTGAGCTGAAAAGAAGCTCTACGGGCGAAGCTCTGTTGAAATGAGGGTCAGCTAGCTGGACAAAATTCGGGATATTCCAACTTTGAATAGGATAAGAAGTGCCAGGAATATTGTTGCCTATAGACTTGATAATCAAACAATCTAATTGCAACTGCGTACCAAGATTATTAGAGTCCTTCAGATCCACTTTAGCAAAGCTTAAGGATTGCGATTTAGAGCAGTTTATTCCTGTAACCTCTATTGAGGTAGGATGTTTTGGGAGGCCTAACTTTTGTACCAAAGATTCATTAATAAAATTGTTGGTAGCGGCATTGTCTAATAATCCCCTGACAGATACCCATTTCCCGTGAGAATTTTTCAATAGAACCTGCACGGTAGATAATAAAACCTGGACTTTGCCAAGCGAGGTAGAACTTTGAGCATACGACTGTGCACTATTTTGAGAAGTCTCAGAATTAGACTTGGTATTGGAACTGCTTGGTCCTGATAACCGTGATTTTTCATGTCTGTGCAAAAGGGAATGGTGTCTAGCCTTACAATGAAAGCATAAACGTTGTGAACGGCAATTGTTTAACATATGCGTTCCTGACAAACAGTTGAAACAATGTTTTTTGTTCGTAATGAACTTTCGTCTTTCATCTACTGATAAAGATTTAAATTCATCACAATTGTATAAATTATGCGATTGCTGACACAGACCGCACGTTTGCATTTGGTTAGGTGACCGAGCATCAACAGGAAGAGCCTGTGATCTTAAAATTCTTTGATTAGAACTGCAAAACTTATCTTTTGAGAAGGCTTTTGAATCTGAACTACTAGTTTTTTGATTAGCTATGGCGGAAAAGACTTGGCTTCTAGCCTTCAAAAAGTTGATAATCGCCTCATAAGTGCATTGCAAATTCTGGGAAAGTTCTGTTTCCGAGGCTTTTAATGTATTTGCATCCAATCTTGCAGAAATGAGGTGAACTAGAAATAAATCCCAGTGATTTACAGGTTGGTTTAAATTGGACAATGCTCTGACGTGTAGCTCTGCAGTGTCAATCAACTTACGAAGTGATAAACTGTTATCTGCTTGCACGTTAGTTAACTCGAATAAGCTCTGTATATGGCGTTGAATAGATAAACGAATGTTCCCATATCTATCCTTAAGAAGATTCAGAGCAACTTCATAATTATCACTGGTCAAAGAAAGTGCTTGAATCAGGTTAAGTGCGTTGCCTTGAACTGCCAGACGCAAGTAGTGAAATTTTTGAATTATTGGTATAGAAGTATTCTCATGTACTAAAGAATTGAATAATTCAAAAAATGGCTCCCATTCTATGTCCTTACCAGTGAATTTGGGTATTTCTAATTTGGGTAGTATAATGCGTGAAGAAGATGTAGAAGATGCTGCAGAAGTTTGATCTTCTTGTTTTTCTTTTAAAGTTAAAGCCCTAAGAAGCTGTTTAGCTTCAGCAAATCCCTGATAGTATAATTTTTCAACTTCCAACCTATCACTTGTCTGGTCCGGATGCTGAGTTTCTATACTGCATTGTATCTCATCATATTTCTCAAAGGCTTGTTCATAATTCTTAAGCCTCTGCGAAATTATGTCAAGATTACGCTCTTGGGGTTCAAGCTCCGTTAAGAAAGTACGAAACCGTGTGAGCTTGCCCTTACAAGAGGCTCTGGCGTTGCTGAGTTTTTCATCAAGGTTAGGCATGTTAAAAGTTGTTTGTTACTCACGTCAATATTGTGACTTCGAGTACTGGAAGCCAGAGGATGACAGCTTGCTAAGTAGTAAGGTTTAGTCTGATGCGGAAGAAACCGGCTTAGCTTACGTTTCTCTCCTCCTCTGCTGAACATGCGCCTCAAGCTGAAACTTACAATGTGAATTAGTGATGAAACACAATGAACAAAAATTGTTAATGTGAAATTCAAGATATGAAACTTGTAACATTCCCAGGGTGCAACAGATATGTTTCCCGGGGGTGAGGCACCAAAAATTATGGAGAAAGTTCTGCCCTAAAACTTCCCCATACGGGAGAACGCATCAGGCGAGAGCCTGGACAAAATAACTACAATTGGTCAAGAAAATTAGACTGAAGCGGTGCGGGGTAGTGGGCATGAAATACATCACTAGAAAACCAATGTAGGTGACCACACATTAACAATGTTTATTTCTAATAATAAATTTATAACCAATAAACAAATTGCACTTAAGTGCTTATCACAGAAATGAATAATTATAAATGGAACAAAGTGTGAGGGCCTGATGACAGAAACCCAGACTAAGGAAATGCCAATGAAACAAGCTTGCTTAATTCGAGAGAAGTTGAGCTTAACATTAAAAAAAATGCACCTTATAAAAAAAGAACCATAAAACTGATTAAGAGTGTAAGATAACTAGTATGATTTAAATTCTTCATAAAATTGAACTTATCTTCTCAAAGGGTTGAAGAGCCAGCTCCTTAAAAGTTCCAGCTAGCATAAGCGTTGATTATGAAGTCCTCACAGTTTCTTCTGAAGGAGGCGTACATGGCCTAGAGATAAGTACACAATTGATAAAAGGTCAACTCTCTCTTCTTCTCTTGCGAAGGAATGACACTTATAGCGTCCAAGTGGTGATCCAGTAGCATTTTGAAAATTCGTTGGCGACCGAAAGGACTGCAGCTACTTCGAAAGACGAATCAAAGTACCCCATCTATGGTACGGCTTGAAGAGTACGACAGCTGGCAATTATTCTTGTCATCTTGAGCAATACGTCAGGGTGCAGATCTAGTGACGTAACTGCTAGGTAGCGTAGAGACTAGCGATGGTGTCATGAGATGCAGTAGCGGTGACCAGCAGGTTGAAGTGATCAGAAGTGATGATTGATCAGAAGTGGTGAAGAACGCCAGCAAGTGACGTCTTAAATAGTGATCATGGAACAATCTCGAAGCTGGAGATTGCCCGACCAGACAAAGACCTGCCATTGGTCGAACGAAAGTCAGGGTGACGTCAGTCGACCCTGCTCAGCAGACAGCAGATGAACCAGTAGATGCCGTGTATGCCGGGAGTGAGGAAGCTTGAGGTAGCGAGCGACTGGAACACTCAAGGTGAGAACTATGATATCTATAAATAGGAGATTGATAACAAGATTATGCATTTGGTTTAAGCAATTAATACATTTACAAAGAAATAATTACCATTCGGGGATCTCGGTAACAAGAAACAAAATTTGACTGACAAATGGGCCAAGCTAAACATTGAAAGTATCACGAAAGTGATCACCTCCTATAAAAGGAAGGAAGGAAGGAAGGAAGATTGTAAATTTACGTGACCGTGAATCTTGTGATTATGAGCCACGGGACCTCCTTTTTACGTGGAATCTGAACCACAGGACATGGCATTTCACTTCGAAAATCTCACATGCATTGACCGGGAATCGAACCCGGACCGTCTTGGTGAGAGGCACACAGCTAGACCGCTGAGCCACCACGCCCCACATCCTATAAAAGCAAAGTACCACTACATGGTCAAAAACAGCTCAGAATATTCCGCTTCTCATATGTTACAAGAATCATAGTTGTACCTTTAGCATAAACCCAGAAAATACTTAGTAAAGTGATGCCACAAAAATAGACTTTCTCATCGTGTAAGAGTACGTGGTGACCTTAATGTACTCTCAAAACTATCTGCTAGAAATGACTTACAAATAAATCACGACAAACTAAATACAAAATTATTTTTCAAATTCGCGCAGCCGCCATTTTGAGGTTACGTAAACAATTTAACAAAATTAGATATCAGTGCATTACAATGTGTATAAACATTTGCTGCACCATGTTTCAATGCGTTTGGATCATTAAATCGCGAGAAAAGTCTATTTAAAACTTTCAAATTCGCTTAGCCGCCATGTTCGTTTTATAGTTAACTGATTTTTGAAAGTCTCAGAGATGAATTTCCAGTACTGCCCTTTATCTCTGTACAAAATTTCAGGGTGATACCTGTAATAGTTTCAGAGATATAGAATGCCGGTGAAATATTTCGCACAGCCGCCATCTTGAGGTTATGTAAACAATTGAATGAAATTAGATGTCGGTGCATTACAATGTGTATAAACATATACTGTACCAAGTTTAATTGCGTTTGGTTGGTTAAGTCACGAGAAACGTCTATTTAAAAGTTGCAAATTTGCTTGGCCGCCATGTTGGTTTTCTAGTTACCAGGTTTACAAACGTCACATAGGTGAACTCTAGTTGTTCCCTTTATCACCGTACAAAATTCCAAGGAGATATCGGTAATAGTTTCGGAGATATAGAATGCTGATGAAATATTTCGTACAGCCGCCATGTTGGATTGGTGAGACGTAACAAAATTTGAATGGCACGGTCGGGGTCGTCCGAAATAGCGCTGTGAACTTAGCGAGATTCATTGAAATCGATCCAGCCGTTTAGATTTTATTAGGGACACACACACACACACACACACACACACGAATCGCACACACACGCACACACAGACACACGGACAAACGGTGATCTCATAAGCCTATTATTTTCATAAATGAAAATAGGCTAAAAATGATTTTCAGACGAGGTGGAAAATTCTCCCCAAAGGACACGCTGACCCTTCAAGATAATCACCTAGAAGTAGTTTCAAAATTCAAATGTCTTGGAATTACTCTACAAACAACACTGACATCATTCAACATTCATGTGAAAGGAAGAGCAACAGCAGCGATAAGAGCAATTTACCACATTCAACAGCCTCAAAACCTCTCAATAAAAACGGCCATAGCACCAATAGCGACTTACGGAATCCACATAATTTGGGACAAACTAAGAGAAAACGACCTATTAACATTAGAGAAAGTCAAAGCCCGCTATTTGAAAAGAGTCCAGGGTATTGGGAAGACAGCGTTGTCCAGAATGACTTACGTCTTCACAAAAGAAATGTTCTACTTAGAAGACATTAGACTGCAGATGCTACTGCCGCGCACCGAGGCCTATGAGAGTGCCCTTCAAATACTAAAAGAAAAGCAAAACGCTATCTGGGATGATTTCTACTCAACTGACGCCATAATGACTGACGAATGGAAACAGGCAAACTACCTATGAACTCCGACACGTAATGACACGATACGCTACACATATCTTTCAATACAAGTTCTGCCGAAACAAGCGATTCCACCAACAAACTGAAGAATGTGTGTGTGATCTATGCAGTGAATGCTGTTCTCGATATCATGCAAAATATTGCCGACAAAAACATTATATCAGTAACATAATTGGGATTGGAATATTGCACAGTAGGTTACTCAGTTTTGTATTTTGCACATTGTGAGCTGTTTCAATAATAATAAAACTACTTGCTGTGCGCTTTCTTACACCTTATATCAATTACAGAGAGCCATATCTGACTATCTGGGCGGGGTTGACCTGAACTGTTCTACAGAACGAAGAATCCAGATTCATCCCGAACGTTTCACCTACAGGCCTGGATGCTGATTCGCTGAGAGTACTTGTGGTTCCGCCCACAGTTCACTCTCTGCCTCTCTCTCGTCGACCACTTGTCCATTCCTACGGCAAAAGAAAGTGGCCCCTTGTCACAATACCTTTAGCCACCTCAAGCCATAGGTTCAACATGGGGAGCGAACCCTCAGGTTCTACGTTCAACAGCTTTGGGTCTTTGCTTCGCAGCAGGAGAGAATGGATCATCAGTGTGGGGAGCATCTGCCCATACCAAGCAAGTGGACATAGCTCTTAACGAGTCCACCCATATTGTCACTGGATATCTGAGACCTACTCCAGTGCAGAAGACCTACTCTCTCGCTGGCATTGCACCTCCAGCTATTCGACGCGAGGTGGCAGAAGAAAAAAGAAAGACAAACGCTTGAGACAGATCCCAGACATTCTATGTTCAACAATAAGGTGACCACTCCTCGCCTAAGATCCAGGAAGAATTTTATTAAGAGAACAGTTCCTCTCCATACAAAACAAGACGTCCGGCGTGTGTCACTCTGGAAACAAATAGTACCAGAGGGGTTTTCTACTAAAGAAGTACTGAGCAGTGGTAGTAATTTGCCTAACACCACCTTAAACAGGATGAGAACAGGAGTACCCAAGTGGCGTGAAGTGGCATTATGGAGAACGGCGAAGAAATTGCTCAATGTTATAACACAGAGTAAGTGTGGCACAGAGTGTCTAACAAAGGTTCAGGAGGACCTACAGTATGGCTCTGAGCTCGTGATCCGTGCAATGAATTTGGCCGCACCACATGCGTCACATCAGCGGACAACCTGACAGGGGCTAACGCTACTACTAACGGTACAGGAAACATTTACTATTTACTTATGTACTTCGCAGTCGAGTTGCTAGTTCATACTCCCATCCAGATTCAGCTTCACTGGAAACCGTGTTGTCAGAAGAAATAGAAACATCACTATCACTCGAATCATTGCAGGTGTATAAGGTGCATTCAAAACGTAACGAGCCGGAGGCTGTAATGCGCAAACCGGTGACTACATCGGCTAATCGTAGCATGTGTAACGAGGTGTGGTTCCGACCAGAGCGTGAAAGGTCACAGCCCGTCGCTAAAGGGCACGCATACACGTCACGTGACGATACAAAGCGAGCAGCTGCAAACATCAATCGTCCAACGCTGCCAGTCGCATTGCAAACAGTGACATGGAGGCGTCAAACGAAGAGCAAAGTGGTGCTGTTCGGTTTCTGACAGCGGAAGGAGTAGGGGGAACGGACATTCATCGCCGAATATCACAAGTGTACGGCGAACACTGCTTGTCCCTTGCAAGGGTCAAGGCGTGGCACAAGCGCTTCAGGGAAGGACGGGTGTCGTTAGCCGATGATGCCCGGTCTGGGGAAACCCCTGCATTACCGATGACAACGTACAGCTGGTTGATGCACTCATTACCCAGGACCGCCGAGTGACAGTGAACGCCATAGCCGCCGTGGTCGGATTGAGCGTCGTAGTGTGCACACCATCATGAAGGAACGACCGCACTTGCGCAAAGTGTGTGCCCAATGATTGCCCCACAGTCTTCAACCACACCAGGAAGCATGTCTAATGGCCCACTGTCTTGGTCATCTGCAGCGCTATGCTAGGGAAGGGAATCGGTTCCTGGCACGAGTGGTGGCTGGAGATGAATCATGGTGTCATCACTTCATACCAGAATCCAAACGACAAAGCCTCCAGTGGAAGCATCCAGGGTTACCACCACCCAAAAAAGGCAAGGCCATCCACACGAGTGCAGGAAAGGTATCCTCCGGCTCGTTACTTTTTGAACGCAACTGATATATTAGTACAATATCACCTGCGCGCCCAGTCCTTTAATAACAGCATTCGAAAACGTTTCCTTGTCTCGCACTCAAAAGCGCTCTCTCTCACACACTCACTCCACTATACTTTCCCTCCCTCATCCTTCCCCTCCCGCCAGAGATCATGAGCTGGGAGCCGTACTGTACAACAGGTCAACATAGAAAATCTCGAGGACCGCACCGAGTGCTGGAATAAAATCAAAAATGTTAAGTTTGAGCATAGACCGTCACGCAGTGGCGGCCGGTAATGAGGTTGCAGTGTTGCACAACGACCAGATTAATTCATGAAAAACAATTAATACCATAATAATATTTTTAGTAATAAAAGTTGTATGTTTCCTTTTATATGTATAGGAATCCATAATTCTGTTCTTTAATAATTCAGGAAATCTTATATTAAGTTGCTATAAACTGACTGAGAAAGCGTAGCGTGCCAACTGTCTAGGAGCGCTCGTCCATTTGGGCGTTGCCAGCCCCAAGCACCGACCAGATCTCAATAGTGAAGGGTATGGCAGAGATGCTAGACCGGGTAAGCCCCATCCCAACAGTTAACACGGCTGGTCGTTGCCCGCTGACTGCAACTAGGAGGCCGAGGCGCAGGCGCGGACGGAGACATCCGAGATGCTCCGTCAACTGCCAATACTATGTCATGCAATGTTGCGCGTACTTGTGACACGCCCTCGTTTATAACTTACGTTGTCATGTTCTCGTGAAGGTTTTCATGTAGACTAACTTATATTCCATTGAATCCGACGAAAATGTGATGTCTCTGAAATGTGACATTCGTTATGAATGAGGTACATCCGTTTTACCGTGCAACTGAATACAGTTTTCTCTGATATCAAGCAGTCTTTTACCCTATCACCTCATGGGCGCCCGCAGGAGGGGTGGGGACGGCGACAAGGAGGGGCGTTGTCACACCAGTTTATTTCATAAATTGAAATTTGAGATGTAGGGGTAATTCCACGGTTTTATTTAACTTAATAATTTGGGATGATTTGAGAATATCTTCAGTTATTTAAAAAATCGGCCAACTGGATTAACATTGCCATTTTGATGAACTGCTTGATATTTAGCCTATTTTCATTTTATGAAAAAAACAAGATGTTCAGCAAAGAACATATAGCCTACTTTCTCCTAAATGTATGGGTATATTTATGACTCGTTGTCCTCATCCCTAACACAATCACCTCTACCACAATGTATTGTTTGTTTTCTTTTATATTGATAATTAGCCGGTAAGTGTCAACATCAATATTATATACTTTATGATGATTGAATAACAAAACTACCAACTTATTGTAATGCATTCACGTCCGTTAATCTCTATATTAAGCCAGGCTGCAAAGTTAAGGATCTTTCGTTTTGGATACCTTCCCCTTTACAAATCCGCGCCGATCACAGTAGGTTGGTGCTGCGACCTATCAGTGAATTAATCTTTATGTTGTACGCCTATGCACTGCCATCGTAATGTACTACGATGGCAGTGGCCTATGGGTGTTGAATGAGTAGACAGTTTAAAGTAGCCAAGAGGGAGGCGATCCAGCTGGCAGTGTTTAAACGTAATCGGAGCGCGATCGTGGCTAATAGTTGAACTACCAGTATTACAAAATTGCCATACTTCAGGAGGCCAGGTATTTACACAGCGGTATGTTTGGAACAATATTACCCACATAACCCATAAGAGGACACCACCGTACAGAGGCATTAAGAAGGCTGTGGTTAATGACAACGTGTATCTAGTTTTTCTATTCTCCTTTTCCTGATGTCTTCTGTTTATGTGCGATGCTGGGGCTGTGATTTTATTAATAAACGAGTGTATATATTAGCCTCTCCTTTGAGCTAAATGACATCTTATTCAGTATCTGTGGAAAGAGCTCGTGCACATCATTTGTAAAAGAATTCAAGAAAGAAAAAAAAGCTAACTGTAGCGGTACTCGATCCCCAGTCAACTGCGTGACAGACCAACACGCTAGCCCAGAGCTAATCCTATCCTTAACATCATGGTGTTCTTAACTGACATATTAGATACAACCTGTTGGCAAATAATGACTTTGAATAAACGATTTCTTCACAGCAGTACATCTTCATTAAAGATAATTTCATACAAAGTTTATATTATTGTATCAGTAGGGTATATCACATACAACATACTAAAACTATTGAAATATAAGACAGGCACATGAGGACAGCTGCCATCTTGTCGTGTGACACAGACGGCTCAGCTCTTTTAAGCCACTCATACAGTATAATATTATAATATTAAATTATAATAAATAACGGATCACGACCTTCAGGATAGCTTAAACCACCCTAGGCTCGATAATCGGAATTGGTGGGTCTTAAGCTATTGATTAAAATGGTTGAATAATTCACACGGCCGCCATCCTGAAATGGCACGGCCGATGACCTTGAATGTTGGGTGAAAGACGCATCCTATATAGAGGTATGTTGTCACCAAATTTAGTAGAGATCGGATGATTAGTTTAGCCGTAATTTGATTTTACGTTTTGAACGTTTGAGTGGCCGCCATTCTGTTTTGGTAAAGATGGCAGCGATATAAAGTATGACACTGAGGTGCCCTTTGCTAGTGCTACCTCTGTACCAAATTTCGTTCAATTCGGTTTCACCGTGTTCGAATTGATAGTGGGGGACAGACATTCAGAGTACACACACTCACACACACACACACACACAGACTCACACACACACATACACACACACAGACAGACACACAATTTTTCGCCCTGTGTTGATCTCATAAGTCTACTTTCATTTTTTGCAAAAATCGAAAGTAGGCTAAAAATAGACTTATGAGATCACATTTTGTCCGTGTGTGTGCGTATGTGTGTCTTGTGTGATGTGTGTGTGTGCCCCCCCCCCCAATTACTTCTAAACGGCTGGAATGATTTCAATGAAACTCAGTAAGGTCATAGCACCATTTCAGCCGACCCCGACCGAGCCCTTCAAATTTTACTACGTCTCACCAATCCAACATGGCGGCTGTGCGAAATATTTAGCCAGCATTCAATATCTCCGAAACTATTACCGATATCACTCTGAAATTTTGTACGTTGATTAAGAGCACTACTAAAAGTTCACCTATGGACTTTTCAGAGACCTGGTAACTATTTAACCAACATGGCGGCCAAGCGAAGTTGCGACTTTTCAATAGACTTTTATCGCGATTTAACCATCCAAACGCAATGAAACTTGGTTCAGCAAATGTTTATACACGTTGTAATGCACTGGCATTTAATTGTTTACATAACCTCAAGATGGCGGCTGTGTGAAATATTTCACTTGCATTCTATATCTCCGAAACTATTACTGATATCACCCTGAAAGTTTGCAAAGTGATAAAGGTCACTACTGCACGTTTATCTATGTAACTTTCAAAATCCTGTAAAGTACAAAACGAGCATGGCGGCCAAGCGAATTTGAAATGAGCGCAGTGAAATATGGTACAGTATACGTATTGTAATGCACTAGCATCTAATTTAGTTCAATTGTTTGCATAAACTCAAGATGGCGGCTGTGCGGAATTTTAAAATTAAGTTTTTATTTCTTGTGTCGTAATAATGCGATCGAAGGGAAAGTTTGCATAATGAAGCTACGCAATAATTTTCCTTTAATGGTACATAACTCTATGGCCTATACATATAACAATCCAAAATGGCGATCATCCGAAATATTTAGATGGTTCTCAATATCTACGAATCTTTTACAGCAATCAAACTGAAAGTTTTTATGTTCATAGAGGCAATTAACTTAAGTAGGATATTATGAAAATAGGCTTTCGTTCTTCACGGAACTACTTGTTATATTTGTCGATACATTGTGATACAACTACGTTTCGCCTGTTTTTAAAAAATGAACATTATGACGATGATTCACAAAGAAAGCCGAACTCCTATGGACAAAAACTCTGAACTAAAAAAATATATTCCTCCCATTCATGGCATAAATTCCATGTACTCAAAGGTTTAAGAGGAGCCAAATAATGAATGTCATGAAACAAGTAAGAAATGAAGCAAAAATTGAGGAGGGAGGGGGGGGGGGTACGTCTCAATATCACCTAGTGACATATAGGTAATGAAATAAAAAAATAATACATGGCCCCTCCCCCACACCCTAGTAAAAATCCTGCGTGTGCCCATGTACCACCTTAATGAGTTAGCCGTGGTCGTTACGGCATGACTAATGGCAGTCTCACAGCCGCTACCTTCCAACTCCTCGCCCTTCCCTTCCAACTTTCCTCCCCAACAGTAATTGTAGCTCACCCATGGGTGTCCGTCTCGAAGCAGCTACAAAACTGGCTAGCCGAACATGTCCTCGGACACTCCCGGCACTAAAAGCCATACGCTAAAAAAACTTAATGAAAATAGTGCAACACCCAGAACATTTATCCGCCGGTTTCAACAAATGAGCGATGACGGGCGAAACGTTTCAACAAAGTCCTGTATGCGTTCACAAACCATTCGTCCGATAGCGATGAAACTTGGGTGAGAGGTTGTGTACACTACAGGCAAGGTTTATGGCTTAGTAAATCCATGTTATAATAGGTAGCGCACGAGAAGACTCAACAAATGAGCGACGACGTGCGAAGCGTTTCAACCAAGTCCCGTATGCGTTCATATACTATTCTTCTGATAGCGATGAAAGTTGGGTGAGATGTTGTGTACACTTCAGGGAAGGTTTCTGGCATAGTAAATCCACTTTATAATAGGTATCGCACAAGTAGATTAAACAAATGAGCTACGACGCGCCAAGTGTTTCAATACAGTCCCGTATGCGTTCATATACCATTCGTCCGATAGCGATTAAACTTGGGTGAGATGTTGTGTACACTTCAGTGAAGGTTTCTGGCTTAGTAAATCCACTTTACAATATGTATCGCACATGTAGATTTAACAAATGAGCGACGGCACATGAATCGTTTAAAAAAAGTACCGTATGAGTTCATATGTCATTCATCCGATTGCTATGAAACTTTGGTGAATTATTGTGCACACTCCAGGAAAGGTTTCTGACTTAGTAAATCTTTTTGCAATAGGTAGCGCACGAGTAGATTCAACAAATGAGCGACGACGGGCGAAGCGTTTCAACAAAGTCCCGTATGCGTTCATATACTATTCGTCTTATAGCGACTAAACTTGGGTGAGTTGTTGTGTACACTCAGGGAAAGCTTCAGGCTTAGTAAATCCATTTGACAATAGGTAGCGCGCGAGTAGATTCAACAAATGATCGAAGACGCGCGAAGCGTTTCAACAAAGCCCCGTATGCGTTCATATACAATTCGCCCGATAGCGATAACTTTTGGGTGAGATGTTGTGTACACTTCAGGGTAGGTTTCTGGCTTAGTAAATCCACTTTACAATATGTATCGCACAAGTAGATTAAACAAATGAGCGACGACGCGCGAAGTGTTTCAAAATAGTCCCGTATGCGTTCATATACCATTCGTCCGATAGTGACTAAACTTGGGTGAGTTGTTGTGTACACTCCAGGGAAAGTTTCAGGCATAGTAAATCCATTTTACAATAGGTAGCGCACGAGTAGATTCATCAAATGATCGGAGACGCGCGAAGCGTTTCAACAAAGCCCCGTATGCGTTCATATACATTTCGACCGATAGCGATGAAACGTGGGTGAGATGTTGTGTACACTTCTGTGAAGGTTTCTGGCTTAGTAAATCCACTTTACAATATGTATCGCACAAGTTGATTCAACAAATGAGCGACGGCACGCGAATCGTTTTAACAAAGTCCCGTATGCTTTCTTATACCATTCATCCGATTGCTATGAAACTTTGGTGAAATATTGTGTCCCCTCCCGCAAAGATTTCTGATTTAGTAAATCTATTTTACAATTGGTAGCGCACGAGTAGATCCAACAAATGAGTAACGGCGCGCGTATCGTTTAAAAAATTATCCGTATGCGTTCATATACCATTCATGCGATTGCAATGAAATTTGGTGAAATGCTGTGTCCACTCCCGCAAAGATTTCTGATTTAGTAAATCCATTTTACAATTGGTAGCACACGAGTAGATTCAACTAAAGAGCGACAGCGCGTGAATTGTTTGAAGCAAGTCCCGTATGCGCTCATATACCATTCATCCGATTTTGATAAAACTTTGGTGAGTTGAGTATAGTCCTGCGAAGGTGTACGAATTAGTAAATCCGTTTTTCAATGGGTGGCGCACAAGTAGATTCAACAAATGAGCAACGGCACGCGAATCGTTTAAAAAAGTCCCGTATGCATTCATATACCATTCATCCGATTGCTATGAAACTTTGGTGAATTATTGTGCACACTCCAGGAAAGGTGTCTGACTTAGTAAGTCATTTTTACAATAGGTAGCGCACGAGTAGATTCAAGAAATGAGTAACGGCGCGCGTATCGTTAAAAAAATCCGTATGCGTTCATATACCATTCATCCGATTGTGATAAAACTTTGGTGAGTTGAGTACAGTCCTGCGAAGGTGTATGAATTAGTAAATCCGTTTTTCAATGGGTGGCTCACAAGTAAATCAACAAATGAGTGACGGCGCGCGAATCGTTTAAACAAAATCCTGTATGCTTTCATATGCCATTCATCCGATTGCGATGAAACTTTGATGAGTTGTTGTGTACACGCCAGGGAAGGTTTTCGAATTAGTAAATCCATTTTACAATAGATAGCGTACGGGTATCTTCAACAAATGGGTGACGGCGCTCGAATCGTTTCAACTAAGTCCCGTATGCGTTCATATACCATTCATTTCATTGCGATGAAACTTTGTTGAGTTGTTGAGCACGCTCCCATGATTTTTTGAGATAATAAATCAATTTTACAATATTTTAGAAATGGTTAACGGAAAAAGAAAAAAATATTGAGAATCCAAATGCATTTCAACAAACAAAGTTACAACGCCAACACTTTCTTTGATTGGCATTGCAACGCATGCCGGGTACAGCTAGTAAATAATATATATATATGTGTGTATATATGACAATATTTATTTGTATATTAATGAGAAGCTCATTTTAAAATGAAGATCTAAAAAGTAAAAACCAAATGAGTCGTCCAGTTGAAAAACTCGTTTAATCCGCTTGTGAATAAGGATCATGTCATAAAATTATTTATTTTATTATTTTATTTTATTTTATTTTATTTTATTTTGTTTTGTTTAATTTAATTTTATTGTATTTTGTTTTTATTTTGTATTGTTTTTCTTTATTTCGTTTTATTTCGTTTTAAATTGTTTTTTGTTTTGTGTTTTATTTTGTTTTTGTTTTTATTTTATTTTGATTATTTTGATTTTGTTTTGTATATTTTGTTTTATCTTATTTTCATTTTCCAGAAAACAAAAACAAAAACAAAAAACACGTAGCAAAAAGCAAAATTCAAAAACAAAATCAAAAGCAGAAAACAAATAACAAGAAACATAAAGCAAAAAGCAAAATTCGAAAATAAACGCAAAAGCAGAAAACAAGAAACATAACGGAAAAAGCAAAATTCAAAAAAGGAAAAGCAGAAAACAAACACAAAACCAAGAAAGAGTAGCAAAAAGTCAAATTCAAAAGCAAAAGACACAAAGCAAACACAAAACCAGAAACCAAAAACACAAAGCAAAATGTAGAAAAAAACAAACACAAAAGATACGCGAGGTAAAGTCCAGAGAAACGTTTCTCCTGAAAATGATTCTTATTCACAAGTGGATTAAACGAGTTTTTCAACTCGATGACTCAAATGTTGTAGTCATCGAAAAACTGAATATCACGTTGCCAATATTGTTTGGTAATTATGAATGTTGTAGTGCTTCAGGTAAGAAGTAGACGAGGTCCCAAATTCAATCGACGACTACTTTCGACCAAATTATTATGTGTTGTTTGTGAAGTAACCAATAAAATCCAATAACATCATCATTTTCGTCGTTCTATTTTACGTTAGCTCATGTAGGTTTGGAATTTTTAATTTATACTTTAATATTTTTTGTCGCAGTTGGAACACAAAAAGTGCACGTTTTTAAGCGTGTTTCAACCATGCGTCACATTTAAGAATTATTTTCTCAAAAACCCTTCATCAGATCGAATCCAAATTTTAACAAAATATACATTGGAATGTTGTATACCTGGTTTATTCATTTCAAAATTTTGCGTGTCCCAGAAAAAAAGTTGTTATTATTTTTGTAAGGTAACTTTTTTTCGGCTCGGGGTGGTGAGAAAATGTAGATCTTGGTCGCGATGTAATCCTTATACATCAAAAAGTTATGCTGTATGACTGTGAAATACGTATATTAACTCACCTATTTTATATCGGTTTGTATTTGTAGGCGGAAATAACACATCGTTCACCAGCTACCCGCTCCTGGAAAAGCTGTACAGCGTTGCTGTGATGGAGCCCATCACTTCCGAGCGAGGCACGCCATGATGCGTGATGGGCTCCATTTCGGCAACGCTGTACAGCGTTTCCTAAAGCGGGTAGCTGGTGAACGATGTGTTATTTCCGCCTACAAATACAAACCGAAATAAAATAAGTGAGTTAATTTACGTATTTCACAGTCATACAGCATAACCTTTTGATGTATAAGGATTACATCGCGACCAAGAACTACATTTTCCAACCACCCCGAGCCGAGAAAAAGTTACCTTACAAAAATAATAACATCTTTTTTTCATGAACACGCAAAATTTTGAAATTAATAAACCAGATATACAACATTCCAATGTATATTGTGTTAAAATTTGGATTCGATCTGATGAAGGATTTTTGAGAAAATAATTCTTAAATGTGACGCATGGTTGAAACACGCTTAAAACGTGCACTTTTTGTGCTCCAACTGCGACAAAAAATATTAAAATATAAATTAAAAACTCCAAACCTACATGAGCTAACGTAAAATAGAACGACGAAAATGATGATGTTATTGGATTTTATGTAGGTCTATTGGTTACTTCACAAACAACCTTCAAACTCGAGTGCACATAATACTTTGGTCGACAGTAGTAATGTGGTAGAGCTTAGAAGTTTCAGAACTCTCTCAAAGATAGCGCAAGCTGCAGCGCCATTGCGGCAAATTTCAAGTTTACTTCAATCTGCTGACAATGAATCACGTATATTATTGATTTCAAGTAGTTTTAATGAATTATATTTTAACCTTCTGTCAGGTGCGATATTGCGTGGGACGAGATCGGGCGCGGTGTATCAACATGATCACACAACATATGCACTTAAACTAAATTGTGTTTGGCAATATTTATTAAGTGTCACCAGTTACATTGCAAATAAAATTAGAATTTCTCACCGGCGTAGCTGAGATTAGTGAAAGTTTTATATCACAAAATACATAGTATGTCACTTATGAAACAGTATATCAGTATGATAATAATAATATCGTATGGCCTCGCATGCCGGGCGCAAGTTTTGTTATTTGACAACCAAGGGTAGCTTGCTTGTCGAATTTCGCCGTTCCTTGAAGCACTGTGGAAGTCAAGGATGTTAGATATCTAATCTCCTTGAACACCACAGTGCTTTCTAGTAGAGAAATGAGGAACTTTGTGCTGGCGGAAACTCCCGAGATTAATTTTGCCATTATGAACTAGGTCTACTGAATTCAAATGGGTTCTTTGACATGCCAACATCGTATGACATGCGTATCGTTATTTTTGCCACCTTTCAAAAATCACTTACCACGGCCAGGGGCGAACCTGCAAGCTTGGGGTTAGTAGACCGACACGTTGACCACTCACCCACCGTGGCAAGCTATCAATATGATAATTGAATATGAAGGAATGTTAAAACGACCCCAAAATTAAACAAGTAATTCCGTGCAGAACAATACAGCATATTTTCATATATCTTACTCATGTTAATTGCCTCTATCAACATACAAAATCTCAGTTTGATTGTTGTAATCGATTCGTAGATATTGAGAACCGTGTAAATATTTCAGATGGTCGCCATGTTGGATTTTTAGCCTATTTTCAATTTTGAAACAAGATGTTCAGCAAAGAACATATAGCCTACTTTCTCCTAAATGTATGGGTATCTTTATGACTCGTTGTCCTCATCCCTAACACAATCACCTCTACCACAATGTATTGTTTGTATTCTTTTATATTGATAATAAGCCAGTAAGTGTCAAAATCAATATTATATACTTTATGATGATTGAATAACAAAACTACTAACTTATTGTAATGCATTCACGTCCGTTAATCTCGATATTAAGCCAGCCTGCAAAATTAAGAATCTTCCGCCCCAATCATCTTCCGCCCCAATCACAGTAGGTGGTGCTGCGACCTATCAGTGAATTAATCTTTATCTTGTACGCCTATGCACTGCCATCGTAATGTACTACGATGGCAGTGTTCTATGGGTGTTGAATGAGTAGGCAGTTTAAAGTAGCCAAGAGGGAGGCGATCCAGCTGGCAGTGTTTAAAGGTATTCGGAGCGCGATCGTGGCTAATAGTTGAACTACCAGTATTACAAAATTGCCATACTTCAGGAGGCCAGCTCAGGCATTTACACAGCGTTATGTTTGGAACAATATTACCCACATAACCCACAAGAGGACAGCACCGTACAGAGGCATTAAGAAGGCTGTGGTTAATGACAACGTGTATCTAGTTCTTCTATTCTCCTTTTTCTAATGTCTTCTGTTTATGTGCGATGCTGGGACTGTGATCTTATTAATATACGAGTGTATACTTTATCCTCTCCTTTGAGCTAAATGACATTTTATTCAGTATCTGTGGGAAAAGCTCGTGCACATCATTTGTAAAAGAATTCAAGAAAAAAAAAACCTAACTGTAGCAGTATTCGATCCCCAGTCAACTGCGTGTCAGACTAACATGCTAGCCCAGAGCTAACCGTATCCATGACGTCAGGTGTTCTTAACTGACATATTAGATACAAACTGTTGGCAAATAATGACTTTAAATAAACGATTTCTTCACTGCAGTACATCTTCATTAAAGATCATTTCATACAAAGTTTATATTATTGTATCAGTACGGTATATCACATACAACATACTAAAACTACTGAAATATAAGACAGGCACATGAGGACAGCTGCCATCTTGTCGTGTGACACAAACGGCTCAGCTCTTTTAAGCCACTCATACTGTATAATATTATAATATTAAATTATAATAAATAACGGATCACGACCTTCAGGATAGCTTAAACCCCCCTAGGCTCGATAATCGGAATTGGTGGGTCTTAAGCTATTTATTAAAATGGTTGCATAATTCACACGGCCGCCATCCTGAAATGGCATGGCCGATGACCTTGAATTTTGGGCGAAAGACGCGTCCTATATAAAGGTATGTTGTCACCAAATTTGGTAGAGATCGGATGATTAGTTTAGCCGTAATTTGATTTTACGTTTTGAACATTTGAGTGGCCGCCATTCTGTTTTGGTAAAGATGGCGGCGATATAAAACATGACACTGAGGTGTCCTTTGCTAGTGCTACCTTTGTACCAAATTTCGTTCAATTTGCATTCACCGTGTTCGAATTGATAGGGGGGGACAGACATTCAGAGTACACACACTCACACACACACAGACACACACACACACACACACACAGACTCACACACACACATACACACACACACACAGACTCACACACACACATACACACACACAGACAGACACACTTTTTTCGCCCTGTGTTGATCTCATAAGTCTACTTTCATTTTTTGCAAAAATCGAAAGTAGGCTAAAAATAAGCTTATGAGATCACCTTTCATCCGCGTGTGTGTGTGTGTCCCTAATAACTTCTAAACGGCTGGAGCGATTTCAATGAAACTCAGTAAGTTCATAGCACTATTCCGGACGGCCCCAACCGTGCCCTTCAAATTCTGTTACGTATCACCAATCCAACATGGCGGCTGTGTGAAATATTTCACCAGCATTCAATATCTCTGAAACTATTGCCGATATCCCCCTGGAATATTTTGCGGTTATGAAGGGGACTACTAGAAGTTCACTTATGTGACTTTTGAAAAACTGGTAACTACAAAACCAACATGGCAGCCACGCGAATTTGCGACTTTTAAATAGACGTTTCTCGCGATTTAACCAACCAAACGCAATAAAACTTGGGACAGTATATGTTTATACACATTGTAATGCACCGACATCTAACTTGGTTCAATTGTTTATATAACCACAAGATGGCGGATGTGCGAAATATTTCACCGGCATTCTATATCTCTGAAACTATTAGCGGTATCACCCTGATTTTTTTACGGAGATAAAGGGCACTACTGGAAGTTCATCTATAAGACTTTCAAAAACCGGTTAACTACAAAACGAATATGGCGACCAAGCGAATTTTAAAATTTTAAATAGACCTTCCTCGCGATTTAATGTTCCAACCGCAATGACATCTGGTACAGGAAAAGTTTATACACATTTTAATACATTGGTATCTAATTTAGTTCAATTGTTTACATAACCTCAAGATGGCGGGTTTGCGAATTTTAAAATTAAGTTTTTATTTCTTGTGTCGTAATCATACGATCGAAGTGAAAGTTTGAATAATGAACCTACGCAATAATTTTCCTTTAATGGTACATGACTCAATTGCCTATACATTTAACAATCCAACATGGCGACCATCCGAAATATTTAGACGGCTCTGAATATCTACGAATCTATTATAGCAATCAAATTGAATTTTTTATGTTCATAGGGTCTATGAACTTAAATTCACCTATAGGACTTTAAATAACCTGGTGATCACAAATCCAACATGGCGGCGACGCGAAGTATAAATAATCACATAGATGTTTCTCGCAATTTAATCATCCGAGTGCAGTGAAACTTGGTACAGTAAATCCTTATACGAATGTTAATCCACTGGCATCTAATTTATTTCATATGTTTCCATAACCACAAGAAGGCAGCTGTGCGATATTTTAAAATCTCCTTGTTACTTCTTGTGTCCTAATCATGCGATTGAAGTTTGAATGCTACACGTACACAATAATCTTCATGTAACAGTACATAACTCTAGGATCTACATATAAAAAATCCAACATGGCGACCATCCGAAATATTTAGTCGGTTCTCAATATCTACGAATCTATTACAGCAATCAAACTGAAATTTTGTATGTAGACAGAGGTAATTAACATAAGTTGGATAGGCCTATATGAAAATAGGTTGTAAAGTTCTTCACGGAAGTACTTGTTATTTAGGAACTTTGTGTTGGCGGAAACTCCCGAGATTAATTTTGCCATTATGTTCACGGCCTACTGAATTTAAATGGGTTCTTTGACATGCCAGCATCGTATCATATGCGTGTCGTATTTTTGCCGCCTTTCAAAAATCACTTTCCTCGGCCAGGAGCGAACCTGTAATCTTGGGGTTAGTAGGCCGACACGCTATCCACTCATCCACCGTGGCAAGCTTACAAGTGTAATTAGTGGAAGGTTCTTTAATATGACATAGGACCCATAGGAAAGACGATTCAAGAGAGTTGGCTCCGATGGTGTGGGCATGTCCTGAGAAGAGGAAAGAGTTGGAAGTCTGGAAATTGAGTGGTCAAGGAGGAGAGAAAGGCCAAAAATGAGGTGGAAAGACAAGGTTGCAGGGGACCTCAGAGAAAAAGGATGGAAGATGGAGAAAGCATGGAATAGACATTTATGGGAGAGAAGAATCCAATAAATTAACGCTGACCTACGTGACGTGGGGAGAAGGCCGAGATAAAGAAGAGAAGAGGAGATCTGGAAGTACGAGGGCTATTTTTTAAGTAAGGGCCGTTTTGTATTTTTAAATTGACCGAACATTTTATTTTAAAACCATATTTATTTTTAGGTTTTACATATCGTCCTCTATTTTTCTACATAGTTGCCTTGTTTCTTTAGGCACTTGTTATACCTTGAAACTAAGTTCTGAAATTCCTCTGCATAAAAGTTTGCCGCCTGCTCTAACAACCAAGAATTCACACTTGAGGAAAATCCATTGATAGAGTGGTTATCATGAATCTTCGGTCCTCGTGAATTTTCGTGTCAATTGCAGTCGCCAAGTTATCTGTGATCACAGACGTGAGCGTTCATCGTCATGAACATTTTCACGGCCACTTTTGAACTCGTGTACCCATTTCCGTCATTGCATTATCACCATACACCTCACAAAGCTGACGATGAATGTCTGCAGCCGAATTGTTTCTTGAACTCTAAAAACGTATCACAGATCGTATCTCACACGCGGCGGGCGAATCAATAATCTTGAACATTGTAAAGATGCACAGTTCAGCGTACAGGTTAGCTACACAGCTGCAACAGCCGCCTGCTTGTTCGCCAAGGTGCCGGGAGGTAGCGCGCACGCTTGTTGTGGCATGCGCACTAACTACGGGCTTTAATAAAAGAAACGGCCCTTACTTAAAAAACAGCCCTAAAATATTTAGGAAGTGAATTGATGGAAAATGCAAGATTGGATATGGAGATCAACAAGAGAATAATAATTTTATTAATGCAGCCAATGGCCATGTATTTTTCTTTTCAGAGCGGGTCAGAGGCCGGGTCAGGAAAGGGATTATGAAAGGAAATCGGCCGTGGACCTATTGAAAGGAACCGTCCCGGTATTTGCCTGGTAGTGAAAATGGGAAACCACGAAAACCATTTTCAGGACGGTCAAGGAGGGATTCGAACCCACGCTCTCCCGATGCCAGCGAGGCACGAAGTAGCGCTTTAGCGCTCTCGGCCACCGCGGCCGGTCAACAAGAGAATACAATGTGGAAGGGTTTTCTATCATCAGGGTCAGATTTTCTAGCGGTTTCGGTGGCGTAGTTGGTAGCATGCTGAGCTTCTATGCCCAAGATCGCGGGTTCAATCCCGGCCGATGTCGTTGGATTTTTTAAGAGCGTTAAAACTCCCTCAGTATGCCTTCCTTCGGAGGGAAGTAAAGCCGGCGCGGCGCACAGTGGGCCAGAATCTTGAAAACGTGGCCAAAATGTAAAGAGTTGTTCAATTTGTACGAAAGTTAGTATACAAAGGTTATCGAAGTTGCTGATTAAGAATATATCAAAAAGTCAAGATGGCAGATCCAAGATGGCGGGTAAATATTGATAAAAGTCATTTTATTCATATAAAAGTATTTTTGTGGAATTATCGAGGTTGCTGATGAAGATTGAGTTAAAAAATTTAACAAACAAAATGGTGGATCCAAGATGGCAGGCAAAAATTGATAAAAGTCTTTTTATTTATATAAAAGTCAATATTTAGGGGTTGTCGTAGTTAATGGTTAAAAATATAAGCTCAAAAATGAATAGCTCGAAAAAGAACCAAATAGAGGATAGAAGATAGAGTAAAATATTACAAAAAATTATTTTAATTCAATTATAATTATTCATTTAGTAAATTGTTTGTAACTCTAATTAGAAGTTGTCGTTCTCTTCTTCTTTTTCGTCTTTCATCACCTTCTCTATATTCTTCTGCTTCTTCAACTGAATCGTCATCATCATCATCATCATCATCATCATCTTCATCTTCAAAGACTGTTTCCTCATCATCTGAATCGGTATCATCATAATCTTCCGCCACAGGAACTAAGAGGGCAACATCTTCTGGCGACAAACTCTTCTGTTTCTTCGGTGGTGATTTGCGTAGAGAAGAAATATAGGGGTCTGTGGTTGCCAACGATCTCCCGAACACGTGTTCCATAGTCTTAACTCTGCAAAACCTTCGAGAAAAACTCAGGCGATATTGCTTTATCAACTTATTGGTTGATTCTTGAGTTAACCGATGGGTAGAAATGGCAAACTGCTAATATAATTGATCTGATATGGTTGAGTTTCATTGAATCACGATCAGAGGAGCTGTACGCGCCCTCGTTTCAATGGGATGGTTATCTACCGCGGTCATATTGAGAGAAAAGGTAATGTTACGTGCTACCCCCCTGTAGCACGTTCGTTAGTTGGATCAAAGTGTGTAAAGCACAATACAAATTGTCTTTTAAAGAAATATTAGCTTTATTGCAGGTCTAGAAAGTTACACCACACAATAAGCAAATAGAAACAATTAGCAGTCTTACTCAAGTTTGCTCCTTGCGGAGAACACTCACCCCTATCACTTCTCAAGCAGCTAATCCTCCACTAATTAGACCCGTCCTCGCTAGAAATAACCACAACTCTTCCTCAAGTTCACAAGCCACTATCTGCCACTCACTGTTCTTGAATACTACACACTGTTTCGCAATTCACAAGTCCCCGTAATACCACTATCGCACAGGTATAGACACACTCCTCAAAACTCAGTCCGTCCCTCGCTGGCCAGGTCGCTTTATATAGCGGCACTGGTGACTCAAAGGATGTTTCCAGAGCAGACCAGGATTCACGGTTACTCGAGAATTCCTTTACCGGGTGGGCCGCGAAGGTTCGATACGGTCTTTTTGTTACTGCCTGTCTTCTTGTTGCGCAAACTGCTGATTAACACAGAGGCAGGGGTAGCGGGGTGGGCTGTGAATCACGCGGCGAGGTGATGAAGCAACCGTGCAGCCGTAACACCAAAGTGCTTATCTAATCGACCGGATATGTATGAGTTTCCGGTGAACACTCATCAGTCTACCGCGTGCCATCATGCCAGCACCTCGAAAGAAACGTTTAGTGTGTCCTTTACGTTTGGAAACGTGGAGAAAACAACGAAAATTAATCATAAATGCACCAACTGGGTTCGAGACGGCAATCAGACGAAAATATGATAGTGATCGACAGACAACGAGAAGATTATGTCCAGAACGAAGAGAAACCTCCCAAGAAACGACAACGAAGAGTTTGAGTTGTCCTTTCATTTGATGTACTGTATCTCAACGTAGTATAGAACAAAGTCTCCCGATTCTTGGATGTAACGGTTAATGACTTTCGAGAACCACTGGATGGATTTTGATGCAGTTTTCAACATTCCGAAAAGGATATCTCGAGGAAGGTTTCTGTAGAAAAACATTCGCTCATTACCAAAGGAAGCCAAACAGTAACGAACTCAGTGAATCGAGCCGAAGGAAAATCTGGCGTACGTGTGCCTTGTTACAATACGCTTGGAAAACTATGTGGGAAGAATCATCAGTAATCAATGCTCATCTGATTGTAAACCTTTCCAACCGGATGGAAGGTTTCAAACTCCCCAGACGCCAATGGAGAATCATTAACCGGATCCGTACAGGACAAGGCAAATGTGGATTCCTGATTCACAAATGGAGTTGGGTTACTTCAGCTAACTGCGATTGTGGAGCTACCCTTCAATACATCGAACATATTGTTGGTGAATGTCCGCAACGAGCGTTCCAAGGATCAGTAGGTGACATTCATCATGCATCTTCTGAGGCACTTCAGTGGATTGATGGCCTGGATTTAGAAGTTTAAAGCAAGAACTTGTGTTTATGACTATGTATATAACTATGTATATATAACTTTATATGTAGTGTATATAACTTTTATTTTAACTCTGTATCATCATACGATAAATAATAATAATAATAATAATAATAATAATAATAATAATAATAATAATAATAATAATAATAATAATAATAATAATTACAATACGCTGAGTAAACTTTTAAAAATATCTATATACGGTACTATGAGTGTAAGAATGATCGTTGAGCGTGAAAAGTTCTACAAAAAGGTTCGGGACAGCATATCTCTATCTTTAATACATCGTCCACTATAAGTGTTTCTATGTTTTAATTTCTTTCAACCATCTTCATTGAGTGGAAATTCAAATTACTACCTTCGGAGTGAGTTTACGAGCTAGCAAGCGAGTCTATTACCCCATCTTCGGCCAGCATAAAATTGTCGAGTCGTGTCGAGTTAAGATTTTACTTCAGAAAAGGATATGTGTGTTTGGAGTTTCGCTGTTCACCTCGGATTTTCTGAATTGCGTCTGGGACCTGCCGTCCATGCGCCTTTTAAGCTTACGCTGGGTAAACCGTTCAAGATACCGGGCGAAGCCGGAGTGGGTTGCTAGTATTGTGAGTTAAATGTAACAAATGCAACAAAGCCTTAAAACCCCGATATGAGTCCGCGAGAAAAATGTATACACTCTTTACGGAACAAAAACTATTTATTTTGTGTTTCTTTTACCTTGAAATTTTGACTAGCAAACCCGTGTGAGAAATCTCGCATGTTCATAAACCACACTTTCCCCAATAGGTTTATAAAGACAGAGAAAGGTTGTTATGTTTTTATTTCAAACAAATTATTATAGAACACTATTTAATTTTCAGTTAGAATTCCATGTTCAACGTTCCCCAACTTAAGAAGGCAATCACTGAAATTTGAATCATCATAACACTTACCGGTTATTCGATATTTATGAAATTATACGATTTGAGTACTCATTTCTTTGATTAACTGTTTCTGAAACCCATGCAAAATGTTAAAGGAAAGCCCTCAGAATATTAAAATGACATAAAACAGGCGTCACAGCGGCCAAAATGTGAAGTGGACAGCAATTATGGAGCGTATTTTCCTACAGCAAAAGCAACTGCAAATTGTACACTTCGTACATTTTTTTTAAATCATTTTTTTTAAAGAAATTATTGATATTTATAAAATTAGAGTGCAATACGTCTCTGCTAATGTCTATTTTCTTTCATTTGAATACTCACTTGTCAGGATAGGTCGCTTGTGAGCGCTGCAGGAGGGATCTATACTACTGAAATAATATATATGATGATTACACATGTAGTACTGTCTTCAGTTAAACATATGGTTACATGATATGTTCAAAATGTTCACCGTTGGCTGCCAGACACATAGCAGACGACGAGCGGTCGCTGGAAAGACGTCCGTCAATGTTTGAATGGGGACCGCTGCACATGCTGCTGTAATCTCCTGGCGAAGGGCCTCCAGCTTGCGCGGCTTACGTCGATAGACTTGATTTTTCACAGTTTCCCACAAGTAAAAGTCCATAGGGGTAAGATCTGGCGACCGTGGGGGGAACTGAATGGGCCCTCATCGTCCAATCCAATGTCCCGGCAGATTGTCATCCAGGAAAGCTCTTGCTGCTACATGGTAGTGTGGTGGTGCCCCGTCCTGTTGGCTCCATAATGCGCACGTACAGCTGGTAAAATTAATGTGCGTAACATTCTCAAGTACACTGCTCCAGTGATAGTACCATCAAAGAAAAAGGGTCCTTGTAAGCCCCTCGACGACAGTCCACACCAGACATTAACCCCTTGTAGATTGACCGCCTTGTCCACATGAACATGCGGATTTTCCGGAGCCCAGTAGTCACAGTTATGTCGATTCACTGTTCCATTAAGTTTAAACTGGGCTTCATCAGACCACACTAACTTCGTCAAAAATTGTTCATCTTGGGTGACCTTTTGCTGATATCATTCGCAAAATTGCATTCGACGATCGGGATCATTCTCATTAAGCGCATGCAGTAATCGTGGGATGTAAACTTTCCACTTAGCTGTTTTCAAAATCCATCGTACACTTGTACTGCTAATCCCCACTTCCCGCGCACATTGCGTAGCAGACTTCTGTGGAGAATTAGCAAACCATTCCAACACGTGAGCCGACAAAGCAGGACTAGTAGCTGTACGCGTTCTTCCCGATCTTCCTTTGTGAATATCACAAATCGTTCCATGCGTTCCAAACTTCCCAGTATTGCGTTTAATTGTTAGGCGTGTTGGAGGTTCTGTTTCAAACTCCCTCCTCCACTGACGTTGCACTTCAACGGCATTACCAAACCTGACAAACCACTTCAGAATGTACTTTCGCTGCTCGAACGTCAAGCATGCTCCAGCCATTTTGTTTTCACACTATCGTGATGTAAGTACCGACATCTGTTGAGCGAGAGACCATACTACAACATTTTAAAACAATGATAACAATTGACAATGTCCACATCCCGATATCGTCTGACAAAGAGTGTATAGCCTACATTATTCTGGCGGACTCTGTTAAAAATATTTATGAACATTTAACCGAGTCGGTCCGGCCATTCTATCCGGTCGATTTCCTTCATTCTTTTTTTAATGAAAGGTATTCATGCACAGATTTGTTGTCAAGTATTACAAATCACTTAACTTCCGTCTTCCTCAAATTATTTGATTTTTTCAACTTTTTCCTACTTTGTTTCTCATGAAAGCAATCATATCCTTGGTTTTAATTGAGGTGCGCAGGTCCTTTTGGTCTACGAACACTCTGTGAATCAATCTCTTTCATTTACGCTCTTAACTATTCAAATCGGCTGATTCTGAGGAAAGTTATGAGTTCAATATTACTTCTCATTTTTAGCCTACTTTCGATTTTTGCAAAAAATTAAAGTAGACTTATGAGATCACTACAGGGCGAAAAAAGTGTGTCTGTGTGTGTGTGTGTGAGTCTGTGTGTGTGTATGTGTGTGTGTGTGTGGTGTGTGTACTCTGAATGTCTGTCCCCCCCCTATCAATTCAAACACGGTGAGCGCAAATTGAACGAAATTTGGTACAAAGGTAGCACTAGCAAAGGACACCTCAGTGTCATGTTTTATATCGCCGCCATCTTGACGAAAACGTAATGGCGGCCACACAAATGTCCAAAGCTTAAATCAAATTACGACTAACCTAATCATCCGATCTCTACCAAATTTTGCAACAACATACCTTTATGGGGCCAGCATCCTTTGACCAAACTAATAGGTCATCAACCTAATAGTTTGCGGATGGCGGCCATCTTTGTATGAAAATCGATTGCCCCTTTTAATTCGAACACGGTGAAACCGAATGGAACGAAATTTGGTACAGAGGTAGTACTAGCAAAGGGCACCCCAGTGTCATGTTTTATATCGCCGCCATCTTGACGGAAACGTAATGGCGGCCACACAAATGTTCAAAGCTTAAATCAAATTACGACTAACCTAATCATCCGATCTCTACCAAATTTTGCAACTACATACCTTTATGGAGGGAGCATCCTTTGACAAATCTAAAGGTCATTAGCCTAATAGTTTGCGGATGGCGGCCATCTTTGTGTCAACATCGATTACCCCTATTAGTTCGAACACGGTGAAACCGAATGGAATGAAATTTGGTACAGAGGTAGCACTAGCAAAGGGCACCCCAGTGTCATGTTTTATATCGCCGCCATCTTGACGGAAACGTAATGGCGGCCACCCAAATGTTCAAAGCTTAAATCAAATTACGACTAAACTAATTATCCGATCTCTACCAAATTTTGCAACAACATACCTTCATGAAGGGAGCATCCTTTGACAAATCTAATAGGACATTAGCCTAATAGTTTGCGGATGGCGGCCATCTTTGTGTCAAAATCGATTACCCCTATTAATTCGAACACGGTGAAACCGAATGGAATGAAATTTGGTACAGAGGTAGCACTAGCAAAGGGCACCTCAGTGTCATGTTTTATATCACAGCCATCTTGACGGGAACGTAATGGCGGCCACCCAAATGTTCAAAGCTTAAATCAAATTACGACTAAACTAATTATCCGATCTCTACCAAATTTTGCAACAACATACCTTCATGAAGGGAGCATCCTTTGACAAATATAATAGGTCATTAGCCTAATAGTTTGCGGATGGCGGCCATCTTTGTGTCAAAATCGATTTTCCCTATGAATTCAAACACGGTGAAACCGAATGGAACGAAATTTGATACAGAGGTAGCACTAGCAAAGGGCACCTCAGTGTAATGTTTTATATCGCCGCCATCTTGACGGAAACGTAATGGCGGCCACACAAATATTCAATGCTTAAATCAAATTACGATTAACCTAATCATCCGATATCTACCAAATTTTGCAACAACACACCTTTATGGAGGGAGCATCCTTTGACCAAACTAATAGGTCATTAGCCTAATATTTTGCGGATGGCGGCCATCTTTGTGTGAAAATCGATTCCCCCTATTAATTCTAACACGGTGAAACCGAATGGAACGAAATTTGGTACAGAGGTAGCACCAGAAAAGGCCACCTCAGTGTCATGTTTTATATCGCCGCCATCTTGACGGAAACGGAATCGCGGCCACCCCAAATGTTAAAGGCTAAAATGTAATTACGACCAACCTAATAATCTAGTCTCTACCAAATTTTGCAACAACAAATCTTTATGTGGGAAGCATATTCTGAACAAACTGCTAGATCATCAGCCCAATAGTTTGCAGATGGTGGCCAAGTATGTGTGCAAATCGATTCCCCCTATCAATTCAAACACGGTGAAACCGAATTGAACGAAATTTGGTACAGAGGTAGCACTAGCAAAAGGCATCTCAGTGTCATGTTTTATATCGCCGCCATCTTGACGGAAACGGAATGACGGTCACCCAAATGTTAAAAGCTTAAATCAAATTTCGACCATCCTAATAATTTGATCTCTACCGGATTTTGCAACAACATGCCTTTTTGTGGAAAGCATCTTATGACAGACTACAAGGTCATCAGCCCAATAGTTTGCAAATAGCGCCATGTATGTGTGCAAATCCATTCCCCAGATCAATTCAAACACGATGAAACCGAATTGAATGAATTTTTTTACAGAGGTAGCACTAGCAAAGGGCACCTCATATTCATGTTTAATATCCGTATAACACGTTGTATTTCAACAAGCTACTACAACCAACATTCAATTATACTCCTTGAAAAGGACAAAGAGTTATAACAATACCCATGCATTTAGGAGAAAGTAGGCGATATGTTCTTTACTGAACATCTTGTTTCAACATTTGTTCTCAATGTAGCAATCATATCTTTAGTTCTAATTGAGCTACGCAGTTCGTTTTGGTCTAAGAGCACTCAGTGGATCAAGGTCTTTCTTATGAGGTGTTAAATATTTAAATTGGTTGATTCTGAAGAATGTTATGAGTGCCGAAGCGAATATTAGAAATCTATATATTAAAAATATTTATGAAAACTTAACCGAGTCCGTCCGGCCATTCTATCCGGTCGATTTCCTTCATTCTTTTTTAAATGAAATGTATTCATGCACAGATTTGTTATCAAGTATTACAAATCCCTTAACTTCTGCCTTCCTCAATTTGTTTGATTTCTTGAACTTTTTCCAACTTCTTTTCTGAAAGCATTCATATCCTTAGTTTTAATTGAGGTGCGCAGGTCGTTTTAGTCTAAGAACACGCAGTGGATCAAGCTCTTTCATTCGAGCTCTTAACTATTCAAATCGGCTGATTCTGAGGAAAGTTATGAGTGGACATTCAATATTAATTCTCATTTTTCATTTTCCTGCACCGAAAAATCAACATTGCCATGAAATTAATAGGGTAGTTTCAGATGTACTTCCAGAAACTTCTAGATTTTACACGAGTGTGAATACATTGGTAACTGAAGAAGAAAGTGAAGTTTTGCAGTTTCCCACTGAATTTTGAACAGGTTTGAGATGAGAGGTCTACCTCCCCATGTGCTGACTTGGAAAGAAGGTGCTATTGTAATGCTCCTTAGGAATTTCAATGCAACAAAGGGATTACTGAACGGGACGAGGCTAATAGTTAGAAAAATGTACGACAATATCATAGATTTGTAAGTTCTAACTGGTGAGAATAGTGGGAAGCGAATACTGCTACCTCGCGTAGATTTGTCACCATCTGACACTACAGTGCCGTTCTCTTTTAAAAGACGGTATTTCCTATTACACTAGGGTTTTGTATTACGATCAACAAAGCGAAGGGTCAAACGCCTCATCGAGTTGGAATCTACTTGCCTGATCCTGTTTTCAGCCACGGACAATTGTATGTTACCTTATCCAGAGGAAAAACATTTAAAGATGTAAAAGTAGAAATTAAACCTAAGGGTCGACGCACAGCGAACATTGTCTGGAAGGAAATATTGTGAAATAATTGTTATAAACTATTACATAATGGCATTTTTTTAAATTCCAATACTGAAAAATAATAATGCGGAGCAGCACGGGCGCCCTAGTTCATTTTGAAACGCCCTATATAATGATGAAATCATTCGTATAAACAAAATAACGATACATGAGCGTCAGTTAAATAAACAAATATTCCTACCCGTATCCTTTGGCTAAACGGACTTTTAATACCTCATTAAAACAATTATTTTATCTCATTTATAAAAAAAACGTAAACTGTTCGAAATTAATGTTGATACTGACGTGTGTGATGGATATGGAGCTGATGGGTGAACATTGTCACCCTGGTCTAGCACGCAGCACCTATTAAAGAGTTAAGCTGCGATTAACTCACACAATTAACTCTATGATGACCATCATCAATATCTCTACTTGCACCACTATCCATGGCATGGAGCCGATTATTATTAATTGTTCCGAAGTTCAACATGGACCTGCGTGATGTGATGACGTTCAACTACTCCCATAACAAAGTGAAGCTTTTGTTATTCAATTAGAGGCTTGCGATATCGCAATTATCAGACCTGTGAACTTGGTTCTGTGTGGAGAATACCTAATAATAATAACGATAATAATAATGGGATCTAGGAGAAATATAGTTGAATTATTGGCCTTCCAATTTACGAAGGTGATGATGATGATGATAATTGTTGTTTTAAGGGGCCTAACATCTAGGTTATCGGCCCCTAATGGTTTGGATGATCGTGAAGATGATAATGAAAAATAAACTATAACTAAAACTAACTACTAACTAATATACTAGAAGAAGAAATGGAAAACAAAAGGAGAATAAGGCAAATAAAGGACAGGAGGAAAAGAAATGCCCTCAACCCTCGAAGAATGCGGATTGAGGGACTTTGAAGGATGGAGAGCCATGAAAGGCAGATAGGAAAGTGAAAGAGGAGTGGGTCCGTCCCACAGGTAAAGGATAAAAGGGAGAAAACCAAACCCAGCTCAGGAATCCCTCGGGGTCGCCAACTCCCGAACTCACGAGCCGTGAGCCCCTGAGGGTGTAGCAATATCCAGGGTGCACCAGAAATGGAGGGGCTATACACACCCGGCCTCCTTGAGGGCCTTGAGCAGAAGGCAGGAGATAACATGAAAAGAAAAAGAAGGCTGACCCCTCGCAAAAGGAGGGTATCAGAAAAGATGAGACAAGGGCGAATTAAGGCGGGAAAGGAAGAGACTCCCTAGGTCTCGGATACCCTAATACCGTCGGGGTCGGAAGAGAACAAGAGTTGACCGAGTGAGGTCGACAGGAAAGAAGACAGAAAGGAGCCCGGCACAAGTAAGTGGAAGCAATGCCGGACTCAGCTGGGGCCCCGTGGTCGCCAACCCACGTCCCACTAGATGTGAGCCCCTGGGGGGAATTTACGAAGGACACTTATAAAAAGAAGTCTCTCTCCTGCAATACCAAGATAAGACATTATAACCCGGTAATTAAACCAGAAGCCTTATATGCAGCCGAACATTGTCTCTCACCACCCAGGGACCACCACCTTTCTATTAAAAACTGGTCGCGAAGATTCCTCGATATTGGAAAGATTGCCATCTGCCGACGAATATTCAAACCGACATCGGATCTTAGGCTGTTAAAACGCACCAGCTCCCTAATCTTAGAGATGATGAATTAAGGAACGCTACGTTGCTCAAGAATGGAGTTTTTAATTATTACGAGAAGAGAGTTGAAGAGAGACGAACCATTATGACAGAAGCAGAAATTATATATAAAAAATTTGTTTCGAATCGAGGTTTAAATTTGTCTTGTTATGTTCGAAACGTTCTCACTTGCGTATCCGTGTTCCCGATTGTATTACCTAAAACATTATCATGGAAGGAGACCAGTTTATAGCTTGATGATAAATAATTTAGAGCAGTCGACTTGTGAAATTCTGAACGTCTCAGGAAAAGCTAAGTCTTATTTACTATTTGAAAAGTACTTTCATGCATGAAGTACAACAAGCTATTTGGGTTAATAACGTTATGCCCTCCCATCTTTTCAGTGTTAATCACTGATCTCTATACATGGATCGCTGATGGCAGCTCTCCACTGCACGAGACAGTACGCCAGGTTGAGCGCGCGGTCCGCCATGTTGGTGTACCCATTCTCGAGCACTTCTTATGGGGAAGCAATGCTAATCTAGTCATTTTTAAATCGTAATTAATGGTGCCTTGGAACAAATAAAAATACAGAGATATGTTCACTCATAGCATAAAGGCATTGGGATCACTGACACGTCATTCCGAGGTCAGTAAATCTCCGGAATAGCAATAAAAATGAATGTATAATAACGGCTGACAAATATCAACTTAGGTGCTGAGTACACGCAATTAGTGATCAGTAACAGAGTAGCGAGTAAAAAACAATTTCTGGAAACATTCTTGTAAATTGTATATATATATATATGCCATAAAATTATGCATTCTTCAAATGATGTACGAGACCTATAAACGTAGCTCACTATACAGGCCTAGATTCGACATTGGTGTATTCTTGGAATACACGGTACGAGAGATTATAATTTTCAATGCTTTTGCATGTTCTTTCCTTCCTCTTTGTCAAACACCAACAGTGATCTTTTGTTTTCTCTTAGGTGTTCAGGTCGCTTATATCTTTTATGAGTCTGTTCTAGATATACTGTATATTCTCTGTGACTCACCTAGCGTCATCTAGCAGCGAATATCTGAAGCTCTTCAACTCTTCCTGGTGCAAGAGGACTTACTTATCCATTTTGCCACCAGATCCTGTTACCATCGCCAGCTATTTTCTCCTTGAGCAAGAGGACTCTGTCTACTTTTTTACTCACCATGCTGCGCTAGTATCGCCTGTTATCAACTCTTTGAAGACCAGCTCATCAAGAGAAAATAATTTTTTGTTATAAAGTTGGCAATGTTTATATGTTCTCCTTTTGTCTCCCATCCCCCACTCTTTTTCCCTTCCTTGGACCCTCCGTGCTCCGTTGAGCAAGTCTCACTTCTCAGTCGGCAGTTGACTCGATCAGTTAAGGCTCCCCTCGAGCCAGCCTCCTCAAACCAAGAGGCATACTCTCTTCTACGCCATGTTGACAAAGTAGTTATCGTCAAAAGGAACTTCACTTTCAACATGAAATCAAGATAAGTACCATCTTAAAGTTTTAACCTCATCTTCATGGTTTTAACTTTCACGTGCTTTTAACGATACTTTAATAGACAGTGTGAGATTATTTATTTTGGGGCAAAAATCATTCTTCGTGGGATTTGCCATGTTGAGCTTTTGTTCGTACAAGCCAACCTTACTAGAAAAGAGCTTTTCTTAAGCTATTCAAATGAGAAATCCTCTCTCTACGTGGGATATTATCTAATACCCGCTGTCTATAATTCACCAAGCTAGTTCCTCCGTTAGATTTTCTTAACCCCATTTTTCTACTAAGGTCGTTCTGGAACCTTCTAGATTCTGTATTTCATCTACAAGTCCTGCCGTTATGAAATTTTCACTTACTTGTGAGAATGCTATTTAAAATTGAAGAATCTCACTTCTGAATTAAAGCTCAATAGCGAATTTTCGTCCACCGTTGGATGTTCTTGGTGCATTTAACTGTAATCCACCATTTTCTCCAGCAATAGACTTTCGTTCATCTAGTGCAACCAGTCAGTTTTTTTTTTTCAAATTGAAATAACTTTCTTTGCCAAAAACTTTCGTGTTTCTATAGTGAAATTTTCATATATTTCAACGAACTATAGTGAAAACCAGTGCTTGTTCAACTTTCTACCGCGTCGCGATCGTCCGTTTACATATAAATAAAGCCATGAACATTTTTCCTCAATCCCTATTCCTCTTTCCTAAACCTCTTACTAACAATCTGTAATAAACTTTTAAATTTAGGTCTGTTTCAACGAGGTGTCAATCTATAGATGTGCCCTCCCATTTTTTCTCATGTGTAATTAATTAATTTCTGTATAATTACGTGTTCAGCGCACGTTTCAAACTTACATTGTTTCTCCCTTCTGATCAGGGAAAACAATTCTTTCATCTCTTGAGTGAATTATTTCTAGGTCTCACGAAATGGAAACTGCCCCATTTGGTTCGTGATTCCCATTTAAAACATAGGAGGTCGAGAACCTTCCCTTTGATTATCTCTTCAGGTTTCACAGTCAGTGACCTGCCCTTATTTTCATAATAACCAACATTAATTCTGTATAAATATAAGAAGTTGTAGGAACTTCTATCTTATTTTTCATGTTTTCTTATTGTTATTTTAGAAGTTTTCACTCTTTCTAGAATATTCTCTCCGGAATTTCTTAAGGTACACTCTTTGTACTCCAATTAACGTTCAAACTTTAATTACTTCATTGGTTATTTGTTTAAATCTTATAAAGATTTTAGAAACATGTAAGGCTTTAAACCTTGTAAATTGTCAATTGCCTGGAGCAAACGTTTAATGTTGAGAGGTCTGTGACCCCATTTGTCAAAAAGTTCAAATGAACTATGTTTGTCAAAAATATATTACATACTTATTAAATTCATTATCCTTCTTTGAATTGTTTAATAAATTAAATATTTGTTTTTGGATTTATCATTTCGCAAGTACAACGATTAGGCAAGATTTTGTCTTCCTTGGCTCTTCCTACTCAATGCTATTAAATTCATTAATAGGGCTTTCCCCACTTTTTGCATTTGAGCAAGAAATCTTAGTTTCCACCTCACTAAAGTTTCTTTTAGCTTTAATAGCTAATTCTAATTGGCCAGTAAGGCAAGTAAAGCTCGCTAAGCCAGCTACCTGCTTGTGGAGATCCTCTCCGAAAACTTATGGTCAGTTTTCCAAAAGATAAGTGTTTCTTTTTGTCTAAACTTTTAGCCGGCTCCTCGCTGAGTAAAAGCTTAGCCATATCTAAATGCAACCATTGGTTCATTCAACAAAATTACTTCCCCAGGTGTAATCTTATATCATTCTCCTTCTTGGAAGCACTTGGTTGCCTTTTCAAGAATTCCACAACTTTGAAAATTGGAAATACCAAATCTGATTTAAATTATTGGCATTCTTCGAATTATTTTGAAAAAACGAATTGCTTTGAAAAACCATACAACAAATTTGTTACTATCAGTCTTGCCAGACCATCACCCTTCCCTATAGTAGTTTTATACATGCTTGGGAGGAAATACACTAAAGCCTCTCTCTTGCAAATCGCCCAAGTCCTAGCTGCGGATCCCGTTAGCTTCGACCAAGCTCGTACCTACTTTAGGTATCAGAGAGTTAATTTTCAGTGGCAACTGCCTCTAAAGGTATTTAAAGTTAAAATTACAACTTTTGTGGAACTCTCCTCCTATTTTTCTATCCTTTTTCTCCAATCCAAAACCTACTTCCCTTTTTTTAATCATCTTCCCTTGGTGGGTGGGTTATTCGTAATCGGTGCTTGGTAATGCTTGGCAACAACAGCAACAACTCCATAAATCCATCCCCTCACTTCTCTCCCTCTCACCAACACTTCCCCCAAGTAATCCCAGCACTCTACATCAAATACTACAGCTTTTAATCAGGCTAGCAGAAATATAAACTTAATAATAACGGGAAGTAGATCAAAGCCAAAAATGCACTTTAGGCCAAACCAATTTCACTCCTCAGCTCCACATAAAACTTAATACAACTAAAACCCTACTCAAAATATACTATCACCACCGTTTTACAACTATTAAGCGAACTATTCGCACCCAGAACCGAAAAACTTTGAAATGGGATCAAATTAAAAACGCAATAGCCTATCCCGATCACGTCTGCTTCAGCACCACCGCATGAGTATACTTAACTTCACAATAACTCAAAACTACGGCTAAGTGACCTATCTGCCTGAGAAGTAAAGGTATTACCGGCTTGCCAGGGATGATGGGTCACCAAACCGGTACTTAAAACTAAGATTTTACGCTTTAAATAACCAAATTCAGCCTATTTTACAACTACAAGAAATACAACATATTTACTGCCTCTATAAATACATGTATAACAACAATCTAACAGTAACCAATCACAGAGCCGGATTCGCAATATTGCACCATGCGCTCGCTGCCATCTTGCTATACCTGTCATCGTCTATTCGGCTTACTGCTGCCTTACCTACCAGCCATCCATGTATAGAGATCAGTGGTGTTAATATGTCCTGAGTATCTTGCAAGTATTAAAGCTAGATTGGAGATCGTTTATTTGTTTTAGGTTATCTTGTCGATTTGTTCATATCCCTCCCTTTTAAATGTAGACCTAGCGTGGCGAGCAATCGTGTTGTTGTTTGGGGTGTAATGTCTTAAGGGTTACCTGTCGTTGTTGTTCTTGTTTCGTTTTCTTTGGTTTGATTTTCTATCCGTGTTTTATTTACGTGTGTTTGTCATGAAACGTGATTATAATTATGAGAAGTGTTTCTTACTGGCTCTTAATTCCTTGTGAGAGTATGGGATTTTTCAAGGGTCTTTAGGGGTATGTAGTATGTAGTTCGCGTATTTTTGTGTCCTGACGGAAAAGGGTGTGTGTTACGTCTTATATATGCATATGGTTGGAACGCGCACCATTTTTTTTTTAATTTTTAAGGGTTGTTGTTTCTTGACGTCTGTCGTTTGTCCACCCTAGGAATGCCATTTAGGTTTTTCTCTTCCCTAGGGACTGGACCGACATCGCCTATGGATGTGTCGGAAATACGTTTTATGTTATAATTACGGTTCTGGACGTGATATTAAGGGTGGATTAATGTTACATGTTAAAGTGGTCTTGACTGAAAGCCTAGGGTCATTTTGTTCTGTTCTTGTTTGGGTTGCTTTCAGTCAAGAAGCAACACGTGAACTCATTACGTTTATTCAATGAGATGTATCGGTTATTCTTTCGAGTGGTGATATGTGTGCTTCTAGCATCTGTCTGGAAGCTATAATTGGTGCTCATGTTGCGTCAAGTAGATAACCGAATCTTGTACTTTCGTTCGGAAAGAAGTTTTATTCTACTAGTTCATGAAATCGTTTTCCTTGGTTATTTATTTTGGGGTTGTTCTTTGTCTTTTTTTCTTTGGTGTTATTAACTGAACCGATCTATGTTTCTGAAAGGGTTTTGTATGTCACCTCATGTTCAATTAATGTAGTGCGTGTTCATGTTGGTTGTGTTCTTGTGTGGTCGTTCGTTTCCTTTCTGTGTTGTTTTTATGGGTTTCTTGTTTTGGTATGACATACATTTAACTAAGGGTGGCCGGTTAGACGGTTATTGAGAGACATGACTTCATAAGCTCCTTAGAATATTTCTTCTGTCTACATTCCAGTAGTTAGCCTGTAGTGGGGCGAAAGTATTATTTATTATTTTATTTAAATAACTTATTTCCCCTTTGCATAAATCGTGCCATTTACGAACGATCTCCAATTGGCCAATGGCTGCAATTCATATAACTTATAATTGTGTATTCATGGAGATAATTGTTTATAATTAATAGCATAATGTAGTTTGTCGTATACATTCCAGCTGCCAATTAGTCCTTACAAACGGAACATGATAGAGGCTTGGGCGGACAAACAAAACCTTATCCATATCCGCATGACTTTTCTTCGAATCGGACGTTTGTTGTCCGAATCCACTGACATTAAAATAATATTTTTAACTCATTAGATAAGGCATAATTAAAGCAACACATTTAGACATTTAAGGAGAAATTCGTTCCCCTGGGCTATATGTGAATTGCAAGACAATGTTGACTGAGTTTTGTCCCTCTGAGCAACGGAATGTTCAACAGCAGGTGGCTAATTCTTCTTCTTCATCATCATCATCATCATCCTTTCATGTGTTAGTCCTAGAAGAACTGTTACGGTCTACACAAAAGATTTGAATTTTCACGCCATCTTTTCCTGGGGCGACCTAGAGATCTCTTCCCACCGGGGCAGTAGTTGACGACTACTTTAGGGATCCTGCTTCTGTCCATCCTGTTGAGGTGTCTTAGCCAATTCATGGATGTATTCCAATATAGGTCTACTGTTAAGACCATTCAGCACTTCTGTGTTTCGTTTGTGATCCCACTTAGTGACTCCTGCTGTTCGTCGCATATATTTCATTTCGGCGGTAGTTAATAGTCTCTCATCGCATTTCTTCAGGGTCCACGCTTCGCTACCATAGCAAAGTACTGGTCTTGCTAAGGTTTTGTAAATTCTTGTTCGGGTGTGTTTTTGAACTAATGATGGTCTAAAAACTTCATTGATGATCCTTAAACATCTGTTGAATTTAAAGATGTTGTCGGGTATGTCCATTTCTTCAAGGAAAGACAGTTTGTAAACAAGGTATTTAAAATCGCTTACTCTTTCCAAAATGTAATTATCCAAGCAGATCTTACTACTTACTGGTTCCGTGCCACAGAATGCCATTATCTTAGTTTTCCCTAAAGATAATTCCATTGAGTAGTTTTCTGAGACTAGTTTCAGGTTATATTTTGAACGCTGTAAATCAACTTCTGAGGTGGCAACCAGCACTAAGTCGTCTGCAAATAATATTGCGTCCAGCTGTAGATTTCTGTTAATGCGGATGGAGCCGTGCCTTGTTCCTCTAAATTCTCGTATAAGAGCATTCATATATATTATGAACAGGAGAGGGGAAAGACCGCAACCTTGTCTCACTCCTGTGTTTATCGATTTCCACTCGGATAATTTATTATTAACCTTTACAGAAATCAAGTTATGAAGTTTTGTTTGTAAAGGTTACTTATGTTTTTCACCATCTGGTGTGGGGTGTGATGAGATATTAATATATTAAGTAAGGTATTGCGGTTTACTTTGTCAAAAGTTTTTTGAAATCTACAAAAGCAATGTGTGTTTCTATATTAAATTATAGCTATTTATAACACTTAATTAGTCGTCGGGTATACCCTAGTAAACAAGCGCAGGTATAAGGGATATTTTTTTCGCCATAAGTCAACACTAATTGAGGGTATTGGCTTCTCTCATTTCTCTATTATTCTCGTGCAATCCAAGCGAAAGCAAATAGGGAAGTAAGAAGAAACACGAAATATGCAGATCTTAGCGGAAATAATAATAATAATAATAATAATAATAATAATAATAATAATAATAATAATAATAATAATAATAATAATAATATTAATAATAATAATAATAATAATCATAATAATAAATCCAGTAAAAATACAAACATCAAACCCAGATGTCTGGCCTTCGCGGATGATCTGGCACTTCTAGTTGAAACGGAACAGGAAGCAATAATACAGATAAATGAACTAAAAGAAATCGCTGGGAAAACTGGACTACACATCTCTTTTCCAAAAACAGAGATGATGAGCACCAACAAGAACTAAATGAAGAAAACAGTTAAGCCGAAATATGGGAGGCTAAAGGTCACGAAACATTTTAAAAAAACTCGGAGAGATCATTAGCAACAAGGGACTGGACAAAGAGTCAATGGAAAATAGAATACTTAACCTAGAAAATCTCAACTTCTCCACTAAAATTATATCTTATATATAAAAGTGAAAGTCTGTATGTGGGTATGTATGTGGGTGGGTCTGTTCCGTATACAAATCTACACCGTTCCACCAATCTCAACCGAATTTTGCATACACATAGTTTAGGACCCAGAAGAAACCGCTGGCTACATGAATTTTCGATAGTCTTTCTCATTCTTCTGATTTCGGTCCTTTTGCACTCAATCACAGGCTAATCAAATCATAAAATATACTCATGAAGGAATGGCAAGGCGGATAGTTTCCATGGCAACATAGCTCAAGTCGAGACACGGCCGACTGGATGCCAGTTGCGCTCTGCACTACCGGTATAGAAAATGAGGATCTTTACTTGAAATCACGTTAGTTACTCAACTTCTCACACAGCACTGTCAACCGAGTTTAGCATAACAAAGACTTGACACTATCTTCTACTATATATTTGTCAAATACCACTCACTCACTCATACATTCATCACGAAATCTCAGAAACCATCAAACGGATTGGAATGAAATTTGGTATGCAGCTTCCCCAAGGGCCGCAAATGCCCACTAAGAGAGGATTTTTGGATATTCAAGTTCTAAAGGGGTGTTAAGGGGGTAGACCTGCATTTCATTGAACAGCAATATCTCCCGATTGGTTTCATTGGGGGATGTGATACTCGGCACATAAACTCATCATTAAAAATAAGAAGACACGAGTCGGAGGGTTTTTCGATGTGGTGTATATTATGAGGTGAAAGGGGTGAAATGTGGGGATTGAAAGATTCCTAACGGAGCGTGTATCTCTTAAACGACAAGGGCGAGGAGTTTGAAACTCAGCGGGAAAAAATCAGCATAAAAATAAGTAAATATGTGTTTGACCGTTTTATCATAAATCCAATTTAAGGGGCCCATGGGGAGGGGTGAAATTCTGGAGGGGGGGGGGGGAGAAACAGGAAAGAAAGTGTCCTAACTGATTGACTGACTGACTCACTCATCAAACTCAGGGGGAAAACTGCTTTAAAGTAAGTAAATAGCTGTTCGACAGTTTCTTTCATAAATCAAATTTCAGGGGTTCATGGGGAGGGGTAAATATCTGAAAAAAGAAATTTGAAAGAAAATTTCCTGACTCACTCACTCACTCATCATCGCCCAGCCAAAATTATTGAAGTTAGAAACATGACAGTTTGGGGATATGTTCATTGTATTTCAAAACAGTCTACTAAGGGAGGATTTTCGGATATTCAGGTTCTAAAGGGGTCTTAATGGGGTTAAGCCTGCATTTCATTGAATAACAATATCTCCCGATTGGTTTCATTGGGGGATGTGATACACGGCATATGAACTCATCATTAAAAAGTAAGACAAGTGTCTGAGGGTTTTTCGATGTGGTGTATATTATGAGGTGAAAGGGGTGAAAAGTAGGGATTGAAAGATTCCTAACGGAGCGTAGGCTATATGTCTTAAACGACATAGGCGAGGAGTTTGAAACTCAGCGGGAAAAAATCAGCATAAAAATAAGTACATATGTGTTTGACCGTTTTTTCATAAATCCAATTTAAGAGGCCCATGGGGAGGGGTGAAATTCTGTGGGGGGGGGGACAGGAAAGAAAATGTCCTAACTGATTGACTGACTGACTCACTCATCAAATTCAGGGGGAAAAAACTGCTTTAAAGTAAGTAAATAGCTGATCGACAGTTTTGTATCAATCAAATTGAAGGGGTTCATCGGGAGGGGTGAAATTCTGAAGGAAAAAAATGAAAGAAAATGTCTTGACTCATTCACTCACTCATCATAGCCCAGCCAAAAATATTGAAGTTGGAAAAATGGCATTTTGGGGATATGTTCGTTGTATGTCAAAACCGTACACTAAGGGAGGATTTTTGGATATTCAGGCTATAAAGGGGTCTTAAGGGGGTTAAACCTGAATTTCATTGAATAACAATATATCACGAGTGGTTTCATTTGTGGATGTGATACTCGGCATATAAACTAATCATTAAAACTAAGCAGACATGTGTCTAAGGGTTTTTCGATGTGGTGTATTATTATGAGGTGAAAGGGGTGAAAAGTGGGGGTTGAAGGATTCCTAACGGAGCATGTAGGCCTATCTCTTAAACGACATAGGCGAGAAATTTGAAACGCAGCGAAAAATCATCAGCTAAAAAGATAAGTAAATCGGTGTTCGACCGTTTTTTCATAAATTAATTTAAGGGGCCAATGGAGTGGGGTGAAATTCTGGGGGGAAAAAGGAGAGAAAGCGTCCTAACTGACTAACTCACTCACTCACCAAACTGAGGGGAAAAAGACAGCATTAAAAATAAGTTAATAGGTGTTCAAGCGTTTTTTCATCAATCCAATTTAAGGGGCACATGGGGAGGGGTGAAATTCTGGTAAAAATAATTGAAAGAAAATGTCCTGTCTGACTCACTCACTCATCACGCCCAGCGAAAACTATTAAAGTTGGAAAAATGAAATTTTGGGAATATGTTCGCTGTATGTCGAAAACGTCAACTAAGGAATGATTTTTTTTATTCGGGTTTTAAAAAGATGTTAAGGGGGTAAACGTGCATGTCATTGAATAACGATATGTCATGAGTTGTTTCTTAGGGGATGTGATATTCGGTATATAAACTAATCATTAAAAATAATCAGACATATGTCTAAGGGTTTATCGATGTGGTGTATATTATGAGGTGATAGGGGTGAAAATTGGGGGTTGAGGGATTCTTGACGGAGCGTGTATCTCTTAAAGGACATAGGCGAGAAGTTTGAAATTCGGCGGAAAAGAACAGCTTAAAATACAAGTCAAGAGGTGTTCGACCGTTTTTTCATAAATCCAATTTAAGGGGCCCTTGGAGAGGGCTGAAATTCTGGGGAAAATACAGGAAAGAAAGTGTCCTAACTGATTGACTCATTTACTCACTCATCAAACTCAGGGGTAAAACAGCTTTAAATAAGTAAATAGGTGTTCGACCGTTTGTTTCATAAATCCAAATTAAGGGGTTGATGGGGAGGGATGAAATTATCAAAAATAAATGAAAGAAAATGTCCTGACTGACTCACACACTCCTCATCGCCCAGCCAAAATTATTGAAGATAGAAACATGAGATTTTGGGGATATGTTCGTTGTATATCGAAAACGTCCACTAAGGAAAGAGTTTTGGATATTCAAATTCTAAAGAGGTGTTAAGGGAGTAAACGTGCATTTCATTGAATAACAATATATTACGAGTGGTTACATTTGGGGATGTGATACTTGGCATATATACTAATCATTAAAAATAAGCTGACACATGTCTAATGGTTTTTCGATGTAGTGTATATTATGAGGTGAAAGGGATGAAAAGTGGGGGTTGAAAGATTCCTAACGGAGCGTGTATCTCTTAAACGACATAGGCGAGGAGTTTGAAACTCGGAGGAAATCAATCAGCTTAAAAATAAATAAATAAATAAATAAATAAATAAATACATACATAAATAAATAAATAAATAAATAGAAGTTCGACCGTTTTTTCATAAATGAAATTTAAGGGGCCTATGGGGAGGGGTGAAATTATGGAAGATAAACGTCCACTAAGGAAGGATTTTTGGATGTTCACTCTCATTGACCAACCAAAACTATTCAAGTTAGAAGATGATATTTTGGGTATATGTTTGTTGTGTGCCGAAAACGTCGACTAAGGAGGGATTTTTGGATATTCAGGTTCTAAAGGGGTGTTAACGGGGTTAAACCTGCATTTCATTGAAGAACAATATGACACGACTATGACGCGAGCGAAGCGAGGCTAAAAATGAAATGGTGTGTGTCTGTGTATTATTCAATCACGCAAGTACCACTGGTCCGATTTACATGAATTTTACATGGAAGTAGCTTATTTACCTGCTTAACATATAGGTTACTTTTTATTTCAATACTTTGCACTATTTAAGGTTGGCGACCATTTTAGTGACGTCACTACACCCTTTGGTTTCAAACTTTCATATTTCCATTTCAAATAAAAAGAGAACGCTAAGAAATAGCAAACTTTTGATGGCATATACGAGGTTTAAAATTACATTTTCTATCCGAAAGGTATCTCCAACGGTTAGCGAGTAAAACCTAAATTTGTGCTATAAATACGGTCAACGCCGAGCTTTGTAGTTGGACAAAATATTCCATTCTTAATCTCCCTCTGCGCAGCACCTCGCCTATCACCTGTTTTAACTGTCACCTTCACATTTTAATTTATTTATGACGCGTAGCGAAGCACGGGTACTTCAGCTAGTACATCATAAAAGAACCTCTCCCTTAATGCCAAACTACAACACTATGGTAAAACCGGTGATCTTATATGGTGAAGAGACGGCAAATTTGATGAAACTGGAAAAGCTTCTGAAGATTGGAAGGAGGATATAGAAGAGGATTAACGTCCCAAAAGTGGTACAGGGAACCTAGAGTCTAAGATCAAACAAGGAGATATATGAAAGGGTGGAAGACATTGAAACAACAATTAGGAAAAGACGTTTACGTTTCTATTGACATATGATTAGAATAGAGCCAACAAGAATAAATAAACAAACTTTTGATAAAATATATAATCTGAAGAGCCAAGGGGGTTATACCAAGCAGGTGAAGGAAGAACTCCGAATGCTAGGAATTACAGATGACGACTGTCGAGACAGAACACAATTCAGGGAAATACTTTCTAACATAAAGGTTCTTGTGGGAGAAAAGGGAGAACGCAGGGGAGGAAGATGGACAGCAGAGAGAAAGGCGCAACACTCTGAAAAAAGGAAGGAAGGAAGCTTGTAGTTTAACGTGACCGTTAATCTCGCGATCATGAGCCACGGGACCTCCTTTTTACGTGGAATCCGAACCACAGGACATGCCGTTTCACTTCGAAAATCTCACATGCAGTGACCGGGAATCGAACACGGTCCGCCTTGGTGAGAGGCAACTCTGAAAGAAGGAAGGAAGGAAGCGTGGAGGAAGAGAAAGGAAGGAAGAAAGAAATATGAGAAGGAAATTACCCGTCGCGGCTTCGCCCGTGAAAATGCTAACGAAATGCACGGTGGAATCAAACTACTCATTTGGATTGACAATACTTACAAAATGCAATTTTACTGTATGTATTGATGAATTTTACAGCTTAACTTGGTTCAGTGATAACCTTATAACCGACTGGAAACTTTCACAGTAATGTAATAATTGGAATTGCATTGCGTCTTACAGAAATAGATGGACTTGTGAGATTCTGTTACCATGGTTACCGTGTTGCATTCTTTCATTATTTCATTGTAAATATACATGTTTTAAGATATTTATTTAATTGTGAGGCATTTAAAGAGTAAGTGAGTGCGTTTCGCTTACGCATTGGATTATGCTGAACCTGTGTAGGTTGGTGTTAACGGGACCTACTTTTCGGTACAAAACTGGAATGGGACCTTAGCAGAATAATATAGCGAGGGATTTGCGTGGTCCTTAGTTTTGGCCGATTCGCGTAAAGTATGTAATAAATCCAGTTCAACATTGTATTCTAAAAACAATCAGAAAATTATCTCCACACGTTATCCGCAGCTTATCTGCTATCCGCACAGCCATGCAAACTATATCTGCATGGCAAAAAAGTTTGCGGATATCCGCATCCGCGCAGGGCTTCAACCAGAGATGCAAGGACAGTGGTGATACAGTATAATTGATTTAGTCCAGGTTGGATAGGCTTAAGTGATCAGCTGTACATTCGCTTTGATGACAACTCATGGCATCTCGGCCTATCCTATACACTTGTGTTAAATCTTACATGGCTCAGACTACATCAGGTATCCCATCTAGACGGTAAGATATTTGTGGCAGATAGCAACGTCTTCAGGAAACCGGAACATAAAATCACTTACTCTAAGTGGTTCAAGAGAAATGATGCCATGTTTCAATCGTAACGACTGGCTTCCGTTAGAAAGGTAATCTCATAAAATTGAATCCACTTCGGACAAATGTTAAGAGTGTGCAATGGATCGCATCGCAATGAGTTCTAGAAGTGTGTGGGTCTGTGCTGGATAGAGTTGGCCTCATGTCATATTAAACTCAAGCCATTTTGCTTATAAGCAGAGTTTGTTGCCATTGAAAGTTGATAGTCAAGAAACTTTTAAGGTCCCCCAGGGGCTCACATCTTGTGGGACGTGGGTTGGCGACCACGGGACCCCAGCTGAGTCCGGCATTGCTTCCACTTACTTGTGCCGGTCTCCTCTCTGTCTTCTTTTATGTCGACCTCCCTTGGTCAACTCTTGTTCTTTTCCGACCCCGACGGTATTAGGGTATCCGAGGTCTAGGGAGTCTTTCACTTTCCCGCCTTAATTGGCCCTTGTCTCATCTTTCCTGATCCCTCCTTCTTTGAGGGGTCAGACCTCTTGTTTTCTTTTCATTATATTTCCTTTTCTCTTTAAGATTCCCGCACTGTTCTTGTTACTTGGCTCCCCGTGTATCTAAATTTCCTTTAGCGTTCTTTTTTTCATCTACACTACATTTTGAAGGTATTTTTAATCTACGTTGCATTTTGAAATTTTTTCGATCTAAATTGCATTTCGCGATTGTTTTCAACCTCAAATGCATTTTGTAAAGAGTGACAATCTAAATTGCTTTTTTGTAAGTCTTTCAATGTAGGCTCAGGACATTTTAATGAGATTTTTGAATTTCAAGTGCATTTCGTACTTTCAACCTAAACCGCATTTCGCAAGAATTTTAAAACTAAATTGCATTTTGTGTGGTGGGCACTTTGCAAGTATTTTGATTCTCAATTGCATTTTGTGGGTATTTTGAATCTAAATTACATTTTGTCAAGTATTTTCAATCTAAATTGCATTTAGTAAGTATTGTCAATCCAAATGAGTAGTTTGATTCCACCGTGCATTTCGTTAGCATTTTCAAATTCAATTGCATTTTGTAAGTATTTTGAATTTCAATTGCACTTTGTAAATATTTTGGTTTAGAAATGGGATCTTTCCATCTGAATTGCATTGTGTATTTTAAGTTTCAATTACATTTTGTAAGTATTTTGAACCTAGCCTACATTTCGTACGTATTTTTCAATCTATTCCTTTTGTGAATCTTTTCGTTCTAAATTCCCTTTTGTAAGAAAATTTTGCGAGTTGTTTCAATCTGAGTTCCTTTTCGTAAGTATTTTCCGTCTCACTTAGTTTTCGCTCTGGTTTCCATTTCACTGTCATTTTCGCTATCAGCCAGATCATTAGGGGCCGATAACCGAGATGTTAGGACCCTTAAAACATCAATTATCATCATCATCATCATCATCATCAAACTTTAAAGGAAGTTAACTGATGACTCGCTACAAAATATTTGCAATTTATGAAGTTTCTGGTTGAATCATTCTACATTACATTGGCAGAGATCTAATCTATAATTCTTTAAGGGATAGTGATCACTATATTAATCACCTGTCATAAGAACAGTTTATGCTTTCAAAGATGCTGATAGTTGAATCTTTCAGCCAAATGTCGGAGAATTTTCCTGCCGAAGTGCTAGTATTTCAAAAAAAAATCAAATATTATATACGCATCTACTTGACGTAATGTGGTGGATAAAATTTAAAAAAACACTAAAAATATTAACAATTAAAGTGTAAAAATAAAATCTATATATATATAAGAAAGTCGTGTTAGTTACACTATTTATAACTCAAGAACGGCTGAACCGATTTGGCTGAAAATTGGTGTGGAGGTAACTTAGAACTAGGAGACGGGCATAGGATACTTTTTTTTTATCCCGTGACGTGACATAAAACGTCAAGAGAATACAAGTCACTATAAAACGTAACGCAAATGACAGCTAAGGCAAGTCGTTTCCAGGCAACAGTAGCTCTTGACGAGACACGGCCGACTGGATGCGAGTAGCTCTCTCCACTACCGGTATAGAAAATGAGGCGCTTAGCATGAAATCCCGTTAGTTACTCAACGTAATTTGTATAGGGGTAGTAAATCCAATTTACAATAGATGGCACGAGTAGCTTCAACAAAATGGCATGTGTTTGTTTCAAGAAAGTCCCTCATGCGTTCATATACCATTCATCCCAATGCGATGAAACTTGGGCGAGATGTTCTGTACACTTCAGGTAAGGTATCTGGCTTACTAAATCCACTTTACAATAGGTATCGCACGAGTAGATTCAACAAATGAGCGACGACGCGCGAAGTGTTTCAACATAGTCCCGTATGCGTTCATATACCATTCATCCTCCGATTGCTATGAAACTTTGGTGAATTGTTGTGCACCCTCCAGGAAAGGTTTCTGACTTAGTAAATCCTTTTTACAATAGGTAGCGCACGAGTAGATTCAACAAATGAGTAACGGCGCGCGTATCGTTTAAAAAATTCCGTATGCGTTCATATACCATTCATGCGACTGCAATGAAATTTGGTGAAATGTTGATTCCACTCCCGCGAAGATATCTGATTTTTTAAATCCATTTTACAATATGGTAGTGCACGAGTAGATTCAACTATGAGCGACAGCGCGTGAAGCGTTACAAACAAGTCCCGTATGCGTTCATAAACCATTCATCCGATTGTGAATAAACTTTGGTGAGTTGTGTACAGTCCTGCGAAGGTGTATGATTTAGTAAATCCGTTTTTCAATGGGTGGCGCACAAGTAGATTCAAAAAATGAGTAACGGCGCGCGAATCGTTTATACAAAATCCCGTCTGCGTTCATATGCCATTCATTCGATTGCGATGAAACTTTGATGAGTTGTTGTGTACACGCCGGGGAAGGTTTTCGAATTAGTAAATCATTGTTACAATAGGTAGCGTACGAGTATATTCAACAAATGGGTGACGGCGCTTGAATCGTTTCAACAACGTCCCGTATGCGTTCATATGCCATTCATTTCATTGCGATGCTTTGGTGAGTTGTTGAGCACGCTCCCAGGATTTTTTTGAGATAGTAAATCAATTTTACAATATTGTAGAGGTGGTTAACGGAAGAAGAAAAAAATATTGGGAATTCAAAAGCATTTCAACAAACAAGGTTACAACGCCAACACTTTCTTTGATTGGCATTGCAACGCTTGCCGGGTACAACTAGTAAAAATATAGAAATAAAATCATCAAAATAAAATTACAATAATAAATGAAAGATAAAAATTAAAATAATAAACATAACTATAAACAAGATGTTCAGTAAAGAACATATAGCCTACTTTCTCCTAAATGTATGAGTATAGTTATAACTCGTTGTTATTATCAAAGAGTATAATAGAACTATTCTTTGTTGAAGACCTTAGAAACGATTTACCTCTACCAAACGCCACAACCTAGATAAAAACTGCTACCATCATTGAAGAAAGAAAGATAAGAAGTATATCAAGAATGTTATGGATCTGGAGACATAATCGACCGGACTGGCTGCGTGGCTCAGCGGTAACGTTCTCGCTTGCTGGGCCCTAGGTTGCAGGTTCGTATCCTGGCGCAGTCAGCTGGCATTTGAGGGTGCACAAATGCGAGGGAGCCGTGTCAGTACATTTACTGGCACGTTAAAGATCCCCTTCGGGCCAAAATTCCGGCACCCCGGTGTCTCTAAAAGCAGCAGTAGTTAAAAGGGACGTAAAACCAATAACATTATTATTATTATTATTATTATTATTATTATTATTATTATTATTATTATTACATATACGACCTGCCGTGGGCAACATCCAACTTTGAGTTGAGGCATGTCTTTACACGTCTGGTTGTGCATGGCTTTCACAACCCTAATTGAAAAAAAAGGAAGGAAGATTGTAGTTTTACGTGACCGTGAATCTTGTGATTATGAGCCACGGGACCTCCTTTTTACGTGGAATCCGAACCACAGGACATGGCATTTCACTTCGAAAATCTCACATGCATTGACCGGGAATCGAAAACCCTAATTGAATTAACAAATCTTTCCATGACCCTACAGAGACGTGTGTATACAAACTACTATGTGAAATCGTTTTGTTCTTTACTTCAAATAACATTTTCAAATAACGCAAAATAGGCTGTTACAAACCCTTTAAAATAAAAAGTAAAAATGTATCGTAGTATCATCTTGTCATTCTTCAAATTCGATGCGCATAGAATGCCAATGGTATAGTAATCAATGGAGCCCCACGTAGACTAGTCGTGGCATCTAGTGGTGAAATATCGAACAATATAATCCTAACAGAGCGAGTGCATTCTAGCGGCCAGAAGAAGAAACTTTTCAATAAAATCTGGAAGTTAATAAGTAGGTCGACGTGCAGTTACCTTTTTGGCAGCAAGATGTCTCGAGTAAATCTGCTGGCGAATTATGTTTTAATTAAATATATATTTTACACCATAATATGCACAATATAACGCTTAATTTTAAAACATCTGAGTCATTAAAAAACAATAAACATATAACATTTCAAGCAAAAAACCTAGCTCTGATCGGGTTTGAACCATAGGCATTTGAGCGATAGGCTAACGCTCTACCACTGAGCTAATTGTGTCAACGAATATCGTTCTATATAAAATGACTTACATAGAACTTGTTAGCAAATAATGATTTATACTAAACGATTTCATCACTGGAGTATATTATTTATATATAAAGCATTTCATACAAAGTTTATTTATTTTGTATCAGTACGCTATATTGCATGCAATACTCAAATTAGTGAAATATAAGTCAGGCACAAGATATCCGCTGCCATCTTGTCTTATTACTGAATCAGCACAGCTTTTTAAAATCACGTCTGCACTATAGTATTACAAAATAAACTTTTAATTTCGAACGTGCCTCTTCCTTTAGAACAGTTAAAACGATTCTCGGCTCGATAATCGGCACTGGTGGGTCCCATGATATGGATTATAAAGTTTGCATAATTCGCACGGCCGCCATCCTGAAGTGGTATGGCGGACGACCTTGTAGTTTGGTCACAAGACGCATCCTATACGAAGGTATGTTGTTACCAAATTTGGTAGAGATCGGATGATTTGGTTAGTCGTTATTGATTTTACGTTTTGAACGTTTGAGTGGCCGCAATTCAGTTTTAGTAAAGATGGCGGCGATATAAAACATGACACTGAGGTGTCCTTTGCTAGTGCTACCTTTGTACCAAATTTCGTTCAATTCGCATTCACCGTGTTCGAATTGATAGGGGGGGGACAGACATTCAGAGTACACTCACTCACACACACACACAGAGACACACACACACACACAGACTCACACACACACACATACACACACACACACACAGACTCACACACACACATACACACACACAGACAGACACACTTTTTTCGCCCTGTGTTGATCTCATAAGTCTACTTTCATTTTTTGCAAAAATCGAAAGTAGGCTAAAAATATGAAAATAATTGTAAAAACCAATTCAAAATTAGTTAATTAATTAATTCATTAAAAATATCAAAATTAAATATATAAGAACATACATTGAAAATAAAAAATAAATATAATCATTCAAATCAGAGAAACATTAATAACATTATTTATAATTACTGTATAATAATTAAAATAAATTAAAATGTAGAAACACATCAAAGTAAAAAACAGTTTTGCCCTATAAAGGGTAAAACTCAAGCCATTTCACTTATAAGTAGAGTTTGTTGCCATAGAAAGTTGATAGTCAAGAAACTATAAAGAAAGTTAACTGACGACTCGCTACAAAATCTTAGTAATTGTTACGAGTGCCAGACTGCTTCGCTGCTTCGCGCGTGACTCAGGCCGCCCCAGGCTATCCCTAACTGTGTGTTTCCAGCGCCTTACGCAACGGGGCTGTAAGAACTAAAGGGCATGGTCCAGAAGGTTCGTGCTCTGCCTAGTATTGGAAATCTCGAGTAGGCGTGAACCCTGGTCTGCTCTAGAAACATCTGTGAGTCATCAGACCCGATATATAATGAGCGATCCTGGCCAGTGACGGGGACTGTGTGTTTTGGGAGTGTGCTTTCCAGTGCGATAGAGGTGTTACGGTGACGTGAGAATTGCGAAACAGTGTGTATTCAAGAACAGTGAGTGACAGACTGTGGCTTGTGTACAGAAGGAAGAGTTGTTGTTACTTCTAGCCTAGGACACCGGTCTCATTAGTGAGGGGATTAACTGCAGGACCAAGTGAAAGGGTGAGTGTGCTCCATAAAGAAGGAAGCTTCTGTAAGACAGCTAATTGTTCCTACTTGCTTATTGTGTGGTGTAACTTTCTAGTCCTGCAATAAAGCTAATATTTCTTTAAAGGACCATTTGTGTTGTGCTTTAACCCACTGTAATCCAATTAACGAACTTGCTACTGGGGTAGCACGTATCATAATTTATGAAGTTTCTGGTTGAATCATTCAACATTACATTGGCAGAAATCTAATCTTTATACTAATTGAACCGTTTTCTTCAAAAATCCACAGTTCTAGCCCTCCAGACAAGCAACTCAATGTAGAAAACATGCTATTACGGTTTCGTCCGATGCAGACTCGAACCCAGTTCATCACTAAATCTATTTCTTGGTGCATTTGTAATTAGTTATCGTTGTTTTCTCCAGATTTCCAAACGTAAATGACACACTAAACGCTTTTTACGAGGTGCCAGCATGGTGACTCGTGGTAAACTAATAATGGTTCACCAGAACCTCAACCATATCCGGTCTATTGGATAGCAGTTTGTCTTTCCTACCACAACGAGCACTACTGTGAGTCAATGAAACACAGCCCTGTTCGCTCGATTAGATTAGCAGTTTGCATTTCCCACCACTACGAGCGATAGTGATTTTCATAAGAAGATATTTTTGGCAAGTTAATTGATGATGACTGGTTACATGTCAAGTGTGTTTGAATATTAGATGCTATTATAGAATTTTTACGCACATTGTGTTGCCAGTATATCAGATAAATCTACAGAGTGAAGAATCATCATGAATTTTCGACTGATTTTTGATAATATTTATTTACGTTTATTATTGAATTTGTTTCCAATTTTAACGACGATTTTCATACCTTCTCACATATCTACATTCGAAAAGAGGAGTCTCCTATGAATATATTTTTCGAAATACTAATAGAATATGAACATAGTAATTTAATAGTACATTATGCAACGAGCCTATAATGGCAATAATTAAGACACGAGTATGTTTATAAAAGAAGCTTAGCGAGTTCTATGATTTCCATACCAGTGTTTTAATTACCATTATAGGCGAGTTGCATACGACTGTTTATGTTCGACGATAATTCTAACTATTTTATGTTCGAACATAAATATTTATCAATATCTGTCGAGATTACGCCAGTTTTAAGTACTGAACAGAGCGCATGGGGCGCGGAGAATACCTTGTATTTGACCATGGCCTCCTGGAATACCCCACTTTGACACTAGACACGCAGTGAGATTTAAAATAGGAAGGCCGTGGAAGTCAGATCAGTTGCGATGCTATCCTTACCTAATTGGTCACACAACTGTTTCTTGAGCTCTGATAGGTGGGAGAAACTGTCTCATAATGAGCCTCATTATACTACAGTTTTCTAACATATAATATTTTTACATTTCGCCATGGTCGAAATTAAAGTAGTTTGTCTAATTGCATATCAATTCATATATTTACAAGTTTTTCGTTAATTTGAATTAACACTATTTATAAGGATATCCATATTTTGACAATGTTTTAGTTATTAAGGTATAATATTTTGACGCTGAAGATGGAATCATTGATATTCCGAAACATGTACGTCGTTTAATATTTCATTAAACAACTTCTCTTAGTATTGATCGGATGGATTATCTATTTATCATTTTTAGCTTATTTTCATTTATGAAAAAATAGGCTTATAAGATCACCGTTTGACCGTGTGTGTGTGTCTGGCTGTGTGTCTACCCCTAATAACTTCTAAACGGCTGAACCGATTTCAATAAAACTCTGTAAGGTCATAGCACCATTTTACCAGACTCCAACCGTGTCCTTCAAAATTTATTGCGTCTCACCAATCCAACATGGAGGCTGTGCGAAATATTTCACAGGCATTCTATATCTACGAAACTATTACCGATATCACGCTGAAATTTTGTACGGTGATAAAGAGCAATACTAGACGTGCATCGATGAGACTTTGAAAAACCTGTTAACTACAAAACCAACATGGCGGCCAAGCGAAGTTGAAACATTTAAATAGACTTTTCTCGCGATTTAACCATCTGAGCGCAGTGAAATATCGTACAGTAAATGATTATACAAACTGTAATGTACTGGCATCTAATTTAGTTCAATTGTTTACATAACCTCAATATGGCGGCTGTGCAAAATTTTTTTAAATTTATTTCTTGTGTCGTAATCATGTGATTGAAGATTGAATACTACACCTACACAATCATTTTCATGTAATAGTACATTACTCTAAGACCTGCATTTATAAAAATGCAACATGGCGACCATCCAAAATATTTAGACCGTTCTCAATATCTACTAATCTATTACAGCAATCTAAGTGAAATTTTGTACTTTGATAGAGGCAATTAACGTAAGTAGGATATATAAAAACAAGATGTTCAGTAAAGAACATAAAGCCTACTTTCTCCTAAATGCATGGGTATTGTTACAACTCTTTGTCCTTTTCAAGGAGTATAATTGAATGTTGGTTGTAGTAGCTTGTTGAAATACAACGTGTTATATGGATATTAATCATGAATATGAGTTGATTTTGCGAGTGCTACCTCTGTACCAAATTTTGTTCAATTCGGTTTCACCGTGTTTGAATACGTAGGGGGAATCGATTTGCACACATACATGGCCAACATCCCCAAAGTATTGGGATGATGACCTTGTAGTTTGGTCAAACAATTCTTCATACATAACGGTATTCCCCAAAGTATTGGGATGATGACCTTGTAGTTTGGTCAAACAATTCTTCATACAATAACGGTATAATGTTGCAAAATTTGGTACAGGTCAGATGATTAGGTTGGTCGTAATTTTATTTAAGCTTTTAACATTTGGTTGGCCGCCATTACGTTTTCGTCAAGATGGTGGCGATATAAAACATATAACTGAGGTGTCCTTTGCTAATGCTACCTCTGTACGAAATTTCGTTTAATTCGGTTTCACCGTGTTTGAATTGATAGGGGGAATCGATTTGCACACATACATAGCCGCCATCCACAAAGTATTGGACTGATGATCATGTAGTCAGGTCAAAAGATGCTTACCACATAAAGGTATAATGTTGCAAAATTTGGTAGAGATCGGATGATTAGTTTAGTCGTAATTTGATTTAAGCTTTGATCATTTGGGTGGCCGCCATTACGTTTCCGTCAAGATGGTGGCGATATAAAACATGATACTGAGGTGTCCATTGCTAGTGCAACCTCTATACCAAATATCATGAAATTCGGTTTCATCGTGTTCGAATTGATAGGGGGGACTGACATTCAGAGTACACACACGCACAGACACACAGACAGACACGCACACACACAGACAGACCAACAATTTTTCGCCCTGTGTTGATCTCATAAGTCTACTTTCATTTTTTTGCAAAAATCGAAAGTAGGCTAATAGGCTTTAGTTCTTCACGGAACTACTTGTTTAAATATGGTTAATATGTATGCATTCTATGCCAGGACAGAAGTCCAACGTTGGATCCACAGTCAGCCGGATGAATTCTACCACAGGGTCATCTCAAATTTAGTACAGCGATGGGAAAGATGTCTGAACGAATGTGGAGGCTATGTGGATAAATAGTGTAAGGTATGTATAACAGTACGTATATTTGTACATTACCTGTATGTATTTTTTGGCTAAAGAAAATAGGGACAAAGGCTTTTCGATTCGCCCTCGTAAGAACATAACTTTCCCAAACATCTTCACGGAAAATATATTGCCCACACTGGAAGCTTATGAACTCCTTGAAGGAAAGGTGATGTAAGAGAAAGCACGTCGATAAGTGTGCATAACTCTTGGCGAAAGATTCATTCTGCTCCAACTCGGAGAGAGAATTGTTTCCAAAGGTAAATACCAGACGCGCAGAGTGGAACACAGAAATCCGCAGTGTAATCCATTTCCCAGTTGAGAACACGCCAGGTAGAAAAGTGCATATTATAAAATTTTATTAAATCCCTATCAGGGAAAAAGTTCTCTCGTACCGAGAAGTGAAATGGAGTTATTGAAGAGTTTAATTACCATTCGCAATCGCTACATTTCTGTGTATCGAATTCTTCTCATCTCCATCGGCTCAAGTGGCGTAGTAAGTAGCCTGCTGAACTGCCGTGCCCAAACCCGGCCAAAGTCGTCGGTTTTTAACAGCGTTAAAATTGTTCAGTATGCCTTCCTCGGAGGGGAAGTAAAGCCGGCGGTCCCATGTCATAGATTTATGACATGAAAAAGAACCTTCAGTTGTGTGAAGCCAAAATTTGTTGGTAAGGTTTGATTAATTTATTAAAAGGAAAGCGCACAATGTGCAAATACATATTTGTACATAAATGATCAATTATGCTAATGCCAGTCTTATTATTGAGGTTGTCCTCATTTTGCAGTTTTGTGTGTGGTACCTTTCTCAATGATCGTTGCACAGGTCACACACACACAGTCTTCATTCGGTTGGTGGAAATTCTTGGTTTTGCAAAATCTATAGTGAAATCCATGGGTGGCGTAACGTGTTATTACGTGTCGTAGCTCGTAATTAGCTTGTTTCCACTCTTCTGTCATTATGGCATCTGTGGAGTAAAAGTCGGACCAAATGGCATTTCGTTTCTCATTTAAGATTCGGCGTGCATTCTCATAGGCTTTGGTGTTTGGTAGGTAAAACTGTATTTTGATGTCGTCGATGAAGTAGTCCTCCTTAGTTAATACATATGTCAACCTTGAAGGGGCAGACTTTCCTATGCCTAAAATCCTCTTAAGATATCGGGCCTTGACTTTTTCTATTATCATCAGGTCGCTGAGGTTTGATTAATGCTTGTAAGTTCCAACGTTCGTCACCCAGTAGCTAAGTTCCCAGCTAGGTGTCGTGGACGGTAGAAATTGGTGGCGAAATTAGGAACTACTTGAAATTATGGTCTGCAGTCCTTACTTGAATTAAAAACAGATAACACATACTAATACAGTCATCACAATTAACACCGGTTATCAGACAGAGTCTACACAAGCAGCTATTCACCTCCCTAAACAAGTAGTTCCGTGAAGAACTATACAGCCTATTTTCATATATCCTGCTCATGTTAATTGTCTCTATCAACATACAATATTTCAGTTTAATTGCTGTAACAGATTCGTAGATATTGAGAACCGTCCAAATATTTCAGATGGTCGCCAGGTTGGATTTTTATTTTTGTACTATTACATTAAGATTATTGTGTACGTGTGGTATTCAAACTTCAATCGCATGATTAGAACACAAGAAGTAAAAACAAGATTTTAAAAGTACGCACACCAGCCATCTTGTGATTACGCAAACAATTGAAATAAATTAGGTGCCAGTGGATCAACATTTGTATAAGCATTTAACGTGCAACGTTTCACGGCACTCGGATAGTTAATTCGCGAGAATCGTCCATTTAAATATTTATACTTCGCGTCGCCGCCATGTTGGATTTGTGCTCACCAAGTTACTGAAAGTCCTATAGGTGAACATATGTTCATAGTCTCTATGAACATAAAAAGAATCAGTTTGGTTGCTGTAAAAGATTCATAGATATTGAGAACCGTCTAAATATTTCGGAAGCTCGCCATTTAGGATTGTTATATGTATAGGCCATAGAGTAATGTACCATTCAAGGACAATTATTGCCTAGCTTCATTATTCAAACTTTCACTTTGATCGCATGATTACGACACAAGAAATAAAAACTTAATTTTAAAATTTCGCACAGCCGCCATCTTGAGGTTATGTATACAATTGAATTAAATTAGATGGCAGTGCATTACAATCTGCAAAATCATATATTGTACCACATTTCACTGCGCTCAGAGAGTTAAATCACGAGAAAAGTCTATTAAAACATTTCAAATTCGCTTGGTCGCCATGTTCGTTTTGTACTTTACAGGTTTATGAAATATACATAGGTAACTTGTATTAGTACCCTTTATCACCGTACAAAATTGCATGGTGATATCTGTAATAGTTTCGGAGATATAGAATGTCAGTGAAATATTTCGCACAGCCGCCATTTTGAGGTTATGTAAACAATTGAACTAAATTAGACTCCAGTGCATTACAATGTGTATAAAAATTTCCTGCACCAAGTTTCATTACGTTTGGATAGTTAAATCGCGAGAAAAGTCTATTTAAATGTCTCAACTTCGCTTGACTGCCATGTTGGTTTTGTAGTCACCAGGTGTTTGAAAGTCTCATAGGTGAACTTCTAGTAGTGCTCTTTATCACCATACACAATTTCAGGGCGATATCGGTAATAGTTTCGGAGATATTGAATGCTAGTGAAATATTTCGCACCGCCGCCATGTTGGATTGGTGAGACGTAACAAAATTTGAAGGGCACGGTCGAGGTCGCCGGGAATAGTGCTATGAACTTACCGAGTTTCATTGAAATCGCTCCAGCCGTTTAGATTTTATTAGGGGGGGACACACACACACCTCACACACACACACACACACACACACGCGCGCGCGCACGCACACACGGACAAAAGGTGATCTCATAAGCCTATTTTTTCAAAATTGAAAATAGGCTAAAAAGGCTTCCAAAAGGATGGTATTTTGGCCTTCACGGGCCGTTAAAGCTAATATAGCATCACAAAAAATATGTTTGCCTTTTAAAATGTATAATTTTTAGCCTACTTTTCACATTTTGCAAAAATGAGGAAAAAGTAGACTTATGAGATCGATCCGGGAAAATGTGTGTCTGTCTGTCTGTCTGTCTGGCTGTGTGTGTGTGTGTGTGTGTGTGTGTGTGTGTCCCTATCAACTCCTAAACGGCTGCAGCAATCAAAACCAAATTTAGTATGAGTAAAGTTGTGCACCGGAATATCTCACGTCCATATTTGAAAATGATGTCAGTGCTACCAACTGCTGAAAAAACGCACTAGAATTTTGAGCTCCATGTTGGATATCTCGCAAGGTATGCATGGAAGCTATTCCAAAATTGGGTACTATTTCAGTTTAATTTCCAGGAGGCCAACAATGACAGTGTTGCCAAAATAATTTTAAGCCTTCTGATAGGTCCAATGTTTAAATGCATATAACTTCTATACCGTCAATTGGATTTCAACCAAATTTTGTATGTAATATCTGTACATAAACAGATATCATTGAGCGTATTCTTAAGAGCCACCAGGGCTGCCAACTGTTAATAATTGCTCTCTCTCTATTTTCTTTTTATCCAAATACCAATATATCAGAAAGTATGCAAGCCAGCAGCTTTAAACTATGCACACGTATATTCTGACATTTAAGATTAATTTGAAGTAACTTATATACGTCAGTTCTACCAACATGATTATAAGCCTGCTGATAGTACCAATTTTTAAATACATGTAACTTCTATACTATCAGATCGATTTCAACCAAATTTCGTATGTGCTATGTGTACCATAACAGATATGACTGTAAGTATTGTTAAGAGCAATCAGGGCTGCCAACTGTTAATGCATGCTGTCTAATTTTTTTTTACCCTAATATCAATATATCAGAAAGTATGCAAGCCAACAGTTCTATACTTTGCACACGTATAGCACCTGACATTCTAGATTAATTTGGAGTAATTAATACAAGGCAGTGCTGCCAACATGATTCTATGCCTGCTGATATGTCCAATTTTAAAATACATGTAACTTCTATACTAACAAATGGATTTCATCCAAAATTGGCACAACAAGATATCATAATATTTCAGATTATTTCTGACCAGCACACGCATAGTATTGTTGGCAACATGCTTTTACGCGTGCTGATAGATCCAGTGTCTAACTGCATGTAACGTCCATTGGACTTCAACCTAATTTTGTATTCTGTACCTTAAGAGATGGAACTAAGAATATATTCAGTCACCAGGGCTGCCAACTGTAGTGCTCTATTAGGCTACATTATACCAGGTATATTTTGAACTAATTTGATATTTCGATATTACCAACTTAATTTTGTCATTATTCTAGATAGGTTCACATACTGTAGAATAATCATTGGCATGAAAAGTAGGCTGTATAGTTCTTCACGGAACTTCTTGTTTATTTATAAATTGAAAAGATAAAGATGATTTTCAATTTCATTCTATAAAACTACATGGTTACCAACACATTACAAAAGAGCAGGCATGTAACTTAACTAATTCTTGAGAATAGTGTACCAGAATCTCTAAAATCTTAACTTGCGGGATTGTTTTGTGTGTCCTTGTTTTTGAACACCTGTATTGTTAGTAGGTGGCTTAGAAAGGTAAAATGTTTGTTTACTGTAAAATTAACAACCAATGACCAAACGGAAATAACAGAAATGGTTTTTTTATTTGTTAGTTGTGGTAAATAAGCCGTTGTCACAACCCAGTGTCCTCAGCAATTATTGATGGAAAATAATGTGGGAAAGAAAGTTAGTCTGTCTTTACGAGGAATGCTCCGAATATAATTCCACACCGAAACATGGTTTCAAAGTCAGAAAACACATTGTTCTTACAAAGGATAGACTACACTGACTTCTCGTCGGGCAGGGCGAGAGCAGAGGAACATAGGCGCATGCGCTGCGTGCCAAAGCAGAGAGAAAGAAGCAGCAGATTAGCGGGCGAGAGTCATTTCAACAAATGAGTGTTGGCGGACCAATCGTTTCAACAAATGGGTTAGTCAGTTATTGTTGCTTTAAGGGGCGTAACTACGAGGTCATCAGCCCCTACAACAAATGAGTTAGTTAGTTATTGTTGTTTTAAGGGGCGTAACTACGGGGTCATCAGCCCCTACAACAAATGAGTGTTGGCGGGCCAATCGTTTCAAAAAATGGGTTAGTCAGTTATTGTTGTTTTAAGGGACGTAACTACGAGGTAATCAGCACCTACAACGAATGGGTGTTGGCGGGCCAATCGTTTCAAAAAAATCCGCGTGTGTTCATATTCATCCAAGTTCGATGAAACATCGGTGAGTTGTTATGCGTACTCCCACGAATGTTTCTGAATTATTAAATCCAATCTACAGTACGTGGCGCACGAATCGTTTCAACAAATGAACTTTGGTGAATAATTGTGCGCACGTCCAAGAATATTTCTGAATTAGATGATCTATTTTAAAATAGATGGCACGTGAGTCGTTTCAACAAATTAACTTTGATCAGCTGTTGTGTATGCCCGCAAAGGTTTCTGAATCAGTAAATCCATTTTACAGTAGGTGCCTCATGAGTCGTTTCAACAAATAAGTGCATTTGATACAGATTAGCGGCAGTTTGCATGCTTCCAAACGTTTGCAATTTCCGGTGCGACTCGCATTTTTTGGGATGACCATCAACAAAGCACAGGGGCAATCCCTACAAGGGTGTGGACAAAATTTGAAAAATCCATGCTTCTTACATGGACAGATCACGCGCCGGAAAACCTCCTGATTAATTCATAATTATAATCACCTAACGGAAAAACAAAAAATATTGTGTACCCAAAAGCATTTCAATATACAAAACTACAACTCAGACACTATCTTTCTTTGATTGGCATTGTAAAGCCAGCCAGGTACAGCTGGTTTATAATATAATATGAATCCTCGGCTTTGACTTTAAAGAACTCAGCTGCTTAGAGAAGGTTCTTGGACTTTATAGTACTCAACTGCTGTGAAGATTCTTTGGACTCTATAGTACTCAACTGCTGTGAAGATTCTTTGGAATATGTAGCCCTCAACTGCTAAAAGATTCTTTGGACTCTCATTCACTCGGCTGCTTAAAGATTCTTTGGGTACTGATTCACTCTGCTGCTTAGAGAATCTTTGGGCACTGATTCACTCTGCTGCTTAGAGAATCTTTGGACTTTGATACACAGTACTGCGTAAAGATTATTTGGACTCTGACTCTGCTGCTTAAAGATTCATTGGACTCTGATACACTCTGCTGTTTAAAGATTCTTTTGACCCTGATGCACTCTGCAGCTTAAAGATTCTTTGGACTATGATACACTCTGCTGTTTAAAGATTATTTGGACTCGGTTTCATTCTGCTGCTTACAGATTCTTTGGTCTCTAATTCACTCTGCTGCTTAAAGATTCTTTGGAATCTGATGCACTCTGCTGCTTAAAGATTCTTTGGACTCTGATGCACTCTGCTGTTTAAAGATTCTTTGGTCTCTGATGCACTCTGCTGTTTAAAGATTCTTTGGACTCTGATGCACTCTGTTGCTTAAAAATTCTTCGGACTCTGATGCCTCTGCTGCTTAAAGATTCTTTGGACTCTGATGCACTCTGCTGCTTAAAGATTCTTTGGACTCTGATGCACTCTGCTGCTTAAAGTTCCTTTGGACTCTGATGCACTCTGCTGCTTAAAGTTTCTTTGGACTCTGATGCACTCTGCTGCTTAAAGTTTCTTTGGACTCTGATGCACTCTGCTGCTTAAAGTTTCTTTGGACTCTGATGCACTCTGCTGCTTAAAGTTTCTTTGGACTCTGATGCACTCTGCTGCTTAAAGTTTCTTTGGACTCTGATGCACTCTGCTGCTTAATGTTTCTTTGGACTCTGATGCACTCTGCTGCTTAATGTTTCTTTGGACTCTGATGCACTCTGCTGCTTAAAGATTCTTTGGGCTCTGATTCACTCTGCTGCTTAAAGATTCATTGCACTCTAATTCACTCTGCTGTTTGAAGATTCTTTGCACTCTAATTCACTCTGCTGATTGAAGATTCTTTGCAGTCTAATTCACTGTGCTGCTTAAAGATTCTTTGCACTCTAATTCACTCTGCTGCTTAAAGATTCTTTGCACTCTAATTCACTCTGCTGCTTAAAGATTCTTTGCACTCTAATTCACTCTGCTGCTTAAAGATTCTCTGGACTCTGATTCACTCTGCTGGTTAAAGATTCTCTGGACTCTGTTTCACTCTGCTTCTTAAAAATTCTCTGGACTCTGATTCACTCTGCTGCTTAAAAATTCTCTGGACTCTGATTCACTCTGCTGCTTAAAAATTCTCTGGACTCTGATTCACTCTGCTGCTTAAAGATTATCTGGACTCTGATTCACTCTGCTGCTTAAAGATTCTCTGGACTCTGATTCACTCTGCTGCTTAATGATTCACTGGACTCTGATTCTCTCTTCTGCTTAAAGATTCACTGGACTCTGATTCACTCTGCTGCTTAAAGATTCTTTGGACTCGGTTGCACTTAGCTGCGTAGAGAAGGTATTTTGGAATCTGTGGCATTCAACTGCTTAGATAAGGTTATTTGGATGCTGAAGTACTCGGCTGCTTAAAGAAGTGTCTTTCAACTCTGCAACACTCAGCTGCTCAGAGAAGGTTTTTGGACCCTGAATTACTCATTTGCTTAAAGAAGTGTCTTTCAACTCTGCATCACTCAGCTGCTTAGAGAAGGTTTTTTGGACCCTGAAGTACTCATCTGCTTAAATAAGGTTCCTTGGACTCTGAAGCACTCAGCTGCTTAGAGAAGATTCTTTGGATTCTGAATCACTCACCAGCTAAAAAATGTTCTTTAGATTCTATAGCACTCAGCTTCTTAGAGAAGATTCTTCGAATTTTGATGCATTCAGCTCCATACAGAACTTTGTTTGGTTTCAGAAGCAATCAGCTACTTAGAGATGGCACTTTGGACTCTGTGTCACTCAGCTGCTTTAAGAAGATTCTTTGGATTTTGATGCACTCAGCTACCTAGAGAAGATTCTTTGTACTCTGTAGCATTCAGCTACTTAGATAAGGTATGAATTTAAACAAACCTGTCTTTCTTAATTTAAATTTCAAGATTTCACTCATGAGTAACTTCAGTGCTAATTGAAACAAAATGTATCAAAATATCATGATTACACAATCTATTTGTGTGATATATCAAGAGTTATTTCATTACAAATCTCTTTTTAATTAACGAATTTTCTCTGTGTTATACAATGTTTGGAATTCCACAAATGTAATGGAATGCTGTCGGCAAATAATATTTCTACTTCGGCTGGAACGTTTGATGGTATTATTATGTTACACACCTTCCTGACAAAAATGACACTGCTTGTTTAAATATAAAATCCCTCCAGGTGTTATATAGTGTCACATATAATGTTGACATCCCGTATTCCAACACTGACAATTAATTGTATATCTCATAAATTGTGACATTTTGGTCCCAATATACGCTGCTTTGAACTGTTGTATTTTGAAGATATGGTGATATCCTTGAGGCATGTTCATTTCAAAAATCTTTATTAATTATTAATTATTTAATTATTTTATGTTCGACGATGTCGAAATGTAAATATTATATGTCAGAAAACTGTATAATAATGAAGGTGATGAAAGTAATAATTTCCATTATAACACAGTTCCTCCAACCAATCAGAGCTCAATCATTGACTAATTAGGTAACGATAGCTTCGCACATGCGCTCAAAATCCAACATGTCGGACCTGAATGATATGATTTGAAAGTTGACAATGTATATTGGATCAACCATTGTAGTTACAATCCCAAACACAAAGACAAAATCAGCACGAATGTTTACGGTAACAAGAAAATACTATGACATATGCATGAAATGTATAAATCTACGTCGAGAAGATTGCAACACAGCACCCTTGTATATAAATTACTGACATGGAAAGTGCACCGTCCCATATATTCGCGTAAATAAACTGGCGAATATGAGAAAAGAAATATCACTGTACCTTAATATCCCCAATTCCAATTTCTACACAGGGCCTTCGTAAGACTTCAGTGAGAGTTTGAATGCTGCTGCCCATCGGTGATCGTCAGATGTAAACATATGGTATTGACAAGCAGACAAAGCGCAAGCGTGGAACAGAGAACTTGTAAAGCACAGATAGCAAACCCAGCACTTGCACTCCGATCACTAAATTCATTGATTGAATAGTTATGTTCGAACATAAAACAAAGTTATAATTATCGTCAAACATAAACAGTCGTATGCAACTCGTCTATAATGGTAATTAACCCTTGAGAATTGGCGTGAAAAAATATAACACGAGGACTGGCGCCGGGTCGTTTTGACCATAGTGTGTCATTCCCTTTTTCTCGTAGTCGTACGGATTTTAATTAAGTAATTTTACACCTGCTGTCTTCCTATGAACTATTCCAAATATAGAATGAGGTTTATTAATATACTAGCTGTTACCCGCGGCTTCGCCCGCAATAACATTTGGAATCCTGTTATAACATTAGTTAAATAGATAGATAAGCATGGGTCCTAGTGGAAAATAATTCTATCACCTGAAACCAAAAATGCATGGGACGAAAAAAACATCAAAATATCATGTTGGTTTTGGACCCTAAAAGACGTGAAAAATATAATAAAAATATCAAAAAAAAACTATTTTTTGAAATTTCATTCGAATCAATTTGTATGTCATTCCTGGGACTTTGAAAATTCCGGCCAAAAAGTACAAAATCATTAATAACTTCGTAAGTATTCGTCGTATGATGAAATAGCAAGAGACAAAAAAGATGTAATGTGTTATTGTCTACAACATAGGCCATGTATAATTTTACACACAGACATATTACGTTTTCACCCCCCCCCCCCATAATTTCACCCCTCCCCATGGGCCCCTTAAATTGGATTTATGAAAAAAACGGTTAACACCTGTTTAGTTATTTTTATGCTCATTTTTTTCGGCTGAGTTCCAAACTCCTCGCCTATGTCGTTTAAGAGATACACGCTCCGTTAGGAATCCTTCAACCCCCACTTTTCACCCCTTTCACCTCATAATATACACCACATCAAAAAACCCTCAGACACGAGTCTTCTTATTTTTTGTGCTGAGTTTATATGCCGAGTATCACATCCCCCATTGAAACCAATCGGGAAATATTGCTATTCAATGAAATGCAGGTCTACCCCCTTAACACCCCTTTAGAACCTGAATATCCAAATATCCTTTCTTAGTGGGCGTTTGCGGCCGTTGAGGAAGCTGGATACCAAATTTCATTCCAAACCGTTCGGTGGTTTCAGAGATTTCGTGATGAATGAGTGAGTGAGTGAGTGGTATATGAGCTTTATATAGTAGATTTCAAATATTACAAGCAGATAAATGACAATTTTCGTGACAGTCTAATTGGCCTTGATAGTAGCGGTAAAGCAGTCATCTCGATTCCTTTGAACAAAGGAGCTGATGACCAAGGTGTCCCTAGACCATAAACATGGATGAACAAGAACATAAGCTATGCGATTGTGCTGCACCAAAAAAGTTGGATTTCCCCCCTCTTTTTTTTTTTTTTTTTTTTTTTTTTTTTTTTTACAGATTGTCCGAACTAACGTAGCCGAAAATTGTCACGCAGGGAGTGACGCCATGGGTAATTCTGACCCAACCGTAAATAATATAGAAATAACTTGAGTGTTCAAAGAGCTATGGACATGTTTCTCTTGCAGGGTGAAGTTCAAGGCTAGGAAGGAAGATACAGTAAGCGATAGGAAATTAGGGCTGACCAAAACGAAAATATAGAGTATTATTTAAGCCTCGGGTCAAAAATCCTCGTGGGTTAAAACGCCCGTATGGAAATTATAAAACAAGGGAAGTTTTATAAACATACTCGTGTCTTAATTATTGCAATTATAGTGATGTTGCATAATGTACTATTATTGAAGTGCTCTTAGATACACAATAGCGGCTTCGGTGGCGTAGTCTGTAGCATGCTGAGCTTCTATGCCCAAGATAGCGGGTTCAAACCCGGCCGAAACCGTCGGATTTTTAAGAGCGTTAAACATCCCTCAGTATGCCTTCCTTCGGAGGGGAAGTAAAGCCGGTGGTCCCATGTCATAGATTTATGGCATGTTAAAGAACCTTCCACTAATTACACCTGTGTGAAGCTAAATTGGATAGGTTAAGAATGTAAACAACACTCTTAGGTTTCTACGTTCGTTGCCAAGAGCCGACTGCGGTGGCGTTTAGCAGCTAAGTTCTGAACTTGGCCAAGTAGTCGTTGACGGTGGCGCTTGGTGGCAAAAGTAGTAACTATTTGAAAAATTATAAGTTGCAGTCTGTACTTAAATTAAAAAACAGATAACACACACTAATACAGTCATCACAATTAACACCGGTTATCAGACAGATTCTACACACACCCAAAGTACACGGGCTACATGACCACGTTGTCGCTGCCCCTAAACTTAAGAACCAACCAACCAACGAGATACACACTATGTTTTGTTTTTCCGTCTGGTGCGTACCTCATTAAATCAGACGGCTTTCCAACGCGTGAGCAGGCCACAATCACTTGTCCATGTGAAAAGCATGTATTTTCCAAATCCTATCCACACACTTGCAGGGATTGCCCTTGTGCTTTGTTGACGGTCATCGCAAATGCGAGTCGCACCGGAATTGTAAACGTTTGGAAACACATAAACTGCCACCAAACTGCATGAAATACACTCAATTTTTGTAACGATTCATGAGCCACCCATTGTAAATTGGATTTACAGTACTAATTCAGAAACCTTCGCGGCGGTAGACAAAAAAACTCACCAAAGTTCATTTGCTAAAGCAATTGGTGTGCCAAAACTCATATTTTGATCCGACTCGCGTGCCACCTATTATAAAATTGATTTACTAATTCAGAAACCTCTGCGAGGGTGTGCACAATAACTCACCAAAGTTACATCGCAATCGGATGAACAGTATATGAACGTATGCATGGCTTTGTTGAAACTTTCACGTGTCAACACTCATTTGTTGAAACTACTCATGCGCCACCTATTATAGAATGGATTTAGTGATTGAGAGACCTTTGCGTGGGTGTTCACAACAGCTCAACAAAGTTTTATCGTACGGTCTATGAACGCATGCGTGACACTGTTGAAACGTTTCGTCCGTCAACATTCACTTGTGGAAACCACTTGTGCGCCACCTATTGTTAAGTGTATTTACTATCATTTTATATAATTTGTATGCATGTTATGTCGTCAATTGGGGAATAAGACTCCGCCTCCTAAATATAACCTACTCTATATTTGTTAAATCCTTACCATCTCATTATTCTAATACTTTCCTTCGGCTCCCTTAAAATGTTCATATAATTATGAGGCATTGTACTTTTTAAATTCGTTGAGCTAACGAGAGAAGTTATTCCCCCTCCCCTCATCATCAGTTGACGTGACGTGACGTGACATGGCAATATTAAAACAGCAAATACATTTTTCATTATACTTTCTAAACAACAATTCGCGCTAATATCAAAGAGTCGTTAGGAGCGTGTTTCTATCGCAGCCTTAAAGAGCGATATATCCGGATCATTTGAATAAATGGAGCAGAATGGGGTTTGAATTGAATTTTACTGATAGCGCGGAAATACTGTTTCCATGGTAACACATTCTACAGGGTGATCAAAAGCACAATGCCATCAATTTTGGAGGATTAACATGAGGCTCAAAATAAGCATGATAATTATTATAGGAACTATTGGGCGGCCATGTTTCAATTAGGGGATTTAGTTGTTCGAAAACATTCGCCATGAAGATTATTCCATATATTGCCTACACCTGGTGAAGAGTTAAATGATAAGCAAGAGGGAACCGGGAAATGTGAAGCGAAAGAAATGCTCACCTTCTTTTTAGCCTACTTTCGATTTTTGCAAAAAATGAGAGTAGACTTATGAAATCTACACAGGAAAAGTAATGTGTGTCTGTGTATGTGAGTGTGTGTGTGTTTGTACTCAGAATGTCTGCCCCCCCCCCCTATCAATTCAAACACGGTGAAACCAAATTGAACGAAATTTGGTACAGAGGTAGCGCCAGCTAAGGACACCTCAGTGTCATGTTTTAACTCGCCGCCATCTTGACGAAAACATAATGGCGGTCACCCAAATGTTAAAAGCTTAAATCAAATTACGACCAAACTAATCATCTGATCTCTACCAAATTGTTCAACATTATACCTTTATGTATGAAGAATCTTTTGAGCAAACTATAAGGTCATCATCCCACTACTTTACGGATGGCAGCCATGTATTTGTGCAAATCGATTACCCCTCTCTATTCAAACACAGTGAAACCGAATTGAATGACATTTTTCACAGAGGTAGCATTAGCAAAGGGCTCCTCATATTCATGTTTAATATCCGTATAGTTTAGCACGTTGTATTTCAACAAGCTACTACAACCAACATTCAATTATACTCCTTGAAAAGGACAAAGGGTTATAACAATACCCAAGCATTTAGGAGAAAGTAGGCTATATTTTCTTTACTGAACATCTTTTTATACATTCCTTTCTTTCTTTCTTTCTTTCTTTTGTTTATTAATAAAATCACAAAATACAGATATGCGAGCCCTTCACGTTTGTACAAATAACAACCAAATAACAAATGTAAAATACAAAATAAAATTTAACAAATCTCCTAACAAACTAATTCCAGATCAAGATCCGGTAGAATGTCCTTGTTCGTAGCCTTGTAGTCAATGGCCAAGATTACGGTTCTAAATACAGTTTAAGTTCTTGTTCGCCATTTAAGGTAGAATGTAGGAAGGACAGGTCAGTTACCTGTGTGTCGCGTTGAGGGGAGGGATTTATTTACTAAGCGTATGGCTACAAATATCAATAAAATATAAAAAGATTTCCGAATTTCAAATTAATGTCCAGACCACGAATATAGTGTATTGATCCCTACGTCATCACCAGGAAAGCTGTTTTATCGCCAGGGAAGGCTCTGAGGGGACATTCCAGAACCACATGCTGAATAGTCTGCCTTTCAGCGCCGCAATCACAACTTGGAGAATCTTTTATCTTCCACTTGTGCAGAGAATCAGCACACCTGCCAGTGTTGGTTCTTATACGGTTAAGAGCTGACCAGATCTTCCGCGGTAATTCAAAGCCAGGTGGCTTGGTCGTTAAGCATGGCGTCTTCAGTTCTGTCGTAGCGTTAATCTGCCATCCATGCTTCCACCATTCATTGGTATTAAAACCTTTACTGATCAACAACCTTGCAGTTTCCAGGGGCGGGTGACGAGCGCACACCCTTCCTTTATTAATGATTGGGATGTCTTCATGAACAGAGAAGTTAGGAATTTTCTGTAAAATCTTGTATTCACGGACAAGTGCACTTTCCCGCCGCAGAGATGGAGGTGGTATATGGCTATGTATGGGTAGCCAGAGAGTAGGTGTAGGTCTGATTGTACCAGAGAAGCGCATGTTATGGCTGAAAGTACCTGCTTAGTGGTGAAATATCTAAACCTTGGCATTCTGTTCCTTACAATGGCAGCAAAGAAGGATTGATTTCTGTTTAATTTAGCTATGTTTAACGGGCAAGAAGTTGTCCAAATGGGAGAGCAGTAGTATTCAATGGGCCGAATTATCGAGAGGTAATAGAGGCGAAGAGCTGTGGGATATGATATTTCTGAAGGAAGGAAGGAAGGAAGATTGTAGTTTTACGTGACCGTGAATCTTGTGATTTTGAGCCACGGGACCTCCTTTTTACGTGGAATCCGAACCACAGGACATGGCATTTCACATCGAAAATCTCACATGCACTGACCGGGTGATATTTCTGAGAAGCGGTAGAGTATGCCAAGGAATTTCTAGGCTTTGGATAAATAATGTTGTATGTGTTCTTTAAATCTTAGCTGGTTGTCAGTATAGTCGATATCACAAAGTATTTTAGATATTTCCTCAAAACTTGCCTGAAATATAAATGGCACTTCTGCAATTGATGGGTTCATTCTAATAACAAGACAAGTCCAAAAATTAAATTATTCAGAAACTAAAAGAAAACAGTGTAGCTTCATTTTTTTAAATCCTGAATGAAATAAAAAATATTTTTATACGTAGTATATGTAGGTTGAAGTTCTCTCGACAATGCATTCTCCAATTTTGACGTTCCAATGTTTCACTGCCATCTGACAATTGGTGCAAGTAGCTAAACGTACCAGCCCAGACAGCAGGAGATTAGAGTTCGAATCCCTCCTTCCCCCTTTAAGCTATCGGGTTTGCTCAGGGGCAGATGACCTCGTAGTTCCGCCCCTTAAAACAACAATAACTAACTAACAAACAGGTGTGCGCTATCAAGTAATATTCAAAGATCGTTGGGTGAGTAAGGGTTAATTACCACGGATATATTTTTGGAGTGAGTGTCATTCTAAAATTTGCGTAATGAGACCTAAAATTAGTGTAAAGGCCATCTAGACTTCCTATATGGTTGCCAAGGCAACAAGAATTCATCATCTAGATCTGAAGTGTAAAGGCCCTCTAGGCCTCCTATATGGTTGCCAAGGTGATCACTTTTGTGATACTTTCAATGTTTAGCTTGGCCCATTTGTCGGTCAAATTTTATTTATTGTTACTGAGATCCCCGAATGGTAATTATTTCTTTACAAATGTTAATTGCTTAAACCATATGCATAATCTTGTTATCGATCACTTATTCATAGATATTATAGTTCTTACCTCGAGTGTTACAGTCGCTTGCTACCTCAGGCGTCCTCACTCACGACATACCGGACATCTACTGGTTGATCCACTGTCCGCTGTGTAGTGTCGACTGACGTCACCCTGACTTTCGTTCGACCAATGGCAGGTCTTTGTCTGGTCGGGCGATCTCCAAACTTCGAGAGAGTTCCATGGTCCCTATTTAAGACGCCGCTTGCTGGCGTTCTTCTCCACTTCTGATCAACCACCACTTCTGATCCACCACTTCTGATCAATCATCACTTTGGATCACTTCAACCTGCTGGTCACCGCTACTGCATCTCATGACACCATCGCTGATATCTACGCTACCGAGCAGTTACGTCACAAGATCTGCACCATGACGTATTGCTCAAGATGGCAAGAATAATTGCCAGCCGCTGTACTCTTCACCTTCACCTTAGAGAGGATACTTGGAATCGTCTTTCGAAATATTGCTGGATCATCTCTTGGAAACTATAAATGTCATTCCTGCGCAAGAAAAGAAGAGAGAGTTGACATTTTATCGATGGTGCACCTATCTCTAGGCCATGTACGCCTCCTTCCGAGAAAACCGTGAGGACTCTTTTTAAATCAACATTTATGCTATCTGCAACTCTTTAAGGAGCTGGCTCTTCAACCCTCTTCAAAGATAAGTTTACTTTTATGATGAACTTATATCATACCAGTTATTTTACACTCTTAATCATTTTTTATGGTTCTCTCTTTTTATAAAATGAATTTTTTATGCGTTAAGCTCAACTTTTCTCCAATCAAGCAAGCTTGTTTCATGGACCTTTCTATAATCTGGGTTTCTGTCATCAGGCCCTCACACTTTGCTACATTTATAATTGTTCATTTCTGTGATAAGCACTTAAGTGCAATTTGTTTATTCATTATAAATTTATTATTAGGAATAAAAATTGTTAATGTATTGCTCCCTATATTGGTTTTCTAGTCACGTATTTCATGCCCACTACCCCGCACCGCTTCAGTCTAATTTTCTTGACCACAGTAGTTATTTTGTCCAGGCTTTCGCCTGATGCGTTTCGTTCTCCCGTATGGGGAAGTTTTAGGGCAGAACTTATTCTTCTCCATAGTGTTGGTGCCTCACCCCCGGGAAACATATCTGTTGCACCCTGGATCCCTATACAAGTTTAATATTGTGGATTTTACATTAACAATTTTTGTTCATTGTGTTTCAACACTAATTCACATTGTACGTTTCAGCTTAAGGCGCATGTTCAGCAGAGGAGGAGAGAAACGTAAGCTAAGCCGGTTTCTTCCGCATCAGACTAAACCTTACTACCTAGCAAGCTGTCATCCTCTGACTTCCAGTACTCGAAGTCACAATATTGACGTGAGTAACAAACAACTTTTAATATGCCTAACCTTGATGAAAAACTTAGCAACGCCAGAGCCTCTTGTAAGGGCAAGCTCACACGGTTTCGTACTTTCTTAACGGAGCTTGAACCCCAAGAGCGTAATCTCGACATAATTTCGCAGAGGCTTAAGAATTATGAACAAGCCTTTGAGAAATATGATGAGATACAATGCAGTATAGAAACTCAGCATCCGGACCAGCAAAGTGATAGGTTGGAAGTTAAAAAATTATACTATCAGGGATTTGCTGAAGCTAAACAGCTTATTAGGGCTTTAACTTTAAAAGAAAAACAAGAAGATCAAACTTCTGCAGCATCTTCTACATCTTCTTCACGCATTATACTACCCAAATTAGAAATACCCAAATTCACTGGTAAGGACATAGAATGGGAGCCATTTTTTGAATTATTCAATTATTTAGTACATGAGAATACTTCTATACCAGTAATTCAAAAATTTCAATACTTGCGTCTGGCAGTTCAAGGCAACGCACTTAACCTGATTCAAGCACTTTCTTTGACCAGTGATAATTATGAAGTTGCTCTGAATCTTCTTAAGGATAGATATGGGAACATTCGTTTATCTATTCAACGCCATATACAAAGCTTATTCGAGTTACCTAACGTGCAAGCAGATAACAGTTTATCACTTCGTAAGTTGATTGACACTGCAGAGCTACACGTCAGAGCATTGTCCAATTTAAACCAACCTGTAAATCACTGGGATTTATTTCTAGTTCACCTCATTTCTGCAAGATTGGATGCAAATACATTAAAAGCGTGGGAAACAGAACTTTCCCAGAATTTGCAATGCACTTATGAGGCGATTATTAACTTTTTGAAGGCTAGAAGCCAAGTCTTTTCCGCCATAGCTAATCAAAAAACTAGTAGTTCAGATTCAAAAGCCTTCTCAAAACATAAGGTTAGCAGTTCTAATCAAAGAATTTTAAGATCACAGGCTCTTCCTGTTGATGCTCGGTCACCTAACCAAATGCAAACGTGCGGTCTGTGTCAGCAATCGCATACTTTATACAATTGTGATGAATTTAAATCTTTATCAGTAGATGAAAGACGAAAGTTCATTACGAATAAAAAACATTGTTTCAACTGTTTGTCAGGAACGCATATGTTAAACAATTGCCTTTCACAACGTTTATGCTTTCATTGTAAGGCAAGACACCATTCCCTTTTGCACAGGCATGAAAGACCACGGTTATCAGGACCAAGCAGTTCCAATACCAAGTCTAATTCGGAGACTTCTCAAAATAGTGCGCAGTCGTATGCTCAAAGTTCTACCTCGCTTGGCAAAGTCCAGGTTTTATTATCTACCGTGCAGGTTCTATTGAAAAATTCTCACGGGAAATGGGTATCTGTCAGGGGATTATTGGATAATGCCGCTACCAACAATTTTATTAATGAATCGTTGGTACAAAAGTTAGGCCTTCCAAAACATCCTACCTCAATAGAGGTTACAGGAATAAACTGCTCTAAATCGCAATCCTTAAGCTTTGCTAAAGTGGATCTGAAGGACTCTAATAATCTTGGTACGCAGTTGCAATTAGATTGTTTGATTATCAAGTCTATAGGCAACAATATTCCTGGCACTTCTTATCCTATTCAAAGTTGGAATATCCCGAATTTTGTCCAGCTAGCTGACCCTCATTTCAACAGAGCTTCACCCGTAAAGCTTCTTTTCAGCTCAAGCGTATTTTGGCAATGTCTTCATTCCAATAAAGTAAAAATTGCTCCTAATGTTTTCTTCCGCGAGACTGATTTTGGTTGGATTGCTACTGGCCAAATATACCGTAATCCTATTCAAACTGTATCGAATTGTTATTTTGTTGGTACCGATTTGAGCCAAGAGCTAACCAAGTTCTGGGATCTTGAGAATGTTCAGGCTACTTCTTCTTCTTCTTCTAACGAAATTTGTGAAAAGTTATATAAGGAAACCACTGTCCGTAATGCTGAAGGCAGATTTATAGTAACTCTTCCACGTATTCCCAATCCTCCCGCCATTACGGGCTCGCATTCCAGAGCACTTAGGGCACTATTTGCTATTGAAAATCAGTTCAAACAAGATGCTTCTGTCAAAACTCAGTATGCTTCCTTTATGGAGGAATACGAATCATCCAATCACATGGAGGTAATTTCTAAATCAGAAGAAATTGACCATCCTTTAAATGAAATAGTTTATCTAAATCATCACCCGGTATGGAAAAATTCCATAACACAAGACAATATAAGAGTAGTTTTCAATGGCTCATCACCAGATTCCAATGGAATCTCTTTAAATGATACCTTGCAATGTGGTCCCGCGATTCAAACAGATCTCACCTCTGTTTTGCTTAATTTTCGAAGGTTTCCTATTGCTGTAATCTCAGATATTAAGCAGATGTACCGGCAGATTCTCGTAAATTCTGAGCAGCAAGATCTGCAAAGAATATTGTGGCGCGATGAGAGTTCCAAACCCATAAAGATATTTAGATTGAAGACTGTGACATATGGCCTGAAGCCTTCAGCCTTTCTTGCGATTCGGTCTCTCCACATGTTAGCCGAGCAAGATGGTCATCTGTATCATCCTTTGGCCCCTGAGTCATTAAAAACGGCATTTTATGTCGACGATTTCTTGTGCTCTTTCCCTAATATTTCTGAAGCGCTCCTTGTGTGCGAAGATTTGAAATCCCTACTCCTAGGAGGTGGTTTTCCGCTCCATAAATGGACTTCAAATTCCACTGAATTTATATCAAAATTTTCATCAGAGGTCCCAGTTGATGAATTTGTTGCCATTCCTACTGATGAAGCAGCCGTAAAAGCATTGGGTGTTTTTTGGTGTCCTTCTTCTGATACCTTCTCTTATCAGGTACATCTGTCAGAATCTCCCCCTGTAACTAAGAGACAAGTTCTGTCAGAAATCGCAAAGATCTTTGATCCTTTGCAATATATTGCTCCTATAGTTATTGTTGCAAAAATGTTCTTGCAAAAGCTTTGGTCATTAAAATCAGACTGGGATGAAAATCTCCCCCTTCCTCTTGTAGAAGAATGGTTAGAGTATCGCAGCAGTTTGCTGGATCTCTCCAAGGTTTCTATACCCCGCCCTTTAATTTCTAATCCCTTATACCAGCAGTATGACCTGCATGTATTTTCTGATAGTTCAGAACGGGCTTATGGCTGTTGTGCATACATAGTAGGACGTTCCTCAGCTACTTTCCCTGGATTTTCTAATTTAGTGTGCGCTAAATCTAAGGTTGCTCCACTTAAAACAGTATCATTGCCGAGATTAGAATTATGCTCTGCTTTAATGGCAACAGAATTAGCTACTAAACTAAATGTCAGTTTAAAGTTAAAATTTTCCCGCACATTTTTTTGGAGCGATTCTTCTATTGTATTAGCTTGGATTTCCAAGCCTTCTTCTCATTGGAATACCTTTGTGGCAAATCGCGTTTCTAAGATTCATGAAGTCTCTCATTCTGAACAATGGAGACATGTTCCTAGCCGTGAAAACCCCGCGGATATAATATCACGTGGTTGCACGCCTAAAAAATTGATTTCTTCAGACCTGTACTGGAATGGTCCTCCTTGGCTAAGTCAGGAATCATCTTGCTGGCCTCGCTTAGCTAATCAATTTGCAGAAGAAATACCTGATGCCCGTAATGACCCTGTCACGTCGCATCTTACTTCTACTTCTACTAGCCTTTTTCATAGATACTCTTCATTTGATAAATTGATTCGTGTAGTGTCTTATATCTTCCGATGGAAATATTTAGTAATTGATCAACCATTGAAGCCTCAACCCTTTCTCTCCAGAGTCGAGTTAGAATTTGCTACTTGCAAGATTTTGTTACTTGTTCAGCAGGAAGTATTTGCTCCTGAAAAGCAAGCTCTTATAAGTGGTAAAGATTTACCCAAGTCTAGCAGGCTTTCACCACTCACTCCTTTTCTAGACCAGGACGGCATAATACGTGTGGGTGGAAGATTAGCTATGTCTAGTTGTGAGGATGGGAAAAAGCATCCCATCATCCTTCCTTCAAAGCATCCTATCACTACCCTTATAATAAAAAAGTGTCATTATAAACACCTTCATGCTGGCACTCGCACCTTGCTCTGTCTAATTCGTGAACTCTACTGGATCATCAATGGCGTTCATGAGGTTTCTTCTGTTGTCAAAAAGTGTATACCTTGCTTCAAGGTTAAACCAAGGCCCGCCACGCAGATTATGGGTAATTTACCTCCATTTCGTTCAGAACCTAGTAAGCCCTTTGCTCTTACTGGGATCGATTACGCAGGTCCTTACGTATATCAGACCAATCCCTCTTCATCTAAGCGCAAAATCTTAGGTAAACTTTACATCTCGTTATTTGTATGTATGGTGACGGGAGCTATCCACCTTGAGTTGGTTATGAACGCTTCTGTATCCTACTTTTTGGCCGCCTTTTCTAGATTTGCTGCTAGACGGGGTGTTCCATCTGAAGTTTTTTCAGATAATGCAAAAATTTTTGTAAGCGCTTCTGATCTCTGGAAAAAAGTGTTAAGCTCCCCTTCTGCTAAAGAAAAAATTTCCAACTTTTCCTATTCTAAAGGTTTCAAATGGCATTTCACCCCGCCTTATGCTCCCCATCATGGGGGCCGTTGGGAGTCCTGCATCAAACTTACTAAAAGACAGCTTAAGAAAACTCTTGGTCCTACCATACTTTCTTATGAGGAATTCAACTCTTTAATTATTCAAGTCGAAGGTATTGTAAATTCCAGACCTCTGACCCCTCTTTCAAACGATCCTAAGGATCTTTTACCTTTAACACCCAGTCACTTCCTGATTGGCTGTTCGCTTGCTGCTACTCCGCCTTTGCTGGTTCGACGCTGTGATCCTAACTTGCCTATCTTTTGGAGAAAAGTAGAATCTTTGCGATGTTCTTTTTGGCGCCGATGGAAGTTAGAATATCTCAGCTTGCTAAATAGGCGTGAGAAATGGTGGCTTCCTCAACCAGATGTACGAGTGGGGGACATGGTTCTTCTTCGGGACCCATCTCCGCCTCTCGTGTGGAACCTAGGTAGAGTTATTCACTGCCACTTTGGCCGTGATAAACGCGTCAGAGTTGTTGATGTTTTAACTAGTAAAGGTCGTTATACTAGACCCATCTCTGCTATTTCTGTTTTTCCTTTCGAGTCTTAGTGTCTCCTCGTCTGTTATCCATGTTTTGCTTTGACTGATTCTTTTGTTTGTTTTCATTCGGAGTTCTCGGAGCATGATCACTTTTGTGATACTTTCAATGTTTAGCTTGGCCCATTTGTCGGTCAAATTTTATTTATTGTTACTGAGATCCCCGAATGGTAATTATTTCTTTACAAATGTTAATTGCTTAAACCATATGCATAATCTTGTTATCGATCACTTATTCATAGATATTATAGTTCTTACCTCGAGTGTTACAGTCGCTTGCTACCTCAGGCGTCCTCACTCACGACATACCGGACATCTACTGGTTGATCCACTGTCCGCTGTGTAGTGTCGACTGACGTCACCCTGACTTTCGTTCGACCAATGGCAGGTCTTTGTCTGGTCGGGCGATCTCCAAACTTCGAGAGAGTTCCATGGTCCCTATTTAAGACGCCGCTTGCTGGCGTTCTTCTCCACTTCTGATCAACCACCACTTCTGATCCACCACTTCTGATCAATCATCACTTTGGATCACTTCAACCTGCTGGTCACCGCTACTGCATCTCATGACACCATCGCTGATATCTACGCTACCGAGCAGTTACGTCACAAGATCTGCACCATGACGTATTGCTCAAGATGGCAAGAATAATTGCCAGCCGCTGTACTCTTCACCTTCACCTTAGAGAGGATACTTGGAATCGTCTTTCGAAATATTGCTGGATCATCTCTTGGAAACTATAAATGTCATTCCTGCGCAAGAAAAGAAGAGAGAGTTGACATTTTATCGATGGTGCACCTATCTCTAGGCCATGTACGCCTCCTTCCGAGAAAACCGTGAGGACTCTTTTTAAATCAACATTTATGCTATCTGCAACTCTTTAAGGAGCTGGCTCTTCAACCCTCTTCAAAGATAAGTTTACTTTTATGAAGAACTTATATCATACCAGTTATTTTACACTCTTAATCATTTTTTATGGTTCTCTCTTTTTATAAAATGCATTTTTATATGTTAAGCTCAACTTTTCTCCAATCAAGCAAGCTTGTTTCATGGACCTTTCTATAATCTGGGTTTCTGTCATCAGGCCCTCACACTTTGCTACATTTATAATTGTTCATTTCTGTGATAAGCACTTAAGTGCAATTTGTTTATTCATTATAAATTTATTATTAGGAATAAAAATTGTTAATGTATTGCTCCCTATATTGGTTTTCTAGTCACGTATTTCATGCCCACTACCCCGCACCGCTTCAGTCTAATTTTCTTGACCACAGTAGTTATTTTGTCCAGGCTTTCGCCTGATGCGTTTCGTTCTCCCGTATGGGGAAGTTTTAGGGCAGAACTTATTCTTCTCCACAAGGCAACAAGAATTCATCATCTAGATCTGAAGTGTAAAGGCCCTCTAGACTTCCTATATGGTTGCCAAGGCAAAAAGAATTCATCATCTAGATCTGAAGTGTAAAGGCCATCTAGGCTTCATGTATGGTTACCAAGGCAACAAGTATTCATCATCTACATCTGAAGTGAAAGGCCCTCTAGGCCTCCTATATGGTTACCAAGGTAACAAGTATTCATCATCTAAATCTAAAGGCCCTCTAGGTCTCCTATATGGTTAGCAAGGCAACAAGCATTCGTCATCTAAATCTCAGTTGTAAAGGCCAACTATGCCTTCTATATGGTTACCAAGGAAACACTTATTCATCATCTAAATCTGAAGATTGATGGATAACTAGACCTTCTCTTGTGGTTCCCAAGGCAACAAGTATTCACCATCTAAATGTGAAGTTAAAATGACATCTAGGCCTCCTATATGGTTACCAAGGCAACAAGTACTCATCATCTAGACCTAAAATGTAATGGTCATAGGAACCTCCTATATGGTTACCAAGACAACAAGTCTTCATCATCTAGATCTAAAATTTAAAGGCCATCGATGCCTCTCATATGGTTACCAAGGCAACAAGTATTCATCATCAGAATCTGAAGAGTAAAGGTCATCTAGGCCTCCTATATGGTTACTAAGGCAGCACGAATTCATCATCTAGATCTGTAAATCATATCCATGGTTCGATGAAGCGGAGGAACTCGAATGAAATGTAACCTTGTTAGCCACTGTTCATGATAGTACTCCGAGTGAATATCTTGACCCTTGGAGGAACGGAACACAGCAATGTATAATGCATCCTCTACCACAAACATAACTGTTATTGGCTCATCTTCACGTGCACTTCCTGAGCCCGTTATTGCTTCCAAGAACAAGATCGAGGCTTAAACTTATCGACCGTCCAAGACACTTGTTGAATACGAATGGCAGATGAGCAGCACATATGAGGGTAACGATATGGACGGCTTCGGTGGCGTAGTTGGTAGCATGGTGAGCTTCTATGCCCAAGATCGCGGGTTCAAACCGGGTCGAACCCGTCGGATTTTTTAAGAGCGTTAAAAATCCCTCAGTTTGCCTTCCTTCGGAGGGGAAGTAAAGCCGGTGGTCCCATGTCATAGATTTATGGCATGTTAAAGAACCTTCCACTAATTACACCTGTGTGAAGCTAAATTGTATAGGTTAAGAATGTAAACAACGCTCTTAGGTTCCTATGTTCGTTGCCAAGAGCCAACTGCGGTGGCGTCTAGTAGCTAAGTTCTGAACTAGGCCTAGTAGTCGTTGACGGTAGCGTTTGGCGGCAAAAGTAGGAACTATTTGAAAAATTCAAAGTTGCAGTCCTTACTTGAATTAAAAAACAGATACACACACTAATACAGCCATCACAATTAACACCGGTTATCAGACAGATTCTACACACACCCAAAGTACACGGGGCTACATGACCGCGTTGTCGCAGCCCCTAAACTAAGGAACCAACCAACCAGCGTGCACATCAAGCCGACACCAATATCCAGTGGTTACCATGGCAACAAATTGTTTTTCACAATTTATTTTGGAGTAAAGTTTCATGGAGGGATAGCCTAATTTCAACTTTAAGCTTGACTTCATCAGTGGATAGCCGCAACCAATTGACATACTAATAGATAAAACCATGCGCGGGTGCGGATATCTGCAAAATGTTTTGCCCCGCGGATATAGTTTGCATTACTGTGCGGACAGTGGATATGCTGCGGATCAAGGTTAGACTAAATTTGTGGATAGTTTTTAGAATACAATGTTCGAATAAATATTTTTAAAATAATTTTAGTCTTTCACGTTTGTTATTTCCCTATTTGCTTTCGCTTGGATTGTATGAGAGTAATAGAGAAGTGAGGGAAACCAGTCATGGAAATACCCTCAATTAGTGTTGACTATTTCCACAAATAAATCCTTTACACATGCGCTTGCTGCGTGGGTAAGGGCTATAATAAATTAGCCACCTGCTGTTTCGCATGCCGTTACCCAGAGGGACAAAATCTCAGTAAACATTGTCTTGCGATTTACACAAAGCCTAAGGGAACGAACTTCTCCTCAAATGTCTAAATGTGTTGCTTTAATGTTTAAGTCAATTGTTTGAATTGCTTTCCATGATAGTTTCGTATTGACTTACTAAATAGTTTTAAAACAACAATTATACATTCGCCGTAGTCAATATATGAACGAAAGTAAAGATAATTAAATGTGCTCCTGGTACATGTTTCAGGGATTAATAGCTTTTATCCCCTTCATCAGCCAATATATTTTAAAGCATAAATATAAAATAGCGTAGCACTCAAAATAATAAATGGCTATAAGACTTAATATGGTGCACCATATGAGTAGGTAAAAATATATGAGACGGAATGAATTCAGCCATTAAACACAAGCGAAGGTATACGAAGAGAATCAGTGGACAGTTCATTCATATATTGGCTCCAAAACACAAGTTTGTACTCGTTCAATGTCATTTTAAATTAATTTTTATAGTTCTTCAGAATTATTTCAGTCTATAAATTTACCCTTGGTCCCTTTTATTATGGTTTTTGTTTTTCCTTTGCTTCTTTTTAGGTTATGCATTGAGCTAACCTCATTGCTGTAAGAAGTTCTTCCTTCCACGTTCGTTTCGTTGGCATGCAGACATTTGATTTGGCTTATGGACCTGTTAAGCATAAGGCTTCTTCATTGGTTGTGTACATATGGTGAAGTATTGTGGTCCCATTTTTGCCAATTCAAGCTTGGACTTGTGTTTTGGAGCCAATATGTGAATGAACTGTCCACTGATTCCCTTCGTATACCTTCACTTGTGTTTAATGGCTGAATTCATTCCGTCTCATTGTTTTTTACCTGAGCCTCCGTGGCTTAGGCGGCAGCACGCCGGCCTCTCACCGCTGGGTCCGTGGTTCAAATCCCGGTCACTCCATGTGAGATCTGTGCTGGACAAAACGGAGGCAGACAGGTTTTTCTCCGGGTTCTCCGGTTTTCCCTGTCACAATTTCATTCCAGCAACACTCTCCACTATCATTTCGTTTCATCTGTCATTCATTTAATCATTGCCCCAGAGGAGTGCGACAGGCTTCGGCAGCCGGCACACTTCATATCCTCGCCGCTAGATGGGGGCTTCATTCATTCCATTCCTGACCCAGTCGGAGACTGGAAGCAGGCTGTGGATTTTCATTTCATTTTCATTGTTTTTTACCTACTTATATGGTGCACCATATTAAGGCTAATAGCCATTTGTCTTTTTTGAGTGCTACGCTATTTTATATTTATGCTTTAAAATATATTGCCTGGTGGGATAAAAGCTATTCATCCCTGAAACATGTACCACGAGCAAATTTAATTATATTTCTTTTCGTTTATGTATTGTCTACGGCGGATGCATGATTGTTGTTTTAAAACTGTTTAATATTTAAGCTAATAAATTTAAAATATTATTGTTATAATATTTGACGAGAAATACAAAATAGAAAATATACAATACCATAATTTTGGCCAGATCTAACTTATTGAGCAGAATCATGGAGTTTAACAAAACAGGAAGAACACGAGTTGCAGGTTTTCGAAAATAAAGTGAATAGGAACTTTTTTGGGCCATTCTTTTATCCCGCATCTCAAAGCTCGAAAAAAAAAAAAAGATCAAAGAAAGACATAAACTCACTATCACAGCAAGCACCAATACTCAACATCATTAATTCCAGAAGACTGCAATGGGTTGGTCATTTACTAACAAGGGAACGGATTGGGGTGTAAAATTCTAATCTGGTTGACATTTAGTACACAGTATTCCTACAAAGCTGTACAATGACGTGCTGAAAACCGTACGGGCCACTTTCAATTTTGAACGCCAATATTGAACGCTGAAAACCTGCCAGACGACGGTATGAGTGAGGAGGTGGGAAGACGTAAAACTGACCTTGAATCCTAGCAGCACGCGATGGCTCGTGGCAACCAGGCAGCGACCTACCGTGGTGCGTTGTATTCTCCACCTTAAACATTCCCCTCACTCTTCTGCCCTCTCGATTAGAGTATAAATTGCAACATAATGTGATGTTTTGCGCTTGGCCATACTGGAAATAAGAAGGACGACCTTTCATTTTCTTCCCTCTAAGAGAATACTGTTTGTAGTGTGAACTGATAAGGGAGTGACGGGTTGAGGGGAAGGTGGAAGGTGGGGAATGCAACACAGCACGGCGGGTCGCTGCCTGGTGACCGGGAGCCATCGCGTGCTGCCAGGATTCAAGGACAGATTTACCTCTTCCCACCTTCTTGCTCATGCCGTCACCCAGCACATTTTCGGCGTTCTATGTTGGCGTTCAAAATTGAAAGTGGCCCGTGCGGTTTTCAGTACATCATTGTACAACTTTGTAGGAATATTGTGTACTAAATTTCAACCAGATTTTAATTTTACACCACAATCCGTTCCCTTGTAAGGATGGGAGATGATAAGATGGTCTTACAAATCTTTAAAGAAGAACCAAGAGGAAAAAGCCAATAGGATGACCATGAAGTTCATGGAAAAATGAAATCTCCAAGCTTTGTAGACATCTGAATGCGGACAACTGGCAAGATCTCGCCCAAAACAGAGTTCAGTGGAGGCATTTTGTGAGATCGGCGCGGGATCTTCGTGTCCCATAGAAGGCTTCTGAGTGAGTGAGAGTATTGTAATGTCAGCGGATTTGGAGAACAAACGTACGGAAACGGATAATAGTCGTGCGGTTGTGGGGCGGATGCGGATAACAGTCATGCGGTTGTGGGGCGGATGCGGATAATAGTCGTGCGGTTGTGGGGCGGATGCGGATAACAGTCGTGCGGTTGTGGGGCCGATGCGGATAACAGTCGTGCGGTTGTGGGGTGGATGCGGATAACAGTCGTGCGGTTGTGGGGCGTATGCGGATAACAGTCGTGCGGTTGTGGGGCGGATGCGGATAACAGTCGTGTGGTTGTGGGGCGAATGCGGATAACAGTCGTGCGGTTGTGGGGCGAATGCGGATAACAGTCGTGCGGTTGAGGGGCGGATGCGGATAACAGTCGTGCGGTTTTGGGGCGGATGCGGATAACAGTCGTGCGGTTGTGGGGTGGGTGCGGATAACAGTCGTGCGGTTGTGGGGCGAATACGGATAACAGTCGTGCGGTTGTGGGGCGGATGCGGATAACAGTCGTGCGGTTGTGGGGCGGATGCGGATAACAGTCGTGCGGTTGTGGGGCGGATGCGGATAACAGTCGTGCGGTAGTGGGGGGATGCGGATAACAGTCGTGCGGTTGTGGGGCGGATGCGGATAACAGTCGTGCGGTTGTGGGGCGGATGCGGATAACAGTCGTGCGGTTGTGGGGCGAATACGGATAACAGTCGTGCGGTTGTGGGGCGAATGCGGATAACAGTCGTGTGGTTGTGGGGCGGATGCGGATAACAGTCGTGCAGTTGTGGGGCGGATGCGGATAACAGTCGTGCGGTTGTGGGGTGGATGCGGATAACAGTCGTGCGGTTGTGGGGCGAATACGGATAACAGTCGTGCGGTTGTGGGGCGAATGCGGATAACAGTCGTGCGGTTGTGGGGCGGATGCGGATAACAGTCGAGCGGTTGTGGGGCGAATACGGATAACAGTCGTGCGGTTGTAGGGTGGATGCGGATAACAGTCGTGCGGTTGTAGGGTGGATGCGGATAACAGTCGTGCGGTTGTGGGGCGAATGCGGATAACAGTCGTGCGGTTGTGGGGCGAATACGGATAACAGGCGTGCGGTTGTTGGGGCGAATACGGATAACAGCCGTGTGGTTGTGGGGCGCATGTGGATAACAGTCGTGCGGTTGTGGGGCGAATACAGATAGGCTAACAGTCGTGCGGTTGTGGGGCGAATACGGATAACAGTCGTGCGGTTGTAGGGTGGATGCGGATAACAGTCGTGCGGTTGTGGGGCGAATGCGGATAACAGTCGTGCGGTTGTGGGGCGAATACGGATAACAGGCGTGCGGTTGTTGGGGCGAATACGGATAACAGCCGTGTGGTTGTGGGGCGCATGTGGATAACAGTCGTGCGGTTGTGGGGCGAATACGGATAACAGTCGTGCGGTTGTGGGGCGGATGCGGATAACAGTCGTTCGGTTGTAGGGTGATTGCGGATAACAGTCGTGAGGTTGTGGGGTGATTGCGGATAACAGTCGTGCGGTTGTGGGGCGAATACGGATAACATTCGTGCGGTTGTAGGGCGGATGCGGATAACAGTCGTGCGGTTGTAGGGCGGATGTGGATAACAGTCGTGCGGTTGTAGGGTGGATGCGCATAACGTTTCGTTTACCTACGCAGGGCTCTAATAATAGACACTTGTTGAACACCAATGTCCGATGAACAGCGATGATCATAATAAATAAAGGTAAAGTTCCACCAATTTGCATCCAATTTGAAAGTAAGTCACCAAATGTTTGTCTGCTTTGAGGAGAGAGATAGACGTGCATATGTATGAGCCATTATCGGCAGGCACAAGCACATCAAGACGAGGGTGGGGTTGTTCAGAGTTGAGTGCACGAGGAGGGAGTGGATAGCTAGTGCCCAGCAATTGTGTACTCAAAATAGTTTTCGCCTAGTGTTACCGAGCTCCCACTCACGGAAGACTTTTAAATGTTGGGATAAGAACACCAGAAGAAGAAACTCAGCAATTTTTCTAGTCTTATGCTGTGTCTTGCGTGGGGTTTCGCCTAGGATACCAAGCTGGCTCATCAGCGAGCTCTTGGTATCCGTGCCCGGACCCCCACAGGAGTAGCGAACTGTGCACTACCTCCCTTCTTATAACGTGCACCCACGCTTCTTAATGCGAGATCTAAGAGCTCACGGAGCATTTCGTCTCGCTATAAAGGCCTCCAAGCCGAGCCCATGGAGTTGGGGTAGTGCGCCTGCCTGTCACCCGGAGGCCCCAGGTTCGAATCCCGGCTCCGTCAGGGATTTTAGAAACTGACATGAGGGTTGAAACGGTGTGCACTCAGTCTCGTGAGGATAATTGAGTAGCTGTCTGACAGTGAGGCAGCGCCCCGGTCACGAAAACCAAGATTAACGGCCGATGCGCTGACCACTCGTCACCCCACTAACTGAAGGCCACATGGCTGGGTAGCGGTCGCTTTGGTAGGCCTAAGCACTTCATGGGCTGTAGTGCCAGGGTTTAAAAAATAAACTTTCTTTAATATGTGAAATATCGAATCCATTCGATGTTCATACTATTCTTCCGATAGAGGCCGAAAATATACTACTTATTTTTTATCAGAGAGTTGCTAGCATTTCTGTATTTCCTACCACAATTTTATAACATTCTCCCAATTAAATTAAAAGAATTTAAAGGAAATACTGCAAACCAGAAAAAGGCATATGAAAAATTTTCTCAGATAAAACAAAATTGAATTTGAAATTATAATTAGTTGAGCCTACAAGTTTGGTTGGTTGGTTGGTTCCTCAGTTTAGGGGCTACGACAACGCGGTCATGTAGCCCCGTGTACTTTGGGTGTGTGTAGTATCTGTTTGATAACCGGTGTTAATTGTGATGGCTGTATTAGTGTGTGTTATCTGTTTTTTTTTTAAATTCAAGTAAGGACTGCAGACATTCAATTTTCAAGTAGTTCCTACTTTTGCTACCAAACGCCACCGTCAACTACAACTAGTTCTTAACTTGGTTACTAGATGCCACCGCAGTCGGCCCCTGGCGAGGGACGTTGGAACCTAAGAGCGCTAGTCAAATCGAAACCTATAATTTCGCTTCACACAAGTGTAGTTAGTGGAAGGTTCTTTAACATGCCCTAAATCTATGACATGTGACCGCCGGCTTTACTTTCGCTCCAAAGGAAAGCATACTGAGGGATTTAAACGCTCTTAAAAAGCCTACGACTTCGGCCGGGTTTGAACCCGCGATCTTGCGCATAGAAGCTCAGCATGCTACCAACTACGCCATCGAAGCCGCCATCCTACAACTTTATACAAACGCAAATTCAAGTTTCCTTCTTATTCATTATTTTTAGTACATAGAGCATTTACATAGAATGTGATATTGGTTAAGCCATTATACAATTTTAAGAAATCGTTATCGATGATATGCATGTGATTGCTCTTCCTGCTCTGTTTGATCTTGATATCCTATTTCCACGCCTGAGAAATTGAATGAGTTTTTGAATGGTATGGACTCCGTCCTGAGGAAAGAATTCATGAGAAAAATTAATAAATGTAAAACAAAAATACTGGAATGCAGCCGAAATAAATCAGAAACCTCTATGGGTATCACATTGGCAGGTGAAAAGCTGAGGGAAGTAGGAGACTTCTGTTACTTAGGAAGCAAAATAACCAGTGATGGACGAAGCAAAGAGGACATAAAAAGTAGGTTGGCTCAGGCAAGGAAAGCATTTCTACCAAAAAGGAATCTGTTGACATCGAATATAGATTTAGGTATTAGGAAGTCATTTTTGAAAACCTTTGTCTAGAGCGTCGCACTCTATGGAAGTGAAACTTGGACTATTGGTGCAGCAGAAAAGAGGAGAATTGAAGCGTTTGAAATGTGGTGTTACAGGAGAATGATGAAGATCAGATGGGTAGATAGGGTTACGAACGAAGAAGTATTAAGACGAGTGGGAGAGGAGAGATGTTTCTGGCAACTGCTAATGAAGAGAAGAGATAGGTTGGTAGGACACATACTAAGACACCCAGGAATAACGAGCTTAGTTATGGAAGGAAGGGTCGAGGACAAGAACTGTAGGGGTAGACCAAGGTTAGAGTATGTTAAACAGGTTGCCTCGGATGTAGGGTGTGGTAGCTATGTAGAGATGAAACGATTAGCTCAGGACAGGGAGGCATGGATAGCTGCATCAAACCAGTCAAAAGACTGAAGACTCAAACAACAATAATAATAATAATAATAAATTGCCAGCAATACCTGAAGAAACTGCACCAGAAATCCTGGTTCGTGTGTTGAAGTATCGTATAACAATAGGGAGAGCTGCATCCAGTCGACCGCCCTGGTCAGGGAATGGAATGAATGAATCCCCCATCTAGCGGCGAGGATATGAACTGTGCCGGCTGACGAAGCCTGTCGCTCTCCCCTGGGGCAATGATTAATAAATGTTAGATAAAATGAAAAGATAGTTGAGAGTGTTGCTGGAATGAAATTGTGACAGGGAAAACCGGAGTACCTGGAGAAAAACCTGTCTGCCTCCACTTTGTACAGCACAAATCTCACATGGAGTGACCGGGATTTGAACCGCGGACCCAGCGGTGAGAGGCCGGCGTGCTGCCGCCTAAGCCACGGAGGCTTGCGTCCAGTTTAATAGATATAAATACATGTAGATGGCAGCGAAAATCCATATATGCAGTGAGCTGGAAAAGCAGTTGTATCGCTATAATTTTTATTTTTCAATATCACAGGTTTACACGCTGATGGACGAAACTAAGAACACAATTTTGTGGGGTGCTCAAAAAGGTCTTCGTATAAAGTAACAAATGTTCCTTTTCGTAAACATGAACAGTAAATTCGGTGGACCCAATACCATCTCCTCACTTCCTTTCACATTCGTGGCCGAATTACAATCTCTCACTTGGTTGTATCCCCAGCGGTCTCAGTTCGATTCCCGACTCTGCCAAAAAAAAAATTTGGACTGAGGGTTGGAACGGGGTACGCTCAGCCTCATGGCGAAACTGAGAAGACAAGGGTTGGATTCCTACCTCAGCCATCCTGGAAGTGGATCTCCGTGGTTTCCCCCATTTCTACTCCAGGCAAATGCCAGAATGGTTCCTAACTTAAGGCCACTGCCGCTTCCTTCCTCAATTACAAATACACACACAAGTACAGTCATCACAGGTTATCGTTGTTGTTGTTGTTGTTGATTGATTTAGGGGCTTTGCGACATCGTAATCATGCAGCCCCGTGTACTTGAGTGAGTGTAGAATTTGTCTGATAACCTGTATTATTGTGATGGATGTATTAGTGTGTATTTATAATTCAGATGAGGGTCGGAAAGGAAGCAGCCGTGGCCTTACGTTGGGAACCATCCGGGCATTTACCTGGAGTAGAAGTGGGAAACCACGGAAACCCACTTCGAGGTTGGCTGAGGTAAGAATCCGACCCTTCTATTCTCTTCTCAGTTTTTCCTCACGAGGCTGAATGGAACCCGTTCCCGCCCTCAGACGAGAATTAAATTTCTTGGTATATCCAGGAACCGAACCAGGACCTCCACGGTGACAGCCACAATGCTAGCCACTACGCAACGAGCTGGACACAGGTTATCGGACTAATTCTACACACAGTCAAATACACGGAGCTACATAAACACGATGTCGCAAAGCCACTAAAAAAGAACCAACAGCAACAACATAGTACTGATCCACCGAGGAATATACTTATCCCCTTTAAGATGACTGTAGTGCAGCAACACTACGTCCTTTTAATGAGCGATTAGTGTGCAGTGGCGTGGCCTAACTGGAGAATAATGAGTTAGTGAAGAGGATCTGATTTGCATGTCTCGCTCTATAACCTTCCTCCCCTCTCCTCTTGCTCCTTTCATGATGGGCAGAACACAAACACTACAGTCCAGAGTAGTTTCTGTTGATATTCCCCAGAGACAAACTCTCTCCTTCCCTCTTACAATTCAAAGGGACGCGACGAGGCAAGTTTGTAGCAAAGATACACTTTTAACGTTAGCAAAGCCTTCTAGGGAAATGAGGAAAATATTTACCATCGAGTTTCACAGTCAACTCGATCCGTCGCGTTGCTCTTTACAGCCATGACAATCACCATGGCCTTCTGGGTTATACAGGGTCCTTCATATAATGTAAGAACGGCAAGCAGCGGTTTTCTTATCCACTGCTGCGGTGGCCTTGGCCTAGCTTGTGGCGCGCCTTGGCCCCCTGCTTTAAGCGTGTGTACAATCCTATATGAAATTTTACCTTATACAAGATACTGGAAGTGTCATCCTTCCTGGGTTATACAGGCATTGTATCTGGTAAACACATTCTGGCTGACGCAAGCGAGTTCTGCCACTGTAATATTTCTCATATTTTATTTTATGTCTTTTATTGAGCACTGAGTCAGTAGTGTCAAACTTATTTTCAATTACGTGAATCTGTGCTAGTGAAGGTGGCACTTCATCAGGAAATTGTTGAACAAATGCATCACGAACCCGCCGAGCCGACTCGAACTTAAAATAAGTTTTACATACAACAAAAATACGATGTTGTAATGATAACTGTCTCGCCATGTTATCATCTGAGGTTCAGACTGGCGACCTGCACGCTTATTGCAAGGTCAAGTGTAGACTGTACTGTACGCGCGCTTTCAATACTACAGCAGGGGGCTGTGGCGCGCCACAAGCTCGGCCAAGGCCACTGTAGTAGGGGATAACAAATCCGCCGCTCACCGTTCTTACTTTATATGAAAGACCCTGTATTTCCAACCTAAGAGCCGGTGTGACGTCATGTGACCAAGGACTCAAACAGTGCACAGCAATGCCATCTAGTGAGGATAAGATTTACCATCCAGAATCACAGCCAACTCTATCCGTCTCGTTGCTCCTTACTGCCATCACGTCATACCGCAACTCAGGTTGGAAATATAGCACAGAAGACCGTGGTGATTGTCAAGGCTGTATTTAAGGAGCAAAACAACGGATCGAGTTGGCTAAAAAACTGGATGGTAAATCTGCAGCTAGTCCGGTTATCGTAGGTTCGAATCCCTGTACTGACAGCACCTATCCTGGGTGTGGCTTTTCCTTGGGTCATTTAACACACCCTCCAGAAATATGCTGGGATAGTACCTTCTTTAAAGCTCCTAGTACAGCTACACTTGACTTAATTCCTTTCGCTCCGTGTGGAGCATAGGGCATCCAAGAATGATTTCCATCTGACTCTGTTTGCTGTCAAGTTCTTCACTTCCCTCCAAGTCTTTCCAGCTTTCCTGGCCTCCTCTTCAATGGTACGTTTCCAGGTCTTCCTAGGTTTCCTCGTCTCTGAGCCCCTTGAGGATTCCAGTCTAGACCTCTCCTTTCTACTGCATGCATCATTCTGTTTCCGAAGAGAATGTCCGATCCATACCCATTTCCTCTGTTTAATTTGGACATCTACAGGTTGTTGGTTATCCGTTTGCCATAGCTCTTCATTTGGGATTGTATCTGGCCATCGTCTACCCAGAATTCGGCGCAGACAACGATTGATGAATACTTGAAGTTGGTGGCTAATAGAATTTTCATACAATAGGACTGCTTCCACATTGGAATTATATAGTCAGATTTTCGTCTTCCTGGATATGTTACGGTTTCTCCAGACTGGATAGAGCTGTACAAAAGCCCCATATTCTGCTCTTGACGTCTTCCTCAGCCCCTCCACTTCACGTTACCACACTTCCCAAGTAAGCAAAAATGTATCCAGTTGTTCCACATCTACTCCTCCCACAGTGAGACCAGCCTGTACTGCTGAGTTCACTCTCAGCTCTTTTGCCTTATTTACGGGGAGGTGTTAGCCCCTATACTAATAATGTTAAATTGGCAAACTTCGTGACCCGTTTTCTCTGAAACCGTTAGCACCACATGTACCAAATTTGGTATGCTCTTATGGTGATATCTTGTATGTAGACTGAGTTTGTTCCAAGAAGTTCTTACTAAAAATGAAATTTTAAGGGATTTTTTTCTATAGTACACAATTTTTATTAAATTTGTCATCGAAAATTTATCTATAACAACCGTACAACTGCAAGATTGGAGTTGGAGTTAGGAGTAGAATTATCATTAGTGTCATTATGTATTTACAAAAAAATCATTCTTCTATGATGACAAGTTTCTGAAGAAAAAACGGGTCATTTATTCCAAAAAAAATAGTTTTGAGATAACATGTATCAGTGCATCCCTGCACCATACTCCGGGTTGCCATCATCATCATCATCATCATCCTCAGTCCTTCTACTTTTCTTCTTGTGCTTTCTAGCTTAGTTAGTAAGTTATTGTTGTTTTAAGGGGTGGAACTACGAGGTCATCTGCCCCTTTTTCTAGCTTCCTTAATATAGTTTCGATATCCTGATCAGCTCTTTTAACTCTAAAACTATCAATTTCTTTAAGCGCTCTTATTTTGTTTTTACCGGGTTCAACGATTAAATGTTTCAAAACACATATCCTTCCAAAATTATCATCATTAAAGGTCAATACAGCATCAAATACACCATTGCACTACTGAGTTTCCAAGGCAACAAACACATTCTTAGGGATTCGAGTCCACATAATATTTTTGAAAGACTCGTTTGGGATTTGCGTCTTGCCTTGCAAGCATTTGCTTGGATCATAAAGAGCCATTTAACTGGTTTTATGATATCTCCAAATGCCACAGGAAGTGAATGTTCATGCCTCTATTGATCTCCAGTAACTTGTGACTTGTTATATTTACACCATGATGATTCGCTGTTTGGACTGTCAGTTGGATGTGTTTGGAAATATTTAGCCCACACAGCGTGTCTTGTATTTTCCAAGGAATCCACATTATTTCTGATTGCCGAGCCATAGTAACTTTGAAGAATGTCAATTTCTCTGTCATTCAGTCTACCCTTTCGTGATAAAACACGCCCATCTTCAAGTTTCTTGCCTTTCATATCCTTTCTGAGTTTTCTCAGGTGGGCACCCATCACCTTTGAACGTGTCCTACACATTCAAGCTTCTCAATATTAATGTCTCTCAACTCGAAAGCATGAAAGGACCTCAAAATGGGCTGTAACGATAATTTACAAAAATCTCGCGTCATATGAATAATAATAATAATAATAATAATAATAATAATAATAATAATAATAATAATAATAATAATAATAGTCTATATTCATTTGGAATAATTACATGGTCGACTACTGATATGGAAGTGATGTTTAGATAATACGAACATTGTTGATCTAACATCGGATACACCATTTGAAATATTTGAATAGATGATACCTTTCCAGAGCGTAAAATTGCTAAAATATTTATTTTGAAAGACGTATTGATAATAATCTTCTTCTTCCTCTTCCTTCGTTACGGCCAACTAAGGACCACGTCATGTCAACTGTTTTTTCTGCATTTTAATGTTAGCCCAGTACTTCTTCATTCGCAATCGATGTTGCACCTTTCTCTCTGTCGTCCACGCCTTCCCGGTTTTTAGCTTCGGCTTAAGTTGAAAACTCCGATGTTTCTGAAGTTTATCCCTAAGTGGGCCACGCTCCTGGATATCTTCACGTGTAATCCCAGTCTCCAACAGATCCTTCTCTACTTCAATGAACCGGGCCCCCTTTGTCTTTTTCTCACGGAGAAAAGCAAAAATTATGTTGGATAGCCGTGTTGATTTCATTCGGGTTATATGTCCATAAAAAGAAATCCTCCTTTTCCTCATCACGTCCGTTATTTTCTCTACGTGAGTGTACAACTCGTGGTTGTGGCGTCTTCGGAACTCGCCGTGCTCTTTGACTGGACCCAGGATTTTCCTCAATATCTTCCTTTCCTTGGTCTCCAGTTTTTCCATTATGCCTTTTCTATTCATGGAGAGACATTCCGCTGCATACAAAGCTTCTGGCCAGATGACCGTGCAGTAGTGCTTCAGTTTTGCATTCAGGGATATAGATCTTTTGTTGTACACATTCTTAGTTAGATGGTAAGTCATTTCAATTTTATTCCAGCGTGACGCAAAAGCCTCGTTTTCGGACATTGTAGTGTCTATCCATTCCCCAAGATACTTAAATTTCACAGCCCGCTTGATTTTCCCATGATTCACTTCAATATGTTTTGGAGCCGTTTTGATGTTAGTAATAAATTCTGTTTTCTCGAAAGAGATCAGGTGGCCCGCCTTTGCAGCTTGTGTTTGAAGCTGGTTGATCTGTTTCCTGGCCGTATCCAACGAATCTGCAAAAACCGCAAGGTCATCCGCAAAGGCTAGACAGTCAATTGATAAATTCTTATTCTTGTGACCAAGTCTGATTCCATTTTCGACTCCTTCATCACTCATTGTTTTGCGCCACTCACGGATAACTTTCTCAAGAACGCAGTTGAATAGTAGAGGCGAGAGACCATCTCCCTGTCGAACTCCTGTCCTTATCTCGAAGGAATTGGAAATCTCGCCTCTAAACTTAACTTTTGAAGTGGTGTTGGTGAGAGTCTGTTGGATGATCGCTCTGGTTTTGTTGTCTAGGCCGAACTCCTTTAGAATCTTAAGCAGGGTAGTCCGATCAATGGAGTCATAAGCTTTCTTAAAATCAATGAAAGTTACTACAAATTTCTTGCTCCTTAGTTTCAGATATGAAAGGATAGATTTGAGATTCATGATTTGCTCCACACATGACCGTCCCTTCCTAAAACCTCCTTGATAATCGCCCAGTTCTGTATCTAGCTGTTCTTCAGCCCTAGTTTGAAGAGCTTTTGAGAGGATTTTGTAAGTTATCAGTAGGAGGGAGATGCCTCGATAGTTGTTAACATCTGCTTTATCGCCTTTCTTATGAAGGGGATGGATTAAAGCAGAAGTTCAATCACTTGGAAGTCTTTCGGTATCCCAAATTTCATGTATGATGTCCGTTAATTTATCCACTGTATTGTCACTAGCAAACTTCCACAGTTCAGCGATTATCGAGTCTTCACCTGGAGCTTTATGGTTCTTTAGAGATCGGATAATCTGTTTGACTTCCTCTTTCGTGGGTGAAGAGGAATCTGGGTGGACTTGCGCATGGTCAATAAATGTGAATATGGAACTTGGAGTCTCACAGTTAAGAAGGGACTCAGAATATTTTGCAAGCACCTGACAATTAATGATGATGATAATAATAATAATAATAATAATAATAATAATAATAATAATAGTCATAATAAATATAATTCTGGTCAGAAAGCTGGAACGGGGTGGAGTAAAAAATTCCTCTCGGCACGCCGGAAGGCGGAGGTAGATTTCACCGGGAAAACTAGAGGATAGGCGAAAATAGGGAGAATATGCAGGTTTTCGTAGAAGGATCAGACCTCATTTATTGCGAGAAAGTATTTTAAAATTGGCGCTTAATTAACTTAGCTTTTCGTTTTTTATGCATATTTTAAACATTTTATTGTCTTATGGGGACGGTAACCTTCTCGTCATTTAGGGTTCATTTTCATTCTTGTGGCCACACTGTCCTTATGCAAGATTTCGACACTGATGTGTAACTATCTAGCGGTCTGTTACTTCTTTACGCAAAATTTTATCTCCCGCAGAGGTGTTGGTTGGTTCCTCAGTTCAGGTGCTGCAACAACGCGGTCATGTAGCCCCGTGTACTTTGGGTGTGTGTAGAATCTGTCCGATAAACGGTGTTAATTGTGATGGCTGTATTAGTCTGTAATTTTGGTAAGGACTGCAGACGGTCAATTTCAAGTAGTAGTTCCTAATTTTGCTATCAAATACTACCGTCAACGACACCTAGTTGTGAACTTGGCAACTAGATGCCACCGCAACCAGCTACTCGCAAAGAACGTTGGAACTTCCCCTCCAAAGGAAGGCATACTGAGGGATTTTTAGCGTTCTTAGAAAATAAGACGACTTCGGCCGGCTTTGAACCCACGACCTTGGGCATAGTTCAGCATGCTACCAGTTACCTCACCGAAGCCGCTTCCCACAGAGTTAGGTGGAAAAATGAATGTCATCTCGTGCAATGGTGTTGTCATGGCAACGTCTGATGGCTAATCCCTCATCAATTCAGTAGTGTTGACATGGCAACATCTAATGGCACTTGGCATTTTCTTCTAATTCCGAAATCATTTTGCTCATCCCTTGGCATAATGGTGGGTCATATCAAAAATTATTTCAGACAAAAGTTTTAGGTAATTATTAGGGGAATATTATCCATTTCGTACGGTTTTGATATTGTGCTTATTAAGAGAGATATGATTAATGTTTCCCGAAAAACCCACTTTTTCTCACCCCTTTGGTCAATGGTTCGTGCTGTCTAAAAACTTTTCAAACATAACATTTTGGACCTTATCCGATACATAGTATGAAATTTGAATGGATTCGATATTTCAAATATTAATAGAATTATAGCGATATTTCACTTTTTCGAAAAAAGGCCCCCATTTTCACCCCCTTCGATCGATTGTGCCCGTTAATGAACTTGACCGAGATTTTATAGGGATACATATTATGTAAAAAATTCAAAGCGATTGGTGCAAAATTTCGGTAGTTATCGTGTCCACAAGAAAGTGATATATGTATATATATACATATATATATATATATATATGTATATATACATATATATATACATAAATTATATATAAACTTTTGAACTGACAGTGGTTTTGGGGTCTGGGGGATGTGAAACGCGAAGATATGTCGACATTTTTCGGAAGTCGAAACATAGTACCCATTGCAATAGTTAGCTTTATAATGAAATCTACCTAATTGAGATGAGGCGGGTCCGATTCCTACCTCAGCCATCCTGGAAGTAGTTTTCAGTGGTTTCCTCCCACTTCTACTCCAGGCAAATTCTGGGGTTGTACCTAACTTAAGGCCACGGCCTCTTCCTACCCAAATCCAACCTCAATTACAAATATACGCTCTAGTACAGACATCAAAGTCACACGGGTTATTAGACAAATCCTACTCACACCCAAGTGCATGGGGCTACATAACCATGATCTCCCAACGATCCTAAAGAATAAATAATAATAATAATAATAATAATAATAATAATAATAAAAATAATAACTAACCATCCAAACACTATCAGCAAGAAACTCTGGTCAGAAAACCGCAAGAGAAGCCACAGCGAGAAGATGAAGAGATTTCGAGAGAAGAGAAAGGCAATGCCATCAGCTAAATAACTTCAATCGCGCTCCTTATTTGAGCTTGACGAAGAAAGAAGAGCCAATTTTAATTCATGAAAAAAAAACCACAAGATGTTCAGTAAAGAACATATAACCTACTTTCTCCTAAATGCATGGGTATTGTTATAACTCATTGTCCTTTTCAAGGAGTATAATTGAATGTTGGCTGTAGTAGCTTGTTGAACGTGAATATGAGGTGCCCTTTGCTCTGTAACAAATTTCATTCAATTCGATTTCACCGTGTTTGAATTGATATGGGGAATCGATTTGCACACATATATGGCCGCTATCTGTAAACTATTGGGCTGATGACATTGTAGTTCAGTCAAAAGATGCTTCCCACAAAAAGGTATATTGTTGCAAAATTTGGTATAGATCATATGATTAGGTTGGTCGTAATTTGATTTAAACTTTTAAAATTTGGGTGGCCGCCATTCCGTTTCCGTCAAGATGGCGGCAATATAAAAGATGACACTGAGGCGCTCTTTGCTAGTGCTACCTCTATACCAAGTTTTGTTCAATTAGGTTTTATAGGGTTTGAATTGATAGGGAGAAACGATTTGCACACATACATGGCCGCCATCCGCAAAACATTGGGCTGATGATCTTGTAGTTTGGTCAAAGGATGCTTCCCACATAGAGGTATGTTGTTGCAAAATTTGGTAGAGATCAATGGATTAGGTTAGTCGTAATTTGATTTAAGCTTTGAACATTTGGGTGGCCGCCATTATGTTTTGGTAAAAATGGCGGCAATATAAAACATGACACTGAGGTGCCCTATACCAGTGCTACCACAGTACCAAATTTTGTTCAATTCGGTTTCACCGTGTTCGAATTGATAGGGGGGACAGACATTCAGAGTACACACACACACACACACACACACACAGACACACAATTTTTGGCCCTCTGTGGATCTCATAAGTCTACTTTCATTTTTTGCAAAAATCGAAAGTAGGCTAATAGGCTTATGAGATGACCTTTTGTCCGTGTGTGAGAATGTATGTACGTATGTGTGTGTGTGTGTCCCTAATAAAATCTAGACGCCGAAACGATTTCAATGAAAGTCTGTGAGTAGCCTACATACTACTACTACTTCGTCCGACTTAGACCGTACCTTTCAAATTTTGATACTTTCACCAATTCAACATGGCGGCCACGCGATATATTTCACTGGCATTCTATATCTCCGCAACGGTAATAGATATCACCCTGAGATTTTGGGCAGTGATAAAGTGTACTTCTACAAGTTCACTTATGTAAATTTCAAAAATCGGTTAAGTACAAAACGAACATGGCGGACAAGCAAAGTTGAAACATTTTTATGGATTGTTCACTTGATTTAACCATCCGAGCGCAGTGAAGCTTGATACAGTAAATGTATATAGGCCTACACATTTTAATGCACTGGCATCTAATTTAATTCAATTGTTTTCATAACCTCAAGATGGCGGCTGTAGGAAATTTTTATATTATGTTTTTATTTATTGAGCGATCGAAGTGAAAGTTTGAATAATGAACCTAGGCAATAATCTTCATCTAATGGTAAATATCTTTATGGCCTACTTTCAGAACATAGCGATCCTTTTCATAGGTGGGAGAATTTTTTATAAAGAAGACAAATAGTATAATATGAAAGTAGGCTGTATAGGTATTCACGGAACTACTTGATTAAACACTGGGTAGTTGGCTTATCCTGTAATTTTTATTAGTTATTTTTGTTTTAAGGGGCAAACAGCGTGGTCATCTGCTCTAGAAATAATATATTAATTTGGTCGGATGTGAATTTCAACCCACTATTGCACAAGACATAAACTACCTTTCTCCTGAGGATCGTAATGATCAGAATGTAGTAGTTCCATCATTGCCCTTAGAAACTACCTCTTCAAAAAGGAAAGACTTATAAAGCACGCCATCAAAGAGACACTAAAGGAAAGTCCATCTGTGACACAGTTACTAATGGAGGGGGACGAGAAAGTAATTCTCCGGTCCAATAAGCATCAGATCAGATTACTTCCATTCTTTAATCTCATGTGATTTGCGGTCACAATAGGAGTTCTATCTGATTTTCTGGCTCATATCCTGATTTGTTTGGATACATTAACTCTCTACACCGCTGTTTATTGATATAATCATCTACCCGGAATCAGGAATATTAGATTTGAGATGGTCCCAGACAAACCTTTCATATCTTCAATGGGTGATCATTGCTCAAAGTAATATTTTCAAAGCATATTAGCTTACAAGTTAACATGTAGTTGGTTGGTTGGTTCCTCAGTTTAGGGGCTACGACAAGGCGGTCATGTAGCCCCGTGTACTTTTGGTGTGTGTAGAATCTGTCTGATAACCTGTGTTAACTGGGATGGCTGTATTAGTGTGTGTCATCTGTAATTCAGGTAAGGACTGCAGACGATCAATTTCAAGTAGTTCCTACTTTTGCTACAAAATGCTACCGTCAACAATACCTTGCTGCGAACTTAGTTACTAGATACCACCGCAACCAGAACCTGGCGACGAACCTTGAAACTTAATGAACGTTAATCAAATCTGACCTACAAATTTTAGCTTCACACAATTGTAGTTAGTGGAAGGTTCTTTTACATGGCATAAATCTATTACATGGGCCTGCCGGCTTTACTTCCCCTCCGAAGGAAGGCATACTGAACGATTTTAACGCCCTTTAAAAATCCGACGACTTCGGCCGGATTTGAACCCGCGATCTTGGGCATAGAAGCTCAGCATGCTACCGAAGCCTCCCGAAGTCAATGCTTGAATAATGAACCCACGCAATAATAGTCACATAATAGTAGATAACTCTATGGCCTACATATATTAAAAAAATCCAACATGGCGACCATCCGAAATATTTAGAAGGTTCTCAAATATCTACTAATCTATGACAGCAAACAAACTGAAATTTTATATGTTGATAGAGGCAATTAACATAAGCAGGATATATGAAAATAGGCTATTTAGTTCTTCAAGGAACTTCTTGTTTGCTTACTGTTCGATATAGACAGAATATATGCATTAAATAATAGAATCAACACAAAATGTCTTGTTTGTTAGCCTATTTTAGATTTTTGCAAAAAATTAAAGTAGATTTATGAGATCTACACAGGGCCAAAAATTGTGTGTCTGTCTGTTTGTGTGTGAGTGTGTGTACTCTGAATGTCTGCCCCCCTCCCTATCAATTCGAACACGATGAAACCGAATTGAACGAAATTTGGTACAGAGGTAGCACTTGTAAAGTTCACCTCAGTGTCATGTTTTATATCGCCGCCATCTTGACGGAAACGTAATGGTGGCAACCCAAATGTAAAAAGCTAAAATCAAATTACGAACAACCTAATCATCTGATCTCTACCACATTTTGGAACAACATACCATTATGTGAGAAGCGTTCTTTGACCAAGCTACAAGGTCATCAGTCCAATAGTTTGCATATGGTAGCCATGTATGTTTGCAAATCGATGCCACATACCAATTAAATCACGGTAAAAACGAATTGAACGAAATTTAGTACAGAGGTTGCACTAGCAAAGGGCACCTCAGTGTCATGTTTTATATCGCCGCCATCTTGACAGAAACGGAATGGCGGCCACCCAAATGTTAAAAAGCTTAAATCAAATTACGACCTACCTAATCATTTGATCTCTACTAAATTTTGCAACAACATACCTTTTTGTGGGAAGCATCTTTTGACTGAACTACAAGGTAATCAGGCCAATAGTTTGCAGATAGCGGCCATGTATGTGTGCAAATCGATTCCCCATATCAATTCAAACACGGTGAAACCGAATTGAATGACATCTTTTTACAGAGGTAGCACTAGCAAAGGGCACCTCATATTCATGTTTAATATCCGTATTGCACGTTGTATTTCAACAAGCTACTACAACCATCATTCAATTATACTCCTTCAAAATGACAAAAAGTTATAACAATACACAAGCATTTAAGAGAAAGTAGGCTATATGTTCTTAACTGAACATCTTGTTGACTTGTGTAATCAATCACATTTAGGTACAATCTCATATTTCCTATCTAATATAGCTGGGTAAAATTCGTATGACAATCAGAGTTATAGTGCATGTAGTGATCCTAGCAGCTAAACTCGAAATCACTAGACAATTTTCTCACTAAGTTTTATCGTGAAGAGGAAAAACTTTAAAGTATGCCGTCAAAGACAGAACGCTCCTACAGAATGTCTATTTGTGACAGTCCCGGACGGAGTGAGATAAGGACGCAATTCTTTGCTACAATGAACATCAGATCAGATTACTTTCATCCTTTAATCTCGTGTGATTTGCGGTCACAATAGGAGTTCTATCTGATTTTCTGGCTCATCACCTGATTTGTTTGAACTCGTTAACTCCTACACTGCTGCTCGCTGTATATTGATATAACCCACTTCCCGAGGGCAGGCAAATTAGTTCCGGGAATGATCCCAGACAAACTTTCAACTGTAGAAGCCATATCACCACATAACTCGCCTCGGTGGCTTTGCATTCACAATTTTCCGAGTGATACGCATGGGAATTCGGCAAGCAACGTAATATTACGTGTCTGCATAAAATGTGATGAGCAGAGAAAGCATGCATCATTGGTGTCATATTTGTATCGCATCATGAAGTTTATGTTTGCCACGGTGGGTGAGTGGATAGCGTGTCGCTCTACTAACCCCACGATTGCAGGTTCGCTCCTGGCCGCGGTAAGAGATTTTTTTGAAAGGCGGCAAAAATACGACTTGCATGTCATACGATGTTGGCATGTTAAAGAACCCATTTGAATTCAGTAGGCCATGTTCATAATGGCAAAATTAATCTCGGGATATTCCGCCGACACAAAGTTTCTCATTTCTCTATTAGAAAGTGCTATTCAAGGAGCTTAGATATCTAACCTACTTGACTTTCATAGTGATTTAAGGAACAAGGAAATTCGACATGCAAGCTACCCTTTGGGTGTCAAATTACAAAGCTTGCACCCAGCAACCGAGGCCATACTGTATTATTATTATTATTATTATTATTATTATTATTATTATAAGTTCATGGGGCGCTAAGTAAGAGACGAGACCCCAGCTGAGTCCGGCATAGCTTCAACTTACAGTACTTATTCCGGGCTTCTCTCTGTAATCTTCCCTGTCGATCTCTCTTGGTCAACTCTTGTTCTCTTCCAACCCCGATGGTATTAGGGTATCCGCGGCCTAGGGAGTCTCATCATTTTCCCGCCTTAATTGGCCCTTGTCTCATCTTTCCTGATACCCTCCTTCTGCTACGAGTCAGCCTTCTTTTTCTATTCATGTTATCTCCTGCCTTCTGCTCAAGGCCTTCAGGAGGCAGGGTGTAGCCTATGTAGCCCCACCACTTATGGTGCACCCTGGATATTGCTACACCCTCAGGGGTCACGGCTGGTGCGTTCGGGAGTTGGCGATCCCGAGGGATTCCTGAGCTGGGTCCGATTTTTTCCCTTTTTCCACTGACTTTGGGACGGGCACTCTCCTCTTTCCCTTTCCTATCTACCTTTCATGGCCCTCCTTCCTTCCAAGTCCCTCAATCCTCATTCTTCGAGGGTTGAAGGCTTTTCTTTCCTTCCTGTCCTTTATTTGACTTATCCTTTATTTGTTTACCATTTCTTCTTCTAGTATGTAAATCTGTAGTTAGTATTAGTTATAGTTTTCATTCTCATCCCATCTTTCACTATCACCCAAACCATTAGGAGCCGATGACCTAGATGATAGGCCTCTTAAAACAATAATTATCATCATCATCATGATATATTCCTGATCCCTCATTCTTTGTGGGGTCTGACCTCTTCTTTTCCCTACCTGGCATCTCCTGGCTCCTGCTGAAGGTCCTGTAGCTCCACCTCTGAGTTTTGGAAGGAAGTGTTGAGAGATCATGCTCATTTCTCACAGCACCAGCAGCTAGAAAGTGTGGTGTGAACGTAGGGGTTAAGACGTGCGGGCGACCTGAGCGATACTCGTTACCATATTCGATCCCCCGCTGGGGCCGGCTGCACGGAGAGCTCTATGCAATACATTGCGGCTGTATGGACGGAAACACACAAACCATTAGTCAAACTGTATGTAGAGTATGTTAATTGTTTCACAGAGTAGGAGGTCGCAAATAGCCCAGGTAACTGACAGTGTGGACTAGCCACGTTGGTTGCGTGATTTAAAGTAGACTACTGTTGTTCAACATTCGACTAGGTTTGTTCCAGAGCTGGTAATAAGTTATGTTCGATTCATCGAATAATTTTAAATTAATCGATATCGACTGATCAATTATTCGTTGACTTTTCAATCGATATATCGACTAACCGAACAATAGATTAATCGACTAACCGAACAATAGATTAATCGACTAACCGAAAAATCGATAAATTGATTAGTGGACACGATATAAGTTACAATATTTTTTTCTACCCAAATGAAGTACATTACACCTCAGTTGTTACGTCCACCTTCTCAACACAATCTCCTTGTAACTTTATGCACTTTTGCCATCGATGTGTCAGTCTCTCCAGACCTTCCTGAAACCATTCTTTCAGAGTGCTGCGTACCCATGCCTTGACAGCGACCACGCAGAGGTTTCTTCATGTTCCCGAACAGGTGATAACCACTCGGTGCCAAGTCTGGAGAGTATGGTGGTATGGCAACACCGTGAATCCCATTTGATCAATGACAGCGGTGGTCTCTCGGCTAGTGTGGGGGCGGGCATTGTCATGTTGCAGAACACACCTTTACCCCATTTTCCTGGCCGCTTAGTTCGAATAGTACGACGTAAGCGATTAAGGGTTGCCAAATATGCTGCACTGTTAATTGTAGCCCCCGATTCCAGCCAGTCAATGAGGATGATGCCCTTTGTTTCCCAGAAGACTGTCACCATTCGCTTGCCAACTTGAACAGATTAAGGACAGGAGTGGGCAGATCCAAAGTCAACCTAGCAAGATGGGGCTATATCAATACCAGCAACATCACTTATGACTGTGGTGAAGAACAAAGTATGCATCATATGCTTCAGTGTCCATCTTCCTGCACCGAAGATCATTTTTGTGCAACACAAAATGCACTGTTCAACATTTCTTGGGCGGTGGACTGCCCCTATGGTTCCATTGCATCCATTGTTGTTTCGTTTGTGGCTCATGGTAATGGAGTCATGTTTCATCACCATGAAGTTGGATCTAGTCTGGAGAGACTGACACATCGATGGCAAAAGTGCATTAGGTCACAAGGAGATTATGTTGAGAAGGTGGACGTAACAACTGATGTGTAATGTACTTCATTTGGGTACAAAAAATAAAGTGTAAGATAATATCGTACGCCCCTCGTATAAATGGTTATACAGGGTGATTATTTTGCTGGAGCGGTGCCGGCGGCCGGCTGCCGGGAGCGCCCGCCTTCCGCTCTACAAATGAGCTCGCACCGCGGATTGCGCGGAGGTGGAAACCGTAACAAAGTACATTAATTAATGGTAAATCATGATTAAAGAACTTACCTATCCACAGGAGATTCTGAGAGTGTTCTACTTCAGCTGACAGACAGGTGTTGTACCTTGTAAATAAATTAGCGTTTACATGTTGTAATTCCCTTCTGTTGTGAGGGATATCTGCTGCCGTATATTGTTCTCCAGCTCCACTAGAGTACGGGTAATTGATCTGTTCACTTTGTATTTTAAATTAATCCACAATTGAAAATCAAACGGGCGTAGGTCCGTGCTTCGATTAATAACAGTAAACACGCAGGGGGGTGCAGGAGTAGCTACATAATGTAACGATGTAATTTCCAAAGTTACTCTCTGTCAGCTGAAGAACATTTTTAATATCTTCTGTGAAAAGACAAGTTCTAACCTTTAACTGGTGACGTGAGCTCATCCAGATTCCCAAGAAATAAAAAGAACATCTGTGCTTCTTTAATTAAATATTGCAGCTGTTGTTTATGTTACCTTCTTATCTGTGCGCTGACACTATACACCCTCGTTGATGATGGTTTAGTGACTTAATGACTTTAATGACCCTGGTTAGCTCACCTCTGCCTCGTGCAACCCTGCGGCCCGAGCTCGGTTGGCAGGCGGAAGGCCCGCGCGCCCCGTAGTCGGCCGCCGGCCCCGCTCCAGCAAAAGAATCTCTCTGTATTATCAACATGTATAATGTACCTGAACTAAGTTATTCTTAGCGTCCCCATCCTGCTCCCCCACCCCCCACCCCTTCCCTTAGGTACGACTCTGTTCTGCGAACCATTATCGAGGGCAAAGTATTGGGAAAGAAACATAAAGAGCGACCAAGGATATCGTACATCGAGAACTTCATTGGAGAACTGGCATGTGGTTCTTATGGCAGCATGAAGAGACTAGCAGAAAACCGTCATATGTGGCTGTAAGCGATAAGGCTTCGCCTTTAGTAAATGATGTTGATCAGTCAAAAATCAACATTCACCCAAGTACACGGGGTAAGTGACCACGGTGCCCAAGCACCTCAAATGAAACAACAACAACAAGAGCAGAAAGAAATCCTGCACATATTTTGAGCACTCAGCAATCACTGGTAGTTCGCAAAGACACTTCAAAATATTCAGACCAATAGCCTACTGTTTTATATAATAATAAAACACCAGAAGTGAATTAAACTTGTGAACCCAGCCTCCCTTTGTCGTGCAATCAGGCGCCCCCGACTGGGCTCACACTGAATTACAATTTACGGACGCCGAATTATATTTAAATTATAAATCACATCAACAATTCTATTTGTGTTGAGCAATCAAGAGAGGTCCAACCACTTCGTTTACCTTAATGACATAAAAAAGAAGAAGAAGAAGAAAATAAAATTCCCAAGTTTTAGCCGACAATTTAAAATATGGATAAGCATCTTACAGAACCTTAAGATTGTCGGCTGCTAACGCCGTTGGAGATGGATGGGGTAGAAAGGGTTAAAATAATGTAATATTGTTGTTTATGTTCGACCCTGACTATTATAATATGTCAGAAACTGTATCATAATGATGGTCATTATAACACTATTTTTCATTATGAAACAGTTTCTCCCACCAATCACAGCTCAATAAACAGTTGTTTGACCAATTAGATAAGGTTAGCATCGCACCCGCGCTGAGTTCCAAGGCCTTCTAATTTAAATTTCACTGCGTTTCCTAGTGTCACAGTGGGATGATCGAGGAGGCCATGGTCAAATACATGGCATTCTCTGCGTCCCATCCGCTCTGTTCAGTACATAAAACTGGCGAAATCTCGACAGATATTTATGAATATTTATCTTCCTACATAAAATAGTTATAATTATTATCGTCGAACATAAACAGTCGTATGCAACTCGCCTATAATGGTAATTAAGACACTCGTATGGAAATTATAAAACTCGCATACGCTCGTTTTATAAACATACTCGTGTCTTAATTATTGTCATTAGACTGTAGGCTCGTTGCATAATGTACTAGTTTCGTTTAGGGCAAGAGATTCGTGTTTGTGTATGTGTGTGGTAACCAGGGGCGTCACCAGTATATTTTGCTAAGGCACAAGGAGCAATAGATGATAATAATAATAATTATAATTATAATAATAATAATTATATCATATGGCCTCGGGTGCAGGGTGCAAACTTTGTTATTTGACGCCCAGAAGGCAGCTTGCATGTCGAATTTTGTTGTTCCTGGTAACGCTATGAAAGTCAAGGAGGTTAGATATCTAAGTTTCTTGACACTATAGCACTTTTGAGTAGAGTAAAGAGGAACCTTTTGTGTTGGCGGAAATTCCCGAGATTAATTTTGCCATTATGAACACGGCCTACTGAATTCAAATCGGTTCTTTAACATGCCAACAACGTATGACATGCATGCCGTGATTTTTGTCGCCTTTCAAAAATCACTTACCACGGCCAGAAGCGAACCTGCAAGCTTTGTGCTCATCCTCGGTGTTGGCAAATTCACAAATTATTTATATTTATGACTTAGTTAGTTATTAGGCTGAAGGGGGTGGAAGAAAGCGTGAAGAAGAGAGGAGAAGACTGGACAAGGGTGGAGGCTGAGAGATGCTGGGACGACAGAAGACGTTGGAGAGGCTTGTGTTCCAAACAGACCCGGCCAGTGGCTGGAAACTGTGCAAGATGATGATGATGACTTAGTTAGTTATTGTTGTTTTAAGGGGCGGAACTACGAGGTCATCTGCTCTCCCCCCCCCCCCCCTAAGTTATTACATAGCCAGTAAACATGTATTTATGTCCAGTTATACGAGGTATTAGGCGGGAGATATAAAACTCCACATAAAAAGATCTTCATATACAGTAGGCCTACATTATTTCAGCAGTATATATCCCCTTTAGGAGCGAACACAAAGAACCGATCATAAACAAGTAGTGCCGTGATGAATTATACAGCCAATTTTCAACTACCCTACGTATGTTAATTGCCTCTATCAACATAAAAAAAATTCAGATTGATTGCTGTAATAGATTCGTAGATATTGAGAACCGTCTAAATATTTCGGATGGTCACCATATTGGATTTCAATATATGTAGACCATAGAGTTATGTACTATTAGATTAATATTATTGCTTAGGTTTAATATTCAAACTTCAATCTCATGATTAGGACACAAGAAACAAAAGCGAGATTTTACAATTTCGCACAGCCACCATCTTGAGTTTATGAAAACAATTGAAATAAATTAGATGTCAGTGGATTAAAATTTGTATAAGCATTTACCGTACCAAGCTTCACCGCGCTAAATCGCGAGAAATGTCCATTTAATATTTAAATTTCGCGTCGACGCCATGTTGGATTTGTGCCTAACAGGTTTTTGAAAGTTCCATAGGTGAACTTAAATTAATATATTTTATCAACATACAACATTTCAGTTTCATTGCTGTAATAGATTAGTAGATATCGAGAACAGTCTAAATATTTCGGATGGTCGCCATGTTGAATTTTTATATATGTAGGCCATAGAGTTATGCGCTATTGGAAGCGTAGGTTCATTATTCAATCGTTGAATTCGATCACATAATTAGGACACAAGAAATAAAATCTTAATTTTAAAAATTTTCACAGCCGCCATATTGAGGTTATGCAAACAATTAAACTAAGTTAGATGCCAGTGGATTCAAATTAGTACAAGCATTTACCATACCAAGTTTTACTGCGTTCGGATGGTTAGATCGCGAGAAACGTCCACGTACACATACACAATAATCTTCATGTAATGGTACATAACTCGAAGGCATATACAGGGTGTATCTTAATTATGCCGGGAAAAAACAGGGACGCTCTGCGTGTTATGTATAAGACGATGCCGCAATCGGATTGGCGGAGAAAATATTTCCCTTCGAGAAAATGAGGTTACTTTGTTACTTCCGGGCGCGCGATTCACACCTACGAACTCGCCGTATTTGCTGACCAAGGGAGCAAGCCGCTTGCCACTGCTGTGCTTCAAGCAAGGGATGGGAGTATGATAGAAGAAGACCGAGATATGCTGGCGGGCATGCGCAAGTTTCTTCGATCGTCTAGGCTTGCCGCATGCCCACCAGCATATCTCTGCCTCCTTCTATCACACTCCCTTCATTTGCTTGAAGCACAGCAGTGGCAAGCGGCTTGCTCCCTGCGTCAGTAAATACGGCGAGTTCGTAGATTTGAATCGCGCGCCCGGAAGTAACAAACTAACCTCATTTTCTCGAAGGGAAAAATTTTCTACGCCAATCCGATTGCGGCATCGTCTTTTTCATAACATGCAGAGCGTCCCTGAATTTTTTGTCGGTATAATTAAGTTACACCCTGTATATAAAAATCCAACATAGTAACCATCCAAAATATTCAGATGGTTTTCAGTATCTAAGAATCTATTACAGCAATCAAACGGAAAATTTGTATTAATATAAGTAGGATATATGAAAATAGGCATTAGTTCTTCACGGAACTACTTGTTATATAGAGAGATTTATTTATTTATTTGTCGTAATTGAAGCCTCCGTGGCTTAGGCGGCAGCACGCCGGCCTCTCACCGCTGGGTCCTTGGTTCAAATCCCGGTCACTCCATGTGAGATCTGTGCTGGACAAAACGGAGGCAGACAGGTTTTTCTCCGGGTACTCCGGTTTTCCCTGTAAAAATTTCATTCCAGCAACACTCTCCACTATCATTTCATTTCATCTGTCATTCATTTAATCATTGCCCCAGAGGAGTGCGTCAGGTCTCGGCAGCCGGCACAGTTCATATCCTCGCCGCTAGATGGGGGCTTCATTCATTCCATTCCTGACCCGGTCGGAGACTAAAGCAGGCTGTGGATTTTCACTCATTTGTCGTAATTAAGAGGGTGTTCCACATTAATAGTCTGAGCATATTAAATTATACCACAGTATATCACGCAAGCACATGAGAGTAAGTTACAATAATCTATTAATGAACAAAATAAGTCCTTCGTGAGATTTTGTCCTAGAGAATTCTGTATCATCCCCCCACCTCATTGACGAAACAAATTAGGGGGAAACTTATGAGCTGGGGATATGACAGCGTGTTCTCTTCCCCTCCATTGCTCTTAACAGGATGTGACATCACAAGCTGTCAAGTGACATTCCCTCCCGCGAGAAAGATTGTGTAGCGTAAAGAGGGTGTTGGGCTTAACAAGATGTCTTAAGTTGAGACAGTCTTTGTCATAACACAAGCTCCCTTCCCGAGAAATGCTAAGATAGGGTTCCCATCCACGTGATTTTCCTACGAGAGTTCAGCTATCTATTTTAGCAGAATATTCAAATAAGATTTAGGTAACGGCTTCGGTGGCGTAGTTGATAGCATTCTGAGATTCTATGCCCAAAGCCGTGGGTTCAAACCCGGCCGAAGTCGTCGGATATTTTAAGAGCGTTAAAAATCCCTCAGTATGCCTTCCTACGGAGGGGAAGTAAAGCCGGCGCGGCGGTCCCATGTCATAGATTTATGGCATGAAAAAGAACCTTCCACTAACTACACTTTTGCGAATAAAAATGTGTAGGTTAGAATTCATAACGCTCTATTAGTTCCAACTATCGCCGCCAGGTGCTGACTGCGATGCCATCTAGTAGCCAAGTTCGCAAGCTAGGTGTCGCGGACGGTAGCATTTGGTAGCAAAAGTAGGAACTACTTGAAATTATTGTCTGCAGTCCTTACTTGAATTAAAACAGATAACACACACTAATACAGTCATCACAATTAACACCGGTTATCAGACAGATTATACACACACCCAAAGTACACGGGGCTACATGACCGCGTTGTCGCAGCCCCTAAACTAAGGAACCAAGCAACCAGAGATTTAGGTATTAGAAATTCATTTCAGAAAGCCTTTGTCTGGAGCGTGGCGCTCTATGGAAGTGGAACTTGGACTGCTGAAAGCAGAAAGGAGGATAGAAGCATTTGAAATGTGGTGTTACATGAGAATGATGAAGATGAGATGGGCGGATAGAGTTACAAATGAAAATGAATTATGACGAATAGGCGAGGAGAGATGTTTCCGCCGACTGTTGATGGATAATAATAATAATAATAATAATAATAATAATAATAATAATAATAGTAATAATAATAACAATAATAATAATAATGGTTTTAATGTTGCAATTTTCTCTAATTCTCTTGACACGGCCACACAACAAATCAATCAATTTCAGGTGCAAGCAGCAAAGGCAGGTCTTCATATTTCGTTTGAGAAAACGCAGTTTATAACGAACATCAATTCAGAACCCAGAGAACTTATGGTGAATGGAGGACAAATAACACAGGTAGAGAAATTAAAATACCTGGGTGAATGGATAGAGCCCAACATTCGTGAAATGGAAGCCTTCGTGGCACGGATTAACAAAATGGAAATGGCTTACCATTTAACCAAAGACATTTACAAAACACGATCAATGTCCTTGAAGGACAAACTGAGGCACTTCGTTACCGTTATTCGCCCGGAGGCGTTATATGCATCAGAATGGCTGGCGATGAATAAGAAAGGCCTGGCAGAACAACTCGAAGCCAAAGAGAGGAAGATTCTGAGAAAGATCTTGGGCCCGGTCAAGGAACGAGGAGAGTATAGAAGACGACACGGCGATGAACTGTATCTACATGTGGAGAAAATAACGGACACCATTCGCAAAAGAAGACTCTCCTTTTATGGCCATTTAACACGAATGAACTCCGGAAGATTGTCCAATCGAATCTGTGCCTACTTTGTGGAAAAGAAAACCAAAGGGATCTGGTTTACACAGTTGGAAAAAGACCTACAATAACTGGGGATATCACATGAGGACATCTTGGACCGTGATTCTTTCAAGAAGAAACTTGGGGAGATACAAGAACTGGACCGAAGAACGAAGGGAAGCTCACAGAAGAAAAATGCGCGAATACTGGGCCAATGTGAAAGAACGAGGGAAAAGGCAGTTGAAATAACGTGGTCCATAGAAGACCGAAACGAATTTAATAAGAAAGAAAAAAATGGTATTACGTCCCTTTTAACTACTGCTGCTTTTAAAGACGCTGGGGTGTCGGAATTTTGCCCCGAAGAGGATTTTTAACGTGCCAGTAAATCTACTGACACGGCTCCCTCATATTTGCACACCCTCAAATACCAACTGGCTGCGCAGGATTTGATCCTGCAATCTTGGGTATAGCTGGCAAGAAAGTTTCCACTGCACAGTGCGTCATAATCTAAATCTAGGAGGACAAAATTATTTATTTTCATAGTTAAAAAATCAAAATTCATTACTTCTACAGCATTCTCGCCACTCACTATTCTGGGATATAAACGCATCTTAGTGTAAATCTGTCACCACTGTTCAAGCTGTCTGATTTGGAGGGTGAATGTAAGTGGCTGTGGTTTACGGTTGTCTTTGTGGTTAGTGTGATGCTTTAAGATGGAACATGCAGCTGAACGTATGATCTTTGTCACGTGTTTCAGTTATTAATGGGCGTAATTGTTACGTAATTTTAGCTATATTTGCATTATATAATATTTAACTATTATTTTTAAAATTAAATTTTCACTTCATTTTTTAGTATGTCGCGTCACTCTGCGTCACTTTCTACTTATTGTTTAAATGTAGATAAAGTCCTGTAGTTTACGCCAGTTATAAGATTTTTTGCATCTTTTGGCAACTTACTTAGTTATTTTATGTTTTAAAAGATGCCGCGCAACCAGTTCTCACACGTTAACAACTGTTTGAAGCACTGGGTTCGACGATTATGTCAAAAGTGGAACCTTGTGACTTTGTTAAAAGTAAATTAGGGGTAGAAAATTGTTCTGAAGAGATAACTCAATGCGCTATCCAACTCCTAGTCATAGACAATTTCTTGCATATGTAGACTTAGCTTAAAGATGGTCTTAACTGATGTTTATTATGAAGTAAACAAATTATATACGTTGCTTTCACTCTAAATTCCTGATTAAAACGTAAACATAATTTTGTCCCCCTAGATTTCGATTTTGACCTACTGTGCGCTGGGCCACGCAGTCAGTCTACTAATGAAGAGATGTTCACGAATAGCAAACTTAGTTATGGAAGGAAGGGTCGAGGATAAGAACTGTAGGGGTAGACCAAAGTTAATGTTAAACATATTGTCTCTTACGTAAGGTGTGGTAGCTATGTAGAGATGAAACGATTAGCTCATGACAGGGAGAGCTGCATCAAACCAGTCAAAAGTATGAAAACTAAACATCAACAACATTGTATCAAGTGTTCGGTAATGGCATGTGAAATATTTTTGACACCCCTGTTCATAAGCTATCTGTTCCTGTAGTAATTTAGTATTCAATTATGACATACAAAAAAAATCCAACACACAAACCATCTCCCGCGTTTTCATTATCAAATTGATTCCTCTAGTGCGCTCGCCATAATTAACTGTATAAGAGGATTTACGGCAGTTTGACATTAATATCGTATAACATGTGCAGGGATTTAACATCACATGAAACACAGATTTATATAAGAGAGAGAGTTGATAAATGTGAGACGTGAATGGAAAAATAAAATAAATTCTGTTTCGCATAAAAACGGTATAGAGAAGGGTTTCTCAACCTATGGGTTGCGACCCACTGATGGATTCAGTCGAGGTTTTTGGTAGAAAGAGAATTCTATCGACGGAATCAAAAGTATATTTCTTATTCTTCTTCTACACGATCAGGCCCAGTGGACCGCGCGCTGCTACAAGTTTCCTTCTCCATCGTCTCTTATCCATAGCTGCCATCCGCCAACTGTCCACACGTATCGCTGCCTGTTGCAGATCTTCATAGAGTCCATCATTCCACCGCTTCCTTGGTCTCCCTGGTCGTCTTCTTCCTGTGGGGATGAAATCCAGTAGCTTCCGTGGCCATCGGTGGTCTTCCATCCGGGCTACTTATCGAGCCCACTGCAGTCTTCTGGTTTTGATGGGTCCAGCTACTCTATGTTGGCATCATGGTACAGGTCTTCTACTTCGTAATGAATATTATCCTCCATTCACCCGTATGTACATCCCTCACCGGTCCGAAGATCTTCCGAAGAACTTTTCTCTCAAAAACGAGTAGTTGATGAAAGTCCTGTTTTCGGATACTCCATGTCTCACATCCATATAGTACAACGGGTTGGATCAGAGTTTTATACAGACGAATTTTGAACTGTCGGGAGAGACATCTGGACCGAAGAAGCTGTTTTAAGCTGTAGAGAGTTCGGTTTCCTGCTTGGATCCTGGCGTTGATTTCTGCCTCACATGATGAGTTCGCCGTGAAAAGCGATCCTAGGTACTTAAATTCATGGACCCTCTTGTAGGACTGGTCCTCTACCCGGAGTGACTGTAGTTGCCCAAAAACGTGGCCTTGCCCGCGAGTGATATTGAGGTACTCCGTCTTGGTTTCATTCACGATTAGCCCAAATTTGTTGGCAGCTGCCTTGAGTTCTCAGGTCATTTGCCTCAACTCTTCCTGAGAGCTGGAAAGTAAACTGATATCATCTTCGTAGGCAAGGTATGCTAGGTTCTTTCCTTCGGCTTGGATTCCTTCAAAATTCTCTCGAAAGGACTCACGTATGATCTTCTCCAAGACAAAATTGAACAGTGTAGGAGATAAACCGTCTCCTTGCCTGAGACCCGTCAAAATTTCAAAATTCTCCGTCACTCTGTTATTATTTATTTAGCGTATGGGTTTTAGTGCTGGGAGTGTCCGAGGACATGTTCGGTTCGCCAGAGGCTGTAGCTGCTTCAAGTGGACACCCATAGGGTGAGCTACAAGTTCCGTTCAATTTCAAGTAGTCTCTGACACCTAGTGGTGAAAGTTGGAACTATGATAGAGCGTTTCAACAAAAATCTAACCTAGAAATTTAGCTTCACACAAGTTTAGTTATGATGATGATGATAATTGTTGTTTTAAGGGGCCTAACATCTAGGTTATCGGCCCCTAATGGTTTGGGTGATAGTGAAGATGAAAATTAAATGCTAACTATAACTAAAAACTAACTATTAACTTATGTACTAGAAGAAGAAATGGAAAACAAAAGGAGAATAAGGCAAATAAAGGACAGGAGGAAAAGAAATGCCCTCAACCCTCGAAGAATGCGGATCGAGGGACTTGGAAGGAAGGAGAGCCATGAAAGGCAGATAGTAAAGTGAAAGAGGAGAGGGTCCGCCCCAGGGATAATGGAAAAAAGGGGAAAACCTGACCCAGCTCAGGCATCTCTCGGGGTCGCCAACTCCCGAACCCACCAGCCGTGAGCCCCTGAGGGTCTAGCAATATTCAGGGTACACCGGAAGAGGTGGGGCTACATACACCCAGCCTCCTTGAGGGCCTTGAGCAAAAGGCAAGAGATAATAGGAAAAGAAAAGGAATACTGACCCCTCGCAGAAGGAGGGTATCAGAAAAGATGAGACAAGGGCCAAGTAAGGCAGGATAGGAAAAGACCGCCCTAGGCCTTGGATACCCTAATACCGTCGGGGTCGGAAGAGAACAAGAGTTGACCAAGTGAGGTCGACAGGAATGAAGACGGGGAGGAGCCCGGCACATGTAAGTGGAAGCAATGCCGGACTCAGCTGGGGCCCCGTGGTCACCAACCCACGACCCACTATATGTGAGCCCCTGGGGGGCAAGTTTAGTTAGTGGAAGGACCTTTTACATGCCATAAATCTATGACATGGGACCCCCGGCTTTACTTCCCCTCCGAAGGAAAACATACTGAAGGATTTTAACGCTCTTAAAAAATCCGATGACTTTGGCCGGGTTTGAACCCACGTTATTCGGCACAGCAGTTCAGCATGCTACCAACTACGCCACCGTCAATTTGTTGGACATGTCTGGCTTAGTGGCTGTGTAAGTAGACCGTTTGCTTGCCATTTCAGTAGTCCGGAGTAGACACGCGATAGCGTAACAACTGTACAACCAACGGCTCCGTTTAGGTTAGTGACCATATACATAATACAGTGCAACAGGGAATGCACTCGCAGCGCGTACATGCTGCAGCGAATGATAGCGTCAGCAGTTACGTTGGCAGCACGGCTGTAGCTTGTATCAAAAGAAACAAACAGCAAACTTTGTACTCATTACAGCCATTCATACCACATGCTGGAAGTGTTGTCCTTGAGTTCGAAGACAGACTTTAACACATCTACGCATATTGTCGAAGACTTTCGCTAAAGTTTATTGCCTAATGGACTGCACATAATTAATGATATTAACTTTTATTTCAATCTTTTTTGGATTAGTTTGTGAGCCGGTCACACGAAATTTACTTTATGTTCGACCCTGACTATTATATGTCAGAAAACTGTATCATAATGATGGTCATTATAACACTATTTTTCATTATGAAACAGTTTCTTCCACCAATCAGAGCTCAAGAAACAGTTGTTTGACCAATTAGATAAGGATAACATCGCACCTGTACTAAGTTCCAAGGCCTTCTAATTTAAATTTCACTGCGGTGCCTAGTGTCATAGTGCGGTAATTGAGGAGGCCATGGTCAAATGCAAGGCATTCTCTGCGTCTCATGCGCTCTGTTCAGTACATAAAACTGGCGAAATCTCGACAGATATTTATGAATAATTATGTTCGAACATAAAATAGTTATAATTATCGTCGAACATGAACAGTCGTATGCAACTCGCCTGTAATGGTAATTAAGACACTCGTATGGAAATTATAAAACTCGCATACGCTCGTTTTATAAAAATACTCGTGTCTTAATTATTGCCATTATAGGCTCGTTGCATAATGTACTATTATGTTCGACCCTGACTATTATGTGTCAGACAACTGTACTATAATGAGGCTCATTATAACACTATTTTTCATTATGAAACATTTTCTCCCACCAATCAGAGCTCAAGAAACAGTTGTTTTAGCAATTAGATAATTAGATGCGCTGAGTTCCACGGCCTTCTAATTTAAATTTCACTGCCTGGCCTAGTGTCATAGTAGGGTAATCGAGTAGGCCATGGTCAAATACAATGCATTCTCTGCGTCTCATGCGCTGTGTTCAGTACATAACATTGGCGAAATTTCGACAGATATTTATGAATATTTATGTTCGAACATAAAATAGTTATAATAATTATCGTCGAACATAAACAGTGGTATGCAACTCGCCTATAATGGTAATTAAGACACTCGTATGGAAATTATAAAACTGGCACACGCTCGTTTTATAAACATACTCGTGTCTTAATTATTGCCATACCGGGTGAGTTAGCCGTGGTCGTTACGGCATGACTGCTGGCAGTCGCTCACATCCGGGAGGCGAGGAGGTTCGAATCCCCCCGCCGGCAACCTTGAAGATGGTCTTCTCTGGTTTCCCATCTTCCTTCCAGGCAAATGCCGGGGTTGGTCCCTAACTATAGGCCACAGCCGCTACCTTCCAACTCCTCGTACTTACATTCCTACTTTCCTCCCCAACGGTACTTGTAGCTCACCCATTGGGTGTCCGTCTCGAAGCAGCTACAAAACTGGCAAACCGAACATGTCCTCGGACAATCCCGGCACTAAAAGCCATACGCTAAAAAAGAAAAATTATTGCCATTATAAAGGAAGCTTGTAGTTTAACGTGACCGTTAATCTCGCGATCATAAGCCACGGGACCTCCGTTTTACGTGGAATCCGAACCACAGGACATGGCATTTCACATCGAAAATCTCACATGCATTGACCGGGAATCGATTGCCATTAAAGGCTCGTTACATAATGTACTATATCAAGTCAACGACGGTATCCCGGTTTGGACACTTTGAATTCGGAAACCGCGCCTGAAATATTAGTCTTACATTTTCTGTAAACCGATCGTCATCGCAAGAAAACATTCCACTAAAAAAGCTCTCTCTTCAGTAGCAAACATTATCGCCTGTATACTAATGAACTCGTCCAATATACACACTGACGATTTCGAGAGCCCACAACCCACACGTGTGGCCTTCACCCTGTCCAGGACACTGTGCTGACAACTAAACTGATGACGCTACCTCACGCATAAGCATGTAGGCACTTCGGAGAACATTACCTGGCACCCCGTAGAATTCAAGCGAATGCTCTGTTTTTTCTTATTATTTTTTTGAATTTGGCCAACTATGGACCGCAAAGAACTTTAGACTTTTTGACTTTTTTTATTTTCTCCTCCCAGAACCTCTTCATGCGTTCGCTTCTTTTTTTTCTCTTTTCATCGGAAATGATCCGTTTGGGCCTCCTCATTGTTGGTTTCTCCTGAAATGCTTTTATACTGCCTACTCTCCTTCTGTCTACTCTGCATGTGAAATCCTTAGGAAAATTCGGGCTAAGAGGTTTTTTTTTATTTAGTCAATTTACCCTCTAGGTTGGTGGTTCCCACGGACTCAGCGAGGGAACTCACCACTACCGCCTCTATGGGCAGTGTCCTGGAGCTTGGAACATCTGGTCGGGAGTGATACAACTGGGGAGGTGTGATCAGCACTTCGCCCAGGCGGCCTCACCTGCAAAGCGAACAGGGGCCTCTTGAGGGATGGGAAGGGATGGAAGATTGGGATGGATAGGCTAGGAAGAGGGAAGGAGGCGGCCGTGGCCTTAGAGTAGGTACCATCCCGGCATTTGCCCGAAGACGAAGTGGGAAACCACGGAAAACCACTTCGAGGATGGCTGAGGTGGGAATCGAACCCCCTCTACTCATTTGGATCACCCGAGGCTGAGTAAACCCCGTTCCAGTCCTCATACCACTTTTCAAATTGCGTGGCAGAGCCGGGAATCGAACCCAGGACCTCCGGGGCGGCAGCTAACCATGCTGACCGCTACGCTACGGAGGCGACAGAGTTAATTCTCAGAAGACAAAATTAATGGTGGTTGATAAAAAGAAACAACCGATTTTAGCTAATATAATGTTAAATGATAGTGCCACTGAACAAGTAGCGGAATTTTGCTATTTGGGAAGTGTGATTTAATATGACAACAGATCCATCTCAGAAATTAAGAAAAGAATAGTGTTGGCGAAGAAAGCCTTTCAAAATAAGAAGAATTTGCTACTCAAGGAACACCTCAACTTGAAAATAAGGAAGTCATTTCTCAAGACCTTTGTTTGGAGTGTGTTGACCTATAGTTGTGAAACATGGACACTGGGGAAAAGAGAAGAATCAAAACTTGAGGCAGCTGAAATGTGGTTTTGGAGACGAATGACCCGAACAAGCTGGATGGAAAGAAAGACAAATGAGCTTGTTCTGAACCAAATTCAGGAGAATCAATGCCTGTTGAACACCATGAAGAAAAGGCAAGCAAAATTCATGGGACACATACTCAGACATGACACTCTCCTCCAGGTAATTTTTGAAGGAAATATTTTTGGGAAGAAACCAAGGGGACGACCTAGACAATCGTATCTCAAGAACATTGTTAAGGAAATGGAATGTGACTCGTATGTCAATATGAAGAGAACTGCTGAAGACCGTAAGAAATGGCTGCAACGACAAGGCTTTTAGAAGCCTTCTAAACTCTCTTTCTAAACTCTCTTCTGTTGTGGACCATCTGTAGTATGACTCCAACTTCTGCTGCATCCCTTTTCACCTCATCTACCCATTTAGATGTGGCTTTTAACCCCAAGATCTAGTTGAAGGTCCTTTTGGTCAGTCTGCGTTCATCCATTCTTAGTAGGTGTCTGTAGAACTTCAACCTGCGTTTCCTAATTGTGTCCGTGGTCTTCTATATGTATTTGTAGAGTTCTTCGTTTTTCCTCATCTTCAAAGTCCCATCAGTAGTTTTCTGTGGTTCGAGTATTTTACGCAGAATCCTCCTTTCTTTCTTTTCTAGTTCTTGAAGCTCCCCCTTTTTTATTTAAAATAAGATACTCTGAAGCGTACAATCCTTCAGGCTGTACTACCGATCTATAGTGTCTGATTTTGGTCTTGTAGGATAATGCCCATTTGTTGTACTTGTTGCTCTAATGTTATTATTATTATTCTTGCGTTACGGCCTTCCTAGGCCACCTTACAATTTCAATTCGTCTTCAGTTGTTCTTGTCTTTTCTTCCAGTGTCCCTTCATTGTTGCACTATGCTCTTTTTCCTGTCTTCAGTCCACTTTGCACCCGTTTTCTTTTTCCTTGCTCTCTTGAAATCTTTCCAGTTGCAAGACTTTCGTCCTAAAATATCTCTTTTCAGTAATTTTTCTTCTCGTATGTTGTTTCATTCCAGATTTTCCTTGACTTATTGAATCCAAACGGTGGTTGAATTATTTTCCCAAAGACATTTAAAAATTCGTTTAGTTAGTCTATTGTCCATCTATTCTGTAAACATGTCCAAGACACATCAATCTTCTTTTCCTTATTTACTTCACCTCCGAAGGAAGGCATAGTGAAGGATTTTAACGCTCTTAAAATTCTACGACTTCTACGACTTTTATAAAATTTATTGAAAGTGTAGGTACTAAAATTTCTTCCTAAGAATATTTCTTTGGTAGATAATTTTATAAAAATATTTATTTTATAAAATTTGTTAAAAGTGTAAGTAGGCCTACTTGCTTACTTACTAGGTTGGCCACACAAACCGTAGTCGGTCTTTGGCCTCGCCGATCATCCCCCTCTACCTTCTTCGGTCCATGTATTCTTCTCCGGCTACTCCCATCATGCTCACGTCCCCTCTGACCCTTTCTATCCATCTCAGCCTTGGTCTTCCCTTTGGTCTTTTGCCTCTGATGTCTTCTTCCACCACCTGCCTGGTTATCTGGACTTTTCAACGCATTACGTGTCCATACCACTCCATTCTCCTCTCTTTAATCACTGCCACAACGTCCAGCGATTTGTACAATTCCTGAAGTTCTAGGTTTCTCATTTTCCTCCACTCTCCTTCATTCTTCGCTGGCCCAAAAATCTGTCTCAGCACAGCATTCTCGGGCGGGTATCAATTCCGCTCGGGAACTCCAGTCAGGTAGCCAGGGTTAACTCAATTCCACTCGGTCCTCCAAGGCACCCAAAAATAAGTTCCTCAACTCCGCTCAGACTTTGACAAGGGGTCGGCAAAGGGGTTATCCCCAATGACATAAACAAATGTCTTAACCCTCCTGCTCGCATACCAAGGGCCGGGTCAAACACCTTATGCAGCGCATGAGTGAATTCTTCAATGCAGCTGATTTTTCCGTTCTAGGCTGAAAAACAGTATTTTCAGCATCCGCAGCTGATATCGAAAGTATTTTTAGGTACAAATTATACTCCTATTATCAACTAAATTTAATTTAATAATGTCTGACTGGGTTAAAAAAACATACAAACATTTAATTATGCACATGTTTAAAACAATGTATAAAATTTGTAGAAAAAAAATAGAAAACTTGGCAGACTTATTTAAAAGAATATTATGATTAATTTTAAACCACTTTTATTTTCTGCCATATAATTTATAATGTGCCAAACACTTTATACCTGATTTAACGAATGAGCGGACTTGGAACGGTTGACCAATGGCACAACAATGTCTTGCGCAGCAGAAGGTGTTTGACCCGGCCCTTGGTATGCGAGCGGGAGGGTTATGACATTTGTTTACGTCATTGGGGATAACCCCTTTGCCGACCCCTTGTCAAAGCCTGAGCGGAGTTGAGGAACTTAGTTTTGGGTCCCTTGGAGGACCGAGTGGAATTAAGGAAAATCGAGCGGAATTGATGTTCGACCGAATTCTCAAATGTCAGGAGTTTTATCTCTGTCTTTTGGGTCAGAGTCCAGGTCTCTGCTCCGTATAGAACCACAGGTTGTATTAGAGTCCTGTAGATCTTCGTGTGTCTCGATAGACGCCGGGCATGTGCAGCTCTCTAACTGCAAACCGCGACTATAAATTTGTTTATAATAAAATTTCTTTGAATAATAAGATTCAAAAATTCCAAACAAAAGTTCTTTTTCCATCTTCTAGGATGTGGAGGCAATTTCAAAGGGGAATTTAAAATTTTAAAGGGAGCAGTCCAGCATGCTACCGACTACGACTGGTGTAATATAAGCTCCTGCAATGCAATTACGAAACCTCCCACGTACATCATTACGGTGTAAACTAATGTATAGTGTTTATCAATTGGTCTTACTTGGTCGTGCTTAAAGCGACTGTCGACTAATCCACGCACTATATCCTGCCCCATTCATTATCTGGCAGGTGTGTGGGAGGGCAGCCAATGAGGAAAACTGGATTATTTTACCATTCATTCCTTTTTGACAGTGGTAGAGAGTCAAAAGCACTGCCCATCAATTGTGTTGTATTTGAAATATAGGGGGAGAGGTCACCAGACTATTAATCATAATATGAGCTCACAGGTGATTGGGCGAGATAAATCAGCTGATAGAGGAGAGAGCTGTGGACTAAACAGAGTTCAATAAGAAGTAATAAGCGAGGTTCGGTTAATCGATTATACAAATAATTCGATATTAATCGAAAACGATTAGTCGATTAATAAACTAATCGTTCATTCTATTAATTTACTAATTACTCGGCAATTCGAATAATTGATTAAATTTATTTATTTATTTATTTATTTATTTACACACATCAAAAAAAGTTTTGCATCACCTCGGTTCCAAGAGTTCCAGAACCTTTAAATACAAAGGGAATAGAGATCAACACAAACAACATTTCAGCTCGTTTTATTGCTCATGAGACCCACACATTGCATGTTGTACCAGCATACAGCTAGACTTGCAGCATTTGTGGTCCAGATTGCAGTACACACCACTACCTCTAATACCCAGTAGCACGTCCTCTTGCATTGATGCATGCCTGTATTCGTCGTGGCATACTATCCACAAGTTCATCAAGACACTGTTGGTCCAAATTGTCCCACTCCTCAACGACAATTCGGCGTAAATCTCTCAGAGTGGTTGGTGGGTCAAGACGTCCATAAACAGCCCTTTTCAACATATCCCAGGCATGTTCGATAGGGTTCATGTCTGGCGAACATGCTGGCCACTGTAGTCGAGCGATGTCGTTATCTTGAAGGAACGCATTCACAAGATGTGCACGATGAGGTCGAGAATTGTCGTCCATGAAGACAAATGCCTCTCCAATATTCTGCCGATATGGTTGCACTATGGGTCGGAGGATGTCATTCAGGTATCGTAAAGCCGTTTCGGAGCCTTCCATGACCACCAGTGGCGTACGTCGGCCCCACATAATGCCACCCCAAAACATCAGGGAACCACCACCTTGCTGCACTCGCTGGACAGTGTGTCTAAGACGTTCAGCCTGACCAGGGTGCCTCCAAACACGTCTCCGACGATTGTCTGGTTGAAGGCATATGCGACACTCATCGGTGAAGAGAACGTGATGCCAATTCCGTGGGGTCCATTCAGCATGTTGTTGGGCCCATCTGTACCGCGCTGCATGGTGTCGGGGTTGCAAAGCTGGACCTCGCCATGGACGTCGGGAGTGAAGTTGCGCATCATGCAGCCTATTGCGCACAGTTTGAGTTGAAACACGACGTCCTGTGGCTGAACGAAACGCATTATTCAACATGGTGGCATTGCTGTCAGGGTTCCTCCGAGCGGCAATCCGTAAGTAGCGGTCATCCACTACAGTAGTAGCCCTTGGGCGGCCTGAGCGAGGCCTGTCATCGACAGTTCCTGTATCTCTGTACCTCCTCCATGTCCGAACAACAACGCTTTGGTTCACTCTGAGACGCCTGGAAACTTCCCTTGTTGAGAGCCCTTCTTGACACAAAGTAACAATGCGGACGCGATCGAACTGCGGTATTGACCTTCTAGGCATGGTAGAACTACAGACAACATGAGCAGCGTACCTTCGTCCTGGTGGAATGACTGGAACTGATCGGCTGTCGTACCCCCTCCGTCTAATAGGCCCTGCTCATGCATGGTTGTTTACATCTTTGAGCAGTTTTAGTGACATCTATGAACAGTCAAAGGGACTGTATCTTTGATACAATATACACAGTCAACTTCTATATGCCGGAGATCTGGGAACCGAGGTGATGCAAAACTTTTTTTGATGTGTGTATTTATTTAGTGTATGGCTTTTAGTGCCGGGAGTGTCCGAGGACATGTTCGGCTCACCAGAGGCTGTAACTGCTTCTATGCGGACACCCATAGGGTGAGCTACAAGTTCCGTTCAATGTCAAGTAGTTCCAACTTTCGCTACCAGATGTCACTGATACCTAGTGGTGAACGTTGGAATTTTGATAGAACGTTCCAACGAAATCTAACCTAGGAATTTAGCTTCAAAGAAGTTTAGTCTGTGAAAGGATCTTCTACATGCCATAAATATATGACATGGGACCGCCGCCTTTACTTCTCCTCCGAAGGAAGGCATACTGAAGGATTTTAACGCTCTTAAAAGATCCGACGACTTCGGCCGGGTTTGAACCCGCGATCTTGGGCACAGCAGTTCAGTATGCTACCAACTACGACACCGAAGCCGTTATCGATTAAATGATTATTAAACACGAGATAAGAACAAAAGTTTAAATGAGAGATCATCACTTAAGTTGAGTTACGCTTATTTTCGGAATGATGTATAGAAATCTATAGAAGTTACTTTTTGCCTAAATATACAAAGCGCCCTTCCTTGTTTATGTTAACAACAACCAAATGAGAATCAGTGACAGTGGAAGGACATCAAATTGGGAAGGGTTTTTAAGAAAGAAAACCAAGAGATTTCAGCAAAGATTTTAAATTCTTGTTTAAAGTTTACAATTTAGGACAGGAGCATTTCTGTTTTGAGCCTCGTTTTCACAAAGAAAATACAAGATGATACAATATATTTTTATGAATTAAATGTCTTTTTGTTTCTGTGAGAACGTAGTGAAATGAGCGAAGTACATAGATTAATCGACAAAAATTCAATTAATTGATTAAATGGACAACATATAAGATGCGTTCAAAAAGTAACGAGCCGGAGGCTGCAATGTGCAAACCGGCGACGACATCGGCTAATCGTGGCATGTGTAACGAGGTGTGGTTCCGACCAGAGCATGGAAGGTCACAGCCCATCGTTAGAGGGCATGCGCGCACGTCACGTGACGATACAAAGCGAGCAGCAGCATGCATCAATCGTCCAACCAAAACCAAGACAGTAGGCCATTCGACATGCTTCCTGGTGTGGTTGAAGACTGGGGGGCACCCATTGGGCACACACTTTGCGCAAGTGCAGTCGTTCCTTCATGATGCTGCGACACACATCCGACGCTCAATACGATCACTATGGCTATGCCGTTCACTGTCACTCGGCGGTCCTGAGTAATGAGTGCATCAACCAGCTGGACGTTGTCATCGGTAATGCAGGGGGGTGCCCTAGACCGGGCATCATTGACTAACGACACCCGTCCTTCCCTGAAGCGCTTGTGCTACGCCTTGACCCTTGCAAGGGACATGCAGTATTCGCCGTACTCTTGTGACATTCGGCGATGAATGTCAGTTCCCCCTACTCCATTCGCTGTCAGAAACCGAACAGCACCTCTTTGCTCTTCGGTCGACGCCTCCATGTCACTGTTTGCAATGCGACTGGCAGCGTTGGACGATTGATGCATGCTGCTGCTCGCTTTGTAACGTCACGTGACGTGCACGCATGCCCTCTAGTGACGGGCTGTGACCTTCCACGCTCTGGTCGGAACCACACCTCGTTACACACGCCACGATTAGCCGATATCGTCACCGGTTTGCGCATTACAGCCTCCAGCTCGTTACTTTTTGAACGCACCTCATATATACATATATCCTTATTTGTAGCAATTAATCGATTCTTCTGTTTCGATTAATTGATAATTCGATAACTGCAATTAATGGAGCATGGCGTTGGTTACTTTGGCATGAATTCCATCAACTCATGGGAATGGAATTTGCGGAGAAAATGGGAATTGCAGTAGAAATTTCAGAAATATTTTATCTCATCATTTCTTCTTTTTCTTTATCAGGATTTTAGTTTTCAAGATCAAATGTCTCGCCACAAGTTTTGCATCATAAATATTCTTCTTTTTTAGTTTTTTTTAATAAAGCATTGTTGTTGTTGTTGTTTGAATATTCAGTATTTCGACTGGTTTGATGCAGCCCTCCATGCTTCCCTGTCCTGAGTTAATCGATTCATCTTTATATAGCTACCACACCCTACATCCGGGGCAATCTGTTTAACATAATCTAACCTTGGTCTACCTCTACAGTTTTTATCCTCGTCCCTTCCTTCTATAACTAAGTTTGCTATTCCTGGGTGTCTTAGCATGTGTCATACCAACCTATCTCTTCTCTTCATTAGCAGTCGTCCACTCGTATTACTACCTCTTCATTTGTAACCCTATCTATCCATCTGATCTTCATCATTTACCTGTAACAATACGGTACATTTCAAACGCTTCTATTCTCGTCTTTTCTGCTGCACCAATAGTCGCAAGTTTCACCTCCATATAGCACCACGCTCCAGACAAAGGCTTTCAAAAATAACTTCCTAATACCTAAATCTATATTCGAAGTCAACCGATTCCTTTTCTGTATATATGCTTTCCTTGCTTGAGCTAACCAACTTTTTATATCCTTTTTGCTTCGTCCATCACTGGTTATTTTGCTTCCTAAGTAACAGAATTCTCCACTTACGTCCCATCTTTCAAAATCACTCCCACAAAAATATCCAGCAATCGAGTGGAAAGATGTTACACATCAAAAACTCTACAACGAGTCTTGGAATTGTTATTTATTATGAGAGTGTAAAAAATAAAAATATTTGTGTGTGTTGATGAATGTCAAGGATAATAAAAACGGTAACAACTTCAAGGTAGGATAACATGTCAGATGTTACACATCATATGCGACTACTGTAAGGTTCGTATCTTATTTTATTGTCTAGTAGTCTTGGTTCTAATGATGCTCACTTGACGAACTAAACATGTCATCCCTTAGTCACTTATAATGTATTTCAGGTTATTTTTTAGCATATTCCAGTAATTGGAACTTATTTGTGTTGACCGATTGAAAATTAAAGTAACAATTGCAAACTTGTTTTAACCAGAAAAAGCAAGTCAGACAAGGTTATTCTACTCAGGGCAGTATTGAACAGCGGAAGGTGTCTACAGTAATCAGATAAGTCGTTTAATTGAATACTAGCATTACCCGTCGCGGCTTCGCCCGCGAATATTCTAGTTGTAAAGAGTACACTTAGCAAAATCTAGATCATGAATGATATGATTCATTTATCCTTGGTATGAATAATCAGACTTTATCAATTCAGCTACTGATGCAGTGGTTAGGGGTTTGTCATTCCTTCATAGGTATATCACAGCGAAGTTAGTTTTCAGGGAATATCACAGACACTGTTAATTAAGGGCCTTTAAATGTGGTTTTCGGAGACCCTTATAGTCGGGTGAAAAAGGCCTTTCGTACCACACTCACACGTGAAAATTGCGTGAAAAAATCTAGAGTGCCCCTTGACCCCCTTAAGCGCATTATACTGTATGTATTAATAAATTCACAGCTTAATTTGGTTCAGTGATAACCTTAATACCGACTGGAAACTTTCCCAGTAATGTAATAATTGGAATTGCTTTGCGTCTTACAGAAATAGATGGACCTGTGAGATTCTGTTACCATGGTTACCGTGTTGCATTATTTCATTATTTCATTGTAAATATAATTGTTTTAAGGTATTTATTTAATTGTGAGGAATTTAAAGAGTAAGTGATTGCGTTTAGCAAGCGCATTGGGTTATGCTGAACCTGTAGGTACCCCATATGTGTAGGTTGGTGTTAATGGGACCTTATTTTCGGTACAAAACTGGAATGGGACCTTAGCAGAATAATATAGGGAGGGATTAATGGAGTGTAAATAGTGATGTAACAAGTAGTTCCTTTAAGAAATATATAGCCTATTTTCATATATCCTACTAATGTTAATTGCCTCTATCAACATACAAAATTTCAGTTTGATCACTGTAATTGATTCGTAAATATTGAGAACCGTCTTAATATTTCGGTCGGTCGCCATGTTGAATTTTTTTGTATACAGGCCATAGAGTTATGCACTATTCGATTACGATTGTTGGGTAGGTTCATTATTCAAACGTTCACTTCGATCGCATGGTTAATACACAATAAATAAAAACTTAATTTTAAAATTGCTCACAGCCGCCATCTTGAGGTTATGTGAACAATTGAACTAAATTAGATGGCAGTGTATTGCACTGTGTATAAACATGTACTGTACCATATTTAACTGCGCTCAGATGGTTGAATCACGAGAAAATTTATTAAAATATTTTACCTTCGCTTGGCCGCCATGTTCGGTTTGTATTTTACAGGTTTTTGGAAGTCTTGTAGCTGAATTCCTCGTAGTACCCTTTAACACCGTACAACATTTCAGGGTGATATCAGTAATAGTTTCTGAGTTATAGAATACCGGTGAAATATTTTGCACAGCCGCCATGTTGGATTGGTGAGACGTAATAAAATTTGAAGGGCACGGTCGGGGTCGACCGTAATAGTACTGTGACCTTACTGAGTTTCATAGAGATCGCTCCAGCCGTTTAGAAGTTATTAGATGTGGACACACACACGGACAAAAGGTGATCTCATAAGCCTATTTTTTCATAAAATGAAAATGGGCAAAAAGAAATGGTGATAAATAATAACTAGAGGGTATTGGCCGGACGTTTGTTTTAGACGAGTGAAACATCTTAATGGAAGACTGGAGGCGAGTTACTGCAGTACCTGTGTTGTTATCAGCAGCCCCAAGCGGTCGGATGATTGACAAAGCTGTCTCACACTCCTACTGAAGTACAGGCATTGGCAAATATAATTACGTTCTGTTCGTAAATACGTAACGTGTACTTCCGGGTCACACAATACTTCGACGTCGACTGTACTGTCTGCAAGTCGGTGTCGCCACGTGCTCAAGTCTGGAATTCCATTACATCAGATCGGTGGTGACAAATGTGAAGCGATAGGGTGAGAGAGTGACTGTGTACAGGCTCACCCGCAGGCTTCAAGGTCAAGGGCTATCGTCTAAAACAAACGTCCGGCCTATATGTGCGAAACATTTCGCGGGTGTTATACCACCCGCCCAGCTTTGCTGTTAGGCGGTCTCTACGCGATACAGTTCTGGCAGGGGCTATCGTTTTCTTTATTTGTTTAAATTGACATTTTATAAAAATTGTCAATATTTATGAAATCAGAGTGCCCAGAATGCTAGCCACTGCACCACGAGGTGGTCTATAACCTGAACTTCCGGGTTGTCAGCCAAGAAAGCTAGCCACTACATCGCGAGATGATATATAATCTAGACCTCAGGACTGACAGGCACGAATGTTAGCCACTACACCAGGGGGTGGTCTATAACCTGGACCTCAGGAGTGATATCCAAGAATGCTAGCCACTACACCACTTTGTGAACACCAAGTTTCGAGGCAGCGCAACTGATGTTGACTGTCTCCAGAACAAATATTGTTCTCCAGCGGAGACAAGAAGACGATATGATCATGACCCCATCGTTATCGACGCCCCATAGGGAACGTGTGACAGCAAGAGTAGTGCGGATTATGGCCACCAGGGAGAATGGAGTCCGGAATTAAATATTGACGGTGCTCTGTGGCAAGGAAGACAAAGGAGGAGCTTAAGACAGTCGATAATGTGAGAGAGAAGAAAACCGCAGATCAATGCCTGGAAGGTTCCTTGCGATTTGTATCACCAGGGACTTCTCTTTCTACTGATAATACCAGGTAGCCACAGTAGTGGATCGTTCGGGAATTGGTACGGTAACTTAGGTAGCATTCTAGCAAGGAGGATGGGAAATAGGAGAAAGAAAGGAAGAAAGAAAGAACGAACGAGAGAAAGAGTTAGTTGTTGTTGTTGTTTTAAGGGGAAGAACGACGCCATCTGCCTCTAAAGAAAGAAAGAAAGAAAGAAAGAAAGAAAGAAAGAAAGAAAGAAAGAAGAAAAATGGAAGGAATGAAAAATGAAGGAAAGGAATAATGGAAGGAAGGTGACGATGATGATGATGATGATAATTGTTGTTTTAAGGGGCCTAACATCTAGGTTATCGGCCCCTAATGGTTTGGGTGATCATGAACATGAAAATGAAAATGAAATGTAAACTATAACTAAAGCAAACTACTAACTTATGTACTAGAAGAAGAAATGGAAAACGAAAGGAGAATAAGGCAAATAAAGGACAAGAGGAAAAGAAAAACCCTCAACCCTTGAAGAATGCGGATTGAGGGACTTGGAGGAGGGAGAGCCATAAAAGGCAGATAGGAAAGTGAAAGAGGAGAGGGTCTGCCACACAGGTAATGGAGAAAAGGGGGAATCCGGACCCAGCTCAGGAATCCCTCGGGATCGCCATCTCCCGAACTCACCGGCCGTGAGCCCCTGAGGGTGTAGCATTATCTAGGGTGCACCAAAAGTGGTGGGGCTACACACACCCTGCCTCCTTGAGGTCCTTGAGCAGAAGGCAGAAGATAACAGGAAGAGAAAAAGAAGGCTGACCCCTCGCAGAAGGAGGGAATCAGAAAAAATGAGACAAGGGTCAATTAAGGCGGGAAAGGAAGAGATTCCCTAGGCCTCAGATACCATAATATCGTCGGGGCGGAAGATAACAAGAGTTGACCAAGTGAGGTCGTCAGGAAAGACGACGGAGAGCAGTCCGGCACCAGTAAGTGGAAGCAATGCAGGACTCAGCTGGGACCCCGTGGTCGCCAACCCACGTCCCACTAGATGTGAGCCCCTGGGGGGTGGAAGGAAGGAATGTGAAACAAAGAAAGTAAGGCAGGAAGAAAAGGAGAAAGGAAGGAAAATAAGAAGGAAAGAAAGACAGAAGGAAAGAAAAATGGAGGGAAGGAAGAATGAAGGAAAGAAATAATGGAAGGGAGGAATGAAAAAACAAAGAAATAAAGGTGGGAAGAAAGGGAGAAAGGAAGGAAACTAAGAAAGAAAGAAAGAAAGAAAGAAAGAAAGAAAGAAAGCTGGGATGAAAGGTAGGAAGGAAGGGCACTAAGAAAGAAAGAAAGAAAGAAAGAAAGAAAGAAAGAAAGAAAGTATGCTGGGAAGAAAGGGAGGAAGGAAGGACACTAAGAAAGAAAAAGCAGAAAGAAGAAAGAAACGAAGAATAAATCACGGAAAGGAAGTGAAAGAATGAAGGAAAGAAAGAATGTAAGAAAGTAAGAATGTATGGCAGAAAGGGGGGAATAAAGATAGAAATGAAGGCAAGAAGAAACAAAGGAAGAAGGACGAAGCAAAACAAGTAATGTAGAAAGAAAGGGATGAAGGATGAAAGGACGGAAGGAAGTAAGAAACAAATGAAGGAAGAAGCAAAAAAAATAGAACGTAAGGAAGGAAGAATGGAGCGAAGAAAGAAAGAAGGGAATAAAGAAGCAAATGGCCTGTCAGTTGTAACTCAGCTGTCTGTCAATGTGAATTTGCCCAATAATTGGGCGGGGAACAATGTACCGGTATTTATAATAGATGAATGATAAGTAAATTACACTCCAGGAAATTTCAGATGATCGCCAAGTTGAAGGAAGGAAGGAAGCTTGTAGTTTAACGTGACCGTTAATCTGTAGATCATGAGCCACGGGACCTCCTTTTTACGTGGAATCCGAACCACAGGACATGGCATTTCACATCGAAAATCTCACATGCATTGACCGGGAATCGAACCCGGACCGCCTTGGTAAGAGGCATACAGCTAGACCGCTGAGCCACCACGCCCCACCTCGCCAAGTTGGATTGTTCTACGAACGAGAACTGTTTTTTTAAGTAAGGGCCGTTTTTTAAAGCCCGTAGTTAGTGCGCACGCCGCAACAAACGAGCGCGCTACCTCCCGGCATCCTTTACGAACAAGCAGCTGTCATTTGCAGCGGTGTAGCTAAACTGTTCGCTGAACTGTGCATCTCTACATTGTTCAAGATTATTGATTCGCCGGCCGCGTGTGAGGTACGATCTGTGATACGTTTAAGAGTGCAAGAAACATGTTGGCCGCAGACATTCATCGTCAGCTTTGTGATGTGTACGGTGATAATGCAATGACGGAAGATAAAGTGCGAAAATGGGTACGCGAGTTCAAAAGTGGCCGTGAAAATGGTCATGACGATGAACGCTCAGGTCTGTGATCACAGATGACTGCAATTGACACGAAAATTCACGAGGACCGAAGATCCATGATAACCAATCTATTAATGGATTTTCCCCAAGTGTGACTTCTTGGTTGTCAGAGCAGGCGGCAAACTTTTATGCAGAGGGATTTCAGAACTTAGTTTTAAGGTAACTTATAACAAGTGCCTAAATAAACAAGGCAACAATGTAGAGAAATAGAGGAAGGTATGCAAAACCTAAAAATAAATGTGGTTTCAAAATAAAATGTTCAGTTAATGTAAAAAAAAACGGCCCTTACTTAAAGAACAGCCCTCGTATATGTTGGCCATAGACTTATGTAGCATTAGATGAAGATTATTGCCCAGGTTCAATATACAAACTTTCACTCAATCTGATGATGACCGCTCGAAGGTCGAAACAGATGTTCCTAAAACTATCCCATTATGGTAGTGATCATAACGAATGTTGTATTTGAGAATTCAGTCTCTTGACTGGTTTGATGCAGCACTCCATGCCTCCCTGTCCTGAGCTAATCGTTTCATCTCTACATAGCTACCTCACCCTACATCCGAGGCAATCTGTTTAACATATCCTAACCATGGTCTACCCATACAGTTCTTATCCTCGAAAACTCAGAGATCTACGGACAAATAGGGAGGCCTGCTGACTGTGCCATGAAGAGAAGTTGGTTAATTATTATTGTTTTAACGGGCAGAACTACGAGGTCATCTGCATCCATGAAGAGAAGGATAGGTCATGTGGCAAGATTGCTTCCGAACAGACTGACCCTTCACCTTCTGGCGAAACAACACTTGGCTGACGGAAGCAGAGAAAGACGTCAAAGAACTGGGACTGACAGACCTACAAGATAGACTGACTGTGGGACATTCTGAAAGAAGTTCGTAGTTTTCAAGACAAATCTCTCCACAAAGCCACCCTCTGATTGGAGGAAAGAAAAGCAATGCACCGGGAAACAGTGCGTCAGTACTGGGCAAAACTCAAAACCAATCAATTGAAGAAGCGTGGTCCCCAGTTCACGCATGCGAAAGAAAATGAGTTGGTTAGTTCCTCAGTTTAGGGGCTGCGACAAACGTGGTCATGTAGCCCCGTGTACTTTGGGTGTGTGTAGAATCTGTCTGATAACCGGTGTTAATTGTGATGGCTATATTAGTGTGTGTTATATGTAATTAAGGTTGAAGAATCATGGTCCCCAGTACACGCATGCCAAATAAAATGAGTTGGTTGGTTCCTCAGTTTAGGGGCTGCGACAAACACGGTCGTGTAGCCCCGTGTACTTTGCGTATGTGTAGAATCTGTCTGAAAACCGGTATTAATTGTGATGGCTGCATAAGTGTGTGTTATCTGTGATTAAGGTAATGACTGCAGTCGATCAATTTTAAGTAGTTCCTACTTTCGCTACCAAATGCTACCGTCAACGACACCTAGCTGTGAACTTTGCAACAAGATGCGGCGAACGTTCGAACACAATACAGAGCGCTAATCAAATCTGACCTACAAATTTAGCTTCACACAATTGTAGTAGTTAGTACATGCTTCCCCTCCGAAGGAACGCAAACTGAGGGATTTTTAACGCTCTTGAAAAATCCGACGACTTTGGCCGGGTTTGAACCCGCGATATTGGGCATAGAAGCTCAGCATGCTATGGACTACGCCACTGCCGCCAAGAAAGAAAAAGGAAGGCATCAATATAAAAGTCCCACTGAGTTTAATCTTTATTCTTCTGTACGTTTGTATGTTATTAAACTCCTCCTAAACGGCTGAACCGATTTTGATGAAACTTCTTATATTAGAGTATGTTTGGTTTAGATTCACATTTTGACCCGATAGGTGGCGTTGCGATCAGGTAGACTTTTTTAAAAATTATTTCTAATCAAGTTCAACAGGGTCTTATTTCCCCACCAATTCTCCCAAGTCCGTTCCCTTGGCAGTGGTTTCTTGTGAGAGGTTCATGAATAATTGAATTTCTGAGAATAATTCATAGTTATGTTTTTGTACCATAGGTGAAGTCAAATTCTTGGTATTTGACGTAGGCTTCAAAACGTGCGCAAATCACATGCATCATAGCTTGGCGTTGTTTTCACATTTCATTAACTGCTCATCAAAAATAAACAACATGTAAGTTTGTTTGATTGGGCCACTCACTGTATGGCTTAGAATCACAATTGGACCCGGTAGATGGCATTGTGATCAGGTTCTAGATTTTTAGCCTATTTTCGTTTTATGAAAAAAAAAACGGCTTATGAGATCACCTTTAGTCCGTGTGTGTGCGTATGTGTGAGTGAGTGTTTGTGTATGTGTCCACCCCTAATAACTTTTAAACGGCTTGCGAGATTTCAATGAAACTCAGTAAGGTCACAGTACTATTTTGGCTGACTACGACCATGCCCTTCAAATCTTATTACGTCTCACCAATCCAACTTGGCGGCTGTGCGAAATAGTTCACCGCAATCTATATCTCCGACACTATTGCTGATATAACCCTGAAATTTTTGTACGGTGATAAAGGGCACTACCAGAAGTTCATCAGTGAACTGAATCACTCTTCAAATGGGGTAAAATTCCTTCTCCCCAATGTGACTGTGGTGCTCCTTCACAGTCAGTTCACCACATTGTTCACGAATGCCATAGAAGAGCATATCAGGGTGATCGGTCTGACTTCCTGTTGGCAAAACCTGCAGCACTGCAATGGATACAAAATTTAGATTTAAAGATATGAGCCTGCCTTGTCATGTGACGCTGTAAATATGTATATATCAATGTTTATCTGTGTATATATTTATCTTGCATGCTTGTTGTCTGTATGTCATACGATAAATATATATATATATCAGTGAGACTTCCGAAAACCTGATACATACAAAACGAACATGGCGACCAAGCGAAGGTGGAACATTTTAATAGACTTTTCTCGCGATTTAACCATGTGAGTGCGGTGAAATATGGTACAGTAAATGTCTTTACACATTGTAAGGCACCGGTATCTACTTTAGTTCAATTGTTCACATAACCTCAAGATGGCGGCTGTGCGCAATTTTAAAATTATTTTTTTATTTCTTGTGTATTAATCATGTGATCTAAGTGAACGTTTGAATAATGAACCTACGCAAAAATCATAATTTAATAGTACATATTTCTATGGCCGACATATATAAAAATCCAACATGGCGACCATCCGAAATATTTAGACGGTACTCAATGCATATTAATATATGATAGCAATCAAACTGAAATTTTGTATGTTGATAGAGGCAATTAATCTACGTAGGATAGCCTATATGTATATAGGCTCAATAGTTCATCACGGAACTCTTTGTTTTAAATTATTTTTTTATCAAGCTCAACAGGGTCTTCTTTCCCCACTAACTCTCCCAGGCTCGTTCCCTTACTTACTAATAATAGTTATGTTTTTGTTCCATAGGTGGCGATGATGTCAAATTCATGGTATTGGACGTAGGCTTCCATGGAAATGATTTGAGATTTTTCTTTAAAAATCAGTGTGAAATGTCACTTAGTATATAGTTTATCGAAAATTGAAATATGGTTGCTGACCCGCTTTATACAAGGTCATTTAAGCGTCATCAAAAGAGATTGCAGCAATTTCAAAAACTCATAGCACAGGAACTATTTGAGATATTAAAACAAGTAATCATTTTATATTCAACAACTAAAAAAGATTTTTTTCATACGTTATAATGTTTCTATGTGCGCTCCCTTAGTTCGTCACTCGTTCTAGGGCGTCCGGGGGACTTCTTCACGTCAAGGCTGCCAGTTTCCTGAAACCATTCATACCACCGTCTAATGCTATTAGCATGAGAGGGATTCCTACCATAAATACGTCGGAAAGTGCGCTGAACAGTTATAACAGATTTAAAATCCGCTAACCACAACACACTCTGTGCTTTCTGCTGAACTGTCGCCATTGCAATCACACTCGCTACTGAAACAGTGACGTGGCAGCATCCTGTCCGAATGGGTGAAACTTTATAGGGTGCTTCGGTGCCAACGCTAGCTTGCCTTGTAGTAGAAGGCCTACCTGCTGACAACGTTAAAAACGCTAGCAGTCATCACGTACGACGATGTAGTTGAGTTGTACTTCTATAGATGGCAGCAAAATCGGAAAATTGGTGGGTATTCTTTTTAATGTTGTACATTTAATTAATTTTTGAATATATATCAATAGTAAAAGAATACAATCGGTTTTGCACAATATTATACGAAGAAATTGATTTATACTGAATCACACATCGATTTTAATCGATACGCCGCGCTCAAAAACGATATCAGATACTATCGATATAATTCAAAATAAGAGCTGGTTGTTCCAACGCTTCCCGTAATTCAAACGTGATATTTCTTAATTCGATTGGTAGGAAGTACCGCTCTGACAATGAAATAATACTGGTGTCTGATAAGTGCAGCTGTAATTTTGTCTTACAATTTATTTTTAATATTGTAGTATAATAGCCTACTCTTTCTATTTGTACATATCTGTGGGGTAGGCCTACGTCATGCTATGTGATTTGTGGAAACATGGGCTGATAACCTTGAAACATCCACAACCATTCTGATAGAGCCTATGTTTTCTTCTCTACCTGATATCACAGGGGGAAGAAATCGCCTATTATTAGACCAATTACTAAAATATGACCATTATAAGGCAGGGGAAAGAAATAAAGAAAGAAAGAAAGAAAGAAAGAAAGAAAGAAAGAAAGAAAGGGATATAAAGTAGAGGTGTGGGGGGGGGGGGGATAGAATAGGGGAATGGGTCGAGTAGGCCCGGGCCGGGAGGGGAGAGGGGCCAGTAGGCCAGGTCGGGGACGGATCGCGCTCGAAAGTGCATCGTCGCGCCCTCTCATATTGTCAGTTGGAACTACTTGCGCCGAGCAATAGGTTGGAGTCAAAATTTTGGATTATGATGCAGCTCTAGTAAGCCTCCGTGGCTTAGGCGGCAGCACGCCGGCCTCTCACCGCTGGATCCGTGGTTCAAATCACGGTCACTCCATGTGAGATCTGTGCTGGACAAAACGGAGGCAGACAGGTTTTTCTCCGGGTACTCCGGTTTTCCCTGTCAAAATGTCATTCCAGCAACACTCTCCACTATCATTTCATTTCATCTGTCATTCATTTAATCATTGCCCCAGAGGAGTGCGACAGGCCTCGGCAGCCGGCACAGTTCATATCATCGCCGCTAGATGGGGGCTTCATTCATTCCATTCCTGACCCGGTCGGAGACTGGACGCAGGCTGTGGATTTTCATTTTCATGCAGCTCTAGTCATACATGCTCCTTGATCCTGTCCGCACTCATTCTGCGCATTGGCTGAAGGTCACGGGCGGAGTAGAGTCACATCTAAAACTAAAACTCGATGAGTTCCTGTTTAGATTTTAGGTCGAATGATTAATTTATTTTGATGACCCTGTATATTCGGTCAGGACAAAGTCTGCCGGGTCCACTAGTCTATATATATAACAAGATGTTCAGCAAAGAACATATAGCCTACTTTCTCCTAAATGTATGGGTATCTTTATGACTCTTTGTCCTCATCCCTAAAACAATCACCCCAACCACAATGTATTGTTTGTTTTCTTTTATATTGATAATTAGCCAGTAAGTGTCAAAATCAATATTATATACTTTATGATGATTGAATAACAAAACTACTAACTTATTGTAATGCATTCACGTCCGTTAATCTCTATATTAAGCCAGCCTGCAAAATTAAGAATCTTCCGCCCCAATCATCTTCCGCCCCAATCACAGTAGGTGGTGCTGCGACCTATCAGTGAATTAATTTTTTGCCCGAGTGCACCAACCTCGGTAAAGAGAATACCGCGGTAAACTTCCTAGTTTACCGGGGTAAAGTCGTATTTCTGTTGCACCAAGCTCGGTTTCGAGTTTTACCGCGGTAAAATGTTTACCGCCCGTGAGGGAGCGGTTATCTAAGAAAACCGTGGTAAAGATTTCTTCATTTGTATTCTGTGGTAAAGATTCCAAAATGGAGCTTAACAACTACAGGTTATATCTCCAGTGTCTTAATCGATTTGAAAGGAATGAAGGGAGGTTTATAGAAGAGAGGCGAGATTTATTCGAAGAACTGAGCGATGCTTCATTCCAGAGAATATTTCGATTACGGAAGGAGACAGTAGTAAGTTATATTTTGGACATAATTGGTGAACAATTGAAATTCTCTACTGGGAGAAACTATCCGAAATCGCCTAGAAATCGTCTTCGTATAGCACTGCGGTTCTATGCAACTGGGACATTTCAGGGAGTGATCGGTGACGTGTGTGATGTTGACAGAACAACAGCATGCCACATAATACACAAGGTTTCTAATGTAGTTGCCTCGTTACCGCCACAGTTTATTAAACTACCACTTACCCAATGGGAACAAAGAGAGGTTATGGAAGACTTCCACAGAATAGCTGGGTTCCCAGGTGTATTGGGTGCGCTGGACTGCACTCATGTGAGAATACAGTCTTCCCGAGGTGAAAATGGGGAGGTATTTAAAAACAGGAAAGGCCATTTCTCTCTAAACATGCAAACTGTGAGCGATTCGAACCTCATGATAAGAGATATAGTAGCAAGATGGCCAGGTTCGACTCACGATAGCACCATATTTCACGAATATCGGCTGAGAGCGCGTCTAGGCGAAAACCTTTGGTCTGGGTGAAAATATTGGTCTGGAAACAATAATGTTGGCACTCTGAAAAAAAATCAGTAACACCCTCTAGCGATAATATATATGTACATATATATATATTAGTAACATTGGCCATTTCTATAGAAAATTTTTCGGATTTCAATGGCAGTGGGCAACGTATACTACTCGAGTTCCCGAAATTTTCATGAGGGCTGAAATTGGGAGATCTAGGACGTTTCATAATTTTATTTTCCATTGTTTTGCACAGCTGATTACTCGCGTTGAGACAAAATGTAAACAGTATGGGAGACAAGTGACTGTCGAAACGATCACTGCCGTCTGGATAAACTGAAGACAAGTGACTATCGAAATTAACGAATTTCTTCCGAGGGGAATAATAGCGAGAAAAGCAAGCGTCAAGAAACCGCGGTAACGAAACCGAGCGATAGTAATGGTGCACTGCTTTTACGACAATACCACGGTAAAAGTTTTACCACGGTTTCGTAAACACTGATGAATACCGAGGTTGGTGCACTCGGGCCTTTATCTTGTACGCCTATGCACTGCCATCGTAATGTACTACGATGGCAGTGTTCTATGGGTGTTGAATGAGTAGGCAGTTTAAAGTAGCCAAGAGGGAGGCGATCCAGCTGGCAGTGTTTAAAGGTATTCGGAGCGCGATCGTGGCTAATAGTTGAACTACCAGTATTACAAAATTGCCATATTTCAGGAGGCCAGCTCAGGCATTTACACAGCGTTATGTTTGGAACAATATTACCCACATAACCCACAAGAGGACAGCACCGTACAGAGGTATTAAGAAGGCTGTGGTTAATGACAACGTGTATCTAGTTCTTCTATTCTCCTTTTTCTAATGTCTTCTGTTTATGTGCGATGCTGGGACTGTGATTTTATTAATATACGAGTGTATACTTTATCCTCTCCTTTGAGCTAAATGACATTTTATTCAGTATCTGTGGGAAAAGCTCGTGCACATCATTTGTAAAAGAATTCAAGAAACAAAAAACTAACTGTAGCAGTATTCGATCCCCAGTCAACTGCGTGTCAGACTATCATGCTAGCCCAGAGCTAACCGTATCCATGACGTCAGGTGTTCTTAACTGACATATTAGATACAAACTGTTGGCAAATAATGACTTTAAATAAACGATTTCTTCACTGCAGTACATCTTCATTATTAAAGATCATTTCATACAAAGTTTATATTATTGTATCAGTACGGTATATCACATACAACATACTAAAACTACTGAAATATAAGACAGGCACATGAGGACAGCTGCCATCTTGTCGTGTGACACAAACGGCTCAGCTCTTTTAAGCCACTCATACTGTATAATATTATAATATTAAATTATAATAAATAACGGATCACGACCTTCAGGATAGCTTAAACCCCCCTAGGCTCGATAATCGGAATTGGTGGGTCTTAAGCTATTTATTAAAATGGTTGCATAATTCACACGGCCGCCATCCTGAAATGGCATGGCCGATGACCTTGAATTTTGGGTGAAAGACGCGTCCTATATAAAGGTATGTTGTCACCAAATTTGGTAGAGATCGGATGATTAGTTTAGCCGTAATTTGATTTTACGTTTTGAACATTTGAGTGGCCGCCATTCTGTTTTGGTAAAGATGGCGGCGATATAAAGTATGACACTGAGGTGTCCTTTACTAGTGCTACCTCTGTACCAAATTTCGTTCAATTCGGTTTCACCGTGTTCGAATTGATAGGGGGGGACAGACATTCAGAGTACACACACTCACACACACACAGACACACACACACACACACACAGACTCACACACACACATACACACACACACACAGACTCACACACACACATACACACACACAGACAGACACACTTTTTTCGCCCTGTGTTGATCTCATAAGTCTACTTTCATTTTTTGCAAAAATCGAAAGTAGGCTAACAATGTAACGTGATAGTTTGTCTGTGGGTGGGTATGTATGTCTCCTATGCGTTCATATACCATTCGTCCGATTGCGATGAAACTTGGGTGAGATGTTGAGTACACTCCAAGGAAGGTTTCTGACTTAGTAAATCCATTTTACAATAGGTAGCGCACGCGTAGATTCAACAATTGAGCGACGATGCGCGAAGCATTTCAACAAAGTCCCGTATGTGTTCATATACCATTCGTCCGATAGCGATGAAACTTGGGTGAGATGTTGTGCACACTTACGTGAAGGTTTCAAAATTAGTGAATACATTTCACAGTAGATAGCGCACGAGTAGATTCAACAAATGAGCGACGACACGCAAAGCGTTTCAACAAAGTCCCGTATGCATTCATATACCATTCGTCCGATAGCTATGAAACTTGCGTAAAATGCTGTGTACACTGCAGGGAAATTTTCTGGCTTAGTACATCCACTTTACAATAGGCAGCGCACGAGTAGATTCAACAAATGAGCTACGACGCGCGAAGCATTTCAACAAAGTCACGTTTGCGTTCATATACCATTCGTCCGATAGCGATGAAACTAGGTTGAGATTTTGTGTGCACTCCAGGGAAGGTTTCTAGCTTAGTAAATCCCTTTAAAAATAGGTAGAGCACGAGTAGAATCTACAAATGAGCGACGACGCGCGAAGCGTTTCAACAAAGTCCCATATAAGGTCATATACCATTCATCCGATAGCCATGAAACTAGGGTGAGATGTTGTGTACACTCCAGGGAAGGTTTCTGGCTTAGTACATCCATTTTACAATACGAAGCGCACGTTTAGATTCAACAAATGAGTGTCTACGCGCGAAGCGTTTCGAAAACGTCCCGTATACGTTCACATACCATTCATCCGATTGCTATGAAACTTGGGTGAGATGTTGTGTACACTCCAGGGACGGTTTCTGGCTGAGTACATCCATATTGCAATACGTAGCGCAAGAGTAGAATCAACAAATGAGCGACGACACGCGAAGCGTTTCAAACAAGTCCCGTATGCATTCATATACCATTCGTCCGATAGCTATGAAACTTTGGTGAGATGTTGTGTACAATTCATGGAAGGTTTCTGGCTTAGTAAATCCACTACACAATAGGCAGCGCACAAGTAGATTCAACAAATGGGGGACGACGCGCGAAGCGTTTCAACAAAGTCCCGTATAAGGTCATATACCATTCTGCCGTTAGCGGTGAAACTTGGGTGAAATATTTGGACACTCCAAAGAAGTAAATACATTTCACAGTAGGTAAAACACGAGTAGATTCGACAAATGAACGACGACACGCGGTGCGTTTCAATACAGTCCCCTATGTCTTCATATGCCATTAGTCCGATAGCGATGAAACTTGGGTGAGATGTTGTGGACACTTACGTGACGGTTTCTAACTTAGTAAATACATTTTACAGTAGGTAGCGCACGAGTAGATTCAACAAATGAGTGACGGGGCGCGAATCGTTTAAATAAAATCCTGTTTGCGTTCATATACTATTAATCCGATTGCGATGAAACATTGATCAGTTATTGTGTACACGCCAGGGAAGGGTTTCGACTTAGTAAATCCATTTCACAATAAGTAGCGCAAGAGTAGATGCAACAAATGTGTGACGACGCGCGAAGCGTTTCAAGAAAATCCCCTATTGCGTTCATATAACCTTCTTCGATTGCGATTAAACCTTGATGAGTTATAGTGTACACGCCAGGGAAGGGCTTCCACTTAGTAATACATTTCTTAATAGGTGCGTACGAGTAGAATCAACAAATGAGTGACAGCGCACGAATCGTTCAAACAAAATCCCGTATACGTTCATATGCCATTCATCCGATTGCGATGAAACTTTTGAAAGTTGTTGTGCACGCTCCCACGAATGATTCTAAATTAGAAAATCCATTTTACGATAACTTAGACGCAGTTAACGGAAATTGAAAACCATGTTGTGTATCCAAAAGCACTTCAAGAAACAGAATTTCAACGCCAACATTTTCTTTGATTGGCATTGCAACGCATGCCGGGGACAGCTTGTTAGTACATAAATAAATTGTGCCTGAAGCATAAGCTATTTTCCTTTATTAAAAGCTTTTCTATTGCCTGTTATGAATCCCATTTCTGGCTCACAGATACACAGATTCCAATGTCAGTTAATCGTATTAAGACAGGGAAGGAAGGAAGTCCGAGGAGATGAAGAAGGTTAAGAAACAATAATTGTATTACATTGCCTGAGGGAGGGAAGGCTTCGCTCTGTTGTCAGGGGAAATGAGTGATCTCCAAGCTCCGACATTTTCCCGTCAAATACACATTACTGTAATAATATTAGCACACTCTGACTAATGAGACACAAGCATTGTTCTCAGTTCAGTCGGCAGAATTGGTTTTTGAAACGATTGTTGATTAAACGTTTTCTTTTATTGTAACGTAAGCCATTATTTGGAACATTGGCGACTCCTGATTTTTATTTTTTATTATATTTAGGACGTAATATGGTAGGCTTAACTTAATGTAATTATTATAGCTGAGCTAAATTGAGTTATCAGACTCGGTCTAATATTAATTATTCAGTCGCCCAGCACTATTACCAACACATTACACAATACAATCGAATACCACTCCAATGATGTGCATACGCTGAAAACAGACTATCGATTTATCCGCACCAAATCGTAACCAATATGCCCGTAGTGTTGGTTCAAAATCAACCAATAGCGCGACTTGTGGATCACAGTTGACGTCCTCAGAGCGCTATTCAACAGACCAAACCGGCTCCTTCCTCCTCAAGGGCTCCCGTACATTTTCTTGAGCTATAAGCACATGCTTTGAGGATGCAAGGCTTCCTTCCGCAGTTTACTATTCCGGGCGGTGAAGGTCACACTTCACCCATCTAGGGGGGGAAATGTAGAACTAGTTACAAGTACTAACTGTGACGTGAGAGAGAGCTTGTTGAGAGGGCGCGCAAGGTAGCCCCAAATACTATTTTAAAAAACAATCTCTTTTTTTTTACAGTTACAGCTGAGAGCTGACTGGAGGATGATCCTCACGTCCTACATGGGGGAATCGCCACTGATTTGGAAGCTGGAACAAAAGAAGAGATCATGTCCAGAATATTGAATAAGCGAAGATATTAACCATGTTCGTGAAAGAATATAAATTTCCTTAATGGCTTACATCATCACAGGTTAGATCATTGCCGGGCAGGACGCGAAATTGCAATTTCTAGCTCACTTTTAGCATTGGAGAGTGATACGGCTTTCTGATTAGCTATTCTGACGAAACACGTCAGCAGCAAAGGATGTGATTAGTCAGCGTAGTTAAAGGGTGGAACCTATCAGCGATGTCGTTCCAGGTTTGAAAAAAAATATGTAGAACTCCCGCTGTTTTAACTTCGTAATTTCTTGGTACCCGTATACATTGCAATGCGCATTGGAATAGTTGCATGATCATTGATTGCTCCTCGGCCATAAGTCTTTCCATATCTTCTTAAATCAAGAAGAATCATTTCCAGAATGTTTTTCATCGATTAACACCCCCTTGTAGCCTACCATTTCGGTGATTCTGCAAATAGGGGACACTTTATGGTCTTATGGCTGTAGAGTTTGTTATTCTAACAACACAGTTCTATGAAAAATGTATCATTGTATAGCCTACATGCATATCTTACAAATAGACTAGATATTATCAAAATTTTGGGAATTGAACAATACAACGAAAGATTACCGTACCGTACGCAATTTGTCGTTAACATAGACGTCCCTAGTTATCACTTTCTAGGTGTTGGCTATTAAATTTATTAAAGTATGAGGTTTCTTTTCCTTATGAATGCATAAATTTGACTAGCATATAAACCTTAACTTATGGAACGACATCCACGCTCTATCTACGCTGACTAATCACATCCTTTGCTGCAGTCGAGTTCCGTCAGAATAGCCATTCAGAAAGCCGTATCGCTCTCCAATGCTAAAAGTGAACTAGAAATTGCAATCTCGCGGCCAGGACAACCAAGCAAGGTTTGAAGAAGTAACAACAGATTGCGTGGATAACACTTGGACGTATCCTTAGTAAATCAGTCAACAGTTCACATTCTCGAACATTCAATTACGTTTGATACCACAAAAATTACACGTAGAGCACAGCACCATAGTGACGGAGGAGCTAACAGATTTCAGTCCGAGGTGAACAGTGAGCAGGAGTGGGTGCCAATAGGACTCAGGATTTCGAACAACAGGTAAATTTTAAATAACCTGTAGAGATTGTGGGGTCGGCCGTCACTGCTCCAAGAGGGAAGTTGATACTACTCGCAGCTAGAGCACGGGAGACATCCAACCAGATAAGTAATAGCCTGCACTATAAAGTACAACCATAGTTGACTTTTACGTCCATATAGTCACTCCAAACAGAGAAATTCCGGATTTCTATCACCATTTTAGCATTCCACCAAACATCATATATACTACAACTAGCATACACTGACAAGTTGCATTACCAATACTGCAACTAAATAATCGTACCTACATATTGTAAATATTTTCACCTGTATTTTCAGATTTTACAGCCTAAGTGTAATGGATCTGATGATGATCATTTGACGATCGAAACTGGTCAACCTGGTGTATTTATTAATCCCATGTAATTCTTTTCAGGATTAGGGTACATTTGGGTACATTCATTTTATAATTTTGAACGTGCATTCGTGTTGACCGACTGAAAAGCACCAAACTTTTGTTAACCTGTAGAGTAAGACATCAGAGCACGATGCCATGATTTTATAATTTTGAACGCAGAGAAAAAACGCGAAGCTAGTACGGGAGGTAATGAGATGGCAATGCGAGCAAGACAGACATAATAGTCTACCCCCACTATCGCGCCAGAAGTACGCCGGCGTGCAGCCAGCGTGCTGTATGGACACCTCTGCCCAAAAGGATATCGTGGTACAGTACGAGTAGATCAGGTTTGACTCACCGTCACACGGCCCCTCCAGCAGTCCACTTACCTGTAACAAACAGAGATACAAATTAGGTCCAAAAAATGCAAATACGGGAGAGACTTTATAAAAGTTATTTCATTATTTTCTATGAAGCTGTTTGTATAAGTTGATTCAGATGGTGGAGTCAAGTGATGAAAATGGAAACAGAAAGAGCACCTGGGAGGTTAATGAACTCAGCTATAGAGGGTAAGAGAAACAGAGGTAGGCCTAGGAGACGATGGTTAGATTCAGTGTTTTAATAATTACAAGTTGTGAGGTGTAGAAGTAAAGGATACCATAGTGCTAATTTATTTATTTATTCATTTATTTATTCATTTCCTTTCTTTCTTCCTTTCTTTCTTTCATTCTTTCTTTCATTATCTGTATTTCTTTTTTGCTCTTCTTTTCTATTTCTTTCCTTATTTCTTTATTTATTTATTTATTTATTTATTTTCTCTTTCTTTTTATCACTTTATTCACTCTTTCTTTCCTCTTTATTCCTTTCTTTATCTCTTTCTTTTCTCTTTCTTTCTATTTTTCTCTTTCTTCTTTTCTTTCCCTCTGATTTTCACCTTCTTTCTTTTCTCTTTCTTCCCTCTTTCGTTCTTTTCTCATTTTTCTCTTTCTTTCTTTTTTCTATTTTTCTCTTTCTTCTTCCTTTCCTTCTTCTTTTTTCTTTCTTTTCTCTATCTTTCTTTTCTCTTTCTTCTTTTCTTTCCTTCTACTTTTCTCTTTCTTTCTTTCTTTCTTTCTTTCTTTCTTTGTTTCTTTCTTTCTTTCTTTCTTTCTTTCTTTTCTCTATCTTTCTTTTCTCATTTTCTCTCTTTCTTTCCTTTTTTCTATTTTTCTCTTTCTTCTTTTCTTTCCTTCTTCTTCTTTCTTTCTTTCTTTCTTTTCTCTATCTTTCTTTTCTCTTTTCTTTCTATTTTTCTCTTTCTTTCTTTCTTTCTTTCTTTCTTTCTTTCTTTTCTCTATCTTTCTTTTCTCTTTCTGTCCTCATTCTTTCGTTTCTCATTTTTTCTCTTTCTTTCTTTCTTTCTTTCTTTTTTCTATTATTCTCTTTCTTCTTTTCATTCCTTCTTTTTTCTTTCTTTCTTTTTTTCTTTCTTTTCTCTATATTTGTTTTATCTTTCTTTCCTCTTTCTTTTCTCATTTTTTTCTTTCTTTCTTTCCTTCTTTCTTTCTTTCTTTCTTTCTTTCTTTCTTTCTTTTCTCTTTGTTTCTTTCTTTCTTCCCTCTTTCTTTCTTTTCTCATTTTTTCTCTTTCTTTCTTTCTTTCTTTCTTTCTTTATTTTCTTTCCTTCTTCTCTTTCTTCCTTTCTTTTCTCTATCTTTCTCTTCTCTTTCTTCTTTTCTTTCCTTCTACTTTTCTCTTTCCTTCTTTCTTTCTTTCTTTCTTTCTTTCTTTTTTCTATCTTTCTTTTCTCATTTTTCTCTTTCTTTCCTTTTTTCTTCTTTTTTTCCTTCTTCTTCTTTCTCTTTCTTTCTTTCTTTCTTTCTTTCTTTCTTTCTTTCTTTCGTCTATCTTTCTTTTCTCTTTTCTTTCTATTGTTCTCTTTCTTTCTTTCTTTCTTTCTTTCTTTCTTTCTTTCTTTTCTCTATCTTTCTTTCGTTTCTCATTTTTTCTCTTTCTTTCTTTTTTTCTATTTTTCTCTTTCTTCTTTTCATTCCTTATTTTTTCTTTCTTTCTTTCTTTCTTTCTTTCTTTCTTTCTTTCTTTTCTCTATATTTGTTTTCTCTTTATTTCCTCTTTCTTTTCTCATTTTTTCTTTCCTTTTTTCTTTATTTCTTCTCTTTCTTTTCTCTTTAATTAATTCATTTATTTATTGAATTCATTAATTTATTTATTTGCTAAGTAGTTAGACTCTGTATTGTTAAAGTCAGCATTGGGGAAGGTAATAGAGTCGAGGTGCAGAAAAGACAATAGGCTACAGTGAGTTCTCAGTTGCGATCTACAGTATTCTGCAAGAAAGAAGTTAGCATAGCGACGAAACTCTCCTACATCACTCAGTATTTAGAATGACTTTGCTGAATGGAAGCGAGAGCTGGGTAGATTCAGGATATCGGATACATTTGAAGACCTCACGGAAAGAACGGGATAAGTTCATTTTTTTCTGGAAATGAGTTTATGGCGCATTTTGGGGGCAGCCATCGTCACTACAGATCAGTTGAAATTAATTTCAACTAATCCTCTCACTTTTTTCATAATTTAACATTAGTTGTTATTATTGTTTTACATAATATACTTCCTTTATAACAAATAAATTTGGCAAACGAAAAAAACTATATTGCTTACCCTCAAATGGGGTGTTTTAAGTATTTCTTTTTAGTGTTGAAAGTTTAAACTCGCTCTCCTGAAAAATTTGCAGAATGTGAGTTTCCCCGTTTTTTTTTTCGTTGAGTTTTCATATGCTGGAGGTAACTGATATGAGGGTGGAACACATGATTGCTGTGATAAATAGATGTGAGCAATGGCAGGAGGGTACTCGTAATGAAGAGATAGAGGCTGTTAGAAATTAACACGCTAGATGAAGTTGTTTGTATGAGACGACTCAGATGGTGGGGTCATGTGAAGTGAATGGGGGAGGAGAGATAACTTAAGAGGTTAATGAGAGCGGCTGTAGAGGCTAAGAGACGTAGAGGTAGATGTAAGAGGCTATGGTTGGAATCAGTGTTTAACGATTTCAATATGTGAAATGTAGAGATAGAGGAGGCCACAGTGCTAACTGCTAATAGAGATCATGCAGGTGACTTGTTCGTAAATAAAAGCTTGTCGACTAGTCTGGGCGCGGAAATGAAAAATAGTCCGAAATGAAAATGAATGTATGTAACGCTTTTCAAAACTTGTAACGCATTTCAAAACTCTTAACGCGTTTCAAAACTCGTAAAGCGTTTCAAAGCTCGTAAAGCATTTCAAAACCCGTAACGCTTTTCAAAACTGGTCAAGCGTGTCAAAACTCGCAGCGCTTTTCAAAACTCGTAACGCTTTTCAAAACTCATAGCGCTTTTCAAAACTCGTAACGCGTTTCAAAACTCGTAGCGCTTTTCAAAACTCGAAGCGTTTTTCAAAACTCGAAACGCGTTTCAAAACTCGTAAAGCTTTCCAAAACTCGTAAAACTTTTCAAAACTCATGAAGCTTTTCAATACACGTAACGCTTTTCAAAACTCATGAAGCTTTTCAATATTCGTAACACTTTTCAAAACTCGTAAAGCTTTCGAAACTCGTAACGCTTTTCAAAACTCGTAATGCTTTTCAAAACTCGTAACGCTTTTCAAGACTCGTAACGCTTTTCAAAACTCGTCACTTAGCAAAATTTTAAAACGAAAGCATAAAACAAACACAAAAACAAAAACACAAATCAAAATCCAAAACTCAAAATTAAAAGCAGAAAAACACAAAACCAATAACAAAAAATCAAATAAAAAGCAAAATTCAAAAGTAAAAGCAGAAAAATACCAAAACACAAAGCAAAATTCAAATTCAAAAGCAGAAAAACACAAAATCAAAACCAAAAATCTCCAAGTAAAATGCAATAATCAAAAACTTAAGGCAAGCTGTATTCTTCCTCTCAAATTATTGAAGAACATCTGAAGTTGAAATATAGCCTAAGAACTTTAAGAATTACGCTAATGTAAAACAACGCGGAAGCAAATTGCCACGAGGACAATGATCGATTGCTGATTGAGAGCGATAGTCGATTGCTCGTTTGTTGGGCTCATCTGTAAGACAGAGTACCAACCCCACCACCCTCTGATATAAGGAGATTTATAAAGTCGCCTCCTTGGCTCTCTTCACCATTTACCAACGCCTCCTTCACTCCAAACGCTTGAGACGCGTTAAGCCGATTACCGGACGAGTAGGAAGGGGAAGAAGTAGTATTGACGTCAACAAAAATGGAGGAAGAGAGGGGGATTGAGTTTTAAGAATTTGTCGTACAGAAGAAAAAGGTTTGCTTGTCTGTGTATGTCAAGCTTTTTTGTAACTTCAACTTGGGTTGATAAACTTGCTAGGACACGACGCAAAGCTTCTTTGACCAGTTCTTGCCAGTCTGTTTCTTAATGTTGTCCTTAGAGAGAATTACGACTTGGTAGTGGGGTACTTTATTTCTTGTTCTGTTGAGTAACATCTTCCTCCATAGCTGTGCGCTTCCAAGCCGACTTACAGAGAACCCAGTATGCAATGAAGAGCGTCTTGGTGATGTATACCATAAAAACTGATGAGCTCAATTGTACAATGAGGAAGAACACTAGTAAAAAAGAGATAATTTCCTTGAAATTCGATTCAACACCAATTAACTAGACAACAATGGATAAACATGGCTAATAAACTAGCAACACCCTTGTTAATATGAAATTGCAAGTTCTCTTCGCAACCCTCTTACTTTCCAGTAATTACCGCGAGTTTATTGAATACAAACCTTTAACCACACCATTATTCTCTATACTGAGATGTCAAAAATCTTTTGAGATTGGAAAGCTTTGCTCGTGAGTAAGTTAATGATGTGGCTTGTCATGTTCGATCCTTTGACACGCGCGCCTATTGATCTGGCCCGTACACTTGCTCCCTCAGGTGAGGATAATTGGAACTCTGTGTCAAAGTGGACTGCTCTTCGGGCGGATGGACAGACAGAGAGAGAGAGGGATTTAATTATCCATTATACCGGGCCTCACTTTCATCTGCTTATTCCCACTGTATTAGCTTATCCCATTTCAAAACACGAGCTGGGATTAGCGTCCTCCTTTCATCTACTGTACGCAAGGGACTTAGAATTACGTCATCGGAGACAGACAGGACTTAGAATTACGTCATCAGAGACAGACATGACTTAGAATTCCGTCATCGGAGATAGACAGAACTTAGAATTCCGTCATCGGAGACAGACAGGACTTAGAATTACGTCATCAAAGACAGACAGAACTTAGAATTCCGTCATCGGAGACAGACAGAACTTAGAATTCCGTCATCGGAGACAGACAGGACTTAGAATTACGTCATCAGAGACAGACACGACTTAGAATTACGTCATCGGAGACAGACAGGACTTAGAATTACATCATCGGAGCCAGACAGGACTTAGAATTTAACTATTAGAAAGATAAGTTCAAGATCAAACAGAGTACTTCACCTTTCATTCTACGATCTAATTCACAATTCCAAAACTTGGTAGCTGAGATTGTACACAGGTGTCACCATTTAAGCTGTTGAAACCCCAAGTGGTGTAAGTTCCAGCTCCAAATATTTTACATTCTGCTTCGAATTCAGTTCTCCCTTTCTTGAAGTCAGTATATTTGTGAGAAAGAACATCTGAGAATGTACACTTGCGTTTAGGCATTGCCAGATATTTTATAAAACTCACTCGGTTACAATAAACAGCAAATCACATAAACAAGGAAGAATGTTTTGTATATTTAGGTAAAAGGTAACTTTTATTAATTCCTATACAGTATTCCAAAAATAAGGTTAACTCAACTTAGGTGATGACCTTATTTTATTATCTCGTGTCAACAAATCAATTAATCTATTCTTCGGTTAGCAGTTTAATCTATTATTCGGTTAGTCGATTATTCCAAAGAACGGTCAATTTTTGATTAATTTCAAATTATTCGATAAACCTACTATTAATCGATTAACCCTTTAAAGAGCAAAATTATTTGTAACTTTTAAGTGTTTCTAGATTTTAATTTTTTAATATTATTATTATAAATAATGTTATTTTTTGTTTTTCTAATTTTAATATTTACAGTCTATTTTAATTTTCAATTGATGTTTCTTAAAGATTTTATTTTGATATTTTTATTGAATTAATTAATTAATTAACTAATTTCGAATTGATTTCCACAATTATTTTCATAATATTTTTATAGTTATGTTTATTATTTTAATGTTTATATTTCATTTGTTATTGTAATTTTATTTTTACGATTTTAATTTCTATATTTATATTTTATTTTACACTTTAATTTTTAATGTATTCAATTTTAAACTTTTTAAAATTTCATCCAACCTATTACGTCAAGTAGATATGTATATATTATTTTTTTTTAGAAAAACTAGCACTTCGGCATGAAAATTTTCGCAAATTTGTCAGAAAGATTCAACTATCAGCATCTTTGAAAGCATAAACTGTCCTCATGACAGGAGGTTAATACAATCACTAGGGCAAGGCATTTAATGACCGAAAATAGCAATAAAATGCAAAATAAAAATATGACCTAAAAATGGTTTAAAAAAATGACACAAAATTTGAAAAAATGACCAATAAATTATTTGTAAATCACTTATTTATTAATCCTTTAAGAAACAATTAGATGATTTGAGAGAGAAATTTAATGGTTGACAATGCATTAAATTTAAATTATTTTTGTTACTAACAAAGTAAATACAACATTGCCATCCCTGGTGAAAAAAAAATGAAATATTGTAGAAATATGTGTCATTTAATTAGCAAAGAATATTTAAGAAAACAAACTTCAGTGGCTGTTTACAATAAATTCCAATGGAAATATTTCTACTTTCTTTCTTGAGCAAGTTATTTGCCTAAGTTAAACATAATAGACAAGTATTGTAATTAAATATCCAAATATAACGAAATATAACACTTACCAGAAAACAATTAAAAATGCCAAAGATGACCTAAAATAGATCAAAAATGACCTATCTCTTGTAAACGGAAAAGAATGCAAAAACAAATGCCCTAACAAATTGCCCTTATTTAATCAGTCAATTCATGAAACACATGTATATATACTCAAGCTATCTTTCGGCCTTCATACACATAAGTTGCAAAATCATCAAATGCCTTGCCCTAATAATCAACATTCCATAAAGGGTTAACCGAACATCGCATATTACCAGTTCTAGTTCAGCCGTAACGAAGCAGAAAGGGAAGGATCTGTGAATAAGGGAAAGTAGCTGGAACCATGAATGTTTTAAAGTTCAGACACAAGAAGGCATTTGGACCGATAATTACCAGTGGACTGAGTAATCTTGTTTGGTGAGAGCGAGACAGAGAGTCGTCACATGTCGTTAACCACTCTCGTCAGTGGAGCAAGACACTTTTAGTCTCCCGTGGCTACTTAGTGGTCTTCAGATCTGTCAAGGGGTACACTCTGTTCTCAAACCTAAGATACTCTCCTACAACTTGCTCCTAGTAAAATCCTCGTCGGCTTAAGGGGTCTGGTATAGCATTCCATGGTAAAATTCTAGCAACTTTGAACATTATTTTCCCTTTAATAGTGCATTATGCAACGAGCCTATATTGGCAATAATTAAGACACGAGTATGTGTATAAAACGAGCATAAGCGAGTTTTATAATTTCCATACGAGTGTCTTAGTTACCATTATAGGCGAGTTGCATTAAACTGTTTATGTTCGACGATAATTATAATTTTATTATAGGTTTTAATATAAATATTCATAAATATTTGTTGAGATTCAGTCACTCGAATTTTGTGATCGGAGTGCAGCGCTGGGTTGGATATCTCTGTTTTCCAAGCTCTCTGACCGACCGACGCAAGCGCTCTGTGTGCTTCAATGCCATATGTGCAGATTGTGCACCAGTATTCAGTAAAACTGTCACCGAAGTCGTTTGAAAGCAATGTACTGTGTAGAAATTGGATTTGGGGATATTAAGGTACAGTGCTATTTCTTGTCTCATATTTGCCAGTTTATTTACGCGAACATATGCACGGTGCACTTTCGGTAATTTGTATAGACATGTTGGATTTTGAGTGCATGCGCGAAGGTATCCTTACCTAATTGGTCACACAACTGTTTCTTGAGCTCTGATTGGTGGGAGAAACTGTTTCATACTGAAAAATAGTGTTATAATGAGCCTCATTATGATACAGTTTTCTGACACAATGTTTACATTTCGACATCGTCGAACATAAAATCACTAATAATATCGTATGGCCTCGGTTGCCGGGTGCAAGCTTTGTTAATTGACACCCAGAGGGCAGCTTGCATGTCGAATTTCGTCTTTCCTTTGAACGATATAAAAGTCAAGGGGGTTAGATATCTAAGCTCCTTGACACTACAGCGCTTTCTAGTAGAGAATGGAGGAACGACGGAAAATTCCGAGATTAATTTTGCCATTGAACACGGCCTACTGAATTCAAATGGGTTCTTTAACATGCCAACAACGTATGACATCCATGTCGTGATTTTTGTCGCCTTTCAAAAATCACTTCCATGGCCAGAGGCGAACCTGCAAGATTGGGGTTGGTAGACCGACACGTTAACCACTCACCCACCGTGGCCATCACTATACTTACAATAATGCAATTTTTGCATTGTGTGTTGTTTTACATGGAAACAACATTCCTGAACTAATTCACTAAAACAAGATGATCAGTAAAGGACATATAACCTACTTTCTCCTAAATGCATGGGTATTGTTATAACTCTTTGTCCTTTTCAAGGAGTATAATTGGATGCTGGTTGTAGTAGCTTGTAGAAATACAACGTGCTATAGGGATATTAAACATGAATATGAGGTGCCCTTTGCTAGTGCTACCTCTGTAAAAAAAATCATTCAATTCGGTTTCACCGTGTTTGAACTGATATGGGGGAATGGATTTGCACACATACATGGCCGCTATTTGCAAACTATTGGGCTGATGACCTTGTAGTCAATCATAAGATGCTTTCCACAAAAAGGCATGTTGTTGCAAAATCTGGTAGAGATCAAATTATTAGGATGGTCGTAATTTCATTTAAGCTTTTAACATTTGGGTGGCCGTCATTCCGTTTCCGTCAAGATGGCGGCGATATAAAACATGACACTGAGGTGCCCTTTGCTAGTGCTACCTCTGTACCAAATTTCGTTCAATTTGGTTTCACCGTGTTTGAATTGATAGGGGGAATCGATTAGGCACACATACTTGGCCACCATCTGCAAACTAATGGGCTGATGATCTTGCAGTTTGGTCAGAATATGCTTCGCACATAAAGATATGTTGTTGCAAAATTTGGTAGAGACTAGATTATTAGGTTGGTCGTAATTACATTTTAGCTTTTAACATTTGGGTGGCCGCGATTACGTTTCCATCAAGATGGCGGTGATATAAAACATGACACTGAGGTGCCCTTTGCTAGTGCTACCTCTGTACCAAATTTCGTTCCATTCGGTTTCACCGTGTTCGAATTAATAGGGGGAATCGATTTTGACATAAAGATGGCCGCCATCCGCAAACTATTAGGCTAATGACCTATTAGATTGGTCAAAGGATGCTCCCTCCATAAAGGTATGTTGTTGCAAAATTTGGTAGAGATCGGATGATTATGTTAGTCGTAATTTGATTTAAGCTTTGAACATTTGTGTGGCCGCCATTACGTTTCCGTCAAGATGGCGGCGATATAAAACATGACACTGAGGTGTCCTTTGCTAGTGCTACCATTGTACCAAATTTCGTTCAATTCGCGTTCACCGTGTTCGAATTGATAGAGGGGGGGGTGACAGACATTCAGAGTACACACACTCACACACACACACACACACTCACACACAGACTCACACACACACACACACACACACACACACACAGACAGACAGACACACTTTTTTCGCCCTGTGTTGATCTCATAAGTCTACTTTCATTTTTTGCAAAAATCGAAAGTAGGCTAATAATTCAATAAATCACAGGCAACATACTTAAAGTGACGGCTTCGGTGGCGTAGTTGGTAGCATGCTGAGCTTCTATGCCCAAGATAGCGGGTTTAAACCCGGCCGAAGCCGTGGGATTTTTTAATAGCGCTAAAAATCCCTCAGTATGCCTTCCTTCGGAGGGGAAGTAAATCCGGCGGTCCCATGTCATAGATGTATGGCATGTTAAAGAACCTTCCACTAATTTCACCTGTGTGAAGCTAAATTGGATAGGTTAAGAATGTATACAACGCTCTTAGGTTTCTACGTTCGTTGCCAAGAGCCTACTGCGGTGGCGTCTAGTAGCTAAGTTCTGACCTAGGCCTAGTGGTCGTTGACGGTGGCGTTTGGCGGCAAAAGTAGGAACTATTTGAAAAATTCTAAGTTGCAGTCTGTACTAAAATTAAAAAACAGAAACACACTCTAATACAGCCAGCACAATTAACACCGGTTATCAGACAGATTCTACACACACCCAAAGTACACGGGGCTACATGACCGCATTGTCGCAGCCCCTAAACTGAGGAACCAACCAACCAACCATACTCAAGGTACATTAGACCTACATTTTGGTGGATTCTCCTTAAATGTCTTAACGCTGTCAATGCGACTTCGAAGCATCTTCCTGTAGTGGACCACGGCGGCAGTAATTCCAATTTCAACCACGTCTTTCTTGACTTCTTCGAACCATTTCCGTTGTAGCCTTCAGTCTTGCAATGTATTCAGCGGTGGATTTACCAATAGGGGCCACAGACCCCGGCCTAGTGGCGTACCATGCTGAGGGGCACAAAATCAATCCGCAATGTTTTTTGTCAGAACATTTTCATAAAAATGTTATAGACTACGATACACGTGTTTCGTATAATTTTATGATTTGAAGTAACTTTCCAAAATTTTGACACTTATTTATATTGTGGCCATCAAATGAAAATGAAAATCCACAGCCTGATTCCAGTCTCCGACCGGGTCAGGAATGGAATGAATGAAGCCCCCATCTAGCGGCGAGGATATGAACTGTGCCGGCTGCCGAGGCCTGACGCACTCCTCTGGGGCAATGATTAAATGAATGACAGATGAAATGAAATGATAGTGGAGAGTGTTGCTGGAATGAAATTTTGACAGGGAAAACCGGAGTACCCGGAGAAAAACCTATCTGCCTCCGTTTTGTCCAGCACAGATCTCACATGGAGTGACCGGGATGTGAACCACGGACCCAGCGGTGAGAGGCCGGCGTGCTGCCGCCTAAGCCACGAAGGCTTCATTGTGGCCATCAATTTCCAACAAATGTTTTTCAACAGCAGATTTTTTGACTTCAGAACAGAAATGTTTTAGGATTTATTAGGAGAATAATTAAGTCTTGAATATTAATATCAGTTTAATTTGAATAATTCATTAAGCATAGTTGTAGGATGTATGATGTAGTGTACATGTACAGGGTCTTTCATATAAAGTAAGAACGGCGAGCGGCGGTTTTGTCATTCGCTGCTGAAGCCGGCTTGGCCGACATAGTGACGCGCCACGGCCCCCTGCTGTAGTATTGAAAGCGCGCGCATAGTACAAACTTGACCTTGCAATAAGCGTGCAGGTGTTGTCAGTCACCAGTCTGAACCACAGCTGCTAACATGTTGAGACAGTTATCATTGCAACATCGTATTTTTGTATGTACAATTTATTTTAATTACGATTCGGCTCGGCAGGTACGTGATGCATTTGTTCAGCAATTTCCTGATGAAGTCCCACCTTCACTAGCATAGATTCACGTAATTGTAAATAACTTTGACACTACTGGTTCAGTGCTCAATAAAAACACAAAATAAAAAATCAGAAAAAAAACACAGTGGCATGACTCACCCGCGTCAGCCAAAATGTGGTTACCAGATACAATGCCTGTATAACCCAGGAAGGACGACACTTCCAGGACCTTTTATAAGGTAATACACACATCAAAAAAAGTTTTGCATCACCTCGGTTCCAAGAGTTCCGGAACCGTTAAATACAAAGGGAATAGAGATCAACACAAACAACATTTCAGCTCGTTTTATTGCTCATGAGACCCACACATTGCATGTTGTACCATCATACAGCTAGACTTTCAGCATTTGTGGTCCAGATTGCAGTACACACCACTACCTCTAATACCCAGTAGCACGTCCTCTTGCATTGATGCATGCCTGTATTCGTCGTGGCATACTATCCACAAGTTCATCAAGACACTGTTGGTCCAAATTGTCCCACTCCTCAACGACAATTCGGCGTCAATCTCTCAGAGTGGTTGGTGGGTCAAGACGTCCATAAACAGCCCTTTTCAACATATCCCAGGCATGTTCGATAGGGTTCATGTCTGGCGAACATGCTGGCCACTGTAGTCGAGCGATGTCGTTATCTTGAAGGAACGCATTCACAAGATGTGCACGATGAGGTCGAGAATTGTCGTCCATGAAGACAAATGCCTCTCCAATATTCTGCCGATATGGTTGCACTATGGGTCGGAGGATGTCATTCAGGTATCGTAAAGCCGTTTCGGAGCCTTCCATGACCACCAGTGGCGTACGTCGGCCCCACATAATGCCACCCCAAAACATCAGGGAACCACCACCTTGCTGCACTCGCTGGACAGTGTGTCTAAGACGTTCAGCCTGACCAGGGTGCCTCCAAACACGTCTCCGACGATTGTCTGGTTGAAGGCATATGCGACACTCATCGGTGAAGAGAACGTGATGCCAATTCCGTGGGGTCCATTCAGCATGTTGTTGGGCCCATCTGTACCGCGCTGCATGGTGTCGGGGTTGCAAAGCTGGACCTCGCCATGGACGTCGGGAGTGAAGTTGCGCATCATGCAGCCTATTGCGCACAGTTTGAGTTGAAACACGACGTCCTGTGGCTGAACGAAACGCATTATTCAACATGGTGGCATTGCTGTCAGGGTTCCTCCGAGCGGCAATCCGTAAGTAGCGGTCATCCACTACAGTAGTAGCCCTTGGGCGGCCTGAGCGAGGCCTGTCATCGACAGTTCCTGTATCTTTGTACCTCCTCCATGTCCGAACAACATCGCTTTGGTTCACTCTGAGACGCCTGGAAACTTCCCTTGTTGAGAGCCCTTCTTGACACAAAGTAACAATGCGGACGCGATCGAACTGCGGTATTGACCTTCTAGGCATGGTAGAACTACAGACAACATGAGCAGCGTACCTTCGTCCTGGTGGAATGACTGGAACTGATCGGCTGTCGTACCCCCTCCGTCTAATAGGCCCTGCTCATGCATGGTTGTTTACATCTTTGAGCAGTTTTAGTGACATCTATGAACAGTCAAAGGGACTGTATCTTGGATACAATATACACAGTCAACGTCTATATGCCGGAGATCTGGGAACCGAGGTGATGCAAAACTTTTTTTGATGTGTGTATTTCATAGAGGATTGTACACACGCTTAGAGCAGGGGGCCACGGCTCTCCACAAGCTCGGTCAAGGCCACCACACTAGCGGATAACAAACCCGCCGCTTGGCGTTCTTACTTTATATGAAAGACCCTGTATATCTGAATATCTGTAAGTGTATGAAAAGTCTTAGATGGTTTAAACTTATTTTAATGTCTCGCTGGCCTATTTATTTATAGTTTATATATACCCACTTAGGAACTGTTGATTCTATCATTGTTTTAATTTGTTTAATTGATTTTACTTCACAATACATTAGAATAAAATAAAAAATTACCTTCACAAAGATCTTTCTGAGGTCTAAATTCCCCCTCCTTCACGATGGTAAGAAGAGGGGACGGCAAAAACCCACATGCCTAGGGGCACATAAAATCTAAATTTGGCTCTGAATGTATTCGAAGACTTTCTTCGTCAAACGGTCCCCGTCCATTCTCATCAGATATCCATAGAACTTCAGCCGCTGTTTGAGCATTGAGACTGATGCTTTCAGTGTGCCGATAAAAGTCATCGTTCTTCATTTTCTTCAATGTCCCGTCAGCTGTTTAACGTGGTCATAGAATTTTTCTTAAGATTTTCCTTTCATTGAGTTCAAGTTCCTTCATATCGCTTTTTTTTAAATTCATGGTCAAACACTCCTTCGGGCTTCACTACCGTGGTGAAATGTCGAATTTTCGCGTTGTTGGTCACTCCACAGGGTGCCCTAATGAAATTCCTGAGGAGTGCGGTACAGAAGACTGGTTGATTAGTTCCTCAGTTTAGGGGCTGCGACAACGCGGTCATGTAGCCCCGTGTACTTTGGGTGTGTGTAGAATCTGTCTGATAACCGGTGTTAATTGTGATGGCTGTATTAGTGTGTGTTATCCATTTTTAATTTAAGTAAGGGCTACAGACTTTCGATTTTCAAGTAGTTCCAACTTTTGCTACATTTGCACCGTCAACTACAGTTCTGAATTTGGTTACTAGATGCCACCGAAGTCCGCCCCTGGCGACGAACATTGTAACCTAAGAGCGTTAGTCAAATCCAACCTATAATTTAGCTTCACACGTGTGTAATTAGTGGAAGGTTCATTGTCATGCCATAAATATATGACATGGGACCGCCGGCTTTACTTCCCCTCCGAAGGAAGGCATACTGAGAGATGTTTAACCCTATTAAAAAATCCGCCACCGAAGCCGCCTACAGAAAATGATGATGATAATTGTTGTTTTAAGGGGCCTAACATCTAGGTTATCGGCCCCTGATGGTTTGGGTGATCGTGAAGATGAAGATGAAATGGAAACTATAACTAAAATTTTCTACTAACTTATATACTAGAAGAAGAAATGGAAAACAAAAGGAGAATAAGGCAAATAAAGGACAGGAGGAAAAGAAATGCCCTCAACCCTCGAAGAATGCGGATTGAGGGACTTGGAAGGAAGGAGAGGCATGAAAGGCAGATAAGAAAGTGAAAGAGTAGAGGGTCCGCCCCCAGAGGTAGTGGAGAAAAAGGGGAGAACCGGACCCAGCTCAGGAATCCCTCGGGGTCGCCAACTTCCGAACTCACCAGCTGGAGGCCCCTGAGGGTGTAGCAATATCCAGGGTGCACCATAAGTGGTGGGGCTACATACACCCTGCCTCCTTGAGGGCCTTGAGCAGAAGGCAGAAGATAATATGAAAAGAAAAAGAAGGCTGACCCCTCGCAGAAGGAGGGAATCGGAAAAGATGAGGCAAGGGCCAATTAATGCGGGAAAGGAAGAGACTCCCTAGGGCTCGGATACCCTAATACCGTCGGGGTTGTAAGAGAACAAGAGTTGACCAAGTGAGGTCGACAGGAAAGAAGACTGATAGGAGCCCGGCATAAGTAAGTGGAAGCAATGCCAGACTCAGCTTGGGCCCCGTGGTCGCCAACCCACGTCCCACTAGATGTGAGCCCCTGGGGGGTTCCTACAGAAGACTAGGAGAGTGGGAGTGAGAAATGAAGACATTCCAAAGAAATTGAATGTACAGAAGCTGGAGCAGAACAGATTGAGATGGTATGGACATGTGGAAAGGATGAATGATGAAAGAATGCCGAAACAAGTGATGGAGAGACGAATGGTTGGAAAGAGAGGACGAGGAACACCTAGAGTACGGTGGATGGATTTGGTGAAGGACAGTGTGAAAGAACGGAACCTGGAGTGGAGTTCAGTGGTTGAGGAAGGATGGTGAACACACAGAGTAAAGTGGAGGGGAGTCATATTTGCTCCGACCCGGCTCAAGCTGGAAATTGATGATGATCTAGTATAACAGGTGTTATTAGTAAATTCAATTAACTGAGTTAATACGTATGCTTAATGCAATATACATTATGGTTAATGTTTCGCTTCATATTACACCCTCTGTCTGAAAAGTTCGGTGAATGGGTCTAGGCCTACATACGAACGGATTGTTGGCTTATAGTAGAGTACAGCTGGAATGGTTTTGTTCCAAAAACTGTGCTATGGTTGGCTTTTTCTAAGTCGTTAGAAAAGCACAAAAAAAGCTTAACTCTGAATTTTGGAATAATTTGCACGATCATTTTGTCGGAAAACTCAAAAAAACATTGAAAAGCGTTTTTCTCCGAATCAACGTATTTTAAAGAAAAGATTTTTAAACAAAAAATGTAGAGGACATTGTCACCTACAATTCGTCTCAGTGAGGTCATGTCATACGTTTTGAAATGCAGAAGCTAGGTGGTGCCAAAGTTTCCAAAAAAATGTTTTTTTTTCACTTTTTGTCCTAGAAAAAATGTTGTTTTTTTTTTCCACAAAAAAGTGAGTGAGAAATTTGTTCCTCTAAAATTTGTGTGCAACATTTATTTAAACGTTTGTTTCCTCCGACTTACCGTTCCAAAGTTATAGCGCAGCAAATGCAACGCTGCGTAGTCAAGGCGACTATTGCGGAGAGAGCGGTGGGCATAATTTAGACAGGGACCGGTGTCGGACAGCTGCCTAAGGCTCGGTCAAACAGGACACGGGCTGTGTTTGTTAATTAGCTCAACCAATCATATCTATTTCAATCGCAACGTATCAATCATAACTGTACACATATTAACCTTTGTGCTATCTGAATAGTACAATTTTCACATTTCGGCAGACTATAACTTTGGAACGGTAAGGCGGAGGAAAAAAATGTTTCAATAAATGTTTTAGACAATTTTGAGAGGAACAAATTTCTGATTCTCTCCTTTGTGAGCAAATCATTTTTTCTAGGACAAAAAGTGAAAAAAAAAACACTTTTTTGGAAACTTTGGCGCCACCTAGCTTCTGCTTTTCAAAACGTATGACTTGACCTCAATGAGCCGAATTATAGGTGACATTGTGCTCTACAATTTTTGTTTACAAAACTTTTCTTTAAAATACGTCGCTTCAGAGAAAAACGCCTTTCAATGTTGTTGTTTTTTGAGTTTTCCGACAAAATGATCGTGCAAATTATTCTAAAATTCAGACTTAAGCTTTTTTTTTTGTGCTTTTCTAACGATTTACAAAAAGCCAACCACAGCCTAGTTTTTGGAACAAAAGCAGCCGCGGCTCGTGGTGTTGGAGCTGGGGAAGGCTCAGCACGTAGTGGCAAAATGCTGGTATAACGCATTATACGACACCCACATACACGGCTGCAGTATTTTTAATTTCACGTGTTTTTTTTCTAATTAAAATGAATGTACTTGCCTAGTTTCAACATTCAGGAAGAGGCAATGCATTCCGTTTCTAATTTAACCTACTCCCCATTCTAATTAGTCCCGATCAGAGGAGTCTGTTTCACGGTTGTACACTACCAAACAATCGCAATTTACTTAGAAAACACTGTGCTTACCAGCTAGAACTGTAAGGGAATTGATCTGTAACATAGTCCTAAAGTGAACCTGATCTTGAGAGATAAATGGAAACAAATAAACACAATTGTAGATATTAAGAGCAGTGAAGCTACGTGCTATTACTTTATATAAACACATGACCATTCATTCATAGGTTTGTAAGTGAAGTCTGCCCTCCTCTCCTTTAGAGCTGCAAAGTGGTCAATGACAAGCTCATCGAAGTTCGGTGACTCCAACAATTCCTTTTCTGTGGAACACATTGCAAGTGCACAGTCGGCCTTCCTTCATTGTGTTTCGTAAAACTGTTTTCATTCGTTTTAGGGTATAGAAACACCGCTCTGCCTCTCCTGTGACCCTTCACAATCAGCCTACTATAGTATCGTGGTCGTTATTTTTGCCCGATACGCTACTAACTGAATTCATTGTCTTGTAGACATACACTTACCACTAGGGTTGCCAGACGTTCCGTTTTGCCCGGGATAATTCCGTTGTTTCTTGTTTTGTTCCGTGTTCTGTTTTAATCTTTAACGGGACGCCAAATATTCCGTTTTTTTGTTAATTTGATAATATATTCAATTTTGCACCAATTTTCAAATGTCCCGCTTCAGAATTGATTGTAATATCTAGCTTGTTTTCTGGTGATACAGGTGCAAGTTTGAAAGAGAAAATGACTTCTATGTCTGTGTTAGATAGATGGATGCATGTTATAGATTTATTAGGGGCAACAACATTAAGGAGTATCGTAGTCCTTGTGAAGTTAATACTCAGCATTTCCACCTCCAATGCATTTACGGAGAGAGTTTTTTCTGTCATGAATATCAATTGGAGATATTATACAAACAAACTCCATTGTTCACATATTACAATTATGACGAAAATTTTAGTGAATTTTATCAGAAGGTACTTACAAATAAAAGATGTTTGCAAAGGTTCGTTCAAATGAAAAGCATTTGTAAGTTGCTGGTGCCATAGGCCTATATGATATGTGTATTTGATTATGCAATGCTTATTTAATTCATGAAAATGAAAATCCACAGCCTGCTTCCAGTCTCCGACCGGGTCAGGAATGGAATGAATGAAGCGCCCCCCCCCCCCGCCCCCCCATCGGTAGGATATAGACTGTGCCGGCTGCCGAGGCCTGACACACTCCTCGGGGCAATGATGAAATTAATGACAGATGAAATGAAATGATAGGGGAGAGTGTTGCTGGAATGAAATTTTGACAGGGAAAACCGGAGTATCCGGAGAAAAACCTGTCTGCCTCTGTTTTGTCCAGCACAGATCTTACATGGAGTGGCCGGGATTTGAACCACGGCCCCAGCGGTGAGAGGCCGGCGTGATGCCGCCTAAGCCACGGAGGCTTGCTTTATGTGTATTATTTATTACAACGTTTGACGACCTTGATTTTAAAAAATGCAATGGCAACCCTAACTGTAGTCCATAACACGCAAATTAAGACTTGCCACTGACAAACAACATAATTAATGAACTCATTAAGTTACACCAACGATTTTAACGCGCGAACATTTGTTTACAAATACGCAGCATGGGCGGTGGCATATTTTAAACAGAATACTTCCCTTAAGTCTCGGTAGATGGCTCTGCTACTCCTTGCCACCTCATGGTGCTATCTGGCGGAAATATTTTAGTTATTATACTTTAAGGGATACCATTTGAGTTCTCAATAATGATTATCACTTATTAGTCATATCTAACTGTTTCTGGTAACTTGTCTTTATTAATCCTTCGGAGAGTGAAAGAGGGAAAGTATAAACTTTCATGAGAGTGGTTTCAGTCTCCATGAACAACTTTGAATGCATTCCACAGAATAATAATATCTTGTCGTCGTTGGCAAGACTGGCTTAGGCTGTAGTCGCCTGAGCCTTCAGCGATACAATTGAAACGAATGGAGCTTTCATAACCACGCCTCCCGTCCCTGTTACATAGTGTTTTAGATCCCTTATTTGGGGGTGGTTGGATCTAAAAGACAGAGTTATTGTGTTAATTTATAGAGCTGTTTCTAAAAAGGGGTAGCTTCCCTTGGCAGGGTGAGCTGACCAGTGTAGAGTGTTGTTGTGTGCTAGGAGCTAGGGGGCGCTCCTATAAGTGTTTTAGGGGATGGGACCCAATGCAAGGGTCACTGTGCTGGTCGCTCAGCTGACTGGCTTATTATATAACTGAACGTGCTTGTATCAGCTAAGTGGCACGCGCTGCTCTTTGGCAGCCGGGCCGCCGCGAGGAACACAATGATATCTGAGCTAGCACTATCAGACTACCGTATGTCACGTCTAACCGTGACGGGAATAAGGAAGGGCGTTGGGATGTAAAGAGGCGTATAAACAGTAAGGCGAGTGTAGAGTGTGGACCAAGTGTTTATTGGTCTGTGATGTTATAGTATGAGTCCCTTGTAGGGAATGTAACAATGTAACAATGTTCAAGTACAAGTTGTGGGTTAGGTTACAAAAGTAGGAACTCTGAACACGACTGACTCACCTCTGATGACACCAGCGTGGCCTCCGGCTGTATCACTGAAAGACTGATAATGGAGAGACCCCGTGACCTCCTTAGGCCTCCTTTTATATTCTTGGGCGCTATGCTGTCAGCAATGTGATGGCATAGCTGCCCCAGTTAATAATATGTCGCTGTGTGTAATAATTGTGCAAGGATTGAGCTGCTTTCTAGGATGGCAAGCTGTCCTTGCGGCGCTGATGTATGTTGGCCTGGCTTTACGAGGGTTGCCCGTTAGGATATTTAGATAGATGCTGGGGGGATGGTCTCCAAGGGGTGCGTACCCCTGGGGTACTGTACAAGCCTCCCTCCCGATTTAGTTCGCGTCCCCGCGAACGGGAACGGAACTTGAGGTTGGGATGCTGATGTAGGCGTTCTTGCAGCCCCCTCGTATCGTCTGGCGGTGTCTTCCTCGTCGTCGTTGGCGTCGTTGTAGAGAATGGGTGATGTCGTGAAGTGTAGGTGTGAGATCAGCCCGTGTTCAGAGGGGAGGGTTATGGGATGTACAGATATATGTATAACACTGACATTGGCATTGTGCAAATAGAAATTGACAAGAAAAAATTGACATTGCGAAAAATTTGACATCGAGAAAAAATTGACATTGAAAAAAAATTGACATTTGAGAAAAATTTGACATTAAAAGAAATTTGACATGGAAAAAAAATTGCCCTTGCTATTGCTGGCATATTGCTAGTTTCAAAAAAAGAAAAAAAACATGGTTTTGATAGTTACATAGTTGTGCAGGGAGGAAAAACCCAGCTAGACGAGGAATTGTGCCGTCTGGCTTTATATTGGGGAAAAAGTGCTCCCTGCGAAGAGAAAGATAGAAGAGAATAGAAAAAAAAATGGGTGTTCCAGGGTATAATTTAAGGGAAATATTCAAAGTATTTATTTGTTTGGGAAAAAACGGAACACCCTGACAAATTTGGGCGTTAGTAGAGTAGAAAGGAAAAAACAAAACCGTATATTCAGTGTTGCCATTATGGCAGTGTTGAGTGGCGTGACATATCGTTACATTTAATTTACAAGCATGATATTATATATATATGAACCTTTAATTTACAAGCATGATATAATGTATATATAAACCTTTAATTTACAAGCATGATATAATGTATATATAAACCTTTAATTTACAAGCATGATATAATGTATATATATAGATAAGAATCTTATTGTTAATCCGGTTTGCTCATGAGCCTGGTACCTTTCATTTCGTAGAGCTCTTTACCTGACCTCTGTATACCATTCGCTGATTCTTTCCTGGCCATTTTCCACTCAGCCGTTTTATCGTAGTTTAGTGGCTAGGCCGCTAATTCCTTTTCCATTGAGCTTATGTCCTAGTGGTTTTCCCGCCGTGGGTTGGGAAATTCCACCTTGGCGTCGAAGGTTCGGCCCTTACAATACCTGTGCCGCCCTTAGACGCCGAAGTCACGCCTTATTTGCGTGTCATCTGGTTTTCGGCGCTCATCGATGCCCAGTATCCCACGGATACTGTGCTTCGGTGGTCGCTACGCTGTCACCTTTAGGAGGTGCAACGGAAATTAAAAAAGGGTGTATGTTTCTGTACAAAAGGGAGAGAGTGTGGTATTTTTTTGTGTTGGGATATATATATACAACAGGTTAGTGTACCATCCTCGTCATCTGCAAAACAAAATGTGTTAATGGCCATATATCTGGAAACATGTACATTCAATCGCTTCCTTGCTTTCCTGCAAATAGAGTGTATTAATACATATAGCATTTACATCGCTGCGCATAGTATATAAAATCAATTATGGTGCCACTTAAGTCTAACTTAATCTAGGTTAGCCTATGTTAGTCTAGTTTATCCTAAGTATGGTCGGGCTTACCTCGGTAACGGATTTTTTAGTCACCGAGTGCCGAAATTTTACCTTAATATATACATTAAAAAAATTGCCCTAAATGTAGACTGTATTGTAATGCCTTATCACTAGGTATCATGGGTGGTCATGAAATGTCATGAGTTTGCCATGAGTTGCCATGAGTTTGCCATGAGTTGTCATGATTTTGCCATGAGTTTGCCATGAGTGGCCATGAGTTTGCCATGAGTTTGCCATGCGTTGTCATGAGTTTGCCATGAGTTGTCATGATTTTGCCATGAGTTTGCCATGAGTTTGCCATGCGGTGTCATGAGTTTGCCATGAGTTGTCATGATTTTGTCATGAATTGTCGGACTTACCCTGATGCCGGGTTTGTGGGCCATCAGGCGCCGAACGGCGTTACTTAACGTTATCTATTTTAATTATGGTCTAAATAAAAAAAATGCTATTTCTAGGCCGAAAGGGTTGCCTTAATCTACTGCCGAAATGTGCTGTGCCATACCTGGCAACAGCGGTGAATAAATTTGCTTAATCCTAGGTTGCGTGTCAAATGCAACCGTCTTACAGCTAAATTTCGACCAGGGCGATCGCCTGGGGCAATTTACTTCCCCAGGACACCACCCGCACGAATCCAGAAACACCGGTTGCCTCTAGATTCGCTGGATTCCGCCCCCTTAACTCTAGGTGTCGACGTCTATTACTAGTACTAATCTAGTCGCAGGCGGCTTACGGTGCCACTAAGCAAACCGTTTCGCCCGCTGTACTTGTCATTTCTTTGCCGTTGCCATTGCGTGTGTAGTCGTAGCTGGGCCGCCCACGTAACCCTTATGAGGCGCTCGCAATGCTCCTCTCTTAATGCCCATTGGCTGCCCGATGCATCGCCATTTATGTGGGCATTGGACATTGTCGTCCAATGGCATAATATTCTCTTCGCCTTTGTCGGCAATCGCAATCTGCTTTTCGCAGTAATCTTCGCCTGTATCGGCCGCAGTAGTATGCTTGTCGCATTAATATTCGCCTATATCGGCCGTAGTAGTATGCTTTTCGCATTATAGGAATCTCTTCGCCATTGTCGGCCGTAGTATTATGTATTTCGGAGTAACATTTCACTCCAACGCATAGGATTTTTGCTTCCCGCTATGGAAGCCGTGCCTACTTAAATTTAAACTTAACTAGAAGTCTAGTCATAATGGGGTCGTCTCTAGGGATAGCTCCCGAGTCCGGCGCGGAGTGAGCTATTTCTCCCGCCATTCTCAGAAAGTCTCCCTGCAGGTCTTGGCTTCGATGACCGTGGCACATAGTGGGTGTAACCTTCTCCGACAAGGGGGATAAGCTATATGCACCCCTAGATCTCGATGTTTGCCCGTGCTAGGTCACGAATGCTTTGACCTTACGTGGTTCGTCTGTTTAGTCTAGTCGTTAAGTTAAGTGAGGTCGCTGCGCTGTCGAGCCAACTGGGGTAAGGGTCCACATCGCCTTCCCCAGCTCTCAAAGTGTTGTCCCTCCGACCTTCGGCTTACGCCGTTGTCATCAATCAGAGCGTATCAGATTCCTTTGTAAAAAAAAATGTGAGCGTAACCTGTGTAAATAGTTTAATCTCTGTGTAAAATGTAAAATATTTCCAGTGTTGTGGGGTTGTAGATCTTCTAAGTACATAGACTACTTCTGGTCTACCATTGCTACGTCAGCTTTCCAGCAATAATGCTCTCTACCTTAATGGAGGTGTTAGTAGGGTCTGTGGCGTCAGGTACCCTGTTATTATGATCTGGGGGTAGTTATTTGTTGAGTGGGCTTAAAGTATGGTAGGAAGGGGTTGCGCACCTTTGGGTTCCACGTTAGTGGTGGCCTGGAACCGGTGATGCCGCTGGGATGCTCCTATAGTGAGTGGACTGGGGAGGCAATTCCCGGGATTGCAAAGATACGAAAATTCCATGCAGGTTTGATATTAAAATCCCTGGTAAATGGATGGGATAGTCATGCAGGTGTCTGGATATGAGGCATCTGCACTCATATAAGGATAGGTGTAGGTTGAGGCATAATATCAATATATTCCTGTCATGCGGGAGTATTTAATTAATAAAGAATGGTTAGTATATATATCTATGGCCTCATCTCTCACTTGGAGATGCGCATTATGCTTATTTAATTTTTTTTGCCGACCCACCCCTAATACTCAGGTGGTAGCATCGTGATCCAAGGCGTAGCATGCCTGCTCTTTAGACGCATGAAGTCCATCAACCCCTTGTGTGTACTCTGTAAAGTAGTGTATCTGTTTTGATCGTGTTCATGTGTCTGCGTTGGTTTATGTTGGACGTGAGAGGGTTATTGGAAGGGAATTGGGTATTAACCATGGTAGCCTGCTGTAGTATGTCGGTAATCCCTCTCGGATTATCCACCTATGGTTTGTCATCCTCCCTTGGTCCATGCTTGCTTTCTATCCGCGCCTTGGGATAGTAAAGCTTCACGACCTAGTCTGGTCTGCCATTTGTATTGTAAATGTGGCCAGTGGTCGTAGCGCGACTGGCCATGTCCTAATTGCCAGTAATAATTTCTGAAAACTGAAATTCAGAAAGGAAGTGATTGGGGGGGGGGGGGGGGTATTGTTTCCTCAGAGCCCCTGTCTGTGTTCGCTTCTACCTAGTGAGCGCGTGTGTGTGTGCCTATGTTCCGCTACACCACGCGGACGGTTGGTCTGTTACAGGCTAAGTCGTAATATGTATCGCATGTATGGGCGGGAGGCGCCCGTGGCCTGTCAACGTCTTGTCCATTGCCAAGTGCTCTTGCGGTGTAATAAAAAAATGTATGTTGTTATGATTGTTTTGCGTTTTTGATTTCATTGTCAATGCCGGTACCCAATAGTGTCCTGTCATCAGCAGTATTGCAGTATGACTAGTCTGCAAGTCAGCAGTTGGTATGTGTAATGTCAGGCTGGGATGTTATTGTTTGTCATCCGCCGGCAAGTGCTTTTCTGCACGTATGCAAGTGTGGTCATTGTTTTAGATTCCTAGCGGACTAATGTAGCAATTCATCCTAGTTAGCTAATGATGTTGTGTGGCCATTGTTTCCTAAGACTTGTGTCTTGCGAAATTTTCCTACCTGTGTTTGGGAAATGTATTTTCTATGTCTGGTGTAATTTGAAATTTTATGTCTGGCTTTTGGTGGGAGGAAATGTAGTATTCCCTGTTCATGCATTTGTATGGGCCAATTTCGGTGTGGTTGGAAGCCTGGATAATTGCTTTCCCTTGTGTCTAATTTTTACTAGGATTGGAACCCGTGACCTTATGTCATTCTCTGTGTTCCATGTCTGCGTTGTGTTTCAGGGCTTGAGGCGTCGCCAGTGTGGATTTTGCTTGTGTTTCGCGTACCAAAAATACCGTTGGATAGGTAGTTTTTGGTACGAGTGTGGTGTGTGGTCATGGGTTCGGACTCGGTTGCCCGTAAAGACTTGGTGTGACCCTCTCTGTGCCGCATATATTTATGGCACATGTACTGTGTATTTGCTATGCGCAAACGAAAGTACTCATTACTGTGAGGGGTTTGCGTATTTTTGAACTCTCCTCGTAGTGTAATTTTGGAAGTTATAGGGTCCTTGGATCGGACGTGAATGATGCGTTTATTCCTGCTCACTAGGAACTGGCTTAGTTCGTCTGTGTCGAGCAGTCTTGTCCACTGAGGTGTGTGACTGCTGACTCGATGGTGTTGAATTACGATGTTGTGGGCTTTCATTTGTTTTATGTTCAGCCCACGTCCTTGTTTTCTGCACGTGTGTGCGTGTGGACTTGATTGTTGTCTGTAGTAATTGCGAGCAGTGCTTCTCGCATTGTAAAAAAAAACTAGTAGTTTAACATGACCGTTAATCTGTAGATCATGCGCCACGGGACTTCCGTTTTACGTGGAATCCAAACCACAGGCCATGGCATTTCACTTCGAAAGTCTCACATGCATTGGCCGTACTTGTAAAAGAACCTCTTGCTAACTACCCTTGTGTCCCCAATTGTGTGTTACTGTAACGTGGTTCGAGTATGTTCTTTATCCATGGTACAAAATGTCGTTGTACGCGAGTGTCTCCAGGCCGCTAGTCGCGTGTTTGGTGACTATGTGCCGGTGAGAAAAAGTCATGTTAGAGGCAGTGTTATGTGTAACGGATGCCTATGTATTAAATATGTATATAGTTTAACTTGGCCATCTCCCTTTCTCGGGCCGAATGCGTGAGGCAAAAAAAAAATTTTTTTCATGCCCCGCTCTGAATTAAGAGAGCACTTTGAAAGAAAATAATAGAAAGATTATGCTGTATCTCGTTAGCACCCTGCTTTATGTTGATTAAAGCGGGTTGCCCGATGGCGATAGTCTGCCAAAATTGTGTCGTAACCACTATGAAAAAAATGCTTGAAAAATGGTAAGTAGGTCCTGATCGTACTATCCACCTAGTAGGTGACGTTAGCACTATAGTAATCTGGTTACATCTCAGGGGAATCTACCGACACTGTCTAGTACACATTGGGAAGGCCATTGCAAGACGTAATTGATACCTTTGTATCCACGTCACGAGCAAAGCCAGTGCACTATGGGAGTCGAACCTCCACTCCAAAGCAATTAGAACCTTACCTTGGCACTGAATATACAATTTTCACAAGAAAATATGCATTGTCCGTTGAGCTATAATATATTTAAACACAAATAGTGCCAAATGCTCCGGCATAACTCAACAAAATGATAGTGTCTCGCCCCGGTGTGGGATTGGGCTCTTCAGTTGGTTGAAGCACACCTCACCAAAATTTTTGAAAACTAGTTTGCGATTCTTAATTCTTGCCACGCTTGTGGCTTTTGCCCGCTACAAGAGAATCTATCCACTGTTGAACCGGAACATAGAACGTTTAGTCATTTCTGCTTAGAAAGACTCGCTTAAGCTCTATGCTGTGATTTGATGCTTAAGCTATGTTCAAAATATCTCTTTCCGGCTTTAAGCCGCGTAGCTCACCTGATGGGCTTCTACTTGGCTTTGGATATTAGAAACTTTACGTTATTCAATTTGTGGTGATAACCACTCCGACCAATAATCATTGATGGCCTGAGAGAAAAAATGTCAGGGGCAAACAAAAAAAACAAGGATTTTGAATCATGCACTTCTGATTTAGCCAAGTTGCACTGCATATACGTGAAAGAAGGCAGATAGAGAAAGAGAAAAAAAATGTGCAGTTTGTGTTTGTGAGTACCTGTTTGTCTATTCCTACTATAGGTTCAAGTGATATTAGATTGTTTCTGTGTCCCTGGTGGAAGTCGTTACTCCGGTCCGAGCGTCCTTGCTCGGAAAGATGAAGGGTTCTGCCCTGTTATGAGATTATAGGCCCCTGAAATCCACTGAGGCGCTTCTTTGCCATTTTTCGGGGGATTTTGTAGCAAAGTAAGCCTGGGCGTACTTCCACCGTAGCGCGTGTCTGTAGGTTTGAGCGTGCCTGTTTGCGAGGGCCTAAATGCGCTCCGCGCTATCCTAGTAGAGTTTACGGGGGTGTGTGTGTTTTCGACCGATCTGTTCTGTGGGGTAGGTAATAACACTTTTCCTAATCCCCGTGTACTGTGTGGTAGTGCCCGGTCAAAATGTGCGTGCGTGTATCGTGCATCCTGAGGGACTAATACCGGTGTTCGCCTTCGTTCTGGCAAATTTGCCCTTTGAACTGGCGGTAAAGGTCGCTTAATGGCTTGTGTCTGGCCTAGCAATGTGCTGGCGTGTAGCCTGACCGCTTTTCGGCCTGTGGCCACGGCAGACTCCTGCCATTGTGTGAGCCTATCTGTGTGGGTGTATGTAGGCTTTATGTGTAGGGGGACGGGTTCTATGTCGTCTGCCCATGACGTGGTTACGTCCCGTTGTCCCTCTGTTATGCTATGTGTATTTGAGAGTCCTGGCTTCAACTCCCTCTCGTCCCTTTGTTCCGAGGGGGTTGTTCTAGGCTCTGCCCCTCGGTTTGGCAAAATTGCCTTCCGATCCGGAGCTGAAGGACATGTGTTTATGTAACCTTGTATTTGTAGCCTATTGGAGCCTAACCTGGCCGTCTCCTGGACTGTGGCCATGGTGACCTCCTTCCCATGTGTGGCAGTACATGGCGAGAGGGACATCCTCGCAAATTGTCGAGTTAGCGTATCTACGCTTATGTCCTCTCTCGGCTGGGCTGGTGGCCCTACCATGAACTCAAAAATGACCTTGTTGGCTTGGAGCTCACGGTATTCGTCCCAAATTTGGGTGTACTGCCTATTGAGGCTTATGGTCTGTTTGCAAATTACTGTATTAATGTTTCTGTGCTCTGTATAGTTTTGTGGCCGCTAGTTGGAGAAGCGCTTGCACGCGAATTAGCTCCCTGTATTGGGCGTGTAAACCTGTGTAGTGCACCCTCATTCTCTCGAGGGTTGCATTATCTATTACGGGACCATGTGTGGTGATTAATTGTTCGTATATTTTGTTTCTTTGGACATGGATTCTATTGAGGTGTTCATGTATGTTCCTCAAGTGCTTGTGTGCGCATCTTAATTGCGTTGTCCTGCCCTCTGACGGAGTGTATGGCTGTTTGCCCTGTATTGCTCCGACTTTTGTTTGGAGTGCCCGTATTTGTGTCTGTCGCCTCTGTATATGCCTTTGGCATCTTATTAATAATGTTAATAATGTTGGCGTAACCCTATTGCCTCTATGGTTTGCAATCTCTGCATGAGGCGTCATTCTGACTGAAGTGTATGTGAATAAAATAAAATAAAATATCTGTGCGTGTTTGACAGTGTATTTTCGTATCTGTTTGATTCTTTCTGGGGCTGGGAGTTTGGTTTAGTAAGAATTTCCCCTGTGTAGCTAGTTTTGGAGCAAAACTGGTGTTTTTATACTTTTTTTTAAATTATAAGTTTATTTTTAGTACCTACACTTTTAAGAAATTTTTTTTCACTATTTGCTTGGCTTTTTGCGGTACGGAAGGGGTCGTTTTAACTACGAGGGCTCGTTGGTTGAGTCCTGTTCTCTATGCGTAGTACCCCGCCTCCACCAGTGGTTTAGATCCCTTATTTGGGGGTGGTTGGATCTAAAAGACAGAGTTATTGTGTTAATTTATAGAGCTGTTTCTAAAAAGGGGTAGCTTCCCTTGGCAGGGTGAGCTGACCAGTGTAGAGTGTTGTTGTGTGCTAGGAGCTAGGGGGCGCTCCTATAAGTGTTTTAGGGGATGGGACCCAATGCAAGGGTCACTGTGCTGGTCGCGCAGCTGACTGGCTTATTATATAACTGAACGTGCTTGTATCAGCTAAGTGGCACGCGCTGCTCTTTGGCAGCCGGGCCGCCGCGAGGAACACAATGATATCTGAGCTAGCACTATCAGACTACCGTATGTCACGTCTAACCGTGACGGGAATAAGGAAGGGCGTTGGGATGTAAAGAGGCGTATAAACAGTAAGGCGAGTGTAGAGTGTGGACCAAGTGTTTATTGGTCTGTGATGTTATAGTATGAGTCCCTTGTAGGGAATGTAACAATGTAACAATGTTCAAGTACAAGTTGTGGGTTAGGTTACAAAAGTAGGAACTCTGAACACGACTGACTCACCTCTGATGACACCAGCGTGGCCTCCGGCTGTATCACTGAAAGACTGATAATGGAGAGACCCCGTGACCTCCTTAGGCCTCCTTTTATATTCTTGGGCGCTATGCTGTCAGCAATGTGATGGCATAGCTGCCCCAGTTAATAATATGTCGCTGTGTGTAATAATTGTGCAAGGATTGAGCTGCTTTCTAGGATGGCAAGCTGTCCTTGCGGCGCTGATGTATGTTGGCCTGGATTTACGAGGGTTGCCCGTTAGGATATTTAGATAGATGCTGGGGGGATGGTCTCCAAGGGGTGCGTACCCCTGGGGTACTGTACAATAGGAAGGAATGGGACATCGAAGGCGCAGCCTAACGGCGCTAATATCCATCTGAAAAACATTCTTTATCAACAGTTCCAAATATATTGACTCGTGACTGAATGAATTGAGTGAAATTTATAAATGTTTCCAATCAATATAAATTATAAATTACTCAATTAAATACGGTATGTATATTTATAGAATCTTTCAAGAGAGGCTCCGCCTAAGAGCCTTTAATGACCAGCCGCGCCTGAACAAAAGGTTTTTTTTTTTCTGTGCAGCTGTCCTGTACTATTACCTGAAACAGCCGTTACTATCCTTCGAAGTAATCCCCGTGGATCATTATGCACTTCTTAGAACGGCTGTACAAGTCCTGACATTGTCTTCCTGAGGGATAGCCTTCAGTAGGGTAGTCACATTACGTTGGATGTCCAAAATGTCCGAAAACCTCTGGCCCTTCAGGGCTTTTCGGCGACCCTGGACACCGATATTCCATACTTAAAAGCTTGCCTTCGAGGTCGTACCTCAGGCACCAGGTCTCGTCACCCATGACGATGATTTTCAGGACCATTCCATTCCATGGAACATTCACCCTTCTCACTACCACCCGTCGAACAGGTGTGCACGTTAGGTTGCATAAATTCACCTTTTTCACTGCCGCCCGTCTATCAGGTGTGCGAGGCAGGTTGCATAAATTCACGCGTCTCTCTTGCTTTCAATTTAGAGTTTTGACGACCCAAACTGAAGGCTATTCCTAAAGAAGACAATGCCAGGAGTTTCCAGGACTTGTACAGTCGTTCTTAGAAGTGCATAACCATCCACGGGGATTACGTTGAAGGACAGTAACGGCTGTTTCAGGTAAGTCAACAATCCGTTCGTAATATCGCCCATTCACCGAACTTTTCAGACAGAGAGTGTATAATGAATGTATAATAATTATGTGCGGTGAAAGTGCCTACTATGGATCGAAGTTGACGTTCTTTGCCGATTTGAGCGTTAAAGCCTCCTATTAGTAGTATTATATTTTTTGATGGAATTTGATCTAGGGTGTTTGAGAGATTTTGCCAACAATTTTCGGTTTGTTCTTTCTGAGTCCTATTTTTCACATTAGTTGGTGCATGTGTATTAACAATTGTCTAAACTTTCTTTACTGATTTAAAGGATAGCAGGAATAATCTTTCATTAATGGATTTAAACTCTAGTATCGTTTTTAATATGTTCTGATTTACAATGAACCCAGTTCCAAATTGAGGTACATTTTTCATAACTCTCTTTCCAGGCTTTCCCTTGAATATTCTATATCCATCTGAATCAAATGGATATTCATCAGTATAATCTACTTTCTTGATGAGCTGTTATCATAATCCTTTTCTCTTTGATGACATTTGTTTTAAGTTTTCCAGTTTTTAAGAGTGAATTGACATTAAAGGCAGCCAAAATGTTTATGTTCTTGTGCTATTCAAAACGCAGAATTTCAAGAAAGAAAGAAAGAAAGAAAGAAAGAAAGAAGGAAAAAATTAACTCCCAGAAATTGGACTCACGAGGAGAAAGATCGACACTCTAGATAGAAGGTCGAAGGAAATTTGGGAACAAAGAAATTTGAATACAATGGACAAGAGCCAAAGTTGATACATCGTACCCTCCAAATGGGTTATTCGAAAGAAGAAGAAGGAGAAGAAGAGGAAGAATAAGACGAAGAAGAAAGAGAATGTAATAATGAAATCCATTTCGATAATTTACATTTTCCTAAATGTTGCGGTTTTTTTAGTCGGCAGTGTACTTTGTCTGCATCTGCACTCGTTTTGTTTTCATTACCAAACGGGACTTACTTTTTGAACGTGCAACATAATATTATATAAGGTGATTTTTTTGTCTTTAGCGAGGCAACCGAACTCGGGCTGCAGATTAGGCGGAGGTAGAAACCGTAACCGAGTTCATTAACTTCACCCTAACGAGGCGAGATAACCATGGTCACTTTACTTTCATCAACGAGGGTGTGAAGTTTCAGCACACAGATAATAAGTTAAAATAAACAACAGCATCCTGCACGATTTAATTAAAGAAGCACAGATGTTTTTTTTTTTTGGTGATCTTGATGACCTCACGTCACCAATAGAAGGTTAGATCTTACCTTTTCACAAAAGATGCAGAAAATGTTCTCATTCAGCCGACAGACAGTAACTTTGGAAGTTACATCGTTACATTATGTAGCTTCTCCTGTACTACCCTACGTGTATACTGTTATTAATCGAAGCACGGGCCTAAGCCCGTTTGATGTTTAATTGTGGGTTAATTTAAAATACAAAGTGTACAGATCAATTACCCGTACTCTAGTGGAGCTGGAGAACAATATACGGCAGCAGATATCCCTCACAACAGAAGGGAATTACAACGTGTAAACCTAATTTATGAACACGGTACAACACCTGTCTGTCAGCTGAAAGAGAACACTCGCAGCATCTTCTGTGAAAATGTAAGTTCTTTAATCAAAACTAGCATTACCCGCGAATATTCTAGTTGTAAAGAGTACACTTAGCAAAATCTCATTCATGAATGCTACGACTGATTTATCCTTGGTATGAATAATCAGCCATTATCAATTCAGCTACTGGTGCAGTGGTTAGGGGTTTGTCATTCCTTCATAGGTATATCAGAGTGAAGTTAGTTTTCTGGGAATACCATAGACACTGTTAATTTAAGGGCCTTTAAATGTGGTTTTCGGAGACCCTTTATAGTCGGGTGAAAAAGACCTTTCGTACCACACACACACACGTGAAAATTGCGTAAAAGGATACTAGAGTGCCCCTTGACCCCCTTAAGCGCATTATACTGTATGTACTGACGGATTTTACAGCTTAATTTGGTTCAGTGGTAACCTTATAACCGTCTGGAAACTTTCACAGTAATGTAATAATTGGAATTGCATTGCATCTTACAGAAATAGATGGACCTGAGAGATTCTGTTACCATGGTTACCGTGTTGCATTCTTTCATTATTTCATTGTAAATATACATGTTTTAAGGTATTTATTTAATTGTGAGGCATTTAAAGAGTAAGTGAGTGCGTTTCGCTTACGCATTGGGTTATGCTGAACATGTAGGTACCTCATATGTGTAGGTTGGTGCTAATGGGGCCTTATTTTCGGTACAAAACTGGAATGGGACCTTAGCAGAATAATATAGGGAGGGATTTGCTGGTGAATTTACCGTTAATTATTGTATTCTGTTACGATCTCTACCTCCGCGCAATCTGTGGCACGAGCTTCGCCAGCCCCACTCTAGCAAAGGAATCACCCTGTATATGAATTGCAGCCAATGGCCATAGCGGGGTATTATAATTGAACGCCCGAAGGCTCCCCATCAAGTAGTTCCAACATATGGCAATACAATGCCGTGTCGGATGTATGTTTATGACAACCAGAACTAATTATTGGTGTGTTGTGAGCACAAGTGGACCACGTCCATTCAGGGACGATCAGCGATATTCACTCGTAAAGTTGGCGGGCTTCTAGATATTCCACAAAGCTTGCGATAATTGGATTTCACGATATAATGACGTAGAAATCTTCAGTCTGGAGTTTGATTATGACTACAACAAGGATGGCGCGTTTATTTTTACAGTGTTTGAATGAAGAGCAGTAGGAATCATAGTTTGGTTGACTTGAGCTCGGAATATTCAGAATGTCTTGTTATAGTACAAATAGCCTACGTAGTTCTACTAAGAATGTAAGAAGATTTGATTTATAAAAGAAACTGAAATGTACTTACATTTACAAAACTTAAGGTACATAGAATGTTCGTACAAACGTCGTAATATTCTCATTTTATAGAAAGAAAGAAAGAAAGTAAGAAGAAAAAAAAGAAACAAACAATCAAACAAAGAAAAAAAGATAGATAGATAGATAGATAGATAGATAGATAAAGAAAAAAATATAAAGAAAAGGTTGGTTAGTTAGTTATTGTTGTTTTAAGGGGCGGAACTACGAGGTCATCTGCCCCTAAAGAAAAGGAAAAAGAATTAAGTAATAATGAAAGAAAGGACACAGAAATAATGAAAGAAAGAAAAAAGGAAATAAAGAAAGAAAAAACGTAAAGAAACGAGAAAGAATGAAAGAACGAAAAACGAAGGGACAAATGGAGAAAGAAAGGAAAAAGGAAAGAAAAACATAAAGAAGAAATAAAGAAAATTATTTCTATTATTTAAACTAGTTTCCATGATGGTTCCGTATTGACGTACTAAATAGTTTTAACAACAAATTGTATATCTGCCTTAGTATTGCTCAACAATTTCCTGTGACCTACTTATATGGTGCACCATATTACGTTAAATAGCTATTTATTTTTGATTGCTACGCTATATTATATCTTTCTTCGGATATTTGTCTTGGCTGATGAAGGGGATAAAAGCAATTAATCCCCGAAACATGTACCAGGAACAAGTGTAATTATAATGTATTTTCATTTATGTATTGACTAAGGCGGATATACAATTTGTTGTTAAAACTATAAAGAAAATTATGGAAATAAAGAACAAGAAAGAAAGAAAGAAAGAAAGAAAGAAAGAAACAGAGAAAATTAGAGGAAAGGAAGAAAGAAAGAAAGAAAGAAAAAGGAAAGACATTAATGAATAAAAGAGAAGAAGGAGTAAGGAAGAAATAAAAACAAAAGAAGGAGAAAAGAGAAACGAAAGAAAGAACAAGTAGTTCTGTGAAGAACTATACAGCCTATTTTCATATATCCTACTTATGTTAATTGCTACTATCAACATACAAAATTTCAGTTTGATTGCTGTAATAGATTCGTAGATATTGAGAACCGACTAAATATTTCGGATGGTCGCCATGTTGGATTTTATATATGTAGGTCCTAGAGTTATGTACTGTTACATGAAGATTATTGTGTACGTGTAGCATTCAAATTTCAATCGCATGATTAGGACACAAGAAGTAACAAGGAGATTTTAAAATTTCGCACAGCTGCCATCTTGTGGTTATGGAAACAATTGAAATAAATTAGATGCCAGTTGATTAACAATCGTAAAAGGATTTATTGTACCAAGTTTCACTGCACTCGGATGGTTAAATTGCGAGAAACGTTCATGTGAATATTTATACTTCGCGTCGCCGCCATGTTGGATTTATGATCACCAGGTTATTTAAAGTCCTATAGGTGAACTTAAGTTCATAGCCCCTACGAACATAAAAAAAAATCAGTTTGATTGCTATAATACATTCGTAGATATTCAGAGCCGTCTAAATATTGCGGATAGTCGCCACGTTGAATTGTTAAATGTAAAGGCCATAGAGTCATATACCATTAAAGGAAAATTATTGGGTAGGTTCATTATTCAAACTTCCACTTCGATCGCATGATTACGACACAAGAAATAAAAACTTAATTTTAAAATTTGGCACAGCCGCCATCTTGAGGTTATGTAAACAATTGAACTAAGTTAGATACCAGAGCATTACAATGTGTATAAACATTTCCTGTACCAGATTTCATTGAGTTTGGAACATTAAATCGCGAGTAAAGTCTATTTATAATTTTCAAATTCGCTTGTCGCCATGTTCGTTTTGTAGTTAACCGGATTTTGAAAGTCTTATAGATGAACTTCCAGTAGTGCCTTTTATCTCCGTACAAAATTTCATGGTGATACCGCTAATAGTTTCAGTGATATAGAATGCCGGTGAAATATTTCGCACATCCGCCATCTTGTGGTTATGTAAACAATTGAACCAAGTTAGATGTCGGTGCATTACAATGTGTATAAACATATACTGTACCAAGTTTTATTACGTTTGGATGGTTAAATCGCGAGAAACGTCTATCTAAAAGTCGTAAATTCGCGCGGCTGCCATGTTGGTTTTGTAGTAACAAGGTTTTCAAAAGTCACATCGGTGAACTTGTAGTAGTTTTCTTTATCACCGTAATAAATTTCAGGGTGATATCGGGAATAGTTTCGGAGATATTGAATGCTGGTGAAATATTTCTCACAGCCGCCATGTTGGATTGGTGAGACGTAACAAAATTTGAAGGGCACAGTCGGGGTCGCCCGGAATAGTGCTATGAACTTACCGGGTTTCATTGAAATCGCTCCAGCCGTTTAGAATTTATTAGGGACACACACACACACACACACACACACACACACACACACACGGACAAAAGGTGATCTCATAAGCCTATTTTTTCAAAATTGAAAATAGGCTAAAAAAGGAGAAAGAAAATAAAAAAATAAATGAAAGATAAATTGAACAAAAGGTTGTTGAGTAGTAATAGTTGTTGTTGTTGTTGTTGTTGTTGTTTCATTTAGGGGGCTTTGTGACATCGTGGTCGTATAGCCTACTTGCGTGTGTATAATGTGTTTGATAACCTGTGTCACTATGATGTCTGTACTGGTGATTGTAATTGAGGTAGGATTTAGGTAGAAGTGTCGTGCCCGTATGTTGGTAACATCCCGGCATTTGCCTGAAATAGAAGTGGGAAATCCACGAAAAAACACTTCCAGGATGGCTGAGATAGGAATCGACCCCATTTCTTCTCAGCTTTGCTTCATGAGGCTAAGTGTACCCCGTTACAGCCCTCAGACCAGAGTTAAATTTCTTGGCAGAGCCAGGAATCCTAGTCACTAGACAACGAGGCGGACCATGTCCGGTATTTCTTTCTTTCTATCTTCCATTGTTTCATTCTTATTTTCTGTTCGTCCGCCACTCTTTCTCTATCCTTTATTTCGAACGTTGGTTGGTTGGTTCCTTAGTTAAGGAGCTGCGACAACCCAGGCATGTAGTCCCGAGTACTTTGGGTGTGTGTAGAATCTGTCTGATAACCGGTGTTAATTGTGATGGCTATATTAGTGTGTGTTATCCATGATTAAGGTAGGAGGACTGCTGATGATTAATTTTTTCAAGTAGTTCCTACATTTGCTACCAAATGCTACCGTCCACTACACCTAGCTGCGGACGTGGCTACTAAATGCCATCGCAGCTAGCACCTGGCGAACGTTGGAACTAATATAGCGTTATCAAACTAACCTACACATTTTAGCTTCCACAAGTGTAGTTAGTGGAAGGTTCTTTTTCATGCCATAAATCTATGACATGGGACCACCAGCTTTAATTCCCCTTCTTGAGGGATTTTTAACGCTCTTAAAAAATCTGACGACTTTGGCCAGGTTTGAACCCGTTATCTTGGGCATAGTAGCTCAGCATGCTACCGACTACGCCACCGAAGCCGCCTATTTCACACGTTCTGTGCAATCTTAAGTTTTATTCTCCGGGACAACAGTCAAGAATGCTAGTCACTTTACCACGAGGTGGACTATGACAATTTATTATTATTATTATTATTATTATTATTAAGAGCCTCCGTGGCTTAGGCGGCAGCACGCCGGCCTCTCACCGCTGGGTCCGTGGTTCAAATCGCGGTCACTCCATGTGAGATCTGAGCTGGACAAAACGGAGGCAGACAGGTTTTTCTCCGGGTACTCCGGTTTTCCCTGTCAAAATTTCATTCCAGCAACACTCTCCACTATCATTTCATTGCATATGTCACTCATTTAATCATTGCCCCAGGGGAGTGCGATAGGCTACGGCAGCCGGCACAGTTCATATCCTCGCCGCTAGCTAGGGGCTTCATTCAATCCATTCCTGACCCGGTCGGAGACTGGAAGCAGGCTGTGGATTTTTTCATTATTATTATTATCATTAATATGAACTAACATCTGGATTGTCCAACATGAACAGCAAACAACTATCTATACGTCGCATTAAAAACTAATCTATAATTATGATCAAAATATATAAACAACAAGTAGTTCCGTGAAGAACTATACAGCCTATTTTCATATATCCTACTTATGTTAATTACCTCTATCAACATACAAAATTTCAGTTTGATTGGTGTAATACATTCGTAGATATTGAGAACCAACTAAATATTTCTGATGGTCGCAATGTCGTATTTTATATATGTAGATCCTAGAGCATGTAAGCTACAGTTACATGAAGATTATTGCGTTAGTGTAGCATTCAAACTTCAATCGCATGATTAGCACACAAGATGTAACAACGAGATTTTAAAATATTGTGGTTATAGAAATAATTGAAATAAATTAGATGCCAGTGGATTAACATTCGTGTAAGGATTTACTGTACCAAGTTTCACTGCACACGGTTGGTTAAATTGCGAGAAACGTCCATGTGAATATTTATACTTCCGTCGCCGCCATGTTGGATTTGTGATCACCAGGTTATTGAAAGTCCTATAGGTGAACTTATGTTCATAGCCCCCATGAACATAAAAAAAATCAGTTTGATTGCTATAATAGATTCGTAGATATTCAGAGCCGTCTAAATATTTCGGATGGTCGACATGTTGGATTGTAAAATGAGTCATGTACCATTAAAGGAAAATTATAGCGTAGGTTCATTATTCAAACTTTCACTTCGATCGCATGATTACGACACAAGAAATAAAAACTTAATTTTAAAATTCTCACAGCCGCCATCTTGAGGTTATGTAAACAATTGAACTAAATTAGATACCAGTGCATTACAATGTGTCTAAACATTTCCTGTACCAACTTTCATTGCGTTTGGAACATTAAATTGCGAGAAAGGTCTATTTAAAATTTTCAAATTCGCTTGGCCGCCATGTTCGTTTTGTAGTTATCGGTTTTTGAAAGTCTTATAGATGAACTTCCAGTAGTGCCCTTTATCTCCGTACAAAATTTCAGGGTGATACAGCTAATAGTTTCAGAGATAACTTATAGAATGCCGGTGAAATATTTCGCACAGCCGCCATCTTGTGGTTATGTAAACAATTGAACGAAGTTAGATGTCGGTGCATTACAATGTGTATAAACATATAATGTACCAAGTTTTATTGCGCTTGGTTGGTTAAATTGCGAGAAACGTCTATTTAAAAGTCGCAACTTCGATTGGCCGCCATGTTGGTTTGGTAGTTACCAGTATTTCAAAGGTCACATAGGTGAACGTCTAGTAGTTCCCTTTATCACCGTAAAATACTCCAGGGTGATATCGGTAATAGTTTCGGAGATATTGAATGCTGGTGAAATATTTCGCACAGCCGCCATGTTGAATTGGTGAGACGTAACAAAATTTGAAGGGCACGGTCGGGGTCCCCCGGAATATTGCTATGAACTGACCGAGTTTCATTGAAATCGCTACAGCCGTTATATTTTATTAGGGGGGGGGGGGCACACCCACGAATCACACACACACGCACACACAGACAGACACAAGGAAAAAAAAATTCTTCTCGGCACGCCGGAAGGCGGAGGTAGATTTTACCGGGCAAACTAGGGGATAGGCTATAATAGGCCAAATATGCAGGTTTTCGTAGGAGGATCAGACCTTATTTATTGCGAGAAAGTATTTTACAATTGGAGGTTAGTTAACATATTGTCGTCTTTCTATGCATATTTTTTACATTTTACTGTCTTATGTGGATGGTAACCTTCTTGTCATTTGGGGTTCATTTTTATACTTGTGATCACACTGTCCTTATGCAAGGTTTGGAACTAATGTGTAACTATCTAACAGTCTGTTACTTCTTCACGCAAAATTTTATCTCCCGCAGAGATGTTGGTTAGTTCCTCAGTTTAGGGACTGCGACAAGGTGGTCATGTAACCCCGTGTACATTGGGTGTGTGTAGAATCTGTCTGATAAACGGTGTTATTTGTGATGACTGTATTAGTCTGTAATTCAGGTAAGGTCTGCAGACGGTCAATTTTAGGTAGTAGTACCTAATTTTGTACCAAATACTAACGTCAACGACACCTAGCTGTGAACATGGCTGCTAGATGCCACCGCAACCAGCAACTTGCAACGAACGTTGTAACTTCCCCTCCGAAGGAAAGCATGCTGACGGATTTTTAGCGCTCTTAGAAAATCCGGCGACTTTGGCCGGCTTTGAACCAGCGACCTTAGGCATAGAAGTTCAGAATGCTACCAGTTAGCCGCTTCCCTAATAGTCAGATGGAACAAGAAGTTCCGTGTAGAACTAAAGAGCCTACTTTTCTTAAAATTAAGATTCATGCCATAGATTAATCTACAGTATATGAAACTATCTAGAATAATGACGAAATTAAGTGGGTAATATCGAAATGTCTTAATTAGTTCGAAATAAGGTATACTAGGCATAATGTAGCCTAATAGAGCAATACAGTTGGCAGCTCTGGTGACTGAATATATTCTCACTTCCATCTCCTAAGGTACAGAATACAAAATGTGGTTGAAGTTCAAAGGACGTTACATGGATTTAGACATTGGATCTATTAGTACACGTAAAAGCATGTTGGAAACAATGTCATGCGAGTGCTGGTCAGAAATAATCTGAAATATTATATCTTTTTGTACCAATTTTGGATGAAATCCATTTGTTGGTATAGAAGTTACATGTATTTAAAAATTGGTCCTATCAGCAGGCTTAGAATCATGTTGGTAGAACTGACGTATATAAGTTACTCCAAATTAATGTAAAATGTCAGGTAATTTACGTGTGCATAGTTTAAACCTGTCGGCTTGCATACTTTCAGATATATTGGTATTTAGATAAAATAATAGAGATAACATTTATTGACAGTTGGCAGCCCTGGTGGCTCTTAAGAATACACTCAGTCATACCTGTTTATGTACACATATTACATACAAAATTTGGTTGAAATCCAATTGATATTGTAGAAGTTATATGCATTTAAATATTGGACTTATCAGAAGGCTTAAAAATATTTCGGCAACGCTGTCATGTATGGCCACCTGGAAATTAAACTGAAATAGTGTTATCTACATGTGTGCCAATTTTATAATAGCTCCCATGTATACCTTCCAAGATATCCAACATGGAGCTCAAATTTCTAGTGTGTTTTTTTTTAGCAGTTGGTAGCACTGGCATCTTTTTCAAATATGGGCCTGAGATATTCCGGTATACAACTTTACTCATACTAAATTTGGTTTCGATTGCTGCAGCCGTTTAGGAGTTGATAGGGGGGGGGGCACACACACACAGCCAGACAGACAGAAGGACTGACAGACAGACAGACAGACAGACAGAAGGACAGACACATTTTCCCGGATCGATCTCATAAGTCTACTTTTTCCTAATTTTTGAAAAGTGTGAAAAGTAGGCTAAAAATGAATGTGATCTCGTCAATGTCGTAGTCTTGGCAACTTCTGATAGATCATCCCTTATCAATTTAAAAGCGTTGTTATGGTAACCTCTGATGGCACTTGGCATTTTTAAAAATTCCGAAATCATTTTTCTCATCCCTTGGCGTAATGGTGGGTCATATCAAAAATTCTTTCAGACAAAAGTTTTAGGTAATTATTAGGGGAATATTTTCCATTCTGTACGGTTTTGATATTGTGCCTATTGAGAGAGATATGATTAATGTTTCCCGAAAAACCCACTTTTTTCCACCCCTTTGGTCAATGGTTGGTGCTATCAAAAAACTTATTTTACATAAATTTTTGGCACTTATCCGACACATATTATGAACTTTGAATGGATTCGATATTTCACGTATTAAGAGCGTTATAGCGAAATTTCACTTTTTCGAAAAAAGCCCCCCATTTTCACCCCCTTCGACCGATTTTGCCCATTAACGAACCCGACCGAGATTTTATAGGGATACATATTATGTAAAAAATTCAAAGTGATTGGTACCAAATTACGGCAGTTATCGTGTCCACAAGAAACTGATATATATATATATATATATCAGTGTGGTCCAACCGCTCCTTATTATTTAGTTTTATGAAACCCAACTAACATAGCATTTCTCCCGATGGTCGATATTGCTCTGCGCTCTGACTGTGTGACAGCAATGTAATTGGGTCATGGGTCTAGCAAAGGAAAACCGACCTTAAACTTTTCCCCGCCAAATACTACGGCCCATTCTACTAACATATGACTTTCTGCTCCTTGAAATAACACACATACACGTAATACGATCGAATTAATAGCTTACGCCACGTGATCTGTAATAGTAGAAAGTTAAATCAACATCACAAACCGTGATTGAAGACTTTGAGATGGACTTAAACGTTTGAGGTGGGACGGCTACAGTAACTAAAGCACGTTTAGCGTGCGGTATTTACCATGTCTTGGTGGCTGCGAGGTTTAAAGCCTGACCGTACTTGGTGGGCGCGAGCGGGTAGAATGCTGCTTCGAATCCAGTAGTAGGCATACTTTTTTTGAACGAAAGCCCACGTTCCATTTTAGTCGGGATGTAACTACATTGCCACATTTATTGCCTTACGACGAATTTTTGTGAAGAGTTCGTTGAATTTTGATGATTTATAAAGAGAACACGATCGAATTGGTACGTTATGCCACGTGACCTGTTATGGCAGAAAATTTAAAAAACTGGCATGAATATTAACATAACATCTCGAAGTGTTGCTCCGGAAGTCCGGGTTCGATTCCCAGCTCTGCCAAGAAATGTAATACTTGTCTGAGGGCTGAAATTGGGCACACGTAGCCTCGTGGAGCAAATATGAGAAGAAGTGGGTTCGATTCCCACCTCAGCCACCCTGGAAATGGTTTTCCGTGGTTTCCAAATTCCGGGACGGATTCCATCTTAAGGCCACGGCCGCCTCCTTCCCAATCCTTAATTGCAAATACACACATCATTACAAGCCCGCAATAACTCAGGTTATCAGACAAATTCTACACACACACACACCCAAGTAAACATGGCTAAATGTTCTAGGCCCTCAAATGAAACAAAACAACAACATATCGAATGATATTCTGATCGCCAGTGCTTGCATCGAAGTATACGTATTCCGTAGAAATTCCCATTGTATTATTAGCAAAAAATCGTGTGTCTATCTGTGTGTGTGTGACGTTGTGTGTGTGTGAGTGTGTGTACTCTGAATGTCTGCCCCTCCCCCCCCCCCCTATCAATTCGAACACGGTGAAACCGAATTGATCGAAATTTGTTACAGAGGTAGAACTAGCAAAGGGCACCTCAGTGTCATGTTTTATATCGCAGCCATCTTGACGGAAACGTAATGGCGGCCACCCAAATGTTCAAAGCTTAAATCAAATTACGAATAACCTAATCATACGATCTCTACCAAATTTTGCAACAACATATATTTATAAGGCGAGCGTCTTTTGACTACACTACAAGGTAATCAGACCAATAGTTTGCAGATGGCGGCCATGTATGTGCGCAAATCGATTCCCCCTATCAATTCAAACACGGTGATACCGAATTGAACGATATTTGGTACAGAGGTAGCAGTAGTAAAGGACACCTCAGTGTAATGTTTTATATCGCCGCCATCTTGACGAAAACGTAATGGTGGCCATCCTATTGTTAAGAGCTTGAATCAAATTACGACCAACCTAATAATTTGATCTGTACAAAATCTTGCAACAACATACCTTTATGTGGGAAGCATATTTTGACCAAACTACAAGATCATCAGCCCAACAGTTTGCATATGGCGGCCAAGTATGTATGCAAATCGAATCCCCCTATCAATTCAAACACGGTGAAACCGAATTGAACGAAATTTGGTACAGAGGTAGCACTAGCGCAGAACACCTCTGTGTCATGTTTTATATCGCCACCATCTTGACGGAAACGTAATGGTGGCCACCCAAATGTTCAAAGCTTAAATCAAATTACGACTAACTTAATCATCCTATCTCTACCAAATTTTGCAACAACGTATACTTGTATAGCGAGCATCGTTTGACTGAACTACAAGGTCATCAGCCCATTAGTTTGCAGATGGCGGTCATGTATGTGTGCAAATTGATTCCCCCTATCAATTTAACACGGTGTAACCGAATTGAACGAAATTTGGAACAGAGGTAGCACTAGCAAAGGGCACTCCAGTGTCATGTTTTATATCGCCGCCATATTGACGAAAACGTAATGGCGGCCATCCTAATGTTAAGAGCTTGAATCAAGTTATGACCAACCTAATAATCTGATCCCTACCAAATTTTGCAACGACATACCTTTATGTATAGAGAATCTGTTGACCACACTACAAGGTCATCAGACCAATAATGTGCAGATAGCAGCCATGTTTGTGTGCAAATCGATTCCCCCTATCAATTCAAACACGGTGAAACCGAATTGAATGATTTTTTTTTACAGAGGTAGCACTAGCAAAGGGCACATCATATTCATGTATAATATCCGTAAAGCACGTTGTATTTCAAGAAGCTACTACAACCAACATTCAATTATACTCCTTGAAAAGGACAAAGGGTTATAACCATACCCATGTATTTAGGAGTAAGTAGGCTATACGTTCTTTACCGAACATCTTGTTTTGTTATTAAATTTTAACAAAAAGTCTTAGCATATCTTTAGGCCCGTATCACACGACACTCGCTGGCAAGGAAGCTGGTGTGATCGCTGGTACAAAATCCTGTATAATTCTGTTCTCTTCGTCAGTACACCTGCTTGTATGACCGAAGTGTATCACACGCTAGCATTTTGGACGCTAAGTTGTATGAAATAAAACCGAAGGGCTGTCGTTTGAGGGCATTAGTTGCTGTTCTTTCGCCTTATTAACGCAAAGCGGTCGCGAAAATTGCTTTAAGTAAATTAGAAAACCTGCCAGGTACTGAACGAATGCATTCCAATCAATATTTAAGATCTAACTGTAATAATTGAATATTTTACCATACGCGTTAATAAGAAGCGCAACAAAAACCTCTAGAGTGTGTTGGAAATGTGTGCAAGTGTTATTGCGCCCGCTCGCTCTTTCGAAGATCCCGGGTTCAAGACCATCCAACGGCAGATCTTTTAAATTCTTTTTAACTATTTTATTATACCCTCCCTACCTCGTACAGCAAGATTTCAACTTGGTTTTGTTCACATTATCTACGAAGACGATAGGGAAAGTTATTTTCTTGTCTCATTTAAATGGTTATTTTCGCTAAATACTGTTCTAAACCATGTCGCCTCCGCATGATAGGCTGCCGCCCCGGAGGTCCTGGGTTCGATTCCCGGCTCTGCCACGAAATTTGAAAAGTGGTATGAGGACTGGAACGGGGTCTACTCAGCCTCGGGTGGCCCAAATGAGTAGAGGGGGTTCGATTCCCACCTCTGCCATCCTCGAAGAGGTTTTCCGTGGTTTCCCACTTCGTCTTCGGGCAAATGCCGGGATGGTACTGCCCCCGGAAATTGAATTATATTGAGACCACGATGGCTGTATTGGCAAATATGAGTAAAGTTATGAATGTCATAGTTATGACGTGGATATTCATGACGTAGGCACGGATGACGCAGATTTCATGCCAGTAGGCAGATTGAGCTGAGATTCTTGGTGACGTCATGATTTTGTTCGAGAAAGATCTTAGATTTACGACGCAGTCGCAGGAAACAAGGTATTGTGCTAAGGAAGAAGTTACGCTATTGGAGGAGAGACTCGAACCAATGAACGATAGTTTGGAAGGAAGACGGAGATTGCTGAAACTACGATATTTGATTACTTTTGGCATGCAGATTTGTGGAAATCTATTTTCAGTTACGGCATTGATTTGGAATTTTGAAGAAATTAATTTTGAGTTTTTGAAATTTGAAAATCCGTCAAGTATAGCCAAAGTTAAAACTTCTAGCAATGACGCAGCAACAGGCTATGGAAGGGATGGATACGCCCCTTAAGAAGTTGATAAAAGGTCGTGCACAGGAGAGAGGAGCTCTCAGATCTCATATGTCAGATCGCATATATATTTCTGGTGATATATAGTTATTTTCAAGTGACTCAGTGAAGTAAGTTGTCTTTAGCGTGGTTAAAGCCCGGCGCATCGAACGAACTCGGAGCAGTTCCATTTTACGCTGCTCGAAACTAGGTGAAGTTGAAACGCTCACATTAACGTTTCCACCAGTCAAGATATCAAGCGCTAACTTCAGCCTTTCTTATAGTTCTATTGGGCGGTATAACATTGAGGTGTGTAGAAGATTTGAACAATTTCACAGTTATATTTCGAAAGATATTGGAACTTTAAGGCTGCCAACAAAAGTGATTTTCTCGCCACAGGAGAAACACTTTTAAAATTCCACATTATACACTACGGCTGACACGTGGAGTGCAACAGTGATATTGGAGAATACGTTTGGTATTACAACGATACATTCGACTATGGAACATTATAATCTTGCAGTGCTTTCAATGATTATAACAGTAGTTGAGATGGAAGGCTAAGGCTTTAATGCAATTGGGACATATATCATTGGAGTAAAGTAACAGCATGGAACTTCGTTAATCGTCTTTCTACAAAAGCGAGCATGTAGTGAACATCCAACTACACTCATGCATCGTGAATCCATCGCAGAATTATACCAGATAACAGTGGAAATATTTTCATACTCCACAACTATGAATATTTCTGCGGAAATAACTACAATAAACTTCATGGCGAATTCCTGCAAGAACTTCAGGGAACTTTCAAGAGAGGCCAGGGTTGTCCCGGCGCACAAAGAAGAGTTTTGCCAGAAGGATGTTTTTCGTATCCACGGAGCAGTGCAATTTCGGAGGAGGAAGCAGTTCGATTCTCCGAGGACGCTGATTCCCGGTTCGAGGACGGAGCACATCTTCACGCTGGTGAAATGGAACCAACAGCAGTTTTCTTTGAAAACTTTCCTCTAGATCTTCAATCAACAGATAAGGTAGTCGTGAACGTTTCTTGTATTATTTGAGTCTTGTAGCGATATCTGAGCAACCATTCTTCCCATATTTTCTGTCCTATCTTTTGCCCCATTTTCTTGATTGAAATTTCTGTACTCAGTACACTTCGATGATTTATGCCTTTTTCTTCGATTTTTGAGACATTGCTATGTCATTGGCATACTTAATAATTTTGGATCAGTTGAGACTGATGATTTAGATTCTTTCAGTAATTTGCATATTTTTGTAGTCACGATTTGACTGTAAAGTTAACGATTTGCTATGGCAGATTTGAATTCAGACAGCGTGTCATTTTATTAAAGTAATTCTTTTCAGTAAATTACTTTGACCAATTTTCTGTCATCCTCAAGAAAGAAGAATGATTAAATGATTTTAGAGCGTTAAAATCTTTTACGATATCGACGATCTTTGAAATACTAGTCGTCTTATGAACATGATTGCAACATAGACATTTATCATTGCATTATAGACAATTTTCTGAAATATGAACTTTAATTACAATTTATTGAATACACTATAGTAATGAACATTTGATAGGAGTTTTTCTCAATTATAGATTGGAACAATAATGTTTGCATTCCACAATCTAATTGTATTCTATTCGACTATTTTGCAGTTTAGTTGAACTTTGATTGAAGATAGTATTTTTATACTGCGTTACTTTGAAGATGTTAATCTCAATTTTGATAGACCAGGCAGGAGTGTCTAATCGTATTCGCTATTAAATTTATTTGTGATTGGCAAATTTTTACTTCATATCGATTCATGAATGAAACCCACGAAGGTTAAATAATAACAGTCATTATTACAATTGATGAATATAAGAATTTTTAAAGAGGAACAATGGATGTATAATCATTAGTTCAGTGGACGTGTAAAAGTCGCTGTTGAATAATGCCCTTGAATAATGAAGGAGGTTCCCACAATAATTAATGAAGTTGATGAATTAATAGGTGGAGGATTTTTGTGTGTAGTTTGGAAGATTTTTATGCCATATATATGAAGATATATGATGAATTTTGGGCCAATTGTTGTGCAATTTTGTGCGTTATAAGCGAAGTATTTTCCCGCTAATTGTATTGTTCTTGTTCTTTGAAAGATTATTCATATGAAGATACTGTTAAAATTAACAAGAGTGTTAAATAATTTGAGAGGAAGATTTTGAATGGAGGTTACCGTCACAAATATTAATAATTATTATTAAACCTTATTAAACCTGAATTTGACAGTTAAATATAACTAACCTTCATTGGTCGATTATATCAACACGATTTGAGTAATTATCAACCGGATAAACGTGTGGTTTAATGTATTTCTTGTATAAATAATATAAACAATTAACATTGTAAAATATTTTTGTAAATATCTTTGATAATAATTTGAAGTTATAGTGATTAATAGAGGCGTGTATAAAATTTTCAATTGTCATTTGACATTGTTATAAACAATTTATTATTGTTATAAATAATTAATCAACTTTTGTTATTAACATTTAGAGTTTTGTTTTTATACTCTCAACAACGCAAGTTAAGCAAGTGGTTTAAACAATTAATCATGATTTGGGATTGTTGGAGTAATCCACTGGTGTTTGAATGAAGCATTGTAAGACATTTGCGTGATAATATTTCAGTTGAGATGTGAACATTTACGTATTTGAAAAGGAGAGCCAAGCTCTGAGGTAACACGCTTATGCTAGGGTTGAACGAACGGGAGTCCGCTTTGACAATGCAGGTGCATTGCAGCTGGCCCGGACAACTGTGTTACAGAGGCCAAGGACGTTCCATAATAGCCTTGTGGCTATAAATAAAATGTGAAGTATATAAACACGCAAAACAATTGATATATGTGTCTCATCCCAAATCCCGTTTCCATTCCATATGCATTATTATTTTTACGTTGCTATGAGCTTGAGAAAGCTGAAACATTATATGTAGAGAATACAGGTCCTACAGGAGGACATGGTTATGTGGTCGATGGCTTCTGATTGCCACGTGGATTTTGTTGTTTCATTTTTGTTAAAATCATTCTTTATGTGAAATAAATTATTGTGCAGTTTAAGGTTTCTCGTCTCCGTTCTGGTTCATTTTAAATATCATGGTGGAGGTTATTGTGTGGGCATACTTTAAGTGATCCAGTTGACAACCCAGTCCCCGAGATATATTTAAGAGGTAAGTAAAGGTAAGTATGAACCCTCGTATATTTTGGTGTGTTCCACAATAATTTTCTTGTTAACTATTGTGCTCTAATCTCGATAGTATCTGTCAGTGCCATTTTCATTGATGTAGCTGTGCCGGTGCGTTTGATTATTGGCAATCCGATTGAGGGGGCGGATATCTGACAGCCTACTATCAGGATATCGGGTACAGTACCTACTGTAAGGCCACGGCCGCCTCCTTCCCTCTTCCTAGCCTATCCATACCAATCTTCCATCCCTTCCAATCCCTCATGAGACCCCTGTTCGCTTTGCAGGTGAGGCCGCCTGGGCGAAGTGCTAATCACACCTCCCCAGTTGTATCCCTCCCGACCAGATGTTCCAAGCTCCAGGACACTGCCCATAGAGGCGGTAGTGGTGAGTTCCCTCGCTGATTCCGTGGGAACCACCAACCTAGAGGGTAAATTGACTAAATAAAATAAAAACTGTTCTAAACCATGTCGCCTCCGTAGCGTAGCGGTCAGCATGGTTAGCTGCCACCCCGGAGGTCCTGGGTTCGATTCCCGGCTCTGCCACGAAATTTGATAAGTGGTATGAGGACTGGAACGGGGTCTACTCAGCCTCGGGTGGCCCAAATGAGTAGAGGGGGTTCGATTCCCACCTCAGCCATCCTCGAAGTGTTTTTCCGTGGTTTCCCACTTCGTCTTCGGGCAATTGCCGGGATGGTACCTACTGTAAGGCCACGGCCACCTCCTTCCCTCTTCCTAGCCTATCCATCCCAATCTTCCATCCCTTCCCATCCCTCATGAGGCCCCTGTTCGCTTTGCAGGTGAGGCTGCCTGAGCGAAGTGCTGATCACACCTCCCCAGTTGTATCCCTCCCGACCAGATGTTCCAAGCTCCAGGACACTGCCCATCGAGGCGGTAGTGGTGAGTTCCCTCGCTGAGTCCGTGGGAACCACCAACCTAGAGGGTAAATTGACTAAATAAAATTTAAAAAAAAAAACTGTTCTAAACCATGGATGGATACTATTCGTTATAATTAATATTTTTTTAGTCGATTTAACCCTCTAGGTTAGGTTTTCCCACAGACTCAGCGAGGGATCCCATCATTACCGCCTCTACGGGCAGTGACCTGGAGCTTGAAACATCTCGACTGGGGATACAACTGGGGAGGTGGGATCAGCACCTCGCCCAGGCGGCCTCACCGGCAAAGCGAACAGGGACATCTTGAGGGATGGGAAAGGTGGGGAGGATAGGGAGGGATAGGCAAGGAAGAGGTAATGAGGCAGCCGTGGCCGTACGGTAGGTAACATCCCGGCATTTGCCCGAAGGCGAAGTGGGAAACCACGGAAAACCACTTTGAGGATGGCTGAGGTGGGAATCGAACCCCCTCTATTTATTTGGACCACCCGAGACTGAGTAGACCCCGTCCCAGTCCTCATACCACTTTTCAAATTTCATGGCAAAGCCGGGAATCGAACCCAGGACGACCGGGGTGGCAGCTAATCACGCTGACTACTACGCAACGGAGGCGACTCTATTCGTGATAATTAGAATTTTAATAGTTCAATATTTATAATAATATGACACGTTCTGTAATTACTGGCTTGCTGCGAGGCTCAGCTGGCTGTGCCTAAGGTTGCAGGTTCGTATCCTGGTGCAGTCAGCTGGCATTTGAGGGTGCGCAAATGCGAGGGAGCCGTGTCAGTAGATTTACTGGCACGTTGAAGATCCCCTTCCGAGGCGAAGTGGGAAACCACGGAAAACCACGGAAAACCACTTTGAGGATGGCTGAGGTGGGAATCGAACCCCCTCTATTTATTTGGACCACCCGAGACTGAGTAGACCCCGTCCCAGTCCTCATACCACTTTTCAAATTTCATGGCATAGCCGGGAATCGAACCCAGGACGTCCGGGGGTGTCAGCTAATCACGCTGACTACTACGCAACGGAGGCGACTCTATTCGTGATAATTAGAATTTTAATAGTTCAATATTTATAATAATATGACACGTTCTGTAATTACTGGCTTGCTGCGAGGCTCAGCTGGCTGTGCCTAAGGTTGCAGGTTGCAGGTTCGTATCCTGGTGCGGTCAGCTGGCATTTGAGGGTGCGCAAATGCGAGGGAGCCGTGTCAGTAGATTTACTGGCACGTTGAAGATCCCCTTCCGAGCAAAATTCCAGCACCCCGGCGTATCTAAAAGCCAGAGCAGTTAAAAGGGACGTAAAACCAATAATGTCATAATTATCTGTATTTACTTTAGGTTTGGGGCAGATGACCTCGTAGTTCCGCCCCTTAAAACCTCACTAACTAACTAACTATTACTGTAAGTGTATAGCAAGCGCTTTTCGCACAGACGCCGTTGAAAGGAATTATAGTTTCGGTCTGATGTATTTATTTATTTGTTATGTGGGTCGTCTGAGTGAGTCGGAGTTTTCCTTTAAACAAAGGTGGTAAAAATTTCGAACACTTGCTACCTTGAATATACAGGATACCTTGCTTTCGTTCTACAGATCATTATGTCGTCGTCCAATCTGGCTGCGTACCATCGGATAAGTACGGTCCTTTTGAGGACCAAATAAAAATCACTCGTTGGAACAGATAGATATGCGTCCATAATACATCCACAATAAACGACATTAAGCAAAAAAAAAAAAAAAAGTACTAGTTCAAGATTCGAACCTACTACAATGCGACTTCGTTGACGCTACTCTTGATTTAGCCACCATAGCTACCGAGAACCATGGTATATTGCTGGCACGCATTGAATCTATTCGTAGACACTTCCTGTCAAAACGTAAGCATGTGTTATTCGGAGCTCTAATCGTTTCAATCATGCATTATATTTGAGGTCATTGAAAGAAAACTGCCACTATTAATTTCTACTATATTCGCGAGGATGTACTCAACGGTAAAGTTGTACAATGGACGTAAAGGAACAGGTACTAATGTTTTTAGGATGACTGTGATATACGCGTTAGTTGGGTTGCCTTCCTCCAAAAAAATAAGGGGCTGGCGGACCACACTGTATATATATATATAGATAGATAGATAGATACATATATACATAAATTATATATAAACTTTTGAACTGACGGTGGTTTTGGGGTCTGAGGGATGTGAAACGCGAAGATATGTCGAAATTTTCCGGAAGTCGAAACATGGTACCCATTGCAATAGTTAGCTTTCTAATGAAATCTACCTAAAAAAGGTGATCTCTGAAGACTATTTTTTTTTTCATAAATGAAAATAGGCTAAAAATATAATAAGACAATATTAAAACGAAACAAAATTTTCAACAAATCTATAATTAAGATTAAAATATATAAATAAAAACGAATTGAAATAAAAAAAGAAACATATTATTTTGCATGCACAATACTCTACTCCTCCACAAATTTCTGTCTTCAGCATCTTCCTCTGCTAAGCCTCTGGTAGCCATGCTTCTCTTTACACCATCCATCCATTGTTCTCTTGGTTCACCCCGTTTCCGTTTGCCTTCAGCTTGCCAATGTAACATTAAATTTGGAATTCGACTATTCTGCATCCTTTTCATATGTGCAAACAATTATGATCTTCATTCTTCAACCACTTCTAGTACATTTTTTTAACCTTCATAATTTCTCTGAATCTCGTATTTCGAATTTTATCCAATCTTGATTTTCTTGCCGTTACTAATAATTCGTTTGCATGCAGTCTGTTTAACGTCCAAGTTTCTGCTCCATATAACAAAAAACTTTGTACCAATGAACTGTAAATAAGTTTCTTAGTGTTGTTTAAAATATTTCTGCTCCATAAAACGGAATTTAATGCTCCAATTGTTCTCCTAGCCCCACTTACTCTTCTCTCAATTCCCAGCTTCTGTTATTGAACCCAACTATTTAAATGTAGGGACTGCTTGAATTTCTGCATTTCCGATCTGTAGTTTTTCACCACCATTATTCTCTAATGTAAGGTATTCCGCTTTGTTGTAACTATCAACAATAGTTTTTAAAAAATAAATTAAATTAAAATTAAAATTAAATAACAATAATAATATTTTTTTAACGAGGGAAGTGTAAAAATCTTGCATAAGACCTTGAGAAGGGTCCACACTCCTCAAGAGTGTGGGATTCTTACCCACTAAAAAACCATACCCTGTCCTCTTGACAAAACCCATCCCGGGACCACTTTCGCATTGCTTCGGGATGGAGCCATTTTCTTTGCTTCACAAGCACCATCTTACTTTTCAATTCATAGTCCGCGGATCGCAGACTTGATAAACTAAATCGAGCATGTCCCCATCCGACTTCTTCTGACGAAGGACCACCTCAACAAAGAAAGCGACCGTATCCCAGCTGAGCTCGTTCCTCAGCATAATTCCAACTATATTGTCGGGCGTTATTGGACCAACCTCAGCTTCAAGTCGTTGTTTTTCCGCTGCCCAACGATCGCAGACGAAGAACGTATGATATACGTCATCTCGTTCGATTTCGCAGTAAATACACACTGGACTCCTTACTTTGGCCATACGATGAAAGTAACACCGAAAGTAGCCATGACCTGTCAACATCTGAGTCAGAAAGTAATTAGTTTCTCCATGTTTTCTACTCGTTCACTCGACCAGACTGTATCAGCCGAGCTGTCCATCTTCCTCTGAGATCGTCATTCCACCTCTCCTGCCAAAGCTCCATCTTGCGTGCTACGGCTTCCTTCCGGGCTTGAGCCTTGCCCAGTTCTACTCGTCGGAAGTATACGTCTTTACGTTCTTGCGCGAGTAAGTCTATTGGAGCAAGATAATAATAATAATAATAATAATAATAATAATAATAATAATAAAATTTTGAACGTAAGAGATAGAAGAACAAGATGTTCAGTAAAGAACATATAGCCTACTTTCTCCTAAATGTATGAGTATAGTTATAACTCGTTGTTATTATCAAAGAGTATAATAGAACTATTCTTTGTTGAAGACCTTAGAAACGATTTGCCTCTACCAAACGCCACAACCTAGATAAAAACTGCTACCATCATTGAAGAAAGAAAGATAAGAAGTATATCAAGAATGTTATGGATCTGGAGACATAATCGACCGGACTGGCTGCGTGGCTCAGCGGTAACGTTCTCGCTTGCTGGGCCCTAGGTTGCAGGTTCGTATCCTGGCGCAGTCAGCTGGCATTTGAGTGTGCACAAATGCGAGGGAGCCGTGTCAGTACATTTACTGGCACGTTAAAGATCCCCTTCGGGCCAAAATTCCGGCACCCCGGTGTCTCTAAAAGCAGCAGTAGTTAAAAGGGATGTAAAACCAATAACATTATTATTATTATTATTATTATTATTATTATTATTATTACATATACGACCTGCCGTGGGCAACATCCAACTTTGAGTTGAGGCATGTCTTTACACGTCTGGTTGTGTTGGCTTTCACAACCCTAATTGAATAAACAAATCTTTCCATGAGCCTACAGAGACGTGTGTATACAAACTATGTTGATATTTTCGATTGCTATTTGCCTGAAATAAAAGTAGTAATTAATAACCTGAATTAACACCAACGGCTTGAATTCAGTTACTATGTGAAATCGCTTTGTTCTTTACTTCAAATAACATTTTAAAGTAACGCAAAATAGGCTGTTACAAACCCTTTAAAATAAAAAGTAAAAATGTATCGTAGTATCATCTTGTCATTCTTCAAATTCGATGCGCATAGAATGCCAATGGTATAGTATTCAATGGAGCCCCACGTAGACTAGTCGTGACATCTAGTGGTGAAATATCGAACAATATAATCCTAACAGAGCGAGTGCATTCTAGCGGCCAGAAGAAGAAACTTTTCAATAAAATCTGGAAGTTAATAAGTAGGTCGGCGTGCAGTTACCTTTTTGGCAGCTAGATGTCTCGAGTAAATCTGCTGGCGAATTATGTTTTAATTAAATATATATTTTACACCATAATATGCACAATATAACGCTTAATTTTAAAACGTCTGAGTCATTACAAAACAATAAACATATAACATTTCAAGCAAAAAACCTAGCTCTGACCGGGTTTGAACCATAGGCATTTGACCGATAGGCTAACGCTCTACCACTGAGCTAATTGTGTCAACGAATATCGTTCTATATAAAATGACTTACATAGAACTTGTTAGCAAATAATGATTTATACTAAACGATTTCATCACTGGAGTATGTTATTTATATATAAAGCATTTCATACAAAGTTTATTTATTTTGTATCAGTACGCTATATTGTATGCAATACTCAAATTAGTGAAATATAAGTCAGGCACAAGATATCCGCTGCCATCTTGTCTTATTACTGAATCGGCTCAGCTTTTTAAAATCACGTCAGCACTATCGTATTACAAAATAAACTTTTAATTTCGAACGTGCCTCTTCCTTTAGAACAGTTAAAACTATTCTCGGCTCGATAATCGGAACTGGTGGGTCCCATATAAAGTTTGCATAATTCGCACGGCCGCCATCCTGAAATGGTATGGCGGACGACCTTGTAGTTTGGTCACAAGACGCATCCTATACGAAGGTATGTTGTTACCAAATTTGGTAGAGATCGGATGATTTGGTTAGTCGTTATTTGATTTTACGTTTTGAACGTTTGAGTGACCGCCATTCAGTTTTAGTAAAGATGGCGGCGATATAAAACATGACACTGAGGTGCCCTTTGCTTGTTCTACCTCTGTACCAAATTTCGTTCAATTCGGTTTCACCATGTTCGAATTGATAGGGGGGGACAGGCATTCAGAGTACACACACTCAAATACACACAGACACACACACACACACACACAGACTCACACACACACATACGCACACACACAGACTCACACACACACATACACACACACAGACAGACACACTTTTTTCGCCCTGTGTTGATCTCATAAGTCTACTTTCATTTTTTGCAAAAATCGAAAGTAGGCTAAAAATACAAATCAAATATTGTGATGTTTAATTTATTTAGAAATATTCAGTAGTCTGCCTTTTTTATGATCCTTTTGATCAGTAACGCCCTTTCAAAAATAATTATTCACGTTTACACGAGGCAGAGACGTTTAACATATTTCCACGAACTGTATAACCTGAATATGTACGTTCACGTGAGGACATACAATGTATGTTCGCTAAGCCATCAGAATGCAGATTACTTGAATCCATTTCAAATTGAATATAATCTCTCAGTTCGCTCGCTACCTGATGGTTGAGGGCTCTTCAGGGACGGCGACTATGAGATAAGCTCTGTTTTCTGGCAATCAATAGTCCGAACGAGGGAAAGGCAAAATTAATTGTTCGCATAGCTAGACATCTACAGGTACTTCATACAAGTATCGGAGCAAAACAGCGGGGGAAGAGGGAGTTTCACGCGTTTCTCGCTACATTGTTAAAGTCGATAATAGTTGATGATAATTGTTGTTTTATGGAACCTAAAATCTAGTTGGTTGGTTCCTAAGTTTAGGGGCTGCGACAATGCGGTCATATAGCCCCGTGTACTTTGGGTGTGTTTAGAATCTCTCTTATAACCGGTGTTAATTGTGATGACTGTATTAGTGTGTGTTATATGTTTTTTATTCAAGTAAGGACTGCAGACTTTTGAATTTTTCAAATAGTTCCTACTTTTGCCGCCAAACGCCACCGTCAACGACTACTAGGCCAAGTTCAGAACTTAGCTACTAGACGCCACCGCAGTCGGCTCTTGGCAACGAACGTAGAAACCTAAGAGCGTTGTTTACATTCCTAACCTATACAATTTGGCTTCACACAGGTGTAATTAGTGGAAGGTTCTTTAACATGCCATAAATCTATGACATGGGACCGCCGGTTTTACTTCCCCTCCGAAGGAAGGCATACTGAGGGATTTTTAACGCTCTTAAAAATCCGACGACTTCGGCCGGATTTGAACCCGCGATCTTGGGCATAGAAGCTCAGCATGCTACCAACTACACCACAGAAGCCGCCCTTAAAATCTAGGTTATCGGCCCCTAATGGTTTGCGTGATAGTGAAAGATGAGATGAGAATGAAAACTATAACTTATACTAACTACAAACTTACATACTAGAAGAAGAAATGGTGAACAAATAAAGGATAAGGCAAATAAAGGACAGGAAGAAAATAAATGCCTCCAACCCTCGAAGAATGAGGATTGAGGAATTTAGAAGGAAGGAGAGCCATGAAAGGCAGATAGGAAGGGGAAATTGGAGACGGACCGCCCCCAAAGGCAATGGAAGAAGGAGAAAAAACCTACCCAGCTCAGGAAGCCCTCGGGGTAGCACAATCCAGGGTGCACCAGAAGTGGTGGGACTACATACACTCTGCCTCCTTGAGGTCCTTGAGCAGAAGACAGGAGATAACATGAAAAGACAAATAAGGCTTGACCCCTCGAATAATGAGGGTATCAGGAAAGATGAGACAAGGGCCAATTAAGGCGGGAAAGTGAAAGACTCCCTAGGCCTTGGACACCCTAATACCGTCGGGGTCGAATGAGAACAAGAGTTGACCAAGAGAGGTCGACAGGGAAGAAAACGGAGAGGAACCCGGCACAAGTAAGTGGAAGCAATGCCGGACTCAACTGGGGTCCCGTGGTCGACTCGGTGTCCAAGATAATGAAACATAAGTAACCGGTAAATATTTACTTTATCCAAGACTAGTCTGTTATCTTAAACGCTTTACCCAGCGTAAGCTTGAAAGCGCTCGGACGGCAGATCACATACACAATTCAGAAAAGCCGAGCTGAACAGCAAAACACCAAACATATACACTCTCTTTGAAGTCCTGGTTGGTTCCTCAGTTTAGGGGCTGCGACAACGCAGTCATTTAGCCCCGTGTACTTTGTGTGTGTGTGTAGAATCTGTCTGATAACCGGTGTTAATTGTGATGTCTGTATTAGTGTGTGTTATCCGTTTTTAATTCAAGTAAGAACTGCAGACATTCGATTTTCAAGTCGTTCCAACTTTTGCTACCAAACGCCACCGTCAACGACCAACTATTTCTGAACTTCGTTACTAGATGCCACTGCAGTCAGCTCCTGGCGACGAACGTTGGAATCTAAGGACGTTAGTCAAATATAACCTATAAATTAACTTCACGCAAGTGTAATTAGTGAAAGGTTCTTTATCATGCCATAAATCTATGACATGGGACCGCCGGCTTACGAACTCCTTACTCGACAGTTTCATGCTGGCCGAAGCTGGGGTGATAGGCTCGCTCGCTATCTCGTAAACCCACTCATAAGCTGGTAATTTAAATTTCCACTGAAAGGAGATTGTTGGAAGAAATGAAAACATGAAAACACTCTTAGTGGGCGATGTATTCAAGATGGAAATATGCTGTCACGGACTTTTACTGTAAAACTTGAACCATTCTTTCACTCATAATGTAGACTATATAGATAATTTTAACGGCTTACTCAGCGTAAGCTTAAAAGGCGCATGGACGGCAGGTTTCTTTCCGACTCGATTCACTGAAATCGTTACTACTTGACTTCCCTTGGTCATACATGAATGTTTTTCTACAGAAATCTTCCTCGAGAAATGCTTAACAGAATGGTGAAAACTCCATCAAAATCCAACCAGTGGTTCTCGACAATCATTACCCGTTACATCCAAGAATCGGGGAGTTTTGTTTTATACTCTGTAGAGATTATGTAACAAATAATAAACTCAAAGCTGAAGACATCCTTTAATGTCATACAGTAGTTCGTGACACCATCATCTCGTTGTCTGTCGGTCACTATTACATTTTCATCCGATTGCCGATTCGAACCCGTTTCATCATTGAAACGTATTGTTGGTGAATGTGTAATTAATTTTCCATGTGCTCTTCGCCTTTCCAAACGTAAAGGACACACTAAACGTTTCTTACGAGGTGCCAGCATGATGACACGCGGTAGACTGATGAATGTTCACCGGAAACTCAACCATATCCGGTCTAGATTAGCAGTTTACCTTTTCTACCACTACGATAGCTAGTGAGTCAATGAAACTCAACCATATCCGTTTGATTAGATTAGCAGTTTGTATTTTCTGCCTCTACGAGCGCTAGTGTGAGTCAATGAAACTCAACCATAACCGGTTGATTAGATTAGCAGTTTGTATTTTCTGCCTCTACGAGCGCTAGTGTGAGTCAATGAAACTCAACCATATCCGGTTGATTAGATTAGCAGTTTGTATTTTCTACCACTACGAGCGCTAGTATGAGTCGATGAAACTCAACCATAACCGGTTGATTAGATTAGCAGTTTGTATTTTCTGCCACTACGAGCGCTAGTGGGAGTCAATGCAGAGTTTTATTTAAGCCCTCATGAAGCTTGTTCAAAAGATTCAAAATCCACCTGAAGGTATTGAACCAAGGAACACGTTAAAGAAAGAATTGTGTAAATACGTTAATTTCGGCTAGCCTAGTATAGGAATCAAAAAGATAACGAGTAAAGAAACAACTGATTTTGGGCTGTTTTTCTGGAACTGCATTATGGCCGGAATTAATTTGCGAAATTTGCTTTCTAGTTTGATAGAGCTTCCCAAGAGTCACAATTTGAAACCTTTTGGGGCCCTTTAACACTTCAACAGCTGGCTCCATGGTGTTGGGGTAGCGCGCCTGCCTCACACCAGGAGGCCCCGGGTTCGATTTCCGGCTCCGTCAGGGATTTTAGAAACTGACATGGGGCTGGAACGGGGTGCACTCAGCCTCGTGAGGACTATTGAATAGCTGTCTTGACAGTGAGGCAGCGCCCCGGTCACGAAAACCAAGATTAACGGCCAACGGGGCCCGACGCGCTGACCACGCGTCATCCCAATATCTGCAGGCCAAATGGCTGGGCAGCGGTCGCTTGGTAGGCCTAGGCCCTTCATGGGCTGTAGTGCCAGGGGTTATCATTATTATTATTATTATTATTATTATTTATTTATTTATTTATTTATTTATTTAGTATGTTTCGACCCATACAGGATCACATAAAGCAAGTTACGATCTGTTGCTGTTATTTCTCTTGTTCTTCCAGAATTCTTTCATCATGTCGCTATGTTTAGCTCGACGTTCGTCAGTCCATTTTCCCCTAGGTCTGCTGGGCTTATCTTCTGATGCAGCTTCCCAAGTGTAGATCTTATGTCTGAAAGTTTTGCGGTCTTCGATATCTGTGGGTGTGATGTTGGCGTTATTGAGATCAGTCTGGACTTGTTTAATCCAAACCGTTGTCGTCTTTAATTTTTGTGAGTACATCAATATTTTCTTTGTTAATCGGTTGTCATCTAGCCTCATAATGTGTCCATAAAATTTCAAGCGTCGTTTACGGAAATCGGTTTCAATATTTGAATATTTTTCTGTGATCTTGTGCGATTGTAAACGATATCCTTCATCTGTAAGTCTTGGGCCAAGAATTTTTCGGATGATTTTCCTTTCAGCTTTCTTGTTGTTTTCAAGATCCCCTTTATAATTGAGGTTTAAGGTCTCACTGGCGTAGAGTGTTTCGGGTTTGATGACCGTCGCGTAATGTAGAATTTTAGTGTTAATGCTCATGCATTTTTTGTTGTAGATGTTTGCGGTTTTCCCATGTGCTTTCCGCATTTTGACTTCACGTGTTCTTTGTGCTATTCTTTCTGTGCCTGTAGGTTCAATAATTTCACCTAAGTATTTGAAATGATTAACCTTGTTGATTGAACCGTATTTTGTTACCAAAGTTTGGGTTTCAATGTGTTTTGTAGCCATGAATTCAGTTTTTGTGAAGGAGATTTGCAACCCTACTTTCACAGCACATTCTTTGAGGACTTCAATCTGGTGAATTGCCGTTCGTTCATCTCCGGAGAGGATTGCCAAATCATCAGCAAAAGCTAAGCATGTAACATTGATATTATCCTTCTGTCTTCCTAACACGACAGGTTTCCATATGTTGCGACTTTTTAATTCTTTTTCCCATTATTATTATTATTATTATTATTATTAACACTTCAACGTTTGGCACAATTGAGGAAATTGCTTTTTTTTTTTTTTTGCTACTTTGTCAAGTAAGAAATATTTCCAGCATTAAAATATGCGGTTCCTATTTTTCATTTTAACCCGAAGGCTGGTTTACACCTCCTAAGGGGTGTTCCTGAGCCGGAATTTACATGCGGGTGGGACGCCAGTTCCCTATAGCTCCTCCTTCCCTTCCCCTTCAACAGCACGTGGTCCCCAAGAACTGGTCACCCATCCATGTCCTGACCACGACAAATGTCGCTTATCCTTCATGCGGTCGCTCCCACGGTAGATTGCCGTCCTATTGAAAAAAAAACGCGCGTAGAGTTCCTCTGATCGTTCCAAAGGGCACAAAAGGCACATGTATTCTCAAGGTACGATATCCTTCGCTATATGACAGAGGATTAGCGGTTCTTGACGGCGACGTTTTCGCTAAGTTGTTCATGAAGGTGCCAAGGGTGCAGTTACACACGCCACGATTAGCCGATCTAGTCACCGGTTTGCGCATTCCAGCCTCCGGCTCGTTACCTTTTGAACGCACCTTATATATATGCCAGGGGCAGATGACCTCGTAGTTCCGCCCCTTAAAACAACAATAACTATATATATATGCCTACAGCCTTTCAAATCCCTTCGTGGGCAATTACTTCGCTTACTTATACCCATAAAGTGAGCAGTGATCAAGGATTTAGTGGTGCACGTTTCTTGACCGGCGACGGTCAAGAAACCTAGTCGTTACACCACGAGCTGGTCTACAATAATTAAATGGCCGGATAGACAGAATATTAGATGGGTCATTATTGTTATATTAAATGACTTTAGTGCATATTTTATGAGTCATAAAAGTTGGGATGACCGAGCCAGTGACAACCAAAGTGTGCGGGTCCCTCTCTAATGAACATTCCACAAGTTCACTTTCCTTCCGGGTTGACGCCCCGACGGTTGGCAATAATATCCCCTGCCAAGTTTATTAAGACCGAGTGGGGTATGACCAGGCAGCCGGGAATAGGAGACGTTCCTGACCAGAAGAGTGACTTGACATGTGAGGTTTCTTATTTACTTATTAACTAGCAACCCACCCCGGCTTCGCCCGGGAACAGTTATGAATGCATTACGTGATAGGCGGAAGGAGGAAGAGGTGTCAAAAGTGGCTAAAGCGATATGGAGACTATGTCGAAAAATAACTTAAAGCAATAATAATAATATCGTATGGCCTCAGGTGCTGGGTGCAAGCTTTGTTATTTCACACCCAGAGGGTAGCTTGCATGCCGAATTTCGTTGTTCCTTGAACCACAATGAAAATCAAGGAGGTTAGATATCTAAGCTCCTTGAACACTACAGCACTTTCAAGTAGATAAATGAGGAACTTTGTGTTGGCGGAAACTCCCGAGATTCATTTTGCCATTATGAACACGGCCTACTGAATTCAAATGGGTTCTTTTGACATGCCAACATCGTATGACATGGTGTCGTAATTTTTGCCGCCTTTCAAAAATCACTTACCACGACCAGAAGCGAACCTGCAAGTTTGGGGGTTAGTAGACCGACACACTATCCACTCACCCACCGTGGCAAGCACTTAAAGTAATTATAGTTCGTGCACTTTTCTCGGTAACGAGTAGCTCGCCTTTGAAATCTAGCTGGGTGGATATGTGAACATTCCATGACTACCTGGAACCAAGGCTTTCCCAGTGCGAAGCAGAGCGTTGTCAACTTTCCACCGTAGCCACTGAGAGCAAGCAGTGGCACTGCACAGAACTAAGCGCAGGTGTGTAACACTGGACACCTGATACCTGCGTGACACGCGAGCTGGCCGCAAGGGCAGGACTTTCGAGGCCACGCGGAGTGATAGTGGAAGCATTATATTGTTCAACAACCGTTAGCTATTGGTCAGTAGCCTTACATTAGAGTCGCCGCTTGCTAACCCGGAAAGTGAGGGAATTATACTACCAGTCTGTATTGTCTGTATGAAATAAAATGTAAAAGTTTCACTGCAGGTTTTGTAATCTTAGTTTCTGATCACCAGGGCTCGGATATTGATGACATGTCATCTTTTTAGCCTATTTTCATTTCATGAAAAAATAGGCTTATGAGATCACCTATTGTCCGTGTGTGTGTTGTTGGTTGGTTCCTCAGCCCCGTATACTTTGGGTGTGTGTAGAATCTGTCTGATAATCGGTGTTAATTGTAATGACTGTATTAGTGTGTGTATCTGTTTTTTAATTCAATTAAGGACTGCAACTTTGAATTGGAAGTTCACCTATGAGTCCTTGGTTGGTTGGTTCTTAAGTCTAGGGGCTGCGACAACGCGGCCACGTAGCCCCGTGTACTTTGGGTGTGTGTAGAATCTGTCTGATAACCGGTGTTAATTGTGATGACTGTATTAGTGTGTGTTATCTGTTTTTTAATTTAAGTACCGCAACTTAGAATTCTTCAAATAGTTCCTACTTTTGCCACCAAGCACCACCGTCGATGACTACTAGGCCAAGTTCAGAACTTAACTACTAGACGCCACCGCAGTCGGCTCTTGGCAACGAACGTAGAAACCTAAGAGCGTTCTTTACATTCTTAACCTATCCAATTTAGCTTCACACAGGTGCAATTAGTGGAAGGTTCTTTAACATGCCATAAAGCTATGACATGGGACCGCCGGCTTTACTTCCGCTCCGAAGAAAGGCATACTGAGGGATTTTTAACGCTCTTAAAAAAATCCCGACGGCTTCGGCCGGGTTTGAACCCGCTATCTTGGGCATAGAAGCTGAGCATGCTACTGACTACGCCACCGAAGCCGCTCTATGAGACCTTAAAAAACCTGTTAACTACAAAACCAACATGGCGGCCATGCGAAGTTGAAACTTTTAAATATACTTTTCTCGCGATTTAACCATCCGATCACAACCAAACTAGGTACCGCAAATTTGTATACAAATTGTAATGCACTGGCGTCAAATTTAGTTCAATTGTTTACATAACGTCAAGATGGCGGCAGTGTAAAATATTTCACCATAATTCTCTATCTCCGAAACTATTAGCGAATCACCCTCGAATTTTGTACGGAGATAAAGAGCACTACTACAAGTTATTCTGCGTAACTTTCAAGAATCTGTAAAGTACAGAACGAACATGGCGGCCAAGAGAAGTTGAAACATTTAAATAGGTTTTCCTCGCGATTTTACCATATGAGCGCAGTGAAATATAGTACAGTAAATCTTTATACACTTCGTAATGTACTGGCATATCGTTTAGTTCAATTGTTTACATAGCCTAAAGATGGCGACTGTGTGAAATTTTAAAATCTCGATTTTATTTCTTGTGTCCTATTGATGAAATTTAAGTTTGAATACTACACCTCCACAATAAATGTCATGTAACAGTAGGCCTATATTACTTTAAGACGTACATTTATAAAAATGCAACATGGTGACTATCCGAAATATTTAAACGGTTCTCAATATCTACGAATCTATTAGCCTACAGCAATCAAACTGAAATTTTGTATGTTGATAGAGGCAATTAACATTAGTAGGATATATGAAAATAGGCTTTAGTTCTTCACGGAACTACTTGTTTTCTTTGTGTCCCACACAATGTCCGTAAACATATAAATCCCGTATACAGAAATGCAAAGATTTTAGGTTATTTTTGGTAATTTTCTCTATTTTTAAAGTTTCAGGACTTTCTAGGTCATTTTCTGTACATTTTACGAAATGTTTACGTGTTTTTTTTTACATTTTTTGGCAATTTTTAATGACTCGTAGCACAGTAACTTATAATTCCTTCCCATCACATTGTCTCTGTTTGGATTGCATGGCATCAAAAGGCGAGATTTATATATTGGCGAGAAGGTCTTAAGGAGATTTTGAAATGTATTAGACAAAATTCCAGGATACAAAACTTCTTGCACAAAAGTCGAAGTACTTTCAGGAGAAGTACTTTAAAACTGTGGCGATAAACGAGGCATTGGCACCCAATGACTTGTCGCTGTTTAAGTATGCTATTCTGTGGAAGTGGAAAGAAGCTTCTCAATGCATAAATAACAATGTCCTCACCGACAACAGCCGTTTCTTAACATTCGAGAATGTTCGAATGTACATGGTCATTTACTGCAATTGAGAGGTCAGCTGTTATTTAATTTTACGGTATTATTTTCAATTTTTTACATGATTTTGTTGGTTTAAGTCATTTAAAAGTGTTTTTACGTCATTTTTTTTAAAAAAATTTAGGTCATTTTCTGAATATTTTGGGGGCATTTTATAGGTCGGTCTTCGGGCTGTAGCTCAAACATTTTTTATGGAGTAAGTTTTGCTATAATTTTATTATCATTTGCATTTCTTATTGATGGATATTGTTTATTAAATTTTATAATATATCAAAGTTATATTTGATTTATATTTTTATCCTTTCCTTTAATATTGGGTTGATTTGCACCTTGTTTAGCAAATCAAGGTGCAAGTACCTTCGATTTTTCAGAAGGATTTTTAGGTCATCAAAATCCGCGCCCCGTTGATCACCCTTCGTATGTTCCCCGTACAGAGAGCGCGCTACTCTAGCAGGTGTACCAACTCACACGAGGCTCCATCTAATGAAATGGATACTCTTGTTGTTTTTTTTGTTTTTTTTTTGTTTTTCAACCACAGGCCTGTTTTAATTATATTGGACTCGCGCAGGAACCTAATATGAGCAGTGCGCTGTGAAAATAATATCCGGCTCTTAGGTTCCGGCGTGGCTTTAATTAGTAGCCTATAAACAGGCTGTCACATATACTGGATATACAGGGTGATTAAGAAAGAATGAAGGCCACCACGTGGTGTAGCGGTTAGCATGTTTGGCGGTCGCCGCGGATGTCCGGGTTCACCAAGATATGTAACTCTGGTCTGAGGTCTGGAACGGGGTAAACTCACCCTCGGGAAGCAAAAACCGAGAAGTGGTTGGTTCGATTCCCACCACAGCCATGTTCGAAGTTCATTTTCCGTGGTTTCCCATTTCTACTCCAGGAAAATGCTGGGTTGGTTTCTGACTTTAGGTTACGACCGTCTTCTTCCCAACCCTCACTTTACTTAATAATACACACACTAATACAGCCATCACCATAAGACAGGATATCAGACAAATGTCGCAAAGACCATAAATAAATCAACAACAAAAATAATGAGCCGCCGCCGCCTCTTCCTCCTCCCCCTCGTCTTCCTCCTTCTCCCCCTCCTCTTCCTCCTTCTCCCCCTCCTCCTTCTCCCCCTCCTCCTCCCCTTCTCCTCCTCCCCCTTGTCCTCTTCCTCCTTCTTCTCCCCCTCCTCTTCCTCCTTCTCCTCCTCCCCCTTGTCCTCTTCCTCCTTCTCTTCCTCTTCCTGCGTCTCCCCCTCTTCCTCTTCCTCCGTCTCCCCCTCTTCCTCTTCCTCCTTCTCTTCCTCCTCCTCTTGCTCTTCCTCCTTATCCTCCTCTCCCTCCTTCTCTTCCTCTTCCTCCTTCTCCTCCTCTCCCTCCTTCTCTTCCTCTTCCTCTTCCTCCTCTTCATCTTCCTCCTTCTCCTCCTCCTCTTCCTACTCTTCCTCCACCTCCTCCTCTTCCTCTTCCTCCTTCTCTTCCTTTTCCTCCTTATCCTCCTCTCCCTCCTTCTCTTCCTTTTCCTCCTCCTCTCCCTCCTTCTCTTCCTCTTCCTCCTTCTCCTCCTACTGTTCCTCCTCTTCCTCTTCATCCTTCTCCTCCTCCTCTTCCTCTTCCTCCTTCTCCTCCTCCTCCTCCTCCTCCTCCAATTTCACATGCATTGACCGGGAATGGAACCCCGTCCACCTTGATGAGATACAAGCAGCTTGACCAGTGCACCATCACACTCCCAATGATTAAATAATCCTGAAACTTTAGTAGCAATAATAGACTATACTGTTATAGTTGAAGAACTCTTTTCTCAAAGACAAAATAATGAATAATGCTCGTCGACGCAATGAATACTCCTATATCCAATAAAGCACTGTCTGAGTGTCTTTGTTTTAAATTTATTTCTTTTATCGTATGGCTTAATATCGACTGAATCGACAAACTAGTCGAATCATTCAAATGTTCGAAAGGGAATAGAAAGCTTAAAGGAAATAGGAAGGAAAGTAAGACAGAAAGAAAGAACGAAAGAGAGAGATAACAAGTGATGCTTGTTTTGAATGATATTTATCAATAAGGAACTCTCAGGCTGAATGGAAGAGGGGTTAACCTCCATCTGACACCTTGGATTTGCCCCTCCTTTGAACACCTTTTCCACTGGACATACACAACTTTCTGTAATTTGCGGGTACTTAGGCCTATCATCTTTGAATAATTCCAATATTTAAACTGATCGATTTATTTTAACAATCGACTATTAGAATTACTCGAGCAATTCTAATGTTCGATTTATTCGGGCAACCGCATTGTTAGAACATTCAAATATTCCAATACATCGAGCAATCGAATTGGCGAATGTTCGAAGCAGTTGAATTATTTGTATATTTGAACGATATCATTCACTTCATCCCTATCTTTTATCAACAAAGAGAACCATTGGGAACCCGAGCGTTTACCGATAAATCACTTACAATTGCCCGTACATTTCCGATAGAAGACGAGTTTTCTTGTCTTACCTTAGTGCGGTCACGATCGTTGTTACCGCAGATTTGTATTCGTGAGATAGAATGGTGCTTCCCCACCGCTAACGGCGCTATCTACTTGTAGCAATGTAAACGATCTGTTCCGTGACAAATGACGAGAGAATCGCATAGCGGGCTCCTGCACCAGACCGCACATACGTCTGCGAGGGTAAGAGAATATTACACCCAAACACACCACAATATTTTCCTTTCTTCTCTTTGCCATATTACACTCCCAGTACTTCATGGTCATACAATACATATTGTGGTCAATTTTCAGAAGGAGAGTTTAGTTTCCTGAAAATATGGTATATTGGATATCACGGCCAGTGAATTAAAATTCAACAATTTTTTTAGGTTTGTGCCACGTCTAGTTTGGGGTTTCGCCTAGGACACCAAGCTGGCTCATCAGCGGGCTCTTGGCGTCCCCGCCCGGACCCCCACATGACTAGCGAACTGTGTCCTATATTTTAAATAACATTATTAACTTAAATGATTTTGAATTTATTTATTCTACTTGTAGGCCACCAATACAATTAAAAATTAAAATTATATCCTTTAAATAACAAATGGAATGGTAAACATTTTAAGATATATTACACTAGCAGGTACCCGCGGCTTCGCTCGCGTCATAGTCGTGTCATATTGTTATTCAATGAAATGCAGGGCTAACCCCGTTAACACCCCTTTAGAACATGAATATCCAAAAATCCCTCCTTGGTAGAAGTTTTCGACACACAACAAACCTATACCCCAAATATCATTCTTCTAACTTTAATAGTTTTGGTTGGTCGATGAGAGTGAATATTCAAAAATCCTTCCTTAGTGGACGTTTTTCTTCCAGAATTTCACCCTCCCTATGGGCCCCTTAAATTTTATTTATTAAAACAACGGATGAACACCTATTTATTTAATTATTTATTCATTTATTTTTAAGCTAATTGTTTTCCGCTGAGTTTGAAACTTCTCGCCTATGGCGTTAAAGAGATATACGCTCCGTTAGGAATCTTTCAACCCCCACTTTTATCCCTTTCACCTCATAATATACACCACATCGAAAAACCATTAGACATGTGGCAGCTTATTTTTAATGATTAGTAGTTTATATGCCAAGTATCACATCATCAAATGAAACCACTCTTGAGACATTATTATTCAATGAAATGCCCGTTTACCCCCTTAACACCCCTTTAGAACCTGAATATCCAAAAACTTTACCTTAGTGGACGTTTCTGACATATAACGAACATATCCCAAAAATTTCATGTTTCTAACTTCAATAATTTTGGCTGGGCGATGTTGAAAACGTGAGTCAGACAACATTTTCTTCAATTTTATTTTTAAGAATTTCACCCATCCCCATGAATCCCTTAAATTGGATTTATGAAAAAAACGGTCGAACACATATTTACTTATTTTAAGCTGTTTTTCCCCCTGAATTTGATGAGTGAGTAAGTGAGTCAATCAGTTAGGACACTTTCTTTCCTGTTTTTCCCCCAGAGTTTCACCCCTCCCCATGGGCCCATTGAATTGGATTTATGAAAAAACGGTCGAACACCTATTTACTTATATTTAAGCTGATTTTTTCCCCGCTGAATTTCAAACTTCACGCCTATGTCGATTAAGAGATACACACTCCGTTAAGAATCCTTCAACCCCCAATTTTCACCCCTTTCACCTCATAATATACACCATATCGATAAACCCTTAGACATATGTCTGCATATTTTTAATGATTAGTTTATATGCCGAATATCACATCCCCAAATGAAACAACTCGTGAGATATTGTTATTCAATGAAATGCAAGTTTAACACCCTTGATACCCCTTCAGAACATGAATATCAAAAATCCATCCTTAGTGGACGTTTTCGACATACAACAAACATATCCCCAAAATTTCAAGTTTCTAACTGCTATAGATTTGGCTGGGGGATGATGAGTGTATATCCAAAAATCCTTCCTTAGTGGACTTCTTTCTCAGAACTTCACCCCTCCCCATTGGCCCCTTAAATTGGATTTATGAAAACACGATCGTACACCTATTTACTTATTTTTCAAGCTGATATTTCCCCCTGAGTTTTACACTTTTTGCCTCTGTCTTTTAAGAGATACTTGCTCCGTTAGGAATCCTTCAACCCCCACTTTTCACCCCTTTCGCCTCATAATATACACCACATCGAAAAACCATCAGACATATGTCTTCTTATTCTTAATGATGAGTTATTATGCCGAGTATCACATCCACCAAGCAAACCAATCGGGAGATATTGTTATTCAATTAAATGCAGGTCTACCCCCTTAACACCCCTTTAGTACCTGAATATCCAAAAATTCTTCCTTAAGGTACGTTTTCGACATACAATGAACATAACCCAAACATTTCATGTTTCTAACTTCAATAATTTTGGCTGGGCGATGATGAGTGAGTGAGTAAGTCAAGACATTTTCTTTCGTTTATTTTTCAGAATATCACCCCTCTTATGAACCCCTTAAATTGAATTTATGAAAAAAAATCGGTCGAACACGTATTTACTTATTTTTAAGCTGTTCTTCCCCCCTGAGTTTGATGAGTGAGTGTATTAATCAGTTAGAACACTTTCTTTTCTGTTTTGTTCCCCCAGAAATTCATCCCTCTCCAAGGGTCCCTTAAATTGGATTTTTGAAAAAAAAATGGTCGAACACCTATTTACTGTACTTATATTTTGAGCTGTTTTTTCCAGTGAACTTCTCGCCTATGTCGTTTAAGAGGTACACACTCCGTTAAGAATCCTTCAACCCCTAATTTTCAACCATTTCACCTGATAATATACACCATATCGATAAACCCTTCGACATATGTCTGCTTATTTTTAATGATTAGTTTATATGCCGAATATCATATCCCCAAAGAAACAACTCATGAGATATAGTTATTCAATGAAATGCACGTTTAGCCCCTTAACACCTCTTTAGAACCCGAATAAACAAAAATCCATCCTTAGTTGACGTTTTCGACATACAGCGAACATATTCCCAACATTTCATGTTTTCAACTTCAATAGTTTTCGCTGGGCGATGATGAGTGAGTGAGTCAGTCAGGACATATTCTTTACCAGAATTTCACTCCTCCCCATGGGCCGCTTAATTTGGATCTATGAAAAAACGCTCGAACACCTATTAACTTATTTTTAAGCTGTCTCTTTCCCCTGAGTTTGATGATTGAGTGAGTTTGACAGTCAGTTAGGACACTTTCCCTCCTTTTCTTTTCCAGAATTTCACCCCACCCCATTGGCCCCTTATATTGAATTTGTGAAAAAAACAGTCGAACACCGATTTACTTATTAAATAAGCTGATATTTTTCCGCTGAGTTTCAAACTTCTCGCCTATGTCGTTTAAGAGATACACACTCCGTTAGGAATCCTTCAACCCTCACTTGTCACCCCTTTCATCCTATAATATACACCACATCAAAAACCCTTAGACACATGTCTGCTTATTTTTACTGATTAGTTTATATGCTGAGTATCACATCCACAAATGAAACCACTCTTGAGATATTGTTATTCAATGAAAATCAGGTTTAACTCCCTTAAGACCCCTTTAGAACCTGAATATCCAAAAATCCTCCCTTAGTGTACGGTTTTGACATACAACGAACATATCCCCAAAATATCATGTTTCTAACTTCAATATTTTTTTCTGGGCGATGATGAGTGAGTGGGTGAGTCAGGACATTTTTTTTTTTTTTTTAGAATTTCAGCCTTCCCCATGAACACCTTAAATTTTATTTATGAAAAAAAACCTGTCGAACACTTATTTACTTATTTTTAAGCAGTTTTTCCCCCTGAGTTTGAAGAGTAAGTGAGTTAGTCAATCAGTTGGGACAATTTCTTTCCTTTTTTGTCTCCCGCAGAATTTCACCCATCCCCAATGTGCCCCTTAAATTGGAAGTATGAAGAAAGACAGTCGAACACCTATTTACCCTTTTTTTAAGCTGATTTTTTCCGCTGAATTTCAAACTCCTCGCCTATGTCGTTAAAGGCATACACACTCCGTTAGGATTCCTTCAACCCCCAATTTACCCCTTTCACCTCATAATATACACCACATAGAAAAACTCTCAGTAACGTGTCTTCTTATTTTTAATGGTGAGTTTATATGCCGAATATCACATCCCCCAATTAAACCAATCGGGAGATATTGTTATACAATTAAATGCAAGTTTAACCCCCCTTAAGACCCCTTTAGAACCTGAATATCCGGAAATCCTCCCTTAGTGGACGGTATTGACTTACAATGAACATATCCCAAAAATGTCATGTTTCTAACTTCAATAATTTTGGCTGGGCAATGGTGAGTGAGTGAGTCAGGATATTTTCTTTCAATTTTGTTTTTTCAAAATTTCAACCCTCCCCATGAACCCCTTAAATTGGATTTATGGAAAAAAACTGTCGAACATCTATTTATTTTTTTAAGCATTTTTTCCCCTGAGTTTGATGAGTGAGTCAGTCTGTCAATCAGTTAGGACATTCTCTTTCCTGTTTTTTTTTCCAGAATTTCACCCCTCCCCAAGGGCCCCTTAAATTGGATTTATGAAAAAACGGTCAAACACCCATTTACTTATTTTTTAAGCTGATTTTTTTCCGCTGAGTTTAAAATTTCTCGCCTATGTCGTTTAAGGGATACACGCTCTGTTAGGAATCCTTCAACCCCCACTTTTCACCCCTTTCACCTCAAAATATTCACCAATCTTCTTATTTTTAATGATGAGTTTATATGCCGAGTATCAAATCCCCCAATGAAACCAATCCAGAGATATTGTTATTCAATGAAATGCGGGTGTACCCCCTTAACACCCCTTTAGAACCTGAATATCCAAAAATCCTTCCTTAGTGCGCGTTTTCGACTTACCGCGAACATATCCCCAAAATTTCATGTTTCTAACTTTAATAGTTTTGGCTGGGCGATGATGAGTCAGTCAGTCAGTCAGTCAGTCAGTCAGTCAGTCAGGACACTTGATTTTATATAATAGATTACATTACATTATGCGAACAGGCCAAAACTAAGGACCACGCAAATATCATTTCATTTCCTTCTCATTGTTCATTCTTCCTTTCTCTTCCTCCACACTTCCTTCCTTCTTTCAGAGTGTTGCGCCTTTCTCTCTGCTGTCCATCTTCCTCCCCTGGGTTCCCTCTTTTCTCCCACAAGAACATTTATGTTAGAAGGTATTTCCCTGAGTTGTGTTCTGTCTCGACAGTCGTCATCTGTAACTCCTAGCCTTCGGAGTTCTACCTTCATCTGCTTGCTGTTTACCCTTGGCTCTTCAGGTTGTATATATTATCAAAAATGTGTTTATTTATTCTTGATGGGTCCATTCTTACCATATGTCCATAGAAACTTAAACGCCTTTTCCTAATATTTGTTTCCAGGTCTTCCACCCTTTCATATATCTCCTAGTTTGATCTTAGTCTGGTTTTTCTCCTCGAACTGGTACTGTGTGAAACCAGCTAAATTCGATTAATCTATCCATTAACCAATTAAAGTTATTAAGTTACCCGATCAATATTTTAATCGATCGACATCTCTAAGTGTTGTTATGTAATGTAAGATATTAGTAACAACATATTAGACATATTTCTTTTTGTGTACAGAAGATAATAATGATGCTTACCCTGGGCTAAGCACGACTAAAAGCGAACAATATTATTCAATATTAAATAATATTTAAGGAGTGATCTAGGAATATTATCCCTCCCTATATTATTCTGCTATGGTCCCATTTTAGTTTTGTACCGAAAATAAGGTCCCATTAACACCAACCTACACATATGGGGTACCTACAGGTTCAGCATAACCCAATACGTACGCGAAATGCACTCACTTACTCTTTAAATGTCTCACAATTAAATAAATACCTTAAAACATGCATATTTACAATGAAATAATGAAAGAATGCAACACGGTAACCATAGTAACAGAATCTCACAGGTCCATCTATTTCTGTAAGACGCAATGCAATTCCAATTATTACATTACTGTGAAAGTTCCCAGACGGTTATAAGGTTATCATTGAACCAAATTAAGCTGTAAAATTCATCAATACTGTACCCATGTGAGTAATCTCCATGGAAAACATGCTTCTGCCTGCAGCTAGCTTCAGTTCTCAGGCGTGTACCGTCCTCCCACTGAGCAGTTGCATATTTTGATCTGAGACTAAAAGGTATCAACTCTACAATGATAAAGCACAACTCTATTCTAAAGACTTTAATTCAGCATTAAATCATGGCTTCAAACACATAAAAACACAATCCCAACAAATATAATACAAAAATAAAGCAAAATTACTCCCACAATCCACTAATTATTCACATTTTATCCTATTAAATCCATATGATTATTCAATCATTTACCCTGAGATTGACTTCAACATTCACTCTCAAGTACCCTGATGCACATGTAATTTCCACAAAAACTGTACTTGTTATCTTATGTCACCTGGTGTGACCTCTTTAATTTCACAAGATTAATTGTTTCTCACAACACATCTTACTTTATATTATGTGTGCCTTTGTGTTTTGTTTCTCTCTTCCCACCAAAATGCTTTAGCATGCATTAGCCAATTCATGGGTTGCACAACAAATCTACTTGCAACTCCACAATTATATGTAAATATACCCCTACCGTTCCCTTTTCTATAGTTCCACTGCATGCCGTTGTGATTTCAACTTCAAAACTTCAAAGCTACGTCTCGCTTTCACTTCTGGCTTTTATCTCCAAGCAGTAACTTGTAACTTTATATACAATAGTGTAGTCACAATGACCCACATGTCCCATATGATTTAAACTGAATGGTATGCAATTGAGGTTATAGTCGAGTTTAAACATTTATTCCTAACCTTAGGATATTAATAACTGGCCTCAATGGGTCCATTTCAATATATGAAGGCACGAGATTCATCAAACACTGGTCGAACTGGCTAGCCGGTATCTTTAACTGCTACGGTCAGGCACAAGCTGCCACCAATTAGATTCGCTCCCCATGAGCTGAATTATTCAATACATGGTTCTCGGTCGATCAGGTATTATGTAGAGGTTTCCATTGTTATCCTCTCATATACCACAGGATTCGAACCCGGAACATTCCATATCCATCGTCAGAGTTAGGGTACAACACTAAATACACTCTGGCACATAATAAATATCACTGTACGCCCTAGGCTATACGAGATTTCACACTTCGATAGACTACCTGGCTCCCTGACCATGCTATGATCTCGTCCTTTAATTAGTAAGAGAAATCTACAAGCTTATTCACAAGCTGCAAATTCAATTCACTATTAAACTCTTCCATTTCCTAGATTCTTGCATAATTATTTTCCCATTAACACAATATACTCTGATATTAAAATGCTTTTCTCCGCCCTTCATGTATTATATCACTGCTTGGATAGATAAATATTCCAATTAGCATAAATATTTGCTTACAAACTTTTCCCTGATGTATTCGTTTATTCCTTTATTATTATTATTATTATTATTATTATTATTATTATTACTGACATGACTTACCATAACCCGACACAACGTAACCATTTTAATAATCGAACATCCGTGTTCGTTACGTTAAGTTTTTACATAACTGATTTGCCATTTTATAATAGTGGTAACGATTGATCCACTCACTGATGTATAAAAACATCTCAACTCTACTAAAATCAACACAACAATAAACATTTGAGGGTCTACCTCCTAATACTGATTCTTACTGGCACATCTTATAATTTTGAAATCACACTACACACAGTGGACTATAGCTGCTATAAAATCATGGTTTTTGGTTACTTACATTGGCTATCCAGGTGGCTCCAACCACTCATTCCTTCCAGTAACGCCTGCCATTTGCATAATTAGCGAGGCATTCTCACACTGATAACACACATTTTATATAAACTTTGCCTCACAAAAGACACGGCACTTTTCCTTTCCATATTGAAGCTATCGCTTCCTTATACACATAACACTTTATAGCACTTGTTACAATATTAATTTTAAAGATATTTCACATATCAACACTACACTCACACGTCACTATTTACATTTCTTATTGGTTGAATTTTCCTGACAAGATATCAGAAATGCAGACATTGAAGAGCTCCCCGTTGCTATCCACATCCTGATTGAAAGTCTCGATTATCTGCCTATGGATTCCTATCGATTCACCCAACTGTCTATCAATTATCCTTCGATAAACTTCCTGATTTAGCATGAATATGCTTGCGTATCGTCCTGAACGTTAACTATATTGGTGTGCTCATGAAATTTCACCAATCGCATCCTAAAGTTTATCCCTGCGCAGTCCGGCATACTAAGATATGTCCAATCAATATTTTACATACTGCGATCAACCATTTTACCTTGTACTGGTACAAGTTATTACTCTCAATAGTTCTACCTAGTATATCACACGGTACATTTCCTATGTGCACACTAACAATCGCTCGTTCTGCCAACTATACACATACGGCACGACTGTCCTTAATAAAGAGTATTATAAATGTTTTACTGCACGGCTTCTCATACTGAAGTCCGAGCATCCCTTCTTGACTTCGGTAACGCGCACTTCGCATAGCACTGCGGTTCCCTGATTACAGTACTCATTATTACTTCATGACTTAATGCATGATTATATTATCAATTGTTCTCAATTTGTGCATTACACTGCACGGCGAATATACTGATTAACACTAAAATGTTCAAGTCTTTGTGCGCGCGTTCTTTTCCTGGACCCGGGCAGCATGCGCTCCGCACTAGAGTCTGTTACAATTGACCTCTTCTGACAAGGGTCCATGCCTTATATTCGTTTCACGAGAAAAAGTAGACCACAAATTCCCCCGCAGTGTCATCTTCTCTCCCAGGATGATTCTGGTCTTGAAATAATGCTCATATGGTTCCTTTTTCGTCGCTGGTCACAAAACTGTATGCGTGCTCGAGGGTCGATCGGCCAATTAATTAATATTAATTGCCTTTGCCATGGCGTGGGCACGCGGCGTCACCTAAAAAAAACCGGCGACCTAGTCAGATCACGCCGCTAACACCAAAAATACTGTGTCCTTGCGCATTCCATTAAATATGCCTCGATTTCACTGTTTAATGGCTTGATAATTAGCCTCCCGGCTAATCATTCACATGTGTGCAACCCTCATGTCACTGCGTTGCTCCAATCACGAGTAATCATTAATTTTCACTGGTATCTTCCCACTCCACTAGCGTTTCTATTCTGAAACCGGGAAGAACTTGGCCATTATTTAACCCCCTGACCTGCTCCAGACGACTTAAGTAGGTCAGAAAGAGTGACAAGGCTCCATGAATCTCCTCCCACATTTCTGGAGTCATTTGCAAGACGTCAAACGCTCCAACTTCTGTGCTCTAGTCCAGAATAGCATGCTTCATACAGCCCAATAATGCTGTATTCTACTATTATTCCCTGCATTATATTAATAAATAATGTCAGCATAAGTTGATATCACAACAGTGATTTGATATGTAATTCCTCTAGGGGTTTTTTCAGCTGAAACTCCCACAAAAGATCTCGGGTTCGTTCCTTGCCGGAACCTCAATTCTGAGTTCACTATCTCTGAGATCCACGTTCGACACCAGTCAGCCTAACCCCGTTGGGTTCAATACATACAGTATAATGCGCTTAAGGGGGTCAAGGGGCACTCTAGATTTTTTTCAGGCAATTGAGTGTGGTACGAAAGGTCTTTTTCATCAGGCTATAAAAGGTCTCTGAAAACCACATTTAAAGGCCCTTAAATTAACAGTGTGATATTCCCAGAAAACTAACTTCGCTCTGATATACCTATGAAGGAATGACAAACCCCTAACCACTGCACCAGTAGCTGAATTGATCAAGTCTGATTATTCATACCAAGGATAAATCAGTCATAGCATTCATGATAGAGATTTTGCTAAATGTACTCTTTACAACTAGAATATTCGCGGGCGAAGCCGCGACGGTTAATGCTAGTTTTTAATATTAAAATAATAGTTATTAATAATAGATTGAAAAACATGTTATTTAGTCTCTACAGGGGAGAAGGCGTTACAACGGGATCTCGCACCATCTAAAAATATTGCTACTACACTCACCACGAAAAGCAGACACATTCAACACCCTTCCAAGCGCAGGGTTTGATGTATTATTGTTGCTTCATTTGAGGGGGTTGGGCATCGTGGTCATTGAGCCCCGTGTACTTGGGTGAGTGTAAAATTTGCCTAAAAATCCGTTTTTTTTGTGATGGCTATATTAGTTTAATTTTAATTTTATTTATCGTATGGCTTTTAGTGCCGGGAGTGTTCAAGGATCTTTTCGGCTCGCCAGAGGCTGTAGCCACTTCAAGCGGACACCCATAGGGTGAACTACAAGTTCCGTTCAATTTCAATTAGTTCCAACTTTCGCTACCAGATGTCACTGATACCTCAGTGGTGAACGTTGGAACTTTGCTAGAGCGTTAGAACGAAATATAACCTAGAAATTTAGCTTCACACAAGTTTAGTTAGTGGAAGGAACTTTTACATGCCATAAATCTTTGACATGGGAGCGCCGGCTTTACTTACCCTCCGAAGGAAGGCATACTGTAGGATTGTAATGCTTCTTAAAAACTCCGACGACTTCGGCCCGGTTTGAACCCGCTATCTTGGGCACAGCAGTTCAGCATGCTACCGACTACGCCACCGAAGCTGCTATTAGTTTAATTAATGTTATTGATTTAATGTCCCTGTTAACAACTGCGGCTTTTAGAGACGCCGAGGTACCAGAATTTTGCCCCGAAGGGGATGTTTAACGTGCCAGTAAATCTACTGACACGGTTCCCTCGCAACTGCACAACCTCAAATGCCAGCTGACTGCACCATAATTCGATCCTACAACCTTGGGCACAGCTGGCGAGAACGTTACCTCTCCTCCTCTTCTCCCTCTTCTTTCTCTCTTCCTGTCTTTCGCTTTCTCTCCTGTCTTATTCTTCCTTCCACTCTTCCCGTCTTCCTGTCTTATTCTTCTTCCTGTCCTCCTGTCTTCTTCCTCTCCTCCGGTCTTCTTCCTCTTCTTGTTCCTCTCCTCCGATCTTCTTTCTCTCCTCCTGTCTTCTTCTCCTTCTTCTTCCTCTCCTCCATTCTTTTTCTAACTCCTCTCCTCCTGTCTTCTTCTCCTTCTTCTTCCTCTCCTCCTGAATTCCTCTTCCCCTTCCTTTTCTTCAAATTATTCACGTACTTCTATTCCCCCCCCCTTCCTTCTTCCTCTCCACCTCCATTTTTGTTGTTAGTGTTCTTATTTTTTTGGCTGTCACCCTGGAGGTCCAGGTTCAATTCCTGGCACTGCCAAAGAGAATGTAATTCTGGTGTGAGGGCTGGAACGGGGCACTCTCAGCCTCGTGAGGTAAAACAATGAAGAGGAGGGTTCGATTCTTGGAAGTGGTTTTCCATGGTTTCCGACTTCTACTCCAGGCAAACGCTAGCCACTACGCAACGAGATGGATAAAATAAGGCTCTATCCTAACATTAAATTAAATTAAATGTATAAATGTATATAGATTAATACGAATCTATTAGGGTTTCTGTATTTGGATTATATTGGATTATATTGGGAACAGCTGGCGAGAAGGTTACCGCTGAACCATGCAGCCAGCTGTATTAGTGTGTGCATTTGTAATTCTGATGACGATTGGCACGGAGGCGGCCGTGGCCTCAAGTTAGGAACCATCCCGGCATTTACTTGAAGTAGAAGTGGGTAAACCACGGAAAACCACTTCCAAGATGGCTGAGATGGGAATCGAACCCTTCTCTTCTCAGTTCTACCTAACGAGGCTGAGTGTACCCCGTTCCAGCCCTCAGACCAGAATTATATTTCTTGGCAGAGCTGGGAATCGAACCTGGGCCTTCGCAGTGACAGCCTTGAAAGCTAACCACTATACTATGAGGCGGACTATAGGATTTGAAGGTGAGATGTAGGCCTATTTAGTCCTTAAATAAGACAACAACAAATAATACATATTAAGGGGGATGATCATCCGATGTATTGTTGGTGGGCCGAGTCTATTCCTGGTGTAGCGGCTAACATTCTTGGCTGTCACTCTGAAGGTCCGGGTTCAATTCCCACCTCAGCCATCCTATAAGTAGTTTTCCGTGGTTTCCCACTTCTACTCCAGGCTAATGCCGGGATGGTACCTAATGTAAGGCCAAAGCCGCCTGAATCCTCACCTGAATTACGAATTCACACGCACAATATCGCAGGCTATCAGACGAATTATACACACATCCAAATACACGGGCCTGAATGACCATGATGTCCAAGATATTTAAATGAAGCAACAACAACAAACCTTTCCCTGAAAACTATGTCACGATATTACATTTGGTTCAAGTGACGTCATGAGCTCTGACTATCCACCGGAGAGTGACCTTTTTTTACTTTTCCCTCGTTACTCTTCTTATACTTGTGCCCCTCATTTTCCCCCTTGTACTTTCTCTTTTCTTCTTCTTCTGTCTTCTTCTCCTCAGATCTTCTTCTTCTTCCTCTCCTCCTGTCTTCTTCTTTTCCCGTCCTGCTGTCTTCTTCTTCTTCTCTCCTCCTGTCATCTTCTTTTTCTTCTTCCTCTGTCTTCTTCTCCTTCTGTCTTCTTCCCCTCCTGCCTTCTTCCTCTTCCTCTTCTCCTGTCTTCCTCTTCTTCCTCTCTTCCCGTCATCCTCTCCTCCTGTCTTCCTCTTCTTCCTCTCTTCCTGTCTTCCGCTTCCTCTCCTGTCTTCTTCTTCCTTCCTCTCTTTCCGTCTTCCTCTCCTCCTGTCTTATTCTTTTTCCTGTCCTCATGTCTTCTTCCTCTTCCTTTCCTACGGTCTTCTTCCTCTTCTTCTCCCTCTCCTTCGGTCATCTTCCTCTCCTCCTGTCTTCTTCTAATCCTCTCCTCCTGTCTTCTTCTCCTTCTTCTTCCCCTCCTCCTGTATTCCTCTTCCCCTTCCTTTTCTTCAAATTATTCACGTATTGAACCCAACGGGGTTAGGCTGACTGGTGTCGAACCTGGTTCTCTGAGACAGATGTGTACAGACTAGAGATACCAGCAAGAAACGAACACAAGATCTTTTGAGGGAGTTTAAGCTATAAAAACCCCTAGAGAAAATACACATTAAATCACGGTTGTGATATGAACAAATTCTGACATTATTTGTTAATATAATGCAGAAAATAGTAGCAGAATACTGCAGTATTGGGCTGTAGGATACATACAATTCTGGACTTAGCACAGAGAGTTTGAACTTTTGACAGTTTGTAAATGACTCTAGAATTGAGGCGTGGTTTCGTGGAGCCATGTCAGTCACTGTGACCTACTTATGCCGTCTGGAACAAGTCAGGACGGTAATATATGGGCAAGTTCTTCCCCGTTACAGAATGAAGTGTCCAGGGGGATGAGAAGATACCAGAGTAATTTAATGATTACTCGTGATTGGAGTAACTCAGAGACATGAGGATTGCACCTATGTAAATGAATGGCCAGGAGGCTAATTATCAAGTCGTTAAACATTGAAATCGAGGCAGATTTAATGTAACGCGCATTGACACAGTAGGGATGAGGCCAGCGACAAGATCTGACCATGTCTTCGGGGATGTACCTATGACGCCGCGTGGGGAAGCGCTGGCAAAGGCAATTAATATTAATTAATTGGCCGATTGATCCTCGAGCACACAGACGGATATGTGATCTGCGAGAAAAATATGGACCATAAAAACGTTATTTCAATACCGGAAACATTCGGAGAGTGGAAATGACGCTCCAAGGAAATTTTCGATCTACTTTTTCTCTCCAAACGGATATAAGGGCTGTGGAAAGGACAGTCGGGGGTTAGTTGAACCGTACTTGAGTGCAGAGTGCACGCCGCCCGGAGTTCAGGAAGGGGCACGTGGCCTTTAACAGTTTAGTGCAGCAACATAATAGCCATGCAGTAAGGCATTATTAAGAACAATTAATAAGGACAGTCGTGACATACTTTTATAGTCGGCATACCGGGTGAGTTAGCCGTGGTGGTTACGGCATGACTAATGGCAGTCGCTCACATCCGGGAGGCGAGGAGGTTCGAATCCCCCCGCCGGCAACCTTGAAGATGGTCTTCTGTGGTTTCCCATCTTCCTTCCAGGGAAATGCCGGGGTTGGTACCTCTCTATAGGCCACAGCCGCTATCTTCCAACTCCTCGCCCTTCCCTTCCAACTTTCCTCCCCAACGGTACTTGTAGCTCACCCATTGGGTGTCCGTCTCGAAGCAGCTACAAAACTGGCGAGCCGAACATGTCCTCGGACACTCCCGGCACTAAAAGCCATACGCTAAAAAAATAGTCGGCATTACGAGCGATTATTATTGAGTACGCAGGAAATGTACCGTGTGATGTACAAGGTAGGACAATGTCAGATGAGGAAATCATACCTTAGGACGAGGAGAGATTATGTAGCATCATAATAATGTACGTGGAACTGTCTAATGTTTTATTATAAGCAGATCATTAAGGGGGACTGTAAGTCCAGCCGAAGGACAAGTGAAAGTGGTAATTGTACAAGTACAATGTACAATGGACGAGCGCAGTATATCAGTTATTGGTTAGACATATAATAGGATGTCGGATTGCGCAGGTATAAACTTTGTTATGCAAGTGATGAAATTTCGCAGGGATACCACTGTAATTAATGCTCAGGACGATGTGTAAGCATATTTATGCGATATCAGGAAATTTATCCAAGGATAGAAATTGATAGACAGATTGGGGGACCGCTAGGAATCCTTAGGCAGAGAATCGAGACTTTCAAACGAGATGCGGACAGAAGTGATGAATAGATCTTCAACGCCTGCATTTTTGATATTCTGCAAGGAAAGGTCAACCATTAAGAAATGTACATAGCGATCGTGTGATTTTAGTGATGATCATTTAAATATATGTAAAATTAATAGTGTAATAAGTGATATAACGGGTTGTGTGAATAAGGAAGCAACAGCTTCGACATGAAGAAGCAAAGTGCAGTGTGTTTTGTAAGGCAAAAATTATCTAAAATGTGTGTGAAGAGTGTGAGAATGCCTTGCTAATTTGCAAATTATGGCGGGCATTACTGGAAGAGATGTCTGGTCGGAGCCACCAGATTAACCAATGTGAGTACCCAAAAACCATGATTTTGTAGTAATTATAGTCCACTGTATGTTAAGTGATTTCAGGTTTTATAGAATATGCCAATAAGAGTCAATTTTGGGAGGTAGAACCTCGAGATATTAATGTTGTGTTGATTTTAGTCAAGCTGAGATGTTTTTGTACATCATTGAGTTGATAAATCGTTACCACTAATGTAAAAATGGCAATTCAGTTCTATAGAAAGTTAACGTAACGAACACGGATGTTCGGTTATTGAATATGGTTACGTTGTGTCGGTTATGGGAAATGTATGTCAGTAATAATAATAATAATAATAATAATAAGAATAAATGAATACACATCAGGGAAAAATGGTTGTAAGGAAATATATATGCTAATTGGAATACGTGTGTATCCAATCAGTAGTATTATACGTGTTGGGCTAAGTAAAGGAATTTAATATCAGAGTATATTATGATAATGGAAATAAATATGCAAGAATCTAGGAACTGGAAGGGTTTAATAGAGAATTGAATTCGCAGCTTGATGAATAAACTTGTAAGAGTAATTGATAGATTTTATCTTACTAATTAAAGGACGGGATCATATCACCATGATCATGGGAGCCAGGTAATCTGATCGACGTGTCAAATCTCGTATAGCCAAGGGCGTACAGAGATATTATTATTTGCCAGAGCATATTTAGTGAGGAACACTAGCTCTGAGGATTGCTATGAAATGTTCCGGGTTCGAATCCAGTGGTGTATGGGAGGATAACAATGGACACCTCAGCATGACACCTGATATCGACCGAGAACTAGCTATGGAATAAATTCAGCTCCTGGGAGTGAATTTTTGACGGCAGGATGTGCCTGACCGTGTCATTTAACAAGATGCCGGCTATCCCAATTCGACAGGTGTGTGATGAATCTCGTTCCTTCAGATAACGTAAATGGACCTGTTGAGGCCAGCTATTAATATCCTAAGGTTAGGAATAAATGCTTAAACAATTCCATTCCTTATCTTGCATACAGTTTAGTTAGATCATATGGGATGTGCAGGCCAGTGAGACTGCACTATTGTATTTAAAGCCACATGCTGCTGCTTGGAGATGAAAGAAGGAACGTAGCGAGGGACGGAGCAAGTGTTTTCTTACCGCCCGACCCAGACCCATTGTATACAGGAAGTGCAAGGGAGGGATTTTAAACGACCCTTGGAGGGTGACGTTTAGAGTGGAAATACTTTGAAACCCTGTTTGTAATAAAAGAATCATTGTTGTATTGTATAATGAATTTGTGTGGTTTGAAACACATTGATAATTAAGGATCATTCTGATAACTTAATACTTGGCAAACGTATGAGATGTTGAAAGTTGCATTTTTATACTGACTTTGTCGCCTAGTTCCAAAGGTGGACACTAGATGCCATAGGCTATGCCCACGCAAGGGTAGCATAATATACCATCCGACACAGCGGTAACGGAATCTTTGAAATTGAACTCATGACGGCATACAGTGGAACTACATAAAGTGGGACTACATAAAGTGGAACTACATAAAGTGGAACTGCATAACAGTGGAACTGCAGAAGGGGGTATAATTATAAGTAACAGTGGAGTTGCAAGTAAATATGAGGTGCAACTCATGAATTGGTTAATGCATGGTAGATCATTTTGGTGGGAAGAAAAATACAGAACACAATTGTACGCATAATGTAAATTAGGATGTGTTGAGAATAAACAGCTAGATTGTGAAATTAAAGTGGTCACAATAGGTGACATAAGATTGTAAGTACAGTTATATGTGTAATTTACCAGTGCATCAGCGCACTTGAAAATGAATTTTATGTTAATCTCATGGTAAATGAATAAATAATCATTTGAATTTGCAAGGATAAAGTGCGAATATTAGTGGATTGAAGGAATAATTTTGCATTGTTTTATGTATTATTGTTGGGATTGTGTTTTTGTTTGTGTGAAGCCATGATTTAGAGCTCAATTAAAGTCTTTAGAATAGAGTTGTGCTTTATTATTGTAGAGTTGATACCTTTTAGTCTCAGATCAAAAATATGCAACTGCTCAGTGGGTAAACGGTACACGCATGAGGACTGATGCTGGCTGGAGGCAGAAGCATGTTTTCCATGGAAATTATTCACATGGGTACAGTACTTCTATTTTTTCCCCTCCTTCTTCCTCTCCACCTCCATTGTTGTTGTTAGTGTTCTTCTTATTTTTTTGGTTGTCACCCTGGAGGTCCAGATTCAATTCCTGGCACTGCCAAAGGGAATGTAATTCTGGTGTGAGGGCTGGAACGGGGTACTCTCAGCCTCGTGAGGTAAAACAATGAAGAGGAGGGTTCGATTCCCCCCTCAGCCATCTTGGAAGTGGTTTTCCATGGTTTCCGACTTCTACTCCACGCAAACGCTAGCCACTACGCAACGAGGTGGATAAAATTAGGTTCTATACTAACATTTGCCTGGAGAGAGCGTGACAAATCAAGGGAGAAATTGCAATTGGAATAGATGCTGACAATGCCAAGACTAGAACTTACGATCTTGGGACTAGCTTCAACTGCCCAGCACAGCCGTGGTGAGAATTAACGCGCATGGCTGCGTCATATGGCTCCACAAAATACCCCAAGTATACCTTATCCCGACCGATCTAGCGGTATACGTTGGTACTGAGCCAGTATTTTGCATTGATTTGTAACCTGGTCATGTTAGAAAGAACACAGATGATATTTTTATGGCAATATTTCAACTACAAGCAGCAGCGATGACTTCGTGGCGCGAGATTAGGAGTTGTACTAGCAACCCGCATTACAATCTTGACCACGTGCTTTGTCCGAGGATCAGTTATTGCTTTCAATATGGATGCCGTGTAAACGTGACTCCAATATAAGCTGTTATATAGTAATACAGAGATCACAGAAGGGATCGACTACTGGCAAATACATTGTATTTCATGTAGAAGCAACTTGAGAATGATTTTGACATTATAAATGCACATTTCAGAATAGCAGGTGATTATCGCGATCACGCTGCGTCGACATCGATTATCATATCGTTTGAACCCAGAAATATTGTGGATAGACCGTCAGTCAGTATGAAATATCTTTCTCGTGAGAGATATTCATTCGTTCGTAATACTACTTCAGAATCAGCCAATAACGTATCCGCTGGCATGATTGAAAGTAGGCATATCAAGTGAAATTAAAACTTGTGCGGAGTGAGAACAGTCCGGTACATAACCATTAGTCTTGACTTGCTACGGCAAGATACCAGTGTTAGAAACGCAAGGGAAGGACGAATAGCCCATTGTGTTAGATTTGAATGTAATGAAAGTGAACACAGTTTTAATATAGACTGGTTATATTATAATGCCATTATAAGACTTTTGAACATTATAGTACGGTCAATATATACTGCAGCAGTGAACATTGATAATATATTGTGTGGAAATACACTTCGATACACTACAGTGATGATGAAGAGATTCTAAATGGAAAACGGGAATGCAACATCTTAGCAGAATTGAGCATTTGGAATAATTACTAAGCTCAAATATGGATTTCAATAACAGAATGTTGTATAAAAAGAGGCTGAAGGCACTTTTGAGATATTGACACTACATTCGTACTTCTACAATATGAACTTTCAATGGCATTTTCAACTAGGCTATCGAGCAATCTTAAGACGTGTCGGTGCGATGAACTTTGCAACGCGGACAGCTGATTTTTCGAGCCGGACGAGAACGGGGTTCGATTCTACGCAGCTCCAGGCGGTATGAGATCTACGCAACGTATGGACAAGGGTTCACTCCCTACCAGGAATCTGTGCTTCAAACATTCTTTTCTATTTTCATCGAGATGACTACGAACAAGGTAGCTGGAAACATTTCATATAAGTAGACAGTATGAATTAGTCATACTTTAGAATGCCCTTCTTTCACCAATGTTTATTCAGTTGATAGAAAGTGCATTCTAGGGCTAGACTTGATACTTTTATCATTTCTGTCCAAGCACGTATTTTATTTGTAGTTAATATTAACATTAAATGTGATGTTATTTTTAAAGCATTACTTTTCTTTTTCTAAATTTACTTTGGCGATAAATTGAGCATTATAATTAGTTGTGAAGGCACGATATAAGAAGAGACAGGGCCTAGACTACCATAAAATTACATAAGAATAGTCGTTAGCAAGAAATGACCGATATTCCACATATACTTGAACAGTTTTCGGAATAAATACTTGAGACTATTTAAGCAACGAAAACGAATATTTTGCCATTACATGCAACATTGTTTGATATATGTGTTAGTCTATTTTTCATCGAGTTCGATATAGACTTGGAAATATAGTGATTTCTAGTGTGAACGATTACGATTTTTGGATTAGGCTTTTGCGATCCACGTTTTTGAATTTCTTATTGAATATAGTCAATTTTTCGAGTTCGTTCAGTTTTTAACTATCTTTATTCTTTTGGAATACTCCAACTTGGTTAAGCGTTTGATTCTAATGGATTATTTGTACCTTCTTAAGACAGGCTATTTTTCATGGTGTAGTTTCTTACGTGTTTCCTTACAGGAGGATTTCCATTACGAATTTTGTTTAGTCGAAAACTGAATTATTCTTTTTATAGTGATCACTCTATATTCTTTGGAAGAAATATTTGTGAAATATGAAAGTACAATGAGAAATATTATTGAATGAAAAGAAATATATCTATAAAATATTTTCGTCATGAAACGCAATGACAATTTTGGAAAATCACAAACACTACTATTTGAACATGTGAATACAACATATTCTGATAAAAATTGTCCATGACACTCTAACTTTTGTGTATTATGAAACATGGTATTTTATGATTGTTGAATAAAAGCTTTTTGGATATTAAAATGTTTGGTGATTATTTATAGCTACTGAGAGCCAACATACGTGTAAAGCAATTAATGTTTGCGTGAATTGAGTTATATTGAGACAGATATTAGACATCGATGGATGGTCAATATCAGATTTCCAGTATTAAAGAAGCTGATAAGCTATTACTGAGTGAATTAATGTGTATTTTTGAACGTGAATTACAGTCACGATTTCAGTTACTAGAAAGCTAGTAAACTTTTGAATTCAACATTTAAAACCAAGTTATGCATTGTAACAACTAATCTAAAATGGATTGCTAATAGTAACATTTGTTTCAGTGTAAAGTTACGATTTGAAAGACGTGTAATAATAATTGTATAACAGTGCAATAATAATAAGTGAAAGTTTAAGAGATGATAATTTAAACATTTTGTGAATGATTAAAAATGAATTGTCATAATTTACTTCATTGTTCGTCGGATATGACCAAATAAGACTATAACAGAACTAAATAGAACACTTGTCAATGGATAGATGAATAATGTAGGAGAGATTCGAACAACGAATTAAATGTATAGATGTATATAGATTAATACGAATTTATTAGGGTTTCTGTATTTGTAAAGTTAATTTGTATGCTATTGTAAAATTCAATGACATTTATTTTCAACTTCGTTAAAAATGCTGTACCATTTGAGAAGCATAATTTAGCCAAATTTCAGGCTGACCTCACATTTGACTATCATGTGCTTCATGTAGAAGCAAACACATATTTTGTTGAGTGGAGAGAATTTTCACAATGCAGCAGTTTCTTAGACAATAAACTGTTGATCCAATTTTAAATTTTCTTCTGATGATTTGGTGATTTATATTAGAACCAGGATGTGCTACGAGGACCAGTGGGTTATTTTATTGAATGCTTAGCCTTATGCCCGAGATTAATTTAATTTTTAAGGGGGGATGTAACCGAAAATGCATAGCTTGCTTTAAAAGTTCACCGAGTTCACAATATAAAACATAGAGCATTGAAACTTTGTACAGTTGTCTAATGGTGTTTGGTCTATTAAGTGGCCAGCAACAGCTATCTTGGGTGGCAAACTGGCACCAGAACAATCACTGCAAAACGTTTGTTACATCCTCTTATTCAGGTACACTTTTCAACATAACTATAAAAGATCCTGGCCTGAGCTTTTAACGAGTATACGTATATGTCACTATCTCTAACTTTGTGTAGAATTATCCAAATACCGTGAAAAGTTTTTTATTTACGGTCATTTGAATTTTGGATTCAATAAACCTCAGTGAAAATATGAATGTAAATGCATGGGAATTCTACAAATGATTAAATAGAAGCATAATTCTTCGTAAATATGTGTATAATCACTCAATTAAACAATCTCTGGAAATTTCAGTTATGTAGCATTTAGCATTTCAGAGGAAAGCGTACCTATGTGGTGGAGAAATTGATATTGAGAAATCAACATTTGAAAGTTGGAGATGTTCTTTTACTCTCATTTAAGTAACTTTGTCTATAGGCATGCAGCATCAGATATCAATTTATTTTAAAATTACTTCCAGTTTAGTAGCGAGTTTGAAATTTTTACGCAAAGTATAAAAGAGGCCATAGGCCTACATACAACAACACATATTTCAAAATTTTGATATTGTGACCCCTTGTCGGTTACATCCCCCCTTAAGAGTCTTGTTAGTTCATTTTGAGCTGATTTTCGTTTTCATTTCGTCGACCACTGGCATCTTCTTATCACATTCTTTTATATTGACGTATCCTTATCCCTGGTTTATCCTAGTTGGTAGAGTTTTGGGGGTTAATTCAGCCGGGTACTTCCAGATTCTACGATCCAGCTTTTTCATCGGATTCCAACAGTTAAGACCACGTGGATACGGGTACAGTACTAATAGAAATCACTGTCAGATAAATAAAAAATATTCTTCCACTCAAGGCTTTCAAAATGCATAAAAATTCAGTGCGAATTCCGCTATGTTGCCAGCACTGAAACTGATACTTGAACTGTAACCTGAGGAATGCTTGTTAGTTCGCAATAGCCTTGCTGACTCTAACTCTCCCAAGTTACTGCGTCATAAAGCCCCAGAATGACATCATTATCCCCTTAATTACAATCTTATGCCCGTGCTGAGAGGCGATACATTAACTCTCGGAAATTCATTATAGAGACCTCTTACTTCAATTGGCCCGTAAATTATACTGACTTCTTCAGAAATGTCAGGCGTCAAGTCGTAATGTGATCATCTAAACAACACTTAACCCTTTGAATCAATATTAACAAGTAGTTCCGTGAAGAACTAAAGCCTATTTTCATATATCCTACATATGTTAATTGCCTCTATCAACATACAAAATTTCAGTTTGATTGCTGTAATAGATTATTAGATATTGAAAACCGTCTAATATTACGGATGATCGCCATGTGTGATTTTTATATATGTAGGTCTGAGAGTTATATGTTATTACATGAAGATAATTGTGTACGTGTAGTATTCATACTTCAATCGCATGATTAGGACACAAGAAGTAAAAACGAGATTTTAAAATTTCGTACAGCTGCTATCTTGTGGTAATGGAAACAATTGAAATAAATTAGAAGCCAGTGGATTAACATTTGTATAAGGATTTACTGTACCAAGTTTCACTGCACTCGGATGGTTAAATTGCAAGAAATGTCCATTTAAATATTTATACTTCGCGTCACCGCCATGTTGGATTTGTAATCACCAGGTTACCGGAAGTCCTATAGGTGAACTTATGTTCATAGCCCCGATGTACATAAATAAAATGCAGATTGATTGCTGTAATAGATTCGTAGATATGGATAACCGTCTAAATATATCGGATGGTCACCATATTGGATTGTTATATGTATATGCCATAGAGTTATGTACCATTAAAGGAAAAATTATTGCGTAGGTTCATTATTCAAACTTTCACTTCGATCGCAGGATTACGACACAAGAAATAAAAACATAATTTAAAATTCGCACAGTCGCCATCTTGAATTTATGCAAACATTTGACCAAAATAATTGCAAGTGCATTGCAATGTGTATAAGCATTTGCTGTACCAAGTTTCATGGCGTTTGGATGATTAGATCACGAGAAAAGTCTATTTAAACTTTCAACTTCGCTTGGCCTCCATGCTCGTTTTGTAGTTAACAGGTTTTTGAAAGTCTGATAGATGAACTTCCAGTAGTGCCCTTTATCTTCGTACAAAATTTCAGAGTGATATCAGTAATAGTTTCGGAGATATACAATGCCAGTGAAATATTTCGCACAGCCACCGTCTTGGGGTTATATAAACAATTTAATAAAGTTAGATGACAGTGCATTACAATGGGTATAAACATATACTGTACCAAGTTTAATTGCGTTTGGTTGGGTAAATCGCGAGAAACGTCTATTTAAACGTCGCAACTTTGCTTGGCCGCCATTTTGGTTTTGTAGTTACCAGGTTTTCGAAAGTCTCATCGGTGATCTTCTAGTAGTTTCATTTATCACCGTACAAAATTTCAGGGTGATATCGGCAATAGTTTCGGAGATATTGAATGCTGGTTAAATATTTCGCACAACCGCCATGTTGGATAGGTGAGACGTAGTAAAATTTGAAGGGCACGGTCGGGTTCGGACAAAATGGTGCAATGATCTTACCGAGTTTCATTGAAATAGCTAGAGCCGTTTAGAAGTTATTAGGGACACACACACACACAAACACATCACACACACACACGCACACATGGACAAAAGGTGATCTCATAAGCCTATTTTTTCATAAGATGAAAATGGGCTAAAAATGGGTTCATTCTTCCGTGAGTAAAGGGGGGGAAGGTCAGTGACCTGCTACACTGTGTGATGCGGCGCGTTGAATAACGGTTCGCCATTGGTCCTTTATCAGATTACTTTGTACAGTTTTGCCGAATAGAAATCCCTTAGGTAATCCCTCCTCCCCAATTCTCTTCACATGACCCCACCATCTGTGTCAGCACATACAAACAGCTTCATGTAGCGTATTCAATTCTAACCCTCGCACAGAGGGTATTCCAGGTAACGAATCAGCAGACCAAGCAGCAAAAGAGGCTATTCATCTTCTACTTAGTGACCTGAAAATTGCCACTCCACATACTGATGTTATTATTCAAGTCAAATTCAAGTTACATGAGCGATTAAAACAAACCGGCTTGAAACGTCTACCAGTAACCTCCATAAAATTAAATTTAAAATGATAATCTCCAATTATAATATCCGCCTTATCAATCACTAAGAAATTTAGTAATTAAACTATAACGTACATGTTTCGGTATACAAGGATAACTTCGTCAGCGAAGATTAAATAAAAATAATCTTAAAATCTATGTTAATAAATACAAAGAGAAAATGGATATCCTTACAAAAGCATTAGAATGTGAATAAATGAATGTACACAAAAATGTAGAAAATACATAAAAGAACAAGATTAAAAGTTAATGTTAATCTACCTTAACGGACTGTCTATCGGACGTCGCTGCTGAGAGCTACGTGTTGTTACTTCCAGCCAGGTATAGGATAATGATACGGAACAGCGCATAAAATTACAAAAAGACGAAGTCATCCAATCCTGGAGAGAATTCTGCCGAATCCCATTTGTCGCGTTCAATATGTCGCTTCAAGATGGTCGAACACTGCAGAAACTTCTCTATGAAAATGAAAATCCACAGCCTGCTTCCAGTCTCCGACCGGGTCAGGAATGGAATGAATGAAGCCCCCATCTAGCGGCGAGGATATGAACTGTGCCGGCTGCCGAGGCCTGACGCACTCCTCTGGGGCAATGATTAAATGAATGACAGATGAAATGAAAATATAGTGGAGAGTGGCAGAAACTTCTCTATAAATGGCAAAAATGAACTAACCTCGAACAAGACAGAGGATTCCCACCTGTTGGCTAGCTCCGTAGAAATAGCCGTCCAAACAGGCAATGCGTTCCCCAATACAACTCAAGTTAGCCATTAAGGTAGATTTATAATAATTTTATTAATGCAGCCAATGGCCATGCACTTTTCTTTACGGGACGGGTCAGGGAAGGGATTTTGGAACGACCTGGACCTGTTGAAAGGAACCGTCCCGGCATTTGCCTGGTGGTGAAAATGGGAAACCACGAAAACCTTTTTCAGGACGGCCGAGGTGGGATTAGAACCCACGCTCTCCCGATGCCAGCGAGGCACGAGGTAGCGCGTTAGTGCTCTCGGCCACCGCGGCCGGTTAAGGTAGAATTATATTAACTTCTAAACATCCGAGCCCCAGTGATTAAAGATATGTGTTGTGGATTACAAAACAGGGAGAAAACTTCTTAAATTTTATGTTAGTATTTTTCCAGTGATACGGATAATTATGCGTTCACCGAATTTGCAATATCAATTGATACTTGAACTGTAACCTGAGGAATGCTTGTTAATTCACAATAGCCTTGCTGGCTCTAACTCTTCCAAGTTACTACGTCATAAAGCCCCAGAACGACATTATTATCCCTTTAATTACAATCTTATGCCCGTGCTGAGAGGCAAAACGTTAACTCGCGGAAATTCATTATAGAGACCGTATTTTATAATTAGCGTGTAAAGTGTATTGAAATATTGCGCTTCAGAAATGGGAGGCCAATGGGACAATCAGCATTATATACGAAGGCCGTACGGTATTGTTTTGCAATTTATTTTTTTCTACCCAAATGAAGTACATTACACATCAGTTGTTACGTCCACCTTCTCAACATAATCTCCTCGTAACTTTATGCACTTTTGCCATCCATGTGTCAGTCTCTCCAGACCTTCCTGAAACTATTCATTCGGAGTGCTGCGTACCCAAGCCTTGATAGCTGGGTCCAGTTTTGCAAAATCTGCAAAACGGCGACCATGTAATGGAACCATAAGGGCAGTCCACCGCCAAAGAAATGTCGAAAAGAGCCATCAGTTGGCGAGCGAATGGCGACAGTATTCTGGGACACAAAGGGCATCATCCTCATTGACTGGCTAGAATTGGAGGCCACGATTAACAGTGCAGCATATATGGCAACCCTTAAGCGCTTACATCGTGCCATTCATACTAAGTGGCCATAAAAATGGGCTAAAGGTGTGCTTCTGCAACATGAAAATGCCCGCTCCCACACTAGCCGTGAGACCACCTCTGTCATTCATTAAATGGCATTCACGGTGCTGCCACACCACCATACTCTCCCGACGTTCCACCAAGTGGTTATCAACTGTTCGGGAACATGAAGAACATCTGGACCCAGCTGTCAAGGCATGGGATCACAACACTCCGATGGAATGGTTTCAGGAAGGTCTGGAGAGACTGACACATCGATGGCAAAAGTGCATAAAGTTACGAGGAGATTATGTTGAGAAGGTGGACGTAACAACTGATGTGTAATGTACTTCATTTGGGTACAAAAAATAAAGTGTAAAATAATATAGTACGCCCCTCGTACAATCGAACCTCTGTTAGTCGAACTTCTATACAGTATATTGTACAACCCCCAGGGGTCTGCACCCCCTGGAGGCCATCCCCCCATCATCTATTCAAACTACCCCTAACTGGCAAATCCTGTAAGCCCAGTCCAACATCTATTAACACGCAAGGGCAGCTAGCCAATCTGGAAAGCTTACCCAATAATTGCATCACTACCACAAACAGCGACACACAATTAACTAGGACATCTATTCAGCACAACGCTGACAGCACAACGCCGGAGACTATAAAGGGAGGCCTTAACTAGGGCAGTCCCTCTCTCAATTACCAGTCTTACAGTGCATCGGCCGGAGGCTATCGCTGGTGTCATCAGGTGAGTCAGCAGTGTTCAGAATCCTGTACTTTGTAACCTTTACCCACAAATTGTATACACAAGTTTGTACACTCACATTGTAAAATTTATTACATCCCCTAAAAGGGACTCATAATTCCATATTACTGGCCAATAAACACTTGGTCAGTACATTACACTCGCATTACTGTTTACACGCTTCTTTACGCCCTAACTCCCTTCCTGACTCCTCCGTCACGATTAGACGTGACGCACAGTAGCCAGGCACTTGCTAGCTCAGGTAGCATTGTGTTCACGCAGCGGCCCGACTACCAGAGACAGCGCGCGCCATAAGGCTGACGCGTGCACATCCGTTATATAATTGGCCAGCCAGCTGGACGACCAGCACGTTGACCCGGACACTAAGTTCCATCCCCTAAAATACACCTACATCTTTTATAGGAGCACCCCCTAGTATCCTAACACTAAACAACACTCTACACTGGTCAGCTTGCCCGACTACGGGAAGCTACCCCCTTTTAGGCACCTCTTTATAAATTAGCACAATAACTCTTCCGTTTTAGATCCAACCACCCCCCAATAAGGGATCTAAAACAGATGGTGGAGGCCGGGTACCACGCACAGTAAAATAGGACTCATACAACGAGTTTTCGTGGTCAAAACGGCCCGTACCGCACATAGCCAAGCGAGACTGAAAAATTTTTTTTGACCTCATATTACGTCACACATTTTTTTTTATATATAGGAGTTTATATTATTACACCAACCCCCATTCGCCCCATTGTGTAAACTTGGTGGAAATTAGATGTCCACATTTAGAACTACACTAAGAGGCTTTGCGCACCATTTGTCGGCTAGTACGACTCCACTCATGCCGAAACTAAAAATTAAGAACAGTGACTTGATAACTGACCAGACCGCAGTACAACTTCTCAGGGACCTTGAATTCAAAACATCACAGATCCGTGCTCAACACCCTACCGCCGCAGCACAAGTTATACATTTTACACGATCCCAGGCCAGTGAACACACACAAGAGTCACCAGTATCCAGCGCTAGTGAAGTAGATTGCCTGCCAACACTCCATCCCCTATTGTTGCAGCAACTGCAAATCAGAGAGCAGAAAGCCAGTAATCTGCTCGAGCGCATTACAGAGCTACTAGAGACAGACACTATCAAGTCCAATAATCATACGACAGAAGCAGTTCTTGACATCCACACAATTCTGGAAACAGAACAGGATTTAGACAGGACCGTACACATAGTCAAATCCACACAGTACGACAACACACCATCCATCAGTACAGACATATCAGGTGACGAGCCACCTGGTAACGTAACACAAGTGTCGTACACGGGTAGCGAGACTAATTCCCCTCTAAATAATTCGAACACCTCGGCACACGTTAGCGGTGTGAACAACATAGGCAGACCGCAATCACTAAACAGCCAAAAAGAAATAACCGAACACGAAATGAACAGACACACGGAGTACCCCATGATCCACCCCACAAAGTTCACGGGGGAAGGCCAGGATCCCGAGGAATACCTCAAGGCCTTCAATAGAACGGCCCGGATCAATGGTTGGAGCGAGGAAGTTAGGAAACGGCTCCTTCCTGCTTACCTCACAAAGGCGGCCATGACATGGTATGAGCTCCATGAGGACACACTAGAAGCTGCCACATGGGAGGAAACCGCTTTAATGTTGAAGAGCGAATTCCAGCTCATACCAGACGATGACGATCTCTACGACCAAATTAGACAGAGGTCACAGGGACCAAAAGAGAGCGCCCAGGCATACATCAACGTAAAGTTGATAATGTGCGACAAGTACAATACAGCCATGACAAACAAACAGAAAGTCAAGCTGTTAATGCAGGGCCTCAGACCAGCCATAGTAGAAAAGCTGTGTATAATGAACAACCCCACGGTCCAACATATGTTAAATAACATAAAGACCATAGAGGAGGGGAGAAAGATCACGGAAAAGGCTACGGAAAAAGCCGTGGATCTGCACTTCCAAACACAAAAAGACGACGCTAACAGTAAAATGGACGAATTAGTGGACAGAATGGAGAAACTGACCATAGCTGCCATCCAAGCAGGCGGGAGACCGCTAAGGGATGAGCACGAAGACACACAAGAACGCTATTATCCTGAGAGGGACAGGGGGTACACAGAGAGGAGACGCTACGGGAGGGAGGAAAATTACTACCCTCCACAGCGGCCAACAACACCTCCCCCACAGGATAGGCCACACTACCCTCCTCGGTATGCACCGGTATTGTACACGGACACAGAGCCGACACACCCCTCACGGCGATCACCATCCCCGTACACACAGGAGTACTACCCTGAGGAGTACGAGCACGACATCCCCCGACGAAACAGCCCGCCACCAAGTAGGCAGTCCTACGCTGTCCCGCAGTACAGGGGAAACAGGGAATATCGGGAGAACCCGCCCCCGCGCAGACAAAGCTATGCACCCCCACAGTACAGGGGAAATGGGAACAGGCGAGGAAACCCAACCCCGACCAGACAGGGGTATGCAGCTACCCAGTACAGGGAACACGGGAATCGACGGGAAAACCCGCCCCCGCAGCAGCAGATATACACCCCACCCTGGCGGAAACAGGAAAACAGACCCCCGGGCAATAACAGACAGGGAAGAAAACCCACAAGGGGACGGGACAATGTAGATAAACACACAAAGGGCCCGGAACACTACCCCCTCCCCGACGAATACCCGAGGGAGTTCAGGGATGAGACACCCCGCAGGACAGACAGGGGGGCAATACTCCCCACGCCTAGCCACACACCGCAGGCGGGGAGCTGGCGCAGCCACCCCGAGGGGGGGCGCACATACATTACAGGCAGGCGTACACCTACGTTTCAAAAAAACGCCTAGACGGGGAGGTTCGGCTAGCGGATGAAGCAGCTGATGTTCCTCCCCCAACACAACAACAGAAAGGCCCTTCCCCCAAGCAAACTCGCAAGAGTAAGGGGAAGAAGCAGCCAGCTAAAGCTAAGGCTGACAATCCGCCCCCGGGCCGTTTCCAGACACACCCCGTACAAGGAGACGGTAACTGCCTGTTTAGGACTATCAGCTTCCTGGTTCGGCATAGCGAGGACCATCACAAGGAATACAGGCAGGAAACGGTCAAACATATCCTGGCCAACTGGAAAGAGTACCGAGACTTTGTGTCGGACGAGCGGGAAAATCCATTCCAGACCGGGGAGGATTACAGAAATTACATGGGTAAGGACGGCACCTATGCCAGTGCCGTAGAGGTGACCGCTCTCGGCAAGGTGCTTCGAACCAATATCCACGTATACACTGACGTGCACTCGCCCCCGCTATTTTCCACTGCAGGATTTGACAGGGACCTGCATATTCTTTTTACAGGGAACCCTAGGGCGGGACATTATACACCCCTCATAATTACGCGCCAACACCCTGAGAACACACCCACACCCCCCAAACAGAAGACCATACCCCCTACATCACAACGCAGGGTAGGAAATGACCACACACAGGCGCAGGACGCGAGCTCGCTCGGCACTGGGAAGCCAGCCACAGGAGTCGAACTCGCGACCGCCTGGAACAAAAAACGGTGTAACAAGGGCAAGCTCAGGGTCACGTTCGCAGACACACCTTCCCGAGAGGAAGGAAACAACAACAACACAACTACACGAAGGCTGGGAACGATTAATACATTAAACGTTCGCCAGCAGACTTCTATTCTAACAGCAAGGCCGATTAAGAGAGCTGGCAACGTACTGGGTGAGCGCACTTTGCTGACGGAGGCAAAGCACTCGGGACAGGAAGCAGGCTTAGAGGCTAAGCGTGCCCGATACTATAAGCAGCCCGCTCCATGCCTTCCCAGTACACATGTCACTCCGGTAACAACAACAACAACAACAACTACATACATTCTACATAACACATCGGTGCAGGGCAGTGGATTTCAGGTATCGGCCCTCACGACGCACGCCACCATAAATGGCCACAGAGTGCAGGCCCTAATTGACACCGGGGCAGCCGTAAGTTGTGTTAATAGGAGACACGTTACCGAAGCCAAAATACACGGTGTCACGGGTGACATCCGGCTGGTAGCGGCCAATGCTCAGACGCTAGAAAACGCGGGGGTGGCAAACATACATCTTAGGATAGACCATTTTACCACAACGCATCCCATGTTCGTTATAGAACATCTTTCTGCGTCAGCCATAATTGGCATGGATTTTCTCGCTAGATATGAGGCTAGCATAAATTTCGCTAGCGGTCAGATGCTTTTAAAGCACGACCAGAGGCTCACCACACATCCCATGATATACACCAGGAACACAGACGGGATTCGAGCGGAGCGAGAAAATCACGAGCACCAGGCCTCTGTACTACATACTATCAGCCAGCACACAGACACACAAACAGATAAGGCGGCCAACCAGAACCCCAGGCAGGACCTGACTCCGGAGCAAAATAAAAGGCTCACGGAGCTCATGGAGACAAACAGGGATATTTTTGCCCATTCAATGAAGGACCTCGCTGTGACAGACCTCATTGAACACCATGTCACACTCACTAGTGATCGGCCAGTACACCAGCCTCCCTTCAGAGTGAGCCAGAAGGAGAGACACGCCATCGACGCTCAGATCTCAGAGATGCTCGAGGCAGGGGTCATCGTTCCCGTTATTTCAAACTACAGCTCGCCGGTTCTGCTGACCAAAAAACGGGACGGATCGCACAGATTTTGTACTGACTACAGGAGGCTCAATAAGTTAGTCGAAAATGATAGTTATCCACTACCAAGGGCAGACACCTATTTGGACGCCCTTGGCGGAGCTAGCTGGTTCAGTTCGATGGATTGCTATAGTGGATTCTATTCAATCCCCGTCTATGAACCAGATAGGCACAAACTGGCGTTCGTCACAGAGAACGGGCTATATACCTACACAAGGTTACCCATGGGCCTCCGTAACGCCAGCCAAACCTTCCAAAAGCTGGTGGATAAGACATTTTCAGGGCTTAAATGGCGTTCCGTATTAGTGTACGTGGACGACATAACAGTTTTCTCCAATACCTTCGAGGAACATATCGTACATTTGGAGGAGGCTTTCGCAAGGATCAGAGAGGCCAAGTTAAGGCTTAAACCTGCGAAATGTCAATTTGCCAGACAGCAGATGAATATATTGGGCCACATTGTAAACAGAGAGGGCATTATTCCCGACCCAGCGAAAACTGACGCAATAACGGGCATCCCGGTACCCACAAATTTGAAACAATTGCGCAGTTTTATTGGCCTGGCCTCGTATTACCGCAAGTATATCTACAGGTTTGCGCACATCGCCCATCCCTTAACTGAACTCACACGGGAAAAGACGCCCTTCAGCATTAAACAGGAGCACATAGATGCCTTCAACACATTGAAGCAACTATTGACCTCACCACCATTACTGCAACACTTCCACAGTGATAGGCCCACATTTTTACACGTGGATGCCAGCCTGTACGGGCTGGGTGCGGCCCTATTGCAGGAAGACGCAGAAGGGCGCATACGGCCCGTCGCTTTCGCTAGCAGGAAGCTAACGGCCGTTGAGACTAGATACTCTGCCACAGAGCGGGAAATGCTGGCATTTTCGTGGGGAGTGAACTATTTCAGGGTATACCTCTATGGTATCAAGTTCACGGTAGTGACTGACCACGCGAGCTTGCTTTTTTGGGACAAATTTAAAAACCCAAATTCGCGGCTCAACAAGTTTATATTCCGCCTGTATGAATATGACTTCGTGGTCAAACACAAGAAAGGCGCTACACACCTAGACGCAGATGGGTTGTCTAGGCTGCCAGTAGCCGATCCCCCGGATGACAGTAAGGACCACGACTGGGACGATATGCCCACCTTTGCCCTGACGGTGATTAACATCAAACAGGAGCAAGAAAGTGATCCGTACTTGAAACAGATTCTATTGGCACTAGAAAACTTGGATAAAGTGGACTCCAAGACAGCACGGCTGTCTAGGCGATTTTTCCTAGACAAAAACGGGGTACTGAAAGTTAAGCCCACAGCCATGCATGATAACGCACCTATAGCGGTTCCGGAATCATTGAGAGAAAATATCATGATCGGACACCACAATAGCCCACTGGCAGGGGCACATTTAGGCACGCATAAAACATACCTTAGAATCCGTGACAAGTACTATTGGGTAAACATGAAGGCCGACATAGATACCTTTGTAAAGACATGTCACACTTGCCAGCGATTCAAAACAAGACCTGGCAAGCCTCATGGACTACTCAACCCAATTCCCGTGGGAGAGTTATTTCACAGAGTCGGGATAGATGTGAAAGGCCCCATTACGACAAGTCAGAAAGGCAATAAATATATCCTGGTGGCCACCGAGTATCTCACACAATACATGATTACAAAGGCTGTTCCCAAAGCAGACACGAACAGCATAGCCGAATTCCTATTTGATATAGTTACACGATACGGCCTATTCCAAACCTCATTATCCGACAGAGGTACTATTTTCACCTCGAGAGTGCTCCAACAGTTTCTGGAAATACTCAGGATTAAGGCATACACTACCACGAGTTTTTCCCCGCAAACCAACGGACTCACGGAGAGTATGAACAAAATACTCGGAATAGCGTTGGCTAAATTTAAAGAGGACGCAGAAACAGACTGGGATGAATACCTGCAAGCCATTACTTTTAGTTATAATACCTCTATATCCACGGCTACGAAACACTCTCCACACTTCCTACTGCAAGGGTACACACCCAGAAGTCCCATAGATAATATATGTATCCCACAGGACACCTACACGGACAATGCTGCCCGGCTAGAGCATTTACAGATAGCGCGAATGAACGCTAGAAAGAACATAGCCGCGGCGCAGAAGAAACAGAAAGAGCGGTACGATCGGCATAGGAAGACCGTGGAATACACACCCGGGCAATTGGTTATGGTTTCCAATTCCGCCCGTAAGAAAAACGTGTCCGAGTTCCTCCTGCCACGCTGGTCAGGTCCCTTCAAAGTCTGCAGGAAGGTATCTGACCTGAATTATATAGTCAGCGTGCGCCATGGGAGAAAACTCATTAAAGACACTATACACGCCCGCCATATGAAGGCATATCATACACGCAAAGCTCCCACACCTACACGTACAGGCGGGAATACTACCAAAAGAAAAGGAAATGATCCCACTGGCAGACGTGGAAAGAAGGCCAAGAAATAGCCTTCGGACCCCACTGACCGCACCGGGATACGATCCTAACACTCGACAGAACTGTCCCGGAGGCACAGCCTAGAATGGCACCAGAAACAATTACTCTGGGTAAAGACGGTCTCAAAACCCGCAACCTTCTGAATACCAGGAATGGCAGGTCGGGTAGCTATCCAGTTGCAGGATAGAAACGTAGGAAGCTAAAATAGATTGGGACAGTTCCACTAACAAAATGTTCATAAATGAGAAACAACAAAATCGCCTCCGGCACATAGTCACCAAACACGCGACTAGCGGCCCGGTGACACTCGTGTATAACGACATTTTGTACAATGGATAGGGACATATTCGACCTACGTTACATTTAACACAAAACCTAGGGACACGACTGTAGTTAGTGAGAGGTTCTTTTGCATGACGGAAGGCCGCACTCGCAATTACAGAGTTGGCACTCGGGCTAAGAGGCACAAACATACAGACACGCAGCATTGGCAAGCAACTAACAAGATAACGCACACGTGAGTGAAACTCGAGACTATCGCGTCAGCGATAGCTCACTCGCCGTGGGCGGCCTTTGCTGGCACAGACTGACTGGGAGCACTACAGACGAACCTGTGAAATACGCGTTCATTCACGCCGAGTTTAGAATCATACAACTCCCCAAATTACACTACGAGGAGAATTCAAAAACACACAAACTCTTCACAGGTATGCGTACTTTCATTTGCGCATTGCAAATACACGGTGCATGTGCCATCATATATACGGCACAGATAGCGGCATACCAAGTCTTTACAGCACCCCGGGTCCGAACCCATGATCACACACCACACTCGTACCAAAAACTAACTAGCCAACGGTATTTTTGGTACGAGAAACACAAGCCAAAACCACACTGAGGACACCTCAACCCCTGAAACACAACGCAGACATAGAACACAGAGAATGACATGAGATCACGGGCCCAAATCCCAGCAAAAATTGGACACCAGGGAAACAACTATCCAGGTTTCCAAGCACACCGAAATTGGCCCATACAACTACAGAACCACATTTCCTTCGGCCAAAAGCCAGGCATAAAATTTCAATTACACCTGACATGGAAAATAGATTTCCCAGACACAAGTATAGAAATTTCGTAAGACAAAGGTCTTATGGAATAGTGGCCACACAACAGTACTAGCTAAATAGGGCAAATTGCTACATTGGTCCGCCCGGAATCTAGAACAATGGCAACACTCACATACTGGCGAAAAATCACGTACGCAGACAAATGTAAACACAACATGACGAAAATTGTGACTTGCAGATTTCGTCACACGGCAATACTGCTGGTGACAGACACTATTGTTGTATCGGCAGTGGCCGTGAAATCACAAACGCAAAACAATCATAACACCACACATTTTTTTAACACTGCAAAAACAATCTAGCAATGGACAAGACGTGACAGACCGGAACTTATTTTGGGCCCATAGGAGCACGTTCTCAAAGACGTTGACAGGTCACGGGCACCTCCTGCCCATACACGCGATACACATTAGGACTTACCCTATAACAGACCAACCGTCCGCATGGTGTAGCGGAACATAATCACACACACACGTGCTCACTAATCAGGAGCGAACACAGGCAGGGGCTCTGAGGAAACAAGACCTCCCCCCTAATAACTTCCTTTCGCGATTTTATTTATAAAAGAAATCATTCCAGGCGATTAGGGCATGGCCAGTCGCACTATGACCACTGGCCACATTCACACTACAAATGGCAGACCAGATTAAGTCGTGACGTCACAGCGTCACGACGCTTTACTATCCTAAAAGGCGGATAGCGAGCAGACATGGACAAAGGGAGAATGACTGAAGCATAGGTGGATAATCCCAGCGGGATTACCGACATCCCACCCAAAGGCTACCATTCTGAATACCTTACTCCCCTCCAATAACCTTCCCACGTCCAACATGACCAACGTAGACACATGAACACGATGGAAACAGCTACACTACATTACAAAGTATACATAGGGGTTGATAGACTTCATGCGTCTAAAAAGAGGGCTTACTACGTCTTGGATCTCGATGCTACCACCTGAGTATTAGGGGTGGGTCGGCAAACAACAATTAAGCATAATGCGCATCTCCAAATGAGAGATGAGGCCACAATTATATATTAACCATTTTTTGTTAATTAAATACTCCCGCATGACAGGAATATATTATTATTACGCCTCACCCTACACCTATCCTTACATGAGTGCAGATGCCTCATATCCAGACACATGCATGAGTATCCCATCCATTTACCAAGGGTATTACTATCAAACCTGCATGGAATTTTCATATTTTTGCAATCCCGGGAATTACCTGCCCCAGTCCACTCATTGTAAGAGCAATCCTAGCAGCATTACCGGCTCAAGGCCACCATTTGTTTGAGCCCAAAGATGCGCAACCTCTTCCTACCATGCTTTCAGCCCACTCTACAAATAACTACCCCCAGATCCTAATAACAGGGTACCTGACACCATAGACCCTACTAACACCTCTATGAAGGGTAACGGAGCATTATCGCTGGACAGCCGACGTAGCAATAGTAGACCTGAAGTAGTCTATGCACTTAGAAGCTATACAACCCCACAACACTTGAAATATTTTACATTTTACACAAAATAACTTATTTACACAGGTTACGCCCATTTTATTTTTTTATTTTTTTTACATGAAAAGGAATCTGAAACACTCTGATTGGTGATAGCGGAACAAGCCGAAGGCCAAAGGCACCACACTTTGAGAGCGGGTAAGGCGATGTTGAGCCTACCCTAGTTCACTTAACGACTAGACTAAACAGACGAACCACGTAAGGTTGAGGCACTCGCGGCCTGGCCGGGCAAGCTCTGGAATCCTAGGTGCGCCTCAACTGCCCCTAGGAAGAAGGGATGCTACACCCACTATGTGCCACGGTCGTCGAAGCCATGACCTGCAGGGGAGACTTTCTGAGGATGGTGGGAGAAATAGCTCGCTCCGCGCCGGACCCAGGAGTTGACCCTAGAGACGACCCCATTATGACTAGACTGCTAGCTAAAATTAAGTAAGTAGGGCTTCTATAGCGGGAAGCAAGACTCCTGTGCGCTGGAGTGAAATTTTACTGCGAAAAGCATACTACTGCGGCCGATAAAGGCGAAGAGAAATATTATTGCGAAAAGCATACTACTGCGGCCGATAAAGGCGAAGAGAAATATTATTGCGAAAAGCATACTACTGCGGCCGATAAAGGCGAAGAGAAATATTACTGCGAAAAGCATACTACGATTGCCAATGAAGGCGAAGATAACATTATGCCATTGGACGATGTACAATGCCCACATAAATGGCGACGCATTGGGCAGCCTAAGGGCATTAAATGGGTAGCATAGCGAGCAACCCACAGGGTTAAGTGGGCGACCCAACTACGACTACATACGCAAAGGCAAAGGTAAAGAGCTGATAAGTACAGCGGGCGAAACGGTTTGCTCAGGGGCACCGTAAGCCGCCTGCGACTAGGTTAATACTAGTTGATAAACGTCGACATTAGGATAAAAATGGAGGGGACTACGAGACATTGTTGGGTTCCGGTCCCAACAATGTACTACAAGGGAACCACCGCGAGAGAAATCGAACGGACAGCCTCTATCTAAATTTTAGTACCTAAGTTACAGTGCCATTTTTAAGGTCACTTAGATATAAGCAAATTCAACCAGCGCTGTTGCTAAAACTGGGCACAGCACATTTCGGCTTTAGAATAAGGTCTACTCGGCTTGTATATACAGTATAGTTTTACAATTAAGGCAATTTTTTAGATTAAGGTAGAATATTTCGGCTCCTGATGACCGCCAAACCCGTCATCAGGGTAAGTCCGATAATACACTATAATACAGGATAGTACATTATAATATAGTAGAATAAGTATAATTGAAGTGGAATATATCAGCACCCGGTATCCAAAACTCCGCTACCGGGGTAAGACCGACAACACATTAAGAAACGACATTACGGCACCGTATAGGGTAAGCCCGGCAACATATTAATATAAATAGGATTAAGATTAAGCCGCTCGGCACCTGGTGGCTAAAAATCCGTTACCAGGGTAAGCCCGACAACACTAGGCTAAAATAGGCCAACCTAGGCCCACCTAGATTAAGTTAGACTTCAGGGGCGCCACACTTAGTTTTACAAATTAAGCGCTACCAATGAAGTGTTATATATATACATGTAATGTATTGCAATGTATTGTAATGTCTTATTAATCACTAATCCACTTTCACCCACACAGGAAGACCACGGAGCAACGAAGAGATGGACATTTTTACATTGATACATTTTTTGATTTACAGATAACTAGGAGCATGAATATGTCTGTTGTAAATATATTACCCACACCAAAATACACATACCTTCATCTATGTCACACACAAACACACTACTCATCGATTTTAGTTGCACCCTTAAAGGTGACAACGTCAGCGGTCAGCGGTGGACAGCATACGTGGGATGATGAACATCGCTGAACGCAAACACATTCAGCATACGCAAATGAAGCGTTACTTCAGGATCGAAGGGCGACACGGAGGTTGTAAGTGCCGAACCTTCGACCCTAAGGTGGAATTCCGACCCACGACGGAAAACCACGAGGTTATATAATAAGTACAAGGAGGGAATAGTGGACTAGCCACTAAACCGCACCAGGAACGGCCGAATAGAGAGCGGTAGTCAAGGCATGATGGTAAGGTGCGCACAAAGAATAAGAGGTATAAAATAACTGGCCACGTAAAAGTGCTCTACAAGGTATATATGATAGTTGATAATTGTAAATTGTAAATTATTTTGTATTTTCTCGCCATATCACACAATTAAAAGGTTCCACATGGGTGGCCAACATACCTATACATACAGGGTACCAACATGGCAACCATTATTTGTTCTATGTTCATCATTATTACTATGTTTACTATGTTTACTTATAAATCGTCAGGAATATTACAAATGTAATGATTATTTTTATTATTATCAGGTCATATCTGTTATCATTATCATGACCACCAATGTACACAATGTCCATGATTCGATTTTCTTTCATTTTTCTTTCTTCTAACTTCCCCATTTGTCAGGGTGTTCCGTTTTATCCCAAATCAATAAATGCACTTTGAATATTTCCCTTAAATTATACCCTGGAACACCCATTTTTGTCTATTTCTTCTCTCTTTCTCATTGCAGGGAGCACTTTTTCCCTAAGATAGGGCGGACGACGCAATCATCCGTTCAGCCCTGGGTTTTTTTCCTCCCTGCACAACAATGTACCGAATAACTGTCAGAACTATATTTTTTTATTCAAACCTGCAATATGTCAATACCAATTTTTTTTCATGCAATGTCAAATGTTATATATATATGTATGTCTACCCCATAACCCACCCCTCTGAACACGAGCTGATCTCACACCTACACATCTACACGCCATCACCACATCCACACGACGACGAAGGACGACACCAACAGAAGATACGAGGGGGCTTCAAGAACTTCAAGAACTAACTGCTGCATCAACATCCCCAACCCCAAGTTCCGTTCCCGTTCGCGGGGACGCGAACTAAATAGGGGAAGAGGCTTGTACAACCCCCAGGGGTCTGCACCCCCTGGAGGCCATCCCCCCATCATCTATTCAAACTACCCCTAACTGGCAAATCCTGTAAGCCCAGTCCTACATCTATTAACACGCAAAGGCAGCTAGCCAATCTGGAAAGCTTACCCAATAATTGCATCACTACCACAAACAGCGACACACAATTAACTAGGACATCTATTCAGCACAATGCTGACAGCACAACGCCGGAGACTATAAAGGGAGGCCTTAACTAGGGCAGTCCCTCTCTCAATTACCAGTCTTACAGTGCATCGGCCGGAGGCTATCGCTGGTGTCATCAGGTGAGTCAGCAGTGTTCAGAATCCTGTACTTTGTAACCTTTACCCACAAATTGTATACACAAGTTTGTACACTCACATTGTAACATTTATTACATCCCCTAAAAGGGACTCATAATTCCATATTACTGACCAATAAACACTTGGTCAGTACATTACACTTGCATTACTGTTTACACGCTTCTTTACGCCCTAACTCCCTTCCTGACTCCTCCGTCACGATTAGACGTGACGCACAGTAGCCAGGCACTTGCTAGCTCAGGTAGCATTGTGTTCACGCAGCGGCCCGACTACCAGAGACAGCGCGCGCCATAAGGCTGACGCGTGCACATCCGTTATATAATTGGCCAGCCAGCTGGACGACCAGCACGTTGACCCGGACACTAAGTTCCATCCCCTAAAATACACCTACATCTTTTATAGGAGCACCCCCTAGTATCCTAACACTAAACAACACTCTACACTGGTCAGCTTGCCCGACTACGGGAAGCTACCCCCTTTTAGGCACCTCTTTATAAATTAGCACAATAACTCTTCCGTTTTAGATCCAACCACCCCCCAATAAGGGATCTAAAACAATATCGAAGTAATTATAATTTCCTGGCGAAGTTCTACACAATTTCTTTTACTTGCATCCGAATTTGGCCATCTGTAGACCGCTTTCTGATCAGTCTTCTTTTCTCTTACCAGAACTTCTTCATTCGTTGACTCCTTAATTTTCTCTGCTCCTCAGATATTACGGGTTTGGCCATGTTTTTCAGTTGCTCTTCGTGAAATTAGTAATTATCTACTTGAGTTCTGAACTTTTTTCTGTTGAGCATCAATTCAGATGCAGATAGTTTTAAATACCTAGGAATTTGGGTTACACAAGAAATGATATGCATTGAAGAAATAAGAACAAGGATTGCAATAGCAAAAGAAGCCTTCAGTAAGAAAAGAAATTATTTAGTGGAGCAATGAAAGTAAGCCTAAGGAAGAGATTAGTGAAATGTTTTCTTTGGAGTGTAGCAATGTATGGAGCAGAAACTTGGACGCTTAGGAAAGAAGACGAGAGAAGAATAGAGGCTATCGAAATGTGGCTATGGAGAAGAATAAGTTGGAAGGACAAAGTGAGAAATGAGGAAGTATTGAAGGAAGTAGGAGAAGAAGGAGTGATGCTAAAGAATATAAGGACAATAAAAATGAATTGGATTGGACACTGCATAAGAGGAGATGGTTTGGTGAAAAGTGCATTAGAAGAGACAGTCGAAGGGAAAACCCGAAGAGGAAGAAGAAGGTTCCAGATGCTGGATTCCATCAAGATTGATAAATCTTATGAGCTGATGAAACATGCTGCTGAAGACCGGATAAGGTGGAGAGAGGAAACCTGCCATCAGGCAGATAAAATGATGATGATGTGTCCTTCTTAACCTCGTCCACCCATTTCGTCGTCCTCCTCAATCCAATTATATAGGTATATTAAGATTCTTTTAGTCAATCGTTTGTCGTCCATTCTTACTAGATGTCCGTAGAATTTCAGTCTTCGTTCTCGCATTATGCACATGATCTTTTCTGAAGACTTTCTGCACAATTGATATGTCATGCTTTTCTATGATTCTAAGTTCTATTGCTCGAATTCTATTTTGTTCCCCAGACATGAGTTATGTATCTTTATCTCGAATTTGTGCTGAAAATGCAGTTGAATTACGTTCATTAGGTGCGACATGGGAATTACAATATGGATGCAGTTGTGTAGGACTGTGTATTTCTGTCAGCGGATTTCATTTTCTTGCTGAATTCTATCTTACTTTGGTTGGTTGGTTTTCTCAGTTTAGGGGCTGCGACAACGCGGTCATGTAGCCCCGTGTGCTTTGTGACGGCTGTATCAGTGTGTGTTAACTGTTTTCAATTCAAGTATGGACTGCAGATATTGAATTTTTCAAGTAGTTCCTACTTTTGCCGCCAAAACGCCACTATCAACGACTACTAGTTCACAACTTGGTTACCAGATGCCACAGCAGTCGGTTCCTGGCGACGAACGTCGGAACCTAAGAGGGTTTGTCAAATGTTTAACCTATAATTTAGCTTCACACAAGTGTAATTAGTGTAAGGTTCTTTAACATGCCATAAATCTATGACATGGGACCGCCGGCTTTACTTCCCCTCCGAAGGAAGGCATACTGAGGGATTTTTAACGTTCTTAAAAAATCCGACGACTTCGGCCGGGTTTCAACCCGCGTTCTTGGGCATCGAAGCTCAGCATGCTACCGACGCCACCGAAGCCGCTCCTATCTTACGTTCCTCGGACCATTTCCTGGACGCGTTGTGGTGAACTTCTGTAATGGAGGTGAGGAAAGGCCTGGTTTCAACTGTAAGACGGTAGCGATTCATGTCATTTATTGTGTCTTGCTGAATATTAAGTTCAGCAAGATCCTTCCCAATTTGGTTGATACACAAGGACCCAGTGGCTTTACTCTTCTTGGCTACCTTGAAGATCTTATAAGACAGCCTGTGGTGGACCATTCTGTACAGATGGCCGTAGAAAGCCAAGCGTCGCCATCTGATGACTTCTGTGAGGATTTCCTGGTGTTTGTAGAGTTCACAATTTGGTTTGTACCAACGAGCTAGAGAAAGGTATATAGAGAGGAAAGGAGCCGCGTAGCAGAGCTCTGGGCGGAGGCAACCTGAGTTAAGGCGGCCATGATTCAGAACGTCATCTGGCAAGAGCTTGTTGTGATTGATCAGGCTGTGCGAGAACATGCGTTGAATGAAATTTATTTAAAAATACATAGACCATGCCGTCAGAGTGTTCGTCACTCAATTGTACGAATAGAAGTAATAAGACAACAGGTGTGTCGTATTTCAGATAAGAAATGACATCGAAATTCATAAATTAATGAGGTAGACTCTTAACGAAAACGTGATGCAGCAGTTTAAATTTGTGTGATATTTACATTTCAGATTCCCTTTGCAGAACAAGAAACTAAGAAGATAATTGGTTGTCAACATGAAAAGGGATAAATGGTACCCCACGAGATACAGCTTTATTTGTTCTCTACACTTTTAAGATAAATATATATATATATGTAGCAAATCAGAGGCAACGTCTACTAGCTAATGCAGTAAATACAATTTTCAATTTTCTGCACGTTTTCAGAAGGTAGATCTTCGCGGAAGAAGCGAAGTTTCCAGGAAACTACGGGACACTCGCTATCAGATAGCATTGTTGACATTTAGACATTTGAGGAGAAAGTCGTTCCCTTTTAGACTATGTATGTCAAGTGCTATGTTTAAAATGAATGTTATTACAGCCAGAATTGCAACCTTTTCCAGTTCGGAGTGTTAAATATGCTTAATGACTTTAATTTGAACGATATTAGCTTAAATCATCATCTTACAATTGCCATTAAAAAAAGGGGGAAAATATGAGTCATAGTCTAATATATCTGGGTCCTAGTAATAATATTCAGCAAGTTCGGATTGTAATCCAGAAACTATCAGCAAATTTTCTGCAAACATTATCCGCAGTTTATCCGGTATCCGCACAGCCATGCAAACTATATCCGCATGGCGAAATATTTTACGGATATCCGCATCCGCGCAGGGCTTTACATATGGAGTGTGACCTACTTATGACAACTGCAACTGTAGATATTCATGGTATCAATGGGAAGAGGATACTATGCTGACAGACAATTCTGGGAGTACAGATCATGGTTACTGCGTAGATTTTCACTGAGCATGTATGTAAAAAGTGTTGTTCAGTACATAGCAGGAAGTATCGTTCGCCAAGTGTCTAAAAAATTAACTTGTATTGAATGCCTAGAAGTGCTTTTATCAGGTCAACATGTTGAAAAAGAAGGACTTATTAAAGAGAAAGACGTGAAAAATGGCCTTTTGAATTCATCAAATGATGTAGTGAAATTATGTAAGATAGCTGGGAGTGTCATCAGGAATAATAACAGTAGGCATATGTTGTGAAAGAACACGAAGAATCTCATGCTGAAGTTGCAGACTGATGTCGATGCTATGCTGCCGGGTTAACTTTCAGAAATCTGACCATCTATTCAGAGCTACTGAACCTGGTGAAAAGCCTCACTATGCTTCACTCATCGAACGAATTGTGAAACAGTATTATACATGCAGGCTTCACCACTTCTGCAGAAATACAGCTCAACACGTGGGTCAACAGGTGGGTCAGTTGTACACAAAACGTATTCTTTTTAAAGGACAATGAAATCCTGCAATGTACTGAGCATAAGCAACGTAGCTTATTGTCTTGTAAGATGATTGTGTTAGTTTTCGTTCAATGTACAAATTAAATTGTCATTTCTTATGTAATCTTACGCCCCGTTAGTCACCCCTCTCCCTCCCTGCCTCCCACCCTCTTGACAATGTAAGTAGGGGGGTAAGGCGGTTTCCAACCAGTGTCATGGCCGCCACGTGAGTCCAAGCCAATATCTCGCAAACCGATGGTCGGATTTTAATAAACGAGGTGTCGTTGGACTCGGGTTGACGCCCTCTTTCCAATGGACCACTCATTTCAACCCCTAAATAAAACCTACCCCTACTAGGGGGTGAAATTGTAATTTTTTAGTGAAAGTCTCTTTCCAAATGGGACATGTGTAAGCTGCGCTGCTAAAATGAACTTAAACGTGGTTGCTCATATAGTGCATGCGTTTTACGAGATGCCGCTATGGATGAACATTCTTGTTTTTGTTTTTTACGCATGCGCACTGGGGATTTTTGTAAGAGGGCGAGCTCTTTGAAAAAAATGATTGATAAGAAGAGGTTTTGGTGGTGAGGAGAGAATCAGATAGTCGCCTACTTTCCTACGACGTTTGTCGATATCTCTCAAACGCAAGGTCGGATTTGGACGTGTGACGTGTCAAATCGCTTGTCTCGAAGCCCTATACATGTTATTAATAGGTTAGAGTTTTGAGAATGAGGGAAACAGGCTTTTTTGGGGTAAAACCATGATTTTAGACTTTTTCTGATATTTCACGAATGCATGGTCGGATTTGGTCCTATGACGTGTCAAATGGCTTGTCTCGAAACCCTGTGTATTTTGGTAATAGGTTAAAGTTTTTGAGAATGAGGGAAACAGAATTTTTTGTTGTAAAACCGTGATTTTAGACTTTCTGTTATATCTCACAAACCAATAACGCCAGAGACGTATACGAGGGGTCGTAGGACTCGGGGTGACGCCCCTTTCTTCTCCCCTTTTGAATATAGTATTTATGTTTAAAAAATGCGAAAGGGTCTAACGACACTTTTGTTGAAAACATTTTAGTTTTTAAAACTTTTTCTTTTAATCTTTCTAAAATGTTCATGAAGAGTGGTTGCAGATAGAGACGATACCACTGGACACGTGTTTCAACGAAGCTATTACTGGCCACGGTGGTGATATACCAATACAGTATTCGCTATTTCGATGAGACGGCGGGTCGAGGGTTCGTTTTCCGATTTTTCCTATGATGGAATACCTAATACCTAAACCCCCTGAAGGGGGTCTTTAACATGTAAACGATTATGAGTGACATGGCAAATGATAATTCCTTGATCCGATGAAGTTAGCTTTAGATAGAACAAACAGAACTTGGTTATATGGTGCTTGAAGTGAGTATAGAAAACAAACTTGCTGGGGCAGACTGACAGGATGTGGATGTTATTTGAGCTTATTGGAATGCCTTGACTTGACTTGACAACAGGGCAATGAAAAAAGCACAGAGATGCTGAGGACACTTGAAGGTCAAACGATATGGCAACCATGGTGGGAGGGGGAAGCTAGGATGATGTCGCCGATCATGTTCAATGTTCAATGAATGAATTTAAATTTTGCGAAGCATTGTTTGGAGAGGGTCATGGGACGACTTGTTTTAAGGATATTTATTTTTTCGATCTTTCTTATGGTGGTCTCATTGATTGAAATCATCCAAAACTGCTAGGGCATGGCCTTGAGATTTTATAAACTGATAATGGGATTTTGACATACAAGGTCCACTCAGAACTTGACATGATGTCATTCTTTTTATGGCTTATGAATTTCCCCAAAAAAGACCCAAAACAACAAGATCATAGACTTTTGCTTTTCTTAATATATTGCAAACCCATAATGTTAGATGTTTACTGTGAGTGACGAAACCTAGCTAGGTAAAGAAAGAATTATTGTAGGATATATGTATGGTGACTGACACGTCTTTGAACATTGGAACTTGTTTTCAGATCTGAGTGTAGTACATAGGGAGTATAGGTTGTAGGCATGGCTTGACAAACGGTGCACACAAAATTCAATTTATCGATTCAAGAATTATGAGTAGACTATCATTAATTAATTGGTTAAAGAGTGTAGCTAAAAATAAAAAAGTGACTACATTAAACTAAACTGAACCAAGTCGAATCAAACCCAACTGAACCAAACCAAGCCTAAAGCAAACCAAACCTAATCAAGAACAAGCCAAGGGCTTAAGTGTAAAACTTGTGGGGGAATGCAGTCATTGGCAATGTCCAAAGAAAGGGATAACGCTCTACCTTTAGAGGGTGAGGTAAAGCTAGCGCATGGTGCTAATGCATATTCCCAAGTACATGAACCACACACACACACAACTATCCTATGCTGTTTTTATGAGTTGACTGTTAAAACTTACTCAGTGGTTACTGAGCAAGATGGTCGCTACACACAACAAGCTTTAAATACTTGAGGCTAATAATCTATACACACACACGCACTCGCTTGTTCTAAACTAAACTGTCTCGCTGGCAGTGCTCACACAGTAGGCAAATGACAAATGCTTGGCTAACCGAAATACAATCATTTTCGGTTGTCTAATGATACCAGCTAGCCATTACATGCTATAGTGGTGAGCACATGTGCCTCTTGCACTGGAGATCGTAACTCGATTTCTAGCTCTAAGGCCTAGAACGAATCAAACTAAGAAAGAATGGTATGGTGACGCAGTAGTTAAACTGTTAGCCTTTCAATAAGGTAGACTAGGGTTTGATTTTGGGTTAATATACATGTCATAAACAAACAAACAAACAAAAAAAGCGGAGATAATGTTTAAAACTGATTACACTTGTCTCTTTTCAAATTATTACTTAGATTACAAATACAAAGGTGGACTGGGTTTGATATACAGTTAATGCTGCCTATCGCATACTAGCCTGTAAGAAAGCCAAACAAGCAAAAGGCGTAGGTAGAGCAGTGGTAAAATCACTATGTGTAGAGAACTACCTAACGGTTTTATGAACTGGCAATGCTATGTCGCATAAACAGTGCAGGATACAATCCGGCAACCATAATTTTTATCTTGTGGAACAGAGAAAATGCAATTTTACCTTGATGGATAGCAAATGAGTGCAGATGAATGACCTATGCATTAGCCTACCATAGGGTTATAACCACGAGGTGGAGGTGTGACTTTTATATTTTATTGTTTAGAGACATGGCTTTATTGTAACCAGTAGATTTAGTATTTTGTAAATATTCATTTTTGTAATTGTAAATAGTGGAAACATTTTTTTTGTAATAGTAAATGTTAAATGTATAACTAAAAGTTATTTGGGATAAGTGTGCATGTCAAGGATAAATAGCGTGGTTGTATTTGTTTTCAAAGACAGGTATGGTTGTGTGAATGTATGACTATAGATAGAATGATAGAGAGAGAGAGAGAAAGCTTGTGTGTGTGTGTGTGTGTGTGTGGGTAGCATTGATTTTTCAACCAAAGCAAACACGGCAAGGTAGGATGGTGGGGTAATTAATGTATATAGCAAATGGTAAATAGTATACTATATTTTTTAACACTTGTGTTTTTTTAATGCAGCAGTAGATAGGTGTTATTTTGTAAAACAGTCTTACCTACAGTAGTAGTAGTAGTAGTAGTAGTAGTAGTAGTCCTATATGTTTTTGGAAACAAACAGAAAGAGAATGCACTATTGCCATGGCCAAGCACTTCCATTAAAGTGATTTCAAGAACATTTAAATCAGCAAATGTGTGTTTTACAAAACTAAACATTCAGCATGGACTAAATCATAAACGTGTCTTCTGTGATATGGAAAAAATAGGAAATCCATGTTTCCATATCATCACAATTTAAAAACTTAAAACTGACATTTAAAAAATGTAAATGGGAAATTGGCAAATGTGTAAACAACAAAATGGAAAATTCTTGTTTCCATATCATGAAATCCAAAAACTTTAAACTGACATTTTCAAATCGTGTACATGGAAAATTGACAAATGGCAATGTGTGAAATGTGGAAATGAAAAAATATGAACAAATGGCTATCATTATTTAAAAAAAATAAAAAACCGTCGTGTTCTATCGTTAAAGTGTGAATCAAACCACATCTACTTATTTGGATCACCCGAGACTGAGTAGACCTGTTTTAGTCCTAATATACTTTTAAAATTTTATGTTAAAGCTCAATTTGAACTCAAGAGCTTTAGAGTGCCAGCTAACTATTATAACCGTTACGTCACAAAGACAACTTTACACTACTCTTAATAAACAATAATAAGAAAAAGAATAATAAATGTTGATTTTTTTTTAAGGATGAACATGGTGACACCGTTTCTGTTGCACAGTCTGCTAGCTACTAGCCAGCAGCTGGGGTCTTAGAAAACGATACAGTTGACATTTTGTAATGAGATGTGACATGTTTCAAAGTACAGTATTATGGGTTGCTGCTGAGTAAAAACTAATCCTGTACAAGGAAGCAAGGGTTCGAACCCCTTACCTAACATTACTATTGCCTGAACATGGCTTGACGACACTGTATTATTATGATACTCGGTACACAAACCATAGATAGAGTGTATTGTTTAAGATCACTTTCTTTCTGAACATAGGTGGAGACTGTTGATGGTTAACAATGGCATTAATATAGTAGGACGTGGGTATAGCAATTAAGAAAAAAACAGACAATACCCATACAATATTTTTATTTATTTAATATAAGTACTTGTACAATAGTTACATTCAAAATACATTTCTTTTTTCTCTATTACTATTTAGTCCTTTTTGATTCTCTTGCATATGAAGGGTAGATAACCTTGTAGTTCAGCCCCTTAAAACAACAACAACACAACCTTTTGCATAGTCTGTGATGTTGACGACTCTTGAGATGTGGAAGATGGATTAAACATAACTTTTACAGCAGGGGTTAAATGTTGCTCAATAAACACTGCACTATTTTGAGTAGCAAAATTTTTTTCTTGTACTAGCTTTTTAGCATTGTCATGATTATTTGTTGACACCAACAGTGTTTCATCTGGTACACCACATTGATGATCACTCACACTTAAAACCTTACCATTTCTACTTTTTAGATTGCCTCGACATCTTTTTGACCTCTCTTTTGAGCATCGCCAAAATATTATTCCTTTTACATTTTGACGATTATAGTTATAAGAGTAGCCTTTATAGAGTACACGTTGTTTACCTTTGTTAGTTGTAGTAAGTTCCATAGTAGCAACTAACCTGTTAGTATGATTTGCTCACTACAAAGGTTATAACTGTTCTGATAATAAAATCATTTAGCGTTGGCTTTTATATTTAATATGTATAGTTTGAAGTGATAGCAAAAGTGAGAGCAAAATGGTAGCAGAGTGGTAGAAAATATAACATGTATTGTTAAGAAATAGTTTAAGCTGTTATGTGGATCCATTACATAATAATTTTAGCACGACGAAGCTCATTTTCTATATCCAATAGTTCTTCCTCATATTCAGTATAACCAGCCTGTTTATAGACATGCAGTTGCTGAAGCCGCCAGATTAGCTTACTTGGATTGTTCCAGTAGACAAATTTAACAAATGATTTTTTAGTTGTAAACAAAGCATTACCATTATCATTATTATCTTCATCATCAACATCATCATCATCATAACCATTATCATTATCATCATCATCATTATCATCATCATCATGATCATTATAATCCTCATCACTATTACTATATAGTCCTTTTTGATCCTTTTGCAATACCACATTTTGCACAGTCTGTGTTGCTCTTGATAATGTTGGGAGTTTTTCAGACATTGACAACTGTCCTAACACGACTTTCTGAGGAGATGATACATGCTTCTTAACAAACAATGCACTATCTTGAGCTGCAATATCTTTTTCTGGGACAAGTATTTTAGCATTTTGAAGAGTTTTTTTAAACAGCAACGATGTTTTATCTGGTACACTACATTGATGATCACTCATACTTAAGACATTGCTATTTTTACTTTTCAGCTCACCTCGACACTGTTTTGAACGATGTTTTGAACAACGCCAAATAACAGTTCCATTTTTATTGGTTCGTTTTACAATATATTTATATCCTTTATAGAATGCGTATGGCATACCATTGCTATTTGTTGATACTTCCATGTCAATTGTCAAGCATGAACTAATCTCTAGCAAAGTTCACTCGATAATATAAATAATTTCTAAACCCCAGTAGTGAATAGTCAGTTGTTTTTGATCTATGCAAGCGTAAACATGTCACATACACTGGTGATGGATACTCAAGGCTTTAAGGTCAATGAAAACAAGTACAGTATATATTTAAATAGGTGGCTATCATTGATTGCACAACACGCGGGTCACCATATCTTTTTTTTCTTTCGGACTAGTGTTTTAACATTTGAAGAGTGTTTTAAACAGCAACGATGTCTTATCAGTCACACTACATTGATGATCACTCACACTTAAGACCTCGCTATTTTTACTTTTTAACTCACTTTGACACTGTTTTGAACGATGTTTTGAACAACGCCAAATAACAGTTCCATTTTTATTGGTTCGTTTTACAATATACGTATAACCTTTATAGTATGCATATGGCTTACCATAACTATTCGTTGATACTTTCATATCAATTTTCAAGCATGAAATAATCTCCAATAAATTTCGCTCGATAATAGAAATAATAGTTTAAAGTGGGTGCGAAGGTGGGTGCAAAAGTGGGTGCAAAAGTGAGTGTAAAAGTGAGTGTAAAAGTGGGTGCAAAAGTGAGTGCAAAAGTGGGTGCGAAAGTGGGTGCGAAAGTGGGTGCAGTTTATAGTAGGCACTATTTTTACTAGAATGTGATTTGAGTAAATGTAATTTCTAAACCCAAGTAGTGAATAGTCAGTTGGTTTTGATTTATGCAAGCGTAAACATGTCTCATACACTGATGATGGATACTCAAGGCTTCTTGGTCAACAAAAACAAGTATATAGTTAAAGAGGTAGCTATTATTGATTGCACAACACTGAATCTATTTTTGAAATTTTGACAAAGGGTCTAAGTGCACTTTTGTTAATATCTCGCGAACCAATAAGACTACGGCATTGTATGAGGTATTGTTGGACTTTTTGCCGAAGACTGCTGGTAAACACTTATGTTCCCACGACCTTTTTAAAGATGGCGGCTGACCCACGAGGGGTGATTAAAACGTATTCCAAGCGACGCTTGTCGATAAGCAAACCAATAATCAAAGGGGGGTGTGACAGAGCTTGAGGCGATAACCCCTTTTGATTGATCCCTGTTGATTTGCCCCTTTGGACTGGTCCCCGTTGACCAGTCCCTCTGAACGGGTCCTTTTTGAAGGGAGTCATTTATGACGGGCCCCTGCTGACGGGTCACTGTGGACGGATCCCTGTGGACAGGTCCCTGTTGACAGGTCCATAGGGATTAGTCAAAAGGACCTGTCAACAGGGACCTGTCCACAGGGATCCGTCCACAGTGACCCGTCAGCAGGGGCCCGTCATAAATGACTCCCTTCAAAAAGGACCCGTTCAGAGGGACTGGTCAACGGGGACCAGTCCAAAGGGGCAAATCAACAGGGATCAATCAAAAGGGGTTATCGCCTCAAGCTCTGTCACACCCCCCTTTGATTATTGGTTTGCTTATCGACAAGCGTCGCTTGGAATACGTTTTAATCACCCCTCGTGGGTCAGCCGCCATCTTTAAAAAGGTCGTGGGAACATAAGTGTTTACCAGCAGTCTTCGGCAAAAAGTCCAACAATACCTCATACAATGCCGTAGTCTTATTGGTTCGCGAGATATTAACAAAAGTGCACTTAGACCCTTTGTCAAAATTTCAAAAATAGATTCAGTGTTGTGCAATCAATAATAGCTACCTCTTTAACTATATACTTGTTTTTGTTGACCAAGAAGCCTTGAGTATCCATCATCAGTGTATGAGACATGTTTACGCTTGCATAAATCAAAACCAACTGACTATTCACTACTTGGGTTTAGAAATTACATTTACTCAAATCACATTCTAGTAAAAATAGTGCCTACTATAAACTGCACCCACTTTCGCACCCACTTTCGCACCCACTTTTGCACTCACTTTTGCACCCACTTTTACACTCACTTTTACACTCACTTTTGCACCCACTTTTGCACCCACCTTCGCACCCACTTTAAACTATTATTTCTATTATCGAGCGAAATTTATTGGAGATTATTTCATGCTTGAAAATTGATATGAAAGTATCAACGAATAGTTATGGTAAGCCATATGCATACTATAAAGGTTATACGTATATTGTAAAACGAACCAATAAAAATGGAACTGTTATTTGGCGTTGTTCAAAACATCGTTCAAAACAGTGTCAAAGTGAGTTAAAAAGTAAAAATAGCGAGGTCTTAAGTGTGAGTGATCATCAATGTAGTGTGACTGATAAGACATCGTTGCTGTTTAAAACACTCTTCAAATGTTAAAACACTAGTCCGAAAGAAAAAAAAGATATGGTGACCCGCGTGTTGTGCAATCAATGATAGCCACCTATTTAAATATATACTGTACTTGTTTTCATTGACCTTAAAGCCTTGAGTATCCATCACCAGTGTATGTGACATGTTTACGCTTGCATAGATCAAAAACAACTGACTATTCACTACTGGGGTTTAGAAATTATTTATATTATCGAGTGAACTTTGCTAGAGATTAGTTCATGCTTGACAATTGACATGGAAGTATCAACAAATAGCAATGGTATGCCATACGCATTCTATAAAGGATATAAATATATTGTAAAACGAACCAATAAAAATGGAACTGTTATTTGGCGTTGTTCAAAACATCGTTCAAAACAGTGTCGAGGTGAGCTGAAAAGTAAAAATAGCAATGTCTTAAGTATGAGTGATCATCAATGTAGTGTACCAGATAAAACATCGTTGCTGTTTAAAAAAACTCTTCAAAATGCTAAAATACTTGTCCCAGAAAAAGATATTGCAGCTCAAGATAGTGCATTGTTTGTTAAGAAGCATGTATCATCTCCTCAGAAAGTCGTGTTAGGACAGTTGTCAATGTCTGAAAAACTCCCAACATTATCAAGAGCAACACAGACTGTGCAAAATGTGGTATTGCAAAAGGATCAAAAAGGACTATATAGTAATAGTGATGAGGATTATAATGATCATGATGATGATGATAATGATGATGATGATAATGATAATGGTTATGATGATGATGATGTTGATGATGAAGATAATAATGATAATGGTAATGCTTTGTTTACAACTAAAAAATCATTTGTTAAATTTGTCTACTGGAACAATCCAAGTAAGCTAATCTGGCGGCTTCAGCAACTGCATGTCTATAAACAGGCTGGTTATACTGAATATGAGGAAGAACTATTGGATATAGAAAATGAGCTTCGTCGTGCTAAAATTATTATGTAATGGATCCACATAACAGCTTAAACTATTTCTTAACAATACATGTTATATTTTCTACCACTCTGCTACCATTTTGCTCTCACTTTTGCTATCACTTCAAACTATACATATTAAATATAAAAGCCAACGCTAAATGATTTTATTATCAGAACAGTTATAACCTTTGTAGTGAGCAAATCATACTAACAGGTTAGTTGCTACTATGGAACTTACTACAACTAACAAAGGTAAACAACGTGTACTCTATAAAGGCTACTCTTATAACTATAATCGTCAAAATGTAAAAGGAATAATATTTTGGCGATGCTCAAAAGAGAGGTCAAAAAGATGTCGAGGCAATCTAAAAAGTAGAAATGGTAAGGTTTTAAGTGTGAGTGATCATCAATGTGGTGTACCAGATGAAACACTGTTGGTGTCAACAAATAATCATGACAATGCTAAAAAGCTAGTACAAGAAAAAAAATTTGCTACTCAAAATAGTGCAGTGTTTATTGAGCAACATTTAACCCCTGCTGTAAAAGTTATGTTTAATCCATCTTCCACATCTCAAGAGTCGTCAACATCACAGACTATGCAAAAGGTTGTGTTGTTGTTGTTTTAAGGGGCTGAACTACAAGGTTATCTACCCTTCATATGCAAGAGAATCAAAAAGGACTAAATAGTAATAGAGAAAAAAGAAATGTATTTTGAATGTAACTATTGTACAAGTACTTATATTAAATAAATAAAAATATTGTATGGGTATTGTCTGTTTTTTTCTTAATTGCTATACCCACGTCCTACTATATTAATGCCATTGTTAACCATCAACAGTCTCCACCTATGTTCAGAAAGAAAGTGATCTTAAACAATACACTCTATCTATGGTTTGTGTACCGAGTATCATAATAATACAGTGTCGTCAAGCCATGTTCAGGCAATAGTAATGTTAGGTAAGGGGTTCGAACCCTTGCTTCCTTGTACAGGATTAGTTTTTACTCAGCAGCAACCCATAATACTGTACTTTGAAACATGTCACATCTCATTACAAAATGTCAACTGTATCGTTTTCTAAGACCCCAGCTGCTGGCTAGTAGCTAGCAGACTGTGCAACAGAAACGGTGTCACCATGTTCATCCTTAAAAAAAAAAATCAACATTTATTATTCTTTTTCTTATTATTGTTTATTAAGAGTAGTGTAAAGTTGTCTTTGTGACGTAACGGTTATAATAGTTAGCTGGCACTCTAAAGCTCTTGAGTTCAAATTGAGCTTTAACATAAAATTTTAAAAGTATATTAGGACTAAAACAGGTCTACTCAGTCTCGGGTGATCCAAATAAGTAGATGTGGTTTGATTCACACTTTAACGATAGAACACGACGGTTTTTTATTTTTTTTAAATAATGATAGCCATTTGTTCATATTTTTTCATTTCCACATTTCACACATTGCCATTTGTCAATTTTCCATGTACACGATTTGAAAATGTCAGTTTAAAGTTTTTGGATTTCATGATATGGAAACAAGAATTTTCCATTTTGTTGTTTACACATTTGCCAATTTCCCATTTACATTTTTTAAATGTCAGTTTTAAGTTTTTAAATTGTGATGATATGGAAACATGGATTTCCTATTTTTTCCATATCACAGAAGACACGTTTATGATTTAGTCCATGCTGAATGTTTAGTTTTGTAAAACACACATTTGCTGATTTAAATGTTCTTGAAATCACTTTAATGGAAGTGCTTGGCCATGGCAATAGTGCATTCTCTTTCTGTTTGTTTCCAAAAACATATAGGACTACTACTACTACTACTACTACTACTACTACTGTAGGTAAGACTGTTTTACAAAATAACACCTATCTACTGCTGCATTAAAAAAACACAAGTGTTAAAAAATATAGTATACTATTTACCATTTGCTATATACATTAATTACCCCACCATCCTACCTTGCCGTGTTTGCTTTGGTTGAAAAATCAATGCTACCCACACACACACACACACACACACACACAAGCTTTCTCTCTCTCTCTCTATCATTCTATCTATAGTCATACATTCACACAACCATACCTGTCTTTGAAAACAAATACAACCACGCTATTTATCCTTGACATGCACACTTATCCCAAATAACTTTTAGTTATACATTTAACATTTACTATTACAAAAAAAATGTTTCCACTATTTACAATTACAAAAATGAATATTTACAAAATACTAAATCTACTGGTTACAAAAAAGCCATGTCTCTAAACAATAAAATATAAAAGTCACACCTCCACCTCGTGGTTATAACCCTATGGTAGGCTAATGCATAGGTCATTCATCTGCACTCATTTGCTATCCATCAAGGTAAAATTGCATTTTCTCTGTTCCACAAGATAAAAATTATGGTTGCCGGATTGTATCCTGCACTGTTTATGCGACATAGCATTGCCAGTTCATAAAACCGTTAGGTAGTTCTCTACACATAGTGATTTTACCACTGCTCTACCTACGCCTTTTGCTTGTTTGGCTTTCTTACAGGCTAGTATGCGATAGGCAGCATTAACTGTATATCAAACCCAGTCCACCTTTGTATTTGTAATCTAAGTAATAATTTGAAAAGAGACAAGTGTAATCAGTTTTAAACATTATCTCCGCTTTTTTTGTTTGTTTGTTTGTTTATGACATGTATATTAACCCAAAATCAAACCCTAGTCTACCTTATTGAAAGGCTAACAGTTTAACTACTGCGTCACCATACCATTCTTTCTTAGTTTGATTCGTTCTAGGCCTTAGAGCTAGAAATCGAGTTACGATCTCCAGTGCAAGAGGCACATGTGCTCACCACTATAGCATGTAATGGCTAGCTGGTATCATTAGACAACCGAAAATGATTGTATTTCGGTTAGCCAAGCATTTGTCATTTGCCTACTGTGTGAGCACTGCCAGCGAGACAGTTTAGTTTAGAACAAGCGAGTGCGTGTGTGTGTATAGATTATTAGCCTCAAGTATTTAAAGCTTGTTGTGTGTAGCGACCATCTTGCTCAGTAACCACTGAGTAAGTTTTAACAGTCAACTCATAAAAACAGCATAGGATAGTTGTGTGTGTGTGTGGTTCATGTACTTGGGAATATGCATTAGCACCATGCGCTAGCTTTACCTCACCCTCTAAAGGTAGAGCGTTATCCCTTTCTTTGGACATTGCCAATGACTGCATTCCCCCACAAGTTTTACACTTAAGCCCTTGGCTTGTTCTTGATTAGGTTTGGTTTGCTTTAGGCTTGGTTTGGTTCAGTTGGGTTTGATTCGACTTGGTTCAGTTTAGTTTAATGTAGTCACTTTTTTATTTTTAGCTACACTCTTTAACCAATTAATTAATGATAGTCTACTCATAATTCTTGAATCGATAAATTGAATTTTGTGTGCACCGTTTGTCAAGCCATGCCTACAACCTATACTCCCTATGTACTACACTCAGATCTGAAAACAAGTTCCAATGTTCAAAGACGTGTCAGTCACCATACATATATCCTACAATAATTCTTTCTTTACCTAGCTAGGTTTCGTCACTCACAGTAAACATCTAACATTATGGGTTTGCAATATATTAAGAAAAGCAAAAGTCTATGATCTTGTTGTTTTGGGTCTTTTTTGGGGAAATTCATAAGCCATAAAAAGAATGACATCATGTCAAGTTCTGAGTGGACCTTGTATGTCAAAATCCCATTATCAGTTTATAAAATCTCAAGGCCATGCGCTAGCAGTTTTGGATGATTTCAATCAATGAGACCACCATAAGAAAGATCGAAAAAATAAATATCCTTAAAACAAGTCGTCCCATGACCCTCTCCAAACAATGCTTCGCAAAATTTAAATTCATTCATTGAACATTGAACATGATCGGCGACATCATCCTAGCTTCCCCCTCCCACCATGGTTGCCATATCGTTTGACCTTCAAGTGTCCTCAGCATCTCTGTGCTTTTTTCATTGCCCTGTTGTCAAGTCAAGTCAAGGCATTCCAATAAGCTCAAATAACATCCACATCCTGTCAGTCTGCCCCAGCAAGTTTGTTTTCTATACTCACTTCAAGCACCATATAACCAAGTTCTGTTTGTTCTATCTAAAGCTAACTTCATCGGATCAAGGAATTATCATTTGCCATGTCACTCATAATCGTTTACATGTTAAAGACCCCCTTCAGGGGGTTTAGGTATTAGGTATTCCATCATAGGAAAAATCGGAAAACGAACCCTCGACCCGCCGTCTCATCGAAATAGCGAATACTGTATTGGTATATCACCACCGTGGCCAGTAATAGCTTCGTTGAAACACGTGTCCAGTGGTATCGTCTCTATCTGCAACCACTCTTCATGAACATTTTAGAAAGATTAAAAGAAAAAGTTTTAAAAACTAAAATGTTTTCAACAAAAGTGTCGTTAGACCCTTTCGCATTTTTTAAACATAAATACTATATTCAAAAGGGGAGAAGAAAGGGGCGTCACCCCGAGTCCTACGACCCCTCGTATACGTCTCTGGCGTTATTGGTTTGTGAGATATAACAGAAAGTCTAAAATCACGGTTTTACAACAAAAAATTCTGTTTCCCTCATTCTCAAAAACTTTAACCTATTACCAAAATACACAGGGTTTCGAGACAAGCCATTTGACACGTCATAGGACCAAATCCGACCATGCATTCGTGAAATATCAGAAAAAGTCTAAAATCATGGTTTTACCCCAAAAAAGCCTGTTTCCCTCATTCTCAAAACTCTAACCTATTAATAACATGTATAGGGCTTCGAGACAAGCGATTTGACACGTCACACGTCCAAATCCGACCTTGCGTTTGAGAGATATCGACAAACGTCGTAGGAAAGTAGGCGACTATCTGATTCTCTCCTCACCACCAAAACCTCTTCTTATCAATCATTTTTTTCAAAGAGCTCGCCCTCTTACAAAAATCCCCAGTGCGCATGCGTAAAAAACAAAAACAAGAATGTTCATCCATAGCGGCATCTCGTAAAACGCATGCACTATATGAGCAACCACGTTTAAGTTCATTTTAGCAGCGCAGCTTACACATGTCCCATTTGGAAAGAGACTTTCACTAAAAAATTACAATTTCACCCCCTAGTAGGGGTAGGTTTTATTTAGGGGTTGAAATGAGTGGTCCATTGGAAAGAGGGCGTCAACCCGAGTCCAACGACACCTCATATGTCAACATCCGACCATCGGTTTGCGAGATATTGGCTTGGACTCACGTGGCGGCCATGACACTGGTTGGAAACCGCCTTACCCCCCTACTAATGTATATCATGGCGGCCACCAGTTCAACCTTCTTCCATAACGGCGGCGCTATTTCCACTCTATATACCTTTCTCTAGCTCGTTGGTTTGTACCATGGTCTTTCATCTGACAAGATCCTTGGTCCCACTATTTGCCGCAAGTATTTAATTTCCTAAGCCTCCGTGGCTTAAGCGGCAGCACGCCGGCCTCTCACCGCTGGGTCCGTGGTTCAAATCCCGGTCACTCCATGTGAGATCTGTGCTGGACAAAACGGAGGCAGACAGGTTTTTCTCCGGGTACTGCGGTTTTCCCTGTCAAAATTTCATTCCAGCAACACTCTCCACTATCATTTCATTTCATCTGTCATTCATTTAATCATTGCCCCAGAGGAGTGCGTCAGGCCTCGGCAGCCGGCACAGTTCATATCCTCGCCGCTAGATGGGGGCTTCGTTCATTCCATTCCTGACCCGGTCGGAGACTGGAAGCAGGCTGTGGATTTTCATTCATTTAATTTCCTGTACCTCGAGGGCTTTTAGAGGGGTCTTCTTATTTAGAAACAGGCACTGAGCTGCGTAGAGGATTGATGGTCTGCATTATAGTGTCTTAGTTTGACTTGAATGTTATTATTATAATTATATCGACTAGGGAATCTGAGCAAGAAATATTGCATGCTCAGTAACCACCCACCCAGATTTACTGTTATGCGGGCTTCTAGAAAATTATTTGTTTTACAAATTGTCGATATTTATGAAACCACAGTGCAATTCGTCACTGTTGCGGGTAATTTCGTTTGAATAATCTTTTCAATGCACAATGGGTTGTGTGCGCCCCATGTGTACATACTACCCGCCCAGCTAATAGTGTTTTGCGGGTTGGACGCGACACAGCTCTGCCGGAGCTATCGTCTTGTTTATTTCTTTAAATACTCCTTTTAAACAAATACATATATTTCCGTTGACTTTTCAAGAAATGTAAGACTATTGACACGATATGGAAGATTTTGACACAAAACGCACCTGCTAACTCCTTCTAGTTCAGGAGTTTGAGTTTCTTGTCGGATGAACTTAGCGTATTATACACACATCAAAAAAAGTTTTGCATCACCTCGGTTCCAAGAGTTCCGGAACCTTTTGGGTAGATTATAGGTTAGGGAATAACCCACCCACCAAGGGAAGATGATTAAGAGAAGGAAGTAGATTTTGGGATTGGAAAAGAAGGATAGAAGAATAGGAGGAGAGTCCCACAAAAGTAATAAATTTAGTGTAAAACACACTTAAAGGTGGTTGCCAATGGAAATTAACTCTAGGATACCTAAAGTAGGTACGAGCTTGGTCGAGGCTAACGGGAACCGCAGCTAGGACTTGAGCGGTTTGCGAGAGAGAGGCTTTAGTACATTTCCTCCCGAGCATGTATAAAAGTACTATGGGGAAGGGTGATGGTCTGGCAAGACTGAGAGGAACAAATTTACGGTATGTCTTCTTAAAGAAATTAGGTTTTACAAAGTGATTCGAAGAATGCCAATGATTTAACTCAAGCTTGGTATTTTCAATTTCTAAAATTATGGAGTTCCTGTAAGGGCGACCAAGTATCTCTAAGAAGGAATATGATAAAAGATTATGCCTTATTGGGTAATCTTGGTAAATGAACCAATGGTTGCATTGGACAATGGCTAAGCTTTTACTCAGCGAGGAGCCGGCTAAAAGTTTAGACAAAAAGAAACACTTATTTTTTAGAAAACTGACCATAAGTTTTCGGAGAGGATCTCCACAAGCAGGTAGTTGGCTTAGCGAACTTTTCTTGCCTTACTGGCCAATTAGAATTAGCTATTATCGCTAAGAAGAACTTTAGTAAGGTGAAAATTAAGAGTTCTTGCTCAAATGCAACAAATGGTGAAAGCTCTATTAATGATTTTAATATCATTGAGTGAGGAGAGTCAAGGAAGACAGGATTTTGCCTAAACTTTATATTCGAAAATGAAAAAGCAAAGGGAAAAGATTAGTTTATTTTACAATTAGAAAAAGTTTGAGGAAATTAACAATTATGCAATATAATTTTAATAAACATGGTTCGTTTGAACTTTTTAACAAATAGGGTCGCAGACCTCTTAACATTAAACGGTTGCTCCAGGCAATTGACAATTTACAAGGTTTCAAACCTTACATGTTTATAAAATCTTTATAAAAGTTAAACCAATAAACAATGAAATAATTAAAGCTTGAACGTGAATTGGAGTACAAAAGTGCACCTTAAGAAATTCTGGAGAGAATGTTCTAGAGAAAGTGACAACTTTGAAAATAACAATAATAACAACGTGAAAATAAGATAGAAGTTCCTACAACTTCTTATATTTATACAGAGTTAATATATGGGAATTATACAAAGAGGGCAGGTCACTTACTGTGAAACCTGGAGAAAGTGAAAAGGAAGTTTCTAGACTTCCTATGTTTAATTAGGAATCCCGAGAAATGGGGCAGTTTCCATTTCGTGAAACCTGAACATGACTCGCTCAAAAGTTTAGAGAATTGTTTTCCCTGATTTTGAAGGGAGGAACAATGTAAATTTGAAACGTGTGCTAGACACGTATCATAAAGATTATACAGAAATACTTAATGATAAACCAACAAAAATGGAAGGGCACTTCTTAGAATGACACCTTATTGGAACAGACCTAGATTAAAAAGTCATTGCAGATTGTTAGTGAGAGGTTTAGGAAAGAGAAATGGGAATTGAGGAAAATGTTCATGGCCTTATTTGAATATAAGCGGACGATCGCGACGCGGTAGAAGAGTTGAGCAAGCACTAGTTTTCACTATGGTTCCTTGAAACATATGAAATGTTCACTGTGGAGACACAAAGTTTATGGAAAAGAAAGTTATTGCAATTATAGGAAGAACTGATTGCACTATATAGGTGAGAGTCTATTTCTTGAAACAGGTGTGATTTACAATTAAATGCGCCATAGAATGTTCCAGCGGTGGACGAAAATTCACTATTGTAGTAATTTAGTTTTAAACAGAATTCTCCCAAGTACGTGAGAAATACATGACGGCAGGACTCGTAGATTGAGTACCGAATCTGGAAAGTTCCAGAATAATCTTAGTAGTGAAATGGGGTTAAAGTAAATCCAGCGGAGGAACTTGCTTTATAAATTATAGACACTGGGTATTAGATAATATCCCACGTAGTGAGAAGATTTCTCATTTGGCAAGCATAAGAAATGCTGCTTTTCACTAAGATTAGCTTGATTAAACAAAAGCTCAACATGGAAAATCCCGCGGAGGATGATTCTGCCCAAAAACAAGTAACCTCACACTACCCATAAAAGATAGTTAAAAGCATGTGGTAAGTAAAATCATGAAGATGAGGTTAAAACTTGAATCAGGTACTTATCTTTGTTGCATGGCGAAGGTGAAGTTCTTCGCTGATGCTTAAAGTTCCAACATGGCGTGGAATTTAAAAAATGCCTCGTTAGGTCAGGAGGCTGACTCTGGTTGAGCCTTAACTGATCACTACGACTGCCGACTAAGAAGTGAGAGCAGCTCAACGAAGCACGGAGGGTCCTAGGAAGGGGAGAGAGTGGCGGTAGGAAACAAAAGGTATACATATCAGCATAACCAACTTATATACAACAAATTGATTTCTTGGTGAGCTGGTCTTCAAGGAGTTGATAGATGATACTAGCGCAGCATGGTGAGTAAAGAAGTAGACGTAGTCCTCTTGCTCAAGGAGAAAATAGCTGACGATGGTAACGAGATCTGGTAGCCAAATGGATAAGTAAGTCCTCTGCACGATGAGGAATTGAGTAGCTTCAGAGGTTCGCTACTAGATGACGCTAGGTGGATCACAGAAGTTATATATCTGAAACATACTTATGAAGACATAAAAGATATGCCCAACAAGGAGAAAACAGATGATCACTGTTGGTGTTTGGCAAAGAGGAAGGAAGAAATGAACATGCAAAGAGCAATAGACATTATATCTCAGGTACCGTGTATTCAAAGAATACACCACCTTTAAATACAAAGGGAATAGAGATCAACACAAACAACATTTCAGCTCGTTTTATTGCTCATGAGACCCACACATTGCATGTTGTACCATCATACAGCTAGACTTTCAGCATTTGTGGTCCAGATTGCAGTACACACCACTACCTCTAATACCCAGTAGCACGTCCTCTTGCATTGATGCATGCCTGTATTCGTCGTGGCATACTATCCACAAGTTCATCAAGACACTGTTGGTCCAAATTGTCCCACTCCTCAACGACAATTCGGCGTAAATCTCTCAGAGTGGTTGGTGGGTCAAGACGTCCATAAACAGCCCTTTTCAACATATCCCAGGCATGTTCGATAGGGTTCATGTCTGGCGAACATGCTGGCCACTGTAGTCGAGCGATGTCGTTATCTTGAAGGAACGCATTCACAAGATGTGCACGATGAGGTCGAGAATTGTCGTCCATGAAGACAAATGCCTCTCCAATATTCTGCCGATATGGTTGCACTATGGGTCGGAGGATGTCATTCAGGTATCGTAAAGCCGTTTCGGAGCCTTCCATGACCACCAGTGGCGTACGTCGGCCCCACATAATGCCACCCCAAAACATCAGGGAACCACCACCTTGCTGCACTCGCTGGACAGTGTGTCTAAGACGTTCAGCCTGACCAGGGTGCCTCCAAACACGTCTCCGACGATTGTCTGGTTGAAGGCATGTGCGACACTCATCGGTGAAGAGAACGTGATGCCAATTCCGTGGGGTCCATTCAGCATGTTGTTGGGCCCATCTGTACCGCGCTGCATGGTGTCGGGGTTGCAAAGCTGGACCTCGCCATGGACGTCGGGAGTGAAGTTGCGCATCATGCAGCCTATTGCGCACAGTTTGAGTTGAAACACGACGTCCTGTGGCTGAACGAAACGCATTATTCAACATGGTGGCATTGCTGTCAGGGTTCCTCCGAGCGGCAATCCGTAAGTAGCGGTCATCCACTACAGTAGTAGCCCTTGGGCGGCCTGAGCGAGGCCTGTCATTGACAGTTCCTGTATCTCTGTACCTCCTCCATGTCCGAACAACATCGCTTTGGTTCACTCTGAGACGCCTGGAAACTTCCCTTGTTGAGAGCCCTTCTTGACACAAAGTAACAATGCGGACGCGATCGAACTGCGGTATTGACCTTCTAGGCATGGTAGAACTACAGACAACATGAGCAGCGTACCTTCGTCCTGGTGGAATGACTGGAACTGATCGGCAGTCGTACCCCCTCCGTCTAATAGGCCCTGCTCATGCATGGTTGTTTACATCTTTGAGCAGTTTTAGTGACATCTATGAACAGTCAAAGGGACTGTATCTTGGATACAATATACACAGTCAACGTCTATATGCCGGAGATCTGGGAACCGAGGTGATGCAAAACTTTTTTTGATGTGTGTATAATAGTTTGTTCCCCCTTTATAAGAGCGATTGAACTTGAATTCACGATTTCATCTTCGGACGTTTTCCTCTTTTCTTCCCAAAATCTCTTCAACCTCTCAGAATGCTCCTTCGTCCGCTCAGCTGTCCATTTTGTTTCCAGGTTGTCGTGATGTTCTTTGCTCAAACATAACTATCATATATATTATTTCATTAGTATAGATAGCTTGCCACGGTGGGTGAGTGGATAGCGTGTCGGTCTACTAACCCCAAGATTGCAGGTTCGCCCCTGACCGTGGTAAGTGGTTTTTGAAAGGCGGCAAAAATACGATACGCATGTCGTACGATGTTGGCATGTCAAAGAACCCATTTGAATTCAGTAGGCCGAGTTCATAATGGCAAAATTAATCTCGGGAGTTTCCGCCAGCACAAAGTTCCTCATTTCTCTACTAGAAAGCGCTATTGTGTTCAAGGAGATTAGGTATCTAACATCTAACCTCCTTGACTTTCATAGTCAAGGAACTACGAAATTCGACATGCAAGCTACCCTCTGGGTGTCAAATAGCAAAGCTTGCACCAGGCACCCTAGGCCACACGATATTATTATTATTATTATTATTATTATTATTATTATTATTATTATTATTATTAGTATAGATACCTCCTGCAGCGCTCACAAGCGACCGATCATGACAAGTGAGCATTCAAATGAAAGAGAATTGACATTAGCAGAGACGAATTGCACTCTTTTTTTTATAAATATCTATAATCTTATATATATAAAGGAATGTCTGTCTGTTCGTCTTTTATGCGTTCTTAAACCATTCATCCGATTGCGATCAAATGTTGGTGAGTTGTTGTACACACTTTTAGGATGATCATAGGCATAGTTAATCAATTTTATTTCACAATAGATAGCGCGCGAGTAGTTGAAACAAATGCGTAATGACGATGCTTTCATTTACAATTCATCCGATTGCAATCCCATGTTGGTGATTTGTTGTGCACAGTCCCGGAAGAGTTAAAGGCGTAGTAAATCCAATTTACAATAGATGGTGCGCGAGTAGCTTCAACAAAATTGCGTGCGTTTGATTCAAGAAAGTCCCACATGCGTTCATATACCATTTATCCCATTGCGATGAAACTTGGGTAAGATGTTCTGTACACTTCAGGTAAGGTTTCTGGCTTAGTAAATCCACTTAAAAATAGGTAGTGCACGAGTAGATTCAACAAATGAGCGATGACGGTCGAAGTGTTTCCACAAAGTCCTGTATGCGTTCACATACCATTCGTCCGATAGCGATAAAACATGGGTGAGAGGTTGGGTGCATTACAAGCATGGTTTCTAGCTTAGTAAATCCATGTTATAATAGGTAGCGCACGAGTATATTCAACAAATGAGCGACGACGCGTGAATCGTTTCAACAAAGTCCCGAATGCGTTCTTATACTATTCGTCTGATAGCGATGAAACTTGGGTGAGATGTTTTGTACATTTCAGGGAAGGATTCTGGCTCAGTAAATTCACTTAAAAATAGGTAGCGCACCAGTAGATTCAACAAATGAGTGACGACGCGCGAAGCGTTTCAACAAAGTCCCATATGTGTTCATATACTATTCGTCTGATAACGATGAAACTTGGGTGAGATGTTGTGTACACTTCAGGGAAGGGTTCTGGGTTAGTAAATCCACTTTACTATAGGTATCGCACAAGTAGATTAAACAAATGAGCGACGACGCGTGAAGTGTTTCAAAATAGTCCGGTATGCGTTCATATACCATTCGTCCAATAGCGACTAAACTTGGGTGAGTTGTTGTGTACACTCCAGGGAAAGTTTCAGGCTTAGTAAATCAATTTTACTATAGGTAGCGCACAAGTAGATTCAACAAATGAGCGAAGACGCGCGAAGCGTTTCAACAAAGTCCCGTATGCGTTCATATACCATTCGTACGATAGCGATGAAACTTGGGTGAGATGTTGTGTATACTTCAGGGAAGGTTTCTGGCTTAGTACATGCACTTTACAATAGGTATCGCACAAGTAGATTCAACAAATGTGCGACGGCACGCGATCGCTTAAATCCCATATGCGTTCATAAACCATTCATCCGTTTGCTATGAAACTTCGGTTGAATTGTTGTGCACACTCCAGGAAAGGTTTCTGACTTAGTAAATCCTTTTTACAATAAGTAGCGCACGAGTAGATTCAACAAATGAGTAATGGCACGCGTATCGTTTAAAAAAATCCGTATGCGTTCATGTACCTTTCATGCGATTGCAATGAAATTTGGAGAAATGTTTTTTCCACTCCCGCAAAGATTTCTGATTTAGTACATTCATTTTACAATTGGTAGCGCATGAGTAGATTCAATTAATGAGCAACAGCGCGTGAATCGTTTCAACTCAGTCCCGTAAGCGTTCATGTACCATTCATCCGATTATGATAAAACTTTGGTGAGTTGAGTACAGTTCTCGAAGGTGTATGAATTAGTAAATCCGTTTTTCAATGGGTGGCGCACAAGTAGATTCAACAAATGAGTGATGGCGTGCAAATCGTTTAAACAAAATCCCGTATGCGTTCATATGCCATTCATCCTATTGCGTTGAAACTTGCACGAATTGTTGTGTACACACCAGGGAAGGTTTTCGACTTAGTAAATCCATTTTACAATAGGTAGCGTACGAGTATATTCAACACATGGGTGACGGCGCTCGAATAGTTTCAAGAAAGTCCCGTATGCGTTCATATAATATTCATTTCGTTGCGATGAAACTTTGGTGAGTTGTTGAGCACGCTCCCATGATTTTTGAGATAGTAAACCAATTTTACAATAGTTTAGAGGTGGTTAACGGAAAAAGAAAAGAATATTGGGAATCCAAAAGCACTTCAACAAACAAAGTTACAACGCAAACACTTTCTTTGATTGGCATTTCAAAGCATGCCGGGTACAGCTAGTTTCTTTATAAAAATGACTTTAAAAAATGTACGAAGTGTGAGATTTGCAGATACTATTGCTGTAGGAAATTACGCTCCATAATTACTCTCCACTTCGCATTTTGGCCGCTATGGCGCCTGTCTCATGTCATTTCAACATTCTGAGACCTTTCTTTAACATTTTGCATGGATTTCAGAAACAGTAAATCAAAGCAATGAGTACTCAAATCGTATAATTTCATAAATATCGAATAACCGGTGAGTGTTAAGATGATCCAATTTTCATTGACTGCCTTCTGTTAGGGAACGTACAACTTGGTATTCTACCTAAAATGTAAATAGTGTTCTATAATCATTTGTTTGAAATAGAAACATAACAACCTTTCTCCTTATAAACCTATTGGGAAAAGTGGTTTATGGACAAGCACGGGTCCGCTAGTTGTGATTTTATTCCTGCACTCGGTGTGGTCCTCGAGATTTTCTATGTTATTCCGCTGTGGGTCCCTCAGGACTCTTTTGTTATGATGTTGAGTAGTTTCTGTGCCGTTCTAGAGTTTTCCAACCTGTAGATGAGTGTGTGTAAAACTTTACTCCGAATTTTCTGATTTCTTCCTTTATGTTAGTCTTTTGATAGAGTTCGTTCTGAGGTCTCTTCTTCTTTTTGACTGCCCAGTATATTTTCTGAGAATTTTTTGTTCCTGCTTTCATAATAATATTATTGTTATTATCAGTGTTATTGACGGCTGAGGGGACCCGATGCGCTGACCACACGTCACTCCAATATCTGTTGGCCGAATGGCTGGGCAGCGGTCGCTTGGTAGGCTTAGGTCCTTCATGGCCCTTAAATTAACAGTGTCTGTGATATTCCCAGAAAACTAACTTCGCTTTGATATACCTATGAAGGAATGACAAACCCCTAATCACTGCACCAGTAACTGAATTGATAAAGTCTGCGAGGGTTATCCCTCCCTATATTATTCTGCTAAGGTCCCATTCCAGTTTTATACCGAAAATAAGGTCCCATTAACACCAACCTACACTTACGGGGTACCTACAGGTTCTGCATAACCCAATGCGTAAGCGAAACGCATTCACTTACTCTTTAAATGACTCATAATTAAATAAACACCTTAAAACATGTATATTTACAATGAAATAATGAAAGAATGCAACACGGTAACCATGGTAACAGAATCTCACAGGTCCATCTATTTCTGTAAGACGCAATGCAATTCCAATTATTACATTACTGTGAAAGTTTCCAGACGGTTATACGGTTATCACTGAACCAAATTAAGCTGTAAAATTCATAAATACATACAGTATAATGCGCTTAAGGGGGTCAAGGGTCACTCTAGAATTTTTACGCAATTATCACGTGTGAGTCCTTTTTACCCGACTATAAAGGGTCTCCGAAAACCACATTTAAAGGCCCTTAAATTAACAGTGTCTGTGATATTCCCAGAAAACTAACTTCGCTCTGATATAACTATGAAGGAATGACAAACCCCCTAACCACTGCACCAGTAGCTGAATTGATAAAGTCTGATTATTCTTATCAAGGATAAATCAGTCATAGCATTCATGATTGAGATTTTGCTAAGTGTACTCTCTACATCTAGAATATTCGCGGGCGAAGCCGCGACGGGTTATGCTAGTTAATATATTTATATATTATATATTTATATATTTTATATATAGCAACCCTCCCCGGCTTCGCCCGGAAACAGTTATGAATGCATTACGTGCTAGCTCGTAAACAGACTGTCACCTCAGTAATTGAATGGAGATTGCTGAAGGAAATGAAAACGTAAAAACTCTTTTAGTGGGTGATATATTGAAGATAGAGATATGCTCTCGCGGACGTTTTGTAGTACTTTCAATGCTGAACAATTCTTACACTTATATTATATTGATATTTATATCGGTTTGCCCAGCTTAAGCTTAAAAGGCGCACGGACGCCAGGTTTTTTTATCGACTTTTTTCACTGAAAACGTTACTGATTGGCTTCCTTTGATCATAAATAAATCATTTTCTACAGAAACTTTCCTCGAGAAATCCTTTACAGAATGTTGAAAACCGCATCAAAATCCATCTAGCGGTTCTCGAAATTACCCGTGACATCCAAGAATCGGGGACTTTGTTTTATACTAACAAGGGAAGTCTTCGCGCTACTACACTCCGATCGGGATGAAACTCAGGAGACGAATAGCTGAGGAAATGTACGAAACAGGACAGGAAACCGCATCGGCTCAAATTAATATTCAATACCATTTTTATTGTATGAAACGTCCGCACATCGGGCGCGCGGTAGTAAGAGCGCGGCACAAGGAACGTAGCAGCACCGTAAACGAGTTGTTGACTAGACTGTCTCGTTTAGAACATGTACTTTATTGGTTATTAATTCGGTCCGTGTTTTGGGGGCTAATTTGACGTCTTCGTTACAGGTCTCATGGCAAACCGTATAGATGACCCAAGTTTTTCCGTTAAAACGGAAGATAGCTTGGTTATGCTTGACCCCGACAACGATGCAGAATACGACAGGGAGCACGATGAACCTGCGGGAGACAATAGTGATGTAAGTGTGCAATATAAGAAAGCCGCTATTGATTTTGGCGTAATCGAGGAGGTAAAAAACGGAAGTTACAAACTGTGCATCACCACTATAAGAAGTTGAAGTGTCGTAATGACCTTTACATATGGGAGAAACATGTTGGTACGAAAAAAGAAAAACTGAAATTAATTTTCGATGCAACCGCTAAACAGTTTCAATGCGCCAGAGAGGGAAGAAAGGTTGTTCATGACAGTGATATCCAGAAATGGGCTCTTGCGGCAGCACGGCGAGTAGGTGATGAAACCTTTCGTGCATCGAAAGTTTGGCTCTCCCATTTTAAAAGATCTTGCCGTATTGTGTCAAGAAAAGTGACAAAATTCGTGTCACATAATTATACAACAAATCATGCTGACCTACTTCCAAGTGCGATAACCTTTGTTGGAGATGTTGCGGAAGCCATTGAAACCTGTAGTCCAATGTATGTCTTTATTACAGACCAAAGTGGGTTCAACATGGAATTTCACTCTGGACGAACACTTCACAGCAAAGGTGACAAGCGTATATTTGCTGAAGCACAATCCCTAAATTCGTTAACGTATAGTTACACCGTCCAACCAATAATCTCCGCGGATGGTCGCCTGCTTCCCGTTCTACTTGTGGTATTACAGGAAAAGAACGGAGTCTTTGGACCAAGAGTTAAGGACACCTTGTTTACTGTACCTAATTTATATGTACGGTACTCGCTTCCAAGTCGGGTAAATTAATTCAACATTTATTTCAAGAGTGGCAACGCAATGTGTATTTTCCGTTAGTCCCCGATTTTAGTGTACTGGTTTTAGATTCATGGACTGGGCAAACAGAATATGCTATACTAGCAGCCAAACCAAATGACAAGGACATTGATGTCAAGATTGTACCAAAAGGAACCACAGGTATAATTCAACTCCTGGATGTACTGTATTTGGATTTCGGATATGGAAGAATTTCATTCGAACTTTCTACTACAGTGTGCTGTTACATGGTCTAGAGTGCAATATTCACCTACGTAACAACATCTTGAAAGTTCAGTCTTTTACACACAACCAATTGTCATCCCCACGCTTTCAAAGTATCTGGACATATAGCTGGATTAAGGCTGGCTTTGTAGATAAACGACCGTCCAACTTTCCGAACCCTGTTGATTTTTTTGTTTTAAAAGTCCTTCTCTGGATATTTGTGGTCAGTGTTCAAATACTGCCATACTCACGTGTGGCTGGTGTAAAACAAATCTATGTATTGACCACCTTGTTAATGACATTCACCTTTGTGATACGTAAATTGATTGAAACAAACAAGACATGATAAACAAGTGATACTCGTTAATTGTGTAAAGTACTGTACTTATTATTAGGCATCGGTTGCATTTCATTTATGTAATTGTATACAGGGTGTTACAAAAAGGTACGGCCAAACTTTCAGGAAACATTCCTCACACACAAAGAAAGAAAATATGATATGTGGACATGTGTCCGGAAACGCTTAATTTCCATGTTAGAGCTCATTTTATTACTTCTCTTCAAATCACATTAATCATGGAATGGAAACACACAGCAACAGAACGTACCAGCGTGACTTCAAACACTTTGTTACAGGAAATGTTCAAAATGTCCTCCGTTAGCGAGGATACATGCATCCACCCTCCGTCGCATAGAATCCCTGATGCGCTGATGCAGCCCTGGAGAATGGCGTATTGTATCACAGCCGTCCACAATACGAGCACGAAGAGTCTCTACATTTGGTACCGGGGTTGCGTAGACAAGAGCTTTCAAATGCCCCCATAAATGAAAGTCAAGAGGGTTGAGGTCAGGAGAGCGTGGAGGCCATGGAATTGGTCCGCCTCTACCAATCCATCGGTCACCGAATCTGTTGAGAAGCGTACGAACACTTCGACTGAAATGTGCAGGAGCTCCATCGTGCATGAACCACATGTTGTGTCGTACTTGTAAAGGCACATGTTCTAGCAGCACAGGTAGAGTATCCCGTATGAAATCATGATAACGTGCTCCATTGAGCGTAGGTGGAAGAACATGGGGCCCAATCAAGACATCACCAACAATTCCTGCCCAAACGTTCACAGAAAATCTGTGTTGATGACGTGATTGCACAATTGCGTGCGGATTCTCGTCAGCCCACACATGTTGATTGTGAAAATTTACAATTTGATCACGTTGGAATGACGCCTCATCCGTAAAGAGAACATTTGCACTGAAATGAGGATTGACACATTGTTGGATGAACCATTCGCAGAAGTGTACCCGTGGAGGCCAATCAGCTGCTGATAGTGCCTGCACACGCTGTACGTGGTACGGGAACAACAGGTTCTCCCGTAGCACTCTCCATACAGTGACGTGGTCAACGTTACCTTGTACAGCAGCAACTTCTCTGACGCTGACATGAGGGTTATCGTCAACTGCACGAAGAATTGCCTCGCCCATTGCAGGTGTCCTCGTCGTTCTAGGTCTTCCCCAGTCGCGAGTCATAGTCTGGAATGTTCCGTGCTCCCTAAGACGCCGATCAATTGCTTCGAACGTCTTCCTGTCGGGACACCTTCGTTCTGGAAATCTGTCTCGATACAAACGTACCGCGCCACGGCTATTGCCTCGTGCTAATCCATACATCAAATGGGCATCTGCCAACTCCGCATTTGTAAACATTGCACTGACAGCAAAACCACGTTCGTGATGAACACTAACCAGTTGATGCTACGTACTTTTGTGCCTGATGCTCGTACTGTAGAGCAATGAGTCGCATGTCAACACAAGCACTGACGTCAACATTACCTTCCTTCAAATGGGCCAACTGGCGGTGAATCGAGGAAGTACAGTACATACTAACGAAACTAAAATGAGCTCTAACATGGAAATTAAGCGTTTCCGGACACATGTCCACATAACATATTTTATTTCTTTGTGTGTGAGGAATGTTTCCTGAAAGTTTGGCCGTACCTTTTTGTAACACCCTGTATAATAATACCTAGGTAATATATCTCGGATAATGAACAAATTACGGTAGCAACCCTGCTATTATGTCATCCATTGTGTATATCATAGGTAACACGTCCTGCATATTACTAAAAAATCAAAAAAACATCCACATTGAAGGCCACGCGCTTGTATCATACCGTCTCGCCTGGAAACAGCAAGCGTGTGCCAGACCTGTTACAGCCTCAATGGCTTGCTGCTCACCATTCTCGGTTCGGCACGCGTATCATTGTCATAACTTTAACGTTATAAATATGACATAGCATATTAATTTGAGCCGATACGGTTTCCTGTCCCGTGTTGTACATTTCCTCAGCTATTTGTCTCCTGAATTTCATCGCGATCGGAGTGTAGTACCGCGAAGACTTCCCTTGTAAGTAGAGATTAGTGTTATTATACGTAACATTTCTATGTCTCTGTACTTATTTGAGCATTATCCGATATGTTTTGTGGACCTTAAGACCTTTATTCCGTTAAATAATTCTGAATGCAAATGAATACGAAATAAGACAAAAGGTGCCGTATGTTTCTACACGCCTTGAATGTGATGCCAGTCAAGTTGAAGGAGCAGAGAAGCTCTGTCATTCGCAGAGCCAAGAGGAGGCGATTAAATGCGAGGCGCTCTCACAATAGATGTCTGGCTGAGTGACAAACAAGTTGGAGGTGAGAGGAACAAGGTTCACAGTTCAAAGTGGAGAAGTGCGCGGTAATCTGCTCAACAATAACTCTTTAACACTTGCGAAGTCGTGCGAGACGCAGCGTCAGTAGTCGCGCCTAACGGTATTGAATTTTCATTCTCTTAGTTTAGGACTTTCATTTTTTTGTGATATTTTGTTGTGTTTACCTCATTATTGAATGAATCAAGTATTTATTGCACCCAATGGGCATAGAATGAATAATATACGAGGTCTATTCCAAAAGTAAGATCCGGTTAAAAAACATCCAAAATCAAAATGGTTTCCAAAACAATTGTTTTATTGACATTCCTTACGTCTTTCTCTATTTTTCTACATAATTTCCATACTTATTTACATATTTGTCACATCGTTCCACAAGCTTTTGAATGCCTAAGTCGTAGAACTCGGCTGCCTGCGAAACTAACCAGTCCTTAACAGCTTCTTTCACTTCATCATCTGTGTCGAAGCGCTTGCCGCCAAGAAACTCCTTTAGGTAGCGGAACAGGTGGAAATCACTTGGCGCCAAGTCCGGACTGTACGGTGGGTGGTCCATCTGTTCCCATCCAAATTTCTTGATTAGAGTTTGCGTGTCATTCGCAGTATGGGGTCTGGCATTGTCATGCAACAACAACAACACTCCAGACGACAAAAGACCACGTCGCTTAATCTGGATTGCACGTCGAAGTTTAGTCAGGGTAGCGCAGTAGGCGGCTTTATTGATCGTAGTCCCTGAAATAGTGAATCGTCAATCTTCACGAATTTTGTCTTCAACCGCATGAACCAACTCGTCTGAAATCACTGATGGTCTGCCAGAGCGGGGTTCATCGTGCACATTTTCCCTCCTTCATTAAAGGCTCGCACCCACTTGCGCACTTTACTGTCACTCATTATGTTAGGACCGTACACTTCAGTAATCTGCCGATGAATTTCTGCCGAAGAAATGTTTCTTGCATACAGAAACCGTATCACTGCCCTTACTTCACAATCGGCGGGCTGATTAGCCTAATTGTCTTATACATTGTGAACTGACACTATCAACAGCACACAGCAACAGTAACAACGCTACTGGCAGCTTTTGCCGCGCAAGGCATGCCAGGAGTCGGCGCGCATGCATGTTTTGCCCTTGGCGCCGCTTTCAAATATTTACGGTGAATCGGACCTTACTTTTGGAATTACCCTGGTACATTAGAAGACGCACAAATTCTTCATTTCTGAGTCTAGTTCGAAGCTTTTCGTTACAGAGTTAAAAACTAACCACAGTGTCCAGAGTTCCTTTTATACTGCTCAAAAATATTAAAGCACCACTTTTTTCAAAGGCCACCAAATTTTGAAAAGTTGACCTACAAGCTCGAAATCTCAGTATGACGTTTGTCCTGACGCCTACCAAGCATATGCTTCAGCACAACTCCCCAACTTGAGTAGTTTCGGGGTAGCACCCCGAAAACCAGCCCATTTTCGAAAACCGCAAATTGAAGTTTGCGAAAAACGCTGCAGGACTTGTCGCAGGTTGCCAAAGCAGTCGAAAATGAGTGAATGAAAATGTTCCACAAACACGTTGAAATCGTTACATTTGACGTTTGGTCATTTTCAACCCCCTTCATCATCCCCTAAACATGGACTACCATTGGGGGCGTCTGAGAAGGTACCGGGTGTGTTTAACCACCTGAAAACCTGTACACCGTCCTCAGTTGCTGATTGCAGTAAGTTCTTAAGGCCTCCGGCAATGTCCACACCCTCTAACACCCTCAACTGGCATGGGACCAAACCACCCCTTCTCGATTCACCCCTAAGGAAGGTTTTAATCGAGATGTTTATCAGTACTGCTAATGGGGGGGTCTTCCCCTAACGTTTCAAAAAAGGAACTGTGCCTTTGTCACCTCCCCTTCCCCTGCAACCACCGTTTGTATGATTTTTCGAATCAGGCCCTTTTTAAGGGCTGAAACGACGTCATAATCGCTGAAAGGGCTGTAAAGGTACTTAGAAGTAGTGGTGACACGAAATCAACCCCTTCCGATCGATGATTGACTTTCCATTCCCCAAATTCGAAATTTTTGCACCCCCAACCCTCCCTGTCTGCACGCGTAATGCGTCATGGCAGAGTTTTCAGAGTTGGATGAAAATGAAGCTTATGGCCTGCAATGGAGCCCAAAACAGCAGGCTGGATAGAAATGCATCGGTAGGTTGGGAAACGGGACCAAAATTTTTCAAAAAAGTGTACAGCCTACAGTAAGTACGCCCATGCATAGGCAACTCACATCACGTCCGTGCGTGTGGGTTGCCTATGATCGGCAATAGGTTACAAAGTTTGGCAATGGGAGAAAAATGACGTGATGTGGGTTGCCTATGCATTGGTGTACTGACTAGAGGCTGTTAACTTTTTTGAAAACTTTTTGGTCCCGTTTCCCACCCTACCGATGAATTTCCATCCAACCTGCTGTTTTGGGCTCCATTTCAGGCCATAAGCTTCATTTTGATCCAACTCTGAAAACTCTGCCATGACGCGTTACGCGTCCAGACAGGGAGGGTTGAGGGTGCAAAAATGTCAACTTTGGGGGATGGAATGTCAATCAAACATCGGAATGGGTTGATTTCGTGTCACCACTACTTCTAAGGACCTTTACAGCCCTTTCAGCGATTAAGACCTCATTTCAGCCCTTAAAAAGGGCCTGATTCGAAAAAATCATACAAAAGGGGGTAGCAAGGGAAGGGGTGGCGACACAGGCGCTGGTCCTCTTTTGAAACGTTAGGGGAAGACCCCCCCCATTAGCAGCACTGATAAAAATCTCGATTTAAACCTTCCTTAGGGGTGAATCAAGACGGGGTGGTTTGGTCCCTTGCCAGTTGAGGGTGTTAGGAGGGGTGAACATTGCCGGAGGCCTTAAGAACTTACTGCAATCAGCAACTGAGGACGGTGTGCAGGTTTTCAGGTGGTTAAACACATCCGGTACCTTCTCAGGCGCCCCCAATGGTAGTCCATGTTTAGGGGATGATGAAGGGGGTTGAAAATGCCCAAACGTCAAATGTAACGATTTCAACGTGTTCGTGGAACCTTAAGAGCAAGACTCATTCATTTTCGACTGCTTTGGCAACCTGCGACAAGTCCTACAGCGTTTTTCGCAAACTTCAATTTACGGTTTTCAAAAATGGGCTGGTTTTGGGGGCGCTATCCCGAAACTACACAAGTTGGGGAGTTGTGCTGAAGCATGTGCTTGGTAGGCGTCGGGGTAAACATCGTACTGAGATTTCGACCTTGTGCAGTCAACTTTCCAAATTTGGTGGCCTTTGAAAAAAGTGGTGCTTTAATTTTTTTGAGCAGTATAGTTTTCTGAAGTGCAAAACTGTGTGTAAGGTGCATACATATCTCTCTCTGCACCACATTAAATTATATTTGTGGCACAAACTCCACATACATTGCATTATATTCTGGGCCTGGTAGGTGATACATCGCTGTGCTGCACATCCAGAGATGAAAACCATGTACTGCAAATCAGGTCATCACAATGCCTTAGCTCGAAATTTGGTAGTTTTCCTGTCCTCTAGTATCATCGCATTAGTCCTCTGATTATCTCCACACAGCTGGCAGTGACTGGAAGTAGCAAATTTGACCTAAGCTCCTCAACTTATAAATAAATAAATAAATACCTAATCATAAAAATAGTAAATAAGTAAATAGATAAGTAAATAAATATAGAAATAAATAAATAAATAAATAAGTGGGTAAATAAATATAAAATAAATAAATAAGTAAATAAATAAATAAATAAGTAAATAAATAAGTAAATAAATAAACAAGTAAGTAAAAAAATAAGTAAATAAATAAATAAGTAAATAAATAAGTAAATAAATAAACAAGTAAGTAAACAAATAAGTAAATAAATAAGTAAATAAATAAACAAGTAAGTAAACAAATAAGTAAATAAATAAATAAATAAGTAAATAAATAAATAAATAAGTAAATAAATAAATAAATAAATATCTTAACAAAAACATTAAATATAAAAATGAATAGAAAGAATATAATTTTGAATTGAGTTTAAAAAAATGAAAGAACCTATGAATATCGTCGAAACATTGCGTGAAAATCGATATCAAAATGAGAAGATTCTTGAGTTAGTATCCAAACAATGCTCATCAGTTTTTCCAGTTTTTAACTCAATTTATAATATTAGGCTACTGTTTCTAAGCATTTTTCCATTTAATGCTTGTTTGTGTAGGAATATCTACTTATTTATTTATTTATTTAACACTACGAGTGCTAGTGTGGACCCATAAATTGTCAAATTTAATTGAAATATCTTCTTCCATTATGTGAAATTCAAATATCTTCTTCGCACAAATTGAACACATATAAACAAAGAATAGAGTAACACAATCAAACTATAATTTCTTTTAAATCTGTAGAATATTTTCCATCTTAAAAACAAGCGTTTCAGCAAGTTTCTTCAAAATATTATTTAAGTCGGAAGTAATTCTCAAAATAAATTGTACTCTGAAAACTTATAGACCTTTCCAAAACACGCATTTAGACACTTTTCCGGGTCTTCTAGAGTTTCAACTTTTGGCACAATTGTCAAAATAGCTTAACTTTACGTTTTTGCTAAACTGGACCCTGAGTGCTTTGAGTGTCATTCAACCCTTTATAGGGCAACACTTTTTTTCCACTTTTATGTGTTTTTACATTTTAATTTATTTTAATTATTATAATTATTAATAATGTTAATTTTTGTTTCTCCAATTTTGATGTTTATGTAATTATTTTAAATTTTCAATTTATGTTCTTATAGATTTACTTTTTTATTGAATTATTTAAATAACTAATTTCAAATTGATTTTTACAATTATTTTCATTTTTTATGTTATGTTTATTATTTAAATTTTAATATTTTCTTTTTATAATTTTTATTACTACATTTATATTTCAGTTTTACACTTAACTTGTTATTTTTTTAAAATTGTGTACAATTTTATTCAACACATTACGTCAAGTAGTTACGTATACAATATTTGATTTTTAAATATCTAGCACTTCGGCATGAAAATTCTCCGAAATTTGGCTGAACGATTCAACTCTCAGCATCTTTGCATGCACTAACTGTCCTTATGACAGCTGGTTAATAAAGGGACCACATAAAGAGACATTAAAAGCAGGGTGGCTACATCGTTCTTCCAGAAAATCAGGCAATATTGCTTCTATCATGTTACTGAATTTCTGACGCATGTGGGAGTCACTAACGACCATGGAACTCGTCCTTACACCGCCTACACATTGTCATTTCTTCCATTCAAACTCTCTTTTTTCCGCGACAAACACAACGGGGATAATTAAGAAACGACAGAACATCTTCTTGTGAATTCGTAACTTGTCGAAGAAAGAAAAGAAACTCCATGTTAGACGACACCTGAGCTTTTCTTTTTAATGAAGCAGGGTGGGTTGCATAATGGAAGGCTAAGAATAGAACGCCATGCCAGGCCAGACAAGTCGAGTCGAGAGGAGCAGCATTCGTTAAATTTAATAGGAATCTTGGAGCCCATATTAAATTAATAATCCAAGTTATAATGACGTATTTTGGTAAACAAATTGGAGTCAGTAACCCATAATACACTAATTTCATTAATAAGGTAGACCACTTTACGTACAACAAACAGAGAGGTCCATTAATTGTGGCTGCAAGATAACAGAGCAGACCTACTTCCCTTCATTAAGAGCCATCCACATACGAGGGCAAGTCAATAAGTATCTGCAATTTTGCTCTAAGTGCCGTTAGGCACGGACGAAAGGTGATCTCATGAGCCTATTTTTTCATAAATGAAAATAGACTAATAAGTTATCAGGGAATTGAATTTCTTGGCAGTGCCTAGAATGCTAGTCTTCAGATGAGAACTGTCGTACTTACCGTTATGAAGTTATAAAATCTTATAAAGCTGATTGCAAGTTCAAACTGAAAGTTCTTAAGACGTTAGACAAACACTGGGTATTAATTATACATGCTAATTACTTGACTGCGTTGAGATTAATTACAAACTCTCTGTGTCCAGTGAATAATACATTAGCTTTCCCGAGAGATGTCTAAGAGACACTGTTGTCTGCGTCCCATGTCTGGAGCTGAATAAAAGATCTGGGAACTTGTCAAACTCCCCACACGCTCAGTCATAATAAATTCTATTAAAATGGAAGGAAGAGATCTGGAACTAGGTCCAAGTTCTCAAAGAAGATCATGTTACTAGGGAATGGTAAGTTGCAGAAACTTTAAGACGGAGTACGGTAAGTTGTGAAATAGCAGAATGTCCTGCTTAAGGGAGGCGCTCTCAACAGGAAGGTACTTTTGATGGCCCTCCATGAGAATTATCAGTAACATATCCCAAGTCTTTAAATTGAGGAACTACAAAAAACCTTCAGATAAGCAACTCAATATTAAATACATTTTTATATGTCATAGTTCGTGTGCTCTATGCTTATGAATTTTGCATTATGCTTTGTGTTTTTGTATTTGTGTTTGCTTTCTGTTTCTGGTTTTTGATTTTTATTTGTTTTCCGCTCTTGCTTTTGTGTTTGAATTTTGCATTTGGGATTGCATTTTTCGTTTTGTGTTTGTTTTTTGCTTTTTCTTTTGTTTTTGAATTTTAATTTTTGTTTTGTGTTTTTTTATTCCTGGTTTCGTGATGGATTTCTGCTTTTTCATTTGTTTTTGAATGTTACTTTTTGCTTTGAGGCTTTTGTTTTTGATTTTGTGTTTGGATACTTATTTTTCTTTTGTTCTTGAATTTTACATTTCGCTTCGTGGTTTTTGTTTTTGATTTTGTGTTTGTTTTCCGCATTTTCTATTGTTTCTGAATTTTACGTTTCGCTTTTTGGTTTTTGTTTCTGAATTTTACAGTTTTTCTTTGTGGGTTTTCTGTTTGATTGTGTGCTTGTTTTCTGCTTGTTGTTTTGTTTTTTGAATTTTACTTTATACTTAGTGTTTTTTTGGTTTTGTGTTTGTTTTCCTCTTTCTCATTTGTGTTTTTTTGTATTTGTGTTTTTTGTTTTGTGCTTGTTTTCTGATTTTTATTTTATTTTTGAATTTTTCTTTTTGCTTAGTGTTTCTTGTTTTTGGTATTGTGTTTGTTTTCTTCTTTTCTTTTGTGTTTGTTTTTTCTTTCAAATTTGTATTTTTGTTTTTGTGTTTGTTTTCTGCTTTTTAAATTTTGCTGTTTGCTTTGTGTTTTTGGTTTTTGGTTTTGTATTTGTTTTCTGCTCATGCTTTTGAGTTTGAATTTTATTTTTGTTTTGTGATTTTTGTTCTTTGATTTTGTGTTTTTTCTGATTTTTCTTTTGTTTTTGATTTTTACTTTTTGCTTTGTTTTGTTTTTGATTTTGTGTTTCGTTTCTGCTTTATTTCCTTCATTTTTTAAAAAAATGTTGCTGTTTGGTTTGTGTTTTGGTCATACGTTTATTTTTTGTTTTTGCTTTGTGCGGGGGCAAAAATAAGACAATCAATGAAAGCAAACCTACACGCTTGCTCTCGATAGCATTTGATACGTTTTATTCGCATCTCTCAAAAGCTCACCACGACCCAACGACCACTGACAGTGGTTATTATGTCTATTATTAATGCATTTCAATTACAGTTAATTTCCTAATGTTTGAGCAGAATAAGATGCATTATTACACACTTCTCGCATATTGGGGGAGGAGGGCTCAATTGGATGACTAGTTTCGTTCGTCAAGCAGACATCATCAGATCTGGTTAGTGGCGTAACTACGGAAGATGATTAGTGGGATCAATCCCCACCCCCACTCCTCTGGGTGCGGCTTCGGTGGCGTGGTTCGTAGCATGCTGAGCTTCTATGCCCAAAATCGTGGGTTCAAACCCGAATCAAAGAACAAAAATACAAAGCAAAATTTTATCACAAAAGCCAGAGCAGAAATCAAACACAAAACCAAAAACCAAACACACAAAGCAAACAGCAAAATTAATAAACAAAAGAAAAACAGAAAACAAACACAAAGCATAAAGCAAAATACAAAAACAAAAGCACACGAACTATGACATTTAAGAATGTTTTCAATATTGAGACGTCGGATTTTTTTTAGCGTTAAAAATCCCACAGTTGCCTTCATTCAGAGGGAAAGTAAAGCTGGCGGTCCTATGACATAGATTTACGACATGTAAAAGAACTTTCCACTAACTACAATTGTGTGAAGCTAAATTTGTAGGTTAGATTTTATCATTGCTCTATTAGGTTCCAACGCTCGCCGCCAGGTTCCGGTTGCGGTGGCATCTAATAGATAACACACACTAATACAGCCATAATAAATAACACTAGTTATCAGACAGATTCTACACACACCCTAAGTGCACGGGGCTACATGGCCGCGTTGTCACAGCCACTAAACTGAAGATCTAACCAACCATCCCCCTCCCTCCCCACCCCCACCCCCCAGAGCTAAATAATTGAAACATCGTAATTTAAGTTAATAAATTTTTATTTGAAAGAAAAAAACAATTTGACTTTTTGACTAATAATTGTATTATGTACGTTTGTAATTTGAGAACATTTATCCTTACTTGTGTAAAATATTTAGGCTAATGTCAGGACTAACATAACTGTTCACTTCCGAGCTTCTCGGAACGTAGACAGAATAGTTAGTTCTGTTAGTTATTATTGATGTTTTAAGGGGTGGAAAGGCAAGGTTATCTGACTGGCTGCGTTGATATGCGGTAATGTTCTCGCCTGCTGATCCCAAGATAGCGGGATGGAATCCTGGCGCAGTCAGTATTTGAGGGTGCGCAAATGCGAGGAAACAGTGTTAGAAGATTCGCTGGCACGTTAAAGATCCTCTTCGGGGCAAAAGTTCAACAGTCCAGCGTCTCTTAAAGCCGCTGTAGTTAAAAGGGACGTAAAACAAACATACATTATTATCATTATTATTATTATTATTATTATTATTATACAGTACATATTACACATTTCTGGTATATTACAACGTAACTATACGGGCTTCAGTGAACCAAAGTATAGCTACGGAAACAGCAACTTCTAAGCTAGAATTTCGCTACCCATGAACTTCCGAATGATTCTGGTTGTCGATAAAACTACTGCCTTCTGCATTAGTTTGTACAGCCGAGTATCCAGATCCAGTTCTTTAAGGCCTTGGAGCAAGGTACTTGGGATCACGCCCGTACTCGAGACAATGATAGGTATGGTCTTCACTCGCTCTACATGCCATTGTCTTTTGATAGGGTCGACCAACTCGCTGTATTTGCTGATCTTTTCAATGTGTTTTGACTGGAGATTCTTGTTGTTAGGAATCGCAACATCAATCAATGTAGTTTGCTTGGTTTTCTTGTTTACAACCACCAGATCCGGCCTGTTGTGTGATACCGATTGATCAGTCAAAATAGTTCGGTCACAATACAGCTTGTATTCATTGTTTTCAAGAACACACTCTGGCTGATATTGGTGGTAAGGAACTTTCTTTCCTTTCAAAAGCTGAAACTTATCAGCCAACTCCTGATGCAAGATTTTAGCAACTGCATCCTGCCTTGGTTTGTGCTCTGTTGCCAGGAAATATCTACATGCAGATGTAATATGCTGTATTGTTTCTGACTGTTGACATCCGTAGCGGCACTTATCATCTGGTACAGCGGGATATTTTACAATGAACTTGAGGTAGTTCCTTGTAGGGATGACTTGGTCTTGAATTTCTAGCATAAAACCTTCAGTTTCTGGAAAGATCTGTCCTGAAGTGAGCCAGTATTTTGACGCAGTTATATCAACATTTGCTCGACTCATCTCATTTGGATGTCTTCCGTGCAAAGGTTTTGCTTTCCATGCTTCCATCTTCTGAAGGTCAGTATATGGGTGGTGTTGAATCTCTTGCTGACACAAGACCAGTGGCGTTGATCTGTCCGCCTCACTGATGGCTCTGTGAAGTACAGATGACCTCGCTTCTGCGTAGAAGTACTCCCTAAGGCTGACCATCTGTCGTTTCATCTGATTATCAATGTCAACGAACCCACGTCCACCTAGGCTTCTGGGTAGAATCAATCGCTCTATTGATGATTGTGGGTGGTGTTTCCTTCCTTTTGTGAGCATCGTTCTCATGTTTCGTTCAAGTCCTTCGATGTCCGTTTTACACCATTTGATTATGCCAAAGGAATAGCTCAGCACAGGTACAGCATACGTGTTAACAGCTTTCACTAGGTTTTTGCTGTTTAAGTGAGTTTTTATGATTTGTTTTAATCTTTTGACAAATTCACAGGACAGATCTTTCTTTATTGACACATGGTCAATATGCTTAGCTTGTTTTACTCCTAAGTATTTGTAGGTATCTTCTGCCAACATAGTCCTAATATGCTGTCCATCTTCCAGCTCATACCCGGACTTCTGTACTTTTCCTCTCACCACCTTTAGTGTCCGACACTTGTCCAATCCAAATCCCATTTGTATGTCTCGTGAGAATGCTTCAACTATTCTCAACAAGTTTTCCAGATGCGACTCTGTTTCGGCATAGAGTTTAAGGTCGTCCATGTATAGCAGATGATTTAGCCGAGTACCAACTCTCTTTCCAATCTTGATAGAAAAGCCGTAGTGAGTAGAGTTAAGCTGGGTAGATAAAGGATTCATTGCCAGAACAAACCATAAGGGGCTAAGGGAGTCTCCTTGAAAGTTGCCTCTCCGAATCGATATCTCATCTGTTCGTGTATCTCCGCGTGGCGTACTGAGACACAGTCTAGTTTGCCATGCTGACATAACCCTTTCCAAGAAACTGACAAATTCCTCATTGATCCTATACAATCGCAGCACTGCTACTAGCCAGTCATGGGGCACAGAATCAAAGGCCTTCTTATAATCGATGTACGCCATGTGAAGGTTTCGGTGATTTAAGTGTGCCTGGCCACACACAACTGAGTCAATTATTAGTTGTTCTTTGCACCCTTTTGAACCCTTTTTACAACCTTTCTGTTGCACGGCAATTATATTGTTTTTTTTTCACAGTGTACATAGATCCTGTTAGCCAAGCATGATGTAATGATCTAATACAACGTGGGCAGACATGTGATGGGACGATATTTTGTTGGATCCCATGTATTCTGAAGATCTTTTGGAAGCAAATATGTGATGCCACGTGTGATGAATTCGGGCAAGCTATCAGGATGAAGGATGGCATCATTAATGAACTCACCTAGTCGATTGTGGATGCTCCAGAACTTCTTATACCAAAAATTCTGAATCTGGTCAGGGCCAGGGGCTTTCCAATTCGCTAAGTTGTTGATAACTTCCTTAATATCATTTGTGGTAAATTTCTCGTGCTGCATTTGCTCAAATCTTTGGGAAGCTTGCTGTTCTTCTCTTACCCAACTTGATTGAGTGTCATGATGAGATGGTGTAGACAGTTGTTTGCCCCAAAATTCTTGAACTTCTTCTTCAGTCGGATAGTTTTTGTCCGCAGAAACCTTTATCTTACCCAGAGTCTGATAGAATCTTCTCTCTGAGTTGGCGAAAAGGAAGTTATCTTTCTTCCTCTTCATACTCTCCCTATGCTTTGCAAGTCTGGCGGATAATACAGGCAGCCTTTGTTTCAAGGTATCTAAGCACTCTTCAGGTGTTGAATTCGGTACATCTCGCTGTGTGTGGACTGTGTTTTGTCTCATTATATGCTCAGCTTTCCTCAGTAATTTTCTTGTTCTTGTACCACGAACATATTGTGTCATTCTAGCAATATCTGCCCTGAGCTGTTCAATCCTTCCAACAAGTCTTCTTTCCCAGTTTGGCATCGATGGCATTTGCTTTTTCCGTTCATGTTGTCCAATACCCATAGCTCTCACAACAGTTACTGCACCACAGTTAATAATAGTATGAAGGGATTCCAGATTGGCAGATGCTTCAACATGTTCCGGCAAAACATCCCGATTCATGATACTCAGTATCTTTGTCAGCTTTCTTGAACCATTGACTTTCGGTATTTTCGGCCTGCAATTTGTATCCGTTCCATAAAACTCTATGACTGTAGTCATCATTTCATTCTTCAAATCTCTAATTTGGTGTTGATCGATAATTGGCATGGAAACTGGATCTACTTCTTGAAGGTTCTGGCTATCAGCTTGTGCCGACTCCAGTTCTTCAGGAACACTGTTCAGAGTGTCTCCATTCACACCTTCCTTCTCACGCCGTACCTCTTCTTTAATGGTGTTCATTCTGGCTTCAGGGATAAGATTATTCCGGAGAATAGCCCTGTATTGATCAGATACTCTCTGTTCGGTCACAGTTAGTTCAGGGTAATGCAACAGAAATTCAGAATGTAAGCGTTGCCTATAACCAACTGAATTCTGTCCGAAGTCAGTAACCCTAAAATAAGTGCGTATTATGGTTTCATTCATGTAATTTGTCCATTTAATACGCTGTCGTGGCAGTCCTGCCTGGGTGAGCACAGGTTGAGTTACCTTTGCAGCACCTTCAGCAGGTGAAGTACTAGATAATGATTCACTTCGATGCTCAGGCTCATCTTGCAAACGCTTGTCGGCTGTAATGATTTCGGGATCTTGCTCGGTAGGGGCCTGCCTGTTCAGCCCTCTACCACCGGCGGCTCGCATACTGTCACGTCCAGCACCGGCTCCAAACGTGCCCTGGCGCTCCCCAGGCAGCGGCATTTCATCCGAGGTATTACTCGTTAATTTGTCCATCATGCATTAGATGAGTTTGCCTTTTATACCTACAGCCAGGTTTTGTTATCAGCCGTCCCTAACATGGGATACAGACGCTGTTGGCAGCCGCCCGTTCCGGGTCAGACGCTACCATTGTAGGTTTAATTTTGGAGTTTCCCAACTCCTAGACAGGTTGCCTTCACTACGGCTCAGGAGTCCTGCCTACCCCATTTAGTATATCTCGTCATTTCTGGTTAGCACATATCTTGTCATTGCAGATTTCTCACAACACACATTAGATATACGGTATAATTATCTTGCAGAGATAGTGCTTATAATACAATAGTAGACGTCATTTAAGTGCAAACGACCAGCAGAGAAGGAATACATACAAGAATATATGTAGCAAATACGTGTAACCTAATTTTGTAGGTTAAGCAGATGTGAACTTAACCATTCGTTATATTAACACGAAAACAGTCCGATTACCTCCACATATTATATAAAGTATGTAATAAATGGGCTTGAAACATCCCAATTACACACAAAATACCGTACATAACCCATTTCGAGAAGGCATTTGGGGTTATATGGCACTGTAACTAACGATGTAGCAACCACGACATGAATGTAAACAAACATTTCGCAGCTGTATTTTGATGATTATGACGTTGATATATCCACAAGCACTATAACACACACTTGTTTTCGACAAGAGTCCTTAAAAATCACCATAGAAATCGTAAACTAACCATATAAACGTGTAAAACTCACATAAAAAGCGGAAATGTGAGGAGCTCAAAACAAGGACTGTACAGTACAGCATGCCACCACTGGCATCATCATCATCATCATCATCATTATCATTATTATTAGCAAGGTCATCTGCTCCTCAGACAGGAGTATTTTCTTGAATAGCCTATACAAACAGATTCAAGTCTACAATATTTCTAACACTGTCAGGAAAATGCGCTCAATATATACACATCAAAGAAAGTTTTCCGTATACATACCACATCGAGTGGCGGTGGTACAAACCTTCCTCCAAGAGTCCGCCATTGCACGAATGGAATGGCCTCAGATGTCCCCGGACATGAATTGTATCGAACATGTCTGCGATATTCTGAAGCGTGCTATTTCTCAGCGTCTACGACCTCCAATAACCCGCCAAGAGATATGGAGGCCACCGTGGAAGAGTGGGATCACCTGCCTCAAGAAGACCTGGCCACCTTGATCTGTGGTATCCCACGGCGAGTAAGATCCCTGCTGGACGCCCGTGGTTGCCATGTTCCTTATTGAATCGTCACAGTATGGCAAGATTACAACACATATCAGCCCCTGTTTAACAGGCCAAAATGTCTTCTTTTTCGTAATTTCCTTCTCACACATGAATGAAGTCTGCAGGGTATTTGTCCGAATGCCGTCTCTTTTTTAATAACCTCGTCACAATCCCACATACGCTCTGCATCATGGCAAACAAGTGTTATGCAAAACTCTTTCTGATGTGTGTACGAGGGCAGATCAAAAAATAAGTTGCACTTCCCAGTTATGGCCATTTATTACACCACTTATACAACAGCAACACGCCTATAACGACATACAATATAACGTCACTTTTCCACATAGTTTCCAAGACACTCCAAACATTTTGCGAACGCACAACCAACTTGTCGATGCCGGATGCATAGAAAGTTTTCCAGCGTTCTGCAACCACACGGAGACAGCGGCCTTAAGTGTCCTAAATCAAATAACTTGTCTCAATGCCATCTACGTCGCTGTAGAGAGTTTTAACCTTTAATAAGAGACACGCCGTATACACATTAAAGAAAGTTTTCCATATATATACCACATCGAGTGGCCACCTCCTCATCGGTCTGGAAACGTCGACCACCGATCTCCGTTTTGAGCTTACCGAACAGTTGAAAGTCACATGGCGCTAGGTCGGGACTGTAGGGTGGATGTTGCCAGACCTCCAACTTGAAACGCTGCAGCAGTTCGCTCGTTTGACGGGCCTTGTGAAGTGTTGCGTTATCGTGCAACAAAATCACACCGGTGCTCAATTTCCCCCGGCGCTTCTCTTTACTCACTTTACGTAACCGGTGCAACGTTTGACAATACGACGCCGCGTTGATCGTCGTTCCTTTCGGCGTGAATTCCACGTGCAGCAAACCCTCCATGTCAAAGAACACTGTCGCCATAACCTTACTGGCTGAAGGTTGAACCTTCGCCTTCTTTCGTTGTGGTGATGAGGGGTGTACCCATTCCATTGATGTTCTCTTCGTTTCGGGGGTGAAGTAGTGGACCCACGTTTCATCGCCTGTGACGATCCCCCGCAGAAACCCGTTGCCGTCTGCGGCATAGCGTTGAAAAAATGCCAGGGAGGATTGGAAACGTTGTCCCTTGTGATCATCAGTGAGAAGACGTGGGGCCCATCTTTGGAGTGAATGTCCAGTCGACGAGCCATTGCATTTGGCTGCTATTCACACCATACAAGACGATACACCACAGCGACCTGCCTAACAGACGTGTGGGCAGTGTCTGTCCCTTTCTCCGCTGTGCCCATGTTTGCCACACACAGCGCGCTGCTGCAGCACGTTAGTGCAACTAACTTTTTGATCCACCTTCGTAGTTTTGTTAACGAACAGAAAATAGGCACCAGAATTTATTAGCTAATGAGCTGCGGGCTTGTCTAACCTCTGGGGGGAGCCATCTCTGTCTCTGTACCGCAAAAGAGGATAGAGTTGTGTTTCTCTTTCACATCAAGCTTCTACCTTCCATTACTACTAATTGATCACGTATCGAACGCAGACTACAAACAAGAGAAACGAGAAAGATAAATATTCACTCAGCAGAATGACGTAAAACCCCTCACAAAATAACAAGAACCATCTTCGCCGTGTGTTCTTATTACTCTAGTACCCGTGGCTTCATTACAGTTGAATCTCTACACATTATACAGTATGCTTAGGAAGCACAGATTCTCTTTTACAGTTCATCTGAAAGAGTGGTTCAATTAATCTAGTACGGCTTAAGAAAACAAACTGGTGTTGATGTTGCAAATCTAAAATATATAAGGTGCGTTCAAAAAGTAACAAGACGGAGGCTGGAATGCGCAAACCGGTGACTACATCGGCTAATCGTTGGGTGTGTAACGAGGTGTGGTTCCGACCAGAGCGTGGAAGGTCACAGCCGGTCGCTAGAGGGCACGCGTGCACGCCACGAGACGATACAAAGAGAGCAGCAGCATGCATCAATCGTCCAACGCTGCCAGTCTTATTGCAAACAGTGACATGGAAGCGTCAACCGAAGAGCAAAGAGGTGTTGTTTGGTTCCTGACAGTGGAAAACTGTAGGGGGAACGGACATTCATCGCCGAATGTCACAAGTGTACGGCGAACACTGCTTGTCCCTTGCAAGGGTTAAGGCGTGGCACAAGCGCTTCAGGGAAGGACGTGTGTCGTTAGCCGATGATGCCCGGTCTGGGGCACTCCCTGCTTTACTGATGACAACGTCCAGCTGGTTGATGCACTCATTACCCAGGACCGCCGAGTGACAGTGAACGCCATAGCCGCCCTGGTCGCTCCACGACAATGCACGACCTCATACGGCCAACACAGTCGAGGCACTCCTGCAGAAATTCAAATGGGAGGTTCTCAGCCACCCTCCATACAGTCCAGACCTCTCTCCCTGTGATTACGCCATGTTTGGTCCCCTGAAAAGGGCTCTGCGGGGCCAACGATTCCTCTCGGACGCCGACGTCCAGCTGTACGTGCGGAACTGGTTCACATCGCAGCCCAGGGAATTTTATGAGACAGCCATTCACCGCCTCGTGTCACAGTGGGACAAGTGCCTCAACAACCAGGACCAATACTTCTAACATACAGGCACTGGTTTCTGTAATTATGCCTCCGGCTCGTTTTATACAATGTTAAGTTGAGCCCTGGAGTCAATAGATCGTTGTTTGAGTCTTTAGTCTTTTGAATGGTTTGATGTAGCGCTCCAAACCTCCCTGTCTCGAGCTAATCGTTTCATCTCTACACAGCTACCATCCTTTACAACCGAGGCAATCTGCTTAACATATTCTAACCCTGGTCTACCCTTAGAGTTCATGTCTTCAGCACTTCCTTCTATAACTAAGTTTGCTATTCCTGGGTGTCTTAGTATGTGTCCTACCAATCTATATCTTCTCTTCATTAACAATCACCAGAAACATCTCTCCTCGCCTAATCGTCTTAATACTTCCTCATTTGTAACCCTATCTACCCATCTGATCTTCATCATTCTCCTGTAACACCACTTTTCAAATGCTTCTAATATCTTCATTTCTGCTGCACCAACAGACCAAGTTTCACTTCCATACAGCACCACGCTCCAGACAAAGGCTTACTAAAATGACTTTCTAATACCTAAATCTATATTTTTGATGTCAACAAATTTCATTTCTGTAGAAATGCTTTCCTTCTCTGAGCCAACCAAATTTTTATATCCTCTTTGTTTCGTCCATCACTGGATATTTTGCTTCCTTAGCAGAAGTCTCCTACTTCCTTTAGATTTTCACCTACCAATTTGTTAAAAGTTTTATTTATTTATTTACTTATTTACCGTATGACGTTTAGTGCCGGGAGTGTCCGAGAACATGTTCGGCTCGCCAGAGGCTGTAGCTGCTTCAAGCGGACACCACTAGGGTGAGCTACAAGTTCCATTCAATTTCAAGTAGTTCCAACTTTCACTACCAGATATCAATGATACCTAGTGGTGAACTTTGAAACTTTGATACAGCGTTACAACGAAACCTAACCTAGAAATTTAGCTCCGCACAAGTTTAGTCTGTGGAAGGATCTTTTACATGCCATAAATCTATGACATGGGACCGCTGGCTTTACTTCCCCTCCGAAGGAAGGCATAATGAGGGATTTTAACGCTCTTAAAAAATCCGACGACTTCGGCAGGGTTTGAATCCGCGATCTTGGGCACAGCAGTTCAGCATGCTAACAACTACGCCACCGTAGCCGCTAAAAGTTTAATTGTAATATAATAATATTATTAATAATAATAATAATAATAATAATAATAATAACACCATGGATTAAAGAAGTACAAAAAGACATGCGAACTGCTAACATAACCGACTCATCAGACAGAGACTCCTTCCGTAACAAAGTGAACAACTGGGAAGTCCAACCAGAGCAAGCAAAACCTACACCTTACAGACCTCAATGGTCTGACGGAAGAAAATTGGCATTCTCCAACAGAATGAAACAATACTGGCAAAATAAGAAGAACGTCAAGAATTGAGAGAAATTGCTTAATGCTTTCCAATATTGGGAAAATACACTGTAAATAAATAAATAAATAAATAATAATAATAATAAAATAATAATAATAGTAAAATAATAATAATAATTATAGCTGGCCCAGTGTGCATAGAGGCTGCGTGCAAGAAGAGGAGTCTAACGAGTTATACCAACATTCCGAGAAAATATCAGGCAATATTAGAAAAAGAGGATTGATTTTATGGACATATTTAAAGAATAGCTAATGAAAGCCTTTCTAATAGGATATTTAATTATTGCCTCCTCACTAGAAGTCAAGAATAACTGTATAATCAAAACTTAAAATGAGACACAAGGAGAAATGAAGTAGGAATGGAATGAAAGTGATATATCAAGGGGCTTTGAGTAGGCATGCGCGTTGATAGGTTACAAGGAGAAATGGAGTAGTAATTGAAATAAAGTGTTATATCAGAGGGCTTGGAGTAGGCTTGCGTGTTGATAAAATACAAGGAGAAATGAAGTAGGAATGGAATGAAAGTGATATATCAGGGAGCTTGGAGTAAGCTTGCGTGTTGATAAAACACAAGGAGAAATGAAGTAGGAATGGAATGAAAGTGATATATCAGGGAGCTTGGAGTAAGCTTGCGTGTTGATAAAATACAAGGAGAAATGGAGTAGGAATGGAATGAAAGTGATATATCAGGGATCTTGGAGTAAGCATGCGTGTTGATAAAATACAAGGAGAAATGAAGTAGGAATGGAATGAAAGTGATATATCGGGGAGCTTGGAGTAGGATTGCGTGTTGATATAATACAAGGAGAAATGACGTAGGAATGGACTGAAAATTATATCAGGGAGTTTGGAGTAGGCTTGCGAGTTGATAAGATATCAGGAAAAATTAAGTAGGAATGGAATGAAAGTGGTATATCAGGGAGTTTGGAGTAGGCTTGCGAGTTGATAAGATACAAGAAGAAATGGAGAAGGAATGGAGTGAATGTAATATATCAGGGAGCTTGGAGTAGGCTTGCGAGTTGATATGATACAAGGAAAAAATGGAGTGGGAATGGAATGAAAGTTATATATCGAGGGGCTTGGAGTAAGCCTGCGAGTTGTTAAGATAGAAGGAGAAATGGAGTGGGAATGGAATGAAAGTTATATATCAGGGTACTTTGAGTACCCATGCGCGTTGATAAGATTTAAGGAGAAATGAAATGGGAATGGAATGAACGTCATATATCAGGGGGTTTGAGTAGGCATGAGCGTTGATAAGATACCAGGAGAAATGGAGTAGGAGTGGAATGAAAGTGGTATATCAGGGAGCGTGGAGTAGGATTGCGTGTTGATAAAACACAAGGAAAAATGAAGTGACAATGAAATGGAAGTTATACATCAGGGGGCTTCGAGTAAGCTTGCGTGTTGATAAGATACAAGGAGAAATTAAGTGGGAATGGAATGAAAGTTATATATCAGGGGGCTTTGAGTAGGCTTGCGTGTTGATAAGATACAAGGAGAAATGGAGTAGGAATGGAATGAATGTGATATATCAGGGGGCATTGAGTAGGCTTGCGTGTTGATAAGATACAAGGAGAAATGGAGTAGGAATGGAATGAAAGTGATATATCAGGGGGCTTTGAGTAGGCATGCGTGTTGATAAGATACAAGGAGAAATGGAGTAGGAATGGAATGAAAGTGATATATCAGGGGGCTTTGAGTAGGCATGCGTGTTGATAAGTTTGATCAGATACAATGAGAAAATGAAGTAACTACCATGTGATCAAATAATCAAGTGATGTTACGTTCAAGGGGGAGCCAAATGGATATGATTAACATGGTTCATATCATGTCGAGCAATGTCTGTTGATATTTACAGGTTAAGGTAAGATGACGCTGGCTAATATCATGTGGCATCCAACAAAATTCAATTCGGATATTGATAGCCTAGAATGAAATCAAATGAGAAAAAGGACTGTATATCTGAAGCCTGAGCTATTTCAATTTTATACCTGCCATAGCGGTCATGCGTGTTATGATAGCTACCCCCCTCCCCACCGAGGCCGGCTTAACGCCTTATTGCCCCATCATCTCCTGCCCTCCGGCCAGCTCCATGCAATAACATTCAACACCTCACAGCTTGACCAGTTTTATCAATATGGCGGAGGGGAATATTCAGGGTGGTTCGGAGTAGCGTTGCCACGTCTACAAAACCAATCCAGAGGGAAGAAAATATTTTCCGCCATACTTACTCCCTCCCGCGTTGCCACCAATGAATCGTAAGCTCCATACCTCATCCATTCATATTTCTCCAAATTCTCTTTCTTTTTTCATTTCATTATTTATAATTTTATTTTAATTTGATTTATTTATTTATTTCTCTCTTTATTTCAATATTTTTGGATTATATTCTGACTTGAATATTTATTTATTTACTTATTTCTTCATTTCCTCCTTTATTTCTTCATTTGTTTCTCAATTTATTTATTTATTTATTTATTTATTTATTTATGTTCTTATAGCAACGTATAGATGACGCTACTGACCTAGTATACATACATGAACAAACAACACGTAACTAAGAGCTTGTGTTCTTATAGTAACGTATAGATGACGCTACTGACCCAGTATACATAGATGAACAAACAACACGTAACTAAGAGCTTGTGTTCTTATAGCAACGTATAGATGACGCTGCTGACCTAGTATACATAGATGAACAAACAACACGTAACTAAGAGCTTGTGTTCTTATAGCAACGTATAGATGACGCTACTGACCTAGTATACATAGATGAACAAGCAACACGTAACTAAGAGCTTGTGTTCTTACAGCAACGTATAGATGACGCTACTGACCTAGTATACATTGATGAACAAACAACACGTAACTAAGAGCTTGTGTTCTTATAGTAACGTATAGATGACGCTACTGACCTAGTATACATAGATGAACAAACAACACGTAAGTAAGAGCTTGTGTTCTTATAGCAACGTATAGATGACGCTACTGACCTAGTATACATAGATGAACAAACAACACGTAACTAAGAGCTTGTGTTCTTATAGCAACGTATAGATGACGCTGCTGACCTAGTATACATAGATTAACAAACAACACGTAACTAAGAGCTTGTGTTCTTATAGCAACGTATAGATGGCGCTACTGACCTAGTATACATAGATGAACAAACAACACGTAACTAAGAGCTTGTGTTCTTATAGCAACGTATAGATGACGCTACTGACCTAGTATACATAGATGAGCAAACAACACGTAACTAAGAGCTTGTGTTCTTATAGCAACGTATAGATGACGCTGCTGACCTAGTATACATAGATGAACAAACAACACGTAACTAAGAGCTTGTGTTCTTATAGTAACGTATAGATGACGCTACTGACCTAGTATATATAGATGAACAAACAACACGTAACTAAGAGCTTGTGTTCTTATAGTAACGTATAGATGACGCTACTGACCTAGTATATATAGATGAACAAACAACACGTAACTAAGAGCTTGTGTTCTTATAGTAACGTATAGATGACGCTACTGTCCTAGTATCTATAGATGAACAAACAACACGTAACTAAGAGCTTGTGTTCTTATAACAACGTATATGTGACGCTACTGACCCAGTATACATAGATGAACAAACAACACGTAACTAAGAGCTTGTGTTCTTATAGCAACGTATAGATGACGCTGCTGACCTAGTATACATAGATGAACAAACAACACGTAACTAAGAGCTTGTGTTCTTATAGCAACGTATAGATGACGCTACTGATCTAGTATACATAGATGAACAAACAACACGTAACTAAGAGCTTGTGTTCTGATAGCAACGTATAGATGACGCTACTGACCCAGTATACATAGATGAACAAACAATACGTAACTAAGAGCTTGTGTTCTTATAGCAACGTATAGATGACGCTACTGACCTAGTATACATAGATGAACAAACAACACGTAACTAAGAGCTTGTGTTCATATAACAACGTATAGATGACGCTACTGACCTAGTATACATAGATGAACAAACAACACGTAACTAAGAGCTTGTGTTCTTATAACAACGTATAGGTGACGCTACTGACCTAGTATACATAGATGAACAAACAACGTGTAACTAAGAGCTTGTGTTCTTATAGCAACGTATAGATGACGCTACTGACCTATTATACATAGATGAACAAACAACACGTAACTAAGAGCTTGTGTTCTGATAGCAACGTATATGGACGCTACTGACCTAGTATACATAGATGAACAAAAAACACGTAACTAAGAGCTTGTGCTCTGATAGAAGCGTATAGATGACTCTACTGACCTAGCATATGACGAACACTGGTGGTCATGGTTACCAGATCGATTCCCAGCCCAAAAACGTATCCATGTTTAAGTAACTGAATGGTTTGGCAAGAGGTCACCATATTGAAGTGACAATGTATGGAATGACGTGTGGTCTGTAGGAATTTCAATTGTAATCGAATAATAGCTGCAGGTAGAACGTTCATGTTCAAACACATGTTGCTTTGTTCTCGCTGACGAGGGCAGAATACATTACAGCTCCGTAAATAAACAATTACTAACGCTGTTAATTACTGCAGCGGAAATGAAGCGACGGTATCACCGGAAACACATCAGTCCAGTGAGGCGCACCAAGAAAATTACATTATCCTGATCAGGGATCGGACTATGGCGCACTAAACATTTTACATTTTACTTGCTTTCACTGCCCACTGTTCTTGTTGTTGCTGTTTTAAAATGCCTAACATCTAGGTCGTCGGTATGCCCGTTGTTGTCGTGTTCAAAGAATAAAGGAAGGTAGTTTTTGGCGACAGCCTGCAGGTGATATCCCATCACCGAAGTTATGAACACAGGGAAATGGAGAACAGCCTTGCTGTTGAGAACTCGTGAAGAGTAAAAATGTTCTGGTAAGAAGAAAGACCCAGGTGTGGCACAACGAGCTCAGTTTTTCCGAGCTTGAGAACTCACCTACTTTCAAGTGGACTTGTCGCGGTTTAATATCAAGTAGTTGAAACCGGTAAAACATGACGGTCAAATTCTTTGTACGATTAATTTTTGGCACTATTGCAACTCTTAGGGCGTCGAAAGATCGCACTCTCGATATTGCAAAATATAACTGGCCATTACTGAAAACTTGATGAGGTAAATAGAAACCTACACGTTCTAGAGCTTTCTAATTAGTGATACAATAGAATGAAAGAAAAATAAGAAAATAAAAACCCCTATCCGAGGTAGGATTCGAACTCGTGTGGACGATGCATAATGTAATTAAACACTAACAGACCAAACAAGAAGACCAGCGAGCTATTAATTAAGGCAAAGAACTTATGCACTCAACTGCCAGTTTACGTAAATTCTTCAATAGTTCCCTTCTTTAATAACACAGGTTTGCGACATTTAAGTTTCTGAAAAATTAAAGAGAGGTTATCGCTAATTTTTATTTTATTTGGTGTGCTTATTTTGAAAATGACCACCATTTTGTTCCATAACGTCAGGGGATTTTGTAAAATAGATATCGATATTTTTGCTAAAATCGAGAGCAAAAGAAAACGAAGTTCCATGACGAAATAAAGAGCCTACTTTTCTTAAAATTTAAGATTCATGCCAATGATTAATCTATATAAATCTATCTAGAATAATGACGAATTAAGTTGGTAATATCGAAATTTCTAATGAATCGAAATACCGTATACCTGACATAATGTAGCCCAATAGAGCACTACAGTTGGCAGCCCTGGTGACTGAATATATTCATAGTTCCATCTCTTAAGGTACAGAATGCAAAATTTGGTTCAAGTCCAATGGATAGCATGGACGTTACATGCAGTTAAACATTGGATTTAACAGCGCGCGTAAAATCATGTTGGCAACAATGTCATGCATGTATTGGTCAGAAATGATCTGAAATAATACGATCTATTGCTGTGCCAATTTTGAATGAAATCCATTAGTTAGTATAGAAGTTACATGCATTCTAAAATTGAACCTATCAGCAGGCTTAGAATCATGTTGGCAGCACTGACGTATATTATTTACTCCAAATTAATCTAGAATGCCAGGTACTATACGTGTGCAAAGTTTAGAGCTATTGGTTTGCATACTTTCTGATATATTGATATTAGGGTAACAAAAATAGAGACAGCATTTATTAACAGTTGGCAGCCCTGGTTGCTTTTAATAATACACATAGTCATATCTGTTATGGTACACGTAGCACATACGAAATTTGGTTCAAATCCAAATAATAGTATAAAAGTTACATGTATTTAAAGTTGGACCTCTCAGCAGGCTTAGAATCATGTTGGTAGCACTGACGTATATAAGATTCTCCAAATTAATATAGAATGTCAGGTACTATACGTGTGCATAGTTTAAAGCTGTCGGCTTGCATACTTTCTGTTATATTGGTATTTGGAAAAAATAAATTGAGAGCATTTATTAACAGTTGGCTACCCTGGTGGCTCTTAAGAATATACCCAGTCATACCTGTTTATGTACACATAGCACATACGAAATTTGATGAATTCCAATTGATAGTGTAGAAGTTATATGCATTTGAAAATTGGACTTATCAGAAGGCTTATAATCATTTTGGCAACACTGCCATGTATGGCCTCCTGGAAATTAAACTTAAATATTATTATCTAAACGTGTGCCAATTTTGAAATAGCTCCCATTCATCTCTTTCAAGATATTTAACATGGAGCTAAAATTTCAATTGCGATTTTTCACCAGTTGGTAGTACTGACATCGTTTTCAAATACGGCATTGAGATATTCCGATGTAGATCTTTACACATAGCAAAATTTGTTTCGGTTGCTGCAGCCGTTTAGGAGTTGATAGGGACACACACACACAGCCAGCCAGCCAGCCAGACAGACAGACAGACACACATTTGCCCGGATCGATCTCATAAGTCTACTTTTTCCTAATTTTTGCACAATGTGAAAAGTAGGCTAAAAATTCCCTTGAGTTTAAACTTTTTACAACGAATTATGGTGCAGTTTCCATTAAAAAAACTAACATAAAATAGACGATTAACCAAGAGGAACAAATACATGAACGTTCGAAACAAATTTTAAACTGAGCGAAAGACATAACAATACAAAACAAAGTGTCTATTTAAATGCGTAGTCTTTTTACTTTGAAACTTCTTATATTATGTACAATATCAGGCAAATATTCATAAAAATCCAAGTACAATTGAATTTATTCAAGAAAACGTGACGTAATAAAACTTTTTAATTATTGTTTTCGAAATCAGCATCTAAAAATACATAAAGTTCAGATATCACTTCCCTTGCATTTATTTCATCACAAACCTGTGTAATTCTATTCCAGTAAATCTCGTGGGAAACTTTTCGATCATGCCTTATAATTAGTTGTGGCATTTTCCAAACATTGTTTAATTACACCAAGAACACTGATAGTTCTTATTTGCGTTGGTGTCAGTTACACTCATCTGAAGCAAAGTAAAAAATTTCGAAAACGGTGACATTTTTTAAATAATCCACAGTTTAATAATTGTCACTAAATATTTAAATGCTTTGCAGCAAATGAGCGATATGATTCATAGTGCCATGGATTATAGCAAAGGCGTAACCAGGAGGGGGTTAGTGGAGGTTATAAATACCCCCCCCCCTCTCCTTTAAAACCTACGGTACGTCAGAAATACCACAAGTGAAACTTGTCTCAATGGGTTGGCTCCTATGTTCATTCACAGAGACATGGTGGTAAAACCAAGAGATCTGTTGGTTCTATTTTCCAGGAAACCTCAAAGATGCATTTTAGATGTAATTTCAACATTCCTATCACTGTAAAACTATGTTCATATTGTTCTTCTACTGTCTTCTAATGTATTAATATTTTAGTTTATCACAATGTTTGCAAAATGACATGAATACCAACATTATTGACGTGATTAAGGTCGGGTTTCACCAACGTTAATTATCTCTTAATTGATCATTAAAGGTTATTTAACTTCGCACGAGCATTTCATTAAACAGAAACGCTGGTTACGTTACCACTAACAAGCAATTACGTTAAATGGCCAAATCTGACCACTCAACTCTCTAAAGCATCGTTAAAGTGGAGGGAAACTGCTGAACCCTACCTCGTGTATCCCTCAATGGTGGTTTGTTTCCAAGTTTCACACGAACGTTCATCCATATGAATATAGAATATGTTTCTGACAATGAAAATTATATAATATCATACATGTTCGTAAGACCAAGAAAGAAGAATACGAAAAAAAAAACATCCGAAGCGGAGATCAAACTCCTACCAGTTCTGCATAATGAACTCTATGTCTGCGAGGCAACCACTTACGCTACGAAGACAACGATGTGAGCATGTTCTATTTAGCTAAGCAAACAATGTATGCTCACAACTGTCAGGTCTCCTAAATGTCCATATCATTTTAGGCTTTTTCTATGAATAAGGTTATCCCTCCCTATATTATTCCGCTAAGGTCCCATTCCAGTTTAGTACCCAAAATAAGGTCCCATTAACACCAACCTACACATATGGGGTACCTACAGGTTCAGCATAACCCAATGCGTAAGCGAAATGCACTCACGTACTCTTTAAATGCCTCACAATTAAATAAATACCTTAAAACATGTATATTTACAATGCAATAATGAAAGAATGCAACACGGTAACCATGGTAACAGAATCTCACAGGTCCATCTATTTCTGTAAGACGCAATGCAATTCCAATTATTACATTACTGTGAAAGTTTCCAGACGGTTATAAGGTTATCACGGAACCAAATTAGGCTGTAAAATTCATCAATACATTCAGTATAATGCACTTAAGGGGGTCAAGGGGCACTCTAGATTTTTTTCACGTAATTTTCACGTGTGAGTGTGGTACGAAAGGTCTTTTTCACCCGACTATAAAGGGTCTCCGAAAACCACATTTAAAGGCCCTTAAATTAACAGTGTCTGTGATATTCCCAGAAAACTAAATTCGCTCTGATATACCTATGAATGAATGACAAACCCCTAACCACTGCACCAGTAGCTGAATTGATAAAGTCTGATTATTCATACCAAGGATAAATCAGTCATAGCATTCATGATTGAGATTTTGCTAAGTGTACTTTTTACAACTAGAATATTCGTGGGCGAAGTCGCGACGGGTAATGCTAGTAATTCAGAAAATCCCAAGGAAACTTCGCAAACAACGTTCTGTGATACACGCTTCTTGAACTGTCCGCAATGTTTCTCCAGGTTGAAACCAAATCTACGCATGTGCAAGAGCCGTAAATCTTATTTGTAATTACGAACCCTAATGTCCTTGTGAAAAGCATCGACGATAACCATGCATTAACTGTCTTACAGTGTTCTCATGCTATCTCTGCCGGTGAGGACCGTTGTATTTCTGATAATCCGAGTTGTCAACTCCCCTACTCCTATTCATAAGACATTACCCCACATTGTGGGGCTCGGGAGTTCTGGCGGCCGACTTAGCATAATACACTCGGCACACTCATTAGTGCTTGCCACACAATTGTTGGTGTGCCAATTTGAGAAATGTCGTTGGTGAGGTTCGTACAGTCGGTATGTCTGGAAGTAATGGCGTAGCTCACCGGCAGAGATATCATTTGGGCACAGTACTTAAGTTAAATAGTAATTAACTAACTAACTAACCGTTAGTCTTTGTTGTTGTTGTTGTTGTTGTTGTTTGAGTCGTCAGTCTTTTGACTGGTTTGATGCAGCCCTCCACACCTCCCTGTCCTGAGCTAATCGTTTCATCTCTACATAGCTACTACACCCTACATCCGAGGCAATCTGTTTAACATATTCTAACCTTAGGCTACCCCTACAGTTCTTGGTCCTCGACCCTTCCTTCCATAACTAAGCTTGCTATTCCTGGGTGTCTTAGTATGTGTCCTACCAACCTATCTCTTCTCTTTATTAGCAGTCGCCAGAAACATCTCTCCTCTCCCACTCGTCTTAATACCTCTCCGTTTGTAATCCTATCTACCCATCTGATCTTCATCATTCTCCTGTAACACCACATTTCAAACGCTTCAAGTCTCCTCTTTTCTGCTGCACCAATAGTCCAAGTTTCACTTCCATAGAGCGCCACGGTCCAGACAAAGGCTTTCAAAAATGACTTCCTATTATCTAAGTCTATATTCGATGTCAACAGATTCCTATTTTGTAGAAATGCTTTCCTTGCCTGAGCCAACCTATTTTTATATCCTCTTTGCTTCGTCCATCACTGGTTATTTTGCTTCCTAAGTAACAGAAGTCTCTTACTTCCTTCAGATTTTCACCTGTAGGTAAAAACGGCCCTTAGTGTTCTCAAAATTTGATGTTTTTCAGACGGTCAACTCGATTGTGCCCAATTGTAATGGGTGGTTCCCTAATCCTGAACAAAAAGTCGACACGAAATTTATAAATACACTTGGATGACCAGTTTTGATCGTCAAGCGATCATCATCAGATCATTTTACATTGATCGACAAACACAGGCATCTAGGAATGCGGCGGGGGGAAGACCAAGGAGGTTGAGAAATAACGTAACAAGACAGGAAATACCTTCTAGTTCTGTGCAGGCAGTGGAGGTTGCAGCTGCGTGGAAACGAACCACACACCACTCAAACAGCTAAGTGTACAATTCACAAGAACCTGCCCATTTAATAACAATCACATAATCACACTAAGCAAGCAAACTTGAAGATCAATCACCACTAACAGCATCTCAACAAAAAAAATCACATATCTTGACTAGATCTGCTAGTTTAATTACTACTGTAACTAAATAAGTGTATACGAGTATATTGTAATATATTATAACCTATACTTGTAGACATATTAATAGCCTAAACGTCAAGGACCTGATGATGATAGCTTGACGATCGAAACTGGTCATCCAAGTGTAGTATTATTAATTTCATGTAACTATAACACCCCATTGGGATTGGTCGATCATGGCTATGCTGCTGGATTATTGCCACCCTCTAAAAATGCTATGTTCTTGATGGGGAATCGAACCCGCGGTTAATGAACCCCTATTCCACTGAGGGAGCTAACTTCAGGTTATGAATATATTAATAAAAGTCTAGGTTATTCTTTCAAATCCCTTCTTGGTCTGGACGTATTCTCTCACCTCCAACAACGTTTTCGCTTTTATCGATAGAAACCGCTAACTTTTCATCCCTGCTGCGAAGGGGTTGGGGGACGGGAGAGGGTGGGGGAACAGAAAGAAGAGTGGGCAAACCATTAGGTGATGTCTCACGCGGCAAGTTCGATATCTCGATGGAGAACATCTCTTCCAGTATATCGATTACTTAAGTGGCTAGCGATTAGAGTTTCTCCTTAGCCCTCAAGTGCTCGTCTCAAGTGGACGTCAGAAACCCCCGGTGCTCTATAAATAATAAGCGAGGACTACAAGTGCTGCACTCCTGAGGGGCTCATTATAAACACGACAAGTTAGTCAATCCACTAAAGCAGTGGACCAATTAGGCCAACATACAGTGCAAGGATTATTGTCAAATGGACGGTTGGTTGTCCTGATTTCAATGGATTACCCCCAAACCACGAGAGCAATTTTCGGAAATATTATAGAAAGGAGGGAAAGCAAATTTTCTCTTAATAATCCCATTTGTCTCTCCCACCCCCAATTGCAAAGAGCTCACAATTTATGCTCTTATTTGAAGAGAAGTTGGCCTTTTCATGTCTTTAGTCGGTGGTCCTTTGGTTCTTGGTAAGCTCGTGGTCTCCTTCAAGTATGATGGTACTGTGTTAGGGCATCCGAGGCTTGTATAATCATTCGTCTTCCCGCTTTTCATGGAGGTACCTTGATCTTCTTTTACATTTTACTCCTACTTCTAACTATTCTTCTTCGTGTTGTTCATCGTCTTCTTCTTATCCAATTTTTCTTCTTCTTAGTCATATTTTATTCTTAATCTTCTTCGTACTTTTCTTCTCCTTCTTAGTTTTCTTCTTCTTCTTCTTCTTCTTGATATTCTTCTTCTTCTTCTCCTTCGAACGCTTTGTATATTTCTTCTTCGTCGTCTTCTCTTTATTCATTGTCTTGTTCATGGTGTTCTTCTTCAAATGTTATTCTTCTTAGTCATATTTTATTCTTCACCTTCTTCTTGTTATTCTTCCGCTACTTCTTCGTTTTCTTCTTCTTCTACCTCGTCCTATTCTTGGTATTCTTCTATACATTGTATATTATTTCTTCGTCGTCTACTCTTTATTCGTTGTCTTGTTAATCTACTTCTTCTTATCCGATTTATTTTCTTCTTAGTCATATTTCTTCTTATCTTCTTCATGTTTTTCTTCTTCTCCTTAGTTTACTTCTACCTCGTCTTATTGTTGGTAAAGTTCATGATCCTATCATTTGTATCTATTTCTTCTTGTTCATCACCATCATCGCATTCTTTTTCTCCTTGTTAATCGTAATCTTCGTTGTTGTCTTCTTCGTCGTCTTCTCCATCTTCGTCCTCTTCATGTTAGTCTTAGTCATTGTCTTATTCCCCGTCGTCTTCTTCATCTTTAATCTTGTTCGTCCTTTTCTTCTTCATCTTAATCTTCCTCTAAGTCTCCTCCTATGTATTTTGTTGCAGGTTTGATTGCTACCTCAGCCATTCTGGAAGTGGTATTCCATGGTTTCTTCCACTTCTATTCCAGGAAAATGCTGGGATAGTACCTATCTTCAGGCCACCGCCACATCTTACCCAAATCCTACTTCGACTACAAATACACACTCTAGTACGGACATCACAGTGACACATGTTATCAGACAACTTAATAATAATGTCATTTTATTTACGTCCCTGTTAACACTGTGGCCTTTAGAGACGCCACGCCGGGTGCCAAAACTTTGCCCCGAAGGGGATCTTTAACGTGTCAGTAAATACCAGATGACTGCGCCATATCAGATAAATTCTACACACACTCAAGTACACGAGGAAACATGACCACAATGTCACAGACATCCTAAATGAATCGAATCAACAGCTAAACAGCATACAAAGATAACGAACACTGGTTTTTGTTAATACTATAATAATAATAATAATAATAATAATAATAATAATAATAATAATAGCCGAATGGCCAAAATACAATTCATGTTGGTTCTTTAGTCTACAGATCTTTACTATACTCCTAAACGGATTTTGTCCTATTTCTGCATCGGTTGATGTGATAGCGTTCACATCCTTCACCACACAAAGTACACACACACACACTCCTTTGTTACTTCATGGAAATGTGTCGTCGCATATACTGTAGTTTGTGGTGATATCCATGAGTCGCTAAACTTGTGATGACTAGGGCTCGGATTTTTAGGTGCTAAAAATCGGGAAAATATTTATTTTTTATGTATTAAAAATTCCAGAAATATGTGACAAAAAGTAAAAATATTTAATTATAATTTAGTTTATTAATGTGATTATAAACAATATGCAGTACCCATGAATGCAATTTATGCTATGTCTCACTGACTGCTGATGCATTACAATACACAGCGAGATACATCTTCGGGTTGTCCATCACAAATGACCGACGATTATCGCGACACACTTATTCTGAAGGCGCGAAACTGCGGCGATATGTTTCTTGCCCTCGAGGTGTTGTGTAACTTGAGATCTCTGTTCAGCCAAGATTGCTTTCCCACAGAGGTAAAATTATCTTTAAATTCTGCAACAGACGATAACTTGCAGTTGTTTTTATTTTAGGCATCGTAGAACTGCCTTACTGCCAGAAATGAACTGCATGTGAGTGACACTGGTTCCAGGTAGCGGTGGGGAGGGGCGGGGGGGGGGGGAGATCTAGCACGTGGTGCAATACGGCTATGGACGAGGAAATCCCCGGCTTCCACAGAGAGTGGCACGGGGCGACAAGTTAAGAATAACACAGTTGCAGGCTGCCATACGCTCTTCATGAAGATTAGATAGCCCACGGTTTCTTCCCCGTTGAAGTAACACAGAACAATAAGGCAATAAACTGAAAGTTCTAGCATACTGATTTTAAAATATGCAAATATTATGTCTTTTTGATGTGCTAATAAGTGAAAAGCAGGAATTTATGTATTTATAGAAAAAATGCTTAAAATATGTATTTACATAAAAACATATTTATTCACCTAAAAATCCTAGCCCTAGTGAAGGCATGCCTTAATTCTTGATTCGCCTCCGTCCAGTGTCGGTTCCACACGGCGTCTGTACAATAAAATTCATGCAAAATATCCTCCCTTTTGTTCTCTCTCTTCAAGTACCTTGGCACTATTTTGAGTGGATTGTAGTAAGAAGCTTGCCTTTATGTGATCAATATTGGAAAGTCTCTGGCCATTTCATACACCAGTCACGATTTTGTGTTTATTCCAACACAGAGAGCTCTAAAATACTTAAATAATGCACCTGGTAAGTTGGCAGTGCTGGTGTTGAGTGATACCGGAGTGCGACAAATAAAAAAAAAAGGAAGTCGTGAAATGGAAATACTCTGTCAGGTAACAAATGATAGCGTATTGCTGACGTCATGCTAAACGGGCGGCCATCCTCCCAGGGGGATCGCTGATGGCTTTGGGATGGACTGGTTGGCAGAGGCGTGCGTCGATCAGCGCTGTAATGGAGGGGTTGATGGAGGGGGGAGGGTGGTTTGAAGAATGCAGAGCTAGTGGTAGATTTACTGGGTCGGCACAAACACTGCCTGTAATAACCCAGGGAATGCTTAGGAACACCGCAGTGTCCAATATGCTGTACAGCCAATAGGTTTCTTCTTTCAAAGGAAACCTTTATTGAGCGGCTTGAGAGACAAGTAACATCTGATAAACTTGGGAAAATGATCCTTAAAAGATATGTCAAAAAGGATGCTTATCAGTAGGGCTCGGATCGATATGCTCGATAAAATCTCCAGATATCCTCGAAAACCTTGTGTTTTATGCTCGATAAATATGCTCGAAAAACCGATTATATGCTGGATATATATGCTCGAAAACCCATTGTATGCGGTTAAATATGCAGAATATGCTCGAAAAACACCGGTAAAAACTATAGAAAGGAAAGTGAAAGGGAAAAAACCAATAACATACCTTTGTATACGAGCTTTATTTTCTAATTGTATGTATGATAACACTGCAATATACTCGCATTCAAGTTTTTCAATTATATATAAGAGAAGTTTTCTTATAGTTACAGTTTAAAAGTTCATTTACAAAATGTTCAGAATTAGGCGAGTCAATGAAGTAGATCTGCATTACAACAAGAATTTGTTGTATGTTTTCAGTTTTGGATGATCTTAAATCAGTCAATAAAAGTTTCAATGACGAGAACGACCTCACTAAAGGTTAAAAACCTGTGGTTCTATTATTCGCACCAGATAGGCTTTTCAATAATTATTTCTGTTTTCGAACCTAGGATGGTCATGGCCCAAATTGGGGGGAATTCGAAGAAAAACAAACTATTTAGACGAAAACTACAAGAATATGCATTTATATGCTTCTATTCTAAAAAACGTGGTTTTATGCATTTATATGCTCGATAAATTTCAATTCTATTGGTCCCATAGAGGTGAAACTACCACTGAAAAGCTTCTTTCTATGTGTACTATTCAGGAAAGAAATATGCAAATATGCTCGAATCCAAGCCCTATTTATCAGATATCACTTGTCTCCCTTGTTATCTAAGCTCCTCAATTAAAAGCAGCTTTCCCGTTATTTTTAGCCTATTTTCATTTATGAAAAAAAATAAGCTTATGCGATCACCTTTTGCCAGTGTGTGTGTGTGTGTCCCATAATAAAATCTAAACGGCTGGAGTAATTTCAATGAAATTCGGTAAGGACATTGTATTATTTTTTCCGACTCGGACCATGTGCTTAAAATTTTAATGTTTCACCAATCCATCATGGCAGCTGTACAAAATAATTCACCAGTTTTCTATATCTCCGAAACTGTTACTGATATCACCCTGATATTTTGTACGATGATAGAGAATTCGTAGCTAAGCTCAGCTATGTCAGACTTAAAACATGGTATGTACAACACTAACATGGCGGCCAAGCGAAATTAAAATGTTTAAATGTAATGTTCTCGAGATTTCATCAACCGAGCGCACTGAAACTTGGTAGGATAATTGTTTATACAAGATTGACTCCACTGGCATCTGATTCAATTCAATTTTTCTCATAAAAACAAGATGGTGGCTGTGCGAAATATTTAATTTTTTTTTATTGTTTCCTAATCATGCGATTGAAGTGAACGTATGGATAATAAACCTGTATAATATTCTTTATATAATGGTACATAACTCTAAAGCCTACAAATAACTTAAAACAATTCAACATGGCGATTGTCCGAAATAATTCGACGGTTCTCAATATTTTAGAATCTACATAAGTACAGCAATCAAACTGAAATTTTGTATGATGGTAGAGGCTATAAACATAAGTTCAACTATGGGCTTTTCAATAACCTGATGAACACAAATCCAACAAGATGGCGATATTTTTATATATGTTTCTCGAAAAATTCTTGCAATAGGCAGCAGAAATTGAATGGAAAAGACCAGTGGGTTATATGAAAATAGGTTATTTAGTTCTTCACGGAACTTGTTGTTAAATTACAGTAGAAACTGCCTTCAACGGACCGTTTCTTATACATTGGAGTTTCGCTGTTCACCTCGGCTTTTCTGAATTGCGTCTGGGACTTGCCGTCCGTGAGCCATTTAAGATTATGCTGGGTAAACCGTTTAAGATACCGGTGAAGCCCTGGCGGGTTGCCTGTATTCATATATGAAAAATCCACAGCCTTCTTCCAGTCGACCGACCGTGTCAGGGAATGGAATGAATGAAGCCCCCATCTAGCGGCGACGATATAAACTGTGCTGGCTGCCGAAGCCTGTCGCACTCCCTTGGGGCAATGATTAAATGAATGACAGATGGAATTGAAATGATAGAGGGGAGTGTTGCTGGAATGAAATTTGTGACAGGGAAAAACGGAGTACGAGGAGAAAAACCTGTCTGCCTCCGCTTTGTCCAGCACAAATCTCACATGGAGTGACCGGGATTGGAACTACAGACCCAGCGGTAAGAGGCCGGCGTGCTGCTGCCTAAGCCACGGAGGCTCCAGTGTTGCTAATTATTAGTCGTAAATGTTTTCTTTAAAAATATCTTGCAATTGTGAACAGGGCGTGCTTTCTATGTGGTGATGATGATGATGATGATGATGATGATGATGATGATGATGATGATGATGATGATGGTGATGGATAAAGGCCCTCAGCGGAGTGGAGGCTGTAAGCAAATGAATTGACGTGAAGAAACGAAAAATTAGGAGTCCATTCAGGATGAGGAATTAAATGTATTAAATGATCCGTTAAAAAGGCAATGTTGTTGTTGTTGTTGTTTGGGCCTTGCGTCTTTCGATTGGTTTGATGCAGCTCTCCATGCTTCACTGTTTTGAGCTAATCGTTTCATCTCTACATAGCTACCACACCCTATATCCGAGGCAATCAGTTTAACATAGTCTAACCTCGGTCTACTCCTACAGTTCTAGTCCTCGACCCTTCCTTCCATAACTTAGCTTGCTATTCCTGGGTGTCTTAGTATGTATCCTACGAACCCATCTCTTCTCTTCATTAGCAGTCGCCAGAAACATCTCTCCAATCCCACGCGTCAAAATACATCTTCATTCGTAACCCTATCTACCCATCTGATCTTCATCATTCTCCTCCAACGCCACATTTCAAACACTTCAATTCTCCTCTTTTACATCGCTCCAACAATCCAAGTTTCACTTCCATAGTGCGCCACGCTCCAGACAAAGGCCTTCAAAAACGACTTTCTAATACCTAAATCTATATTCGATGTCAAAAGATTCCTTTTCTGTAGAAATGCTTTGCCTGTGCTAAACTACTTTCTGTATCCTCTTTGCTTCGTCCGTCACTGGTCATTTTGCTTCCCAAGTAAATTAAAAGGAAGTACGATATAAGAATAAAATCATATGATTGTAACTTACATAGGTTGGAATAGGGTGACTGCACTTATGGTTCAGAAGTTACCAGTTTACAGTATCCATTTAGGCAAAATTGATAAGGTTCAGTAGGTAGGCAAACCTTAACATGAAACGGGCCTTGTGCCAAGATGTCGTATGACATCTCCTGTAGTTGAAAGGCTTACGACCGTTTCATGTTTAGGCTTGCCTTCCTACTATGGCTTACGGCATCTTGGCACAAGGCCCGTTTCACGTTCAGGTTTGCCTTCCTACTATGTCTTACGGCATCTGGGCACAAGGCCCGTTTCATGTTCAGGTTTACCTTTCTACTGAACCTTATCAACTTTACCTAAATTGACACTGTTCATCCACTGGTAGCCGATCAACCATAGGTCAAGTCACCCTATGCACTTTATTAATCTTGATGTTCGACCCTGACCATTATATGTCAGAAAACTGTACTATAATGAGGCTCATTATAAAAATATTTTTCATTATGAAACAGTTTCTCTCACCAATCAGAGCTCAAGAAACTGTTGTTTGACCAATTAGATAATTAGATTCGCTGAGTTCCACGGCCTTCTAATTAAAATTTCACTGCCTGGTCTAGTGTCAGTAGGGTAATCGAGGAGGCCATGGTCAAATACAAGGCATTCTCTGCGTCTCATGCGCTTGGTTCTGTACATAAAACTGGTGAAATCTCAACAGATATTTATGAATATTTATGTTCGAATATAAAATAGTTACAATAATTATCGTCGAACATAAAAAGTCGTATGCAACTCGCCTATAATGGTAATTAAGACACTCGTATGGAAATTATAAAACTCGCATACGCTCGTTTTATAAACACACTCGTGTCTTAATTATTGCCATTATAGGCTCGTTGCATAACGTACTATTATCGTCTTGCTCCAATTGAAATTATCCTCGATTGAAATTTTGAAGTGATATAGAAATATTTAAGGTCCTTGACAAACTCCATATATTCCGTTAACAACATATGAGTATATGTCTGACAGTTACGTTCTGACTACACATGACGTCAACTACAGTATAACATCATGCAATATAAATAGCTCTCAGTGCTGCCACCAGAGGGTTTATTTGCCAAACAAAATATATGAAGGGATGAGTGGAATCCCTTGCGGGCAATAGTATAATATTCATTAGACCTTGGAAAGAGTTGATTGACACAATATAAACTGTTCCAGAGAAAGGTTTTTGTTAAAGGCTTTGGGCATCTTGATCATCAGCCCCGTGTAGTTGTGTGGGTGTTGAACTTGTCTGATAACGTATTTATATGAAAACTGTAGTAATGTAGTCTATTAATAATAATCAAACAGTGATGATGAGCACTAACAAAAACTACGTGAAGAAAATAGTGAAGACGAAATATCAGCGGGTAAAAGTCACGAAACAGTTCAAATACCTCGAACAGATCAAGCAACAATGGAATGGAAAAAAGGGACAATAGAAAATAGATGACAAACTATAAGAAATAAACTTCGCCACCAAAGATATCGGACCCTCAGTGCAAGACTGCCACAAGTCAAAAAACATGAATTTTTAAGTATGTGGTACTTCCTATGGGGTAGAGGAAGGCCAAGAAAGAAGTATCGGGTTTATGTGATGGGCAGACTACATTTCCATGCATATGCTGTTTTTTAACGTTCTGCAGAGGACAGACAAATGTTTTTGCAGGGACATGGCCTTGCCTTTAGAATATATGATGATGATACCAAGTTACGCTGGTGGCAAGGGCAATGTCTATTTATGTATTAAATTGTATTTGCTTCACTAAAGTGACAATTCTGCATCATTCCTGTCATCTTCGGACGTCAGCATTAAATATTCTGAACGCGAGAGGAACGTGAGCCTGATATGTCTGAGCAACCACAAAAGTTCTGCTCAGACCACACAATAGCTGGAAGAGGACATTCAGATTACCTCGCACGTCACTTCTGACAGCTCTATGACGTCATCATACACAGGTGAACAACAACAGCGCCTCCAGAAGTGGAAAAAGGGAGACAGCATTTCCTGCTCATTTCCTCTCGTTGTGAGCTGCTTGTTGGGTTGCCTGCCTTGCAGGCGTCTCTATTTCCAAAAGAAGATGACTTATCTAAACCACTTTTTCTATTGTACCTTATAGCACTATTGAAGCGTTATATTCTACTGGCCGATCTACAGCTAAGATTTAATTATTTTTGTCTTCTAATCACCAAATATGGTACGGAAGATCATTTTCAAGAATTTATCATAAGACTCAGAGTGACGTGGATTTTTGACTTCCTTGAAAAGTCTGAATCCTTCTTGGGAAAATGAGAAAGCTGTTTGTAATTAAAAAAAAGAAGCAAAAGTCAAAGAAAGAAAGAAAGAAAAAAGAAAGAAAGAAACAAAATCCAAAGATACATAAAGCAAGGAAACAATTAAGAAGTAAACAATAATCAAAGAAAGAAAGAAAGAAAGAAAGAAAGAAAGAAAGAAAGAATGAAAGAAACAAAAAAGAAACAAAGAAAGAAAAAACAAAGAAACAGATAACAAAGAATCATAAAAACAAAAATCAAAGAAACAAAAACAAAAAACAAACAAACACAAAACTAAGAAAACAACAAACAAAGAAACAAAAAACGATGAAACAAATCACAATGAAACTATTAAGAAAGAAACACAAAACAAAGGAAAAAATATTGTACATAGAAATAAAAAAACAAAAATAAAGTAACAAATAACGAACAAAATAAAAAAAAGAAACAAAATGCATCTTAAACCAAAAATACAAAAACAAAGAATCAGAAAGAAATGAAACAAAAACTAAAGAAGGAAAATAAAAAACAAACAAAAACAAAGAAACAAAAATCAAAGACCCACAAAACAAAAAATGTCAAACCAAAAAAATCAAAAACAAATAAACAATAGACAAAGAGATAAATCAAAGCAACAGAAACCAAAGAAACAAAATACAAAGAAACACACGAATCTCAAAACAAAAAAGACAAAGAAACAGAAAACAAAGAAACAAAAAACAAATACACAAAAAACAAAGAAACAAAAAACTAAGAAAAAACAAATAAACAAAAATTCTTATAACAAAAAAAACAAAGAAATAGAAAACAAAGACACAAAAAACAAAGACACAAAAACAAAGAAACAAAAAACAAATACACAAAAAACAAAGAAACAAAAAACTAAGAAAAAACAAAGAAACAAAAATTCTTATAACAAAAAAAACAAAGAAATAGAAAACAAAGAAACAAAAAACAAAGACACAAAAACAAAGAAACAAAAAACAGAGAATCAAGGAAACAAAATACAAGAAATAAATAAGATAGAAACAAAAAACAAAAAAGCAAGAATAACAATAAACAAAGAAGTTAACAACAAAGAAACAAGAAATAAATAAATAAGGAAGAAAGGAAACATAAAAACAAAGATCAAAGAAACAAAGAAACAAAATTAAAAAAGAAAATAGCAAAAAAACATTGTAGAAAGAAACAAAAACAAAGAAACAATGAAACAACAGAAAAGAATCAAAGCAAAAAACAAACAAAAAAGATACAACGTAAAAACAAAGGCACAAAGTAACAAGAAACAAACATAGAAAAAAAGGAAAGATCGTAATAATAATAATAATAATAATAATGTTATGGGGTTTAAGTCCATTTTAACTACTCCGTCATTTAGAGACGCCGGAGCCGGAATTTTGCCCCGAATGGGAATTTTAACGTGCCAGAAAATCTACTGAGACGGTTCCCTCGCATTAACGCACCCTTAAATGCCAGCTGACTGCGCCAAGATTCGATCATGCAACCTTGGGAACAGCAGGCGAAACGTTACCATCGAGCCACACAACCAGTCGTTACCACAAGACTCAAGAGGGACGTGAATTTTGGCCAATCTTCAAAAGTCTGAATTTCTCTGCCATGAATCAAACCCGCGATCCCAGGAAAAGGCCATTCCTTCAACCGTTGACGAATGAGGCTTGAGGAACTCACAAGGAAGGACAGCCATGATAGACAGATAGGAAAGTGGAAAGAGGAGAGGGTTAACCACAAAGTTAATCGCTCGGTGCCACTAAAGCCTGTCTTCACCAGGCATGAGATGCCGGGGGGGGGTGGGGGGGGGGGAAGAAGAGGGCTGACTCCCCTTGAAGAATATGAGTAACAAAAAAGATGAGACAAGGGCCAATTAAGGAAAGAAAATGAAGGACACCCTAGGTCTCCTAGTAATTTTTAATAGTTATTTTAATTATTTTTAATTATTAGTAATTTTATTAGTAATTTTAATTATTATTAATCATTAGTAATTCTTACTTGTAATATTATTAATAGACTATTTATTATTAGTAATTTTATTAGTAAGTTTATTATTATTATCAGTAATTTTATTAGTAATTTTTAGCCTACTTTTCACATTTTGCAAAAATGAGGAAAAAGTAGTCTTATGAGATCGATCCGGGAAAATGTGTGTCTGTCTGTCTGTCTGTCTGTCTGTCCTTCTGTCTGTCCTTCTGTCTGTCTGTCTGGCTGTGTGTGTGTCCCCCCCTATCAACTACTAAACGGCTGCAGCAATCAAAACCAAATTTAGTATGAGTAAAGATGTGCACCGGAAAAGCTCACGTCCATATTTGAAAATGATGTCAGTGCTACCAACTGCTGAAAAAACGCACTAGAAATTTGAGCTCCATGTTGGATATCTTGCAAGGTATGCATGGGAGCTATTCCGAAATTGGCACACATGTAGATAATACTATTTCAGTTTAATTTCCAGGAGGCCAACCATGACAGTGTTGCCAAAATAATTTTAAGCCTTCTGATAGGTCCAATGTTTAAATGCATATAACTTCTGCACCATCAACTGGATTTCAACCAAATTTTGTATGTAATATCTGTACATAAACAGATATGACTGAGCGTATTCTTAAGAGCTACCAGGGCTGCCAACTGTTAATAATTGCTCTCTCTATTTTTTTTTATCCAAATACCAATATATCAGAAAGTATGCAAGCCAACAGCTTTAAACTATGCACACGTATATTCTGACATTTTAGATTAATTTGGAGTAACTTATATACGTCAGTTCTACCAACATGATTATAAGCCTGCTGATAGTACCAATTTTTAAATACATGTAACTTCTATACTATCAGTTGGATTTAAGCCAAATTTCGTATGTGCAATGTGTACCATAACAGATATGACTATAAGTATTGTTAAGAGCAATCAGGGCTGCCAACTGTTAATAAATGCTGTCTATATTCTTTTTACCCTAATATCAATATATCAGAAAGTATGCAAGCCAACAGCTCTATACTTTGCACACGTATAGCACCTGACATTCTAGATTAATTTGGAGTAATTAATACAAGGCGGTGCTGCCAACATGATTCTATGCCTGCTGATATGTCCAATTTTAAAATACATGTAACTTCTATACTAACAAATTTCATCCAAAATTGGCACAACAAGATATCATAATAATTCAGATTATTTCTGACCAGCACACGCAAGGTATTGTTGGCAACATGCTTTTACGCGTGCTGATAGATCCAGTGTCTAACTGCATGTAACGTCCATTGGACTTCAACAAAATTTTGTATTCTGTACCTTAAGAGGTGGAACTAAGAATATATTCAGTCACCAGGGCTGCCAACTGTAGTGCTCTATTAGGCTACATTATACCAGGTATATTTTGAACTAATTAGATATTTCGATATTACCAACTTAATTTCGTCATTACTCTAGATAGGTTCATATACTGTAGAATAATCATTGGCATGAAAAGTAGGCTGTATAGTTCTTCACGGAACTTCTTGTTTTATTATTAATAGCGGCTTGGGTGGCGTATTGGTAGCATGCTAAACTTCTGTACCCAAGATCACGGGTTCACACCCGGCCAAGGTCGTCGGATTTCTTAAGAGTGTTAAAATCCTTCAGTAAGCCTTCCTTCGGAGGGGAAGTCAATCCGGCGGTCCCATGTCATAGATTTATGGCATGCAAAAGATTCTTCCACAGACTAAACTTATGTGAAGCTAAATTTCTAGGTTACATTTCGGTGGAACGCTCTATCAAAGTTCCAACGTTCACCACTAGGTATCAGTGGCATCTGGTAGCGAAAGTTGGAACTACTTGAAATTGAACGGAACTTGTAGCTCACCCTATGGGTGTCCGCTTGAAGCAGCTACAGTCTCTGGCGAGCCGAACATGTCCTCGGACACTCCCGGTACTAAAAGCCATACGATATATAAATAAATAAATAATTATTAACTCTTAGTATTTTTTTTTTAATTTTTGTTAGTATTATACCTATCCAAACAACGCGCCAAGATTCAAATCTAGGGGAATCTTCGGGAATTTTGAGCCCGGGTAGGGGCATTTCAGCAACACAGTTTGTCTACCATGAGAAATTCCCGGGATCCCCACTTCCAAGAAACCATGCCGAAGTTCCAGGAAGTGAGAGAAATGGACGACAACCCTACTACTGACCTCCAACGTCCCTTGCAGTCGTGGCCAGTGACCCAACACGCGCGGCTATGCTGCGAGTTCAGTGTATTCTATATTTTTCAACATGACACTTTGGGACTGCTATGATTTATAAACGAAACAAGATACTCTACTCGCTTCGCTTAGCGATCCAGTAAATAATGAAGCAGATAAGAAATCTCTGCGGAGCGTTATTCAGATATTCAACACTCATATGTTGCGGTGTTTATATACAAACGACGATCGTATTACTGGGAATTGCTTGGAACTGGGGCAGCCTTAGTCCCGCCGAGAACTGAAAATGAACCATGCACGTAACACACACCAGGGGTATTCAAATGGTATCTCATGATTATGGCAGACTGCAGGGTAAGCCATAAATCGGTAGTCAACAAGCAGTTCCGTGAAGAACTATACAGCCTATTTTCATATATCCTACTCATGTTAATTGCCTCTATCAACATACAAAACTTCAGTTTGATTGTTGTGATAGATTCGTAGATATTGAGAACCGTCTAAATATTTCAGATGGTCGCCAGGTTGGATTTTTATTTATGTGCTATTAAATGAAGATTATTGTGTACGTGTGGTGTACAAACTTCAATCGCATGATTAGGACACAAGAAGTAAAAACGAGATTTTAAAATTTCGCACAGCTGACATCTTGTGGTTATTAATACAATTGAAATAAATTAGATGCCAGTGGATTAACAATTATTGTATAAGCATTTAACGTGCAAAGTTTCACTGCACTCGGATGGTTAAATCGGAAGAAACGTCCATTTCAATATGTATATTTCGCGTCGCCGCCATGTTGGATTTGTGCTCACCAGGTAACTGAAAGTCCTATAGGTGAACTTATGGTCATAGCCTCTATGAACATTTAAAAAATCAGTTTGATTGCTGTAAAAGATTCGTAGATATTGAGAACCGTCAAAATATTTCGGATGCTCGCCATTTTGGATTGTTATATGTATAGGCCATAGAGTTATGTGCCATTAAAGGAAAATTATTACGTAGCTTCATTATTCAGACTTTCACTTCGATCGCATGATTATGACACAAGAAATAAAAACTGAATTTTAAAATTTCGCACAGCCTCCATCTTGAGGTTATGTAAACAATTGAACGAAATTAGATGCCCGTGCATTACAATATGTATCATCATTTACTGTACCACATTTCACTGCGCTCAGATGGTTAAATCACGAGAAAATTCTAATAAAATGTTACAAATTCGCTTGGCCGCCATGTTTGTTTTGTACTTTACTGGTGTTTGAATGTTACATAGATAAACGTGTATTATAGCAGTGCCGTTTATCACCGTACAACATTTCATGGTGATGTGTCTAATAGTTTCTGAGATATAGAATGCCAGTGAAATATTTCGCACAGCCGCCATTTTGAGGTTATGTAAACAATTGAACTAAATTAGACTCCAGTGCAATACAATGTGTATAAACATTTGCTGTACCAAGTTTCATTACGTTTGGATGGTTAAATCTCGAGAAAAGTCTATTTAAAAGTCTCAACTTCGCTTGACCACCATGTTGGTTTTGTAGTTACCAGATTTTTGAAAGTCTCATAGGTGAGCTTCTAGTAGTGCCTTTTATCACCGTACAAAATTTAATGGTGACATCTGTAATAGTTTCGGAGATACTGAATGCTGGTGAAAGATTTCGCACAGCCGCCATGTTGGATTGGCGATACACAATAAAATAAAATGAAAATGGGCTAAAAATATGTTTGGGACAATAGTACTAATATGTAATTGTGTAATTCGCCTTGCCAATACTATGAAATGACGTTAAATAAAATAGTTTATGTTCGACGATATCGAAATATAAATATTATATGTCAGAAAACTGTATCATAATGGCAGTCATTAAAGTACTACTTTTCATTATGATATATAGTTTCTCCAACCAATCAGAGCTCAAGATGTTCATTCATTGACCAATTTGGTAAGGATAGCTTCGCACATGCGCTCAAAATGCAACATGTCAGACAAGAGTTACATGATTTGATAGTTGGCAATGTAAAGGATATCTGATCAACCATTATACACACATCAAAAAAAGTTTTGCATCACCTCGGTTCCCAGATCTCCGGCATATAGACGTTGACTGTGTATATTGTATCCAAGATACAGTCCCTTTGACTGTTCATAGATGTCACTAAAACTGCTCAAAGATGTAAACAACCATGCATGAGCAGGGCCTATTAGACGGAGGGGGTACGACAGCCGATCAGTTCCAGTCATTCCACCAGGACGAAGGTACGCTGCTCATGTTGTCTGTAGTTCTACCATGCCTAGAAGGTCAATACCGCAGTTCGATCGCGTCCGCATTGTTACTTTGTGTCAAGAAGGGCTCTCAACAAGGGAAGTTTCCAGGCGTCTCAGAGTGAACCAAAGCGATGTTGTTCGGACATGGAGGAGGTACAGAGATACAGGAACTGTCGATGACAGGCCTCGCTCAGGCCGCCCAAGGGCTACTACTGTAGTGGATGACCACTACTTACGGATTGCCGCTCGGAGGAACCCTGACAGCAATGCCACCATGTTGAATAATGCGTTTCGTTCAGCCACAGGACGTCGTGTTTCAACTCAAACTGTGCACAATAGGCTGCATGATGCGCAACTTCACTCCCGACGTCCATGGCGAGGTCCAGCTTTGCAACCCCGACACCATGCAGCGCGGTACAGATGGGCCCAACAACATGCTGAATGGACCCCACGGAATTGGCATCACGTTCTCTTCACCGATGAGTGTCGCATATGCCTTCAACCAGACAATCGTCGGAGACGTGTTTGGAGGCACCCTGGTCAGGCTGAACGTCTTAGACACACTGTCCAGCGAGTGCAGCAAGGTGGTGGTTCCCTGATGTTTTGGGGTGGCATTATGTGGGGCCGACGTACGCCACTGGTGGTCATGGAAGGCTCCGAAACGGCTTTACGATACCTGAATGACATCCTCCGACCTATAGTGCACCCATATCGGCAGAATATTGGAGAGGCATTTGTCTTCATGGACGACAATTCTCGACCTCATCGTGCACATCTTGTGAATGCGTTCCTTCAAGATAACGACATCGCTCGACTACAGTGGCCAGCATGTTCGCCAGACATGAACCCTATCGAACATGCCTGGGATATGTTGAAAAGGGCTGTTTATGGACGTCTTGACCCACCAACCACTCTGAGAGATTTACGCCGAATTGTCGTTGAGGAGTGGGACAATTTGGACCAACAGTGTCTTGATGAACTTGTGGATAGTATGCCACGACGAATACAGGCATGCATCAATGCAAGAGGACGTGCTACTGGGTATTAGAGGTAGTGGTGTGTACTGCAATCTGGACCACAAATGCTGAAAGTCTAGCTGTATGATGGTACAACATGCAATGTGTGGGTCTCATGAGCAATAAAACGAGCTGAAATGTTGTTTGTGTTGATCTCTATTCCCTTTGTATTTAAAGGTTCCGGAACTCTTGGAACCGAGGTGATGCAAAACTTTTTTTGATGTGTGTAGTTACAATCCCAAACACAAAGACAAAATCAGCACGAACCTGTACGGTAACAAAAGAATACTATGAAATATGCAAGAAATTTAGGAATCTAGGTCCAGAAATTCGCAACACACCATCCTTTAACTTTAGCTTCTATTAATACCGACGTAGAAAGTGTGCACTGTCCGTAATGCTTGCATAAATAAACTGCGGAATATTGCAACTCATGTACCTTAAGATCCGCAACTCTAATTTCTACACAGGGCATTGAATTCGTACGATTTCGTTGACAATTTTGGTGAATGCTGTTGTTGACATAAACACACCAGATCGTCATGGAGGACCCAGGCGTATGACATTAGATCCACGGAAGTCAATAATCCAGCTCTATTCAGTAAAGGGATTTCTCTTGCGAACCTTTTTCCGCCAGGAGTCATGACTGTTCTTTTTAGGACTCCATTGATTTGCCTTCCGTTGACATTCTATACGCATCGAAACCGATGAATAACTAGTTGATATTACAATACATTTTAATTTTAAAGCGTTTGTAACAGCCTATTGTGTGTTATTTGACCAAAATAACAAACTTTTCCCACATAGTACCTGTGGGCCATGTTTCAATGTTTCATAGCTTTCAAAGTTTCAAATTTGTTGTTTGGTAGAGAGCAAATGCTGAGACCACACAATTCCCAAGAAAAAGAAGAACAAAGCTTTGGAAGGACCTTGGTCCTTAGTAGGAATCCAGCGTATGTGCTCTTCACTTAAGTCAGCTGACAGAATCTCGAGAAATAATTATGAATATTTGTGTTATAACATATAATAAAATTTTAATTATCGTCGAATATGAACAGTCGTATGCGAAAGATGAGATGAGAATGAGAACTAATACAAACTACAGACTTACCTACTAGAAGAAATGCTAAACTAATAAAGAATAAGGCAAATGAAGGACAATAAGACAGGAATGCTCTCAATCCTCGAAGAATGAGGATTGAGAGACTTGGAAGGAAGGAGAGCCATGGAAGGCAGATATGAAAGGGGGGAAATAGGAGAGGGACCACCCCAATATCAGAGGAAGAAGGGGACAAAACGGATCCAGCTCAGGAATCCCTCGAGGTCGCAAACTTCCAAACTCACCAGCCGTGAGTCCTTGACGGTGTAGCACAATCCAGGGTGCACCAGAAGTGGTGGGGCTACACACACCCTGCCTCCTTGAGGGCCTCGTGCAGAAGGCAGGAGATAACATGAAACGAAAAAGAAGGCTGACCCCTGGAAGAATGAGGCTATCAGGAACGATGAGACAAGGGCCAATTAAGGCGGGAAAGTGAAAGACTCCCTAGCCCTCAGGTACCCTAATACCGTCGGTGTCGGAAGAGAACAAGAGTTGACCAAGAGAGGTCGACAGGGAAGAAGACGGAGAGGAGCCCAGCACAAGTAAGTGGAAGTAATGCAGGACTCAGCTGGGGTCCCGTGGTCGCACACCCACGTCCAATTAGATGTGAGCCCCTGTGGGGGGAGGGGTATTGCCATTATAGGATCATTGCTTAATGTACTATTAAACGTACATGTTTCTATATAGCAATGATATCCTCATCAGGGTTGTTAGATTAATATTTTAACATGATAAAGTGAAATGGATACCCTTAAATCAAAAGGTGTACGTTTAGCCACAAAATTTAAAAATCTACCTTACGAAACTGCCCAAGTCACACTCCTTTAATTTAATTTAATTTAATTTTATCTACCTTACGAAACAGCCCAAGTCCAACTAATTTTATTTTATTTTAACCAAATTAAAATTACCGACTTGGAAAGCGTGCACCGTCCGTAATGGTTGCATAAACCAACTGCGGAATATTGCAAAATAAATAGCACTGTACCTTAATAACAGCAAGTCCAATTTCGACACAGGGCATTGCATTCGTACAATTTCACCGACAATTTTAATGAATGCTGTTGTTGAGATAAACACACCAGAACGTCACGGAGGAAGCAGTCGTATGACATTAGATACACAAAAGTCAACAGTAAAGGTACTTCCGAACGGTTCAGGTTGTTGAAAGAACTATACTGCCTTCTGCATTTATTTGTACAGTTGAAAATCCAAATCTCGGGCATATTCGTAAGGTGATTTATAAAATGTTTCATTTATACTTTTCACCAGTATTCTTCGTAACGTCTTTTTAATAACAATTTTTTCTATTGTCTAAAACTTAATTTTTATTGGAATTTTTCATTTTATTTTAAATCAAAATTTTGTAATGTTATCGGTTTCACTCTATCAAGATAAACTATTAATCCGTCAACGCTGATGAAGGTATCATTGTCATATTAAAAAATTCCTCTCGGCACGCCGGAAGGCGGAGGTATATTTCACCGGGCAGACTAGAGGATAGGCTAAAATAGGCCAAATATGCAGGTTTTCGTAGGTGGATCAGACCTCATTTATTGCGAGAATGTATTTTACAATTGGAGGTTAATTAACCTTTTTTTCGTCTTTCTATGCATATTTTTAACATTTTATTGTCTTATGGGGATGGTAACTTTCTTGTCATATTTGGGGTTCATTTTAATACTTTTGATCACAATGTCCTTATGCAAGGTTTGGAACTGATGTGTAACTATCTAACAGTCTGTTACTTCTTCGCGCAAAATGTTATCACCCGCAGAGATGTTGGTTGGTTCCTCAGTTTAGGGGCTGCGACAACGTGGTCATGTAACCCCGTGTACATTGGGTGTGTGTAGAGTCTGTCTGATAAACGGTGTTAATTGTGATGACTGTATTAGTCTCTAATTCAGTTAAGGTCTGCAGAAGGTCAATTTTAAGTAGTAGTACCTAATTTTGTACCAAATACTACCGTCAACGACACCTACTGTGAACTTGGCTGCTAGATTCCACCGCAACCAGCAACTTGCAATGAACGTTGGAACTTCCCCTCCGTAGGAAAGCATGCTGAGGGATTTTTAGTGCTCTTAGAAAATCCGACGACTTTGGCCGGTTTTGAACCAGCGACCTTGGGCATAGAAGTTCAGCATGCTACCAGTTAGCCGCTTCCCACAGTCAGATGGAACAAGAAGTTCCGTGCGGAACTAAAGAGCCTACTTTTCTTAAAATTAAGATTCATGCCAATGATTAATCTACAGTATATGAACCTATCTAGAATAATGACGAAATTAAGTTGGTAATATCGGAATGTCTTAATTAGTTCGAAATACTGTATACTAGGCATAATGTAGCCTAATACAGCAATACAGTTGGCAGCCCTGGTGACTGAATATATTCTTAATTCCATCTCTTAAGGTATAGAATACAAAATGAGGTTGAAGTCCAAAGGATGTTACATGGAGTTATACATTGGATCTATCAGCACACGTAAAAGCACGTTGGCAACAATGTCATGCGTATGCTGGTCAGAAATAATCGGAAATATTATGATATATTTTTGTGCCAATTTTGGATGAAATCCATTTGTTAGTATAGAAGTTATATGTATTTGAAAATTGGAGCTATCATCAGGCATAGAATCATGTTGGCATCACTGACTTATATTAATTACTCCAAATTAATCTAGAATGTCAGGTGCTAAACATATGCAAAGTATAGACCTGTTGGCTTGCAAACTTTCTGATATATTGATATTAGGGTAAAAAATATAGACACCATTTATTAACAGTTGGCAGCCCTAATTGCTCATAAGAATACTTATAGTCATATCTGTTATATTACACATAGCACATACGAAATTAGGTTGAAATCCAACTGAAAGTATGTAAGTTACATGTATTTAAAAATTGGTCCTATCAGCAGGCTTAGAATCATGTTGGTAGAACTGACGTATATAAGATACTCCAAATTAATGTAAAATGTCAGGTACTATACGCATGCATAGTTTAAAGCTGTCGGCTTGCATACTTTCTGATATATTGGTATTTGGATAAAAAGTAGAGAGATCAGTTATTAACAGTTGGCAGCCCTGGTGGCTCTTAATAATACGCTCAGTCATACCTGCTTATGTGCTTATATTACATACATAATTTGGTTGAAATCCAATTGATAGTGTAGAAGTTATGTGCATTTAAAAATTGGACCTATCAGAAGGCTGAAAATTATTTTGGCAACACTGTCATGTATGGCCTCCTGGAAATTAAACTGAAATAGTATTATCTACATGTGTGCCAATTTTGAAATTGCTCCCATGTATGCCTTCCATGATATCCAACATGGAGCTCAAATTTCTAATGCGTTTTTTAGCAGTTGGTAGCACTGACATCTTTTTCAAATATGGGTTTTAGATATTCCGGTATTCATCTTTACTCATACTAAATTTGGTTTCGATTGCTGCAGCCGTTTAGGAGTTGATAAGGGGGGGGGGGGGACACACACACAGCCAGCCAGACAGAAGGACAGACAGACAGACAGACAGACACATTTTCCCGGATCGATCTCATAAGTCTACCTTTCCCTCATTTTTAGCCTATTTTCAATTTTGAAAAAATAGGCTCATGAGATCACCTTTTGTCCGTGTGTGTGAGCGTGTGTGTGTGTGTGTGTGATTCGTGTGTGTGTCCCCCCCTAATAAAATCTAAAAGGCAGGAGCGATTTCAATGAAACTCGGAGAGTTCATAGCACTATTCCCGACGACCTCGACCGTGCCCTTCAAATTTTGTTACGACTCACCAATCCAACATGGCGGCTGTGCGAAATATTTCACCAGCATTCAATATCTCCGAAACTATTACCGATATTACCCTGACATTTTCTATGGTGATAGAGGGAGCTACTATAAGTTCACTTATGTGACTTTTGAAAACCTGGTAACTACAAAACCAACATGGCGGCCAAGAGAATTTGCGACTTTTAAATAGACGTTTCTCGCGATTTGACCAACCAAACGCAATGAAACTTGGTACAGTATATGTTTATATACATTGTAATGCACCGACATCTAACTTCGTTCAATTGTTTACATAATCACAAGATGGCGGATGTGCGAATTATTTCACCGGCATTCTATATCTCTGAAACTATTAGCGGTATCTCCCTAAAATTTTGTACGGAGATAAAGGGCACTACTGGAAGTCCATCTATAAGATGTTAAAAAACCGGTTAACTTTAAAACGAACATGGCGGCCAAGCGAATTTGAACATTTTTAATAGACCTTTCTCGCGATTTAATGTTCCAAGCGCACTGAAACCTGGTACAGGAAATATTTATACACATTGTAATCCACTGGTATCTAATTTAGTTCAATTGTTTACATAACCTCAAGATGGCGGCAGTGGGAATTTTAAAATTAAGTTTTTATTTCTTGTGATGTAGTCATGCGATCGAAGTGAAAGTTTGAATAATGAACCTACGCAATAATTTTCCTTCAATGGTACATGACTCTATGGCCTATACATTTAACAATCCAACATGGCGACCATCCGAAATATTTAGACGATACAGAATATCTACGAATCTATTTTAGCAATCAAACTGCTTTTTTTAATGTTCATAGGGGCTATGAACTTAAGTTCACCTATAGGACTTTAAATAACCTGGTGATCACAAATCCAACATGGCGGTGACGCGAATTATAAATATTCACATGGACGTTTCTCGCGATTTAACCATCCGCGTGCAGTGAAACTTGGTACAGTAAATCTTTATCCGAATGTTAATCCACTGGCATCTAATTTATTTCAATTGTTTCCATAACCTCAAGATGGCAGCTGTGAAAAATTTTTAAATCTCCTTGATTTTTCTTGTGTCCTAATTATGCGATTGAAGTTTGAATACTACACGTTCACAATAATCTGCATGTAACAGTACATAACTCTAGGACCTACATATATAAAATCCAACATGGCGACCATCCGAAATATTTAGTCGGTTCTCAATATCTACGAATCTATTACAGCAATCAAACTGAAATTGTGTATGTTGATAGTGGCAATTAATATAAGTAGGATATATGAAAATAGGCTGTATAGTTCTTCACGGAACTACTTGTTGCAAAGTGTGAAAAGTAGGCTAAAAATGAATGTGATCTCGTCAATGGCGTTGTCTTGGCAACCTCTGATAGCTCATCCCTGATCAATTTAGAAGCGTTGTCATGGTAACCACTGATGGCACTTGGCATTTTCTTTAATTCCGAAATCGTTTTTCTCATCCCTTGGCGTAATGGTGGGTCATATCAAAATTTCTTTCAGACAAAAGTTTTAGGTAATTATTAGTGGAATATTTTCCATTTTGTACGGTTTTGATATTGTGCCTATTAAGAGAGATATGATTAATGTTTCCCGAAAAACGCACTTTTTTGCACCCTTTGGTCAATGGTTGGTGCTATCAAAAAACTTATTTGACATACATTTTTGGCACTTATCCGACACATATTATGAACTTTGAATGGATTCGATATTTCATGTATTATGAGAGTTATAGTGATATTTCACTTTTTTGAAAAAAGCCCCCCATTTTCACCCCCTTTGACAGATTTTGCCCATTAACGAACTCGACCGAGAATTTAAAGGGATACGTATTATGTAAAAAATTCAAAGTGATTGGGGCAAAATTACGGCAGTTATCGTGTCCACAAGAAACTGATATACATATATAAATTTTATATATACTTTTGAACTGACGGTGGTTTTGGGGTCTGGGGGATGTGAAACGCGAAGATATGTCGAAATTTTCCGGAAGTCGAAACATGGGACCCATTGCAATAGTTAGCTTTCTAATGAAAACTACCTAACATGTACGTTTAAATATTTAACTAAATATCATTTTATAGTATTGACAGGGCGCTTTACACAATTGAATTGGCCGGGGCTGAAATGAATTAAATCTGTTTCCAGTACTTTTCAGGAGACAGATAAAACATCATTGACAGAACAGAACTTAACAAACACACTATATTAGTCATCTATGTTGTGAAGCAACAATTCAGGTTATATTTGTGTTAGCGCAATACCAATTTTAATTTTATATACATATTTTTCAAATCAATTTTGGAAATGTGACTTAATGCCTTTCAGCTCAGAGGTCAGCTTAGTTCGGCATAAAGCAACCCAGAATAAGTATTTCACATGATATTTTATTTAAAAATGTATTTGGAACATAGAAACCCCCCTAAACCTGTACAAATGTAATTTACAATAGCAGTGTAATACGCGGGAATCTTGCAGTGCGGCCAACATTTAGTACGGAATACGGCGCTGAAAGGCAGCAAGTCATTGAATTCACGCTTTTCTCCTCTGATTGCACTGCATCTAGCCGTGGTTTCTGGCTTGAACAGAAGGCTGACTTAATTCTTTTTTATGACGTTCCAAGGCCCTTGGGTCAATGCTTCAGAATACTAATTGTCTAAAAAATTACCATTTGTAGCCTATTTTCATTTATAAAAAATAGGCTTATGAGATCACCTTTTGTCCGTGTGTCTTTGTGTGCGTGTGTGATTCGTGTGTGTGTGTGTGTCCCCTCCTAATAACTTCTAAACGGATGGAGCGATTTCAATGAAACTCGGTAAGTTCATAGCACTATTCCGGATACCCCGACCGTGCCCTTCAAACTTTGTTATGTCTCGCCAATCCGACATGGCGGCTGTGCGAAATATTTCACCAGCATTCAATATCTCCGAAACTATTACCGATATCACCACCCTGGAATTTTTTACGGTGATAAAGGGAACTACTACAAGTTCACCTATGTGACTTTTGAAAACCTGGTCTCTACAAAACCAACATGGCGGCCGAGCAAATTTGCGACTTTAAATAGACGTTTCTCGCGATTTAACCAACCAAACGCAATGAAACTTGGTACAGTATATATTTATACATATTGTAATGCACTAACATCCAATTTCGTTCAATTGTTTACATAACCTCAAAATCGCGGCTGTGTGAAATATTTCACCGGCAATCTATATCTCTGAATATATTACCGGCATAACCCTGAAATTATTTATGAAGATAAAGGGCACTACTGGAAGTACATCTATGAGACTTCCAAAAACCGGTTAACTACAAAACGAACATGGCCAAGCGAAGTTGAAAGTTTTAAATAGACTTTTCTCGCGATTTAATGATCCAAACGCAATGAAACGTGGTACAGCAAATGTTTATACAAATTGTAATGCACTAGTATCTAATTTAGTTCAATTGTTTACATAACCACAATATGACGGCTGTGAAAATATCAAAATTAAGTTTTTATTTCTTGTGTCCTAATGATGCGATTGAAGTTTAAATGCTACACGTACACAATAATCTTCAAGTAACGGTACACAACTCTAGGATCTACATAATAACAATCCAACATGGCGACCATCTGGAATATTTAGTCGATTATCAATATCTACGAAATTTTGTATGTTGATAGTGGCAATTAACATAATTAGGATATATGAATATAGGCTTTAGTTTTTCACGGAACTACTGGTTGACAATGCTTTTCAGCTCTGACCGATTCAATTACATATTGCCATTAGTCAAAATGGATAAAACTGTTACCTATTTAAAATGGTTAACGTTTACGCATTTTATTTTACCAATTATACTAGGCAAGTAAAAATGGAAATGCATTATTAACACAGAAATACAAATAAAGTTCAATGAACCTACAAACAATTCACACACAAGCAACTCAATGTAAAAAAAAATATAGACTAGACCTTCCATGAACACTAGTCGTTTAGGGGATATGGACTTGGAAATTTATGTCCCATCAACCTTTAGGGATATGAGCAAGGAATTTTGTGTAAATAAAATATAATTATGTTTGACAAGCCATTCTGTATTTATTCCTATAAATATCAATCCTATTATTAATCAATTTAGGCATTTTGATCTTTGACTCCGTTCCGGAAACTCATCCATATCTGGTCGATTACATTCATGATGAAAATCAATGAATGTAAAACAAATATATTGGAATGCAGCCGAAATAAATCAGAAACCTCTATGGGCATCAAATTGTCAGGTGAGAAGCTAAAGGAAGTAGGAGACTTTTGTTACTTATGAAGCAAAATAACCAGTGATGGACGAAGCAAAGAGGATATAAAAAGTAGGTTGGCTCAGGCAAGGAAAGCATTTCTACAACAAAGGAATCTGTTGACGTCGAATATAGATTTAGGTGTTAGGAAGTCATTTTTGAAAGCCTTTGTCTGGGGCGTGGCGCTCTATGGAAGTGGATCTTGGGACTATTGGAGCAGCAGAAAAGAGGAGAATTGAAGCGTTTGAAATGTGGTGTTACAGGAGAATGATGAAGATCAGATGGGTAGATAGTGTTACAAATGAAAAGGTATTAAGACGAGTGGGAGAGAAGACAAGTTTCTGTGCGACTGTTAATGAAGAGAAGAGATCGGTTGGTAGGACAAATACCAAGCCACCCAGGAATATCAAGCTTAGTAACGGAAGGAAGGGTCAAGGACAAGAACTGTAGGGGTAGACCGAGGTTAGAATGTGTCAAACAGATTGCCTCGGATGTAGGGTGTGGTAGCTATTGTGCCCTTGGGTACAAGAAATATGCAAATCACAGTCCAACTGCTCAGTCTTATATATTCGGGGCATAGAACGTCCTCCCACTGAGTGATTCACACATTATAGGATCAAGCTTAGGATAACACTTCAATAAAATAAAATTCAAAATCCCACTATAAAAACTATTTAATTAATCAAAATTAGGCGCTACAAACAAACATAATAAACTGACTAAGCTTCACACTTGTTCTAATGAACTAGGAACAAATACAACATTAATCTATAAAAATCGCTATTTGAGGTTCCACTGAACCTAGCAAAAATATCAAAACTGCTCTCACTTCCGTTTAGCATCAATACAAAAATTACTCAAAACGAGCTCTAAAAGTCTCGGTAAAATCATTACATAAAATTATCTATTCAAAACACACTAAATATTCTTAACTTGAATATTATTATAAATTTGAGTTAATGTTTAAAAATGGTGTCGACAATTACCATCTATTGGGTACCACATGATATTCACACTGTATCATCTCTCTTTCCAAACTACCCAACTGTATTTGTCCTATGGAAACTCGTGTACCACAAGCTATGGAAATTACTGATAAAATCAAATCAAGACAGACTCCCAGCTGTCCGAATATTTCCATAAATACTTTTGAACAATAACATATAAAATGTAACAATATCAAATGGATTTCCATTATTGTCTCAAATGACAATTTAATTATTCATGAAATGCGGATCTGAACTGCAACAGCAAGGATAAATAATCACAGGAAAACTTGGTACAGATTACCGATCCATTAAAAGGTTTATATAACGACAGACCGCAGACAGTGTCTGACTCTGTTACTGGCCTAACTCAACAGTGGCCTTCATTAAAGTCAAGACCCTTGAGGCTTTGATTTATGACGAGCGAGGGAGAGTCAATACCTTCCTCCCTCCTAGACGGGACACTACATCTGCTTTCAAACAAGCGTGACTTCTTAAGACTTGGAAAGGAGACACATCACTTACATTTAACAAAACATATGAGGTTCTAATGATCTATTTCTTAGGCTCAGGTATAATTATAATTGCGGAGGTTTATCACTGGCAGGTAAGAACTCAATAAAACCAATAATAATTCAGGGGCTTCGACGTAAGAGAACACCGATTCGATTTTCAGGCCTGCCTCTAGGACATCTCCATTTTCGAGGACTTAGGGCTTACACATGGATCGATGGTATCTGACCACTCGTCCGAATAATAATAGCAGCTTTTGGGGAGGTATTCGCACTCATCCCCGCGCTTAACAATAATAAACTTAGCACCCTTCAAAGTTTGCTATGGCAAACACACACATAATCATTTACTCTGTCCAGCTGATCCCCACAATCATAATCTCCTGGCATTATTTCACCGCATTTATTAGCATGACAATTAATAATATAAGCGCTCATTGGCGACAATCAATACATTCGTGATGCCCTTCAAAGCCAAATATTTATTCCAACATAATTAATTTCTCCGTCCAAAAATAATAGTTTTGCCTTTAACGCAATCTTGACTTTTCATTTACAAGAACACAACTGGTTCAATAATTATCATTATCATTATTATTTCAGCACATAACGGCTAATATTTGAATATTAATCCAACAACTTATTCATTCATTTCCTTATTATTATTATTATTTCAGCACATAACGGCTCATACTTGAATATTAATTCAACAATTTGATCATTCATTACATTATTATTATTATCCTGCTTGCCTTTAGATAACATTATTCCTTTCCATTTACTGGTATTCCACTGAATACAATTTCTTTGATTACACATTTTTCATTTAATTAATTATTACTTTCATTATTAGATCCCGCACTTCTCATTATTACACAGTTACACATCCCTGATTTTCAATGTTGGAGAATACTTTCTCCATGATTAATATTGTTACACGAGCTTCCCGAGTCCAAAACACATACTGTAATAAAATGTGGTTCTACTTACATGATTTATCCGGCCAAACTGTCCGGATCCCAGAGGAGCGACATTTTGCCCACGCAAATTTCTCACACCATGTTGATATTCATATAATCACTAATTAAATGTCCCTCTAGTTTACACATATTTAACACACTTAAATTGATTTGAGGGAATACACACATTATTTCACATACACTAAAAAGAATCACTAAAATATAAATTTCACTAATAATTATATTTACACAGTGAATTTCACTTTGTGGCCTCTAGCACTGCTTTACACACGTGAATTCTTTCGATCCAGATCCTAGGGGTGCAAGTTTCAACCGCTGCCGCTGCCTCCTAATTCCTATTTGGATAATGACAGTCTCGTTCGAATTTTCCCCTACTCGGCTACGAAGATTCTCCTACTTCTGGTGTTGAATTTATCGGCACTTACAGTTCCTGCACGATAATATTGACTATTTCGGTATGCAATTGTTTATATGGTAAACGGTCTATGGTTTCACGTTTACCCCTGGAGTTATGGTACTCACTTTACTGCACTCTATAATAATTGTCTGGAGTACTTCGCGTCTGAACTGAATTCTGACGACTATTGTCTTTACTTGGTGGAATACTTCCCACGTCCTTCCTGGAATTCCACGTGGCTACTGATGCCTATTTTGTAGACTTCTAACTCTATAGCCACTTATCACGCTAACCTCCTCAATTCAGGAAAATTAGGTGCTTGCTATTGTGCCCGTTTAGACCGGAGTCCGCACGACCACATATGCATTTTACCAATAATCAGTCAGCACGAGAGTCAAAATATCCCGGAGCGCCAGATGGGTTAAAGCAAATCGCAAAAACGACATCAAATTAAAAAAATGCTTTGCTGATTTTTGGCTCAATGCAACAATAAGGATAGAAGGAGATTTAATTGGGTGAAACACATCTGGTAAAATTATCTCAGTTTATTTTAAAGTTAAAATCTGACTGCAAAAATGCTCAAAGCAGCATCATCCACGTGTGGCGATCCACACTCTTATTTACACACAATATACAGAAATCTTCCAAACACATTTGACAATCTTTTTGGAAACACAAGTCCGATTAATAGTCCTGTGGACTGTGTTCCAACATTATTAATATTTAATTCCAGTTCAAAGTTAATTGTCTATACTGGAAATAACGTAGATCACTGTTTGACTATTTACATGATATTAACACTCGTAGAATAAATGTTTATAGAATTCTTAAACTTTCACTTGTTTTTCCAGTTTCAAAAATATATCGTCGAAAATATTATCATCATCGAAGCAACACAAATTATTAACACATATTAATAACATCTGAAAAGTATTTGACCTTGAGCATAGCATCGAAGAACTGTGCGAAGCACAACAACAATTAATTGTTCTTCTGACATTAAACATTCGAGAAGTGACTCGATTATGAACTTCAAGTTCCAAACAAAATATATGATTTCTGAATCATCAACTTGATCAATAAATGGTTGAACCATTCAACTATTAGATTTTCCACTTGGGAACATTATTATAAAAATATTTATATTCATGGCCATTTCTAGTAACTTTCACAACTTGCAATTCATCGACAGAATGCGGAAATTAGAATTGTAGTTTTATAATGAATTCATTTAGTTCATGGCACTAGGATTGAAAATATCCTTCAAATCATTCGTGGTTAAAGAATTATTTTTAATTGGCAGTGGCCCATTCTATTATTTGTGTAAGAACACAATATTACAACAACAACGGCAAAAGGTCTTCCTCTGTAGAAGAATAAACTACTATCATGACAAATCCGGGTTCTAGCAAAATCAAAGTCTAAATGGAATTCGTAAACAAGGTTGAAATAAGAACTGATGGTTTCAAAGAAATAACCTTCGGGTTATTCATACGACGAAATGTGTAGCTCCAATACTCCTACTATAAACCTGAGCCATCGAACCTGCTATTTGATTGATGCTCGAAAAAACCTCTTCATTCCTGCGACTTAACATGCGCACCTGGGAATGGCATTTCAACTACTCCACACACATAAATTTTCTTCCCAAAATTTATACAATAAATCAAGCCTCTGCTTGTTATCAACACTGGAAGATTAATAAACTTACAAGTTTATTTTATTTTACCATTCAGTTCAACCCGTGAATTTACCATACTTATGAAAATCTTTATTTCCACTTTCGAGTGTATTTACGTCATGATTTTATATAAATACAAAAATATCCTATTTGATACAAATATCATTTGCTTCCCGTTTCATGCCTCTCCGTGTTATCTGAAAAATATACTTTACTCATTGCAAATATCAACTGTTCAACCAGAACTGAAATGTTGGTTGAATGCGGGCTTGCGCTAACCACTTTCCTTCGGAAAATCTCCTGTTCCAGACTAGAAATGTTTTAACTACTTCACAGGCTCTTTCTCAATACATATGATTATTATAAAATATAATATCCAAGAATTATTTAGAAAAATTATGAAAATTATTATTATTATTATTAGTGGATTATTATTATTATTATTATTTGTATTATTTCAAATATGTTTAATTATCATCTCATTATGTGAGGATCCACATGTTCGAACCTTCGAATATGGAAAAAATATCCATTCCTCAACAAAAATAAATTTAACTTTTACAGTTACATCGGGGGTTTTCCGTGGTTTCCTTAAAATATGAAAAATTCAAATAAATCTTCGAAATGCTCGGTCATCGATCCTAAACTGTTCTGAGTGCTGAAAATGCTCAGAATAACTCTAACAAGTCTTGCGTAAATCATTGCAAGCTTTAAATACGACGAAAAAAATGTGTTGGTCATCTGCAGAAAAATAGTTTGTTCCAATTAGCTAGGCATAATATAATTCAAATGTGGCTTACATTTCTTGATGGTCTTGAAGTGTAGTAAACCTGGTCTGTACCAGATTTATCCATAAACATGCCCTATCGGACAAGTACGTATAATCCTTGTATCGGCCGCCATTGTAGACCCACAAATCGTCTAGTCAGACATAGTGGTAGTATCTTTCGACGTTTGAATAAACTGTTGTTCCATTTTAATATGGGCTTCTATCAAAGCCATAACAGTTTGTTTAAAAAGGGTCAGATCTAAGTGATCTCTTCTTAGATATGTCAGTTGTAACATAACTCACTGTAATCTCATCAGTACAAGAAAAACATTGACAGTCTAAGCAATTAACGGCTGTTCTGAAGATCGTTCCCTGGGCATGGTTTGTATATCACCATCTGCCATGCGCTAGACAACCTGCAGTTTCCCTTGCGTAGACTAATGAACGCCACCGTTATAGACTAGTCTTCAGTGTACTGACAGATCGAAGTGGTTAACTAGTTACAAAAATGAAAACTGACTTGAAATGGATTTAAACATCCAAGTATTAAGTTACTACTGGACTGTGACAAAATACTATTTTCTAGACAAAGTCTAGCATATGTCCTTGCAGAAATATAAATATTTCCACCAATGTCTGTAGAAATCAATCACCTCAGTGATTCTCCTCACCAGAAACTTACTAAGTTCCAACTCGTTTGCGCAGCACTTCTCGTGACTATCACGATTTGAAAAGAACTTCTGCGTAGATACGGCAACCATGTGCCTTGGCTCAGCGTAGACGCAACTTGCTTGCCAAGTGCTTGTGTTAGAATGAGCTAACCATGCCTCCTCCAGCTGGCTTTTATTCAAAACGGTCAGGGTCACGCGTCATCGCCTGATATCTAGAAATCCTCATATCTCTTGAATCCCTGGTCCGATTTACTTGATACTAATTGCATTCCCTTTCATTTGGCCGTGCCAGTAATCTGATCCCAGTCTCAAGTCTCTACTCCATAGTTAACTATTTAATCAATAAATAGCCTCCACCTCTGCTATTACTCGCTACGTCACTTGACATCCAACTATCGGTAATTTTCTTCGAAATGCTTCTCGAAGCAATGTAGCGCGATATTCAAATATCTGAACTTTCAAAAGCGGCTACAGCCTTTCCCTTGATATCTAGGTGTCTGAAACTTGGAATACCCATTCCTAGAGTTGGGCACACTATGTTCGACCCTACCGTGGTTACTTTACGCACTGGGTAAAACGTTTAGAGTTTCACTTCTCTAATGATGTCTCGTATACTTTCGAGATCTTACGATGTAACTTCAAATACTGGTGTCTGGGCTTCGATTACCCTCGCCGGCTAACGTATGTTGCTCAAAGAATAAAACTTGGCCTAGGTCGGTAGACTATAAAAATGTTCGAAGTTTGACGATACTTTTCCTTTTGACAAGGACTTCGATGTTTTATTGCACGGCGACACTGATGAATGCTGGAACGGTACTTCTCTCAAGAGTACTTCCGCTTCGAGATACAGATTCAAGTCCGGACTGAATTAAACTGCCTGTGTTATGATGCAGCACGACCGTACGTGGTCTGATGATTACTGCATGTACTGTTGAATACTTGTTGCACAGTATGCCCTCCCCTGAGGTTCATACGACAGAATACGTTGTGATGCAGTAACTCCCCTTAGGAGTGCTCTGTAGACTGTATGTTGGTGAAACAGTACGATCCGCCTCCCGCGGTCGCTCAAGACTGAATGAATTTCCTGGCGCTTCCAGGGTTTATATTGAAATCTGCTAAAAATAAATCAATTTCTCGTCTTCTCCACCACCATTTTGCAAAATAATCGTCATACGATGTTATAAAAAAATCTCTGAAAAGCTGAGGTTTTTCATGTCTCAAAAATATCTAAGTTTCCAGAAATCGATCGTAAAAATCTTTAATATTAATTAAAATGAGCTCCTCAATTACGTGGATGGTGCCTTCGTTTTGTCCCCTACCACGAGCTTCTGGTTCGGGAACTCACCGAGTCCGTAATGCTGATAATGTACTTCTTTCTTGTACAATTACTATTAACTTTATCCATTCTGAAAAATCTCTTTCCCAGGATAATTAATATTGACGGAGTCCTTTCTTTAGTTTAATGCCCGCAAATGGCTAAAATTTAATTATTTCTCTGATTTCATGACTCCTCCCTTGCTGCGGCGTTGCCATTTTAATGTCGACTAATGGCTTTATCCGAGAACTTCTTCTCTCTCTAAAGAACGGAAAATTTCCAATGCTATTCCGATCCGTTGTGTCACTTGGTTTCCGCCGAGTCGTCAGTGACATCATCTTGCAGCTGTGATCCTGCTCCATTGAGTTGCACAACTTATCCATGCGTCACGCAATATGATGCTGTATTACTCCTCAAATAACTTCAGAACTCCGTTCTAAAACCTGCATTAATTCTTTCTTTTTGAAATAAAAGTATATGGGTTCGATACTGTGCCTCTCCCATGGGTACACTATGTAGAGATGAAACGATTAGTTCAGGTCAGGGAGGCATGGAAAGCTGCACCAAACCAGTCAAAGACTGAAGACTCAAACAACAACAGATTAGCATTTTGCCTTTCGACAATAATTTTTCTAATAATCCTCCTTTCCTTAATTGCCAGTTTTTCAATCAACTTATGTGTTACACACTCAATATTATAATAATAATAATTATTATTATTATTATTTTATACAGTACATATAACACGTTGCTGGTACATAACTATACGGGCTTCAGGGAATCATAGTATAGTTACTGAAAGAGCCACTTCTAAGCTGAAAAGTCGCTACCCATGAACTTCCGAACGATTCTGGTTGTTGAAAGAACTACTGCCTTCTGCATTAATTTGTACAGTTGCAACTCCAGATCTATTTCTTTAAGGCCTCGGAGCAAGGTACTTTGAATCACGCCCGTACTTGAGACAATGATAGGTATGGTCTTGACTCGCTCTACATGCCATTGTCTTTTGATAGGGCCGACCAAATTGCTATATTTATCGATCTTTTCTGTGTGTTTTGACTGGGGATTCTTGTTAGCAATCGCAACGTAAATCAAGGTAGTTTAATTCATTTTCTTGCTGTCAACCATCAGTTTCGGCCTTTCGTGTGATACCGATTGATCAGTCAGAATAGTTCTATTATTATTATTATTAGCTTGCCACGGTGGGTGAGTGGTTATCGTGTCGGACTACCAACCCCAAGCTTGCAGGTTCGCTCTTGGCCATGGTAGGTGATTCTTGAAAGCCGACTAAACCACGACAAGCATGTCTTATGTTGTTGGCATGTTAAATAACCTATTTGAGGTCATAATAGCAAAATTAATCTCGGGATTTTTCGCCAACACAAAGTTCCTTCTTTCTGTACTAGAAAGTGTAGGCTGAGGATAGGTCATACAAGATCCACCCACTCGCACCTCATGAGAAGGGAAGACCCTCCACTTTGTATCCGTGGAGTCGTTTACGTCGTGGCCCACATTTTAACCGACTGTGTGGATCTTGCTGACTTACGAAGAAACTTTGGTTTTCATATGACACTCAAACTTATATTAGCCGATGACGCGGTGGCAGCTGACCTCGTCATTTGCTTTATAAGTGAGAGAGGGTTAGGGCCAGTAATCTGAATTTTCCAGTATACATTGACTCAAAGTCTTGCTCTTTTTGGAATTCTGAATTTGTTGTTTATTCCATAAATTTTGTTTATTATTATGTAATTATTAATTTTATTAATTCTTTGTTTCATTAATTTTCGGTCTTTTCAAATGTAGGTGATCATCTCTAAATTTTAATTTCCATTCCAAATTTGTATACTTTAATGTGTGTTAAGAGGGTCAGATGACCACGTAGTTCCGTCCCTTAAAACAACAATAACTAACAAACTACTTCTCGACTAGAAAACTCCATAGTGTCAAGGAGCTTTGACATCTAATCTCCTTGACTTTCATAGCGTTCCAAGGAACGACAACATTCGACATGCAAGCTGCTCTCTGACCGACAAACAACAAAGCTTGCACCCGGCACCCGAGGTCATACGATATTATTATTATTATTATTATTATTATTATTATTATTATTATCATTATTATTTTTATTATTAAAGGAAATGTAACGTTAACTGCGAAATGTACTGCCTTAGGATTGTCACTGTCATCTGCACCGATGCAAAAAAAAATATATGCATATCAAAACAGTGGTGATGAGTAGACCTAGAGATAAGAAAGAAGGAAAAGGAGTAATCAAAGTAGGAGATAAGGAATTGGAAGTAGTGAAACACTTCAAATACTTGGGAAGTGAACGGACTGAAGATGGAAGACTAGATTTGGAAATTAGCAGAAGAATACAACTCGGGAGTGCTTTCTACCAACAGGTACGGGCACTAGTATGGAACAAGGATATACCAATTAAGGCTAAAGAAGTTATGTACAAAGCATATTATGTTCCTATAATGACATATGTAGCAGAAAGGTGAACAATGACTAAGAGGGATGAGAGCAGTGTACAAGCAGCTGAGATGAGATTCCTGAGAAGTAAGGTCGAGAAAACGAGGGGAGACAGAATGAGAAATTAAGATATACGGAAAGAACTGGGAGTACAGAAACTAAATGACAAACTGGAGCAAAACAGATTGAGATGGTTTGGACATGTCAAACGGATGAATGAAGTAAGGCTACCAAGACGAGCACTGGAACGACGGATGACAGGGAAGAGAGGACGAGGAAGACCAAGAATGCGTTGGATGGACTCGGTGGAGAATAGTATTAGAAAGCGGAACCTGGATTCGAACACTGTGTCGGAAGAGGAATGGTGGAACGACAGAACAAAGTGAAGAGGAACCATATTTTCCCCCACCCAGTGTCAGCTGGAAAAGGGGAAATGAAGATGATGATGATGATGATGATGATGATGATGATGATGATGATGATGACCAAAATAGTTAAACAACCTGGAGACAACAATTAGGAAAAGACGTTTACGTTTCTATGGACATATGGTTAGAAATGATCCAACAAGAATAAATAAACAATTTTTGATAAAATATACAATCTGGAGAGCCAAGGGCTTACAGCAATCAGATGAAGGAAGAACTCCGGAGGCTAGGAATTACAGATGACGACTGTCGAGACAGAACACAATCCAGGGAAATACTTTCTAACATAAAGGTTCTTGTGGGACAAAAGAGAGAACGCAGTGTAGGAAGATGAACAGCTGAGAGAAAGGCGCAACAATCTGAAAGAATAAAGGAAGTGTGGAGGAAGAGAAAGGAAGAAAGAACTATAAGAAGGAAATGAAATGATATTTGCGTGGTCCTTAGTTTTGGCCAGTTCGCATAATGTAATGTAAAATAGTTAAAGCCCATAATTGTTACAGATCGTTGTTTTCTTTTTCTATTTTGATATATTTTTCAAAGTAAAAAATCTAAGTACAATTAATATTTAAACTTTGCTCGCAATTAAAATAGCTTATTTTAAAAACAATTACTAGGGAGGGCCATAATGTGGTAGAAACTAGTATAATCAATTGTATATTAATTCAATTTTTTGACATAAGGCGGAATAAACTTATTAAATAACCACTGGTATTTCATTTAGTTTACCAAAAATAAATGGAATAGAAATATGGCATATTACGCGTTCGAATGACATTTTTGTGGAATTATTTACAGATGTATCTTACGTATTTTAATATTCTATCCACATTTGTTGCAGTAATCTCCCACAACTCACTACGCTTAGAATAATACATTAAAGAATCATGCAGGTACACAGCGAAGAAATCCTCTGCTCCATCTGTTTGCGGTTTGCAATGAAAACAAAACGCCTTGACCACAATCTGGAATGTAATCTTCCCTAGCTGTCTCCAGTGGCCTGGTTAATGTCATGTAATATTCAGTGGGTGGAGAGCAGTAACCCTATCTACTTTCCACGCTCAGAGATGACGCGGGTGAGAGGAGTAACATAACATCCACCGCATGACGAATTTCACCTCCCATGCCTCAATGTCAAAATGATCATATCAGTGGCCTCCTTCTACGGTGTGAGCCTTCCCTATCGAACGGAGCTTTGCCGGGCCGTGTGACGGGCGGAGAGTGAATAGTCACCGCCAGTTGACTAGCATTTACCGTCACACAAAAACGGATTGGGAATCACCACATGCGGTCATAGCGTTGATTACCTTCCCAGCTCTCCCCAGGGTCTCACATCTAGTGAGACGTGGGTTGGCGACCCCAGCTGAGTCCGGCATTGCTTCCGCTTAGTTGTGATGGGCTCTTCTCTATCATCCTTCCTATCGACCTCCCTTGGTCAACTCTTGTTCTTTTCCGGGTCAACTCTTGTTCCTCTCCGACCCCGACGGTATTAGGCTATCCGAGGCCTAGGGAGTCTTTCACTTTCCCGCCTTAATGGGCTCTTGTCTCATCTTTTCTGATCCCTCATTCTTCGAGGGGTCTGACCTCTTCTGTGCTCTTCATATCTCCTGCCTTCTGCTCAAGGCCCTTAAGGAAGCAGTGTGTTGGTAACCCCACCACTTCTGGTGCACCCTGGATAGTGCTACACCCTCAAGGGCTCACGGTCGGTGAGTTCGGGAGTTGGTGACCCCGAGGGATTCCTGAGCTGGGTCCATTACCCCCCCCCCCCTTTCTTCCATTGCCTCTGGGGCGGAACCTCTCCACTTTCACTTTCCTATCTGCCTTTCATGGTTCTCCCTCCTTCCAAGTCCTTCGAGGGTTGAGGGCATTTCTTTTATTTTCCTCCTGTCCTTTATTTTTATTATTATCCTTTTGTTTTCCAATTCTTCTTCTAGTATATAAGTTAGTAGTTAGTTTTAGTTATAGTTTATATTTTTATTATCATTTTCACGATCACCCAAACCATTAGGGGCCGATAACCTAGAAGTTAGGCCCCTTAAAACAACAATTATCATCATCATCATCATCATCATAATCACATTCCCAGCTAATCTAAATTTTCCAGTCTACATTGACTCAAAGACTTGTTCTTTTTTGAATTCTGAATTTTTTGTTTTACCGTAATTTTGTTCATTTTTATAATTTTTTGTTTTTTTGTTTTACCCATTTTCGGTCTTTTCAAATTAAGGTGTCTAACTCTAAATTTTAAATTCCATTCCAAATTTGTAAACTTTAATATGTGTTAAGAGGGGCAGATGACCTCGTAGTTCCGCCCCTTAAAACAACAATAACTAACTAACCAACATTCCCGGCTGGGAAGACACCTTAGTTCACAGAGTAAAGACTCGTGGTGAAGTACTGTAGCCTGTCTCGTATCCCGTGAACATGGATAGGTATTGAAAATGACATCGAATCTTCCTAGTACAAAAGTATCTTCTCAACAAGAAATGTGTTTGTACGATTCAACACCTTGCGACTTTTAATTGAGGCGGAATCTTAAACACAAGACGTACAGAAACATTCCGCGTACTCTGGAGGTTCTGAAAACGAAAAAAACTGTAGTGATACGAAATATCAGTGAGGAGGAATTACAGCGAGTGTACCAAAACTTCTCACGTCAGTGCAATGTGTGTTTAGAAAATGAAGGGCAGCATTTCCTGTAACTACTCAGAAATTCATGTGGCGTAGTTGGTAGCATGCTGAACTGCTGTGCCTAAGATAGCGGGTTCAAACCCGACCGAAGTCGTCGGATTCTTTAAGAGCGTTATACTCGTAGTACATTAAGCAACGAACCTATAAAGGCGATAATTAAGAAACGAGTATGTTTATAAAACGAGCATATGCGAGTTTTATAATTTCCATAAGAGTGTCTTAATTGCCATTATAGGCGAGTTGCATACGACTGTTTATGTTCGACGATAATTATTATAACTATTTTATGTTCGAACATAAATATTCATAAATATATGTCTAGATTTCGCTAGTTTTATGTACTGAATAGAGTGCATGAGACGCAGAGAATGCCTTGTATTTGACCATGGCCTCCTCGATTACCCTACAATGACACTAGGCCAGGAAGTGAAATTTAACTTAGAAGGCCAAGGAACTCAGCGCATCTAAATATCTAATTGGTCAAACAATTGTTTCTTGAGCTCTGATTGGTGGGAGAAACTGTTTCATAATGAAAAATAGTGTTATAATGAGCCTCATTTTAGTACAGTTTTCGGACATATAATAGTCAGGGTCGAACATAAAAATTCTTCAGTGTGCCTTCCATTGGAGGGGATGTAAAGCCGGCGGTCCCATGTCATAGATTTATGGCATGTAAAAGATCCTTCCACAGACTAAACTTGTGTGAGGCTAAATTTCTAGGTTAGATTTCATTGGAATGCTCTATCGAAGTTCCAACGTTCACCACTGAGGTATCAGTGACATTTGGTGGCGAAATTTGGAACTATTTGAAATAGAACGGAACTTGTAGCTCACCCTATGGGTGTCCGCTTGAAGCAACTACAGCTTCTGGCGAGCCGAACATGTCCTCGGACACTCTCGGCACTAAAAAAGACATATGACAAATAAAATAATAAATAGATATTATATATATATGAATTGCAGCCAATGGCCATAAGCTGGGCATTTTTGATTGAACGCCCGAGGGCTCCCAACAAGTTCAATTTCAAGTATTCCAACTTTGACTACCAAATGCTACATGACAGTTCCTCACAGCCCTTGGACGCGGCTACATGTTTAATGACTCAGAAATAATCTCGACTGACATTTCCACACACATCTCCTCCCTAAAGCTATAGGGTTCAGCGATCATCGTTACAGCCGCACCAGTGACAATGCACCTTAACATAATACTCCTCTGGAGTGAAGAAAAGCGCTCGGTCTATGTGCTTCATTACTAACACGGTCTCGAAAATATCATTGTGACGTAGTGTAAGTTCCATCAAAATAAAATAAATGCAAAGTCTGATTTCCATCCCACTTTATCCAGGCTGGGGACTGGCAAAATCATAACAAGTGTGCTGTATTATACAGCTGTTAAATATCAGGGGAAGATCTTACGCTATACTTATACTTCAAAGGCTACTATGGGGAGAAGCCTTTGGAAATTTCTCATTTATAATGTACTAGTACTTGTACTCATAATAGCTGAATTGTATTAAACATTTTTGCCTAAAACCTTATACAGCAGTTCAGTAGTTAAAGAATGTAATATGTGATTCCAGAGATATTAAAAGTGCTAAACAACGGCAGGACAATTTTATTTCAACTTGATCGTTTTCATAGTAGCCTTGGGGGAGGGGGGAATGTGTGTGGAAATGTCAGTCGAGATTATTTCTGAGTCATTAAACAGATAGCCACGTCCAAGGGTTGTGGGGAAGTGTCAGTATTTTTTTTTGCAGTGTGTGGAAGTGTCAGTGTGGGGAACTATCCGGACACCCTGTCACTAACACTAGCGGTGAACGATGGAACTTGATAGAGCGTTGTGTAATATCCTAATATAACCTACAAATTTTGCTACACACCACCAATAATAATTGCAGTGGTAGGTTCTATTACGAGCAATAAATCTATGACATGGGACCGCCGGCTTCACCTCCCCTCCGATGGAAGGCAAACTGACGGATTTTAACGCTCTTAAAAATTCCGATGACTTCGCCCGCGATTGAATCCGTCATCATGGGCATAGCAGTTCAGAATGCTACTGACTACGCCAACGAAGCGGCATAAATAGCATTATTAAATACGTTATAAACTGTAAATATGTTGAACTACAGTAAGTCCGGGAATGTTCTCCGCAATGCCTACATGCGTCTGCGAGAGCTAGCTACAGCAGTTACGTTGGTAGCACGGCTGCCGCTTGCATCATAACAAATAAACAGTAAACTACCGGGTGAGTTAGCCGAGGTCGTTGCGGCATGACTGCTGGCAGTCGCTCACATCCGGGAGGCGAGGAGGTTCGAATCCCCCCGCCGGCAACCTTGAAGATGGTCTTCTGTGGTTTCCCATCTTCCTTCCAGGCAAATGCCGGGGTTGGTCCCTAACTATAGGCCACAGCCGCTACCTTCCAACTCCTCGACCCTCCCATCCAACATTCCTCCCCAACGGTACTTGTAGCTCACCCATTGGGTGTCCGTCTCGAAGCAGCTACAAAACTGGCGAGCCGAACATGTCCTCGGACACTCCCGGCTCTAAAAGCCATACGCTAAAAAAAAAAAAAAAACAGTAAACTTCGTACTCACCACAGCCATTCATAACAGATGCTGGAACCATTCACAGTACATCACTCTTTTTCCGTAATCAGTTTGTTTTAATTCATGAACCACGATAACTTTATAAGGGAACAACTGAAGCTTGTCTCTTACAGCTTTATGTGCTGTCGACTTAGAGATTCCTGTTTGTTGAGCTAATTTTCGTCTTGATTTACTTGGACTACGCAGCATTATATCGGAGATTTCATCAAGTTTTTCGTCTGTTAAAAGCGTAGGCCTGCCTGTTCCTGGTACATCGTGAACTGATCCAGTCACACGAAATTTACTTACCAAATCCCGAACGGTATCACGCTTTGGACACTTTGAATTAGGAAACCGCGCCTGAAATCTTAATTTTACATTTTCGGTAAACCGATCGCATTCGTGAAAAACTTATTCCACCAAAAAAAAAAAGAACACTCTCTCTTCAGTAGTAAACATTACCGCCTGTATACTGTCACACTCTGAACGCTCGCTTACTGTAATACACACTGAAGTCATGCATGCTCGCTCACTTATCGCAATTCACACTGACAGCCTACACGGGGAGTCCCGCTTTGAAGGACACAGTGCAGTGCAGCCAACTTAACTCATGACTCAACCACTCACAGCTGCACGTACCCACTGCGGCGAACATTCTCGGGCGCCCTGTAGTTGGGCGCTAAGCGGCTGCTAGCACCAGTGCCTTGCTCGAAAGGTGGCTACACACAGTGTTTTTTTTTCAGGATTAGGAAATAACCCATCTCATTTAGGTACAATCATGTTGACCGACTGAAAAGCACCAATATTTTGTCCCATCTAACTATAGCCTATTGGTTTCTGAGACCCTCAGAAAGCCAAATATTTGTGTTCAGGGGGTTCCTTTACGTGACTGTCACACTCTTGACATGGGTCAACCGATTTTAGGCACTCACAGGCCTAGGATTTGATCTAGTAATAAATAGAGCGAGTTTTAGTGTGCCAGATACCTCGCCTACTATTTAACTGTTCAAGGTTTTTTTTTTCTCTCTCTCATCCCCATTGCCATGTTTGTGTGCTCCAGATTAATTCTTCTCTTAAAGTTTTTGTCGCTGCTGGGAGTAACGACGATCATTCTTCTAAAGCCCGGTACACTCTAAGCCTGGCAGAGTACACATTCCCCCGGGACTGTCTGATCCACCTCACCGGCTTAGTGTGCACGTCAGATGTGATTAGCAGCTCAGTCTCCCTCCCTGAATGTCATAAAGGACTAACGAACCTGAGACAGGATCGCCAACTATGAAATAGTAAGCAAGTTTGCCAACACATCAAATCACTAATGAGAGACATCTCACCGAAAGCATTCTCGTTGTCTTCAAAACGAAAAACTTTGAATATCATGCTTTAATAGAGAGAAGGATTTATAGAAAAGAAATTGTTCGAACTTAGGATACCCACAAAGATGCCAAAATACAGGGGATGTCTCATAGAGTCATAAGTAATGTTGTTTTCTAAAGAAAATTTTATTTGAAAAGTTTTCTGACAAGAAATTAAACTATTCTTCAAAGGAGAGACCATCAGATTCTTGAAATCTCTTGAAATCCCGTCGACCACCCATCCTAACAACGGAATCTGTACAATTAAATAATTTTCAGATTTAAAACAAGTGGTCTGAGGTATGGAATGATTTATTCCATGAGAAATATAGAAACTTCATTGATCCTATCAAGAAACCAGCTAGAATGTAACTACCACGCCATACATGGAAATCACTCATCAGGATTCGAACGGGACATTCGGTCTGCACAGACAGCTTATACAAGTGGATTAAGGCCTCCTCACCTCAGTGCGACTGTGGATTTGAAAGACAGACCATCCAATATATTGTGGAGGACTGCAGCCTTCGAGCCTTCCCCCAAGGACTCGCAACTAGTGGGACGTGGGTTGGCGACCACGGGGCCCCAGCTGAATCCGGCATTGCTTCCACTTACTTGTGCCGGGCTCCTCTCGGTCTTCTTTCCTGTCGAACTCACTTTGTTAACTCTTGTTCTCTTCCGACTCCGACGGTATTAGGGTATCTGAGGCCTAGGGAGTATTTTCCTTTCCCGCCTTAATTGGCCCTTGTCTCATCTTTTCTGAAACTCTCCGTTTGTGAGGGGTCAGCCTTCTTTTTCATTTCATGTTATCTCCTGCCTTCAGCTCAAGGCCCTCAAGGAGGCAGGGTGTATGTAGCCCCACCACTTCTGGTGCACCCTGGATATTGCTACACCCTCTAGGGCTCACGGCTGGCGAGTTCGGGAGTTGGCGACCCCGAGGGATTCCTGAGCTGGGTCCGGTTTTCCCCCTTTTATCCATTACCTGTGGGGCGGACCCTCTGCTCTTTCACGTTCCTATCTGCCTTTTATGGCTCTCCTTCCTTCCAAGTTCCTCAATCCGCATTCTTCGAGGGTTGAGGGCATTTCTTTTCCTCCTGTTCTTTATTTGCCGTATTCTCCTTTTGTTTTCCCTTTCTTCTGCTAGTATATACGTTAGTAGTTAGTTTTAGTTATAGTTAATATTTCATTATCTTCACGATCACCCAAACCATTAGGGGCCGATAATCTAGATGTTAGGCCCCTTAAAACAACAAATATCATCATCATCATCACCTTCGAGCCTATAATGGGAACCTGAAAGACTTTCATGATGCAACGCAGCCTGCTCTTGATTGGATTTCAAATTTAAATATTAGCTTGTAAATCTGAACATTTTATCTGTTGAAAATGTGTCTTCTCATCAAAATTGATTTTAATATATATTGTTCTTTTAGTCTAATGTTAATGTATATGTTTAATGTGTTCCTCAGCGTGTAATTATGTAGATGTACCATGCCAAACTGTAAATAAATAAAATCTATGATATTGAGCCATCTTTCAGCGAGGTTCCATTTTCTTATCCCGTGACGGTTCCAGTCTCTGGGTTTTGATGCGAAGAAACCAGCGAGAACCACTTCCACAGCTTCAATGTTTTTAAAATTTTGACCATGCAAGAAATGGGCCATGGATCGAAAATGATGGTAATCAGAAGGCGCAAGATCAGGACTGTATGCTGGATGTAGAAGCAGTTTGACTCCTCCCAATTCATGAATTTTTGCCATGGTTGTTCATGCAGTATGAGGTCTCGCATTGTTCTGCTGCAAGAGAACTAATGCTGGGTATCTCCGTGTCAAATTTCATGAACTTCGTCCAGTTGTTGAGAATAAAGATCCGCATTGACTGCACTCCAGATTGGAACAAACTCCCAGTAAATCACTCTTTCAAAATTTCACCAGACACACAACATCACTTTGGGGCCGAACCGATCCGTTTTCAGCATGACTTTGGTAGGTTGATGGCGACTAAGCCACTGTTTCGAGGCATCAGCGTTGCGGTATTAGTCCCATTCTTCATTACATGTGACAATTCTAATGCTAAATATATCATCCATGGGGTTACCGATAAGCTGACGACAGATGTCCACTCAACGTTGAGCCTGTTCACGGGTCAATTCATGAGATACAGATCTACAGCTTCAGTTTGATTTTCCAAGTTTCTTAATCTGGCGATGTATGGTATCTATTGACGATACATTCTAGCAATATACTGTAGATAGCATTGGCAGTGGCACCATATGGAATGTTTATCACATACGGATTACTTTGTAACAGCAGAGTATCAAGAAGGCAGTGCGAGAGTAGAAATATCAAGTAGGCAGTGAAGAAAACAAGAGATTCTTGGAAGTGTTATGTACTATTAGAGTGTAAAAAATAAAAAGATATTTTGTGTGTTGATGAATGCCAAGGATAATAAAAACGGTAACAACTTCAAGGTAGGATAACATGTCAGATGTTACACATCATATGCGACTTCTGTAAGGCTCGTATCTTTTTATTTATTATTTATTATTAATTCTACGTTCAAAACTAAAAAAAATGTTAAAACCTACGATGATTTAAAGAATAGGCCTACGATAAAAATGTTTTCCTCAAATTGTTATCGCAGAATGTTTCAAGGGACTCGCGGAAAGCAGCATATTCTTCACCATTTCTCGCGTTAAATACTGCGACACAAATCACATTTCCTGTAAAAGAGAAAGAAAATACCCTAAGTAAAAATACTACCATGTTTAGTTACAGTTAAATATTTTCTGATATTCTGCAACAATTGGCAAGATTTTATATTTTTATCGTCGCTAACGCACAGAAACCTTGCAGGGGCCAGCGGACACCACAGCGGACATTAAAACATTAATATTTATATTGAGGAAATATGACAATAACTAAGAAAATGACTCAAATATGTATTTATATGTTCTATAAAATCAACCTGAAAAGAATCAGGAACATTGAACTCTTGCTCAATTACAGTTTTTAATGAAAATGGAGTCAAGGAAAAAATAATATGACATTTCTTAAACATCTGAACCTTTGTCATCACAATAGGCTATGAAATGAGAAGTATCTTCCACGTCAACTGTAGACACACAAAGAGGTAATCAAAACAGCTGCAGATGAGATAGGCGGCAGTTTTATTTTTATGTCGTGAGCAACGTCGTTGTGCAAACAGTTGAACCAGACAGAATCCTCCTCATTTCCCTTCACTTCCATCACCCCCCTCCCCCTCCTAACCCCCTTCTATCTCCCTCACTTTAGCTAATAACACCCTAGCTACGAGTCTCGTCACACAATGGAACAATCTAACTCCGCGCTTCGGAAATGTCATCTATTGGCTAAATCTCGGCCAGGAAATATGATTTGCTCCCATTCAGTTCTCTGAGTTGCTGTTCGGAGCGCTGCTGTTCGGCACAATACATCCAGACTTCTAACTTTGTAAACATTACGTTGTTTGAAGCCATTATCAGTGTTGCCTTAGTAAACAAAAGTTTAGTGCTTTTCAGTTGGTCAACACGATTGTACCCAAATGAGATGGGTTACTCCCTAATCCTGAAAAAAACTTTACATGAGATTGATTGGTTGGTTGATTGGTTCCTCAGTTTAGGGGCTGCGACTACGTGGTCATGTAGCCCCGTGTACTTTGGGTGTGTGTAGAATCTGTCTGATAACCGTTGTTAATTTTGATGACTGTATTAGTGTGTGTTGTCTGCTTTTAATTCAAGTAAGGACTGCAACTTTGAATTTTTCAAATAGTTCCTACTTTTGCCACCAAACGTCACCGTCAACGACTACTAGTTCAGAAATAGGCTACTAGATGCCACCGCAGTCGGCTCCTGGCGACGAACATAGGAACCTACAATAATAGCGCTGTTTACATTCTTAACCTATAATTTATCTTACACAGGTGTAATTAGTGGAAGGTTCTTTAACATGCCCTAAATCTATGACATGGGACCGCCGGCTTTACTTCCCCTCCAAAGGAAAGCATACTGAGGAATTTTAACGCTCTTAAAAAATCCGACGACTTCGGCCGGGTTTGAACCCGCGATCTTGGGCATAGAAGCTCAGCATACTACCAACTACGCCACCGAAGCCGCTTCAAATGCTTCTAATATGCTCTTTTCTGCTGCGCCAAAAGTCCAAGTTCTATAAAGCGCCACGCTCTAGACCAGTGGTTCCCAATCTGGGGGCGATGACCCCCAAGTGGGCGATTTGGGTTATCAAGGGGTGGGGGCAATAAATAGATCTTCTTTAGCTATGACTTTCTTATTTATTGTTTATATATATTAAAATTCCTTCGGTTAGAAATTTTACAATTTTAAAAATGTTTTTCCTCCCCCCCCCCCATCTTCTCGACGTGGAGGCGATCTCAAGGGGGAGTTGAGATCTATGCGATTATAGATCTAAAACTTGTCCACATCGCCACTTAAATACATTAAAATTGACAACTTAATATCTTAAATTCCATATTTTGTATTACATTTAATCCTTAAATTACATAACAGTAAATACATTTAAAAAAACTACTTAAATTTCATAAATAGATCTTATAAATTTTCCCCCAATTTACATAATTTTATTACAAACTTAAATAATTAAAGTTTTTTTTTTCCTTAGAAAGTTGCTCTCAATTTAGTAAAATTTTATAAAAATTTTTGATTATAAGGTTTTTAATGTATTATTCGATATTATTGATGTAAATTTATAGAGGACAACTTTCTATGGGAATAAATACTTTAATTATTTAAGTTTGTAATAAAATTATGTATATTGGGGTGAAATTTATAAAATTAATTTATGAAACTTAATTAGTTATTTTTTAATTTCCTGGTATATAATTTAAAGCTTAAATGTAATACAAAATAAGGAATTTAAGATATTAAGTTGTCAATTTTAGGGAGCTGATTTGGGTGGGGGGGGGGGGGGGTGAGTATTCAAAGGGGGCAAATATTAAAATAGTTCTGTTTAGTAAGAGTTGCCGGGTAGTACACGGAAAAATGCGACAGGAGCGCCTCCCGTTCGCGTGGAATGAGTCTGGTTTGCGCGGGAAGTATTCCCAACCCCTCTCGCCATTGACCTACATTCGTCCTCAGTCTTAACTAGCATTTGTGTGCCTCACCATCAGTTTATGTGCGTGTCTTTTATGTTTTTGTACGTTTTTTTGAAGTGTAGAAGTTCATGCACAATGGATTCAAAAAAGAAGAAGTGTCGTCAATACTCATCTAAGTATTTAAAATTCGGTTTTATCACGGCACCGCAAAACACGCAGTTTCCAAGCTGTCTTTTGTGCGATAAAACATATATTAGTAATGAAGCCATGAAGCCTCCGCGAATGAAAGATCATTTATCAAGAGCGCACAGTGATTAAAGTGAGTAAAGAACTTAGTTATTTTCAACACCTCAAAGCTAAAGCTGATAAACGGCCTAATGTGAGTGAATTATTTAAAAAACGAGCAATCGATCTTGACAAAGATCTTCTTGCTTCTTATGAGTTTTTTTTTATTGATCGCTAACTGTGGTAAACCTCGTACAATCGGCGAAACTCTTGTTTTACCTGCTACCGAAAGAATTGTTGAAATCATACTAGGCGAGGGCCCAAGTAATAAGATAAGTCTATCGTTTCCTTTGAGCAACAATACTGTTTCCAGGCGAATTGACGAAATGGTCTTGGACGTTGAATCCAAAATCACCAATTTGGTAAAAAAAAAGTAAATTTGCATTGGAAATTGATGAATCAACTGTGATTGATTACAAAGCAATTGAATTAGCTTATGTGAGGTTTATCGATGAACAAAAGGAAATGTTGTTTGCAAGAACTTTGATCACTGATACGAAGGGATCTTCGATTTTTAAAGTGGTGCAAGATTATTTTGAAGAAAAAGAGATTCCCCTAACAAACGTGATGGTTTGCGCAACAGACGGTTATCATGCCATGTTAAGTCGTCATGCTGTAGTACAGTACAGCTGGAATGGCTTTGTTCCAATAACCATGCTATGGTTGGCTTTTTGTAAATCGTTAGAAAAGCACAAAAAAAAAATTAACTCTAAATTTCGGAATAATTTTTAGCATCATGTCAGAAAACTAAAAAAAAAATAAAAATTGAAAAGCGTTTTTCTCTGAATCTACGTATTTTAAAGAAAAGTTTTTTAAACAAAAATGTAGAGGACATTGTCACCTACAATTTGTCTCATTGAGGTCATGTCATACGTTTTGAAATGCAGAAGCTAGGTGGCGCCAAAGTTTCCAAAAAAGTGGTTTTTTTTCACTTTTTGTCCTAGGTTGTTTTTTTTTTTTTTGTTTTTTTTTTTCACAAAAGAGTGAGTCAGAAATTTGTTCCTCTAAAATTTGTCTGCAACATTTATTTAAACGTTTGTTTCCTCCGACGTACCGTTCCATAGTTATAGCGCAGCAAATGCAATGCTGCGTAGTCAAGGCTACTATTGTTACTGCGGAGAGAGAGGTGGGCATAGTTTAGACCGGGACCGGTGTCGGACAATGTTCACACTTCGGCTGATTATAACTTTGGAACGGTAAGTTGGAGGAAAAAAATGTTCCAATAAATGTTGTAGACAATTTTGAGAGGAACAAATTTCTGATTCGCTCTTTTGTGAACAAAACATTTTTCTAGGATATCGAGTGAAAAAACACTTATTTGGAAACTTTGGCGCCACCTAGCTTCTGCATTTCAAAACGTATGACATGTCCTCAATGAGATAAATTGTAGGTGACAATGTCCTCTAAATTTTTTGTTTAAAAAACTTTTCTTTAAAATACGTCGATTCAGAGAAAGGCGCTTTTCAATTTACTATTGTGTTTTCCGACAAAATAATCGTGCAAATTATTCTGAAATTTAGAGTTAAGCTTTTCTTGTGCTTTTCTAACGATTTACTAAAAGCCAACCATAGCACGGTTTTTTGAACAAAAGGGGTTTCTTCTGTGCAGCTGTTCTGTACTGCAGGGTTTCTAGCCCACCTTAAGAAAGAAGTGCCAGAGGTCATCACTATTCACTGTGGCATTCATCGTCAACAAATAGCTGCGAAAAAAAAATGAGTGGTGTCCTGCATGAAACCCTACAACTGGTAATTACTGGTGTCAACAAAATCAAAGCTAATTCCCTCGATGACAGTCTGTTCCGACAAATCTGTCATGAAAATGATGAGGAATTCGAACGCTTGCTTCTACATACAGCCGTGAGGTGGGTTTCCAAAGGAAACTATTTGCGCCGTTTCTTTGAATCATTTGACACGGTTACTGAGTTTCTCGACACGTCTGATACTGTTTTAAGCGAGAATTTGAAGCAACGCTAGTTGGAACTTGCGTACCTCACAGATATTTTTGAAACAATGAACGAAGTCAATATAAGGCTTCAAGGAAACAAGATGAAGCTTATCAAGGCCAAAGGAATTACTTCATCATTCATCGCCAAGCTTGATATGCACAAGGTAAATATTGGCCGTTAGAGCTGATTCAGTTTCCATCCCTTAAAATGTGTTCAGTGTCAGATAACGAGACTGCTGAAATCCCAGAAGATAAAATCCTAATTTTTAATGATCACCTTTATGAGTTAAAAACTGACATTGAATAAAGATTTGAAAATTTGACCGAGTTATACATTCCGGATTGGATTCTAGATCCATTCTCGTTTGAAGCTGTGGATAAGCTTGATAACTCTTTGCAGACGGAGTTTATAGATCTGAAGTATGACTGGGAGGCGAAAATCATTTTCAAGCAGAGCGGTTACGAGTTGGCGTGGGTGAAGCATATGGACACTTATCCACAACTGCAGGGAAAACCTGAACCACTTCTCATCTCGTTCCTGTCAACATAATTAGTTGAAAAATGATTTAGTTCTGTTGTCCAGCTCCTCACAAAACAAAGAAATAAGTTGGGCATTTGCGTCAAAGGAGACTTGTGCCTGATCTTGACGAACATAAAGCCGGATATTCAAGCTTTAAAACTGAAATCCACCAAGCACAATGCAGCCATTGAAAAGGTAAAGTAAACCAATAACAAAACTTGAAAAATTTCATCTATTTTTTCAAATTTTAACTGTCAACTTTCTTAATTTTCCCAAATTCCAATTTAAAAATGAAAACATTTACTCCTCTTTTTTAAATGTACGTCAATGATCTTAGTTAATTATTTCACTTCATTGTTCATTAAAAGAAATCTGTAAAAATGTACTTTTTCTATTTTATTTAAGAGTGACCGGATCAAACTGCTTCGATAGTTTTTATATACGGTAATAAAATTGTTTAAAATAATTAAACCGCTTTATCATTTACACTTTACATCAAATTAAAAATTATGCCTACAATGAAGAAGGAAAGGGGGTGATAGGTGTTAGTCAACCTGCAGAAAGGGGAGATGGGCCACAAAAGGTTGGGAACCTCTGCACTAGACAAAGGCTTCCAAAAATGATTTTCAATTACGTAAATCGATATTTGAAGTCCCTAGCTTTTTTTTCTCTAGAAGTGAAATAAAAGAGAACATTTTGTAGGGGAAGCATATCTTAAACTCCGAGCACATAGGCACGATGCAATGAGAAAATATTCTACGAGGAGCAATTGTTTCATGCCAAAGTGCTTGGAGTAAAAGATATGCCCCTCGTACAATACTTTCTCCTTTGTTCCGTGCCAAAGTGCTCGGTGTACAAGATATGCCGCTCGTGCAATGTTTACTCGTTTTAGCCTATTTTCATTTATGAAAAAAAAAATAGGCTTATGAGATCACCTTTTGTCCGTGTGTCTGTCTGTGTGTGCGTGTGTGTGTGTGTGTGTGTGTGTGAGGATTTTCGTGTGTCCCCCCCTAATAACTTCTGAACGGCTGGAGCGATTTAAATGAAACTCGGTCAGTTCATAGTACTATTCCGGGAGACCCCGATCGTGCCCTTCAAATTTTGTTACGTCTCACCAATCCAACATGGCGGCTGTGCGAAATATTTCACCAGCATTCAATATCTCCGAAACTATTAACGATATCACCCTGGAATGTTGTACGGTGATAAAGGGAACTACTAGAAGTTCACCTATGTGGCCTTCAAACATCTGGTAACTACAAAACCAACATGGCGGCCAAGCGAAGTTGCGACTTCTAAATAGACATTTCTCCCGATTTATCCAACCAAACGCAATAAAACTTGGTACAGTATATGTTTATAGACATTGTAATGCACTGACATCTAAATTCGTTCAATTGTTTACATAACCTCAAGATGGCGGCTGTGCGAAATATTTCACCGGCATTCCATATCTCTGAAACTATTACCGGTATCACCATGAAATTTTGTACGGAGATAAAGGGCACTAGTGGAAGTTCATCTATGAGACTTTCAAATACCGGTTAAATACAAAACGAACATGGCGGCCAAGCGAAGTTGAAATTTTTAAATACACTTTTCTCGCGATTTAATGATCCAAACGCAATGAAACTTAGTACAGCAAATATTTATACACATTGTAATGCACTGGTATCTAATTCAGTTCAATTGTTTATGTAAACTCAAGATGGCGGCTGTGCGAATTTCGAAAATTAAGTTTTTATTACTTGTGTGTAATCATGCGATCGAAATCAACATTTGCATAATGAACGTACACAATAATCATCATCTAATAGTACATAACTCTATGGCCTACATATATTAAATCCAACATGGCGACCATCCGAAATATTTAGACGGTTCTCAATATCTATTAATCTACTACAGCAATCAAACTTAAATTTTGTAAGTGTATAGATGCTATAAGCATCTCATCAATGAGTTGGAAATGGTACAAAGAAAGGCCGCTAGATTTGTGCTCTGTGACTTTAATCCCAGGAGCAGTGTGAGCCGTATGTTAAAGAAACTTGGGTGGGAATCATTGGAGGCTAGGAGGATGAAATCTAGACTCTGCGCTATGTACAACACGTATACAAATCAACCAGCATGGGGTGAGCTTAGCAAACGATTGGGAAAGCCCACTTACATGGGTAGGAGCGATCATCCTTTCAAAGTTAAGGGCCGACCACAGCGAACAAATTATGGTAAATATTCTTTTGTAAACCGTGCCATTGATAACTGGAACTCTCTACCTGCCGCAGTCTTAGAGCCTTTTCCCAAACATATAGGTGTGTTTAAGAAAAGACTGACTATTTGTGTAAATACTCCAGTTTAATTGTTGTATAATTGTTATTGAATTGTTATGTATAATTATTTATTTGTTATGTATATACAATTTGCCACCGGGGGACACACCCCCCATTGCAAATAAATAAATGAATGAATATGAATATGAATACTAGATCATCAGCCCAATAGTTGGCAGATGGCGACCATGTATGGGTGAAAAACGATTCCCCCTATCAATTCAAACACGGTGAAAACGAATTGGACGAAATTTGGTACAAAGGTAGCACTAGCAAAGGGCACCTCAGCGTCATGTTTTATTTCGCCGCCATCTTTACGAAAACGTAATGGCGGCCACCCAAATGTTAAAAGCTTAAATCTAATTACGACCAACCTAATCATCTGATCTCTACTAAATTTCGCAACAGCATGCCTTTTTGTGGGAAGCATCTTTTGACCAAACCACAAGGTCATCAGCTCAGTAGTTTGCAGATAGCGGCCATGTATGTGTGAAAATCAATTCCCTCTATCAATTCAAACACGGTAAAACAGAATTGAACGAAATTTGGAACAGAGGTAGCACTAGCAAAGGGCACCTCAAGGTCATGTTTTATATCGCCGCCATCTTGACGGAAACGGAATGGCGGCCACGCAAACGTTAAAAGTTCAAATCAAATTACGACCAACCCAATTATTAGATCTCTACCAAATTTTGCAACAACATACCTTTTTGTGGGAAGCATCTTTTGACTGAACTGCAAGGTCACCATCCCAATAGTTTGCAGATAGCGGCCATGTATCTGTGCAAATCGATTCACCACATCCATTCAAACACGGTGAAACCGAATAGAATGACAATTTGTACAGAGGTAGCATTAGCAATGGGCACCTCATATTCAAGTTTAATATCCGTATAACACGTTGTATTTCAACAAGCTACTACAACCAACATTCAATTATAGTCCTTGAGAAGGACAAAGTGTTATTTAACAATACTCATGCATTTAGGAGAAAGTAGGCTATATGTTCTTTACTGAACATCTTTTTTACAACTCATTTCTTTACATAATATGTTCCGTTAGTTTCATGACACACCTGTAAATATTGCGTTTGCATTGCTAATACAAGTTATGTTGTTAAGGCAAGCAAACTTACTTAGAATAACGTAATAACATGGGACAAAATATTCGCCTGTATTAGATGGTAGCATCTTGTTTGGGTGGAGTAAGATGCTGTGTATTTATTTTTGGCCGAGTAGCCCAAGGTACAGTAATGGCCATACAATGTGCAGCGGGATGCTCTTCATATTAGCACTACACGCACACACGTTACTAACGCCCATCCCCTACCCCTGCCGTCAAATGAAACGTCAGAAAAAAAATGTAATAACACGAAATGAAACTCGGGGATTACACTCGGTCTAATACAGGGCTACCCAAAAGTTCTGCACCTTGAACCGTATGATATGTGATGTATGCGATGTACTCACAAAGCCACTCCAGGGACTCACATCTAGTGGGACGTGGGTAGGCGACCATGGGACCCCAGCTGAGTTCGTCATTGCTCCCACTTTCTTGTGCCGGGCTCCTCTCTGTTACCTTTCCTGTCTACCTCCCTTGGTCAACTCTTGTCCATTTCCGACCCCGACAGTATTAGTGTATCCGAGGCCTAGGGAGTCTTTTACTTTCCCGTCTTAATTGGGCCTTGTCTCATCTTTCCTGATCCCTCATTCTTCGAGGGTTCAGACCTCATGTTTTCTTTTCATTGTATCTCCTACCTTCTGCTCAAGGCCCTCAAGGAGGCAGGGTGTGTGTAGCTCCACCTCTTTTGGTGCACCCTAGATAGTGCTACACCCTCAGGGTCTCACATCTGGCGAGATCGGGAATCGTCGAACCCGAGGGCTTCCTCAGTTGGGACCGGTTTTTCTCCTTCTTCCACTACCTTAGGGGCGGTACCTCTCATATTTGACTTTCCTGTCTCCCCTTACTTCCAAGTCCCTTAATTGCTCATTCTTCGAATACAGCCCATGAAGCGCCTTGGCCGACCAAGTGACCGCTGCCCAGCCATTTGGCCTGCAGATATTGGGGTGACGCGTGATCAGCGCATAGGGTCCCCTCGGCCATTAATCTTGGTTTTCGTGATCGGGGCGCTGCCTCACTGTCAGACAGCTACTCAATTGTCCTCACGAGCCTGAGTGTACCCCGTTCCTGCCCTCACGTCAGTTTTCTAAAATCCCCGACGGAGCCGGGAATCGAACCCCGGGGCCTCCGAGTGAGAGGCAGGCGCGCTACCCCAACACCACGGGGCCGGCCACATATCATCATTATAATTATCAAATAATAAAAACAAGAAGTTCCGTGAAGAACTATACAGCCTACTTTTCATGCCAATGATTATTCTACAGTATATGAACCTATCTAGAATAATGACGAAATTAAGTTGGTAATATCGAAATATCTAATTAGTTCAAAATATACCTGGTATAATGTAGCCTAATAGAGCACTACTCACCGAATTGCGATTGCGCTGACATTCCACAGACAATGGAGCACTTAGTACTGGAATGTCCTCTCCGAGTTTTTCCAGGAAGTCTGGAGGACCTGCATTCTGCTACAACTGAGGCTGTCAAATGGATCAACGAGTTGGACGTTGATTTATAATAATTTTTTTATCTGCTTTATAATTTATATAATTTGTTAGCATTATTGCTGTGTTATATGAATCTGTATTTATGTAGGTGATTGTGTTGTGTTAACATCATACGATAAATAAAAAAATAAAATAAATAGAGCACTACAGCTGGCAGCCCTGGTGTCTGAATATATTCTTAGTTCCACCTCTTAAGGCACAGAATACAAAATTTGGTTGAAGTCCAATGGACGCTACATGCAGTTAGACACTGGATCTATCAGCACGCGTAAAAGCATGTTGCCAACAATACCATGCGTGTGCTGGTCAGAAATAATCTGAATTATTATGATATCTTGTTGTGCCAATTTTGGATGAAATTTGTTAGTATAGAAGTTACATGTATTTTAAAATTGGACATATCAGCAGGCATAGAATCATGTTGGCAGAACCGCCTTGTATTAATTACTCCAAAATAATCTAGAATGTCAGGTGCTATACGTGTGCAAAGTATAGAGCGGTTGGCTTGCATACTTTCTGATATATTGATATTAGGGTAAAAAGAATATAGACAGCATTTATTAACAGTTGGCAGCCCTGATTGCTCTTAACAATACTTATAGTCATATCTGTTATGGTACACATAGCACATACGAAATTTGGTTGAAATCCAACTGATAGTTTAGAAGTTACATGTATTTAAAAATTGGTACTATCAGCAGGCTTATAATCATTTTGGTAGAACTGACGTATATAAGTTACTCCAAATTAATCTAAAATGTCAGAATATACGTGAGCATAGTTTGAAGCTGTTGGCTTGCATACTTTCTGATATATTGGTATTTGGATTTAAAAAAAATAGAGAGAGCAATTATTAACAGTTGGCAGCCCTGGTGGCTCATAAGAAAACGCTCAGTCATATCTGCTTATGTACAGATATTACATACAAAATTTGGTTGAAATCCAGTTGATAGTGTAGAAGTTATATGCATTTAAACATTGGACCTATCAGAAGCCTTAAAATTATTTTGGCAACACTGTCATGGTTGGCCTCCTGGAAATTAAACTGAAATAGTATTATCTACATGTGTGCCAATTTTGGAATAGCTCCCATGCATACCTTGCAAGATATCCAACATGGAGCTCAAATTTCTAGTGCGTTTTTTCAGCAGTTGGTAGCACTGACATCATTTTCAAATATGGACGTGAGCTATTCCGGTGCACATCTTTACGCATACTAAATTTGGTTTTGATTGCTGCAGCCGTTTAGGAGTTGATAGGGGGGGACACACACACAGCCAGACAGACAGACAGACAGACAGAAGGACAGACAGACAGACAGACAGACATTTTCGCGGATCGATCTCATAAGTCTACTTTTTCCTCATTTTTGCAAAATGTGAAAAGTAGGCTAATAATAATAATAATGTATGTATGTCTACCTGTTCCACAGAAGTCCAGTGATTTGAAATCCCAGCACTATAAATTACAGTCCACCAGAGTATATTCTTCACAATTATTATCAAACTTCCTTCATGGTCCTACCGGCCGGATTTCTGTGGAACAACGGACGTGTGTTGTGAGCTCGTGCATCATTTCATATTGACGCCTCGCATTGTACATTGTTAAGGTAGCCTCAACGCAAAGTATGAGCGGTAATCGTGTGTTTCTTCGATGATTCGTATTAACTACCGCGCGCAGTGGTGCATATTGAACCTCGAGACATTACACATGGAAGGAATTCAACTTTAAGCAGCTTCGGTAAGTACATACTCATTTCTGGTTACCTGTATTCCTGTATGCTATTCCCATTATGGATCCTAAATTGAAAGCACTTCTCGTAAAGACTAGGGGCCTCGCAAAGGCAAATATTACTCGTTTACATAACTTCGTCAAGAGTTTCCAACCAGGGTCAAGTATTAACGCAATAAGGGCAAGGTTAGACGATCTACCAAAATTAAGGCAGAAGTATGAAGACGCGCAGGAGAGATTAGAATTAGAAGACGAATCCGAGGACCACAGTGAAGATAGGAATACTTTTGAGACTATGTATTATGATCTCGTTGATAAAATGACCACGTTAATTGAAGATAGCGTAGAGTTACGATCAAAACAGAACAATCCTTCGAGTACTAAAAGTGATGGTCAGTCTAGTTCTGGCAAGAGAGAGCTGACACTTCCTACAATTAAACTACCTTCCTTCGGGGGACAGGTCACTGAATTCCGTCATTTTTGTGACACATTTACTAGCCTGGTAATAAACAATCAAGCAATTGACGATATTCAACGATACCACTATTTGTTATCTTCATTAACGGGCGAAGCACATGGCCAGATTAAGAACCTTCCCATAACAGGTCCTAATTTTAAAATTGCTTGGCAAACTGTCTGTCTGAGATACAATAATCCTAGATTAATTGCCACAGCACACATCAACAACTTGCTGAACCTTCCACGTGTACATAATGAATCACCCACAGAGTTACGAGCACTTCTAAATCAGGTATCAAGTAACTTAAATGCACTTGATGCACTTGAACTTGAAATCCCTCTTCACGAAATCCTTCTAGCGCAATTAATTCTTGAAAAGACTGATGACGTCAGCAGAAAACAGTGGGAGCTGACGTCATCAAATTCACAATTCCCAAGACTGGAAATGCTAAGTAAATTTTTAGAGGACAGATGTCAAGCCCTAGAATTAATCAATGGTAACCGAATTCCTACCCCAGTTGTCAATTCTACCACTCAAAACATCACTAGAAAGAAGCTCACAAACCAAGTCAGACAAGTGTATGTTTCAAGTAACAATAATTGTTTATTTTGTACTGGCATGCACCCTCTTTATAAATGTAAAGACTTTTCCAGTGTTAGTGTTGCACAACGAACAGAATTTGCCAAACAGCATAAATTGTGTACAAATTGTTTGAGACATGGTCACATTGTTGGTGATTGTTCTTCAGGTTCTTGCTATTCTTGTGGTTTGAAGCATCACACACTACTTCACCGCAACCGAGGAACTGGTCGTTCTCCTACCCCACGGCCGCCTGATAACACGCATGATAGGCAACAGGCAAGACCCAACAACTCTATTGTTACGCAACAACGTGCCGACACAGCGTCCTATTGCTCACTGAAAATTAAACCGCATACTCATATATTGCTCTCGACTGCATTAGTAAAAGTGCGTGATGGGGAGGGCCAACTTCAGACTTGCCGAGTTCTACTAGACTCGGGCAGTCAAGCACACTTCATCACGACTGCCTGCACACAACGACTGAACTTAAAGAAGGTACGGAATAGAATTCCAATCCAGGGTATAAGTAGTATCGACGCAGAGTCGCATCATAGTGCAAACATAGAGGTGCATTCCATTACTAGCAACTATCAAGTAGTTATTAATTGTGCTGTATTGTCACGAATTTCAGCTGAATTGCCAGGATCATACATTAATTATCAAGACTGGCAAATTCCCGAAGAACTGACCTTAGCTGACCCCAGCTTCAACCAACCAGGTCAGATTGATATGTTAATCGGGGCAGAGATATTTTTTGATCTTCTTAGGCCTGAAAGACGCACGAGGAGCGGACCCTATCCAGTTCTTCAAAACACGGAATTCGGTTGGATTGTAGCGGGACAGTTTCAAATGGATAAGGCGAGCGGTCCGGGTTCACCACCTGTACAGTCGTTCTTCACTATGAATGACCATTCACTCGACCAGCAACTTCAACGATTCTGGGAATTAGAAGAGATCACTCAACCAATCAGATCGAATGATGAAATCGAGTGTGAAAGGCATTTTGTTGACACAGTCAGGCGGGATGCAGAAGGTAGATTCACGGTACGACTCCCACTCTGTGGAAAACCATCAGAACTTGGAAACTCACTAACAATGGCTACGTCACGGTTTCACAATCTCGAAAGACGCCTTGAAAGAAACCCTCAGTTGAAGGGGGATTACGTCAGCTTTTTAGAAGAGTACGAGACTCTAGGGCATATGGAGCCTATAACCACGGCGTCTGATAAGGAGGTACAGAGCTACTTCATGCCCCATCATCCAGTGTTCAAGGAGTCAAGTTCAACTACAAAAACCAGGGTTGTATTCGATGCCTCTGCCAGTACTACCACCGGACTGTCACTCAATGATATCCTCAGGGTTGGTCCGACAATCCAGCAAGATATCTGGTCCATTATCACCAGATTTCGCACTCACCAAATATGCTTTACGGCAGACATTCGACAGATGTACCGGCAGATAAGGATTGATAGTCATGACCGCAGACTTCAGAGAATCGTGTGGCGATCATCCCCAGAAGATCCTGTAAAACATTACCAGCTCAACACCGTCACCTACGGCACAGCGTCAGCACCCTTCCTCGCCACTAGATGCCTCCAACAGCTCGCTATGGAAGAATCAGGCAGCTTTCCTGAAGCAGCGAAGATTTTACAGAGAGACTTCTACATTGATGACTGTATGTCTGGAAGTGCGACCGTCGAGGACGCGTTAGACACTCAAAATCAACTCATCAACCTTCTACAAACTGGAGGGTTCCAGCTACGAAAATGGTGTTCGAATCATCCCCGACTACTTGAAGCAGTTCCTTCGGAGTGGCGAGAAACCCAGCTCCCACTTCAACTAGATAATGAGGAAAACATTAAGACATTAGGCTTGCTTTGGCATCCTGCTAGTGACCAACTGCAAATCGTAAACGGCAACTTACAACTACGCAACCCAGTAACAAAACGGAAGGTACTATCAACCATAGCTTCAATCTACGACCCACTTGGGCTAGTGAGTCCAATCATCATCTCCTGCAAGTTCTTCTTACAGCAACTGTGGCAGCTACGTCTAGGGTGGGATGAAATTTTACCACCAGACCTACTTCACCGTTGGCAGAAGTTGTGCGGCGAACTTCCACTTCTCAACCAAATTCGGATCGACAGACTTGGAGCCAATAGGGAACTGGAGGAGATAAGAAGATTGTTCAACGAGGGACAGCATCAACGTGATCTATCAACCTTTGCAAGCAGTGAAGGAATTCAGTGGCATTTTATTCCTCCTCAAGCTCCGCACTTTGGAGGAAAATGGGAGGCAGGTGTCAAATCTTTTAAACACCATCTTCGGCGAGTGATGGGCACCGCATGCCTTACCTTCGAGGAATTGTCCACACTCACAACCCAGATCGAAGGATGTCTCAATTCAAGGCCTCTAGTCCCGGCATCCGATGATCCTGACGACCTAGTTGTCCTTACCCCTAGTCACTTTCTCATTGGCCGACCAATCACTGCACTACCCCAACCAGATCTGAGTAATGTGCGTGTAAGCTTGCTTTCCAGATGGCAGCAAATCCAAAGACAGTTCCAAGGATTCTGGAAGGCGTGGTCGACCGACTACTTGTCCCATCTACAACAGAGAGGAAAATGGAAGAAGGAAGGGCGCAACGTCCAGGCAGGCACGCTGGTGATCGTGAAAGAAGACAAACTTCCCCCACTGTGCTGGAAGCTTGCAGTGGTTGATCAGGTCCATCCTGGAGCTGATGGACTCGTACGTGTTGCCACTATACGTACCACTTCCGGTACATTCAAGAGACCCATTACAAAACTTTGCCCACTTCCCATGCCAGACAACGGCATTTGTGAAGGTGGTGTTTTGACTAACTAACTATGTTCATTGCTTTGTGTTCGTTTGTTTGTTGGTGTTATATTTCAGGTGACTGTTTCTGGAAAAAAGTGTTAAACTCTTTTTTGGCGGGCGGCATGTTTAGGAACAAGTGTTAAACGGTTCGTCAGGCCTCACTTGCTTTGTGGCGAATCCCGTTATTTCCACTGGTCGGGAGGGGTGGGCTTGCTACCTGCCTCACCCGCTCTCCAAGTACCGTACATTCTTTCGACAGTGCCACTATTGTGCTCAAACCAGTCACCACGGGGTGAAGGTGCTGTAGACCTGCTGCCATGCAATCTCGGAAAACTATATCGAACGAGTGACAGTGTATTAATGTATCAACATGTATTGTATATAACTGTGTAATATAATATAATTAGTTTAAATGTTCCACAGAAGTCCAGTGATTTGAAATCCCAGCACTATAAATTACAGTCCACCAGAGTATATTCTTCACAATTATTATCAAACTTCCTTCACTACCCCTTATTATTCCCGTTTTCCAACGGGGTCGGGGATGAGATGCGATGGATGTCTTTGTGGCGATGGTTTTTACGACCGGATGCCCTTCCTGACGCCAACCTCATGAGAGGAGTTAATGAGAGATGAAATGAATGATGGTGAATGAAATTGGGCAAGGATGTGGAAGTAAGCGGCCGTGGCCTGTCAGAAGGTACCGTCCCAGCATTTGCCTGGAGTTGAAAATGGGGAAAAGCACGGAAAACCATTTCAAGGACGGCCGACGGTGGGGCTCGAACCCACGCGTCTACCGAGTCAGCAGAGAGCTTGGCCCCATGACCTAATGCTGCGCTTTAGCCAGCGAGGGCACTACTGTCGGTAAAATAATAATAATAATAATAATAATAATAATAATAATAATAATATCGTATAACCCAGATGTTAGGCCCCTTAAAACGACAATTACCATCATCATCATCATCATACTAACAAAGAAATATTGTGAACATTAGCTAGATAAGAGAAAAGGAGGCTGAGTGCTCAAGGTACGAGTCTAGTACTGTGACGTCATAAACTCGTCTCAATGCGAGTCTAGCAAGAATTGATTTTCAGTGAGTAAAGAAGAATTATGGTTAATTAGATTGGGCTGGAAATCGAATTATTTTAACACCTTAGTACCTCAAAAAATTACATGAATTATTATACAGTAAGACTTGCCTTCAACGGACCCTGTATTAAACGGAAATTGTGTTACGCAGATTTAGAAATTCAAAATACGCATTTTAATGGAAGATCTCCAAGTTCCGGAATGCAGTGTTTAGAACATTCTCAGGCGCCCTGTGAAAGTCTATCTTGCCTGCTTTAACCCTTTATAAGTTAATGGTTTATAAATATGAGTCGTCCAGTTGCAAAACTCGTTTAATCCACTTGTGAATGAGAATCATTTTCATGAGAAACGTTTCTCTGGACTTTGCCTCGCGTAACTTTTGTGTTTGTTGTTTTCTACATTTTTCTTTTTGCTTTGTGCTTTTGCTTTTCAATTTTACTTTTTTGCTTTTCTTTCTTGGTTTTTGTTTTGTGCTTGTATTCTGCTGTTTTTTTATTTTGCTTTTTGCTTTGTGTTTCTTGTTTTCGTTTTCTAATTTTGCTTTTGTTTTTGAATTTTGCTTTTTGCTTCGTGTTGTTTGTTTTTGGTTTTATATTTGTTTTCTGGAAAATAAAAATAAAACAAAACAAAATAAACAAAACAAAATAAGAAAATAAAACGAAACAAAAAACAAAACGAAAAAGTTAAATAAAACAATTTAAAACAAAATAAAACGAAATAAAATAAAACAAAACAAAATCAAAATAAAACACAAAAAATAAAAATAAAAAAAATAAAGCAAAATAGAATAAAATAAAGTAAAATAAAATAAATAATTTTACGACATGATCCTTATTCACAAGTGGTTTATACGAGTTTTGCAACTGGACGACTCATATTAACCACCTACAACCCTCCTCTTGGTGTTTCTACATTTGTTTCGGGATGATCTAGGTTACTCGATACAGGTGAAGATCATCTGCGTGGTGAGGGGGACTAGTAGCTCCTTTCTTGAGATACTGTGTGGAGCCATGAATGGTAACCAGACATTATACAAGAAGGAGGAAGCTAAAACACCACCCACCCCCTGTGGGAGGGGGGCGTAATAATACCCCCTCGGTTACTAGTCCAAGCCAAGGCTTGGAAGTGGAGGCCTCGACCATACCTGCTAGAGAGGCATCCATGGATTCCTCCGCATGGGTGAAACAGTGGTTTAGGTGAAGTGGGTGCTGGTGATTGAGGTGAAGGCTCACTGCGATGAGCTGGAACCAACACATCACTTTGCCCTACGTAGCCTGGACGAGCTGCGGGTTGGGAATGAGGCGAACCCAATCTACGGGGGAAGCCATGGCTGTGAACTCAGTCATGGTAATGCAAAGTGGTTACCACGTGAGTAGGCTTACTGAAGGCGGTACAAACCTGGCTTGATGGCTCGGGCCAGGGGCGGATTGCTGGATGGACGACTGAGGGGCGTGGTTACTGCTACGGAGAGCCTGAGTTGCGGGAGGACAATGTCTGGTTTTATGCCTCATCACGGATGGTGAGAACGTCGCTCAGGACCCTAGAAGGGGCAAAAACCCTATTATAATATGAAGCATGGACAATCAGAAAGAACCAACTTCAAACCCCACATCAAAGGAAGCCATGGAAGCTCCAACAGAGCAGATCCATGTGCAGACCAGAGATGACAAAATGGAGACAGAAGTCCCAGTAGGACAGGCTGTCTCTAAATCCAAACAAGAATTGGAAAAGGCAACAGAAGCTACAGTAGAGCAGACTGCAGGACCATGTAACACAGGAGATTCCACCGAGAAAAACCTGAAGATATCTGCATCAAAGATCAACAGATGCTCATAGAAAATAAACCTCGCACGAGTGCATATTACAAAGAAAAGAAGAAAGCGAGAAAAGAAGCCAAGATAGCGGCTGGAACTTGGGTGGAGAAGAAGCCTAAGAACAGAGATCGGCAAAATGCTATGCCACCGACAAAATCCAAAAGACCAAGGTCGGAGGACAGCACGCCACCAAGTTCGGCTGTAAAACCACTCTCCAAGAAACAGAAGGAGGAAACAGTCATGTCCTTTTCGGAACGACTGACCTCATCAAAGGTCGTAATAATACCTAAGACCTTTCCAGATGGCAAGCTCAAGGAGGAGGATATGACGGAACTGTCAACCGTCTTGATAGCGCTGATGAAGTCGCTGTCAGATGGGTGTCTGCCAGGCTTCCTCGAGTCACCAAGGCTGGAAAATGGAGCAATGGTACTGATCTGTGCCAATCCAGAAACTAAAAGCTGGCTGGAGCAGACAGTATCCAATTGTAACCCCTGGAAAGGGGAGAATTTAGAGGTGGCAGACGCTAAGAAGGTGTTGAACTCTATCAAGGTCATCACCAAGTTCCCACCTCCTTTTGACAAGATGAAAGTGGAAGACGTTCTTGTCAGAATACACCAGCACGACACCAAAATTCTGACGAAAGATTGGAGGGTGCTGAATGCATCAACAACTGACGAAACGGGAAGGACAGTCGTTATGGCCCTTGGTGAACGAGACTTTGAAGAGCTCAAGAAGAGAAGCCTGAAGGCTAAACTCGGACTTGGGCAAATCAGGTTTCAGATCATCAAAGGAAAAACTAAACCCAATGTTGGCAAGGATGGTACTGAAAGTACTTCAGGCCAACCTTCAACATAAAAAAGTAGCTGTGGCCAATTTCGCCAGAAAGTTCAAGTCCGAGGCTATTGACGTGGCCCTTATTCAGGAGCCATGGGTATTCAAGGGCAAAGTAGCAGGACTGGCGGAATCTGGAGGTAAGCTAATGTACGATACAAAATCGGAAATACCCAGAACGTGCCTTCTTGTGAGTAGGATACTACAATGTCTTCTATTACAGGAGCACTGTTCACGGGATTTGACTGTGGCCAAGGTAAAACTTGGAAATTGGGAAGGACCTAGAGAAATAATTATAGGCTCTGCGTACTTCCCATATGACTCAACTAATCTGCCTCCAACAGAAGAAGTTGAGAACTTAATTTGCAACTCAAAGAGGAAAGGAGAACATCTAGTCCTGGGAGCGGAGGCAAATTCAGACCACACGGCATGGGGCAGTATGAACTGCAATGCAAGAGGTGAGTCTTTACTAGAGATTATCATGAGAACTGAGATCATGATACTAAACCTAGGAAATAAGCCTACATTCATAAATAAGAATCGTAGGGAGGTAATAGACATTACAATGAGCACTACGCATATTGCAAATTTCATTAAAGATTGGAAGGTGCTGGAGGAACCATCACTGGCAGACCACCAGCATATCCAATTTGCAATAGATGCGAGACAAAGTAGAATCGAAATGTACAGAGACCCCAAAAGAACTAACTGGGATGGATACAGAGAAGTTCTGGGGCAGGCGGTGCAGAAGATCCGAACTGATGTGAGGGGACAGAGAGAATTGGATGAGGCAGTGGAACTTTTAGAGGATGCCATTATAGACTCATACCATGACAACTGTCCTCTCAGAGAAAAGAAGAACACCAAAAACGTCAGGTGGTGGAACAACAACCTAGCCAAATTGAAAAAAGAGGTTAGGGCTTTGTATAAAATATCATCTAGACATGGTATGTGGAATATATATCATAGGAAACTCACTGAGTATAACCTAGAAATACGGAGAGCAGAGACAATCTTGGAGACTGTTCTGTGAGAAAGTGGAAACGCACACTGAAGCAGCAAGGCTTCAGAAGGTTCTCAAAGCAACTCACAGAAACCAAGTAGGAACACTGGAAAGATCCGATGGAACATTTAGTCAGGGAGGGAGGGACACGCTAGAGATGTTGATGACGTGTCATTTTCCTGAGGCTCAGGGGATGACAGAGGAAGAAGAGATTAGAACAGAGACCAAAGCTCGAAGAGCAGACTGGAACTATGCCAAAAGACTAGTAAAACCCAATCAAGTGAGATGGGCAATCGACACGTTTCAACCCATAAAGGCTCCGGGGCCAGATGAGATACTTCCGATACTCCTTCAGGAAGGACGGGAGATACTTGTTGAGGCCTTGACGAACCTATTCAGAGCTAGTCTAGCCCTCGGGTACGTGCCGAAATCATGGTCTGAGGCTAAAGCGGTATTTATACCGAAGCCTGGTAGGGCAAATTATGCTCATGCCAAAGCCTACATGCCATTATGCTTAAATTCCTTCATGCTAAAAGCAATGGAGAAAATTGTGGATAAATACATCCGAAGAACTGTGCAACTAAACTCAATGATACATGAAAATCAGTTTGCATATAGACCAGGCAGATCCACTGAAGCAGCACTCCATCAATTGGTTTTCAAAATTGAGGAAAGCCTAGAATATAAAGAAATAGCACTGGCGGCATTTCTAGACATAGAAGGGGCCTTCAGTAATACAACCTATGACTCTATGATCAAAGCAGTAGAAGAGAGCAAGGTCTGCAAAACCGTCGTAAAATGGATTAAATCTATACTGGACGGAAGAAGGATAAAAGCAACCCTGTTTGACGAGACGCTAACGGTTAGGGCCACTCGAGGCTGTGCTCAGGGAGGAGTGTTATCTCCTCTGTTGTGGAACCTTGTAGTGGACAAAATCATAGCCAGGCTCAACGAACAGGGTATGTATACACAAGGATATGCAGACGACCTAGTGATTGTAGTACGAGGTAAGGTAATGAGCGTCATACAGGACCTCATGCAGAGATCACTTAACCTTGTAGAGAACTGGTGTCGGGAAGAACAACTTTCCGTTAACCCGAATAAGATAACTCTGGTCCCTTTTACAAGAAAGAAAAAATTAGAGGGAAAGAGAACACTGAAGCTCTTTGGGCAAGAAATCTATATGGAAGAACAGGTACTATATCTTGGAGTAGTGCTAGATGAAAAGCTAACCTGGAATCCGCATATAGAAAGGAACATAACCCGGGCCATGAACTTACTCTATGCGTGTAAGAGAGCTGTTGGGACAACATGGGGTCTAAATCCGTCGGTGGTAATGTGGATATACACAATGATCATTAGACCACTGATAACCTATGCTTCAATCATTTGGTGGGAGAAAGCAAAACAGGGAAATGTCGGCAGCAGATTAAATAGTCTGCAGAGAATGGCATGTGTAGCTATAACTGGAGCTATGAAAACTGCGCCGACAGAAGCCTTGAATACATTACTGGATCTCCCATCTCTATGCAACTTCATAGAGGGACAGGCTAGAATGAGTTCATATAGATTGGAACAAACAGAATGCTAGAAAGCACAAAGGCCCAATCTAGGACACTAGGACACTCAAAAACTGTAAGTGGTACAGGAGGGACCAACGGGGAAAGACCTGAGAGATCAATTCAAATGAGCCTGGGCAGACACACTACTGTCTTTCAAGCGGAGGTGTTAGCTATCACCACGTGTCTTGAAGAAAACCTGAAAATGAAATATAAAGATAAGAACATTTTCATTCTTACGGATAGCCAGGCAGCCATTAAGGCACTAGAGGCTGTCCGGATAACATCCAAAATAGTATGGTACTGCCACTCAGTTTTCCTGAAGCTCTCAGAGTACAACACCGTTAAAATAATATGGGTACCAGGGCATGCAGGTATAGAAGGTAATGAAAGGGCAGATGAACTGGCCAGAAAAGGAGCAGGGATACATTTTGTAGGCCCAGAACCTGTATGTGGGATCTCTTACAGACAAGCTCGACAAGTAATAGGTAAATGGGTACAAAAGAAGCAAATAGAAAACTGGAAAAAGACTCCAGGTTGCAGACTTTCAAAGGAACTGATAAAAGGACCAAACAAGAAGCACACTAAACAACTTCTACAACTTAGCAGAGGAAATATAAGATGGGTAGTGGGATTATTGACAGGACACTGCCATCTTAAAAAACACCTACATAGAATTGGAGTAACAAGAGACAATATATGTAGGAAATGCAATGAAGCAGAAGAATCAGCTGAACACATACTTTTTGAATGTGAGGCGCTGGGAAGAACTAGAATATCCACACTGGGGCTGCCGGGTGAAGAAAGAGAGAAAATCCTAGAAGACCCAATAAGATTGATCTGGACAATCTGGACACAGCACAAACCTAGAAGAATTGCTGAGTTTTAATTCACCGGCCGTGAAAGCCAAAATGCCATCTCTTTGGAAGCCTTCATAGGGAGGTTAAGGCTGCTTGAGCTTTTAGTTCTCGCAGTCATGTGGTGCAGTTGCACCTTATATAAAGGGAGGTGGCGCGCAGTTCGTCACTCCTGTGGGGATCCGGGCGGGGACACCAAGAGCCCGCCGATGAGCCAGCTTGGTGTCCTAGGCGAAACCCCACACAAGACACGGCACAAACCTAGAAGAATTGCTGAGTTTTAATTCACTGGCCGTGAAAGCCAAAATACCATCTTTTTGGAAGCCTTCAGAGGGAGGTTGAGGCTGCTTGGGCTTTTAGTTCTTGCAGTCAAGAAGTGCTGTTGCACCTTATATAAAGGGAGGTGGCGCGCAGTTCGTCACTCCTGTGGGGGTCCGGGTGGGGACACCAAGAGCCAGCTTGGTGTCCTAGGCGAATCCGCACACAAGACACGCCACAAACCTAGAAGAATTGCTGAGTTTTAATTACAATAGTGTGTTCGCAATCACACCTCAGCTGGAGGGGATTTCAACAACAGTTCAGACTTTCTCCATGTGCCATTGTTTCCTGATCAGTTCTTAAATTGTGGTGTATATTTTGACAGCTCTTCAACATATTTTGTTTACATGTTCCCATTGTTTGGGTTCGCCGTAAGTCTTACAGTGACGTGTTTTATGTGTTAGTCAACAAAACTAAATCAGGTCTGTTGTACTTGCTTGACTGATCAGTCAATACAATACGACTCCAATAAAACCCACAACAGTCATTTTTCAGCGTCCTATTTTATTATTATTATTATTATTGTTGTTAAAACTCTAGGTTTATGCCGTGTCTTGTGTGAGGTTTCACCTAGAAACACCAAGCTGGCTCATCAGCGGGCTCTTGGTGTCCGTGCCCGGACCCCCAAAAAGTAGCGAACTGTGCTCTAACTCCCTTCTTATGAAGTTCACCTACGCTCAAGCAGAGCTCAAGCAGCTCTCATCCCTTGCAGTAAAGAAAGGAGGTGGTGCATAGTTCGCTACTCCTCTGGAGAGCCGAACATGGACACCAAGAGCCCGCTGATGAGCTAGCTTGGTCTTCTTAGGTGAAGCACCACACAAGACACGGCATAAACCTAGAAAAATTTGCTGAATTTTAATTCCTTGGCAACTTACAGGTACCGTACATTTGTACGAGGAACACATAGCACTTAGGAAAGCGGGAACGGGAATAGCCCAACGATATAAGGAACCCTCGCACACAGGAATTTCCCCTCAGTCGAGTGCAATAAGTATCCAAGTGAACTGCTCTCAACTGGACCGCGCAAGACCCTAACCAGATAGGTAGCCTGTACAATACAATCTGAATTGACCATTTACAACAACCACATATTCACTCCAAACAAGAAAATTCCGGAGGTCAATCACCACTTCCAGTATCTCAACAAAACATTACATAGACTACAACTAGCAATAATATTGAAGAGGTGTATTATCTCAATTATTAAAATGAAAATCCACAGCCTGCTTCCAGTAGATCGACCGGGTCAGGGAATGGAATGAATGAAGCCCCCATCTAGCGGCAAGGATATGAACTGTGCCGGCTGCCGAAGCCTGTCGCACTCCCCTCGGGCAATGATTAAATGAATGATAGATGAAATGAAATGATAGTGGAGAGTGTTGCTGGAATGGAATTGTGACAGGGAAAACCGGAGTACCCGGAGAAAAACCTGTCTGCCTCCACTTTGTCCAGCACAAATCTCACATGGAGTGACCGGGATTTGAACCACGGACCCAGCGGTGAGAGGCCGGCGTGCTGCCGCCTAAACCACGGGGGCTCTATTTCAATTAATACTGCAACTAAATAAGTGTATATATTGTAAATATTTTCACCCATATTTTCAGACGTAGATTTTATAGCCTAAATGAAATGGGCCTGATGATGAACGCTTGACGATCGAAACTGGTCATCCAAGTATAGCCTATTTATTAATCTCATGAAATAGCTTTCCACGGTGGGTGAGTGGTTATCGTGTCAGACTACCCACCCCAAGCTTGCAGGTTCACTCCTGGCCGTGGTAAGTAATTTTTGAAAGGCGGCAAAAATGACGACACGCATGTCATACGATGTTGGCATGTTAAAGAACCTATTTGAATTCAGTGGACCGTGTTCAAAATGGCAAAATTAATCTCGGGATTTTCCACCAACACAAAATTTCTCTACTAGAAAGCGCTATAAAGTCAAGGAGCTTAGATATCTAACCTTCTTGACTTTCATAGTGATTCAATGAACGACGAAATTTGACATGCAAGCTGCCCTCGGGGTGTCAAATAACAAAGCTTGCACCCGGCACCCGAGGCCATTCGATATTATTATTATTATTATTATTATTATCATTATTATCTTTATTTACTCAACTTACAGTCGGTACCATGACTCATATCGGTACATTACGTACAAGAAAATGAGTCAAGTAACACTTAAGCCTATAGCATACATTTTCGAATAGCATAGATGTTTGACAGTTAATTTTGTCTTCTCCTCTTATCTTCCACGTCTCTTTTTCACAAGAGGGTCCAAAGAAAAATCGTAATGTGTATTCAAAAACCCTCTAACGATGCTGCAGGTTTTCAGAATTGCAGCCTTTTGTGCAATAGTATGGGTGAATATGGGAAGATTTAGTGTGGTTAGACTTACTGAAAAGGATTTAGGTGTCAGGCCAGTGGGAGAAAGGAGGAAAGGAAGAACCGTCACATTTTTTTTGTCCCCAGATTCTAGCAACCTCCATAGCTAGAGGAGTATATTTTTCAATCTTTTCTATGTATTTATGGTGGATATTATGGTCATTCGAAACAGATATGTCAATCAAGTACGTGTGATGGTTCTTCTTATCAATTAAATTTATGTCTGGTCTATTATGAGGAGTTGTTTTGTCTGTTTGAATAGTGCGATCCCAATACAGCTTGTAATCTTCGTTTTCCAGCACACTTTCTGGAGAGTATTTGTAATAAGGCGTCCTGTCGTGTATGAGAGATCGGGTTAGGGCGAGTTCTTGATGAATGACTTTGGCAACATCGTTATGCCTCTCAGTGTAAGATGTTGGCGCTAGAATTCTGCAGCTGCTGGTAATATGCTCTATGGTTTCTGGGCCGGTATTGCACTTCCTGCATTCGTCAACTATAACAGTCTGATCTTTCAGGATGTTTCCTATAACTTTTTGTGGTGATAACTTTGTCTTGTATCGCCTGGTTAAATCCCTCAGTTTCTGGAAACAGCTCTCCCCTTGACAACCATGTGTTCGAAAGCTGTTTGTCAATATTCTTGTCATTGCACTGGTTGTAGAATCTGCCATGAAGTTATTTTCCAGCCCATCTCTGCATCTTCTCTCTGTTCAGTCTGTTCTTGTCTTTCATGATGAAATTTCCTTCTTGGAGATTCAAAGGAGTGTGGTTGAAGTCAGCTTGTGCTACCGCTCGATGTAAAACACTGGTATTTTTCCGAGAATGAAAGTAATTCCTTAGATGTATAACTTGTTGATTGTGCAGAGCTATAGCATCAAGAATACCTCTGCCTCCTTCATTTCTGGGTGTTGTTACTCTCTCTATACAAGCATTGGGATGCAACATTCTGTGTTTCGTAAGCATAGTTCTTATTGTGCGGTTAATGTTCTCTAGGTTTGTTTGAGACCATTTTAAAACACCAAACGAATACTTCAGCACAGATATAGCATATGAATTGATAGCTTTTGTTAGGTTATGAGCACTAAGCTTGGTTTTCAGCAGAAGTCGAAGTCTATGATTAAATTTCTGGTAGAGGTTCACCCTCTCAGATTTACTGTCGATTCCAACAACTTGCTCAAATCCTAGATATTTATATGTTTCATCTTCCCCCATGCTGTCTATTCGCTCATCAGCTGTTATGCTTATTCCCTCTGTTCTACAGCACTGTCGATGCTGTTGATTTTGCATTTGCCAGTCCCAAACTCCATGCAAATGTCCTTCGAAATGTTATCTGTTATATTGATGAGTGATGTCAGTTGGTTCCTATTTGCTGCATACAATTTTATGTCATCCATATAAAAGAGGTGATTTACTTTGACAAGATTTTGTTTATTTTCTTTTATTTGGTATCCGTAGTTGTTCATCTTTAGAATCTCTGACAAAGGGTTGAGACATAAACAAAACCACAGTGCACTTAAGGCATCACCTTGAAATATACCACGTTTGATGGGTATGACCTCTGTTTCAGTGGTAGTGATGTTAGATTTCAAGATGATTTTGGTACGCCAAAATTGCATAATGATAGCAAGGAAGTTGATGAGTGTCTTGTTTACTCGGGATATCTCAAGGGTATGGATGAGCCAGCTGTGGGGCACCGTATCGAATGCTTTTCTATAGTCGATGTAAGCCAAGAGCAGGTTACGTTGTTGCTTCTGTGCTTGGTCACTGTCAATGGTGAGCTGTTCCTTGCAGCCTTGGCCGCCTCTCTTACAACCCTTTTGCTCCTCTGTCAAGTTGCTATGCTGGTACATGTGACCATAAACGACATTAGTGATGACCGATCTGATGATCTTGTAGAGCGTCGGCAAACAGGTTATTGGTCTGTAGTTTGCTGGATTAGCTGTGTCATCACTCTTAGGCAATATGTAGGTTCGTCCCTCTGTGAGAAAGTGTGGGAACTCTTCGGGATCATCGATTACCTGAGTTACGAGATGAGCTAATTTTCTGTGTGTGCTGGTGAAGATTTTGTACCAATAGTTCTGAATTTTGTCTGGTCCCGGAGTTTTCCAGCTGTGTGTTTTGCTGATGGCTATTGGGATGTCCTGTTCATTAATGACTAACTCTTGCGTTTGATTAATGCGTGAGTGCTTCTCGTTGATTTTATGGATCCATTCTGCATCTATTTATGCTGCACCGGGTTTGACCACACATTACGCCAAAAGTTGCTTATTTCCTCCTCATTCGGAGTTTTAGAGATGGTTGGTTCTCGGCTGCCATCAAGATTCGCGTAGAAAGTTTTCTCATTAGCTCTGAAGAGATAATTTTGTGTTCTTCCCTGATAACTTTCCGTGTATCTCTTGAGTTTTGCTGCTTGTACTGCCAGTTTTTGCTTGTAGTCGTCCATGATATTCAGGATTTCTTGCTTCCCTTTGTTTTTTATGTTCGGAATTATCCTCATGATTTTTGAAGAGATCTTTCGAGTTCTATTATCTGAAGCATATTGTGTGAGCAGACCTATTACATTACGCAACGACATTATTTTATTATTGATTCGTCGTTCCCATGGAGGTATTCTTTCTGTACGAGGACTGAAGTTTTGGTTGCTGGGCACCTGGTTATGGAGTGATAATACAGTAACAGCTGCGCAGTATATGAGCAAATGGAAGTCCGTAAGATTATCTACTGTTTCTAAGAAAGCTGCCAAGCAATTGTTTACATCCTCAATTATTTGTCTGCTATTATTTTTAAATCTTAGCTTGGGAATAATACTCCTTGAATTTGGATCACTATCTTCCCATTTCATTAATTCTGTCTGTAAAATATTCGTCACATTTCTACGATCCTCCAGTGTGTTACTATTGCCTTCAATTTCGACTACGGAAGATCTATTACTTTCTGCAGTACCTTGACGTGGTGTATTGTCTATGTTAACGGCAGGATGATCTTCATTATTGGTCTCCGGCATGGGTTGTAGTTCTGAGAGAACCCCATCTTTAATCTGTTGAATTTCAAATTCGCTTAGGAGACTGTTCCTTATTATGGTTCTACGCTGATTACTTACTCGCTGTTCTGTGATATTCAAATGGGAGTATTTACTTATTAACTTAGAATGCAGAGAAGTTCTATATCCAGTCAGATTTCTTTCCATGTCTGTAGCTAGGAAGTAGAAACGCATGACGTCTGTATTCATCTCACGTGTCCATTGCATGCGTTGTCTACTGCGGCCAGCCTTGGTGGTTGCAAATGAATTCTGCAAAGCACTTTCGGCGGTGCTGATCTGTTGATGTTGGGTATCAGCAGAATTTCCGTTGGCAACGGGGGTTTCTTCAGATGAAATGGAAGTTGTCCGCTGAATCCACAACCTGCCATTACTGGTGGCTTGTAAACTGTCACGTCCTGCGCCAGAACTAGACGTGCCCGGACGATCCTCCGGTAGCGGGCGTTTAATTAATTCAGAATTCACCATTGTCGTAAGACACTGGGTATTGCCTTTTATACCTATTATTATTATTATTATTATTATTATTATTATTATTATTATCATCTCATGTATTTTACTTTCAGGATTAGAAATAACCCATCTCATTTGGGTACAATCGTGTTAACCGACTGAATAGTACCAAACTTTTGTTTACTAAGGCAACACTGAAAAATGGCTTCAAACACATAAAACTTACTTAATTTTTTGCTTATATTTGTTGTCATTATCATGCTTTGCAAATTTATTAACTTCCTCTAATAGCGCAACAAATGAAAATTTATTGAGTAAATATCACAATTTCATAATGGAAAGTTAGTCCCTGGAAGCAATGTGAGAGGAGGGGGTGGAGGAGATGGCTGGTGAGGGGAAGAATGGGTGGGTATTAATATTACTCTCTGCCTAGCTATCGCTACTGCAAGAATAATGTGTATCGATGGTGGCAACTTCAATTAGTTAATGGAATGGAATTCAAACAATATAAAGCTGGTTTTTTTTTAGAATGGAAAGGAATAAATGATACATTTCTGATAATGTAGCTGTGTGATAGGAGCCAATACTGAAAATTACATTTCTACGAGGTTGATATACCATTATCTACAGTACGTCTCTCCCTTAAATGAGAGTATGGAATTAAATCTAGCATTTACATCTGATTACAATAGGCATCGACTTTTTCTACCACTGCGATGTTGCCAAGTTCTAACCAGTATTTTTATGAGTCACGCATGACATTGATTTAGGCTCTTGCTTTTATTTTATCTTCGATCGAAAAGTGTGAGAGACTTCTTCAGAATGACAATATATTTCCTGGGATGATTTTTTCCTCCATATTCCCTCTGTGCAAACGGGGTCAATAATTGCTCGTAAAATGTTCCTTTCTTGTTTCTCTATGTCTTTGGTTAAATATCCGCCACCAGTGATTAATGTTTTCGATGCATATAACGCTTCAGGTTTGATTACTGTATTATAATGACTAAGTTTAGCTTTTTTTGCTATTGCTTTTATTATTATTATAAGTTATTATTATTATCATTTCCGTACATTCCTCTTCAAGGAGAGCGCAAAAACCATAAAATTCTAGCCTTTCTTCTTTTTATCTTCCCAAAAACCTTTCATCCGTTCACTGCGTGCCTTCTCTTCATCTGTCCATCTACGCCAATTTCATTTAGATTGTGATCCTAATTCAAATTTCTGGTTTCTGATTTCTCCTGTAGAAATGCCTTCTGAATGTCTTCTATGGTGAAATGTAATTGTTGTAAGTATTCCATAGTTTCTTTGTGCCAAGAAGTACCCAATTTTGATGTAGAAATTATGTTGCATATTCTTCTAGTCAGTCTGGTGTCGTTCATTCTGGCGATATGTGTAAAGAACTTCACTGTGCGTTTTCTGACGAGTGTCGTGATAGATTCAGAATTGATGTGTAACATCTATCCGCTCGGTTGCTGGATATTTTTAGCCTACTTTCGATGTTTGCAAAAAATGAAAGTAGACTTATGAGATCAACACAAGGCGAAACAAGTAGTTCCGTGAAGAACTACGCAGCCTATTTTCATATATCCTACTTATGTTAATTGCCTCTATCAACATACAAAATGTCAGTATGATTGCTGTAATAGATTCGAAGATATTGAGAACCGACTAAATATTTCGGACGGTCGCCATGTTGGATTTTATATATGTAGGTCCTAGAGTTATGTACTGTTACATGAAGATTATTGTGTACGTGTAGCATTCAAACTTCAATCGGATGATCAGGACCCAAGAAGTAACAAGGAGATTTTAAAATTTCGCACAGCTGCCATCTTGTGGTTATGGAAACAATTGAAATAAATTAGATGCCAGTGGATTAACATTCGTATAAGAATTTACTGTACCAAGTTTCACTGCACTCGGATGGTTAAATTGCGAGAAACGTCCATGTGGATATTTATACTTCGCGTCGCCGCCATGTTGGATATGTGATCACCAGGTTATTTAAATTCATATAGGTGAATTTAAGTTCATAGCCGCTATGAAGAAAGAAATAATCCAGTTTGATTGCTGTAATAGATTCGTAGATATTCAGAACCGTCTAAATATTTCGGATGGTCGCCATGTTGGATTGTTAAATATATAGGCCATAGAGTCATGTACCATTAAAGGAAAATTATTTCGTATGTTCACTATTCAAACTTTCACTTCGATCGCATGATTACGACACAAGAAATGAAAACTTAATTTTAAAATTCGCAAAGCCGCCATCTTGAGGTTATGTAAACAATTCAACTAAATTAGATACCAGTGCATTACAATGTGTATAAACATCTCCTTAACCAGATTTCATTGCGTTTGGAACATTAAATCGCTAGAAAGGTCTAATTAAAATTTTCAAAATCGCTTAGCCGCCATGTTTGTTTTGTAGTTAACCGGTTTTTGAAAGTCTTATAGGCAAACTTCCAGTGGTGCCCTTTATCTCCGTACAAAATTTCAGGGTGATACCGCTAATAGTTTCAGAGATATAGAATGCCGGTGAAATATTTCGCACACCCGCCATATTGTGGTTATGTAAACAATTGAACCAAGTTAGATGTCGGTACATTACAATGTGTATAAACATATGCTGTACCAAGTTTTATTGCGTTTGGTTGGTTAAATCGCGAGAAACTTCTATTTAAAAGTCGCAAATTGGCGTGGCCGCCATGTTGGTTTTGTAGTTACCAGTTTTTCAAAAGTCACATAGATGAACTTCTAGTATTTCCCTTTATCACCGTAAAACATTCCAGGGTGATATCGGGAATAGTTTCGGAGATTTTGAATACTGGTGAAATATTTCGCACAGCCGCCATGTTGGATTGGTGAGACGTAACAACAATTGAAGGGCACGGTCGGGGTCTCCCGGAACAGTGCTTTGAACTTACCGAGTTTCATTGAAATCGCTCCAGCCGTTTAGAATTTATTAGGGGGACACACACACACACACCTCACACACACACCTCTCTCACACACACACACACACACACACACACGGACAAAAGGTGATCTCATAAGCCTATTTTTTCAAAATTGAAAATAGGCTAAAAATGTGTGTTTGTCTGTGTGTGTGTCTGTGTGTGAGTGTGTGTGTGTGTGAGTGTGTACTCTGAATGTCCTTCCCCCCACCCCCCCCACCCCCCTATCAATTCGAAACCGGTGAAACCGAATCGAACGAAATTTGTTACAGAGGTAGCACTAGCAAAGGGCACCTCAGTGTCATGTTTTATATCGCCGCCATCTTGACGAAAATGTAATGGCGGCCACCCAAATGTTAAAAGCTTAAATCAAATTATGACCAACCTAATAATCTGATCTCTACCAAATTTTGCAACATTAAAACGTTTTATACGAAGAATCTTTTGACCGAACTACAAGGTCATCAGCCCTATAATTTGTGGATGGCGGTCATGTATGTGTGCACATCGATTTCCCCTATCAATTCAAACACGGTGAAACCAAATTCAACGAAATTTGGTACAGAGCTAGCACCAGCAAATGGCACCTCAGTGTCATGTTTTATATCCCCGCCATCTTGACAAAAATGTAATGGCGGCCACCCAAATGTTAAAAGCTTAAATCAAATTACGACCAACCTAATCATCTGATCTCAACCAAATTTTGCAACATTAAACCGCTGTATACGAAGAATCTTCTGACCGAACTACAACGTCATCAGCCCAATAATTTGCGGATGGCGGCCATGTATGTATGCAAATCGATTTCCCCTATCTATTCAAACACGGTGGAGCCGAATTGAACGAAATTTGGTACAGAGGTAGCACTAGCAAAGGGCATCTCAGTGTCGTGTTTTATATCGCCGCCATCTTGACCAAAACATAATGGTGGCCACCCAAATATTAAAAGCTTAAATCAAATTACGACCAACGTAATCATCTGATCTCTACCAAATTTTGCAACATTATACCTTTATGTACGAAGGATCTTTTGACCGAACTACAAGGTCCTCAGCCCAATAATTTGCGGATGGCGGCCATGTATGTGTGCAAATCGATTCCCCTATCTATACAAACACGGTCAAACCGAATTGAACGAAATTTGGAACAGAGGTAGCTCCAACAAATGGCACCTTAGCGTTATGTTTTATATCGCCGCCATCTTGAGGGAAACGTAATGGCAGTCACCCAAATGTTAAAAGCTTAAATCAAATTACGACCAACCTAACCATCTGATCTCCACTAAATTGTGCAACAACATACCTCTATGTGGGAAGCATCTTTTGACCAAATTACAAGGTCATCAGCCCAATAGTTTGCAGATAGCGGCCATGTATGTGTGAAAATTGATCCCCCTATCAATTCAAACACGGTGAAACCGAATTGAACGAAATTTGGTACAGAGGTAGCACTAGCAAAGGGCACCTCAGTGTCATGTTTAATATCCGTAATAGCACGTTGTATTTCAACAAGCTACTACAACCAAAATTCAATTACAGCCTACTCCTTGAAAAGGTCTAGGAGTTATAACAATACCCATGCATTTTGGAGAAAGTAGGCTATATGTTGTTTACTGAACATCTTATTAATGTGTAACATCATTCCACTCGGTTACTGTATATTCTTGTGTCGAGGTGATTTTGTAAAAAGGGACGGAAGTGGGACGGAAATGCAACGGAAACAATGAGCTCGCGTGGTGGCGGAGATTGGTACAACGACATACTGTCGGCCATAAGGTTATGTGGAATGTAAATCGCATATTGTTTACCTCAATGTTTGGAGACACCATTTAAGAAATTCTTACAATAAATCATCTTCGAGTTGTCGTTCTTTGGTGTGAAAATATTAATTATATCATATTTGCTGAAGACAATTATGATTTATTAAATCTTACTTCTTTAGCTGCGTTCTTTTTTAATATAAGCACTCGAGGTACTGTCGGCCAAAATACAGCACTATTATATCATATTTGCTGAAAGGATTTGTCACTGGAGTTGTACAAGTAGTTATTGCAGAAATAATAGTAATGAGAACTTACCGATGGTGTTAACACAAAGGAATCCTTCATGTTTGCTGGCAAAAGGTAGCACTATGAGTTCATTCCTAAACAAATGCGAGTAAGTAATATGGAATGATTCGAATAACATGCCAGATGTTACACATCATATGCAACTACTGTAAGGCTCGTAATTCTTTTTCAGTATAATTCTTCTGTGAGTCTTTTTTGCCAGAAATTATCCCCTCCTCCTCCACATCCTCATCCTTCTTCTCCTCCTCCTTGTTTCATCTTCTGGGCGATATTACGTATTTAAATTAGTAACCCTGGTCACTACTGCACCTCATAGATGTGCTAAAATACGTAAATATGTAATTAATTCACCGGCCGTGAAAGCCAATATACCATCTTTTTGGAAGCCTTCATAGGGAGGTTGAGGCTGCTTGAGCTTTAAGTTCTCGCAGTCATGTGGTGCAGTTGCACCTAATATAAAGGGATGCAGCGCGCAGTTCGTTACACCTGTGGGGGTCTGGGCGGGGACACCAAGAGCCCGCCGATGAGCTTGCTTGGTGTCCTAGGCGAAACCCCACACAAGACACGGCACAAACCTAGAAGAATTGCTGAGTATTAATTCACCGGCCGTGAAAGCCAAAATACCATCTTTTACGTAAATATGTGTTTTAATTTATTTCTCTTTAAAAACCGCAGCCATGTTCCGACGGCGCTTGAATCTCGTTCAACTGTCAACAAGGCCCAATCTAATGGCACACACCGAGGCGCACACAATGTTGCCAACATGTGGAATACAAAATCACTGTCGATAATAAAAGGTGGGATACAAAGTCACTGTTGATAAATAATACATTGTTCGGGACGCGTTAGGCTGTAACCATTGATAATAACCATTGTATTGGACAAAACGAAGGTTAGGATGTTCGGGTGTAGGTGCGGCCTTGGCCACGCGCAGCTAGCGGCACACGGTTGACACAAAAATGATTCGCACTAGAGAATGAACTGGGTGCTTCTTTGATTTACATAGTACCGTAAGGGCGGGATTGGCAGTACTGTCTTGACGAAAATTCATGTGTACAATGGCGGACTCAGCTAGAATTTTGCTTATATAAGTCGTGATCCTATTTGGGATGGCTGGGTGGGTCACAGACAGCGGAGGAGTAAACATCTATTAAAACATCATTCCCTGATCTATTTCTCATCATTTGATAAGGTATTTTGGCTAATTCATGTACTATAGAGAATGTTATTGCTCGTTCGTATTTCATTCAGTACTACTAATAGTGTCTGTGGGTGGGGCGTGGTGCCGCAGCGATAAAGCTGTTGGCCTCTCACCAAGGTTCAGCGGGTTCGATTCCCGGTCAATGCATGTGAGATTTTCGAAGTAAAATTCCATGTCCTGTGGTTCAGATTCCACGTAAAAAAGGAGGTCCCGTGGCTCATGATCGCATGATTAACGGTCACGTAAAACTGAAATCTTTCTTCCTTTTCGTGGGTATTTTGCCTAACTGACCACGCTCCAAGTGAGACTTAGACAGAGAGGCGCTGTTGCGGAGGCTTTTACAATGACGTGGTGATGTCCATGATCCTCAGATGATACACACAGAGTTACCTGAACATAGCCTGGGATTTTTGAAGCACAGCAGTTGCTCTATGGCATAGCTCCTCTTGGAGTGGTCGATCTTTTTAGCCTACTTTTCACATTTTGCAAAAATGAGGAAAAAGTAGACTTATGAGATCGGGCAAATGTGTGTCTGTCTGTCTGTCTGTCTGTCTGTCTGTCTGTCCGTCTGTCTGTCTGTCCTTCTGTCTGTCTGTCTGGCTGTGTGTGTGTCCCCCCCTATCAACTCCTAAACGGCTGCAGCAATCGAAACAAAATTTGGTAGGAGTCAAGATCTACACCTGAATATCTCACGGCCATATTTGAAAATGATGTCAGTGCTACCAACTGCTAAAAAATCGCAATTGAAATTTGAGCTCCATGTTGGATATCTTGGAAAGTTTGAATGGGAGCTATTTAAAAATTGGTACACGTACAGATCATAATATTTCAGTTTAATTTCCAGGAGGCCAAACATAGCAGTGTTGCCAAAATGATTATAAGCCTCCTGATAGGTCCAATTTTTAAATGCATATAACTTCTACACTATCAATTGGAATTCAACCAAATTTCGTATGTTGTATGTGTACATAACCAGATATGACTGAGCGTATTCTTAAGACCTACCAGGGCTGCCAACTGTTAATAAATGTTCCTAATTTATTTTATCCAAATACCAATATATCAGAAAGTATGCAAACCGACAGCTTTAAACTATGCACACGTATAGTACCTGACATTCTATATTAATTTGGAGTAACTTGTATACGTCAGTGCTACCAACATGATTCTAAGTCTGCTGACAGGTCCAACTTTAAATACATGCAACTTCCATACTATCATTTGGATTTCAACCAAATTTCGTATGTGTTATGTGTACCATAACAGATATGACTATGCGTATTCTAAGGAGCAACCAGGGCTGCCAACTGTTAATATGTGCTGTCCCTATTTTTGTTAACCCTAATATCAATATATCAGAAAGTATGCAAGCCAATAGCTCTAAAATTTGCACACGTATAGTACCTGGCATTCTAGACGAATTTGGAGTAACTAATATACGTCAGTGCTGCCAACATGATTCTAAGCCTGCTGATAGGTCCAATTTTAAAATGCATGTAACTTCTATACTAACTAATGGATTTCATTCAAAATTGGCACAACAATAGATCATATTATGTCAGATTATTTCTGACCAATACATGCATGACATTGTTGCTAACATGATTTTACGCGCGCTGTTAGATCCAATGTTTAACTGCATGTAACGTCCATGCGATTCATTGGACTTCAACCAAATTTTGTATTTTGTACCTTAAGAGATGGAACTAAGAATATATTCAGTCATCAGGGCTGCCAACTGTAGTGCTCTATTAGGATACATTATGCCAGGTATACAGTATTTCGAACTAATTGGAAATTTCGATATTAGCAACTTAATTTCGTCATTATTCTAGATAGGTTCATATTCTGTAGAATAATCATTGGCATGAAAAGTAGGCTGTATAGTTCTTAACGGAACTTCTTGTTTATTTTTTATTTTTATTATATACTACTTGAGTATGAACCGTGAAAGGCAGCCACGTCAAGCCTTGACAAGTGTTTTCAGTAAGTGCAATTCTGTGTTCTGTCAGGACAGCGGGGAAATAACGTGAAGCGATATGTGAACTGTCAATAAACTTAATACTAGAGTGAGTTTGAGTTCAAATTCAAATCAAGACAGAGTGGCTTGTGTTGATCTCTACCCAGAGTTCAGAAATCATTTTCCATATACAATTGGAAGGACTTCAATGAATAATAATACACAAATAAACTGAGGGAATTATTCCGTCAATGAAAAAGAGACGAATACAATTCTATGGATATCTCCTGCGCATGAATCAAGGAAGACTGGTTGGTTCCTTAGTTTAGGGTCTGCGACAACGCAGTCATGTAGCCTCATGAAATTTGGGTGTGTGTTAATTGTGATTCAGATAGAAGGACTGCAGACGATTAATTATTTCAAGTAGTTTCTACTTTTGCTACTAAATGCTACAGTCCACGACACTTAGCTACGGACGTGGCTACTAAATGCCATCACAGTCATCACCTGGCGGCGAACTTTGGAACTAATATAGCGTTATCAAACTAACCTACAAATTTTAGCTTCCACAAGTGTAGGTGGTGGAAGGTTCTTTTTCATGCCATAAATCTATGACATGGGACCGCCGGCTTTACTTCCCCTCCGAAGGAAGGCATGCCGAGGGATTTAAAACGCTCTTTTAAAAATCCGACGACTTCGTCCGGGTTTGAAACCACGATCTTGGGCATAGAAGCTCAGCATGCTACCAACTACGACTTCGAAGCCGCTTCAGGGAGGACTAACTCCAAAATGCCTTGCTTACTTTGAAGGGAAAAAGTTTAATGCCAGGTGGTTTCCGGAGATACTGATTTGGAGAGAATTAAAATCAGAGTATTTGAATGAGATTTTGAATGGTATGAGGAAAGAATTCAAGATGAAAATTAATAAATGTAAAACTAAAATATTGGAATGCAGCCGAAATAACTCAGAATCCTCTATGGACATCAAATTGGCAGGTGAAAAACTAAAGGAAGTAGGAGGCTTCTGTTACTTAGAAAGCAAAATCACCAGTGTGGACGAATCAAAGAGGATATAAAATGTAGGTTGGCTCAGGCAAGGAAAACATTTCTACAGAAAAGGAATCCTGTTGACATCGAATATAGATTTTGGAATTAGGAAGTCATTTTTGATAGCCTTTGTCTGGAGCGTGGCGCTCTATGGAAGTGAAACTCGCACTATTGGTGGGGAATAAAAAAGGAGAATTGAAGAGTTTGAAATGTGGTGTTACAGGAGAATTATGACGATCAGATGAGTAGATAGGGTTACACATGAAGAGGTATTAAGACGAGTGGGAAAAGAGAGATGTTTCTGGCTACTGCTAATGAAGAGAAGAGATAGGTTGGTAGGACACATAGTAAGGCACGCAGGAATAGGAAGCTTAGTTATGGAAGGAAGGGTCGAGGACAAGAACTGTAGGGGTAGACCAAGGTTAGAATATGTTAAACAGGGATGTAGGGCGTGGTAGCTACGTAGAGATGAAACGATTAGCTCAGGACCGGAAGGCATGGAGGGCTGCACCAAACCAGTCAAAAGACTGAACACTCAAACAACATCAGTCAGAAATATATTCAAGACAGGAACCACTTTCGTTGTTAGTTTCAGACTTCAGAGGTTTCCGAGGAGAAGGAGGAGGAGAAAGGAAATCCTCCAAAGTGTTCTTTTCAGAGGAAAGAAGGAGGAAGCTGTATTGGCAGAAGATCGAAGCCAGTGGAGGGAAATGATTATCCAAGATACTGTAGTAGTTACTACGTGGTCCATGGTGGACCAGATCGAACTGAATGAAGATAATAGTCAACATCAATAACTCGCGTGTTGATGGACTGAAAAGGCTCCTACTAATGTAGAGTTTACTTGTACACCGAGTTCACCGAAAGCATGGTCCAATGACCTTGCGCTTCATGGATCGTGATACATTTCATTATTTATTTATTTTGTTATTTTATTTATTTATTTATTTATTTATTTAGCGTTTGGCTTTTAGTGCCGGGAGTGTCCGAGGACATGCTCGGCTCGAGAGAGGCTGTAGCTGCTTCAATGCCCTTCAATTTCAAGCAGTTCCAACTTTTGCTACCAGATGTCACTGACACCTAGTGGTGAACGTTGGAACTTTAATAGAGCGTTTCAACGAAATCTGACCTACAATTTATCTTCACACAAGTGTAATTAGTGGAAGGTTCTTTTACATGCCATAAATCTATGACATGGGACCGCCGGCTTTACTTCTTCTCCGAAGGAAGGCATACTGAATGCATTTAACGATCTTAACATATCCGACGACTTCAGCCGGGATTGAACCCGCGATCTTGGGCATAGAAGCTCAGCATGCTACCAACTACGCCACCGAAGCCGGTATTCATCTATATATTAAAAATATTTATGAAAACTTATCCGAGTCCGTGCGGCCATTCTATCCGGTCGATTTCCTTCATTCTTTTTTAAATGAAAGGTATTCATGCACAGATTTGTCATCAAGTATTACAAAGCATTTAAATTCCGCATTTCTCAAATTATTTGATTTTTTCAACTTTTTCCAACTTTTTCCAACTTTGAAGCAATCATATATCTGGTTCTAATTGAGGTACTGCCCCCGCAAAATGAATTATTTGGGATGAAAATGGGAATATTTTTCCGAAGCCCATGATAATATCTAACCAAGCAATATTGAGGCTGGATGTTGGCAGAAACCAGTCGAGAGGCGACGTTGAGCAGGAGGGAAATTCCGTCACGTGATTGTATTGCGCAATGGAAGTTTCCAGAAGCTTAGAATCGACCTAGCAACGGCGAATAATCCCAAAATTGTTTAAACATTGTTATAAATTATCCGATTGGATATGAGCTTACAGCCAATAAGAAGAAGTTTTAGAGAAGACGGGAGTTCCAGCAACTAAATTTTTATGGATATTTAACACATTTAAGTCCCTTGAGAGTGAATTTATATAATGGTAAAGAGAAGAATATGATAATAAAATATTGGAAATATTTTATAAGTCGATAGCAGGTCGCTATTGGAAGGAATAAGCGATTTGCTAGAGCCCGCGCGAATTTGAGAGGGAACGCGAAAAGGCGGCCAGAATCAATAGACTTGGAGGGGAGACGCCAAGCATCGAGGCTCTTTATTATCTGAATGTTAAGAGAGGTCAGACGTTTGTTACCGGAAGAGAGAGGAGTTCCGAGTGTTTCACCGAGCTTGTAGAAGTTTGACTCGTGGAGACAAGGTAGAAGCGAGGCGAGAGTTAGGAGATTACCGCGCCTTGAAACTAAGTGAAGTTGCGATGAACTTATATGCCGCAATTTCTTCGGTCTGATCCACTTCAGAGACTTTATTTCGACTACAGATTGTAGCTTACTATCGTATTTAGTAGCCTATATTGATGAAATTGAGAAGAATATTTCAGAAGATATAAACGTTTTTGTGAAGCGTGATAAAAGTGTTTGTTTCCAGCGCGATAAGACACTTTTCTTCGAGCGACTACAGCGCATGCACCATACACAAGTGAGTAAGAGTGAATGTTAGCATTGCTTTTGTGGAACTGTATAACAACACCAATAGGATGAAGATGTATTCTATGTTGAAGAACATTATTAAGTCTGCTAATATGAGTTCAATTATGGACTAAATTAGTATGTGTGCCAGGGATATAAGCAGATAGAAGCGATATAGTCAGCGATGGAGCTTCGTTAAAGGAGTTTGTTCATGAATGTCAACTTGATGAGCGAACATGAGACTTGATGTACAACTGTATTCTAGTGCATTATTGTCAGACATGAGCTCGACATTAACACCAGCGACTACAGAACAATGTTCTTATTCCATCTACATGAATGTTCGTGATGCGAGTGAGGTTCACGACTTCTTTTCGAATGTCTTTCGAAATGGGAAGCTGAACTTTTGACACTGATCGTTGTTTTGATGAAACTGTTCTGTGACGGAGTAAGAAGAGACATGAAGATTATCAAGAGGTCCAGGGTAAACCCGGTCACAATGAAGATGATGATTGGAGGCCCGCAGTTCGATCCCGGTCGGAGCTTGCTGTTTTCCAGTAGGGGAATTCGTTCCTTTCCTGAGGTCACGAGTTCTTGGAGACGAGCTAGGATCCAACCCGAATCCTTGGAAGATGTGTTGTTGTTTGAGTCTTCAGTCTTTTGACTGGTTTGATGCAGCTCTCCATGCCTCCCTGTCCTGAGCTAATCGTTTCATCTCTACATAGCTACCACACCCTACATCCGAGGCAATCTGTTTAACATATTCTAACCTTGGTCTACCCCTACAGATCTTGTCCTCGACCCTTCCTTCCATAACTAAGCTTGCTATTCCTGGGTGTCTTAGTATTTGTCCTACCAACCTATCTCTTCTCTTCATTAGCAGTCGCCAGAAACATCTCTCCTCTCCCACTCGTCTTAATACCTCTTTGTTTGTAACCCTATCTACCCATCTGATCTTCATCATTCTCCTGTAACACCACATTTCAAATGCTTCAATTCTCCTCTTTTCTGCTGCACCAATAGTCCAAGTTTCACTTCCATAGAGCGCCACGCTCCAGACAAAGGCTTTCAAAAATGACTTCCTAATACCTAAATCTATATTCGATGTCAGCAGATTCCTTTTTTGTAGAAATGCTTTTCTTGCCTGAGCCAACCTACTTTTTATATCCTCTTTGCTTCGTCCATCACTGGTTATTCTGCTTCCTAAGTAACAGAAGTCTCCTACTTCCTTCAGTTTTTCACCTGCCAATTTGATCTCCATAGAGGTTTCTGATTTATTTCGGCTGCATTCCAGTATTTTTGTTTTACATTTATTAATTTTCATCATGAAATCTTTCCGTAAGACAGAGTCCATACCATTCAAAAACTCATTCAAATCCTCAGGCTTGTCGGCCAAGATGACGATGTCATCAGCAAATCTCAGAGTTGAAATTATTTCTCCTTGAATCTTCACTCCCACTTTAAATTTTTCTCTAATTTCCTTCATTGCTTGTTCAATGTAAAGATTGAAAAGTATGGGTGATAAGTTGCAGCCTTGCCTTACACCTTTCTGAATACCAGCTTCTCTCTCATGTCCTTCAACTCGAATGACTGCTGTCTGGTCTCTGTATAGATTGTATATCACCCTCCTATCCCTGTACTTTATTCCAATCGATTTCAAAATGTCAAACAATTTAGTCCAATCAACGTTATCAAAAGCTTTTTCTAAGTCTACAAAAGCCATGAACGTTCTCTTATCTTTCCTTATTCTACCTTCCAAAATCAGCCTAAGACTTAGTACAGCTTCCCTTGTTCCTACATTTCTCCTGAAACCAAACTGGTCTTCACCCAACTCCGTTTCTATCTGGCTCTCAATCCTCTTGTAAATTATTCTAGACAGGATCTTTGAAGCATGAGTAATCAAGCTGATTGTACGGTAATCTTCACATCTGTCAGCTCCCACTTTCTTTGGTATAGGGATGATTACATTCTTCTTGAAATCAGGGGGTACCTCACCTGTCTCATAAATCCTACACACCAAGTGAAATAACCTGATCAGACCTTCATCTCCTATGCAGCGTAGCAACTCAATCGGTATATCATCTATGCCTGGTGCTTTGTTCCTGCTTAAGTCTTCCAAAGCTCTATCAAATTCTGATCTCAATATTAAATCTCCTTTCGCATCCTCATCAATTTCCTCCTCCCTTTCCATTACATGATTCTCAATCTCCTTTCCCTTATACAAACTCTCTATGTAAGCTTTCCATCTCTCAACCTTTTCTTCCCTATCTGTTAGAGGCTTTCCATTTGTGTCCTTAATATTACAGCACTTAGTCTTCTTTTCCCCAAAAGTATTCTTAATCCTTCGATAAGCTGTGTCTACTTTTCCTAATTTCAGACAATTTTCTATACCTGCACATTTCTCTTTCAACCATTCTTCTTTCGCTTCCTTGCACTTCTTGTTAACCTCATTTCTCAGACGTCTGTATTCTGCTTTCCCCTTTTCATCTCTTACATTCTTGTGCTTCCGCCTTTCATCCATCAATTCTAGTATATCCTGAGTGATCCACGGTTTTCTACCTATTCTCTCTTTCCTACCAATGTTTTCTTCTGCGGATTTTGTTATTTCATTCCTCAAAAGTGCCCATTCGTCTGCAATTGAAGTTTGTTTAGGGTTTTTCATTAGTCCTTCCTTTATACTCTTCTTGAATCTTTCGTTTACATCCTTCTCTTTCAGTCTGTCTATTGCCCACCTTTTTGGCTTTTGACTTTTCTTCAGTTTCTTCAACTTTAATCTGCATTTCATTACAACCAGATTGTGGTCAGAGTTTATGTCAGCACCAGGATATGTTTTACAATCCAAAATCTGGTTTCGAAACCTCTGCTTGACCATAATGAAGTCGATTTGGTAACGCCCTGTATCTCCTGGTCTCATCCATGTGAATATTCTTCTATTGTGGTTATTGAATAAGGTGTTAGCTATAACCAACTCATGCTCAGTGCAGAATTCTACCAGCCTGCTTCCTCGATCATTCCTTTCACCTAATCCGAAATCTCCTACTATCTTCCCTTCTCTCCCTTTTCCTACCACAGCATTCCAATCTCCCATTACTATAACATTTTCATCACCCTTGATATACCTCAGAATTTCGTCTATTTCTTCGTAGACCTTTTCAACATCCTCATCATCAGCTTGACTGGTAGGCATATAGACTTGTACCACTGTGGTGCAGGTAGGTTTAGTATTTATTTTTGCTACAATAATCCGTTCACTATATTGCTCATAATATTCCACCCGCTGTCCAAGTTTCCTACTCAATATGAGGCCAACCCCTGCTTGGCCATTGTTTGATTTAGTGCTAATGACCCTATAGTCTCCTGACCAAAAGTCCTGTTCTTCCTGCCAGCGCATTTCACTAATCCCAACCAAATCCAACCTCAACCTATCCATTTCCCTTTCTAAGTTTTCTAACCTTCCATTTCCTAGCAGACTTCTAACATTCCACGCTCCGATCCGTAGAATGTCAGATTTCCTCTTTGTCACTTCTGTGATGTTAACCCCCTCTCGAGTAGTCCCCACCCGGAGATCCGAACGGGGGACTAGTTTACCTCCGGATTGAAATTTTACAAGGGAGGAGGCCATCATCACATGTATTTATGCATAGAGAGGTGCATATCCTCGGGAATAGCATACGGCTGTAGTTTCCCGTTGCTTTCAGCCGTGCAGCAGGACGCAGTGTGGCCATTATTTGGCTTATATTATCAATATCTTAACCGTCTATAAGACTAGTAAAGAATTGATTTATTCTGAAAGGCTGCTACTCCCTTTCAGAATAAGTAAAGAGCAATTCTACTAACAAAAATACTAACCTTCTACCGTACTAACAATTAAATACCAAAATTCTACTAACGAAAAAAATACTAAAGTTCCACCAACAACAAATACTACCACTAAAACAGTCTGTCACCAGGCACACTCACATGCAATCACACATCACAGTCTACTGAAACAATGAACTATAACTAATAAACAATGCAACTGCTACCAGACACACACACACACATTACAGTCTAATAGAACAATGACATATATCTAATAGACAAACTAACTACCTACTTACAACTACAACTAACTACATACTTACTGTACTGTTATTTGAATTGACAATATTTACAAAATGCAATTTAGATAGAAAATACTTACAAAATGTAATTTAGATTCAAAATTACATTTTTTAAGTATTTGTAAGTATTTTATTAGAAAGTTTAATCCTATAATCTGTGTGATTATTATGTAATTTCTACTGTCCATTATGATTAATATTATTATAGGTAAATTAGTCTAATTTTAATTTTTTATTTTCTTAATTTAAACCGGTTTATTCTTCTAAAATGTTACACGGAAATAACGTCTAAACCTTTAATGATATCGGCATTCTGCCTTCGTACTCGCAAAGGACACCCAGGAGCTTGGAAAACAATGCGCTACTCACTCCCATGGGGCGAGTTACAACCGAGCTATTGATACTAACTCCATATTTTTAAACGGAACGGCACAAATTCATACCACTGGTCTCAAATTTGAACCGCATACAAGTTCAAATATGTAAGTATTCTCAAATTCGGACAGTTACTCTTTGAGATATCAACAAGAACAGCATGAGCTGCCGCGCACGCCGCATCAGACAGCGTGCAGACGGAGAAGGACTTGTTGGTTCCTGGGTGCGACTCCACCCGCAGAACGGATAGCGGGCATGCAAGCACATCGTACACATGTAATGTGTTTGCAAAGTGTGTATGAACGGCGAACGCATGACAGGACGGGGAGTGTGGATGATTTAAAAGGAATAAAATAATTACTTAGACTTCAAAGGAACATAACGAAAACTATATTGTCACTGGTTTGAGTGTATAGTACATGCTACTGTATGAATTGAGAAATAAACACCACCCATAATAATCGTGGGCAATTACACCTTTGAGAGAGTTGAGCAGTTTAAGTATCTGGGAACAACAGTCACCTACTCAAATGATACCTCTTATGAAATTAAACAGAGATTAATAGCAGCCAACAGGGCCTATTTTGCTCTAACAAGGCTTCTCTCCTCAAGGCTCTTGACCCGTACCGCTCAATTAACCATCTATAAACCACTTATAAGACCTGTGCTTACATAGGCCTCGGAAACTTGGCCACTAACAGCAAAAGTTACTGGAATGTTGGATGCCTTTGAAAGAAAGATACTACGAAGAATCATCGGCCCAGTCTGCGAAAGTGAAACATGGAGGAGGTGGTACAATCATGAATTGTACAACATTTATAAAGACCCACCTATTAGAAGAATAGTAGAATCAGCCAGATTGAGGTGGGCCGGGCATGTAGCACGGATGAGTGATACGAAAGTACCTAAAATGATATTAAATGGAAATCCAGGGCGACAGAGAGGACGAGGTCGACCGAGAACCAGATGGATGGATGGATGGATGGAGTTATCGAAGATCTTCGGGAAATGGGCTATAGGAATTGTAAAGCTTTAGCGTTGGAACAAGATAAATAGCGGAGGATTGTTAAAGGGGCCAAGGTTTACAATGTACTGTAGATCCATAGAAGAAGTCTAGAAGGGTACAAAGCACTCTTTCACAACAGACTGAAGCGCCGAGGAGGAGGAGTAGCTTTATACTATAAAAACAATTTGACGGCAAAGATTATAAAAACTTCCGACACTATCTAGTGACGCCTTGACCGAATATATGTTTGTTGAGCTTACTGTTGACGTGACACAAGTGCTCATTGGTGTTGTATATAAACCACCAAAAGATGATGATGATGATGGAAGATGTAACAACTGAGTATTTTGTAATACTCTATCTTGAGCTTCTAGACTTCCAGACCAGGTAGCAGTGTTCACTAACCTAGTAGTTAGAGCTTTGTAGTGACATTTTTGAGCAAATCCTGTATCCATATTTCGACAAAATATTTATGTACTCCATGCATCGTCATTTTATTCTTCGAGATTATTTGTAGTGATCGTCTTTCGACGCTTTTAGCTTTGTTTGTTTGAAATCCAGTTTCTGAGCTGAGATTATTTTTCTTGTTCGAGGAACAAGCATTTTGTCATTTCCTTTAAGGAATAGTAATTCATTTTCGACGTTTATGAATTCATTTTGAATTCAGGTGATAGACGTTTTCGTCTGTGTTACCGATTAAATTAATTTTTATTAGTTTAATTTGGGCATTTTATCCGTCGAGAAGAGACATCAAGAGAGAAGATATTGGTAGTGATATATTGTGAAATATCATGGCATCATTTGTAAGAGAAACATTTAACGTGGAAACGATTATTATCGTCAGAACTCATAGACATTCGTTCAGCATGGAGAGAATACGAATATGACTAATTATATGTTTTATTGAAGAAAGCCATGAACTTTCTGTCATTTAAAATAATTTGAAGTTAGAATCTTCTTGGAAGGTTTATTATCCGACGATAGGGAAGTTCTTGTTTGATATCCTCGTCGTGATCGATTCTTGTTGGACACACATTTGTAATATTGTGATTAAGTATTTACGAGGAGTAATATAATGTCACGTTGTAGACATCATATTCCTTCATCGGTAAAAGTTGAATCCAGAAGTGTGAAGTTAAGATTCAGTATTTTTATTAAATGTATACACAACAGTTTAAATTTATCTGAGTAACGTTTTAAAAGTAATAGTGAGGAGGTCTGTATCGATTAGTCCAAAGGTCGTTAACATGTATAGATTAATGGTTTAACTATTGATGTTATTGTTCATTAGACCAGCGATTGGTGTGACGACGCTGAGGATTTATGCCCTTTTTAAGGAATGTCAGTTTGAAAGAAGTGAAGGTGATAACACTTTGATAGTGGTTATATATGTATGTAATTCCGTATGTAGTTGGCATACGAGGGAGTTGCGAAGGTGTTTCCGCATTTTATATTACAGTCATTGCGTGGGCATGACTAGGTTTGGCACGGCAAAAAGGTGTGAGTTGACAGTACTCCTTATTTTATACACGGCTTTGGATTAGAGAAGACAGGAGGGTCACGATTGAAATTGAAACGGAAAATGGATATTGACATCTGTTATGTTGTATTCTTATTAAGATTATTAAACCCAAGTATGTAACGACATATGTTTCACCTTGAGTGGTCGAACGTATTTAATCTATTATGACACCAGATCAGAAAGGAGAGAATGGTGGTAGTATTTCTGAAGCTGTAGAAGCTTATGAGGATCCCAGTTAATTGTTTTTGACATAACTGTGAGATCGGAGCTCAGGCTCATGTGTATATAGACACTACGTATTTTAAAAGGATTATAGCCTATGCTATTAGTGTCATTGTAAAGTCATTCAGTATTAACTTTCTTTATTTGCCAATCGAGTGTATGACATGTTAGGTATAGGAAGTTTATTGATTGTTTAGCGTAGTGGTTAACGTATGAATGTTGATGTGACTGGATGCGGTTTGTTTCTTGTTCAGTGTGAATGAAATGAACTCCATTGGGACGTCACAATGCGAGAGTATGAAAGGAATAGTGTATAAAAGTTTTGTTTCATTAGCATGTAGGATGTGTGTATGATTCGCGTATTTGTCTGACGCGAATCTGTTCCATTTAAACATGGCTTGTGTTTCGATGGAGAGGTGTATTTGTGGGCAAGGTTGGAATAGAGAGGGTTTGTTAAAACTCGTTTCCATCCAAGGCCAGTGCTCGGCCGCGCACAAATGTGGAGAGTTGTTGTGGACCGACAGGCTAGCAGCTTTTAAACCAGCCAGCTCTGGGAATGTAACGGAGTTTGTTATGTCATCAGACACGTGGCGAAGGTCGCGTGCTCCTAGCGCCCAGATGGTCATTGTGAAGCGCGCCAGAGGAATGTAAAATACACAGGGGTCTTTAATTGATGCATAGCTTGGTGTAATGACACAAGCTGCCCCAAAATTTGCCACAGCGTTCATGGAATGCAGTATTATCAGTGGCGCAAATGTGAAGAAGAAAGAAAGGGAGTGAGTTTTTATTTACTGTATGAATGTTTAGATTTAGTTTACACCTTTGTTATTAAATTGTTTAGTTTATTAGAAGCCGCGCCGTTTTGATTTATTTTAGATATAAGGAGATGCAACTGTGAAACCCATTATAGGTCCAGAGGCTGACCACGAGATCCCCGAGAATGAAAGGTGGGTGTTCTACTTCGAGCTAAGTGCATTTTATGTAATTCACAGTTGTGTCGTAATTTCCGCCACGTATATTCATGAGGGTCTTGTTGAAGTGGATCCTTGACTAGTATTTGCGCCGGAGCTATCAGGGTCTACGAATCCAGCCGTGCTTCGGATATCCAATAGACCGCCTCTAGAATATACCGGGACAGTACGAAGGTCGTTTTCGTCCAAGCACACTCAGTGAATCAAGCGCGGACATTTTGAGCTCTTAACTATTCACATCGGCTGATTCTGAGGAAAGTTATGAGTGAACATTCGATATTATATCTCATTTTTTCAACATTTTCTCTCATTGTAGCAATTATATCTTTGGTTCTAATGACGGAAATTTCCTATTACACTAGCGTTTTGTATTACAATCAACAAAGCGCAGGGTCAAACGCTTCATCGAGTTGGAATCTACTTGCCTGATCCTGTTTTAGGCCATGGAATGTTCTATGTTGCCTTATCCCGAGGAAAATCATTTAAATATTTAGAAGTAGAAATTAAACCTAAGGGTCGACGCACAGCGAACATTGTCTGGAAGGGAGTATTGTGAAATAAAGGTTATAAACTATTACATAATGTCGTAATTTTTTAATTCCAATACTGAAAAATAATGCTGCGGAGCAGTACGGGCGCCCTAGTTATTAATAATATTAATCATTAACAAGGCACCACTGAAAACTGGCTTCAAAGCTATCTTTAAAAACTATTTGATGATGATTATGATGATAATTGTTGTTTTAAGGGGCCTAACATCTAGGTTATCGGCCCCTAATGGTGTGGGAGATCGTGAAGATGATAATGAAATGTAAACTACAACTAAAACCAACTACTGTACCAACATATATACTAGAAGAAGAAATGGAAAACGAAAGGAGAATAAGGCAAATAAAGGACAGGAGGAAAAGAAATACCCTCAACCCTCGAAGAATGAGGATTGAGAACTTGGAAGGAAGGAGAGCCATGAAAGGCAGAGAGGAAAGGGGAAAGAGCAGAGAATCCGCCCGAGAGGCAATGGAAACAGGGGGAAAACCGGACCCAGCTGTGGAATCCCTTGGAGTCACCAACTACCGAACTCACCCACCTTGTACCCTTGAGGGTGTAGCAATATCCACGGTGCACCAGAAGTGGTGGGGCTATACACACCCTGCCTCCTTAAAGGTCTTGAGCAGAAGAGAAGAGATGAGTCGTCCAGTTGCAAAACTCGTTTAATCCACTTGTGAATAAGGATCTTGTCGAAAAATTATTTATTTTATTATTTTATTTTGTTTTATTTTGTTTTGTTTTATTTTGTTTTGTTTAATTTAATTTAATTTGCATTATTTATTTTGGGTTTGTTTTGTTTATTTTGTTTTGTTTTATTTTATTTCGTTTTATTTTCTTTGTGGTTTTATATTGTTTTATTTTATTTTTTGTTTTATTTTGATTTTGTTTTGTTTATATTGTTTTATTTTATTTGTTTACTTTAATTTTGATTTTACAGAAAACAAAACCAAAAAACAAAGCAAAAAGCAAAATTCGAAAACAAAAGCAAAAGCAGGAAACAAAAAAAACAAGAAACACAAAGCAAAAAGCAAAATTTAAAGAGAGCAAAAGCAGAAAACAAATACAACACCAAAACCAAAAAAGAAAAGCAAACAGTAAAATTCAAAAGCAAAAGCACAAAGGAAACACAATACCAAAAATACAAAGCAAAAAGAAGAAGGTAGAAAACAACAAACACAAAATATATGTGAGGCAAAGTCCAGAGAAACGTTTCTCATGAAAATGATTCTTATTCACAAGTGGATTAAACGAGTTTTGCAACTGGACGACTCAGATATGAAGAGAACAGAAGAGGTTAGACCCCTCGAAGAGTGAGGGATCAGAAAAGATGAGATAAGGGCCCATTAAGGCGGGAACATGAAAGACTCCCTACGCCTCGGATACCCTAATACCATCGGGGTCGGAAAAGATCAAGAGTTGACCAAGGGAGGGTAATAGGAAAGATGACAGAGAGGATCCCGGTACAAGTAAGTGGAAGTAATACCGAACTCAGCTGTGGCCACATGGTCGCCAACTCACGTCCCACTGGTCGTGAGCCCATGGGGGAAAATACTATTTGAGTTAATCCTAGACATTAGTAGTATTACAAATGTTTTCATTACTTTTATGAATATTCAGTGCGGGGTTGTGTCCTCTTTAATTCCTACCCCAGAGGTTAGGGGGAGCTGGTATGTGAATGATGCGCTGTGTGGCGTTAATTACAGCAGCGTTTGTGAAATATTTGGACATACCTGTCCTGCTGTCGTCTCGTCCTGCATTGCTGGTATTCCGAGTATCACATTTGATATGAGTTTAATTTAAAATAATATAATAAAAGCAGAGGTGAATCGGTGATATATTCTATACAAGCCGAACATTCGAGGAGGAAGATGATGATAATTATTGTTTTAAGGGCCCTAACATAAAGGTATAATACTGATAATAATATCGTATGGTCTCGGGTGCCGGGTGCAAGCTTTGTTATTTGACACCCAAAGGGTAGCTTGCTTGTCGAATTTCGTTGTTCCTTGAAGCACTATGAAAGTCAAGGAAGTTAGATATCTAAGCTCCTTGATTAATTTTGCCATTATGAACACGGCCTACTGAATTCAAATGCGTTCTTGGACATGCCAACATCGTATGACATGGTGTCGTAATTTTTGCCGCATGTCAAAAAAAAAATCACTTACCACGGCCAGGAGCGAACCTGCAAGCTTGGGGGGTTAGTAGTCCGACACGTTGACCACTCACCCACCGTGGCAAGAACATCAAGGTTATCGGCCACTAATGGTTTGGGTGATCACGAAAATGAAAAATCAATCGGAAACTATACCTAAAACTAACTACTGACTTTCTTACTTACTAGAACAGGGGTGCCCAACGTACGGCCTGCGGGCCAGACTCGGCCCTCGAAGGCATTTGATGTAGCCCTGGCCGAGTTATTATAATGTGCTAAGTTTGAGGTTTATGTTTTTCGTAGATACCGAAAAAACTAGATAATAAAAACTTAAATGTAATTTAGGGAGAAAGGAGATATCACCACAAGAAAAATCTCTGAATTACTCGTAGTTTTTTCTTGACATGACGTTTCTTTCACCCCCCCCCCATTGTTTATTGCCGGGTGTTTTGGGGGCTTGCGAGCTCAAATGATATTCAGAGCTGTGCCAGCGGGAGCTTAAGCTGGACAGGTCTAAAGTGATGAGCCAGCCTAAGAGCGATACCCTGGTCCTCCAGGTTGGGGGTTGGGCGTGGGGTTGACAACCCCACACTGTAAAACCTCAAAAGACACGAAACTCTCAACGAAGCCTCGGAATTTGGACGGAATTAACGATGATGAACCTGGAAAATATTTAAGGACAAGGAAAGACCTGAGAACTATGAGGGTTGGAAGATGGTGGGAGAAAACTCATAGAAGGGACGAATGGCGAGGAATCGTGAGAGAGGCCAAAGCCTACCCCAGGCTGTAGCGCCGAGGGAGTAAGTAGTAGACGTTTCTTTTACTGGGCTGTAGAAAAGTTCTAAGATGCATAATTATTCCCAACTTAAACACAGGCAAGGGTTAAAATTCATCCATACATTTCTTGGAATTACAGCTATTTGTGTTTCTCAACTATTTATTCCGTCAAGGCTGTTGTGCGCCAACGAACATTGTTAAGAAAATATGCGCATTATTCTAGGATTATTGGTGTCAGTTCGCGGCAGTCAATAATACGAGTACAGCACAATGTTTCCCGTCATACCGTAGTGTTCAAAATAACGCCTCACATTCAATAGCCTACAACTCAACTATGTAAAAACACGGCATTAACATCGCCAAAAATAGGCTAAAATAGGCTTATGAGATCACCTTTTCTCCGTGTGTGTATATGTGTGTCCCTCCCCTAATAACTTCTAAACTGCTGGAGCGATTTCAATGAAACTCAGTAAGGCCGTAGTACTATTCTGGCCAAACCCGACCGTGCCCTTAAAATTTTATTACGACCACCAATCCAGCATGGCGGCTGTGCGAATTATTTCACCGTTATTCTATATTTCCAAAACTATTATCGATATCACCCTAAAATTGTGTAGGGTAATAAAGGGCACTACTAAACGTTCAACTAAGTAACTCTCAAAAATCTGTTGACTTTAATACGAGCATGGCGGCCAGGAAAATTTGAAATATTAAAATAGACATTTATCGCGATTTAACCATCCGAACGCAGTGAAACTTGGCACAGAAATTTTTTATACACATTGAAATGCACTGAAACCACATTTAGTCCAATTGCTTACATAACCTGAAGATGGCGGCTGTGCAAAATTTTTAAATTAAGTTTTTATTTCTTGTGACCTAATCATGTGATCGAAGTCAACGTTTAAATAATAAACCTACGCAATAATACTTATATAATGGTACATAGCTCTATGGCCTACATATATTAAAATCCAACATGGCGACCATCCGAAATATTAAGACGGTTTTTAATATCTATTAATCTATGGTAGGAATCCAATTGACATTTTGTACGTTGATAGAGGCTATAAACATAAGTTCACCTATAGGACGTTCAATTACCTGGTGAGCAAAAATCGCACATGGCCGCCACACGAAATTTATATATTAAAATGGTCGTTTCTCGCAATTAACCATCCGAGCGCAGTGAAACTTGGTACGGTATAAACTTATACAAATTTTAATCCACTGGCATCAAATTTATTTCAATTGTTTTCATAACCACAATTGGCGGCTGTGTGAATTTTTGAAATCTCGTCTTTATTTTTGGTGTCCCAATCATGTGTTTGAATGTTGAACAATACATCTACACAATAATCTTCATGTAATAGTACATAACTCTAAGGCCTACATATTATATAAAAATCCAAGATGGCAACCATCCAAAATATTTAGACGGTTCTAAATATCTACGAATCTATTGCAGCAATTAAACTGGAATTTTGTATCTTGATAGAGGCAATTTAAATAAGTAGTCTATGTATATGAAAATAGGCTATATATTTCTTCACGGAACTACTTGTTTATCATAACAACCCTCTAATTTATACCTCTGACTGAATATTTGCTATACATTTAATGATAGATGATAAACGAAATAGCATGTCCACTATAACGTATCTATTTCCAGGTTGGTCGTCATCAATTCATCAAAAGGACCCATAAATGAAGTTAATGGTGATACTCTAAATTATCATTACAGTTACTTACAATTACTTACTTATTGCACTTGAGCACGATAAATTGATGTAACGACAGGAATCCAGATAGTTCGTGCGTACTCGAGAGTGAATACATTATCTATATTACCTGGTTGGCTCCAGGGCCGGATTTGAGATTATGCCGTCTATAGGCTAAAGTCCATTTGCCATTTCGAACTTTATACATTAATTTGTTCTTACATTTTTCTTATACGAAAAAAGGGTAGATTTAATTGGTGTTTTCATATTTTTTAAACATAAAGTTCATTTAGTTTATACTGAAATTAGTCGCCTTTTTTACTTACATCTTTTACGATTTGTTAAAAAATGAAATGGGGTTCGAACTTAATAAGTTAATTTGTTCTTGGAGATCAGTGATCACTATTTTACACATATTTTTATTTTTTAATACTAATGACTACCTTTTGCGTAATTGAAGAACTGTGTTCAATTTGAATTAAGTTGTCCTAAACGGTTAAATAAAATTACACAAAATGTAGTTAATTACTGGTTTATTTGTTGAAAAATATACAAACTCACCCCACGCAATCTTGATTTTCAAATTTACATAGCGTTCTTGCGAGATTTCCTAATGGCAAACTCGTTAATAATGTCCTCATATGAAAGTGTTTTTGTTGTTTTTGCCACAATGCAAAGTACCGTAATGAAAGTGAGTTTAACCATATTTCAGAAATACTAGTTCGCAGATAGTTAACTCTCCTAAGGCAGGAAAAACTGTAGAAGGAATAAAACATATTTTTAAGTAACATGTATTCTTAAATTCGTACGGAAAATATTATTAACTTCTGAAATACTTCATTTGAATGAATTGAAAACTGTCGCCCCTGAAAATTTGCCGCTCTAGGCTGCAGCCTACTTAGCCTCTTTAGAAATACGGCCCTGGTTGGCTCAGTGGTCTGAAAAAGTGAATGGTCTTATACAACGTTTCCACGGTTTAATATGCAAATTCCAAGCAACTCATGGTTCTTACTTTGAGAATATATATTCAGTAGAATTATGAGTCGAATCATAGCCCAACACGTGGCTTGAGAAGTCCCGAGTGTCTGGGAGTTCATACTTTGTGAATATGTGGTCAGTAGACATACCAGACCAACCGTTACCACAACAAGAGGCTTTAAAAGTCCTGAGTGTCTCGGAGTTTATACTTGGTGAATAAGTGGTCAGCAGAATTACCAACCCAACCGTTACCACAACAAGAGGCTTTACAAGTCCTGAGTTTCTCGGAGTTCATACTTGGTGAATATGTGGTCAGTAGACATACCAGACCAACCGTTACCACAACAGGAGGCTTTACAAGTCCTGAGTGTCTCGGAGATTATACTTGGTGAATAAGTGGTCAGCAGAATTACCAACCCAACCGTTACCACAACAAGAGGCTTTACAAGTCCTGAGTGTCTCGGAGTTTATACTTGGTGAATAAGTGGTCAGCAGAATTACCAGTCCAACCGTTACCACAACAAGAGGCTTTACAAGTCCTGAGTGTCTCGGAGTTTATACTTGGTGAATAAGTGGTCAGCAGAATTACCAACCCAACCGTTACCACAACAAGAGGCTTTACAAGTCCTGAGTGTCTCGGAGTTTATACTTGGTGAATAAGTGGTCAGCAGAATTACCAACCCAACCGTTACCACAACAAGAGGCTTTACAAGTCCTGAGTGTCTCGGAGTTTATACTTGGTGAATAAGTGGTCAGCAGAATTACCAACCCAACCGTTACCACAACAAGAGGCTTTACAAGTCCTGAGTGTCTCGGAGTTCATACTTGGTGAATATGTGGTCAGTAGACATACCAGACCAACCGTTACCACAACAAGAGGCTTTACAAGTCCTGAGTGTCTCGGAGTTCATACTTGGTGAATATGTGGTCAGTAGACATACCAGACCAACCGTTACCACAACAAGCGGCTTTACAAGTCCTGAGTGTCTCGGAGTTCATACTTGGTGAATATGTGGTCAGTAGACATACCAGACCAACCGTTACCACAACAAGAGGCTTTACAAGTCCTGAGTGTCTCGGAGTTTATACTTTGTGAATATGTGGTCAGTAGACATACCAGACCAACCGTTACCACAACAAGAGGCTTTACAAGTCCTGAGTGTCTCGGAGTTTATACTTGGTGAATAAGTGGTCAGCAGAATTACCAACCCAACCGTTACCACAACAAGAGGCTTTACAAGTCCTGAGTGTCTCGGAGTTTATACTTGGTGAATAAGTGGTCAGCAGAATTACCAACCCAACCGTTACCACAACAAGAGGCTTTACAAGTCCTGAGTGTCTCGGAGTTTATACTTGGTGAATAAGTGGTCAGCAGAATTACCAACCCAACCGTTACCACAACAAGAGGCTTTACAAGTCCTGAGTGTCTCGGAGTTTATACTTGGTGAATAAGTGGTCAGCAGAATTACCAGTCCAACCGTTACCACAACAAGAGGCTTTACAAGTCCTGAGTGTCTCGGAGTTTATACTTGGTGAATAAGTGGTCAGCAGAATTACCAACCCAACCGTTACCACAACAAGAGGCTTTACAAGTCCTGAGTGT